>OX291553.1:11307805-12610611 GCA_946406115.1 Apoda limacodes | reverse complement strand
ATTCCCCCATTTTACTTTTTAAGCAAAATTAGGGACTGAAGAGACGAATAGCACCCAAATATACACCTGAGAATAAATAAACTTTTATACCTCACGTATCTATTGGTTGATGAAAGAAACTGTTGTCCAATCTATGTTGAAGGTGTGTAATAAATCATTCTAGGGATGATATCGTCATGATATACATACAGAGATAAATAAGACATAGTGATTCGCACGCAAGAGCACTGGTCAGTGGCCGCTTCATGGAAAAGGAGGGTAAGGTTAGTAGTAGTTCGATTCGCTTGCCGAATGCGGGTTGGCAAACGTTGTCGAGCTACTCAACTCTGGGAGTTTTCAAACCGCTTATAAGGCATCTGACATGTCTTAACAACTGCTGTTATAGGACAAAACAGTCAAGACCGACCAAAGCCCTCCGAAACACCAAGGAGCTTAGGAAAATGTGCTATTAAGCTTCTACCCATCCAGGTAACTGACCTGACCACGTCCAACGTTTCCTAACTTCGCATATTGTTTCCGTTGCCCAGTTACATAGACGAATGTAACTGGGCCTCCAGCTCCTTTTACAATCATATAATTTAAGTATGTAGTCGACGAAGGTCGAAGGTCTTTTGAATAAAACAGAGAATACGATGTCGCGTTACAAGGGGTTAATCCATAAGCAACAAAGTAATAAGAAAAATAAGAGTTGTAAGAATAAATATTATCAGCCAGTTCCTCTCTGGTGTAAGTCACATCTACCTGCGGGTAGGCACATATACATCAGAGTAAACGGAAAAGTAAAAATATACAAAGAGTTCACTTAGCCATGAGTATAAATAGACATAGACATAGATAGATATTTAATAGACATCAAAGAACACTTATACAGTACAGATCAACTAGTACAAAATAAAGCATAAGAACAGAAGACAAAAGTTTAGAATGGTACAAGCACAAAATCGATAAAATAAAAAGAAGTAAGAGACATTTACAAATTATCAATATTAACTCAAAAAATACCATAAATTTTGCATTTATACAATTTACTTTTTTTTTGGTTTCCGTCCCCAAAAGGTAAAAAACGGGACCCTATAACAAAGACTCCGCTGTCCGTCCGTCCGTCTGTCACTAGGCTGTATCTCATGAATCGTGATAGTTAGAAAAGTTGAAATATTCACAAAAAATGTATTTCTGTTGCCGATATAACAAAAAATACTAAAAAAAAAGAATAAAATAAATATTTAAGGGGCTCTCATACAATAAACGTGATTTTTTTTGCAGTTTTTAAAGATAAAGAATGGTACGGAACCCTGCATGCGCGACTCCGACTCGCACTTGATCGATTTTTTATTTTTCTTTAATATTCCGTGAGTATAATGTATAATAATAAACATCGGGTCAGCGGTGCTGCAACACCGGAATGTTGCGGCGCTGATTTTTAGGCTATGTTCCAAATCACGCCGAATAATTATCGCCCGGTAGAGTTGAATAATCAACCCGTTCTGGAACGAGCGTTTGACAGTTAATTTTCACACTGACAGGAGTGATTTTCTACCTTTTCTATGGCAGTGTAAAGAATTCAACTTGACAGTTGGAAAATTACTCTACCCTGGGTGTCCCAAAACCACTTTTTTAACTTCCTCGTTGCGATTTGGAACGCACCCTTAGCGATGCCCACAGCAAGGACACGTGCGTCCGCCAGACGATCTGTCGTGTGTGTTACTAATATACCTACGTATAATACATTCAAATTAAACACCTCTAATAATGCAGCCAAATACAACATAATTGGATTTTCTCCAGGTAAACCCGTTAATGCCGTAATAATGCGAAGTATCGACGCCAACACGAGTATTAGGATGTAAATACAATTATATTTTAATTACAATTCTATATTTACAATTAATGTTAATCTATCACAGCATAGACTAAGGAATTATCAAATTTAGAAAATGGTTGCCGTGGAGGAAATTCTTACTTTTAAAACATCAGTAGAAGATTTGTACTTACAATTTTACCCAAAAAGCCTTTAAAACAGTTCATTGCATTACAATCTTATGACACAAACAAAAAATGTGGCGAAAGCGAAATAAGATAATTTTATTACTATTTGTACTTAACATAATGTGTAATATCATATTGTCATAAGAAATTGCATAAAATAACAATTGTTTAGCTTCTTAACGAGGCACGGACAGGGAAAGTTTGCAAAATACATATAATTTGAATTATTTGTAAAATGCAAGTGAAGTTCGTGAGGCACGACTGTTCTCATATGAATATTAATAATTTTATCTTATGTAAACATTTTCGAATAAAGACTTATGTAGGTTGGCGTAGCATGATACGATGTTTTGATTAGCTCGATAGTCAAATGAAGAAAACAGTTTATTAGATTATATTTGACGATAGAGTTTTCATTATAACTTACGGTAGATAAGAAGATGTTATGAGTATATTCTTAAATGCACGTTAGTAATGTTGGTAGATAAGTCACAATAAAGGTAATAGTAACATGATTAGTTGACGGTCAGATGTAGATACTTAATGCACCATAGTACTTACTACTGGTAGATAAGTTGACGGTAACGATTAGGTACTTAAATGTACCTTAGTACTGTTGGTAGATAAGTCATAATAAAGGCAATAGCACTACATGGATAAGTTGACGGTCAGGTTTAGGTATTTGATGCACCATAGTACTTATTGCTTGTAGATAAGTTGGCGGTAACGAGTAGGTACTTAAATGTACGTTAGTACTGTTGGGACGTTATTCTTTTTTGAGAAAATGGATTTATTTTTAACCTGCTTTAAAAGGAGGTTTTCGAGTCGGTTGTATTTTAATGTTTGATACCTCGTAACTCTGTCAATTATAAACCGGTTAGCATAATTTTTTTTATTTTAGGGGGCATACTTATAGGTGGTCCCATTTTTATCAAAATCCAGTTCCTCAATTATTGCAGGCTGCATAAAATATGCAAAAAAAAAATGAACCCGTGGAGTAAAAGCCTATAGTCGTATTTTTAATTAGACGATATCAACTTACGTTTATTTTGTCGTCAGTTTTTGATGAAACAGTACTAGCTACTGTCAGTTGATATCGTCTAATTAAAAATACGACTATAGCTTAGGCTTAGTCCCTCTCAGGCCCATAAACTATTTTTTGCTGAGTTATAGAAAGATATACCAACAAACATTCAAACACTTTTACTATTTATTAATATTAAGTAAGGATACCACTTTAATATACGAGAAAAACGGACTTACGAAAAATGCATATTTCATATCCTAAATTGAAAACATGCTAACAATCTGCAAGAGACATAGGGAAATAGTATTAAATATTCTTTACTTTATACTTTCTTTACCCGGCGGAAGGACTGCTAAAGCACTGCAGCGTTTAAAGCAAATATAATTTAAATTAACAAGTACTCCCATGCCTAAAAATGTTTACGACCAAACATAAAATTATTATTAAGGGCTCTAAGCAGTTTACTGCATCTATACATGATTTTATTTCAAGGTAACGGTAGGGTAAACACGAACGTGAAAGCATACCGTGAGACTAACATGGGACGCATATTGTGTACTCATATAAAGCTTTCTGAGAAACTGAAGATACTATTTTTAATTTTCCATATATAAGCTTCCTTAGTAACAGTGAGTTATTTGATATGATAAGAAAAAGATTTCGCAATCACAATATCTCTAAATTAAAATGTAAAGGTTAAAATGACTGCTCGGTGTCTGCTAGTGCACACACTGCCAGATATGGTTCGGGATTTATTAGGGTAAATTGCTCTAGGAATGATGTCTGTTAATGAAAACTGAATTTATGGCTGTAAGAAGTATCGTAGACTTGGCAAAAAAAAAATGCCGAAATAAGCAAAACGAACACCCAGATATGAAAACGCGAATAAGGGAGAGACTGTATCCATTAACGCACGCAGTAAAGCTATTCATGACCATATTATGAGAAGTATTATTGGGCAGGTGATATTTTTGTGTGGAATTTACAATTTGAACTGGGTATTAAGAATTTGTTCGTGTCAACAGGCGCGAGAAGAGCTGGCGTCATACGAGCCATGGGGACGCGCGGGAGGTGGGGCGCCTAACCCTCATGGGGTGCGGTATAGTGATCTTCGTTCCACAGGGATCTATCCTGAAGATGAATTAAAGGTATTGTAATTTTTCCTATGAACCTAATAATTAACTAATATGGGGTACTATAGGTATCACTAGCCGTATTCAAAAATCAAATCAAAATCAAAATCTTTTTATTCAAATGGGTTACTTAGAACACTTTCGAATCGTCAAGTAAATTAACTACAACTAGCTTTACAAAATAATTACAATACTGTCTTATTGCGTGCGTCCAATAGGTAATCTTTGTAAAATCACAAACGAAACATAAAATTATAGTGTATCAACTAATAAATACATGGTTTGTATTAAAACATTAAATTAACAAGATTTACAATGTTTGATTTAAAAAAAAACAATCAATATTTATGTAATATTTCAATTGCCTATTGTTTTTCAGATTGCATAGGGGGGTGGGGGGCACCATGTGATGCGTTAAAAGTTTTCAATTATTCTATGACGGGATTTAAAGTAACTCCCATGAAAAATATATTCATATAACATATAATATTACATAGCAGACGTACATATATATATATATATATATATATATATAATAAGAATACAAAGAAGTTTGCAAGAGCGGACCACCCGTTCACAAGTATGACACATGAATCAGCCATCGCTTCGCTCAACCATGTTTTAGGGAACGTAACGACCCGACGCACATGCCACCACCGCAGAGACTTTGAGAGAGCATGACACACTCAAGCAACTCCAATAAAACTTCGATTGTACTATATTCATATAACATATAATATTACACAGCAGACGTACATATACATATAAATATACACATACACACATATTTAATTTTTTACAAAAATGCAAATAAATAAATAAATAGGTATTCATAAACATATTAAGGATAATATAAGACATGCACATATTCATATATACACATACAGACAAATATTAATACATTTATATGTGGCCCAGCCCCTACACAACAGCCCGGCAACAAATGCACATCATTTAAACTACCATCACTTCGGAAACTAGCCTAAGGGGAGAAGAAGTCACAAGAAACTCCCGGATGTACACCTGGTACCAATATGTCATGCCAAGAAACCAAGCCATCAAGTACACAATATCTATCCAAACATGTATATACACACATACACGTACGTACTCGTGCGCCACACCCCCACACATCCAAATATTGAATCCTTAAGTCTGCGGAAAAAGTTTGCCTCCCTGTTTGTGTTCTACCGCCTGTACAATGGGATGTGGTCTGAGGAATCGTTCAAAATAACGGGATTACTTCCTACAATCGCACTGTTCGCCTTCGGCAAGGAACTCATACTCACACCTTAGAACCTTAATGGTAGCGTACAGTGCGGTTTCAGAGAAACTTCCTGCTGCGAACACTTGGATTGTTGAATGTGGTCCCTGCCAAGGTTTTCTCTAAGAACTACGGCATGGGGTTCTTCAAGAAAACAGTTATTAGATTTTTGAAGGGTCGGCAATGCGCGAGTGATGCCCTAAGTGTTGCAAGCGTCTATAGACTGCGTTAACCGCTTACCATCAGGCGAACCACAAGCTTGTTTACCACCTTTATATAGGTATAAAAAATGGACATTTCCATTTGTAGTGCGGATGTTATTATTGCCCGTTGTGTTTTTTTCTATTTTGCGCTCAACATTACTAAGGTTTTGTAATACGGCTATGATCAAAATGACAACAATGTTGCCCAAATCCTTCGAAACTTACTTCTACTCCCAACTTAACATTTTATTTTGTCAACACAAAAATAAAAATACACCCTCCACTAATATTAGAAACGAAGTTTTGTAAAAGTGTTTACTTTTTTTTTTCGAAAATCTGTTTGGCGTACCCATAGACCATCTAATAATAGTTTTTGCTCTGACAAGGAGATACCACATAAACAGATCTTTTGGCGGGCAAAACTGCGGGGCACAGCTAGTGATTTAATATATAATTTTTGTAAGGGTTTAACACTGCACGAAAGTACCGACTGGCGGTCGCATATACGTCGCCGACGACGCACGCCCGCGTCGCTTCGGTTGCGTGAAGACCCGCAGACCTGCTACGCCGAGCACCTTCGTAAGACCATCGATAACGACATTCGCTACCGGCAGACTCCCGACCAGCAGCACTCCTACAAACAAATACTAGGTATAATCAGCCTTACAGTTTACGAAGAACCATACATGTAAGGATGACTAAGAAGCTCGTGGTCCAGTAATATTAGTCTGTCAAAAACGGTATGCGAAGTTAAGCAACGTCGGTCGTGGTCAGTCGTTAGATGGGTGTCCGCTCAGCGGCACATTTTTCTGTGCTTCTCTGGGCTGCTGAGGGCATGTCAAACTATCGGTATTTGTTATCCAAGTCAGAGGCCTTATGAATAGCTTTAAAGTTTGACATTAGAGTAGCCACTATTTGGCTTTGGAACCCTAAAAAACAAGCAATCTTAGGGCGCGTTCGTTCTGGCATGCAGAATCATTATTTTCATTACTTTTCCCTGCGTTCGTTTAGCATTGGTATCAAAAATATCGAAATTTTAGTATCATCCGTGGCAAACTGTCATGCGTTCGTTTACGATATTTCAGTTATTTTTGTCACTTTTGTGTTTTATCGTAGTGTGTGTACGTTAACCGTTCGTTTTGCAAGGTTTGTAACCAAAATTAACGTTTCAAAGCTAAACGAACGGTAGGTGTCGGTGGCAAAACTGACGTTATCAAAAGTGTGAAAAGTATAATTCGTGGGAACTCTTAATCCCAGAATGAACGCGCCCTTAAAAAGCTAAATGTCAGCAATTAGAAGTCTCGAAAACATAACTATTGTTAAATTCAAATATTTCAGATGAAATGGTAGAAAAACGAAAGAAAGCACTAAAAGAAGAAACAAGACAAAATATCGAATTTGAAAGAAAAATGGTAATTTCAAAAAAAAAACATATTTAATATTATTATCTGCTAGCTATGTCGGAGAATTGTATTAATAAATACGCATTTATAATTTTCAGCACAAAATGGAAGGACCTTGGGGCAAGCCAGGACCAGGCGGAACCACTTGGAGAAACCCTCGAGATATAGGATTAAATTTTTCTAAGTCGATGGTATTTAACAAAAACATTTTTCTCTTTAACTCTGTATGTACGTACATAAAGAATTTTTTATTGATGACCGTAGCTAAAAATGGTATGTCTATTTTCTGTACCTACTCAACAAATAAAGGCACAAAGTGAGATTTATGAACAAACAAACGCTCGTTCAAAAAAGTAATCTCTTTGATCGTGTCTGTGACCACACAACCCGTATTTCCTCAAAAAAAAAAAGTATTACTTACTCGACTTTGGGGAATCCTATCCATGTGTACTCGTATATTGTTAAATCTTGCGAGTAATACCTAGACCTAGCTAGATTTTAACAATTGAGACACTGTTAGATCCCTCACGATGGCGTCACATATAAATCAATGTGGCTAACAATATTCATAATAGTCAAAGCAAAAATAAAGATAGTTTCAACTGTAAGGCGAAGCGGAAGACGCTCTCTAGCCCGATGCACCGATGACCTTACCTCAGCTACTGAATGCGAAAGGTATCGGGACCGGCAGAAATAGCGTGCTGAAGAGGGGGCTATGTCCAGCGGTGGACCAAAATAGATGATATGATGATATTCAGGTTTTTGTAAATGCTTTTATTAAATATATTATTATAAAATTTTCGCTGTTACAGGGATGGACAGACAATAATGCCTTTACTAAATTAAAGGGGGAGCATAGAAGCCACAAAAGATCTTCGCTTACTTTGCCTCAAGTAAAGAAAGATGATGATTATAAAGAAGATGATCAGGACAATAAAGAAAACGAAAAACCTTCAAATGTCGATAAATTACCTGAAATAAAAAGCGGCAGTGGTTCAAAAGAAAGCAGTCCTCAAGAAACAAGAAAAAATAGCACTAACGAAAATGATTCTAAAAAGGCTGTTCCAAATAGAAAAGGAAAAAGAAGTCTCACGAAAAATAAATTTGTTAAAAGACTTTCGAATGGGGATAGAGTAAAAAGAGTGGTGCCTGATGATGATAAGGATAATAGTATAGGCAAAAATGGTGATGTAGTTTTACTAGAGAAGAAACTGACTCCCGAGTCGGCGATACTTCGACTGACAGGTGGTGTTGAGTTGGTTCCACTTCTGGCGAGGAGGCGGCGTGTGGGCGCTCGCACTTTGCCTTCCAGCGACGTTACGCGGCCTCCGGAACAATCGTGTCAGTACGTATTACCCATCATTAATAACTGTTTAAATGCTAATGATGCGACAATGACTAGAGAACTCTCTGTATTTGGTTACGCCTATGAATTCACATGAATTATTTTGTGATTTTCTATAAGCTTAGCCTAAATTGATGTAGTATTAAATAGTTTTTAAGTCAATACACTAAACACAGTCGTGGTATACTGTTTCATTCTTCTAAGAAATATATATAAAGGGTCAAAATCGCAAAAATATTATAGCTTTTTGTTTCCAGATACCGACATTTCGACCGAATTGTACCGATCACAGCAGTGAGGTGGTGACATATTCTATACGCTGCAGTGTACAAAATAATCATAAATAAAAATCCGCCAAGTGCGAGTCGGACTCGCGCACGAAGGGTTCCGTGCCATTATCTAAAAAAAACGGCAAAAAAATCACGTTTGTTGTATGGGAGCCCCCCTTAAATATTTGTTTTATTTTCATTTAATTATTTATTTTTAAAGTGAATATATAGCTAAATATTCTGTGAATATTTCAAGCAAAGTACCGGTTGCCGTTATCAATATCTAGCAAAATCGAGTAAAAAAATGACGTTTGTTCTATGGGAGTAAATAAATAAAAATATAAGGTAAATAAACTCACAATAAAATATTTAGAGAGATAGCGAGAATAGAAGTTGAGAAATCTACACGAGCGCCTGATAGATAGATAGATAGATATCTAGAGAATTTATGGATTGAAAAGTTTAAGCTAAAGTTAAAACTTATAATTGCTCGCTTGCAGTATGTGCGTGGTTAATATTTTAAACATTAGTTTATATATATATTTGATTGAATATGCGCGCTATTAACGCCCGTGAGTTCTATGAGCTCTCTTTGCTTTAAGAAAAGTAAAATTTACAAAGAAAAAGGGAAGTAATTAAGGTCTTAGCACCCGCTTTGCCTGCATGTAATGAAATTGTTTACGAGTAAGTGTGATGAAAAATAGTACGTTACTACCGCGGCCCGAAGATGCAACTGAACCGGGCAGTCGTGAGTATGTGGGCCAAGGCGTAGCCGAGGCGCGCATCCCAGAGTCCGGTTAAATACAAACTATTTAATATTTATCGCTATTAAGTAATCAACTTAAATGTATTATATTTCAATATATTTAATAAATATTCATGGTGATGTTCAGAGGATAGCCGTGGTCGTATGCCACTTTGCCCAGAGCTTATATCACTTACTACTAAATAGAATGTATTTTTTTTGGGTACATGGCAGGTGGCATACGACCACGGCTATCCTCTCAATAATTATTAAATGTATATTACGGGTAAGTTGTTTTCTTAATAGACAATAAATATTAAATAATTTGTACAAAACAATTTCAGACAAGAATACTTTCTTGTTTCATACTTTTTACATTATTATTATTATACATTCTTCAGTAGTCGGGTTTTAGTTTCTGAATTTATTATTGAAGTGAAAACTTCTTTAACGGCGTTGTGCACTTTTTTGTGATTGGTAAAAGATGATAAACTCGAGCAGGCTGATCGAAAATTCGTAAGACGGAAACCATAATGCCACGCCATAATAGGATGATTGGCAAAATAAAAAGATTGATTTTGAAGTGAAAACTTCTTTAGCGGCATTGTGCACTATTTTGTGATGGGTAAAAATGTTAAACTCTATAGGACGAATAAAAAGTCAGAGGTTGGGTTGATGAAAAGATGAAAGTGCGGATTACGCATGTTAAAATGTTATATCCAGGTGTATGACAAATTGAGGTGTCAAATATACTACGTCAAAAAGTAAATAAACAAACATTATTACTTATAATTATTAAATATGTATACGAAGTGATGGGAAGTAAATAATTAGTATAGGAAAAAATAAATCGTTAATATTCAAGTTAACACTTCTGCCGACACTCCCGGAGTGCAACCCGTTTTTTTATTCCTTCCATATATTCCAACCTTAATTCTGGAATGTAATGTTGGATGCATATGTTAGTGTCTTAAGGACTACTTAGGCGATGGCTTTATTTTCTTATAACAACCGTTAATTTTTTTGGATAAAATTTACTTTTTATGAATAGTTAGAAACGGAAAATCTCAGTCGTTCGGAGCAAATCTAAAGTGTCATGACTTTCAGAAAATCGAATTCCTTATTACTAGCGTAAGAAAGTTTCATTGTTTTACAAGAATGATATGAAATCGTTGTTACACCTTTTACTTTTGTGTAATGACAAAACATTGACATAAAAATAATAATAATATAATTGTATTTTGAGTTTAAAAATATAAAAGTATAATTTATATTTGTGTTTTACCGTTCAAAACCGTACCGTTTACAAAACGACAGTTTCTCAGTTTTTGAAAAAAAGAAAATGAATAGGTAAATCGTGACCGCTAGCGTTGTTATACCACTTGCAAAGCTTACATTTCTGACCGACTATTTGGAATTGTATCGTTGTGTTGTCGTGTGTTGAAATAATCGATAATTACTTAAAATATATCATGGGCAGGTATTTACTTCACTACAGCTCCTGATTCCAATTGATTCTGGCAGTAATGAACCTCTCGATTAAAAAAAAGAATAGGTTGCTACTCCAAAAAAATAAAAAAACCCTACTTTAATTAAATTTTTTTAGCCTTTAATGTTAGCTAGAAAGGTTATTATCATATATTTATTGAACTTATATAAATCTTTTATAGTTTTAGATTTTTTCCATTAGTAAGTCAATTGTGCAGGTTTCAGTGTTGCTGTTTTAGTATTTTTAGGAATAATTTTAGCATATTTTTTCCAATCTAATTAGTAAGGTAAAATAAATATTATAAAAATTTAATAGAAACTGAACAAATTATATTTTGCTCTGATTTAGCTATTGATGTAATATAAAATCAGGGAAGCGTTTGTTGAAGGTGTCCCAATAACAACATTAAATAACAAGACGATATGGAGAACAAAAAGTCAAAGAAACTACAGATTATTTTTGATCACAAAAATTACATAGTTATTTAAATCTTACAGATTTTTTAAATATTTGAATTTTAGTTAAAATTTTAATTTTAAGACCGAATTTTCTCAAATATAAAATGGCAATACTGGCAGGTTCTCGATACTCGGTATTTATGACCATGTATCACCAGTCACGGTGGATAGACAGCATATGAGATTGCATCACGGATAGCTTTCTACCCGTCAGACCAGTTCAGATATTTCGGTATACGTTGTTCCCTTGATATTTGTATAGTTATGAGGTTGCCACGGGCTGTTTTGATAAAGATCTTTATGAACCCAAATTATCGATACCATTTACTTATTGAGTTTTTCATGGAATATGATGCAAGTAACCTTTTGAGATGATAGATTGTTTTCGTCAATTAATGCAACTTTATATTTTATGTTAAATTGATATTGAAGTTGAAATTGTCTTTACAGGTGGCGTGAGATTCTTAACGTGGATTACCTAAGAGAATTAAAAAGCCAAATGCGAGCGAAGTATCAGCAGAAAGAGGTGATGTAACACATGTTTAATAAAAAAAAAAAGTTAAAATAATATAATAAATATTTTTGGACATTACTCACAGCGCCGCCTGGCCCCCAAGTAAGCAAAGCTTGTGTTATGGATACCACCTAACGGATACAAATACATAAACATATATAACTTTTTTTTATAAATACATACATATCATACATAAATATACCTAGACCCAAGACAAACACAAATGTTCACCGAATAAATGTTTGTCCAGTGCGGGAATCGCACCCACACCCTCTGCACTGCAGCCGGCCACTGTACCAAGCTGCGAGGGAGTCAAATCTTTTTTTTTTTTTTTTAAGGTGGCAAACAAGCACACAGTCCGTCTGATGGTAAGCGGTCACCGTGCCCTATGGACGCTTGTAACACCAGGGGTATTACTCACGCGTTGCCGACCCTTGAAAAATCCAATAACTTCTTTCTTGAAGAACCCCATACTGTAGTCCTTAGAGAAACCCTTAGCAGGGAGCTCATTCCGCAACCCGAGCGTTCGCGGGAGGAAGTTGCTTTGAAACCGCACTGTACGCGACCATTTCTGTTCTAGAGTGTGGGAATGAATTCCCTGCCGATGGCAAGCGGTGCGATGGTAGAAGGTAGCCGTGGTACAATTCCTCAGAACACATCCCATTGTACAAGTGGTAGTACACACACAGGGAGGCAAAGTCTCTCCTCAGACTTAAGGGTTCGATACGGCAAGTGAGTTTGGGATCGTCGACAATTCTCACAGCCCATCGGTCACCGGTCAAAAGGGCAAAGCTGGCATCCGGGTGCACCTTCTCAGAGATGGCAGCAGTACTCAATATGAGGCCGAACTTGCGACTAGCAACCTTTGCCCCAACGTGAAGTACTGCTTCGCTCCGTTGAGTACACCAAGTTTTTTGGACGCCAGGTTCACCTTGTCCTGCAGATAATCTCGGAACTGAACATCGCTAGAGATGTCAACACCAAAGATCCCAATACTCTTGGAAATGGAGAGGGGAGTGTTTTGGAATTGTGGGACCACAGTTAATGGGGTTTTCTTAGCGGTGAAACCGCAGACTTGTGTCTTCGTAGGGTTGAATCGAACCAAGTTTTCCCGACCCCATTCAGAGACCTTGGGCAGAGAGGTCTCGATTTGAGATACAAGTTCACCGTGCTTTTCCCTCACAACGGAACAAGGGATATTTGAACGACCCGTGTAATCCAGTACTGTTATCTGCATAGCAATGCATGTTGTTGATATTCAACAAGTCATTGATATGCAGTAGAAACACCGTAGACAGCACAGAACCTTGCGGGACACCAGCATTAATGTCAATGCTATCAGAGCAACTACCGTCAACTAAGGTTTGTATGCATCTGTTGGAAAAAAAGCTAGTCACCCATATGCACAAAACCTCGGGCACTTCGTAAGATGGCAACTTCGATATAGGACCCCGGTGCCAGACCCGATCGAACGCCTTCGCTATGTCCAAGCTTCATACCAATGCCTCCCCCTGACTCTCAATGGCTAGTGCCCATCGGTGTGTGAGATACACTAGAAAGCCATATTGACGGTCGCTGATCAGGTCGTGTTTTTCTTAGAAGCTGTGTGTTGATCACACGCTCCATCACCTTGTAGAGGAGAAAGGTAATAGCGATAGGCCTGTAATTCGATGGATCTGATCTATCGCCCTTTTTGGGCACCGGGTGCACATGTGCAGTCTTCCATGAAGACGGAAATTGCCTAGTGTGGTAGGAAAGCGCAAAGAGGAGCGTGAGTACAGGATATAACTCAGGAGCACACTGTTTAAGCACCACTGCTGGTATACCGTCTGGCCCACTCGACTTATGAACGTTTAGAGAAAGCAACACCCGCCGGACCTCCCGCTGTGTTATGGAGATTTCCGGCATGGTCTTACTGCACCACGGTATAGTAGGTGGTACTGCGCCTTCGCGTTCATATTAGACATAGACATAGACAGACATTTATTTAGCATCATTTCATCCATACTGTTACATACACGTTTACATAAAGGCACACCAAAATAATGGAAATAAAAATA
Organism: Apoda limacodes; assembly: GCA_946406115.1. Lineage (NCBI taxonomy): Eukaryota > Metazoa > Arthropoda > Insecta > Lepidoptera > Limacodidae > Apoda > Apoda limacodes. Next base: position 12,596,715 of record OX291553.1, on the reverse strand, counting down.
AGAAAACAAAAAACACTTAAAAACGAAAATATAAAACAAAACAAAAATATACGGATCTAACTAGACATATTTAAATATGGGTGCTGTGATGCCAAACAGGACATCGACTCAGCGTATGCTGCAACAAGGTGCTGGAGCGCTGATTTTCAGCGTCGCCCTTAATAAAAGGTGTGCCCGTGAGGCACCGGTTATGTGTTCTAGTTTAAGGTAAATAGGTATAAGTATATATAAGGTATATATTAAATAATAAATAAGGTAAATATAAATGTATATGCAGGCAAAATGTGTAAAATATAAATACAATAAACAAATATAAAAATCATTAACATTATTAAATATATTTTTACTATTTAGCCTTTTAACATTGTGCTGCATTGTTGGAACAAACCACTCCGCTCGCGCGCGACTCATTTTGCTTTTGGACTGTTAAAAAGTAATTCTTTAGTTTAAATTTAAAATTTTGGACATTACTAAGTTCACCAATAGGAGGAGGTATGTTGTTCCAACATTTGGTAGCCGCGTATCTGAAACTTCCTCGAAAAGCGGCAGTTCGATGTTGTGGTATTTTCAAAGCACTGTTTAAAACTCTCATATACCGAGTATCGTCTTCTCTTCGCCACTTTAGTCTATCGGAAAGAAATGTTGGATTATTGGTTTTTATCACCTTAAACAATAATGTAGCCATGTGCAGCTCTCTGCGGTAGGACATCTTAAGAATGTTTAATGCATTTAAAAAGGGGGTAATATGGCTACGTGGCGGTACATTAAAGGTGTACCTTGCACAGGCATTTTGTACTCTCTGTATAATTCTATCTGTTTTTGCGAGCAGCCTAGGGCCGTAAACAGTAATTGCATAAGCTAACCTTGAAAGTACTAGACAGTCACACAGCTTCATACGTAGCTCCTCGCTTATAAAATCACGAATGCGATACAAAACTTCTATTCGAGTTGGAGGCAAAGAGACTGCCCAAAAGATCGGCTCTTTTGCACTATGGGCTAAGTCACCATCGGTCTTTCGCAGTAGTAATAACGACGACTGGCAGAAGTTCCCCACGGCAGCTTTAGCAAGCAACCAGAAAGCACGACTCCCAGAGGGATAGCTCGCAAGTCGCCCGATTCGCCAATTTTGCCGATGAATTGGAATTTAGCTCTGGCAGTTGCTTTCTTACTGAACCTCGAGGCAGTATTAATTTGCGTTTTTACTTAGAAATATTCGGATCCTTATTATTACGAGCCGTGGTCTAAGCCTCATACTCAGTTTGCTTAAAAATGTTAGCTTCTCTGCAAGACCTATTAAACCACGGTTGTTTTTTGACGCCGGCAGCTACTCGCAGGTTAGGAATGAAACATTCCATACCAGCGAGGATTGTCTCAGTGACTGCCGCTGTGCAGACGTCAGGATCATCTGAGCTAAAGCAGAGCTGCCTCCACGGGTACGATGCATAAAATTCTCGCAATCTATCCCAGTCTGCCGATGATTACTGGCATATTTACTTGTATATACAATGGACAATATTACATACACATTGGACAATTTAAACTTTTTTGAGAAAAGGGGTTACGAACATTTTGGGGGGCGCCCTTGTTTCTTCCTATACCTGGCCTACCTGACGCAGGTGCTAATACTAAGGGACTGTCTTCTTTTTTTTGGACCTTTGTAGTATAAACTACATACATTAATAGTTAATCAGACTGTGAGAGTTCTTGAGCCGATCTTGGACATGTCATATGATGAACTGACTGGAACTGACTATCTTTACGTACTCTCCTGAGAATAAAGGAGTCCAGGAAATGTTACAATCATGGTTACGCTTCACAAATTGATCGCAATATGCGTTACCATAAAACAATAATCAAATGTATGCGTATTATTTCTTATACTATTAAATTTTTAGAGGTATGGGTTGATGATACAAAATGTTAAAATAAAGTATAAATATACGCGATATTTATTATTAACATTTTGTATCATCAACCCATACCTCTAAAAATTTAATATTTTAAATTTACCCTCTTTAAAAAAAAATATATTCCCCTTACCTGAGAGTCAATTACTTAGCAAAATTTAATAGAGTCATTCTTTCCGGACCATATATACAAATAATCAATACCACCAAATTTTAAGGTCGTAGATTTAGCGGTTTAGGTTCAATGTTGATTTGTGTAGCCAAAAGGCAAAACGAAGCCCTTATAGTTTCGTCATTTCCATCCGTATACCACAGTCTTATAATTCAGCCGTCTTTCTATCGATTCTAACGATATTTTACAAAAAGGTGTCTTATGTAAACCGCCTTACATTTTGTGATGGAAATGGAGAAAAAAAATATTTTATTGCATTGAACTGATCGTTGGACAGGTCTTCAAAAATGCAATTGGGGTATTTAAAAAAAAATAATTAAATATATATATATATGTACTAGCTCTTGCCAGCGGCTTCGCCCGCACTAAATTTGGTTATCGGCGTAGGATTCTTACGGCAACTTTGAACCCCGTTTAGGGGGTTAGTTTTGAAAAATCTTTTCTTAGCGCACACCTACATCATAATAGCTACATGTGTGCTAAATTTCAGCTTGATCCGTCAAATGGTTGGAGCTGTGCGTTGATAGATCAGTCAGTCAGTCAGTTAGTAATAGTTACTTTGGGCTAACGCTTACTTAAACCCGCGACTTTGTTTACGTAGAAGGTGAAAATATTTTTTAATAACGTACCACCCTTCCCTCTCATGACTGTCCGCCGGCCTTGCACATCATAAATGCGCGAGCAGTACTTGATCATTATTTTGCTGCGATGTTAATTTAAAACTCCGATATGTCCTAAGATATTCATTCAAATCGAATGATGTAAAGGGCAATTTTGTTTTAAATGTAATACTTGTGATGATTAACGTATTTATTTGGATAAGGATGAATATCATGTTTATAAAAATACCGTCGCAAATAATACATTATTTTAGAACAAATTTGGTTTGTTTACATTAGTATAGAAGAAGATTTGCTTATGTTTTTGCGTGAATTTAACCCTTTTTTGAATAAAATCGAATTAAGTTGTTAAACATGAGCCAAATAAAATGTTATTAAAATCAAAAGCACTAAGGAGTATTGATATCAACTTCGAAGCAAATCACCGCCAAAATAACTTTCTACCCCTTTTTAACCCCGTTAGGGGATGAATTTCAATAAAATACGAAATGCTTCTTCCTCCAATTCTGTTAAAACAGGTTGATGTCAAACTTGAAGGGGATTGGGCCAAGGAATCACGGTGTCCCATACAAACTTTGCCCCCCTTTTTCACCCCTTAGGGATAGAATTTCGGCAAATCCATTCTTGTTGGATGCCTACGTCATACTAAGTACACACCCTCCAAGTGTCAGGCCTCTACGATGAGCGGTTTAGGCTGTGCGTTTATCCATCAGTCATTCAGGACAAAGTATTTTATGCGTATAGATATTTTTCGAGTCAAGTTTTAGAAAATTGTGCTCTTGGGTAAGATTTTAAAAACGTGTTATGTAAAAAAAAAGTTGCATAGCTCTATAAATACCACCAACGAAAATTGGTTTTATCAAAATCAGAGCATAATTTTTTTTAGATAATCGCAGTCATTGTCATTTTACGAAATCCTGACTTAATGCGTACACGCATTACAACACGTATTTGGCCGGTTTTTAATTTAAACTTAGTTAAATTAATGTTTTTCCTGTCAAATATAGATATTTATTAGACTTGCAACGATTAGTATATTCGGCCATACGCCGAATACCGAATATTCTGCGTGCTGTTAGGCCGGATAGTCGAATATTCGACAAAAGTATTCGGCCAGGGCGTGACCTCTCTCCTATGCCGCGCTGCGTGTTTTTACATGTTTACTTTGGTACTCATAGTAAATACGAACAATTGCGTGCTCTATTCGATTTGGTTTGTTTACTTTAAAAGTGAAATTGTGTAAGCCTAATGAAATAGTTATCATTTATGACCTCCAAAAAGAAATCGCTTATAATACGGAAGTTGAAAATGTATGATTATTTTATAGGTTACAAAAAATACATTATCATAAAAAAAATCCGGCCAAGTGCGAGTCTGACCTGCGCACCGAAGATTCCGCACAAACTTATTATATAGGTAGGTAGATCGTTCGTCCGTCATGAGATCAAGTCTCACAGGTTATGCCCTAATTATCAGTTTTTGGATTTTGCTTGTTTCTTACCAAGTTTCATGATTCTAGGTCAACGGGAAGTAGGTACCTCACAGGTTTTAATTATTTGTGTTACATAAAATATTTTATATTGCAATGACTTAGAAGCTTGATTCTTTTACAACTTTAAGTGACACTAGACTTTAGTATTTAATATTAATTTCAACTTGATTACCTCCTCACGTTCTTGAGTAAATGGTCTTGGCAGACAGTCAGGCAAACTTTTTTTTAAAGTGTTATTACTACATGTATACTTATGATGTAATGTATACTTGTGATGTAATATCCTGCTTCGTGTCAAATTTCATGATTCTAGGACAACGGGAATTACACCCATAGGTTGCTAATATATGCGACAAAAATGGCCGTAATTCAGCCGTATCTTTGTATTGCGTTGACTTAGAAACTTGATTTTTTTACAGACCGTAGCCCTTAGTATTTGGTATTAATTTTAACTTGATACCTTCACGGGCTCCGGAGAGAAAGGGTCTCGACAGACATACATACAGACGGACAACAAAGTGATTCTATAAGGGTTCCTTTTTACAAAGAAAAATCTTAAGTATTCGGTATTCGTCCGAATAGAGTACCTAGATATTCGGTATTTGGCACAAAATGATTAAAGAAGCTGAATATGCCGAATACCAAATAGCAACCGAATATTCGTTGCAAGTCATATTTATCTAAAAAGTGTCAATACTTCAGAATTATTAGCTCGCAAACTTCTGAACTTCTGAGAACAAAAGTTAATCCAACGTAGGTATGCAATCTATCATCATTAGTATTTTCCCTTTTGGTTATGTACCGTGCTTTACAAATATGCAAATCCTCATCTTTGTAGGTCAACAATGACTATTTGTCTTGATACTATTATCCGTGCTACATCAACATGATTCTTCCATTAGCTTTTAGTTCCATGACAGTCAGTCTACTTTACTAGTCTATATCAAAGTACTTAGAGAGTGCCTCATACAGGTAAGTACCGCTTTGGTAGTTTCTTTTGGTATATATCCTGACTAGCTTTTTTTCCATCCGCATTTCATTCCACACTGTTTCAACGGTAACGGTAACTCCTCCAAAATACCGACTCACACTTGTCGTGTGTAGTAGCCTATGTCTTTTCCTGGGACTTAAACTATCTCCATCCCAACTTTCAGCTTAATCGGTACAGCTGTTTAACCGTGAAGAGGTAACAGACAGACAGCCCAACTCACAAAACTTCGTCATTTAAGGATTGAGACCACGTTTAATAGTATAGTAAATGACAGTAAAAAGATGGCACAACTTAGCAATTCTTTCAAGAAAGATGGATTCATCTTCATTTTTTTTTTTTTAATATTTCAAAAATACCTAGTTCACTTTCATGATATGTTTTTTCAAAATTTTAAATCGGTTAAAACTTTTGATATTTATAATGTCAAGATAAAGTAATTTGTACATTTGTAACATTTAATTCCAATAAGGGTAATAATGAGATGCGTTACAATGTTGATTTTTCTCGTAAAAAAAATATAAACCAACTTTATTTTCGTCATAACTCCGTTAGTTTTTATGCAAGAGAACTTTAAAAACCCATTCTGATTCTGAGTACTTTCATCGTAAAACGTACCGTTTTGTCGTAATTCAATGTTGAAATTTATAAATTTGTCGTTAAAAAAATAAGGCTTACCTTCAATGAGCTATAAATTTGTTTGTATTGGGTCTATATTTAAAAATAAAAAAACAAATTCATTGATTTTTCATAACCTACCTTTGATACTCACTTTTTTTTTGATTAAATCAATAGTTTATGAGTTACATGTGAAAAATCGTCAAAAAACGTGGTTAATAATATTAATATAATAGTATCATCTATGACACACTTACTGTCAAGTGTTCATTTACGATTATTTTTGTTACTTTTGTCACTATTACTATAAAATTAAACTTTAGATTCATGTCTGGATGTCGTGTTTTAGTGAAATTCTGTCAAATTGCCTATTATTTTTATTCATTAATTAATATTCAATTCATTGCTTATTGTAGTTTGTGTACGATAATCCTTTTTTGTGTAATTCTACCGAGCATTTTGCACAACCAAAACATTTTGTTGTTGACATTTCAGAGCTACCAGAACGAAATGCATTGGTACAAACACTGGCGTTATCAAATGTTTGAATGTAGGAAATGTGGCCACTTTGGGCCTTACTGCGTGCACTTAATTAATTCAATTATTTCCTCTGCAGGAGAGACGTCGGGACTCTGCAGAGAGCGTTCGGCAGCACCACAGCACTTGGGCCTCACTGTGGGGCCGCCCTGGGCATGGGGCGCCGCAGCGAGGCCGCTACGCCAGGAGTAACCTGGCGCAGTTGCTCTATGTCGCGCCGCTTACTAACGTTCAGTAACAGTCTAGAACATAGGAGTTACCTCACGAAATCACCCAGAAATAAGGAGTTACGTCATCGTCCAATTTCACCTATAATACCTTCAAAGTTCCACTCATGCAAAATTTTAAGCAATCTTTTACTAAAGAAAGAAATCGCATACAAAAGAGCAACGCGGCCCGGACCATATCCTGGCTTTATGCCATATGCATACCGAATTATATATATCTGGATCTGACACGCAAATTTCGTCTCATTAACCTACTAATTGGCGTTTGTACAACATTATTTTGTGCAATAAATAGTATGCCTAACCAACATGTATCTTGATTTCGCATTAATATGAAACGAATTTAAAATTTAAACGTGTTTAACGTTACGCTGCATAAAAAGCTGCTGCAAGTTCAATATGGTAATTAAAAGCCTTTAAGACCTACAATGTAAGCACAAACTAGGCATGCAACTTATTTTGTGTAATACACCAGTACCTACAACTAAAATTGCTTGCTACATTTTAGTTACAGTTGCAAAGCTTCGCCAAGATTTTTATGGCTTTATTGCTCGTGTGAACGCGGTCTATTTTATCATTAATTAAAAAAAAAATAATGATTATGCGACACAGAAGTCAATAGTTGCTAGTTATTAGTTCACGCAGGCATTTCTCAGATAAAATTGCGCCATGTGCACGTCACACCACTTACCAAAGAGGTTGACCAAAAGGTTAAATTTAATATATACTAAAATTTGTAATTATAAGTAGTAAAGATATTTTAGTTTTGTTTTATTTAAATGTGTTTAGTGTGACTTATGACTATCCTATATTCTTAGGGGCGAAGGTTCAGTGTGTACCTGTGAACCTTCTTCTTGAGTAGAGCTTTGTGTTTTTACTGGCTATTCGGACAAATATATATACATATACTTCAGAAATAGATAAAATATGTGAAATCCACAATCCGAACTGTGGCCTCGTGATGAAGTATGTCACTACTCACTAGTCGCCTTCCCCCAAGCTGTGGGTAGGCCGTACCTCAAAAGTGGGAACGTATAAGGTTAATAAGGAGAAAGGAGGAGCATAATATTATGACATAAGAATTTTGGGCTGGCTACGAACCTATAGCTAGCTCACTTAGCTAGGCGGTCCAAACTTGACAATAAATCGCCATGCGCCGTTTCAAGTCCTATTGTTACACATTGGTTCTTCCTTAATTTAAAGGAAATAGTACCTATATAGATAAAACTACACTTGCTATCTTAGTTTTATTTCGTAGGTTGTTTATGACTACAGAAATACAGTGTAACTGATCTTATTGACTAAATCATTAAATTTCAAATATAATATTAAATTTATTCATGCAATAATAATGGGTATACTGCACTATTGTATAATCTCTCACCTAATTAACTTAAAACTAACCGTGTCTGAAAGTTAATCTGCATACAAATAAAAAACTTTATTAGAAAAGATTAAAATCGGCTTCTTAGAACCTTTAAAAAGAACATAAATTTTAGATTACATATCTCAATCAATTCATTTCCATCCATTTTACGACCTGCCTTACATTTTTCCGCTAATTAAATTAAATTTTTTTTTATTAAAATATTTTTTTGTTTTAGATTTTATCGTTTGGTTATATTCTACCTACTCAGATAAAGATTCGGTTTAAATGTTATTTTCTATCTTAATTTTTAGACACATTGAATTTAATTAATCAATTTGCAGCAGTTCCATGTTGGACAGTAGCCTTTCCCTTTGAGGGATTGAGGGCCATCACACTTGATCCTCGGCCTTTCTCATCCAGCCATTTATGGTTACTTTTTTAGGTTATTGGTCCACACAGGGGTGACCCACGCTTCGATTACCGATCCATATGGCCCAACGGTAATCGTTACAGCGACAAAAATAACGTGCTAACTTTTACACAGCATACATAGTAAATTAGTAATAAGTATGCACAGTGTACTTAGTACGCGACAATGAACTAAGTAAGTACCAATAAGTACACGTTAAAAACCTCTTCATTAAACCAAAGTCCTCTTGAAGAGTTGCGTGGGATAATCGGCAATAGTGAAATTCTAAGAGCAAACAGAAATGTGCGTATGCAAATGTTGGGTGTTGGGTGAAAGTTTGTCCGTACAATATGTGACGAAATTGTTATAAAACAGAAAATTTTGCTTAAGGGTGTGCCGACCACTTTTATCTTTTCATTATAAATATACAAGCGCTTTTATCTTCTTATATTTTTAGTTATCTACTTAATGGCCGTCGTCGATTGATAGTATTTAAATTATGCGTGTATTTTGTGACATTCATTTATTTATCTAGTATACGCCTAATAGAATACTTTGATAGCTAATAAGATGTTATTAACTTAATATATAGCTTTTAGAAAACAGTAATTTGTGTGACATATACGTGAGATAATCGATTCGTGCCTAACGAAATTATGACAGATGTGTATGCAAAATTTTATTGTAAGGGGTGATTCAGTTCGCAGTTTTAGGAAAAGTTTGACAGACGGACGGACGGACAACAAAGTGATCCTATAAGGGTTTCGTTTTTCCCTTTGAGGGACGGAACCCTCAAAACCAAAAATATTTACATAAGGTTTTTTAATTTTGGGGAAGTCGGGTTTCAATCAATGGATACGCCAATGGTATGAAGTAGTTTTGCAAAGAAACTCTTTCAGAGTTTCTGGACGCTAGTACGCTATGTAAAAAAATACCTCTTGAGGAGACATAGTGCGGCCTTTTGCCCCAGACAATGTTTATATACATATAAACATTGTATATAATAATGCTCAAACTAACACACGGGCGGTATTTTTATATTTGAAAAGATTATTAAGTTCTCTGTCATCATCTGAATCTGTTTAGATAGATCTAAATGCACAACATATAGGTGATCTTGTCTCAGCTGTTATACACCCCACTGCAAGGGCAAAGGCCTCTCTTTGAAGAAGGAGGCTTAAGACAAAGCCCACCACGCTGGCCTAATGCGAGTTAGCGAATCTTGACGAGCCAACTGACTGTCTGAGTTTTAAAGCTGCCACTAACTTGGATTAACGACTACTGACATATGTCAAACAGCCAAGACCAACGGTTTTACGTTCCATGCCATCGGAAGCACAGAGTAGCTTAGAAAAATGTGCCACTTGGCGGTCAGCCATCCAAGTAGTAACCAAGTCCGACGTTGCTTAACTTTGCATATTATTTCTGATAAACAAATGACACTAGGCCACGAACTACTCTTATCACTGGGCCACGAGCTCTTCTGGGATGGGTGATCAATTATTTTAAATATAAAAAAAACCCGTCCAAATGCGAGTCTGGCTCTCTGGGTTTCCTACAAACTTATTATATGTAGATCGTTCTTCCATCATGAGATCAAGTCTCCTAGGTCAACGGGAAGTACCCCATAGGTTTTGATTTATTTGTATAAACTATGATTTATTTGTATAATATGTAGATCGTTCTTCCATCATGAGATCAAGTCTCCTAGGTCAACGGGAAGTACCCCATAGGTTTTGATTTATTTGTATAAACTATGATTTATTTGTATAATAACTTTATGCGTTAAAAATGACCGTATTTTTTTATAGCGTTGACATAGAATGATTAATTTTTTTACAGCTATAAGGGACCGTAGACCTTTGTATTTGATATTAATTTCAACTTTTCAACACCACGCGTTCTTTTTAATATGTGTTATAACTACAAATTAACGAATTTCAGATTTTTCACTATATCTGTAATTAGACCTTGCTTCATGTCAAATTTCACGATTCTAGGACCACAGACATAAATATTGGGCATAAGATCATGTGTACAAAATTTTACAAAGTTAGATCAGTAAATCCATATATCTATATAAATATTATAAATGCCAAAGGTTCTCTGCCTGTCCGTTATCGTTATTATAGTTTGAGACCCGGGGAAGGATTGTCTAGACAGGGTAACGATGTGGTGCGGTGCGGTTCAGAGCGGGGACTCCCCACCGCTATTTCGCAGGCGACCGCTTCGGCCGACCGCCAGTGCGCGCGGGTACTGTCTAAGTAGCGTGTCGCGTGTCTTTATCGCTTTTATTCATTTTAAAGAAAAATGCGGTGTACATGTGCAGTATACGGTTGTTTGTCGACAGCAGCAGCAGTTATGATGGAAAATTGCGATTTCATCAATTTCCAAAAGATGAGAATCAATGCATACCGAGTACCTACTACCTACCTAAATTAAATCGCCACAAACATAATGTGTAAAATAAAGTCCCGGGTCTGTCCGTTTATTATATGTTTGTACGCAATTACTATTATACAAATTTATTCCCGAAGAACGTATATTATTAGGAGAATATAATATAACTACGTAGTTTAGAGGTAGAATATACCTACCTACCTAACTGATTAATGACATTTTTGTGTCTATGTGTTTTTAAATCAGATAATTTACATATTAGTAACTATGTATGTCAATTCATAATTATAACATAATTCTGAGTTAATTATATAATATTATTATACGAGTAGGTACCATGTTACATTACATAATTTCTCTATCGAGTGATTTTTGGGATCGTTAGGTGCAGGTACGAACAGATACTTATGAAGTTCATAATTGTGACTTTTTCAGATTTAACTTACAATTCAAAAGTTGAAAACACATTTGAAAGCTAATTAACAATAGAACTTGAATATATTTTTAAAGACCTATCCAACGACATCTCACACTAGGGGGTGCGAGATATAAAAACTGACTACCTAATTATTGTAGGCACATACATACACATGCATTAATTTAAACATACAAAAAATTTAATCTGTAGGAACGTACTTGCATATTTTTTTGTGACAACCCTGACGCATATCGATGCACTTCTGTACAATCTGCCCCCGAGAACGCGACACCCTAGTACTCTACACCAGCGTTGCCAACTTAGTGGTATCACCACTAGATCTGGTGGTTTGCCCCCTGCTGGAGGTCAAAATTTGTACCTGATGGCTAGTGGATTTTTTTATGGGCTATTTTAGGGTTGATAGTTTTCAAAAACAAAAAAAAAATTGATAAATAAAACAATAAGTTAAGTAAGCAGCATAAGTAAGGTAAGGTAACTCATCACATACAGGGAAAATAAAAATGATATGTTGACAACATTGATTATTGTCTCCGTGAACTCACTCCCATAGCTCGCTAGATAAAGACTGGGAAAGTAAGGAAGAGATCGCTTATAATGAAAGGAATAAAATAAAAGGATAAGGAAAGATGGTGGATCGACGAAAACTTTGTTTTGTTTTGGATTACTAATCAAGTTACGTTATCTGGTTGTAAAAACAATTTTATTTGTTGTTTCGCAAATATTTTTATCTTATGAAAATATGCCGAAGGCACAGTACACGCAAAATTTCGGAAATCGTGGCTTCAAGATGCCGTTTTCAAAAGCTGGCTTCAAGTAGTTGAGAGTACGGATACTAACAATTCAGAAGATGTATCTTTAGTCATAATTTTATAGGTACCACATTTTATTACAAAATAAATTATTTTTTCATGAATAATTTAGTGGTTTTTCAAATGGTTTCATATTATCCGTTTAAAATTCTGGTGGTTTTCTGGTGGTTTAAAGATCAGCTTGCAAAAAGTTTGCTGGCAACACTGCTCCACACATTTCGCAATACCCCTAAGGTGATTCACGATTATATGTAGGACCTTTATAATGTACTTATACGAATATCGTAGCCTCAATGCGTTCTTTATAGAAAAATTGCTATCATTAAGCTTCTAATAATCGCCATCGCTAATTTAATGTGGTCACACCATACATTTACGGAAAAGAAAGTCCCATAGCTCGCTGATCTCTAGCTGATGGCCAAACCGGTCGTCGCGCTTTGACCCCGAAAAACAATATGGCTTCTCATTCCCGCATAGCACATTTGTAAACATACTTGCTCTCTTATGCAATCTCTAAAATATTGTACGTATATAATTAATTTGACAAAGTGTGCGGGTGTCCTATTGAAGAATGGAAAACTATTCTTGAATTTATTATTGAGAAAAACACTATTTTAAGAGTCGTTGACCTTTGGCTTAGGGTACTAGACCACACACAGCTGACTTACCACGACTAGGTACAAGATGTTAAGAAATAAAAAGGTTGTAAGAAGTGTTTTTTAAAGGAAATAAGTCAAGCAAATATTTAACTTGCTAATGGTTTCGTTCATAATATTCTTTTTCATAAAGCAATACTTAATAAATGGATATTTCAAAAAAACTGCAATCCAAATACGTGAAAAACTATCTGACAAGCAAAAAGAAGGTATTCCCGTCTGAAATCATGGCCTGATATTCTTTGCTTGTTTTGAAGAATTTATTGTTGGAAAATACTTAACAAATCTCCGTTCTGATAGAAAACTATCTAATACCTTTGAACAAGCAATTCTTGTATGTATATAATCTGAATCTCGGAAACGGCTCCTACGATTTTCATGAAATTTAGTATACGCGGGTTTCAGGTTCTAAATCGATTTATCTAGGTTTCATTATGAAAAAACGTCGTTTTATCCGTGATTTTAGGCAATGATAAACTGAAAAATATGACTCTTAATGACATCTGTTGGCGAGTAGTAAAACAACACAGCAACACTAAAGCACAGATTTTATAATACTATACTAGTACAGATGCCTCATCCCATACAATGTTATGGGACCGCCGTAACTCGGGCTATTTTTCGGGCTATTTTGTTTAGCCGCTAGATGCCGTAAGTAGCAGCGGGTCGAAAATATTAGCTAACGACATCTAGCGTTTCTCGTTGAATACTTACTGTTATACTTGTAACTGGTTCTTTGAAGTCAATAGATGGCGGTCTAATACCTAGGTACATATCAAGCCATACGACAAAACATCGCGTATCGCGATCCGACATATTTTTATCATAAAGTAGGAAGACGAGGAAGTTTATTGCGAAAAAGTCTCGAGTACTCGGATCTTTCCTTTTTCTGGGGAATGTAAATGTAAATGGAAGTACATCTAACCTCTCAAGATTTAGAAAAAAAGGTCTTAAGACGAGAGTTGCAATTCCATAAATTTGGCCCCCGCAATAAGCTCTGAGATTTCAGTCAATTTAATATTTTCTAGGTAATGTTAGTAGTTAGTAGTAAATAAGATTCTTTCAACTAGTTATTCAAATTTAAAATAACAATGTTAACGAAGATAACAATGTCATGAAAATATATACCTACCTATTATTTAACAGTATTTTTTATACCCAATCAGCAACTATCCGAAATGCAGATATTTATGCAAGTTAAGAAAATTAGTAGGTAGGTACCTAATAAATATGTAAAAGGAGGTAAGTACATAATAAAATTATAATCGAAAGCTAAAACGCTACAGTTAGGAGCAGTACATTTTTTTCGTTATATTTTTTTACAACTGGTACAGATAAGGGGGGGATTTCCCTTAAGCAATTTGGAAAATATTAAAATTTAGTATTTTTTTTGAATTTTTGAATATTGCAATGTGAGACAGTTCCTTAAACTTTAGATCTTTATAAGACTTATGTGGAACTGTACTGTACCCTGCTGCTTCTGTTAATATTTTGAGGAACTGCGGCTCAAAATTATTGTTTTGCCCTAAAATACCTGTGTGCCAAACGGCTAAACTCTACATCGAGTTGCGGTTTTTTTTTGCGTACACCCAGGACTACGCCACCTGTCAGCGGGTCGAACGAAACATGTTTTTTTTACTTCGCCTAGTAGGTATTTCGAGGAATAAGGAACTTCCTTCTTTTTTGAAGTTGATTAATAACTAGTCACTTAAATAGACGACAATATATCCTAAACAACTCATGATATCTGTGAAGTCAAAGAAATATTAAAGCGTATTTAATTATTTATGAGTAAAATAAAACTTCTTTTAATATACCTACTTTCTGTTTTACTAGTTTATGAAATATCGTCGTTTATGTAAGTAACTAACTAGTTTTTGCTCGTAAGTGTACTAACATTTTATCAAAAATGGGTCGAGTTAAACTAATGCATCGCTTAATTATTAACGGATCGATGCAAATGACAATGTCACGGGGTATCCAGATACTTCTCCAGAATGTAACAAATACTTTTCTGAAAACCGTATCAAAATCAGTTCAGCCAAACGCGAGATAATCACGGACAAACATACGGGTCAAACTGAGAACCTCCCTTTTTTTACAATTGGTTAAAAATGTAAGCGCTATTATCTGAAGTGTTTTCAATTCTAAAGTAGGTCCACTTGTGCAATGGCATGCTGTTCTTCAAAAGTGAGCAATCCTTTTCACAAAACAATTGTTTAAGAACTTAGACGCATTCGACCCAGGATTAAACTTAAAGAAACAAATTGTACTGAGGTCGAAGTTCACGCTTGCGTGCGTTTGTTTTATAATATATCTAAGTATGAAAGTGGTCAGATACCAATTTTTTTTTTTATTTGGTTGGTAAGTACCTACACCTATTCATATTATTCAGTGACACTGTTGTGTGTCGCTGTCAAACTCAGAACATGCGAACAGCGTCATCTATCAATCAATAGTGATTTTTTTTTAACTAAACCGGCACGTAGTTCAATTTATTGCCGCTTAAAGTACAACGACCTCATTCAATTTATGTAAAATTTCGAAAATTTTATAAAGGCGCCAATTACTTCATTTTTGTTAGCTTAAGGGACGTTTTGATTTTAAAACAATATTTTTTAAAGGTCGGTTACTTTTCTTTTTCAATAAAATAACAACCTAAATAACAAATCGATACACACAACGCCATCTATTGGTATGAATTTAAATCATTTCTGTTTTGTTTGGGATAAGACCCCGTGACTAAAGCTATTTGACAATAGATTGACTAGCAAAGCTCGGTCCACCGGGTACTTTAATTTAAAACGGTAACAACGAGTGTATAAGACTATGTGTATATTTTGCCGCAGTTGGGCAAAAAAAGAAACAGAAGTACGCTTATTGATTTTATTAGAGTTTGTTCTACATACAAGAATCATTTAATTTTTAGCTATGCGACGTATTTTACAGGTTTACATGGGCATGAAATTTTTAGAGATCCGTAGCCAGATGTCACAAATGTAGGTAACCCTTATAATTTATGTCTATCTGTCCACCCGAATATAAATAGCCTTATTAATCTGCTAGCTTTCTATCGATTTTTATTAAGTTTTACAGGAAAGGGTAACTCTCAATATACAGAATTACAGAATTTGGGAGGCTTTTACTCTTAGGTGTGTCAGAATGTCGGTATAATTTTCATACTGCGTAACTCTTAGTTAACGTAGATGTACGGTAGGTAAAGACAGGTACCAAAACATTTAATAGAAAAATAAAGGAGACCAAAAACAAAAAGCTCTAAGTCCCTTTCGGCTTCATCTATCATCTAAATTAAAGGTTAATGATGGACTTGTCTGCGTTGGGTCGAGATACAGCTCTATCGCAATCTTTTTGTTTAACTCTTCCACTACGATCACGATTTTTCTTAATTATTTCACCAAATTGTTTTAATTATTTAGTGTTTCACCAAATATGGACCTTTGAAACTACACTGCCGAATAACATATTTCTTATATCGATCCATACTAATATTATTTATCAGTAAATGTCAAAAACAAGTAGAAAATTCGTTTGTATGAATAGCGCTACGAGGCGACACGAATCGTATTCTTTTAATATCAAACCTAAGGAAACTACGAAAATTATATTGTATTGCACTATGCAAAATATTGTTTCTTTCTTTCATTATGTAAATACACAAATTTTGTGATTACATTACATGATCAAGCAGATAGTTGGTTTTAAAACATTTACTTCGCGACTTCGTTAATTTTTTCAATATGCGTTAAGTTTATAATCACTTTTACAAGAAAAAAAAATCATAAGTGTTTCCCCATTAAAAATTTTAATAACATGTTTTAGTTAAAATTCTTTTTAGAACGCATCTTTTTGAGGTTTTCCATGTTTATGGAGAACTAAGTTAGCACCAACGTGGGCGCTGTTACGTTTGTACCATATTTTATCTGATACCATGACCTACACTCTTGCAAAGGCAAAAGACTTAATCTTCGCCATTTTTGTCTAACTTGACTGGAAAAGGCCGAGTTAATTAGGTTAACGATGATGAGATGTTTCTTAACACATTAACAAGATCAACTCAACTCAATTAACCAGATATCGAACACCTTCTTCCTGGTAATCAAAAATTCAATACTTTCCTAATACCATGGGTAAATCTCATATGACAGCAGAGTTGTTATTGCAAGTCACGGGACTTATGCACGGTTTGAAAATTTCTCGGCCAGTAAGGTGGACTATCCTACCCCTATCCTCCTTTCTCTAAAGTGAGGCCTGTGCCCATATAGCGGTGATAATCAACCACTGAGGCAACAATAGCTTATATAAAATATACACATAGATACATTTGTCTATCACATTGGTATCATTGCATTTAAACATATCTCCTATTTAAATACAAGAAATAGATTTGAATTATGTCAGAGTTTAAGAAATCCGAATATTCAACCATTTTTTTACATTTTATATCACGAGATTAAGAGGTCAAAAAGTTAAACTGATCCGAAGTTGACTTCAAGGGCGTTCCGACTTGGCGAGAACTGTACCGATGATGAATATTAAAATTTAAAGCCTGTATTTGAAATTAAGTTTGTCATGAAATACCATCGGTGAAAGTTGTTACAAAGAGGACGTTTGTAATATGTCTGACCACCCCTGAGGAGGTAAGTGTTATGATGATATTTTATTTTATACGTCGAGAAGAAAATCGATGATTTTGAGTAAAATTATAGAGAAAATTTGAAGATTTGCGAATAATGTATTTTTTATACCATTAAGGTGGCAAACTTAGCTAAGGGTCCGCTTGATGGTAAGCGGTCACCGCAGCCTATGCTTGCAACACCAGGGATATCACTTGCGCGTTGCCAACCCTTCAGAAATCTAATAACTTCTTGAAGAACCCCATACTGTAGTTCTTGGAGAAAACCTTAGCCTCATTACACAACCCAAACGTTCGCGGGAGGAAGTTTCTCTGAAATCGCAGCGTACGCGACCATTTCGGTTCTGAAGTGTGACAATGAATTCCCTGGATCGCCGACAATTTTAACAGCCAAAAGGCCCAAGCTGGTATCCGGGTGCACCTTGTTACTTGCGACTTGTAAAGCAGCACCCTTCGCCCCGATTTGAAGTACTGCTTCGCTCTGTTGACTACACCAAGTTTTTTGGATACCATTTTCATCTTGCATTGCAGATGATCTCGGAACTGAACATCGCTGGAGATGTTAACACTAAGGATCCCAATGCTCTTGTTAATTACAGTTAATGGAGTTTTCTTAGCGGTGAACGCGCAGACTTATGTCTTTGTAGGGTTGACTCGTACCAAGTTTTCCAGTCTCAAGTTAGAGCCCTTGGACAGAGTGGTCTCGATTTGAGACACAAGTTCTCCACGCCTTTCCTCCACAATGGAACGAGGGATGTTAACACGGCCCGTGTGATAGTCGTCTTCAGTACTGTCATTTGCACAGCAATGTATGTTGTTGATGTCAAACATGGCATTGATATGCAGTAGAAACAGCGTAGGAGACAGTACAGAGCCGTGCCTTGGACACCAGCATAAATTTCCATGCTATCAGAGCAATTACTATAATTACGGTTCGTATTCGTCTGCCAGACAAAAAGCTAGCCACCCATTTGCACCAACCCTTGTGCACTCCGTAAGATGGCAACTTCGATAGAAGACCCCGGTTAAATTTATATTTGAAGACCTATGCAACGGTACTACACTCAATGAGGTAGCCATTTGTCTACGGAACCTTTAGAATAGTATCAACCAAATTGTTCACCATTGGATAGAGCCTTAAACATGCTTAGAAACAACGACCGCAAATTATAACAAGTTGCAAGCGTCCGTAGGCTGCGGTAACCGCTTACCATCAGGTGGACCGCAAGCTTATTTGCCACCTTAGTGGTATAAAAAAAATTAAGAAACACAGAAGTTGCCAATAGGTATTCCACACACAACAGTTTGAAATAAACCATCCATGACTCTAAGCCATCCAGGGCGCCACCCAAACGCATACAAAATAATTCATTTAAGTCGTTTAGGAGGAGTACAGTGACATAAACACGTACAGTAGAATTATATACAAAAAGATTAAGGGATGCAATATATTAGCGTAGATTTCTAAATGAAAAAAAAAACAATTCCCACAAAAACGCGATGTCAAAAAACATAGAAATAAACATTTCAATTTTATAAATAGTTTTGGCAAACAACCAGTTTCCATATTTACGGTAACCATAGAAGTAGGTATAGCAAATAAATAAAGACATACTATGCGTACACTGTCTAGTCTTATGTAATACTAAGTCCATCTTAATAGGTTCAAAGAATTTTATTACGAAACATATTAATATTCATATTGAATTTTTTTATTTAGAATCGTCATGAAGCCGAAGTCAAATAAATGATCGCATGTCACGCATCATGTGAAAAGGTCATGTTATAATACCTGTACTAATAACAATAGTAATGATTGTTTTTTGTCATCGCACTCATTTAGTGACCGAATTCATGCGAGAATGACACGTGATTACGTAAGTACGGACGTTTTATTGTTTTAAGTATTCGAAAAATTGACAACATTAAATGAAAACGATAGTTAGGTAGTTATCGTCATGAAGCCGAAGTCAAATAAATGATGCTTTATTTATTTCTCATTGAAATTACATTTTGCCTTATAATAAAACATAATCAATTCACAAAAAGATTGTCAAGTATAAAATTAAAATAACAAAAGAAAAAGGCTTAGTAATATTCTAAGATAAAACGTCAACACTATAGTGTAACAAGCGTCAGCTATGGTATATACACACCAAGCTTCAATACTCCTAGTGGCTCGAACTGAAATCCTACCTCGTGTGTATAAAGCCAACTAAGCTCACTTGTACCATTATATACTATTTTCAAGCACTTTTACCTATTACTGTGAAATTTGGAATAAGCCTCCTGCATATTTAGAAATTTTAAATTTTTCCCCTGGGGCCCTTAACGGAAACAAAAGTTCTGTCTTTCCACACCAACTAAGCTGTTTCTTGGCCCAATTTGAACTAAGTTAATTATAAGGATAGTGTAGTAACATATATAGGTCTGTACTAAAAATTTAATGAGAAGATACATAACTTTGTTAATACCATATACGAAAATAAAAGAAGTCTTTCGACACGTAGTAGCACACGTGGTTGGGAGCACAGAGTGTGAATACGTTACAAACAGATAGACCGACTTATTTTTGCATTGATAATAATTTGTATGACTTTTAAACGTTCAAATATTGTAAAAATTTAATTTTTTGCCTCTAGATATGTTGTAACCATTAAAAACAATATGATTGTTTTGATCACGGCTCCACTCCCACGAAATTCAGTCTTTCCATTTCACTAGAATAAAAAGTATTTTATGTTTTTTTCGTCTATCTAGTATATACCTATAAGCCAAAAATCAAATCAATCCGTTTGTTCAATGCAATATTTCAACAGCGGTTACACATACAGAAAAAAAAATATTTCTTAATAACAGTCGGACGAGATAAAAAATATAATATGTCCTTCTTTTAACTATCTCTATGCCAAAATTAAATATATTTTTTATACCACTAAGGTGGCAATCAAGCTTGTCTATAAATTAACAGTGACAAGCAAACATTTTTTTTGCAATTACTGCAGGCAGACACACTGGTTGACAATGTTATATTCTCAATACAACGATAAGATGAGAATAAAATAACAACGAATATTCCATCTATAAACAAAAATCATTGGGTAGTATTGATGATACTGTTTTTTGTCGTTCCTTGTGGCACACAGGTTTTACATGACCCAAACACAATAATACACATTCATACTGAATTTCGTATTTTTGCTCCTTTCTTCTACACACGGTAGCAGTAATCCTTTTCCGCATCCAATAATGATTTTGGTAGTTCAAATAGGTAGGTCTTGGTTCGGGCATATTGTTTTTGTTCATACTATTACGGCGAGCAAGGCAGAAAGAATACACTTTGGTCTTGGCCTCGCCATTGCATCGTAACTTTTGTGATAAAGAATTTTAGGTACTGGTTCATCTTGACAACAATCAACAGATAATGTGACCTGAAGCAACCTTCAGGGTATAGAGCAGCAACAGGCCTGGCTTCATAAGAGTAATTGCCACTTCTCTCTGTATTCGAATCTGTAGTATCCACAGTATGTGCCAGTTGATATTTTAGGATTGATTTTGAGTTTTGTTCAACTTTTTCGAACAACAATTATACGTAAGCAAAAGAAGTAGTTGGAATAAGTATCTAACAGTGGTTTGTCCCCTTCATGCCCCTTTAGCTCACCCTTTTAATACTTTATGGCTAAACTAACAATAAAATTAAAATATTTATCTGTGTCAGTAAATGGATGCTAAATTATTGGTATAGCCACAGGCTATACCATTTGTGATGAACACACATTCTAGGCAACTTATGCGCTTCTAGTACATACAGTTTGTTAACACACAGAGAAGGTGGGCGTGTTTAAAGAACTCATATCATACAAGCCATGTCTTTGACCATATCATCAACGTAATCAAACTTTTTGAGGTGAATTCGATTAACGTCAAAATTCCATTTGGAAAAGTCATCTGACGAAAATCATATAACACAGACTATAATAGATTGAAAGATAAAACGTATGGAGCCTAAACAAACTATCTGATGACAATAAGGGAATGTGTGCTTTTTATATAGCTGTGCCTGCGATTTTGATGGTGGATTAATATAATCACGATCTGATGAATAAATGTTTCTTTTAAGATTATGCCTGATCCAGATTTATATACCTATTCAAACTACCAAATTTATTCTTGGAAAGGAGCCCAAAAAAACATTGCAGCTCATTTCAGGTTGGTCAATGTTCAGCACCGAAAACTAACTTGTGCGCGTACATTAGCCTTATAAAACAGTTCTTCATAGAATCAAGAAAATACAATAAATATATACCTATACATAGTGTGGCTTAGCCTAAAATGATAGAATAAGAAATACTGTGATAAAAGAGCGTTATGATATGAAAGAATGTGTGGTGACAAAGATTCCGAAAGGTTAAGGTGGTTTGGGCATGTTGAGAGGAGTACTGAAGAAGCACGATACAAATTTATGAGTAGTGAAAGTAATTTGATCCCGTTCTCAGAAAAGGCGAGGTCAAGAGTACTCTAAACCGTCCAACGTGAATGAAAGCATTGCTGCGGGTAGATGAAGCTGAAGAAGCGTGCCAGAATTTTAGCAAGTGACAATCTTTGGTCTCTTTCTACCCCTCTAGGAATTAGGCGTAATATTATGTATGTATGTGGATAGAAATATCATGTGAGCATCATGTGAGAGATAGATATATGAATGGATCCATTGTGAATCGGATTAGTTCGTTTTAACCACTACAATACCAGAAGTTTGTAAATAGCAGAAAACCTCACGTCAAATCGCGTCACAACATTCGTTCTACTTACAATCACAAAGTTATACGTGCACGACTCATTTGGTATCTATACCCACGATTGCTTTATTTTGCAAATTAAATAGGAACCTGACAAAACTTTACTCCATTGTAACTTCAAGATACACAATCAAAGTTACATAGCCAAATCTAATTATAACCTATTTATATTGTTGGTATTCTTTATACAGTCACGCAAATTACATAACTCTTTTGTGGCTAACCAAAGTCAATGGTCTTGGCAACACCGATACCCTGAGATGTGTTTCATGGTGCTGGAAAGAAAAAACACTTAACGTTGGTTTTTTTTTTAAATAAGAGCATTCTTTTTGAATTTCATTAATCAAAATATTAAATACAACATTTGCTTAGAAGGTATAATAAATAATTGGTATTGTGTTTACCTCAATTACTATAACTGTACTGTAAAGTTAATGTTAATCTATAATATCCATACTGTCTGTCTGTCTTTCTGTCTGTTACCTCTTTACGCTTAAACCTCAGAAACGATATGGATGAAATTTGGTATGGAGATAGTTTAAGCCCCCGAGAAGGACATAGGATAGTTTTATCCCGAAAAATTCAAAAGTTCCCGCGGGCCTAACTATAACCAAGCCTAACCAAACTATAGCTACAGCTATAGCTCACGCCGATAACCAAATTTAGGGCAGGTGGAGCAACAAAAGCTAGTTGAATATAAAAACCATTGTGCTTATTTTTATTTCATTGGAATCACAGCTAGAGTAACTCACTTTAATTAATTTTTACCTTAGCCAAATGACAAATCCGGAACCCTTAAGTATAGTTTTGTCATGTTCGTTCGTCAATCGATTCCCAGCCTTACAGTTCCGTCATCTTTGAATCGATTCTGATGATTTTTTCAAAAAGGTGTCTCATGTGGTTCACATAAGACCACCACATAGTTTTGCTATAAAGTTGAGATAAAAAGCAATAGTCGTCCGTATATTTAACTGAGGGATGAAATATATTTGTCTTTCCTTGCTCTTACTTTCAAACCGCGTGTTCAAAAATTCCAAATAAAAATTTAAATGATTTATTTCTCAAAAATAGAATTTAACAACACTTTTATAAATAAAATAAACTATAAGTTACTAGTTACTACCATTTCGAAGTCAAAATGGCGTTCTGGTGAGAAGAAACAGCGAAGGAAGATCTCCAGCAGTGGCTCTTTTAATTTTAATAAATCAATACAAATTATCACGTTAATTATGGTAACAAATAAATATTTAAAAATTATTTAATCCTATGCATTTTTATTATCAAGGTAGTCTTTAATTGTGTTATAAGCTTTCTCGACAAGTTTCTGATCTACAAAATTTTTGAAATTTTTTAAGTTTAATTTACATATTACTGCCGGGATTTTGTAAAAACGGATGGATTGTTAATTGCTCGAACAGCCCTCTACTGTAGCACAAATATTGTTTGAATATCAGCTGTGTGTCGCCATATTAAGCTACCGTAGGACTTTACGCTATAAAAGTAACTGAAGCATACTATCCGGGCAGTAGCTTCGTCCGTAAGTTAACGAATCTTTTTAACCGCGAATGCTGCAGAACTAAGCCTATTCGCCAAATAAGCTATATTTGGGCCCCACTGAAGCTTGGTGTCTAGGGTTATACCTACCTAAGAATACTGTATTATCTACAATATGTAACTGCTCCCCGTTTATAAAAACACTGGTTACAATAATCAGTGGACAACTTTAGTCAGACAGTTGTTAATATTATTTAAAATAGTTTCGTGTCTTTTAGGTTTGAATAAAAGTGATAAGTCATCTGTAAACAACACTATCTCATGATTTTCTTTTACAACCATAGACAGATCATTTATGTATATAAGAAAAAGGAATGGCCCAATAATGGAATCCTGTGGAACACCAATATTAATGTTTGATCTAGGGGAGCGCTTTTCATTTATGTCAACTCTCTGAATTCTATTGTCCAGATACGAGCTAATTAGTTTAAGTGCAGTACTTTTTATACTTTGGTGTAATTTCCTTATCAGAGTTTCATGTTGGACGCAAACGAACGCCTTAGATAGATCATAAAAAAACCCAAGGCATCCATCGAGTCTTCCCAAGTATCAAATATGTGCAAGATAAGTTCAACATCAGCATCGGTTGATGAGTGACCCTTGTGAATCCAAACTTTTACAAGTAAGAAGTGATCGAAGGGGGGGGGGGGGGGGGGTTCTGAAAATGTTACCCTATTATAGACTATTTTTTTGTCAGGACCAACGTTTGTATGGCGATGTTGTTTATCAACACTTGTCCAAAAAACCGTCTGTCGTACGGACACACCTCCATTTCATAAAAAATAAAACCTCCCGCCGTCCGAGGAGGGGCCAAAGAGAAAAGTGTTTCATACAAACATTGCTGGGGGCAATGCACTCTACCGATTTGCATCATCAAAATATATGGTTATGGGGACACCACAATGTTTTCATACAAAATTAAAAAAAAAAATTATCTGTACACTCTAACCATAAAACCAAATCGAAAGAAAAAACGTGAAAATATCCGGTTTATTTTACCTTGCCTCTGACGAAGGGGGTTGTTTCAGTTACTCTGACGATTGTTTTGCACTCTCTACATTGAATAGACTTCACGCGGCCAAGTGTGATGTTAGCTCGCCCAAGTAGTAGCTATGTGGCAGACCACTTTAAACAATTCAAAGTATATTTTTATATAATCATTAAATCCTTGCACATATTACATTTTCTCTCGCTGTATAATTCGTACAATCGTTTGCTGGATACCTACAGTAGCCCTGATTGGCTAAAACATACTCGTAGATTTTTGTTAACTTGGGTGTAAATATTGAGTCACACTCTTCACAAAACGCATTTAAAAATTCATTATACTGAGTTATATCACCAAGAGATTGATGAAGAAGTGTCTTGGACTTTGGTCTCATAATATTTTTTTCTTAGACTTGTCCTTATTTAACATTTGGGTTTGAGATAAAATAGAGAGAACTAATACAGTCACTGTAAATGTTGTGAAAAAAAAAAGGGTTATTTGGTTTATTAGATATCTGCAATAATTCTCGTTTTACGGAACCCTAACTACATGCGTGTCCAACACACATCTAACCGGTTTCTTAATTTCTTAAAGAATTCTGGTCAGACGTCAAAAATAGCTTGGTCCCAAAATCAGGTCCTATCCGCCTATTAAGCGTACGCAATTATGGTAAAGTGTAAACATTTCGTAATAAGCAGGACGTTAACTCACATAAATGAGCTTAGAGAAAACTTCGTATGTAAATAAACGTCATTAAGTGTGTCTCTAACTTTTATTGCTTCCCTGTTTAGTTTTGTCTTATTCACAAATAAGTAATTATTGACTAATTTGTAACTTCGCACTTATGTGCAATGGAAGAATACAAGAATACATTTGCCCAATTTAATTTTCGGTTAGGATTTTTTTTAAAACACCTAATTAATTTTAAGTAGTAAAAAAGGTTTTAGTTTTATTAGTAAGATTTTCCCAATTTATAGCG
Organism: Apoda limacodes; assembly: GCA_946406115.1. NCBI lineage: Eukaryota > Metazoa > Arthropoda > Insecta > Lepidoptera > Limacodidae > Apoda > Apoda limacodes. The sequence continues at coordinate 12,571,101 of OX291553.1, read as the reverse complement.
TACCAGCTTTTACTAGCGGCTCCGCCCGCCCTAAATTAAGTTATCGGCGTGGGATTATTTCGGTAACTCCTTTATTATACTAATATAGCAAGCCATAGTTCGTTCGAGCGGAATTCGGGTATAGTTACTTCCGTGGAAACTTTTGAATTTTATTTTAAATTTAATAAAAAAGTCCTATTGCAAGACCTAACCTATGTGTGTGACAAATTTCATCCCGATTCGTCCAATGGTTGAAGCGTGATTAAGTTACTAACATCCAAACTTTAGCATATTAGCGGGAAGTAGGATAGTAAATGGTATAATAAAAATCTCTAAAAAATTTTAAGTTTGTTTTGATTTAATATAATGATTTAATGAAATTGTTATAATGAATTAATTATCCAATTTAATTAATATTGGTTTTTTGTCTAATTTTTAGATATACTATTCTCGCATTTTATAAAGCATGTGTAAAGATAGTTTGAGAAAAAATAAAAAGGTCTCTTGTTTCTGAGACCAGGAAATATCTCGTTATATTTCGTTCTCGAAATATGAAGTTTTTTTTACCTTGCGTTGCTGAACGAGTGATAAAATTGAATTTTAAACATTCTTTATTACTTTAGTCTTATGAAAAGAATCAGGAGAAACACTTTAATCCAATATTGTAAAAGGCAATAATGAAATTGAGACTTAATATATAAAAAAAAATACAGTCGAATTGAGAACCCCTCCTTTTTGAAGTCGGTTAAAAAATGAAAATATAAGTAATTTCTTACAATTAAATAAAAAAAACCCAATCCTTAAAGTATAATATGAAATCATTAAGATGATAAAACAAAACACGAAAAAAATACATTTAAGAATAAAGAAATTTTTAGAGTGCCGTACCCAAAGGGTATAAACCGGGACCCTATTACTAAGAATTCGCTGTCCGTTCGTCCGTCCATCTGTCAACAGGCTGAAATCATGAACCGTGAAAGTTAGACAGTTGAAATTTTTACAGATGATATATTTCTGTTGCTGCTTTAAGAACAAATACTAAAAAACAAAATAAAATAAATATATTAAATGGGTCTCCCATATAACGAACATGATTTTTTTGCTCGTTTTTGCTCAATATTGATAGCGGCAACAAGTAGACGCCTGAAATATTCGCAGAATATTTAGTTATATATTCACTTTAAAAATAAATAATTAAAATAAAATAAAACAAATATTTAAGGCGGCCTCCCATACAACAAATGTGATTTTTATTGACGTTTTTATAGATAATGGAACGGAACCCTTCGTGGCTTTTTTTTTTTATGAATATGTTGGTGTACGTTTAACAAAAGATATCGATAACATGAATCGTGCCGACGATGGCTGTCACAACATGTTAAGTCAACGCTGACATAACTGTATAACAGGAATACGTCGACACATCGACGCATGAATGATCAATCCAAGAACCAGTATCGAGAAGGTATGCAGCAGGTTATGGGAAGAACAGTGTCGCAATTACACAATAGCTGTTGTTTTGGGCTGAAGTTGGGTGCTGAGACACAGTCTGAGACAACTCACCATCGCAGTCGCTTGCGAACATCGCGCGTCCTTATACCGTCGCAACACAACCGTATATATTTATCGACTTTGTGTCGTTTTAATATCGACGCTTAGGTGAAGTGGTACGAGCTTGCGAAGGCTTCCATGATGCGGCTTGTGAGTATCAGTGTTTGTTATGTTTCTTACTAAAGATACGTCGCGAAAGTTGTGCACTTCGATTTTTATGCAAATTTAAATAGGATATAGTGATTTGTGGATATTAATCAGGTAATAAAATGTGGGACAGGGATTATTTATTAGTTTCTAATGTTATAATTACCTATTTTATTTTATTTCTCTTTGTATGGCTTGTTTATTTTTGCTATATTGTTTATGATTTTGCGTAAGAATCGAAGTTTACAGCGAATTACTTAATAACTTAAAGATTATAGATATTAACATATGTATGTAACTTAACCTTAGTTTGTTTGCAGTTATAAGCATTGTATGGGTAGTCCTTTTATTATCTAAATTATTCCTTTAAAAAAAAACATTTTTAATCATCAATTATCTGACAACAGTTTGTTGTAAGATTTATGTTGTTAAAATGTTACCTATATTCAGTTAAAATTTTATACTCAAGAACAAATACTTGAAGATTTGACAGTATCTCTTTTAAGATAACAGTGCAACTGAAACTTGTGAATAATGCCTGTAATTCAATTCCAAGGCTTACTTTACAGTTTAGTATTGCGTTTCGATATTGCTTTGTGTTGTACTAGGTATTAAAAAAGAAAATAGCGTAAAAGATCATTTTCAGTGTACTAAAAGTAAGGCGAAGTTACATTGAGTGTTATATAACTAAGTTGTTATAAATTTCATTCTATTTCACATTCTTATGAATTATTTTTGTTTCTGAATTGTTTAAATAGAACGATTGCTTTTAAATATACGTAAGTCGTGTATATTAATTCGTTAACTGTTAAAACAAAAAGAAAACGAACCACTGACTGAATATATATGTATGGGTAAAAAAATACGATAGCTTCATTTCATTCTTAAAACTAAAAACATTAGTCACAGAATATGTTAATTTCGTAATGTATACATATAGTAAAAACCTCCTTATTAGCCCTATGTTTTCCCACTGTTGGGGCACGGCCTATCCTCACTGAGTGCCATTTGGGCCATAACCTCGGGCCCAGTGCGGATTGTTGATAAATAAACTAATACAAAACGATATTTTACCGCAACTTACGTCTAGGTTCCTCATAAGGGTCACATTACACTGTTTTTGCGATCAGCTGTTCACAGGACATGCGTAAATTACAATTCAGAATTAATAATGCACATATGCAGACAGTCCGACAGTTTAACTATTGGTGGTGTTGTTTTCTGTACTTCTATTTCATTTTTATTGAGTTTTGGTGAATATATTTATTTTTTCACCGTATGAAAAACATTGGGCGATACGGCAATTACAAACTCGAGTCATCAAAGCCTTCTAGATAGCCTTTTGTTAGTAATTTTCTCCTTACCACTCTTAATACACAATGTACTATCAGGTTTTCGCTGTACATTGAAAGCAGATACAATACTAACCATCTTCACTCTCACAGTATGATTTCATGTAACAGCATTACGCTCTATAATACCTATCTAGAAGAGTAACTTCTTAGTAAAAATTGCAGTTAATTTTCTGGACGTTAATTTAACAAGTCGTTGATGAAATATGTATGATATAATGGTATAATTTAAATCATCGTTGCGCTTTCCCTGTGTGATGCAACGACGAATGCGGCGTGCTGCAATAAACGAGCTTCCACGAATTCCCCTTCAATTATTCTTTAGTGCATTCGTTGTACAACCATATCATATCTCATACTTCATTGTTGTATTAAGCTTGGAATACCTATAAGGAGTACAAAACTGTTATGGTTTAGTGTATTCATCTTACGTTGGCTTTTCAAACTTATCGATAAAGATAACCTTATTGGTACATAGGATTATTTATCTTATATAAACATTAATATGTAGTTTAGGTTAGGAGTTTGTCAGGAAATGATAATGGGAGTAAATTATTCTGTTCTCGGTGGTTTATTATACCGCTTTTTTATTTAAAGTTGGTAATAAATGAAGTTATGTTGCGGTGCTAGGCTCGCCCAGTGTCACTCAGGACTAAGATGGTAGATAAAATGACAGGTCATCCCCTTCTGAGGAAAAAACCATTAAGGTATATAATAGTTATACATGTATTATTTTTAAAAATGGAGAATAAAATATTTATCGAAAATACGCTCTTGAGAAGCAAATGGCATTTATTGTATCGCTTCATTAAGCCCGGATGGCGAATACGAAAACAAAACACTCGTCACCTACAGTAAGACGTGCGCCGGCGCAGCGCAGTACCATTTATGAACAACTGAAATAAATGTTTTAGCGCCAAATTTTTAATTTGCGTGATCCGCGGATCCGCGCTTTGAAGGTGCGGGATCCCGCGGGAATGCGTGATCCCGTTTTGCGGGATTGCAATCCCTATACAAAGCAAAAGAAATTTATTAAATATGATTTTTTTTTATATATAAGTGAATTGTAGATTTTAAATGCCAATAAGTGACAAATGATAAATAAATTCCAGTGGTATCGAAAAGATAACCTAAATTGCCGTTTTACATCTTATACCTACATTCCATATTAGTCTATGTAATATGTTAAGTGAAGACTATATTTGTATTTTTTTTTAGTATGATATTGATTAAAAAAAATATGTAAGATTAACTACTGAGTTAATTGTTGGCTCTTTTCGGCAGTAAAATACTTCTTAACCGCTGTGGTAAAGTCTATAAAATAAATATTTAAATTAACGATAAAGCAGCGAAAGTGCTGTTTATAAAAATAATAACAAAAAGTACCTAAATAAAAATACTTTAAGTTTGACTTTGTGCCAAATAATGACAAACTCCTTCATTAGGTATAGTTGATAGCCTTTTTGTCCTGCGGGAACTTTGAAATTTTCCGGTATAAAGTAGCCTAAACTTCTACTACTAACTTAAAAACAGTCACTAGTGCCTAAAAAACATAATAGAGACCGGTCTTTCATTGATTACATATTGAAAATAATTTTGAGTTTATTCAGTTTCTTTAATATACTTGAAGCAAGTTACCTTCCTACAAATACATAAGTATATTGGAAGTCGTAACAAAAAACCTTACGTGGGGCGTGTGAGAAACGTGAGTGAAATTTATTTGCAGACAGTCTAGACGACATTTGTTATTATTTTACGGTTCAAATAACAAAACACCAAATACATGCGCAATTGTAATGGATTTATTATTTGAGTAGTGTAATTTAATAGGTTATCTAATGAAAAATGCTCATATGGCTTTTGATTCAAATGTCAAATGATATAATTATATAGAAAATGTCGCTATTAGATTATTTCCTGGCCATTTGTTTTTTTCATGTAAGTTTATTGGTGGGAGATTAACTCATTACTGAGTCCTGTAACTATTTATATATAAAGGTACATCGACCAACCCTTTCAGAATATGCTAACAATCCTTACTTAAAATAGTTCTTCATATAAATATATAAGTATATCGTAATACAAAAAACTAACGTGGGGCGTGTAAGAAACGTGAGAAACGAAAGAAACTTAATTTGCGTACAGTCTAGACGACATTTGTTATTATTTTACTTTTCAAATAACAAAACACCAAACACTTGCAATTGTAATGGATTTATTATTTGTATTTGCTAATTGGAACATTGGTTGAAATAAGTGTCGCTATCAGATTATTAATTGTACATTAATTTTTTTGTGTAAGTTTGTTAATTGAAGATAATAAACTCGCAAGCCGTATCGAACCCTTAAATCTAAGGAGAGACTTTGCCTCCCTGTGTGTTTTCTACCGCTTGTATGGGATGTATTCTGAGGAATTGTTCGAAAAGATGCCCACGGCTACTTTCTACCATCGCACCGCTCACCATCGGCAGGGAATTCATCCTCACAAGCTAAATGGTCGCCTACAGTTTAGTTTTAGAGAAACTTCCTCCCGCGAACACTTGGGTTGTGGAATGAGCTCTCTGCCAAGGTTTTCTCTAAGGACTACAGTATGGGGTTCTTCAAGAAAGAAGTTATTAGATTTTAGAAGGGTCTGCAGCTCGCGAGTGATGCCCCAGGCGTTGTAAGCATCCATAGGCTGCGGTAACCGCAAGCTTTTTTGCCACCGTAGTGATATATTTATAAAAAAATTAACTCATTACTCAGATCTGTAGCTATTTATTTGTATACTTCGACCTGCCTTTGCCCAATATTCTCTATTAGATGTTTTTTTTAAATACATAAATCAGGGTTTTTATGCATTAGTATTGTTTTGCACACATTTATGTATAAATAAATAATGTAGGTATAGAAGAGGTATGGTTTTAGAATCTGTACTGACTTTGTTTAGAATTTTTTCGAAATCACAAATACTTAGTGTTTTTGCTCGTCAAATAAATAGCATTTATAAAAGTTGTTCGAAATGTAAAATCTTTGACGTGGAAAATAAGTGTAGTTGCTGAGACGATAGATCAAGTCATAAAAACAAGCAAACATCGAGCAATCTTAAATGTTTCCATTTTGTTAAACAGAATAATACAATGACTGTAACTATGGCATCCAATCTCGGAATACCGCGATCTCGAAATACCGGAAGCCCGCATGAATTCCTGATCCCGCAAGGGCAGAGATTATGAGTGCAGGATCCGCGGATTTTGCGGTATTAGAAAGCATTAAGCTTGCCACCTAAAAGTGTACTACAAAAAATAGAAGGAACTTTGTCCAATACTTGCAGTTCGCGTATCATGTGACGTAAACAAAAATTGTGACAAATGAAATAGCACAATATCATGACGAGTGTAATTATAAACGACGAGATTTGGCAATTAGAATTTAAGCTGTCGTCAGTTCTAAAACAAATCACTCTACATCTACAAGGAATGAAATCAATTTTATTAAATCTAGTATATTAGAAAATACCACATTCACAAGTGTGTGAAACTCCCATTCGTGTGAAAGGTTAAAGAGTTTTTGTCTGTCAAACGAAACCTTTTAAAATATTAGTTTTCTCCGAAAATATTTCCAACAATCTTATTTTATTAGACTAGACTTTTCTCATAAAGTTAAAGATTTTTTGCCATAACTAAAGGTTATAACTGTAAAAAGGCTATTATTTACTGATTTAAATCGAGCAACAAACATAATGTTAGGTTCACGCAGTACAACAGTATTTGTGGGATCAAAATGATTGATCCCTCAAATTCCGAGATTACAAAAACCTGCGGTATTGCATGCCCTTTAAATAGAATCGACTGAAAACTTAAGTTTCCACATCATTGGTGACAAGTTCAACGTGGGAATATGGATATTGAAGGGAATATGACTATGACCATGATATGAATATGAATAGAGTTTAAAAATAATAATGAAATCTGTGCCTGCTAGAATAAGCAAGCTATAGTGGCATTGCTCAGGTATTTTTGGCGTAGAACTGATGGCTGTTGGGGAAGATGAGTCTTTGAGTGGAGATAACGGATTGGTAAGCGCAGTGTAGGTCGCCCTCCAAGTAGATGAAGGTAACTGGAAGTGGCTTGAAGAGAAATTGCGGTACTCATATATCCCACAATGGACTGCTAAGCATCAATCACAAAGCGTAAAACACAATCATGATTTGCCGTAGGAATATTTTAACTACATTAAAAACGCATTCATTCAAATTTATTCAAACTGGTTCATGCATTAAATGTGCAAAAAAATTTCAAACATTTCGGTATTCAAGTAACTTTTTTAAACTTAACGTGTAACATCATAAATTCACATTCACAAATTATTAGTCGTTTGAGAAACTTGTAGTTGATGTGTTTCTTTATATAAATAATTATGTATCTCAAAGCGAAACGATAACGTTTAAAACTTGACAGTCATCATTAAATTTCCGAAGATTATGAAACTTAACAAAATATTTAAACGAAAAACGGTGTATCCATATAGCTCGTGAATCTGGTTATGCAATAGAAAGTATAACCTGACTTGTTAGAGATGTCTTTTCGACCTCTGCTCGCGACGCGATGAGACAACTAGGCAACTTGAACGTCTTTGGTATAATTGAATAAGGGGGCGTTCGTTTTGGCATTATTTTCGTTACTTTTGCCACCATTCATGTCATCATCCGTTCGTTAACTATTGGTTTCAAATATATCAAAATTTTAGTATCATCTGTAACAATCTATCAAGCGTTCGTTTACGATATTTTTGCCACAGGAAAAATAAACTTTTGACCCATGTCTGGAGGTGGGGTTGCGGTGTAATCTGTCAAACTGCCTATAGGTACATGTTTATGGTAGTGTGTCTGTTATTATTGTAGCTTGTTTACGTCAACCGTTCATTTTGCAAGTAAAAATTTTGTTAGTAACGTTTCAAAGCTATACGAACTGTAAGTGTCGGTAGCAAAACTGGCGTTATAAAAAGTGTGAAAAGTATTAAACTTTTTATCCCAAAACGAACGCGGGCAACTCAGGGTTGTTTGGTTTTAATCAGCAGATGTACGTACACAAAAAGATTAGTTGGTATCAAAAAACTCTTTATACAAGTAGATATTTTAAAATAATCTTTTTAATCTTCAGTACAAACATTGGTACTATAATTTACTGATTAAATTATGACTTTACCATCGGTTCGGAAGGTTATGTCTACTGAAAAGAACCGGCAAGAAACTTAGCATTTGCTCTTTTCAAACATTCTTAATATTACCCTAAGACGACAATAAGTAAGGGATTTCATAAATTAGAGTTCTAAATCATTTTATCTATAAAAGTTTAAATTTATTTATAAAATTTCATCAAAAAATAAAGAAATCCTAGAACCCGATTGCAGCACCAACTACCGGGTCCAATTGTGAATATTAGCCATCTAAGGACCCACTCAAACACACAGGAAAAAAAATCGACAAAATCCGTCAAAAATAACAAAAAAATACTTCTAGAACCCGTTTACAGCGCTACCTACCAGGCCCAATTCTGAATCTAAACTTTCAGTGACCCACTACACACAAAACACAAAAACACATTCACATATTTTTATACTTATTTTAAACTATCTCAAACCTTAAAAGCACAGAAAAGCAATCAAACATAACTATCGACTTTGGAAGAGAAGAGATATTTTATCTTACAAATAAACAATATAACAAGGTAAGTACGCAAAAACTTAACCCCTAAGTCCCATGTACTAGCTTTATACAAGTATGAACGTCACCCTCACCATTACGGTTAACAATCGATTGTGGGAGCAAAATATCATACAATATTTTAATAAATAAAATGAAACTTTACAAATTCATTAAAAAATCAGTCCCTAACATGAGTAAGTGTTTGGTTCTGATAGAATTAAAATAATGTGAATAAAACGATAGAAGACAAATTGTTTATTGGCATCCAACGGTAAGGAAAAAAACCGCTTAACTCAGTGTTGTATCCGCTTCACCTAATCCATACCTTTACTTTATTTCAGGAGTTAGTTAAAAAAAGTAACTTTTCCTACGATGTAGAACCAACCTGCCTATTGAATTTTTTTCTTTGTAGGCTTGTAAGTGCCAGAGATTTCGTTACAAATTTGTAAGTCTCTCTTACACACAATACACATATCTAGAGAACGACGAGAAATAATTGCGTTAGTATGCAATTAATATGTAAGATATTTAAGGATTCACTCTATAAATCATACACTTCAGAAACATGATTACCTTTACTTTCCTTGATACAAAAAAATATCTAGTTATCGCTAAAAAACAAAATAAACCCTCAGTACGTCGTAAAAACTTCACAAAAGGTTTTCAACAATAACAAAACTACATGTTTTCTATAACTATATTTAACAATTTGCCAAACGTGTATTTGTTAAAATAATAAGAAGGAAATACCTAAATTCGCGCTAGAGCCGCCACGCTTCTCCGTAGGAGCGCATATGATACCTAAAATCAATAAGTGGTAGAAGCTCGGCGCCCCCTATTCAATCAATTAAATATGCTAATTATTCTCTTTAGCCAATAGTAGTTACTGACGTCAAAGAATAAATAATAGTATTAATATAGTGAAAGCTAAACGAGCTGATGGTAAAAACTATTATTGATATGTACATTGTGTTTTCTATCGTCCATTAAAATATTAAAATATTATATATAGAAGTAGCTAGTAGGTAGTGGTTTTTAAACATCCTGTATGCTATTAAAAAATAGCAAGCAAGTATATTCGTAAGGACATGCTGCTAATGCGGCATTTTCCAGCTTGCCTGAGGACAGACCTCTTCTTAGAGAGATGACGCTTATGCTACAGTCCACCGCCCTGGACTAGCGCGATTTGGCGTAGTTTGTCGAACTAGTGGCCATACAACTTTATAAGGGCTCTGAATTAGCTTATCGATTGCTATTATATGACAACTTTCAGCTTGCTACTTTGTAAACCGAAAACACAAAGCTTTATGATCTAAAGATATTACAAAACCGGCCAAGTGCGAGTCGCACTTGCACACGAAGGTTTCCGTACCATTATCTATAAAAACAGCAAAAAAAGTCACGTTTGTTGTATGGGAGCCCTCTTAAATATTTGTATTATTTTAATTTAATTATTTATTTTTAAAATGAATATATTAACTGAATGTTCTATGAATGTTCAAGCGTCTACTTGTTGCCGTTATCAATATCGAGCAAAAACAAGCAAAAGTCACGTTTGTTGTATGGGAGCTTCCTTAAATATTTATTTTATTCTGTTTTTTAGTATTACATCATACATCATAATTTAGTATTACAACAGAAATACATCTTATTTAACTTAATACATAAAAACCTCATTTTACTTTTAATTGCATTTTTGGCAACAATCAAAAAAATATAAAATAGTATATTAAAAAACCTCTTTTGTCATTTTGGGTTTCATCCCTTAAAATTAACCATCAATTATATAGCCTTCCACCACCACCATTAAAACCAATTTTTCAGTTCTGCTTATAGACATAATAATATCATGCACCCGTCAGTGTGTGTCGACCTTATATAAAGTAAAAGAAATTTAAATACCTGGAACGATTAGTAGACCAAATCTTAACCATAAATCGATCTTTTAAAATGAATTTCCGATTAGATTAACAAGTTAGGTAGATAATTAATGGCTTGTCTTACGCTTTCAACAGGATGGAGCATATACCAAATTGCAATTCGGCTGATGCCTGTGTTCTTGGCTAATTAAACGCTTATCCTACTTGATAAAAGATTAAAAGCTTTTGTCTGTTAGGATTGATTTATTGTGTTTGAAAGGTCAGAAAAGTCATTGTCTGTCATCTTGCCAAGTTCTTCGATTGCAATTTTAGGCAATATCGAAATAAAAGGTAACTCACGTTGGTTAACTTTTAACTATTTGAACTTTCAAATGAATTATGAAATTTTTCATAAGATTACTTGTATAAAATTTTTTTATCATTTGAAATATAAAATAATTATTAACACTTCTAAAATATTCAAGATTTTGCAACTAAAGCAATTTAAATTAGTGCAACAAACTTTTCTGACCAGGTGGTCAAAAATAAAAACTACATTCGCTTTATTGAATTGGTTTGAACATGTTTTTTTTTTGTTTGAACATTTTTTTTTTCCTAATACTACTAAGGTGGCAAACAAGCTTACGGTTCACCTGATGGTAAGCGGTCACCGTACCCTATGGACGCTTGCAACACCAGCAGGTATCACTTGCGCGTTGCCGACCCTTCAGAAATCTAATAACTTCTTTCTTGAAGAACTCCATTGCTTGCAGAAAACCTTGGCAGGGAGCTCATTCCACAACTTAAGCGTTCGCGGGAGGAAGTTTCTCTGAAACCGCACTGTACGCGACCATTTTGGTTCTAAAGTGTGAGAATGAATTCCCTGCCGATGGCGAGCGGTGCGATGGTAAAAAATAGCCGTGGGCATCATTTCGAACAATTCCTCAGAACACAACCCATTGTACAAGCGGTAGAACACACACAGTGAGGCAAAGTCTCTCCTCAGACTTAAGGGCTCGATACCGCAAGTGAGTTTGGAATCGTCGACAATTCTCACAGCCCGTCGTTGAACCGTGTCAAAAGGGCCAAGCTGGTATCCGGGTGCACCTGCCCAGAGATGGCAGCAGTACTCCATATGGGGCCGAACTTGCGACTTGTAAAGTAACAACCTTTGCTCCGACTTGATGTACTGCTTCGCTCTGTTGAGTACACCAAGTTTTTTGGACGCAAGCTTCACCTTATCTTGTAAATGATCTTGGAACTGAACATCGCTGGAGATGTCAACACCAAGGATCCCAATGCTCTTGGAGATGGAGAGGGGAGTGTTCTGAAATTGTGGGACTACAGTGAATGGAGTTTTCTTAGCGGTGAACGCGCACACTTGTGTCTTTGTAGGGTTGAATCGGACCAAGTTTACCCGTCCCCAGTCAGAGAACTGGGACAGTGTGGTCTTTTAGACACAATTTCTCCGCGGTTTTCCTCCACAACGGAACAATGGATGTTTGCACGACCCGTGTAAAAAGCGTCTCCAGTACTGTCATCTGCATAGCAATGTATGTTGTTGATGTCCAACATGTCATTGATATGCAGTAGAAACAGCGTAGGAGACAGCACAGAGCCTTGCGGGACACCAGCTTACCAGCACCCAAGGTCAGAAGGTCATAAAAGTTTGTGCACTGTAAGTATATATCTGACAAAGTTGTACCTGTATTTAGTACAGAATTCTGTAGGCTTAATTACTAAATTTTATATATCTTCAGTACACCATGTTTATTTGTTTTTGACCTTATGACAGACTTTTAACTCGTTTTAGAATTTCGGATCGAGTTGGTTGGTACACATTTGAGTGGGTACCTATCTGATGACAATACAATATTATGGTAATTTTAAACTAATCTGATGACGGAGACGCAGGATGGCCACTTGATCTCCGTTTGTCCTATCGAGTCCACTCGTGAGATTCGTCTTAATAAGTAAAGTAAAAAAAAGGTATTAAGTAGATGATACCTACTAATAATAAGAACTAGAAAAAAAACATATATCTTTGGTGTTGCACAGTTTTATTTCACATTACATTTAGCTACCAAAATTGAAAAAATGAGGACCCAAATCTTGAGTCAGCAGGATAAACGTTTTTCTCTGGCTATGATAATACTAAAATATAAACATGGGGCATAAAACGCAACTTTCTTTACTTGAAGTTTGTATTTAAGGAAGTATGTAGGTATTAAAAACTTTTTTTTTAAAAAAAAACAGAGTGCTTCATGTTTTATACGCGCACTTGGCCAAAAAACATTTGTGATTACTAGACAAACACAAGTAGTCACAAATAACAATAACACATTAACCGCAACGCAATAATTACATATATATCATAGCCCAAGGCAAGTTTTCGTCAGGGATCATTCTATAACAATAAATCTCTTCTATTTCCCAATAGACATATTCATTTCATTTGTTAGTTGAATTGTCTGTGGTCGAATGGTACATTACTTCGGCGGCGTGCTAAATGTCTTGTGAAGTTCGTAGTTGTCAAGTTGAGTCGTTATTATAATAAGTATTGGTTACCTATACCTACACTCGGCACTCGTGATTCGTTTATGAAAGTCTATTGTTCCAAAAATCCAATCTTAGTCTTGCTCCGCATTATTTAGCTTCTATGTTTATAAATATAATTACTACGTTTTTATAAACTCGCTTTCTTGTTCATTTGTCCGATTAAAATTTTACAATTGATTTATTTATTTATTTAACTCTTATAGTAGGTACTCAAATTGATACTTATGTACTAAGGTGGACTTTTCGCATAATGCGATTTCTCCCAGCCAACCTTAGAGTATTTCCGAAAAAAGGTTAATTTAAGTTTAAGTAGGTAGAGTCCAAACGAAAAAAAAGAAAACCATAAATAAAATAATTCCAAGTATATGAACATACATAAATACACCATAATTACATAAACATACCAATATAGGTACTCATAAATACATACATAATGTTTTCTTAAATTATTTCTTTTCTTTTCTTTTTTTTTTCATAATATATATATATATATATAATAAATAATAAATAAACATTAAATGAGAATGTGTCATCAAATTTGCAATGATCGAAGAAATAAGGATTTTAAGTTAGTTTTGAAAATATAATTTGATTGATGGCAAATGATTTGCCATAAAAGGTAGTGGAGTGAGGTGGACTAGTTAAAGTTCGTTCTACCTTTGACCTTAATATCATACTTTGTGAAGTATTAGACTGGTATTTAAAGAGCTCCTGCAAGTAGCAGGGTGCAGAGGGATTATTAAGGACAGTATACAAAAGAGTGAGAATGTGATTTATCCTGCGAAGTCGAATTGGGAGCCACTTGAGTTTAGTACGCAACTCTGAAATGTGATCGTATTTCCGAAATCCGAAAATGAATCGGATACATAAATTTTGGAGACATTCAAGTTTGTCGAGTAGCTCCTCTGTAAGGTCTAGATAGCTTACGTCCGCGTTATCAAGGATAGAAAGCAGTAAAGACTGCGCCAGCATAACCTTAGTCTGGAATGGTAAAAAGTTTTGAAGACTTTTGAGGGAGTGTAAAGAAGCAAACAGCTTTCGGCTAAGTGCATTTACCTGAGGGCGCCATGATAACGTGCTGTCAATGAGTATTCCGAGGTTCTTAACTTTTTCGACAAAAGGAATAGGTACATCATTGTAAATAATTTGTGGCAGTTTATTTATATCCAGGTTAGCGATTTGACGACTGATGTCTACTAATATAGCCTGAGATTTACTGGGGTTAAGTAAGAGTCCAAAGGACTTTGCCCATTCAGATACAGTTTTAAGGTTATTATTAACGATACCGATAGCATTCTGAATTTGGTCAACTTTTGAACCTGTGTATAACTGCAGATCATCAGCATATAAGTGGAACTGTGTAGTTAGTCGATTTGTCAGGGAGTTTATAAAAAGGGAAAACAATAAAGGTGACAGAACACCACCTTGTGGAACACTTGCAGGCACAACACACCAGTCCGAGCAGCCAGAATCGATACGTATGCATTGTTGACGACCTTTCAGATAAATTTCAACCACATGGCCGCTGCCGGAGATATGTTAAGCGAACGTTAGAATATCAAAGTCAACAGTATTAAATACATTGCTGAAATCTAGTAAAGTTAGCACAGTAATATGTTGACTTTCCATGTTATGTCTAATGTCGTCTGTAATTTTCTTTAATGCGCTGACAGTACTGTGGCCTGGGCGAAAACCTGATTGAAAAGGGCTGAGGAGGTTGTTTGAGAAATGATATTGACTAAGTTGTTCATGGACTAAACGCTCGGTCACTTTAGACAATAAGGGAAGAATGTATATAGGTATAGAAGGATTGGAAATTTTGGGTAGAGGGATGATGAAAGCTTTCTTCCAGCTATCAGGGAAACAGTTAGTGAGAAAAGAAAGATAAGATTGGTAATATGAGGGAGGAGTATGTCAATTATGGGAAGTATTATAAACAGGCTTACATTATCGCTACCCAACCCGCGTATCGCTCGCTTAACATCACAGCCAGTGATCATTTTGAAATTGAAGTTATTAAAGTTCGGATATGGCAGACCAGAGAAGTGAGCTAAAGTGTTTTTTTAGTTGTTTTGTCAATTGTAGGAGGTGGGGAGGAAAAATGTTTTTTGAGTGAGTTGAGATCGTAATTGATTGAAATGTGGTCTGCGGATTTGCCAATACCCAAAGACTTGAGAAATCTCCATATATTTGAGGAATCACATTTGTCAATAGAGCGGTAAATGTATCGGCGTTTAGAATCTCTACGCAGTATGTTACAATGATTTCTCAGTTTTTTATACATGTCCAGGTTAAAGTCAGTCGGATTTCTTTTAAATCTGGCACTTGCGCGGTCACGCTTTGCCATATGTGCTTTGACTTCATCTGTAAGTCACGGGGCTGGTAAGTGACCGATTTTTACAGGTCGCAAAGGAGCATGTTTATCAAATAATGTGATCAAAAGGCAGTTAAATTTCTCAAGTCTGACGTCTATATTATAAATGTCATTTAGAACAGTCCAATCAACCACATTAGCGTCCTCACTCAAACGCTGCAAATCGATTCCGTTAAAATTACGCTGGAGAATGGTACGCTTTTTGGGTTTTGGAGGTCTAACTTTGTATGAGAGAAAAATAGGGTCATGATAAGAGAAACAATCTGCAGGCATTCGACCAAAGTCAGAAATGAGGTTAGAATTTGAGTTAATAATTAAGTCAAGAAGAGTTTGGAGGATGATGGGTGGCTTTCAGCGGTGGTATATAAAGGTTTGGATAAAAATAAAGATGAAAGAGATTTTGAAAGCTGGTCAGATTTAATAAGGCATGTGTTAAAGTCACCCATAATTATGGTATTATCATACAAAGGAATTAATTCTTCTGGGAGCTTTTCAAATGAGTTAAAATAATTAATTGTTAGAGAAGGAGTGTAAAAAAACTCCTAGAAGAATTCTGCTATGCTTAAAAAAGACTTCCAGAAATAAATACTCAGAGTTGCCGGTGTAATCTGACGGTGATTTGTTTGCAATCTTAAAGGGGATGTTACAACGCAAATAGATTGCCACGCCACCACCACCTTTATTTATTAAAAAATTTAATTAATTTCTTTTACGTGCGCGATTTTGTTTATAATTCGATAACAAATAAATACAGACCAGACAAGAAGTTACAAAAAGAAAATTAAAAAAAGATCTTTCTAATATACCACTTTTTTATAAATTGGCAATTAAAGTAAAAAATATCACCTTATGAAACGAGTGATAAGACCTGCACTACTTATTTATAATGATGAATTTCTCTCCACACGTACACTTTACAGCCAATGCATTATACCCTCTTCTAGTGCCTTGAGCTCTCAAAGTCTCTATTTACTAAGTGGCGCCGATCATGAGACATGAGATGAATCAAAAGATGACGTTTGAAAATACCAAAGAATAAAATTCCCACTCATTAATTATACTATCGATGCTTCAGTTCCTTCACCTACCTTCACTACTATCCGAAAAACCAAAACACACATAACGTACTCTTGTTACTAGGAGAACTAGGCCCAGGATTTCCCCTGCAGCAAGGAGATCTAAGAAAATAAAAAGTTTACTTTCGCATGAAAACAGCTTGTTTGTCGCCATAGTGTCAAATTCGAAATTCTTTAAGAAGATACAGAGTATGACAGGAACCCTCAAAACCTATCTTTAATAAAAAGACTTTTTACTGTCATCATCATCTTATCAGCCCATTGACGTCCACTGCTGGACATAGGCCTCACCTAACGTTCTCCACAGCGTGCGACTCTGTGCCGCCTGTAACCAACGGCTCCCCGCAACCTGTACAAGGTCATCTGTCCA
Source organism: Apoda limacodes (assembly GCA_946406115.1). Lineage (NCBI taxonomy): Eukaryota > Metazoa > Arthropoda > Insecta > Lepidoptera > Limacodidae > Apoda > Apoda limacodes. Next base: position 12,554,148 of record OX291553.1, on the reverse strand, counting down.
TCTAGCGGGGGGCCGTCCCACGCTGCGCTTTCCGGTTCGTGGTCGCTACTCGAGAACCTTCTTTCCCCATCGGCCATCATACATCTCCTCCACTACGTCGTCTGGGTGTGTCGAAGTCGGCGCGTAAACCTGTATGACCTTCAACGAATATCGTTTTGATATTCTGAGTATCAGGTACGCTACCCTGGTCGACACACTGTCAACTTTGATGATATTGTTGACGACGGACTTGCGGACGATAAACCCGACACCACCTTGGGATAGCTGGTCACCCCCCGGTAGTACAGCAAGTTACCTGAGTTGAGAACTATCGTGTCCTGTCCCTGTCTTCGGACCTCCGATAACCCTATAAAGTCCCAGCGTAACTTGCTTATAGCTTCTTCCAGTTCTACTATTTTTTCGTCGGCCCTCAGCGTACGTGCATTGTAAGTTGCCAGGTTCAGTCGTCGGTGTTAGTAGCCGGATCTCTGCTGGGGATTCTTCGCACCCCCTGCCCCGCCGTTACCAAGGCCGCTACCGTAGCCTGGACTAGCAGGGCTGCCGGGGACTAGGGGCCGTTTGTTTTTGTGCCGTTCATGTTGGTGGGTTTGCCATAGTCGCCACGCCATAGCGGGTTGGCGAGCGCAGAAGAGTTATAGAGGGTCGCTGCTGCCCGACATCCCCTATCGGATATCAGAAGGGAACAAAGGAGTAGGGTTGGATGTGATGATTTTTCTAATGGAAATTATATAATGAGTGGGATACGTCGAAAGGAGGGGCGGGATACTACTGTTGGAAGGAGATGGGGAAAATTAGTAGTAGCTCGGGAGGCCGGGGTCGCGTACCCGTGTATTCGGAAATGAATACCCCTGACACTGTATTTTTACTGTATTTCAAAGGATATAATAATAAACTTAATAGTAATGGACTTTGTACTCTGTCCAGAAAACAGGTAAATCATAAATAATCCACTGATTAACAAGCCTAACAAAATAAGGGTAAAAGAGTTGTTAGTAACAACAACATACCTAATTATACTTCATAACTCACAACGAATGCAGTTAAAAACATTTATTTTATATTTATTTGTTACGAAAATGCTCACGGCATAGTATTAAAATAGTGGTTAAAACGTTTCCAAAGTATTGCCTCCGGGCACCGTATATCTTAATCTTCGGGCCAAGTTGGAACGTTATAATTGACCCCAAAAGGGAACATATTTGCCCACTATAGTAAAATTTAATTACTAGGTAGGTACGTCAACATGGAATTGATTAATAAGCACTTAATAACTAGGCGTAAACCTGTACTTATATTGATAAACAAAAGACGTATTAAGCGTTTGTTTGTACGTACCTATATATACAGTTAATATTATGTCAATTTCATTTAACGATAAACTCTACTATGTCGAAGTAGTTACAGCGGAGTTATACTAATAATCCTGAAGTAGGTACTTAAGAAGATAATGAATACTTACGTGTCTAAACTTGACCCTAAAGTTAAATGAATCCTATGTATGTCTTATATCTTTTACATCGACCTTGACTATCTTAATTGCAATTATATACCGTTTATTTACAAAATACTTAGGTAGGTCATATATCAGTCAAATGCTCCCTCTAATGAGGCAGTTTCATAAAGATTTGTGAATATATCTCGTCTAAAGATCTACGTGTTAGATATGGCGCTGATTTCACAGAGCTATTACGGTTTTTACGTTGTTATTATATAGATAGGGCATTTGAATACATATTTATCTATACGTATAAAATGTTTTATCCTGAATGATTGATGGATCAACGCACAGCCTAAACCGCTTATCGTAGAGACCTGAAACTTGGAGGGTGTGTTCTTTGTATTACGTAGGCATCCGATAAGGAATTTCCAAAATTCTACCCCTAAGGGCATAAAAAAGGGGGGCAAAGTTTGTGTGGGACAACGTAATTCCTTGGTCCAATCTACTTCAACTTTTGCATAGACCTTATTTAACAGAATTGATGGAAGACGTGTTTCGTATTTTATTGAAATTCATCCCCTGACGGGGCTAAAAACGGGTAGAAAGTTATTTTGGCGGTGATTTGCTTAGTTGATATCAATATTTCTTAGTGCTTTTGATTTAAATTACATTTTATTTTGACACATGTTTGAAAACTCAATCCGATTTTATTCAAAAAAGGTTGAACTTACTTAAAAACATAGGCAAATACTCTTTAAAATTGGAATGTCTCGAAAGTCACCTTTCTTCTTCGTTCTTTGTATGACGTACGCATCCGATAAGAAAGGATTTTCCGAAAGGGACAAGTGCGAGTCGGACTCGCGCAATAAGAGTAAACCGATTGTAATGAAATTTTGGTAATTTGTTATGAACATGCCGGGGAAGGTTTCTGAACTAGTACAACCTTTTAAAATAGATTGATTCGGCAGTTGTTTAAAAAAAAAAGAAACAACGTTCGCCGAGTCATCTAGTGAAAGTATATAATTATGAAAGGTAGGTATCTATTCCAAATTTATGTGAATTGAAATGTTCCTCAAATATCTATTTTACTTTCAACCAGTCTCTGATTACTTACGGCAAGGACTCAATACATGTCTGTTGGCCTCGTACATAAAGTCAAAACTCTGTGTAAGTATCAGCGGCTATCCACACAAAGCAATCAATGTTAAAAACCCTTAGACAACGACAAATATGGATGTGGAAGTAGGAAAATAAGACATGGCTTGTCCAAAATTTTTACATATCAATACATTCATAGGCAGAATTTTCAAGTGAAGTTGTTAGTTGCGTTAATAATAATAATAATTGCTAAATTAATAAATTACAGTGTTTATGGTTGAATAACGCATTGAAGTCGGCGATGCTTGGCGCTTGAACAAAATAGGTCTACAAGATTTTAAAATATTCGCAATAATTCTCATTCTATGGCACTCTAACTGTACGACACGCACTTGGTCGGTTTTTTATGGATTTTTTTTTAATGCTCGTATAAAATTAATACATATCGTAACTGCATACTGTAATATGGAATGAATAAATACAACCTTTAACTTCTGCACTGATTTTCTTATATAATTAATTATCAAAGTCTAAGAAACTTGTCCATTACCCTATATCTAAGTACCTTTGCATTCATCTGTTTCAAAAACTTGATGACAATAAGTTGAAAAACTAATTAAGTGTATTACACAAATGTAGTACGTAATACTCTAGATAGTGACACAAGACACGTAAATAACTGTCACATTAAAACGTATAGAACAATAGACAATATTAACTTCATTAAGGCCCGAAACAATGCTGCGTCGCGTAAAAATAAGTAAAGTCGCCATTATGATAGCGATGTGGGTTGATATTGCAATAAATAATACTTCGTGTGGACAGCGACAAGTCCACAAAAGACCACGTTGAACTGTTTGGAATGTATAATAACTGCTGGATATGTGTGGAACACTTAAATTACATAGAAATAACTTAGCACAGCCCATCAGGGTGGGTAGCATTTGGTAAGCTTCATAAGTCTTAACGTCGCCTATGCTTCAGAGTCCGGAGACGAAAGTCTTTGATTATTGCGTTCAACCTGTCATAACTTACACTGCCGAAACATGGAAACAATTATGCTCGAAGTGTTTGAAAAACAGCATCCAAAATAAGGACATCCAGAACTAAAGTCACTGATACTGATATAGCTCCCAGAATCAGCAAACTGAAGTGGAAGTGGAATGATCACGTTTGTCGAAGGACCAGTGGCCGATGGTGATGGAGCAGATGTATTGTACTGTACTGCAGGGAGACTGCGTATCGAAAGGCGAAACGTAGGACGCTATCCAGCCCGATGGGTCGGCGACCTTAAAATAATATTAAAAATAATTTTCGACTTATCACACAGCGCCATTTGGACCCAAACTAAGCAAAGCTTGTATTACGAAAACGAGACAAAGGATTTAAATACTTATTATATGAATATTTGTAATTGCTAGCTTTCTCCATCCGGTTAATGGTTGGGAACAGTTCTAGTTTGATATCAATAAACGTGGATTTATTAGATATTATCAAACTAGATCCGAATCGCTATCTTCTATACCTACTGTTCCTTCTTTGGTTTCACCGACCGACGTTTTAGTGCCGTGGAACCTTCACTGTAATGGCTATGACAACCTAAACCTGCTGATAACTCTCATAGGCACAGATAGATACTACGTTTTACGAAATGTCTAACGTATACAAACAATCTCTGTCATGAAGAAAGTTTTGAAGAGCTTTTTAATAATTCTTTTCTGCCCTTTCTTAATGTCACTTAATCACTTCGTTATTATAAAGATGCATCGCTGCATAAATCTGGGCTACTTTGTTATTGCAAAAAAACTATAAGTTACTATCTATGCTCATCCATAACTAAAATTATGTCAAACTTTGAAGTAATACATAGATTTTCATTCGTATTATTGAAAACACTTTAAAAGAGGCTTTTAGTTAATCGTTGGGTACAATTTGGGTATATAAACACAATAAATTTGTAACATACGACACGCAGTTAGCTGTTTAATTTTTCTTTTTCATTACCAACAATGTAAACGTACCTACGTATATCAAAAATGCATTTTATAATCAACACATTTATAATAATAGATCATAATCTTTCATAAATTAAAACGAATTTATTGCTTATGATTCTGGCGTAGTATTTTTTTAAGTAAAAACATTTTACATTTTAACGCTGTTAAAGTTGGAATCTATAAATTCAACAAATTATAGATTTTATTTGTTTTTTGAAACTAGTGTTGATTAAATGTTATAGGTACTGGATTTTGAGTAAGGTGTAGTGTAATCTATATGTTAATTTGTTTCTACCACCAAGAAGTGATAAAAATACATTCTATTTTATTTGATAATTGCAAGTGCGGTAGCAAAACTAAAAATGAAGTTATGCAAGTAATCAAATTTTAATACGTTTCTTCTATGTATTGTGTATTTCCCTTTTATAGACGAGAGAACAAACACATCGCGAAAATGGTGATTTGTAAAATTTCTGCACGTTGTGATGACGCAAACTTTCACTTCCACGAGATGGAACGACTGTCAATGAGTGGAAGCCACTCTACTCCTAGCGTTACGTTATGCCCACAAATGTCCTCTTCAACACTTCTCATCTGCTTTCGAAATAAGTACGTACATGTCTAGTAAATCCTAAAGTCATTAAGAGTTTTGTGGTCAAATAAATTGTAGGTATTAAAAATCTAAAAACAATGCATAACTCTATCTAATTTACGTGATCTTGCTTTATTTAAAAGTTTAAATATAACCCCACTGTTGCATGGCGATTTGAACGTTTATCATGCGACCCCAGTGGTTATGCAGGGTTCCTTACGATGTTTTCTTTCAACAATTTTTGTTGAAAAATCATAGAGGAACGAAATTGCTTGTATTGTATGTAAGTACGTACTTTGTAATGATTTCCTGTATTACAGCATTTTTGACTTTTTTTCAAATCGGTAACGTTTTCTTAATGTTCTTACGAAACACTTATTTTCAAATTATACTTTATATTTGTAGATAATCATGTTTTATGTATCTTTAATACTTGATCGCTCACTACAGGTATAGGTATTCCGGAAATAATGCAAATCCATTTTCTAAAAAAAACTGTTGGTATAAATGTACCAAAAATATATAGAAATAAACAACATGAACCTAACCGTTAACATGGGAGCACTTTTTTTTATGCGTAGGTGCGCAAACTACTAAGCCAACCTTATTCGCATGTGTAGGCGAACGGACCTATAAATTATTTATTTAGAATTAACATTATACGTAAGTTAGAGTTAAGTTAACGAAATACCCATACTCGTGTTAAAGTGAAACGAACTTTTCTGACTCGGTCCAAAATTAAAAGTAAAGTCGCCAAAATAAAATGTTGTGAACTTACACTTGTACTTTTTAGCCTAGAAGTTTTCTTTTCACTGATGATTTTTTTAAAACGGTAAAACACATCATTCTCATTTTTTGTCCTATGTGGCCTATACATATTTTACACTTTTAGTGGATGAATTTTGCAAAATCCTTAATGAACAGCCTCGGATCTATGGGGGTTCGAAAAAGGTGCACTTTCCCCTGGCGGCGAAGACTAGGACTAGCGGACAAGCCACTAGTTAGTTCAGTACGCTATAAAATTTGCTTTAAGAGCGGTAAATTGGCACTTTGCCCTGCATTTTTAAAATGTAGATCCGGGGCTTTTTATGGAGCCCAAGACAATTGACAATCAAGAGACACACATGCCATATTTCAAGTTTTAAGACGCATTGATTTTTGGGCTGTGCATTGATATATCATTCAATGAGTTAGTCGCAAGTCAGTCAGTCAAAGTCAGTTTCGCCTTTTATATATACAGATTCATTAATAAGAACGACATAGTTTCTTACTCATACAAGAATAGCTGAGTCGCTCAGAATATTGATTCATACCTACGCTACTCGACACAACGTCTGTGACCAAGTATTGGATGGAATCCAACTATATTGCATTTTGTATTATGCAGTTGTAAATATTTATGAAACTAGCTGACCCGGCGAATGTTGTTCCGGTTTTTAAAACAACTGGCGCGCCACCTATTCTGAAAGGGTTATACTAATTCAGAAACTTTCACAGCGTGTGTACAACTTACTAAAATTTAATTACAATTCGTTAACCCTTTTTAAAAACCTTGCCTTTGATAATAACAAACACAACAAAAAAATAAAAATCCAATTTTGTGCAATCGTTCGCAAGTTAGGGCGTGACAAAGGGAAACAGGGATTCATTATTCATATATATAGATAGATTACGCTTACATGGCAAAATAGGCCTCCAGTTTATTTATTTATTCCAAAAACATTTCAACTACAACAAATAGATTTTGTACCACCTACTTGACTCGAATTACCTACTCCAGCGTGTTGACGTGGGAACAAAAAATTGTTAAGCACATTAGGATATTTGTTGACGCTTAACTGCAAATTGTGAACGAATATTATTGGTTACTGATTATGATAAAGTTGAGTCATAATTTCTCATTTTAATTATGACTGGGCAGATTTAATGGCTACTAATTTTAATTTTCCCTTATTTTTGAAATTTGACACTCTAAAAACATACTTAAATATCTAATCTTTATGTACGAATACTATGCGCAAGATTGCAATGATCAATTCGACATGGGACTCACATTTAGCTAACATTCGTAGTTGCGTAAGAATTTACGCAAGAGTCGCGTAACACTACACGCTTAGAAGACTTCGCACGTACCACCAATAGTTATTTACGCAAATTTTCAAGTTTACAGAAACTAGCCGTACAAACAAAATAAACGAACTTTAACGGGTACGTATCCATTGTTCAGCTTCTTTACAGAACAAATTTCCGTCCTTATGTTAAGACAAACATTAAATTCCATCGATGCTTCAATAATCACCCAATAGATTGACTACATAAGGTTGAATGTTCTTCTGGATTCTTTATTGCTATATAAATATAACCCTTTATGTTCAAAAGTTCACAAAAGTAAAAGAGTTGTGGAGAAATTATGTGGTTAACGTGATTTTGGAACGTGTAGGCGTTGCGTATTCGAAGACATTAATTTACGTGATATATTTACTGACTATTCTATATTTTATGGTTTAATTTTTCAACTTTGATCATTCAAAAGATTAAGTAATATTTTAAGCAGGTACTAGGTATAAAAGACATTCGTGTAAAAAAATTAACTTTCATGTACACTAAAATACAGATTTTCATACCTTAATCTGCACAATATATAGTATTTACCCACTTTATTGATCTAAAATAAACTATTAATAACACAAATAATAAAATGAAATTACTCAGAAAAATATACTATTTATTATTCATGTAAAATATATACATTTGTCGCATAAAGTACAGTAAAAATTGTAATAGTTACTAGAATTTCATTTAAAATATCTAAATTATCGGTATGAGATTTCTTCAGCAACTCTTTGATTAAAGATAGGAAGTTTACTATAGCTGATGGATCTATAGCAAATTTGTTATTTTTTCTGCGAAAACTATTGATTTTTTTCGGTTTAAAAAGAAAGCTTATGTCCTGCTCCGTCTCTTCAACTATGGCTGTGCCTTTGCCTTGTGACAGAAGGACAAACAATCTCACATTCGCATTTATAATATTTATATGGATTTTACAATACATATCGTAACTATAACCAAAATTTAGTTGACTTTACAAATTTTATTGTAGGTACTACCTATATGTAGCAACTATTCTCCGTTTACTATTACTGTTCTGTCTGCATAAAATAACAATGTAAGTACTTACAATATTTAATATGTCTCTGCTGATTTTCTACTTGTATAGTTTTTAGGGGGAGGGGGGGCACATTGATGCACAAAAATTCAACCGCTTTTTTAATGGACAAAAAGCATCATATTTGAATATTTATTTTGACGTGTGCATTGGCCAATATGTCAGTTTACATTTTGGTTACGAAATAGCCGCTAAAAGTAATTAGGTATAGAGATATACTGATTTTAATAAAAAAAGGTTTTTGCATCAATGTACCCCACCAGAGGGGTACTTTGATACATAAGGGTAGGGCAATTTGATGCTTATTTAAAATCCATTAAAACTGCAATATATACCGTAACCTAAATTGTTTAATTACTTAAAATTAACAAATAAACCATATTATTAATTGAGATCATAAAATACTTTATTAAGCGTGTAAACATTACTTACAATCAGTCTCTTACGTTTCTTAAAGAAAATAAACAAGAAAACAATATTGTCATCATCTAACTAGACTTTATTACTATCTTAAATATCAAATTAGTTATATACCTAACTACTCAGTAATCAGACATTAAACTTGAACATGGTTAATGCAAATATATTATAACGTAATAAAACCTCCTATCAATAATACGTATCATTGTACCCCGCAACTTACTGAAACAAAGTGCCCCAATGGACTTTTTCCACAAACAAATAATTTTTAAAATTATTTATTAATATTGTACTCTAAAAAATATTTAAAAACACTTTTTAATATATTTACTTGCCTTTGGCAACATAAAACAAAAAAAAAAACTAATAAGACGGTGTTGAGACACGATCACAAATCGGCTGAAATTTTAGTTGGCAGCAGCATAAACACGTTTGTGACCGCTGAAGGCCAATGACGAACTAGTGGCGACCGGCGTCACAGCTGTCATTCTTGCGCATGTACTTGAGCGTTCTAGTGACGTGCCAGACTGCGTAGTGTTTTTCAGTTTTTAAATATAGGTACTGTATAAATGTGCCCCGTGCATCAATGTGCCCCCCCTCCCCCTACTTATGCGTAAAAATAAAAAAATATAACTCGTATACTTATTACAAAGTTTTACAATTAAGATCTATGTAGGTATAGGATCTATCCAAAAGAAACTATGTTTTCTTAAAGCTCTATTTCTGTCGCATATTTTGGATAATGCAAAGTTGCAAACTATATTCCATAGTTCATGTTTTAAATATTTTTATATATACAGCCTTTAAAGTTTTTAGTTGATGCAGGTAGCTTTCAACCAATGACCTGGTATTTCACCATGTTTTTAAGTGTAAAGCCACAGAAAATGTTGTGCTTCACGACCCATAGCCACAATGCAGCCATAACCTTTGCTTTAAATGGTAAATAGCCTGTGGCGTAACCACAAGAGCATTGCGAAGTTTTGCACCACCATAACGTTGCACTAGTACCATCATGTTTACCATTCGAAAGGCATTTAGGACAACATAAACTTTTTTCCTACAAACTGCGTTACATTATATATAATTATTAATATTAATACGTTATTATCATATATCGCACAAAGCTTGTAATATGCATCCATAACATGTCAATAAAAATTTAATTACTAAAGTTACAAGAAATAATTAAATGTACGAATTCAACAAAAACACGGGTTATTTAAAAAATCATTCATGCATCTTTATAAAATATGCTTGCTACGACTATAGTAAAAAGAGACATATATAAATCATAATGCAATTTAGGTGGTGAAATGTTTTAGTTTGATATTGCATAAAATAAAGTTTGCATGGGAAATATCTGAATCGGTTACACCTTATACATATATATGTATTGTATGTTATGGCATATTGGTGATGAATTACTACACTAATTATAATAAAAGGTATAGAAAAAGTTGTTGGTAAGCATTGCCTAAGAAGATATATACATACCGACTTTAGATATGAAAGACGTTGAACAATATAACAGAAATCAAAATAAATGTAAATTTTATTAAAATGAATAATTTAATTTAAAAATAATTTGATTTATTATTGTATCATATTAAGATCAGTAAAGTAGGTCAATGGAATTTATCCACGTGTTTTAAAGTGATTTAATTTAAATATTTTAGCATTTTGACGCAACTAACAATTTCATTGAAAGAACTCTTTATATATGAACATATGTTAAAAGAAATCCGTATAATATTATCAAAGGTATTTTGAAAACCTATAAATAAGAAATTTTCAACAATATTAAATTTAATACAATTCATTAAAAATCTAAAGTTCTGTTTTCATTTAATGATAAAGTGATTTAAGGCAAATACAGTTGATGGCTTCAGGCGATTCTTAAACTTTTGGTCAATTACCACCAACACTAGCTCGAGCTAGAGGCGTTAACCCAACGCTATATACACTACTTACAATAGGCAGGTAATCAGTATATCAAACCAGTGCATTAATTTTTATAGCTATAATACGAACTATCATAATATAATAGATATAGCAATATATTATGTAAAGCGAATTATATTAAGTGTTTATAAAGCTCTTGAGATTTTATAATTGTAAATATCATCAATGTAAATAAATATTCTATAGCAAAGATGCAGTCAAAAGCCTCGAGCCAGGACTTGAACCTACAATAACCTTACGTTTGTGTAAAGTCATTGTTAGTGTGTATTGCGTGTAAGTGCTCTACCAATTGAAAATATTTATTTACATTGATTATGTAGCCATATGGGATGTAGGATTTTTTCAAAGACTTCATAAAACCTTCAGGGAGTCATAAACGAAGAAGGATTATTTCTATGTATGTATATTTATATTGTATTTCTTAGTTCTATGAAAATTTTGTGTATTTGTAAGATTAATTTACTATAGGACTAATGAGTCACTAGGAATTATTGTAAATAGGTAGACGTCTACATACATGGGCGTAGCCAGCTTTTGGATTGAGGGGGGGGGGCAGGCTTGGCTAGGGGGTAATATAGTAAACATGTTCATTTTGAGCCAATTCCTTCAAGTCCTGCCTGTACCTCGCTATGCCCATGTCTACGTACTGTTTTGAGGTACATATTTCTGGCTAATTTAACCCATAAAACATACTAGGTCATGTAAATTGTTATTAACTATACAGTTTACAAGATCACGAAGCTTACACATGTTAATTCGAACTCCATTACGTATTGCATCAGTATCTTTGTTACTGGTAATGATTCCGGTGTCAGATCGTATGTTACGAAGCCGTATGCGGCATTCAAAAGCTAACAAATGTTCTATTCGAGCCTATTCACGCGGATGATGCGATAGATATCTCTGTCAATAGTGTTTGTCTGAGATGATGTACAAATAGGGTTGCCAACGGTACATTCATATGTATGGATTTAAGTATGCATTTAGGTGTGTATGTATAAATTCACGGTTCTCCACAAGGGGGTTACCAGTGGTCAAATACACACGCACATCATAATATGGGGGACGGCCGCTTTAAATTAATCACTTTAGATCTTTGTGACCTATCGCCACAACACTGCTTCTGACAAAGTGTATTTGGATTACGAGGTCTTTTATATGTTTCTTAGTCGTTTCCTCGACGTCGTTTCAGGCGAAAGACGTCCACTGTTGAACGTAGGCCTCCCCCATATGTCTCTACAACGGCCGGTCCTGAGCCACCCGCGTCCGTCGACTTCTTGCGGTTCAGACCAGGTCTTCCGCCCACCTGGTAGGGCTGTTCCACACTGCGTCTTCCGATCCGTGGTCGCCACTCCACAACCTTTCTTCTCCATCGGTTATCGGTTCGACGAGCGATGTATGCTGCCCATTGCCACTACAGCTTGCTAACTGTTTGAGCTTTGTCGGTAACGGTAAAGGTTCTTCTGCGAATTTTCTCGTTGCGGATTTTAAAACACTTAGCATTGCTGTTTCTATAGCTCGCTGAGCGACTCTGATCTTATTTAGGAACGTTAGAGTTACAGAAACGTAGTCTATAACGTTTTATTTTAGAAAAGCTGAATATTGATGCCTGCATGCTGCTGTATGTACACATTATATAATCTAACAACAGTATAATAAAATTTTAAATACAAAATAGCATATACATAAAAGTGCAAAATGAAAAAGGAATAAAAAAACAGCTACCTAACAATGTTAGGTTTGTCAAAATGATAACTTGAAATTGGTGAAAGATGCAATAATTTCAAGTAAATATAATTTTACTAAGGACAAAAAAACTTAATGCCTTTTTCAAAGTCATATTAAATACTTTATGAAATACTATTTCTTCTACTAAAAGTAGTTGACAACCCTACGATCAAATAATGACCTGCGGTTTCCGAAGTAATCAAGCAAACTTCGGCCATTGAAAGAGAAATTCAATTTTTGTATTCTATTGTATAAATTATATTACAGACACATCATTATGCGGAAACATTGTTTTTCTGTAGTTAATGAATAAAATGACATACAGACGGATTTGACATAGATAAGGCGTTATGAATCCATATTATATTTAAGGTATTGTTTTAATGGCATAGCCTACAATCATTATGCTTTTTTGTTTCCATTACAGAAGTCGCAATAAACAAATGTTACGTCACAGATAAAATACTACGTCACGCCAACGTGCAATTCGCGGGAAGGCGTGTTTCGGCCAGTGACTTAGAGAACTGCAGCCCAAACACTGCAATTTTTAAGACAGCGAGTAGGTTAAAGTATTAATAGTTAACATAGTATCAGTATGCTGTGATAGAAGCATTTACTATTCATACTTTAATCTGCTCCAATATTATAATGACTACTTTTCCATAACTTTGTAAAAGCATTTCTGCTTTTGATACCTACTTAATAATATGGCTACAGTCAAATAAATATTTATGCATTTATTTTACTGTATTTATGCAATTCTGCTCCTTCAGCCATATTTCGTTAAATTTAGTTATGTATATTGATGTAGTGTAAGGATAAGAAACATTTAAGGAAGACATGTTAAACCTCCTAGTCCAAACTACCAAGATTCTTAACATTTATTGCGTGCTGATAACAAGATGATATATTGCAAACCAAATTGTCTGTTTGTGTGTTATGTGTCCAACACTCTTAAGTGTGCCAATAAATGGCTGAGGAAGCGAAATAAAAAAATACAGAATCAAGTGCACAAGCAAGAAACGAGCAGGTATATCTGACATTTCCATGAAAACTAAAAATATCGAAAAATAATTGTTTAAAATTACAGGAAGTATTAAAAATAACCGTTGCAATATTCCACCCGTAACGACCGACAGAAACACAAGAAAGTGACTTAAACAAGCTTATTTATCTTAATTGATACTTAATAGAGCACTTTTGATAAAAATCTATTGATTAAAGGATACGTAATTATGTTTTACCTCCAGTATACGAATACTATTTTATTGTGTTTTTTATAGGTACTGAGCGTTTTTGATTTTATAAGATTCTTCTAAGCTATTATTTTTTTATATTTTTTCAAAGTTATAAATAATTTTCTATAGCTCCATAGAAAATAAATAAATAAGAAAAGCAATGGCTAAAAGCAAAATCTTTTGAATCAATAACGACGATTTGGTTAATTCTTTTATTTTATTTTCGAAGTCAAAATATAAAGTGAAATTTATGGATATTCAGAGATTATGGTGAATTGATCTTGTATGAAATATAAAAGTAGATATGCGAAGTGAAGGTGTTTGTAACTCAATAACGCCTTACCGGCTAAACTGATTTGAATGGAATTTAGCAAACAGATAGACCATGGTCCGGATTAAAAACACCCAAAACCGCGGGGCACCGCTAGTCTAGTGATAAAGCATTGACCTGGGTTGACCCGAATTGCTCACGGTCTAAGTTACGCAAAAAAGTTTTACTCACAAAGATTAGCTTTAAGATATAATAAGTGCGAAAAAATCAGAAAGGCAACTTGTCTCCAACACAGCACAGTAATAAAATGGAAAGCTTATTGTGTAATTAATTATCTATCCTCATAATCTTGTCGAAATAAATAATTGGCAACGTACATAAAAACTTATGGATTCCTACATTTTTTCACCTTTGCCACAGAATTTTAATGCTGTTATGCAATTCGCTAGACATCTAATTCAACATTTTGATTGTATATTTTTAAAAATGTTTTTCTTATAAAACAAATAAATACCATTTATCTATAAAGCCTGTAGCGTAGCTATGTAGAGGCACGTCGATCTTTATCTATAAAGCCTGTAGCGTAGCTATACAGAGGCACGTCGATCTTTGTCTATAAAGCCTGTAGCGTAGCTATGTAGAGGCACGTCGATCTTTGTCTATAAAGCCTGTAGCGTAGCTATGTAGAGGCACGTCAAACTTTAACTGTAAAGCCTGTAGCGTAGCCATGTAGAGGCACGTCGAACTTTGTCATAAAAGCCTGTAGCGTAGCTATGTAGAGGCACGTCGATCTTTGTCAATAAAGCCTGTAGCGTAGCTATGTAGACCACGTCGATCTTTCCCAGAATGCCCGGTGCTGTCTCCAGAAAATTGTGATAAATGTATCCACTTAATTGAGTGTAGGTATGTATAATCACTGGTCCCGAAGGAACCACAGAAAAACATTCTAACTACGCCAGTGTATAATCTATATCTTAGGTTCGTTATCAACACTCAACATGTTGATGAGTTATTTTTTTGATAATGGTTTGGCCAAATCAACCTTATAATGGTGCAAGTAATATAGTCAAAACGATAATGGAACGTTAATCTCAGACCAAAAACTTAGCGGAATTTTTTGCTTGGTATTTCAAAACCCTCCAGTGCTAGCCTATTGTCGTTCGTAACAGTAAAATTCGCTAGTTCGACATAGGTGTAGTGTTAGTGTAAGGTATATATAGTCATCAGCTGACCACAATTGACCCTATTTGTCACTCTTGCTCATCTTTCTCCTCAACTATACTGGATTTTTTCTTTCTGTATAGTACGATTGGTGTAGAGGGCCAATCACGCCATTGTAAATAACACCTCTATAAGTCCAGACAGAAAGAAAAAAAAGGGCAGAAGCATTGTCAAGTTAAAGGGATAAGCTAGGATTAAAGACAGTGTGGTTAACAGATCGTTAACAAGACCAGATTTTACTTTACTCTAAGTAATGGCGTTACAAAGTCGACCACTCCCTCGACAAGGGGCAACAAAAGATAAATCATCGTAGTTGCAAGTTAAAAGATATACCAGTAGTTTTTGACCTCCATCTAAAATCTCACAATCTCACCGTCATCTACTTAAGCATAGGCATGTTATAAACAAAAAATAAATTTTAAAAACTAATAATGAATTAGTCACTGCATAAGTTAAAAATACCTGCTATAAACAATGCCTACATTATGAATGTAAATAAATATTTTCATAACAAAGATGCAGTCAAAAGATTTACCTTAAATGTAGGAAAGTTGCAGATTCAAGTCTTGGCTCGAGGTTAATCTTTTGATTGCATGTTTGGTATGAAAATATTTATTTACGTTGATGGTGTAGCCATAGATATGGCATGTGTGATATACTTTCTTCAAAGACTCTTCTTCCAGTAAGTCGAAACGAATAAAGATTATTTCTATGCATGTATATTGTTTCTTAATTCAATGAACATTTTGTGTATTTTTAAAATTGATGTACTAGGACTTTGTTAGTCACTAGGAGTTGTTTGTTTTTTACTGTAACCTACGTAGAAGTCTTTTGATAGAACTATAAAGGAAGGGGTATAATGATCTGATTCAATTGATAGACAGCTGCCTAGAACAGAACTTCAGATTTTTTTATACCACTAAGGTGGCAAACAAGCCTACGGACCGCCTGATGGTAAGCGGTAACCGTACATACATGCTCTTGACCGGCTTTTTATGTATAACCATACATATAAGGAGATAGTGAACTTGATAAGTGCCGTACAATACAATAAATCAGTTTCCGTAAGTCATTAGATATATCAAATTACCATAATACACCGTTTGAATCGCATTCCGAAGTAGCGAAGGTGCCGTTACGAATATATTTATTATTACCTATGCAACGCGGATGGATTTTTATGTAAACAAAAACAACTTAATGAAGAAATAAAGAAAAGAAATTCTTTGATTAGTTCTCACAGGAATACATCGTAACATCGTGGATGTTACTGCGGAGAACTAAATAAATAAGTGCTACTATTACAGAAAGTTAAATTATAAATAAATATTTTTAAACATTACACACAGCCCCCTTTGGTTTCAAAGTAATATTTTGTATTCGCAAGAGATAATTTTCGGAACAATCATACCACTAAAAAACTCACTGAGTATAAGTTACCCACTGAAAATCAACATGAGCTTTAAGCGGCTGCCGTATGAATACCACGCCAGTAAGCGATTTAAAGCGGGTGCAACTACAGGAAAAGGCTAGTCCAAATATTTTTTTATTATTAGTTGAGTCTTAAGCGAAAAGGGCCCTTAATGCAATTAAGGCACTTCCATGAGATGTAGAATCTGGTAAAGAAGTCTTGTGTTATTTATTATTCTTATGGTAGACCGTTAGGGTCATATCCTGTCCATAAATTCGTAATGATTTAGATTAAGATTATGTTAAGCCATGTACGAACTTACGCTTGCAAGTATCTAGTTTGTCGCCTACGACGACGTTGCGTGTGGTAACTCGGATTACGTATGTAGGAAGACAACTACCTACCTATCTTAAATTGGATTGCTATGACAATAGTGCCAATTTTAGTAGTTTCGAAATCTTTTCTATTTTGTCAATGGGTACTGTCGTAAAATAAAACTTGAATAAAAAATGTAAGAAAGTAGACATCCATAGACAGTTTTTTTGTTATTTTATAGATAGGTATTTAACGTAGGTACCTTTAGCTCAAGCTTTTAAAAAAGTTTATTAAATTTGTTTCGGATTTCGCCTTAATTGTTAAAAAATTTTAGCTCATGTATATACACAATTTATTCAATTAAGTGTAATTAAAAATAACTTAATAAAGTTGGTAGAGTCACATGCGGTAAATGTACGCACCGAGAAATTGTACGCAGTGACCATAGTCGCGATGTCTTTGATGCGACGCACATGGCTTCTAGATGTATTTAGAAGCGTTCACTGAGGCACCGAAACAGGGGCCTGATTTTCGTGCTGATAGAGATTATCTCGAATTGGAAATATGTTTGATTGATTTATTGGCTTGTTAATCGCGTTAACTTTTTTAGTCGATAGATCGAAAAAAACAACCATATTGACCATTTTTGAAAAAAAAGGACGGATCGAATGCGCCCTCACACTTTATGTGCTGATTAACAAGTGTCATAACTTTTTACTTTTTTACTTTTTTTTACTTTTTACTTATGAAACTTCAAAAAATAAATGGTTAGAACTACATCATGTCTAGGAGCTCTCTTATTGGCTTAACTTTTTAGTATTTTTTAAGCTATACTTGATTTTTGTTAATTAAGCTGTTGAGTTCTTGAATAAATAAAAAAAAAAAAAAAAAAATACAAACGCATCTTGCGCACGTAGTTTTCAATTAAATTCATCTCAACTACAAGGTGAAAGAGTAACGGTCATACGGTCAAGATGTTACATATTCCATAGTCATCCATTACTAAAATTCAGCATTCAACAGGTTAACTTACACATAGGTGCATATTGGTTATTTTTACCCGCCTTCGGCAAAGCGCAAGGAGTAATGGTTTTGGGCGGTATGTATGTATGTTTATCTGTTCCCTTATAACTTTTAAAGTAAACTTATATCATAATTTAACAAATGAGAATATATTTTTAATGTATTTAATATTTTTTTAATAGTGATGGTAAGAGGATAGCCGTGGTCGTATGCCACCTACCCTAAAAAAAACAGTATATTCTAACAGTAATAACCGATGATAAGCTATAAGGCAAAGAGCTATATGACCACGGCTATCCTCTGACCATCACTTTGAAAATTTATGTATTACGTGTATAAGTTGTTTATTTAGTAGACGATAAATATTGAGTAGTTTGGACATAGAATTTTCACATAAGAAAATTTTCTTGTTTTATACTTTTAAGAGCGTGATTTTTCAGTAGTCTGGTTTTAGTTTATGAACTTATTTATTTATTTCCTCTAAATTTTGGTTTAGGGTGAGGTACTTTGATTTCCTTTTTAGTTATGCTTTAGACCCGTCGCATATTTAAATTTCCGAAAGAAAACCGGACAGGAACACTGTGCATATTTTGTTTATTTTGAACCGTAGACCACGCACTTACTACGCATTAGAGTTTACTTAATTTATGGTAAAATCTGAAGTTGGATTTTACCATAAATTAAGTAAACTCTAATTCAACGAAAGCTGACACAACAATGTTATGCGTCACACAAAAAGCGTTATGTTTTTTGGTCAACTCTTGCTTGATTTGAGCTTGTTGGATTTGCTGTGACAAGTACTCTGCTCTTAGACGATATCCAGGGTCTAATTATCAAGCCGAAATTTGGCTACAGGAACTCTGTAATTAAACAACGAAACTATATAAGGTACTCAGGTGATATATAGGGTCAGATGATGAAGCCCTAAACCCATCGAATTTGGACTTGTTTGATTGGTCTTGACAGGTCTTAGATCACGTCGGAGCTGACAAGTACATTATTTATACTTTCTAACGGATTTTTGTTGAAGTTTCAATGACCGCTTGAACTACTAAACACCTTACAGTAGTTTTACCTTTCCCTGTGTAATGCTTACCAAATTTATCTAAATGGATCAATTGGATTGGATGCAATCCGGGGACTTTTCATAACCTACCTATGTATGTAAAAATTGACACCATTCGCTAAGATATCGCGTAAAATACACAAAAAATAAATACAGGAGAATTTAGGTTTATCCTTTTTCGAAGTCGGTAAAAACACAATTAAATTAATACATAACTAAGTCGTTTCATATCTGTGATTCTTGTTTAGGTTGTCATATTCAGAGGCATTTGAAATAATTGTTACGAATTGAGTGATGTGAATTTTATACTTTTTCAGATAATGGCGGTTCATACATTGTACGGCTGCGTAACTTTTCTGCTTTAAAACCACCCAGACGACTGTGAAAGTGATAGTGATTTGTTGTGAGAAAGAGATTGTTAGTTCTATTGCAAATGTTTATTTAATTAACAATACGTTTTACAAACAATAATGAACACCGTAGAACTGATTTACCATAATCTTCTAATCTCCATGAATTTCACTTTGTATTTTAATTTAAAAAAAAGAACAAACAATCAAGTACTCAAGGTTTTTGGTTTACTAAGATTCTGATAAGCAATTATTTTTTTTATATTTTTTTGAAGCCCCATACAAGAAATTCTTGAAACTTTGCAAAAATATTAAAAAATGATGGCTAATTAGAATCTCATAAAACTAAAAACGCTAACATTTAAATTTTTGTTTCTTTTTTTTAAATTAAAGTATAAAATATTCGGAGTATATAGCAAAATTTATTAGCGGCATTAATCGTAAGTCATTTTTAAAATCTAACCACAGCACACTAATACGTATATAAGTACAAAAGTTTATCATAATATACAATAATTACCCAGTAAAACATTTTTGGAAATGAAGTTACTGTGTTCGCGTCGAACTTTTGCACCACCTTTGATAAGCTTTTTGGGCTCAGTTTCTGGTCCAATTTGCAGCCTACATATGTGCGAAGTAACCAGGGCTATAATAATAAAGTGTAGGCGTAGGAGAGGAAAGAAACATAGGAGAGAAAAATATATTAATAAAAACCTAATTTTGAAGGTTCACACTATAAAGTATCTAGTCTTTCAAAAGCCATAGAAATAAATGATACCATTAAACATCTGTGTATTATTTCTAATACTATGATGATACGTTTGAATGCATGAACTTCGACATATAGGTACATTTTTAGCTCGAAATATATGTAGAAACAATGCTACTTCCACCTGCATCTCCAATCTGACAATAACTTTACGGCTTGATACCCGCCGTATAATGAACCTACAGTAATAGAATACTTTTTAAAATGCCGTGGGAAATATTTGAATAAAACTGCTAAATTGTAAGCATGACAATCAATATAATGCAAGGGTGACCTTTTGACATGGCAAGATACAATGTCTAATTGATTCATTAAAGAAAAAAATGGTATAGACCGTAAAGGTCATATGTTAATAACTATACATAGCTGGAACTTTTTGGCAAATGATTGACAAATTTGTGTACCTAGTGGCCATATTTTATCCAACCAATCCGTCAAGCTGAACGCTGTTATAATTGATGCGGAAATGTTTCTGAAATATTATAATTATTATTACCATTATAATTATTTTATCAACATTTGTCTTTACTTCATTTTACGAATAGGTAATTAAAAAGTACATTGTGAATTAAGGGTGGTAAGGAAAAAATTACTAACGTTAGGCTATATAGAAGCCTAAGGCCGAAGGCTTTAATGACTTGAGTTTGTAATTTCCGTACCGCCCATGTTATACACAATATTTTTTATCACATTTGGGAGTAAATAAAAAAAGTTACAAAAAAAGCCCGTGAGAGTAATTAAGGTTTTAGCACCCGCTTTAACTGCACTTAATGATACTGTTAACGACTAAGTATGATGAAAATAATGTTTATCAGGTATAGGTACACCATAAGGAAAGTTAAAACTGAATAAAAAGACCAGATGCTAATAAATTACTCAAATGATAATGGGAATTGTGTAGATTATCTAACACGTGAGTGAGTATTGAGGCTGCCATTGTGTAAAGGAAGCACAAAACATTCATTGTTCTACATTACGCGCTTATTGTAACATGAACATGAAACATCTAAAGACATTTTATAGTGTAAACATGCAACAATTAGAATTGCTATCGTAATACCGACATGCATTGATAAATACCTTACTGATTACAGTCATATTTACTTATGTTTATGTGGTTGTGGTCATACCTAAAGTATTAACAATTACCATTACACTCGTTTATATTCATAGCTTTGGGCCCGTAAGCCCATGACTTCGCCAGCGCTGAATTCGATTATCGGCGTAGGATTCCTATATATGGCAGCTGCTTGAATATAGTATGTATAGTTTTTCTCCGTGGATTTAACAATTACCATTACACTCGTTTATATTAATAGCGTTGGGCCCGTAAGCCCATGACTTCGCCAGCGCTGAATTCGATTATCGGCGTAGGATTCCTATATATGGCAGCTGCTTGAGTATAGTAAGGAAGTTCTCTATAACGAGCTATGGCTGTATGTATAGTTTTTCTCCGTGGATTTCAGTTACAGTTATATCATCTGTGGGAACTGTGGATAATAAAGTCTGTCTTTCTCCTTATCCTCAACTATCCCTGTGCCAAATTTCGGTTCAATTAGATGCTCCATTGCAACGTAAAGGAAGGACAAACAAATTAACAAACTGACTTTTGCATTTATTATGATATAGATATTTCCTGAAATTTATTTTCTAATAAGTAAAGTAAGTAAGTTCTTTTTATTGTTTCAGGTACCGGCGGTGATACTTGTTATGCTGCTGAGATTTAGTGCAGCAGAAAATACGACAACTGATATTACGAACGATTTGAATAGCATAGAAACGACACCGTCAGTAAGAATAGACCCTTATATTAGAAAAGCTTTACTTAAAGCACTAAGTGAACTGGAAGATAGTAATAATGTGGCAATTGACGGTGAAGTACCATTAGGTGCTTCTAATACGCACTCGGAAACTAATTCAAAATCTACTCAAAGTCCCGAAGAAGGAATCAAAATACATTCCTTTGTAGTAGATGGACAATCGGCATTTTCTGATGTTTCGAATAAAACAGCTACGTTTTTAGACAAAAATATCTCTATCTTAAGTACAACTACAGGAAATGTGGAAAATCAAGTGACAGCAACTCTTCCGACAAAAGTATCACTTGACGAAATTTTGCAAACTAGAGAAAGTGGAACAAATGTACAGCAAGTTAGAAGTATACAAAGTACTAGACCTAGTGAAGACAATAGTATAAATGGCAAAGATACTTCAGTTACGCCTAAACTCACGACTACTACAAGCACCACAACCACTACAACTACTCCGAGACCAACGCATAACCATGAAGGTCTAAACATTGAAGAGGTAAACAAAGAGGATGTGCAAGTTTTCCAATCACCTTTAGTAGCAGCTTTCACTGTTCAACAAGATGCACTAGGACGTCCAAAGAAAGTCATACCTATTTATCAACAAACAAACGCAGTAGACATTGTAAGACCATTACCAACAACAAATTTGGTTACCGGTGTATTGCCGCCAGAAAATATAGCTCTCAATTTGGCAGCTAGAACTGCTAATCTAAATAATGATAACCGATCTGATTTCATTAGCGAACAAATAGTGTTGCAGAAACAATTAGAAGAAAAGCAGAGAATTCTCGAGGAGCAACTAAGATTTTTACAAATCCATCAAAGACAACAGGAAGAATTACTTAGAAGACAACAGTATCTACTGCAACAAAAAGAATCACAAAGACAACAACAGATTTATGAAGAAGAACTTAAAAGGCAACAGTTTCTAGCAGAACAACAAAGAATCCAAGCAAATCAAGTTGTTAACAACTTGCCGTTACAGAGCTTTTCACAAAATCAATTCCTGGGTCAGAACCACATACTGCGTCCGCAATCTGCTCAAGTATCAATTCAGCCTAGTTTGTCTTTAGAAACACCTAGTATTCTACCTGCAAGTCAGCAACAACTACCGAATCGGGAAGCAGTTGATTTTTTAATTCACTTGCGTAATCAGCAGCCTGATCAATTTCCTTTACAAGAAAATCACCTTCCACAAGGTATAAGTAATTTCTTACAACCAAATGTTCGCCAGCCAAATTTCAATCAACTGCTGTCGCTAGATGACACCTTAAGGCAGAAACAAGGAAATCGCGTTTTTCGCCAAGAAGCAGGTGTTGGTAATTTTGGCGTAAATAATCAAAATTTTAATAGATTCAATTCATTTGGGCAGAATTTGAATAACCGTTTTATTCCTGGAAACAGATTTGGTCCTAATTCTGATGTGGAGTTACAGCAATTGCTTATTCAATCTGGTTTAAATGGTAGAAGTCAAGAGGATCTAAACATTGTTTCTAAAGTTTTATCTTTAAATCATGGAGTTCCATTTAATAACAATATATTTACAAATCGATTACCCTTCGATAACAGGCGGCACGTAAGGGTATAGTTAATTTGATGTAACAAGATGTCTTCTATGAATAAGACCATTTCAATTTAATAATCAAATCTTAGGATACTATACAGGAAGCAATGCTAGCAAGTAAAAACAACACCAGACCATAGATTGACGAATAATTGAAGATGAAGAGCCTCAAATAGTTATAAATGTTAATGTTACAAGCTATCTTAAAATATTCAGCCAAAGAAGTTCTGGAACTGAAATTAAACACAGAAAAGAAACATGACGCGGCATTTATTACTGAGTGCTAGCGTATTTATTATTCATCACAGACCAGATTTTTTTAGTTATTTCGTTAAGGTAAGAATTTATTTATTTTATTATAAAGATTGTTAAATGCCATAAAGAGTCAATCGTTAATTCTAGTATAAGTGTATTTTGTTTTAAGTTTTTAAGATATAATTCTTATTAATTTAAAAATCACATAATGTAACTGAAGATTAATTCAATACAGACGTGGTTATTCCCTATATTTTTTTGCGCATTGACCTATATAAAATTTATAACAAATCATATAATTATGTTTGTTTTGTACAATATCAAAACAGAATATTAAGGTCCTTTAATGCTATCGAGGGTTAACTTTGTTTAAAATAAGAATGGGCAATCTGGTCCTAGAAAAACGATGTTTTTCCCCAAGGTCGACCCATAGAGCATTTGAAAAAGTAATCCTGCATAAATTGAGATGTGCTGCTACATACCCAATAAAACTATTCTTCATGTTAAAAATAAACTTTGTGTTCTTAGTAAATATCTTTGTCATTTACAAATACAAGAACCAACATATCTTGTATGTTAGGATATCAAGTATTTAGGTTAATTTTTATTATTATTATAAATTAAAATTAAATTCTTCATGTTATACAGATAACTGTAAAAATTTATTCTAGTTTTGTTTGTGATCAAATTGTTGTTATACATAAACATCTATAGTGAAATACGTGAACTTGCTATGGCATAATTTTTAATCTGTGTTATTAAAATATTTATGTCGATGATCTTATACCCACGCTATATTTTCCTTTTTTGATATACCATTACTCACTTTTTTTAGGTCCGTGTACTCACGCAACAAGTTGTTCTTAACTATAAAATTGATTATGGAATGGATAATCTTTTTCATTAAAAAAAAAGATATTTAATTAAGACTTTCCTTCTTCTTAATATTTTTATCTAATTGGAGGTGAATATAGCCGTATATTTCATTTCTTGTGAGATAGATTTCTATGGTCTCATACAAAAAAACAGATATTTTAAAACTACTCTTCCAAATGCACTATTTGTCAACCCTGGGAGCAGTTTTTTAATTTCTTGGACCATGGTTCATAGGCTTATGCCCATTCTACTTTACTTTGTTCTATTTTTATGAATACCGTTTTGTTTATCAACTACAGAAAAAGTGTTTTTAGTAGAAATTGGTTTTGATAGCTATGTTTGAGTAGACATTATATACCTACCTAAGTGTTATAATCAAAAGGCGAAGTCCTTAAACCAAAGAATTGCCTAGCCAAAGCTCGGTTAGTTCCAACTCTAACGCGATATATAAGTGCTTTGATGTAGGTTTGGTTAAACGTATTTAAAACATTTTTATGTACAGTTATAGCTTGTATGAGCCGGGCTTTGACTATTCAATCCTCAGGTTTCACAGATTTAGCCTTTTGACTAGGACGACGATATGACGATAAGGTTAAAATATAAGACTGTAAATAAATATTAATATATAAAAATAATTCTGCTGTGTTTTATTTGTTTCCTTACCAACCATTTTACATACCCGCTGTTGGGGCATGGCCTACCTCACCTTGAGCTTAGGAGATTAAGACCATAGCCCATCACGCGGGTTCCATCCCAGTGCAGATTGGGACTTCACATACGTCTTATTTAACGAAAGCAGGTTTCCTCACACTCAATGTTTTCTTTCGCCGAAAAGCCAATGGTTAGGTCGTAAATTTTTAGTTGGATGTCAGGTTGGTGGCGTGTCAAATATAAGTAGTGGTAAGGTACCTAGTGCTAAAGTCGTAGGTATGTGGATAGAAGTAGTAGGTAGTTGGGTAATAGTAGGTAATAGTGTTCCTGTTTACCCCTGCAGATGTCGTTCTGAATTCCTTTTCCCTACTATTCTTTATTCCGATGGGTACCAGCCATTAAGGGTCATAAGGGAAATTGATATGTAGCCTGGACATAGCGAAGGCGTTCGACCGGGTCTGGCACCGGGGTCTTCTATCGAAGTTGCCTTCTTATGGGATGCCCGAAAGCTTGTGCAAATGGGTGGCTAAATTTTTGTCCGTCAGACGCATACGAGCCGTAGGTGACTGAGGTCTGATTGCATGCACACTTATGCAGGGACACCCGCCATTGACAGGAGACGGGAAATCTTGGTCCGATTCAACCCAACAAAGACACAATTCGACGATAAATTTCAGCAGTTCTTACAAAGATCTGTGAAGAATTATGCATCAAAGACTTATAGAGCATGAATTCGAAACAATAAGCAAGTAACGGCAGCAAAATTGTGAAAATTTTCACCTAAACCTCCGACATAAAAATGATTTTTGGAGGCAGTATGTCGTATGCGTCATTAAATGTTTTGCCAGGCTATATTGATTGAATTTCCAACAGCGTTCCAGAGCTTTTAAGGAAGCCTGGAAAAAAAACAATAATGATCTCCCTCAACCTCCGATGAGAAATGGACACATACATACATATAATATACATTTAATTTGTCACCGTGGTTACATCCAGTTTCTAAAGCTTACCAGTTTCTAAAACATCAAAATAGTTTTATTCCCTAACAGCTACTGCCCTGCTGATGTTTATTATTAAAAATCACTTGAGATAAGTAGAGAAGTGAAAATGGTAACCGAGCTCTTTGGCACAACTGCTTTGTAAAAACACCCAGCCACATAGGTACCTACTGTTTTAAATAAAATGCTTGAATTTTAGAATAAAACAGAGATAGTTTGACCATGAAACACGGCACTTTCTTGTTAATCTATAAAGTTTGTAAGTTTGGATGTAGGAGGTAATCTCCTAAACTTCTCATCGGATTTCAAAAAATATTTCAACAATGTTTAGAATGGACCTTAAGGCACATTTAATATACAAAGGCTTTTGTAGCGACCTATTTTGCAACTAAAGTCGACGAAAAAAGGTTGAGTGAACAGTAACAAATATTTAAATGCTATCTATGGGAAACTTGTAGAACTCAAAATGATCTGTAAAAAAGTCTGTGAAAAATAAATAAAAATTAAATACCATCACGATACTTATACCCGAAGGCCTGGTCAGAAATGTTACAAACGTATTCCTATAAAATCCATGTTTCACCGGTGGTATTCCGTCCCACAAACGTGATAAGTGGTAAATGAGTCTATCGCCCCACTGTAAGGGAACAGTCTACCCTCACGAAGGTCGAGTTGGGCGGATTGTCGACTTTTAATACGTCTTCTTTTATTTTCTTGACTTATGCAGGATTCCTTACGTTGTTTTCCTTCACTGAAAAGCCAGTAGTTTGAAGAATCAATGTACTTTACAATTTAAGAAAAATACTCATTGGTACACATCGGGCTTGAACCTCCGCCATTCAGGACGCAAGCTGAAATCGAAACCCTAGGGGTCCACCTCCGAATTTACCACTGAGCTTTGAGTAATGGTCTTAGCCACTGCGTTACTAAATATATTTATTACATATATAATAACTAGCTTTTGCCCGCGGTTTCACCAGTCATACGGTTATCGGTGTAGGATTTCAACGGCAACTACTCAATTATAGATAAATTGCCGATTTACAATTGAGGTTTTAGGTAGCCTATGTCCTTCCCCGGGACACAAACTATCCACATGCCAAACCGTTATCGCTCCTTAATTATACTAAGAAACGACTCACACTTGACGTTTTCAAGTAGCCTATATCCGTCCCCAGGACTCAAACTACCTCCATAGAAAATTTTATCTTAATCGGTACAGCGGTTTTGGCGTGAAGAGGTAACAGACAAACAAAGTTACTTTCGCACTCGAACGTACACAAAAATATCATTAAAATCTTCTCTGCCGTTTAGAAGAAGATTAATGACGCACCGACTGCAGCGCCACCTACCGGGTTCATTTGTAAATTCAAACCTTGCAGAGATCCACTCAAACGTACACAAACATGTTATTAAAATCGTCCTTGCTGTTTAGGAGAAGATTAGTGACACATCGACTGCAGCGCCATTTACCGGATAACCGTTCTACCGGTTTTCAAACCATCCAGGAATCCATTAAAATGTTTAGACAAAATTTTATCCACACCGTTCCAGCCGTTTAGGAGGAGTTAGGTGACAAACATATGTACAGAAGAATTATACGTGGAAGAAAAACCGACTCACGCTTGACGTTTTCAAGTAGCCTTTGTCCTATCCCGGGACTCAGACTATCTTCATGCCAAATTTCATCTTAATCCGTATAGTGGTTAAGAGGTTAAAGACGGACAGAGTTACTTTCGCATTTATAATATTAGTATGGATTTTAATATGTCACGAGTATTTTGTTAAATTCTTACAAAAATAAATTTGCTTATCGACGGATAATTCTCGTGTAGATAAAAAAGACATTAAATAAAAACATTATTTCGGCTGCATCAAATCCACTTAAAAGTAAAAAATAAAGCAGACTTATCGACCAAAAATTAAGCTACATGTTCAGCTTCACACAAAGTTATACACCTCCAAAGAAAATGCGTCATGAGTGGGGTTATACCACTGAAATTTGCAGATTTTTTGCAGTTCTTCGCAAAGCTTATTCTGAAATTTGCAGTTGTTATTTTTTTTTAAATATCGCAGTCACCTGCTGACTTCACATAGGCCACATACACCTCCGACAGAAACGGCTTATTTCCTGAGTCGCAATCGGCTATCGAGCAAGTCTACTATGTACTGGATATACCACACCATTAGGCATAATTAAATAAATAAAAAACCCGACTACATTAAAAGAACTCAAAAGCAATGAAAAAATAAAAAGTACACCTAAAACATACCAAATATTTAACTATAAGCTGACGAAACTCATTTAAGGTAACTACTACAGTTTGAGCAATTTAAACTTGCATTGAAATGAGTCCTGTCTGCTTATAGTAAAATATAAAATTTATTAAATATGTTTAAAGTACACTTACTATTATTATATTAATTATTACCTACTTCTTAGTTCTTAATGTTTTTGCAGGCTCATTTTTTTTTTATTTACAGCTTTTCAGTTTTAGCTTTTTTTCGACTCGCGCGTGTTTTTAAGTACCCTATAATATTTGGAAGATGAATACCTTTCATTTGAAACCTCACTCATCAAAACTGGGCTAGCCGATTACGCTACAAGAGGTCATAATGGAACGGACATACCCACATACATACATACACGCGAAAGACGAGTGATAGTACGGAGGTACAAGAGACGGTGTCAGATAGTTTTTGAATAAAAAAAATTGGAACGTCGGGATTGTTCTTTTTTCCATAAGATGACATTCAAGAGTTAAATATAGCCTCGGAAAGTATGATGAAGAAGTAGGGCTTATTCCTGTCTTGTACCAGGTATAATAGAATGTATTATATAATCAGGTATAAGGTATTATAGAATGGCCCTGTCTAGTCAGTAGAGTCAACGTCAGACACTCAAAACACCAAAAGCAATTGTCAACCTATTCAGAGGAAAGTTCAGGAAAGAGGACACTGGACACCGAGGATATCAAGAGATAAGTTGTCTTTGTTAATTAAATGTCGCAATGTCGGAATATTAACTCAATGATAGTCACCTCAGACGATGAAATAACATGAATATACAAAAGATCTCCCTAATTCGAATGGTTTCAATTAGCAGTTAGATCCCGTACCTAAAGGTAATTTATAGAAAAAGCAGGATTACGCCCCCGCCCGCTGCAGTATGTACCTAGTCATTCGGGCATCTTAGATAGCGAAATTGTTGATTCACTAGCCAAGTTTTCAAATAATACCAGTGATTGTAATTACTGTGTTTCCTAAACAGATTTAATAACAGTTATAAAACAGAATACGATTAGGCATTGGACCCAAAACCTTAATACTAGCCATGAACTTAAAAGCAAATGGCTTAAAGAAATAAATCCGACACCTTCAACTAGAGCTTGGTTCGAAAAATGTAACTCCTATCCTTCTAGACTTTTTATACCACATAGTGTAATTAACATCGATTGACAAGACATCATATTGAATATATTGCAATAACAAACTTTGTGATCTAAACCATTTAATCCTTGTGTGTCCAGATATTCTCATTACAAGGTTTACTTTTTACTAGTATTAGTCAAGATTTATTACAAAGCGATTTACCAACCAATGTACAAAATGTATTAAAATATTTTATTCTATACCCTGTTTTAAATTTATTGTTCATACTGTAGGGGTGCGTTCCAAATCGCAACGAGGAAGTTAAAAAAGTGGTTTTGGGACACCCAGGGTAGAGTAATTTTCCAACTGTCAAGTTGAATTCTTTACACTGCCATAGAAAAGGTAGAAAATCACTCCTGTCAGTGTGAAAATTAACTGTCAAACGCTCGTTCCAGAACGGGTTGATTTTTCAACTCTACCGGGCGATAATTACTCGGGGTGATTTGGAACATAGCCTAGGTACGATATAAGATTGTATCTTGAATAATTTAATTTAATTACATTATTAGCTACATGAGAAAAGATTTCTGAATAACTAATTATTGCTGTGTAATTGGTCTGTGTTATTATTTCAAATGTATAATTTTCGTTAAATTTATAGATTTACTTTTCATATTTTTTGATGCTTATGTCTATTCCAGGCTAATGGTTTCGTTGCCAAAGCCTATTTCAATATATAAAAAAAAATAAGGAACACATACATAACCTAAAACTATTACATCAATAGAAACCGTTCACCAGCAACTTATTTATTTCGTGTTAACTGTTAACTAACATTGGCAAATAGTTGAGTCTTCTGACTTAATTAAAGCCACAAAAAAAAAAAAAATTAACCTAAAACTAGATACATAATATTAAGTTAATAAAGATAATCTTGAAAAAAGCTATTGATTATGGTCATGAGTAACACAGAAAGTGTAGGTGACTTAGAACAACAAGCCCTCAAAAGAAAGGAAAGGCTCAAAAATCTAAAACGCAAACATAACAACAGTGAAACTGCTTCATCTGATACACAAGACAAACTATCACTTCCAAAGTAAGTATGCTACCTACGTATTACGTTTCCTTTCAAAAAATCAATGGTAAATATTAACTTCTCTGCAAAATGTCATTTGTGCGTAATAAAATTTTCGTTGGGGTGTACAAAAAAGGGTTTTCTCTCACGCCCTCTTAGTTACTCTGACCAAATTCCAAATAGATGAAATTGTAAATGTGACCAGTGAAACATCCGGTCCATCCGTATGTCGTATTCAATTTGTTAAGAAAGTATTATGACAACAGTGCAAATGATGCTATGTTCACATTAACTGTTTTCCTAACGTTTTAGAAAAAAGTTACTTTTTACACTGACAGAAGTGATTTACAACCGTGTATATGGCAATGTAAATAATGAACACTCTTTGACTTCTATGATGTATTCTGAAACACACCCTAGGTATGCAAACTGCAGGTGACATTATTTTATTTTCTCATTTCGTTGGGGATTTGTTGAACAGAAATTTAAAATCAATATGATTCTTTTAACAATGTCCCATTTTTTTAAATAGGTTAATATTTAGTATACTAAATTTAAGCTGTATACTACCCCACAATTTACCCTGCTTGCTTCGCTCCGCTCCTGCCTTAACCTTCTAACCTAGCTTGACTGTCATTGGGGTGCCCTAACAAGATTTCTGGGTAGAAATAAAAAAATAACCAAAGTGGCTACCCAAACGTTTAAAAAAGTATATCCATATATATATCATCTTCCAGATGAAAAATTTAACTCTCTGAAAATACCTATTTACCTAATTTCAATATGCATTTTTCAACAAAAAACAAATAGGATATTGTATATTTTAGCCGCTTGAAGTAAACAGCTAAAGTAATCTTGTATATATGTTATAGTTTATTTGAATAATTACCAAGAATAATCACTTTAACATAGGGGGAGGAGGGGAAGTGGGTTTCATAAAAGACAACCTGAAGCTTCTGACATTAGTCTGCTGCCACCAGAAAGATTATTTTAAAAAACTTCACTTCTGTCTTATCTCCGGCGCTGCGGACATAGCAGCCCTTCCACCCCTATGTAACTGAGGCACATGCAGACACACTCTCCTCTGCAGCTTTTACAGTGAGTGGGGGCTTCTCGTCCTCCGTGCCTCCGGGCTCTAAAAAACACTCTAGAGGTAGGGCAGACCAAGACCAGGGCGTGTTGGGGTAAACAGAGTCGGTTTTTAATTCAAGTGTTTTTTCAAAAAGCCACCATTTTTCACCACTTTTGTGCTCAAAATTGTCTTCGGTGATTATACTATTAACTGTGTGTGATGAACAAAAGATGACTAAAACAAATAAAAAACAAACTTTTTTTTATTGGGTCTATCCCAACTCAGGTAACACTGAGAGCAGGATAGAAAACACATTTTTCCATAGTACAGAAAATAACCCAGTTAAGCAATTAATTTCAAAAATTCATAACTAAAAAAATATTTATTTCCTCAAGCTGAAATTTTCCAGTTACACTACCAATAAATAGACCTTTCTACAAAAAAAATACGTGAGCCGCGAAATCATGGGGTAGTATACTAAATTTAAGCCTCAAATTGTTTTGGTCCCCATGTCTTAATAATCTACGCATTTATTGTAGTTCCTTTCTCTTTCTGCCATATGTCGTAACTCTGCCAGTAAATAAAAATGTGACTTATGAATAGGTGTTGAGTAGCAAAAGAGCCGATTACAACTGACTTATATTTCTTTAGTAATCACACATTGTAACAAGATATATCTACTGATTTGTTTCAGACCCAAATTTAGAAGTTACAAACCACACGATGAAAGCTTACAAGAAGCAAAACTAGATGATGCACAGCCTCTTAATGTAGAAGAAGAAGTTAAGGACTTGCTTGAGGCTGGAAAAGAAAAGGTAATATTTAAGACTAGTGGCCTGTACCAGCATTGCACTGGTGGGCTATTACTTTTTTTAAATTTTGGGATAAACATAGAATAAACATATCTTTATATAAGAAATAAATAGTTTTAATTTTTAATTACAATTAATATTTTCATCTATAAACCAGTTTTTTTTCTGAGGCCTTGGATTATTAGTCATGGTTTTGACAAAGTAACATTCTAAGTAATGTTTTTAAATGCAACAATGAACATAACTTAGGCCCATAATAATAGTTGTTGCTTAGACAAAGTATTACTTATTGCTATGACATAGGCTTAGCTTGAATAATGTAATAATAAAGACTGCTTGTACACACACATGTTGCTAAGCATGCATTTATTTTTAGCTAAGCCTGAGTAATGAATTTCCTTTACTTAGGACAGTCTAAGCATGTAATGTGTTAATAATAATAAAACATGCATTCAAATATCCATGAAGTATTTTTTTTAACTGCTTACATTGTCTAATTTAAGGGTACCATGCCAAATGGAAGAGGTGCGAGGGGTGGGGAAATAACTCTATACTAAATAAGTACCTATAGTACTGTCGTCGTCGCGCAAGTTAAAACTCGCACTCGACCGCCAGGAGCAAGAACATTTGTATGGCAATGTGGTTGTATACTCGTCAAAATAATGGTACATCATAGGGACACACCTCATTTAAAAAAAAAATTGACTCCCCTCAGCAAGCCAGAGAGGGGTCACAGAAAAAGGGCTTCATACAAACGTTGCTGCCAACAATGTACTCTATCGATTCCCATCATCAAAACAAAAATTTTTTTAGCATCCTCATTTGTACTTCCTAACCATAACCAAAACAAAGGAAAAAGCATAAAAATATTCTAATTCCGGTTTTTTTCCCTTGCACAATGCAAGTGCTTTTAGTTACTCTCATAATTTTTTTTGCACACTCTACGTTGCCTAGACTTCACTCGGCCAGGGGTCATGTTAATTCGCCTGAGTTGTACAATAGTTGGACATATGAAATTGCGAAGTTTTTAATAGATATTGATATGCTCTTTAATATTGTAGAACATTTTTTTGTCCTCACATCAATAGTATCTGCAGCGCATAGAAGATATTTTATGGCAAATCTTTTTACACCTTGGGTTACATTATTGAAGTTTTATTAGGGTTCTCAAATTTTTCCTTATAATTAATCTATGTTACTTGCACTTTACTTTATAATGTAGCATTCTAATGGTGAAAGAATTTTTTAAATTGGTCTGGTCGTTTTTGAGTTTATTTGTTACAAACATACAGAAATACAAATCTTTCCTCCTTATAATATTAGTGTATATAAAAATTTAATTCTAATTGCTTGCTTCCTTGTCTTCATTACTGTCCCATTCTTTTGTTTGTCTGTCTGTCCATCATTCATAGTACGTAATTTTTCTTAGTGCTTTACTCTAGTCAAATAATTAAGTGTGACATTTTTTTGATAGCCAGTATCTAAAAAATATAGCCACAATTAAACCCAGACGATACCTATTGTTTTACTAGTGCTTAAAGATTTAAAAAACTTCTTATTTTATTTGAAGAGTATTACTATAAATGTGCATAAAAAGCTATTTCCGTTTGGGAGTTCTTAAACTAGGTTGCTGTCACTCAGCAGTTAGTTATATAAATTTTCTAACACCTCTGCCTAACTTTAGTGGTACGGTTAACTAGTTGAGAGAATCGTTGACGATCCCAGACTCACAAGGAGAAACTTTGCCTACCTTTGTGTTTTCTACTGCTTGTATAATGGAATGCGTTCTTAGGAATTATTGAAAATGATGCCTATACCTAATTTCTACCATTGTACTGCTCGCCATCGGCAGGGAATTCATCCTCACACTCTAGAACCTAAATGGTCACATACAGTGCGGTTTCAGTGGATCTTTCTTCAGCGAATGCTTAGGTTGTGGAATAAGCTCTGTACCAAGGTTTCCTCCAAGGACTATGATATGGGGTTCTTCAAGATATGAGTGACTGATGCCCCAGGTATTGCAAGCTTAGGCTGAGATATGTTCTCCAAGGCCTACTTATACCAACCCTTCCAATTACTTCTACCCTATGAATAGGTTTTGTTTATCTACTTTCCTTTATGCTCTTAATATGCCCAAACAAATACCTTTCCCAATCTTTGTAACCATACATTCTTTCATATTGCAATGGTCATGTATCACACAATTTCTTATTTCACTTTCTTTCCTTCCCCTTTTATTTCGGTTTCATTCATTTCAAGAACCATAACTTTCGTCTTATATACATTTATTCATTCCTTTTTAGTGATTCATATATTATCATTCAACATCCTGTGTGTCCTCTGCAAGAATGATCCAGTCATCGGAGA
Organism: Apoda limacodes; assembly: GCA_946406115.1. Lineage (NCBI taxonomy): Eukaryota > Metazoa > Arthropoda > Insecta > Lepidoptera > Limacodidae > Apoda > Apoda limacodes. The sequence continues at coordinate 12,519,230 of OX291553.1, read as the reverse complement.
TATAGAGTCTTAAGCCACATTCTTTTACTTTCAAATCTGTTAGACAACTGTCAATTAATAGATTGAACAACCAAGGTGCTCGAACCAACATCCCTGTCTTCACTACCACCTTTCCGATGTTAAACCAATCTGTGTGTACCCCATTTATCCTGACACAAGCACTGGAATCCTGCTAGGATTTTAGTACTCGGATCAATTTATCGTGTACTCCATACACGGCCAATGTCGACCAGTTCATTCTTTTCTACTCTGTAATAGGACTTTTTCAGATCCACATAAGCACAGAAGACTTTTTGCCAAACATATTACTACTATGTTCTGCAAAGAAAATACCTGATCCATTCACCCAATTCCTTTTCTAAATTTAAATACAATATAAATTAATGACATATTGTGTATATAATAAAAAACTAAAAAATCCCTCTGCATGCAAACAAAATGTGTAACTGATTAAATTCCTGTCAAAGAATAAATAACCCCATGTTACAATAATTTCTCTTCTGACATCTGTGTATTTTAGTTTAAGTAGTAATTTTATATTTTTCAGGTTGTTTTGCAAGACCTGGACATATCAAGTTTAGCACCCAGGAAACCAGATTGGGACCTCAAAAGAGATGTTGCAAAAAAGATGGAGAAACTGGAGCGAAGAACGCAAAAAGCTATCGCAGAACTAATATGGGAGAGATTAAAAAAAGGTGCAGATGATAACTTAGGGGCCATGGTTACTATGACTGACAATAGAGCTACTGAAGAAGATTGACGTACTATTCTAATAATAATGACAAATTAAAAACAAAGTGTGTGGTTATGGTATGCCTGTGTGAGTGAAATATTTAATAAAATCTGTTTTAGTAAGTATTTGGGATCAATTACTCGTATTCATAGTTATTTCTTGCATCTGTACTATATGGCATACAAGTGTATTTAGCTCTATTATTAAGAATATGATTACATATAAATAGTAGCATTCATGTAAAACATGTAGCATTACTCACTTCTTTCTCAAGTGCCGATTCAAAAAATGTGTGTATTTTCAAATTACATGTCTACAATTCCATTGATCTTGCACCCCTTTTCTCTCTTTCTGCCTCTTGTAACTTATTTCAAACTTTTCGCCCTAAAATGACTTACTTTGAGGTTGGTCTAGTAAGTTTTTTGGTACGAATCTGTTATTAGCTTTTGGGTGTTCCCTCGTGTTTAAGGGCGTTCAAGATTCAAGGATTCTGTTTTTTAAAAAAAATTAAGTACATTGTTTCGTTTATACCACTGGTTTAATTCGTTGAAGGAAAATATAGTGGGACACTTTGTTTTAATACCATTTAGGTGGCAAACAAGCTTGCCATCAGGACGCTATGGACGCTCGTAACACCTGAGGCATCACTCGCGCGTTGCCGACCCTTCAAAAATCTGAAGTTATTAGATTCTTGAAGAACCCCATATTGTATTTCATAGAGAAACCCAAGTGTTAGCTCCTATAGATTGGGCTCTTAATCACGCTGATAAATTTATCAAATAAAACTAGTACTCGACGAGTATAATTAAATTACTTATATTATCACAGTCATTATTTTTATACATTAAACTGACACACCGAGTATTGTACATTATTGGAGTATACGACAACTGTTTCCAACTAAATTTATTCTCTAGAAAATAGACTGTAAGAAATAGAAATTTGTAAACAATATTTTGTCATAAAATAAAAAAATACTTCCATTTTGTAATTCGTGATTATTTACACCAATCAAATATTTATTATAGTTAAATTTCTCACCGAAATCTAGGTATCAATATTTCTAGTAACTTCACTTGCAATTATGTTTACATTTGTCTTTTTATTAACTTACATCAGAGTTGTTCACTGATTAATTTAATTTTTAATTAATGATAGCATTAAGAGCTATGACATCGCATAGGCATTGAGATTGTTCTATTTACCAAATGTAAACAAACAATATGGCTGTTAACTATATTGACAACGCATTCACTATTCTACCTCCCGAGCATGTGATGCATTCAGCTAATGCAGTGAATGTGGTACGGGAGTGACGCTATAGCGCATTAATTTTTGGTCAACAGAAAGTTCGAATTTATGCATAAAGAGCATTGAGTATAATGATTAAACGTTGTCTTTTAAAAAAAATCATCTACTATTATAAAAATTACCTGCAGGTTTAGCCTAAATTTTTTATTACAGTCTTATTAACATAATAATGTTAAGTTTCAACTACCTACTTAACTGATTGTTAATTTTTAAAAGCTTAAAGTTCATGAATTTTTTACATGCAATATTCTATCAAAAATATAATTAAACACATTTAACCAAACATATTTTAACAACAATAAAACAGAATTAATACGTTACTAAGGCATTGACTAAAATAACACACAGCAAATAATAACTGGCTATAATATGACTAGTGCCATTATGTCCTTTTTTTCTTCTGGAAGGCCTTACAGTTGTGATTTCTGCTGGATCATCGATTTCATTATAGTTGTAGTAACTGTTGTCAATGTTGTAGAAAACTGTGCGGTCTCCAATGGGCTGGATGGGTCTGAAGTTGTGAGTTATCTTGCCGTAAGCTGACTTCAGTTCTCTGAAGGCTTCGATCTGAAATAAAAGATACTTGATCGGTTACGCGCAAGTAATGTCCCTAGTGTTGCAAGCCTCTATAGGCTGCGGTGACCTCTTAACATCAGGCGGACCGTTAACTTGTTTGCCACCTTAGTGGTACAAAATTTATAATTTAAATTTACTTATGTTATTAAGTACCATAAAAATTATAGTTTCTAGGCAAGTTATGCGCTCTTGGTACTTAAATCTTATAAACATATGATTCTTTATTTATTGAATCAAAAAAGATATATCATTCATTACATATACATACATATATAGAAATAATCTATATTTGTTTGAAACCTGGATGTATTTACGAAATAAGGAATTTGTAGCCGTTGTCTGCCTTTCCATAGTACAAGCTTAGTTTGTTACTAGATGGCGCTGTGTTAGGTCCGTTAGGAACGAAGTAAGTTACTTACGTTATTTTTTTTAACTCTAAACGTGATTTTGACGTAGACATTTACAACCGTATATAAAAGAGAGACAAAGAGAAACAGAAAGAGAGGGAGAGGTCGTCTGAAGGGGCGTAACGATTTCTGCCAGTTCACTCTATTCTAAGCCGCGTAAAAGAACTTCGTTCCAAAAACAGGAATCATCAATATAAACAGTAACTATTTTTTTTTCATAGCAGACAGAGTCAAAAAGAGTATCCATGTTATTCAAGTATTAAAGACTAAATATATTTTTTTATAATCCTTATTGAAATATACCTACAACATTATCTTTCTATTAAGTCCGTATATTTCGTCATATTTTTTGTGCTATTCAATAATGAATTTTGATTATTGAATAGCATAAATGAGTGAATTTCAAAATAGCAAAACGGAACGCTACGGGTCAGTTCGATTTTGACGTCTAAGGCTGGATTGCACCCAAACGTCTGTTAAAGTAATTTTATATTTTTAACAGTTACTATTACTATAACCGTTACAATTTAACAATTTAGGTTGCACCGTCTTACAAGTTGTCATTGCTTACGTGTTTTGCTAGAATAAAGGAATTTAATCCATGCCTTTCACAATGAATAAAAAAATATTGGGCGAAGCATAGCCAGAACAAAACAGTTCTTAATGTCTATTATTTATGAGTCAATGTAGATTGGCAGTAACCGTGAGAAAAGACGAGGATGGTGCGATATGTAACTAAGCGTGCATGGGTAGTGCAGCTATATTGTAAATACTAGTGCTAGGTTAGGTTATGTTTTTTTCCCGAGGGGAGCGAGGGTAGCCCACAGAGGGGTGTATTTAATACATACCACGCAAACATTATAAAAAAATCCATACAAACATATTTTTTTTTCAAAAAATCCATACAATTTTTTTTTTTGCAAATAGTTTATTTTCTGTTTATGATAAAATCGAGATTTTCTCAAATTAGAATTTTATAAACCTCGATGTTTTATTTTCTATAATTAGGAATTTAAAGTAACAATTTATGCTGCACATATATAGTTCAAAAGTATGCCTGAAAATACTACTTGTATGATTAAGATTTATCTACTTTTTTTATTTTATACCATTAAGGTGGCAAACAAGCTAACGGTTCGCATAGTGGTAAGCGGTTACTGCAGTTTATGGACGCTTGCAACACCAGCCTCAGTCGCGCGTTGCCAACCTTTTAAAAATTTAATACTATCTTCCTTGAAGAACACCGTATTGTAGGCCTTTCAGAAAAACTTTACAGGAAGCTGAGCCTAAGTGTTCGCCATTTGGATCCTGAGGTGTGAGGATAAATGGACGAGGATGATGTGTAAAAGCAAAAAGTAAAAAGTAGGTACCTTATTTAGAATTAAAGCACTTTTGCTCTCATATTTCTAACAGGCATATGGAAATTGTTGTAAATAATCTTGATCGAAATCGTTATTTCTGCTAAAGGTCAGTACGTATCTCTACCTATCTTGTTTAAAGGAAGCAATTATTGCAATATTTTCAAAATTTCATCCACCATGTTGTATTCAACGTCAGAATGAACTGTCACTTTAAAATGTATTTTTTTGACATTAGACACAGCGACGGCAGGTCCCATACTAAGCAAAACTGTGCTATGGATACCAGACAACTGACACTAACATATACGTACTTTATTTTAATAAATACATATTATACATAAAAAACACCCAGTATCAAGGCTCAACAAATAATAAATATTCTTGTGCGGGAATCGAACCCACACCCCTCGATTCAGTAGTAGGTTCATTACCCACTGAGCCCAGGTGGTGCCCCCGCCAAGACGAGTCAAGCTAAGCGCAAGGACACTACCTACCTTTACTCGAAGCGCTTCGTCGTTTTTGTAACCCTCATAACTTGTGTTTGGACTATACCAGACAAACAAAATTCTCGGGATATGAAGTCAGTAGTGGACTTATTTAGCATAAAAACTTTCAATTTCATAGCTCCTATACTTTCGATTTTATTGATATCTAAAAAAAACTTATTTCGTCACTCACTGATGATCATCAAAATTTTTAAGGTACTTCTTAAAGTCCTAGAAAGCTGAATTTTGGTATGTAAGCTAGTATTAGTACAAAAACAATAAAAAATCTAAAACTTGAAATTTTTACCCCCCAAACCCTTAAATTAGGGGATGAAAGTTTGTATGACACTTCCAGAAATGTTAATGCTAGAGGTCTGAAAATTGATAAAGGGACTCCTTGTCATAATTAATAAAATACTTATTTCAGGATTTTTAGTAAATCATCCCTCACCCTTTGAATTAATTAGGGGATGGAATGATTTGTATGGCTTATCCCATACAAACTTAATGTCATTCTAGAAATGAAAAAAATATACAAGTACACAGACTTCTTATTACCAATTTAAAAATAGGTGTTGCAAGGTTTTATAAAAAAAACCCTTTACCTCTTAAATCAGGGAATAAACATCTGTTGTGCAAGAAATACACCCTAAAAAAAGAAGTGAAAAACACTTTCATGTAAAATGTTGCCAAGACGAGACCATACGGCTCGCACTGTCAAAAAGTTATCAGATCTCGTGTAGAGCCAAACTTCTATATATAGAAGAAAACTAGGAAGTCAATAAATAGTACATTATTATACAAGTGAGCTAGGATACTCATTACAAACGAGGTTTTAGGTCGCAGCCCGAGCCGAAGGTGTAATTGTGTATTGAGCAAGGCTCGCGAATGTCATACGGAATTTTTTAACACACTTGAAGGACAGTAAAGCTTACTTGTATCATTTAATGTACTATTGTTCGTCGTCGCTGCTTGAAGTCATCATTTCTTTATAAAATCGCGATAAACAATCAGACAAAAAAAAGTACAAAGAACAATCTCGTGCAAAAATGTAGCGATATTTTATTTCTTTCCGCGCCATTCCGCGTGCAAAAAAAGGAACATTTCAATGAAACAAATACTGTGTTTAATACTTATATGTTAGCGTTAAAATTTTCTAAAAAGTTGATATTTAATGAAATCTTATAGTTTTGTTATGTTTTTAACAAATACGTTGGATTAATTTTTCTAAAAATAAGAACTTAGTTTATTTATAGGTACAAATTTCTTGTTGAATATTCAAAGTGCGTAATAGACGTTATTAAAATACTGAAATCGATGCAGTAAAGGCCGTTTTATGAGCAAGTGAGTTGAAAATTATATCATGTCGAGATTAAGTTTTTATTAATTTTGTTGTACACCTTTGGCTATGTTTAGAATTCTGTCAACATACCGATGCAGGTTTATGATATTCTATATTTTTATTGTGATCTGTGTCTCAATATATTGGGGTTTTTTTTTTAATTTTTTTTTATATACTAGTCAATATACTGTTGATTCGACCTCTTGTTGTGGAAATTATATAACATTTTAAGTTAGGCTATCTTCTCATTAGATATAAGAAACATTACGATGTTAGCCCCTTGTCAATAGGTAAGTTCAGACGGTTTTCCGTGAAAAGGTGAAAAAGTAAACAATAATTTTTAAATATTTCCCGTATTAATTATTAGTGCAGTGCAGGTATAGAATGATAGAATGATTTACCTGTGAGCGTTCCAGTCGTATTGGCTGCTCAAAGTCGAGCCAAATCACGACCTCGGAACATGGCGGCGTGGTGAGAGACCCTTGGTAGGTGAAGTAGCGACGCAGGTCGTACGGAAGGATGTTGAGGAAGGAGAAGGGATGGCTCATTATGACCGAAGTGTGCGGGTCTGTTACGTTGGACAATGCTGCGGTGATGTCGTCATACGCTGGGTGCTGATGCCGGTCCAGCTGAAATTTACGGTTTGTCATTATTTTATCATACTCAAGATTTTGCCCGCGACACCGCCCGCGCTAAATTTGGTTAACAGCATGGGATTCGAACGGCATCTCGATAGGAATCCGGGTATAGTTATTATTCCTTCGGGAAAATTTAATATTTCCAGGATAAAATGTAGCTTATGTGTGAACTCAGGGTACAAGCTATCCTTTTACCAGCCTAATACGTCTCCCTTCTCTGCGATTTTGGCCTATCCATTCCTACATAAAATTCTCATCGAAAAGTCAGGTGTAAACAATGTACTTGAGAAAGAGACTTATTGTTTACCGCCAGGCTTGATCCTCCGCCCCTTAGAAAGCAAGGCAGACAAACCACTAGGCCACCACCGACCAAGCTATCTCCATTCTGACAAACCAATATTATTTATTTCGGAGGCGGTGGCTGCCATTTTAGCTAGATATACTAAAATATCTTATTCAGAAAGAAGAAAATGATAAGATAAATAATATGACAAAGGCATTCCTTATGGATTTTTATTGTTTATTGTTTATTCTAGAAGATTACTTATCATATGTAGATTGACGCAAATTTCAAATAGAAACTCTCAGGGTTGTAGTGGTACGGTACCAAACTTAGTTATCTGTTTTCATTAGTTATGTAAGATTTTATTATTGTGATGTTTCTGTAAGAAGATTTTTATATTTGATCTCAATGATTTAAAAGTTACAGCTTATAAATGCCAATATTATATTATTATTATTTAGATTATTAGTAGAGCAATAGCTTGATACTAAAGTTTTTTGTTTCAAGATGATTAAGATGCACGCAGATTTAATAAATACCAATATAATATTATTATTTAGATTATTAGTAGAGCAATAGCTTGATTGACAAGGAAATCCCGGAAGAACTAAGGTTACCGACATAAACCGATAACCGATGGGGAAGGCATGTTCCCGAGTGGCGACCACGGATCGGAAGACGAAGCGTAGGTCGGCCTCCAACCAGGTGGACAGACGATCTGTGTCAAAGTCGCGGGAAGAAGATGGGCGCGGGTGGCTGAGGACCGGCCCTTGTTGAGACATATGGGCGAGGCCTACGATTAGCAGTGAACGTCTTTCGGCTGAAACGAACGTATAGCTTAATACTAAAGTTTTTTGTTTTTATATGATTAAGACGCACGCAAATTTTTTAAAGATTTATTTATTATGTGTTAGAAGAGTTTTATGTTTCGTTTCTTTTAAGTAAGTGCAATTGGGTGTAATAAAAATATGTTCCCTTCGTGATTATTATGAGTTTTTTCTTTAAATTTTATTACTAATTATAAGTCTTCTTTGAAAGCGTCGAGACTCGAGACAACTCGAGAATTTGGCCTCGAGAACGAAAATAGCTCAAGAAATCAGAAACTCTAAGCATCAAAACTGGCAACAGGTATTCTTATTGTGTCATATTTATCGGTCGACAGATCTACACCTATATTTTCCATAGGAACTCACTCTCCTTAGTGCCCCGCATTGTCCCCGCTGCGGCCATCAGTACCTATCTAAGCATCGTGTAGGTAGGTATATAGTTTAAATTAGTTTATTGTCATACCATATATTCTGGTGAGTATCCAATTTTTTTTATTTGTTTTAGTTTCGATATTCGCTTCGAAACCGACAGTTTTTCAAACCCGCTCCGTTTTTTGTAATATTCGATTCCGAAGTGGTCAATTTAGGTTAGATTTTTGTCGATACATATAAGTATTCCAGAAATCATAGTCAGTAGTTAGCAGCAGTAGACTTTATTTCGGAGGCGGTGGCTGCCAATTTAGCTAGATATACTAAAATATCTTATTCCATAAGGAATGCCTTTGTCATATTAAATTCATGCCTGCATTTGCTGGCATGAATGTGTTAGCAAGGCAGCCTTGCCAAAAAATTACGCTTCATACGTCTTCACATTAGAATTTCAAAAAGTTGTCTATTTTGACGAAAACTTAAGTACTAGGTGCTTTTATACATTATACTTCCATGTCACTACAGTAGGTATTCTGTTAAGTACCGAACATGTAGGTAGTTTTTTCTAGGTACGAAAACTTCATGTTAGGCGTACTTTATTTTCCTAATTAAACCTTGATTTTACCTTCCTACTGCGTTTAATTTTGTCGCCCTACGTGGGTACTAGAGTAGTTACAGTAATAAAGCAGAAAATCTATCTTCCGACAGGTAGGTACAGTAAGCTGCAGATCATGGTTAACAAAACCATTGTAAATTAACCGTCAGAAATTTCAATAGCGCGTACCGAACAAGTGTTTAGCTCACAGTTAACCACGATCAGCGATTTACAGTAATGTACGTCGACAATGGATCCAAAGAGTCATTGACAATTCTCCACTGATAAACAATGGAACTTTACGCACATTATGCAGAAAATAGAAAATTATATAACAATAACATGGTATAAAGTCTCTGTCACACTGTTCAGTGACTTAATAAATGGTAACTAAACACCTACTGTAATGGGTACAAATATATGTACAAATAGCTCGTAGTTTCCTATCAGCCTCATACGTCCCCAGTGCTGGGGCACGGCCTACTCTCAACGAGGGTGATTTGGGCCATAGTCCACACGCGGGCCCAGTGCGGATTGTGGACTTCACATACGTCTTTTTTTTCAGTATGCGGGTTTTCTCGCGAGTTTTGCCATCACCGAAAAGCCAGTGGTGTGAATAATCAATTTACTTGAGAAATTAAGAAAAAGACTCATTGAAACACACCGGGTCTTGAATCTTCTCGGCCACCAGTGTGGAAGTATCTAGTTGTTTTCCAAAATACTTTTACTCACCTACCTCTCTGTTGAGTGATGTGAAATAAAATTGACATTTGCACCAGTATTATAATAAGGTCAAAAAGGCTATCTTGTACAATACAGGATTTTTATTAATTTAAATGTCCTACTAAGTAATATAAGTATCATACTTGTATTTAATATTGCCTATTAGAATTTTTAATGTCTTCTTTACAAACAAGGTATCTACTAAAAAATAATTCAAATGAATCCCCCAGGAGATCGTTGTGGACAAAAAATCCAAAAGAATCCCCCGAGGATCCTAGTGGACGAAAACGATAATTACCTATTGTTGGGTAGAATTAACTTTACGTTTGTTTCCTTAACCGCAGTGGTAGTATTTTTTTTACAATAAAAAATAACTAGATAGATAATAAAATACTCGGAATCATTTTTAGGGCTTCGTAGTAGTTATAATTTTGCCATGTCCGTTTGTCCGTCTGCATGTCACATACATAAGCACACTTAGAGATAATTAATGATATGTAAATTTGAAAAAAAAACGAATTGTGTAACAATGAATAGGAAATTTAAACTTGAACCTTTAGATAGATCTGCATTTGATTGATACGTACTAGTATGTCACAACCTTATAAATTCCGTTTCCGCCAATCAGTTTTGATGAAATTTTACGAGGTGTCTTATGAAATGGCAGTTTATTAATGGTGGTCTGCTTCCTGTAAAATGTAATTAAAATTAATCCAAACACGACGGAATTATAGGTCTGTACAAAAGGACATGAGGAAGTTATAAGATTTTCGTTTTTCCATTTGGCTACCGATCCCTAAAAAAGGAAAACACACTACCGATACACCAACGTACGCATTAAATTAAGAAAAAATACATAATTTTTGTTAGAAGAGTTTTATGTTTCGTTTCTTATAGGTAAGTGCAATTGGGGGTAATAAAAATATGTTCCTTTCGTGATTATTTTGAGTTTTTTTTTAATTTTATTACTAATAATAAGTCTTCTTTGAAAGTGTCGAAACTCGAGACAACTCGAGAATTTGGCCTCGAGAACGAAAATAGCTCGAGAAATCAGAAACCATAAGCATCAAAACTGGCAACAGGTATTTTTGAGTTCTTAGTGTGTCATATTTATCGATCAACAGATCTACACCTATATTTTCCATAGGTACTCACTCTCCTTAGCGCCCCGCATTGTCCCCGCGGCGGCCATCAGTACCTATCCATCGTGTAGGTAGGTATATAGTTTAAATTAGTTTATTGTCATACCATATATTCTGGTGAGTATCCAATTTTTTTTATTTGTTTTAGTTTCGATATTCGCTTCGAAACCGACAGTTTTTCAAACCCGCGCCGTTTTTGGTAATATTCGATTCCGAAGTGACCAATTTAGGTTAGGTTTTTGTCGATTCATATAAGTATCCCAGAAATCATAGTCAGTAGTCAGCAGCAGTAGTCTAAATAGCTACACTGAAAAATGATTCAAACCGTTCTCAGTGTTCAAATCTGAATCTCATATTTTGTATTTAATTGTGTACCTATATATTTCGCTTAAGAATCTACTTGTGATTTCGTCTGCTTCTGGATTGTTGCTGATCCAGCATTTATTGCAACTTCGAGGCCTTTAGGAAAATCACGTACAGTACACATACAGTAAACGTGACCTACCTCATAGAAAAAAGCGAGAACAGTCAGTCCGTCTGCATGCTTCAAGGATTCTTGCACAGTTTTGTACTCTTCTTTAAAGAACACCATATGGAGCTCCATCGGAAAACTGTAAGTATAGATACAGATACAAATGTTGGTATTTTAATGCTAAAATGTATGTAAAAAAACCATAGACAAGTAGGTAAACTTTTTCTTTTCTTTCGCTCTAAATCTCTTTATTGAAGATTGAATGCACCTTTAGACAGAAACGTGGTCGGTTCGAGAGAGCATATTATCTTCGAAGGAATCGTATGGTTTACTTTGATGGTTAAAAACATAGTAGAATGCTATTACTAGGAACCAGAGCACCACCTTAGAGATGTAAAGTGAAGGTCAATTTACAATAGATAGATGAGATAGAAGATTATAAAATCTTCGTAAAAAAATTAAAGTAATTAATAATTCTATTCCATTTACTTACGAGTTTTATTGACAAATGTAAGGTTATAGTGTTCTATACGGTGCCGATGTGACTATCAGCAGGTATTATATTTCTGGCGTTGTGCCCTTTTAGGGTTCCGTAGCCAAATGCCAAAAACAGAACCATATAGTTTCGTCATGTCCGTTGATCACACAGTTACGTACGTCACAGCCTTATAATTCTGTCGTTTTAGCATCGATTCTTATAAGATTACAAAAGATTTCTTATGTAAACCCCCATAGATATTTAATTTTGTTAGGGAAAGGGAGAATATATTTTCTTACAGGATCTATTTAGAGCGCAAGCAGTTTTACATTAAAAATGACAGGAAGAAAATAAAATTGAACGTTGTGCAATTAAAGTAGTATCACTGCCTCTCTTTAAGAAAAGAAAAAAGATCGTATTTTTAGTTCGGAACTAACCTCTTGTGGTTGATCTTGTCTTCCGATCCGAAGGTGTCATTGTCTCCCCAGTGGAAGTGCATCTGACTGAAGATGTAGTCTCCATCCAAGGGGCCACCACGCACGCGGGGATGCGGCTCGTTGTCTACCTCTATCAATACTGTGCAAGAAATATTTCAGTCACACCCACTGTTTAGCACTAATACGAAGTCAGCAGACGATTTCAAGCTCACAAGCCGTATCGAACCCTTAAGTCCGAGGAGAAAATGCCTTTCTGTGTGTGTTCTACCGCTTGTACTTATAATGGGATGTGTTCTGAGGAATTGTTCAAAATACCGCGAACGCTTTGGTTGTGGAATGAAACCAATTTGTTCTTTAAGGACTACAGAATAGGGTTCTTCAAGAAAGAAGTTATTTAAGATTTTTGAACGGTTGGCAACGCGCGAGTGATGCCCTGGTGTTGCAAGCTTCCATAGGCTACGGTAACCGCTTACATCAGGCATACCGCAAGCTTGTTTGCCATCTTAGTGGTATTAAAAAAAAACTATAAGTTTTAGTACCAACCAGTATGACCGTTATTAGAGACGTGGACGTCGTCGATGGAGTCGTCGAACCCGATGAAGACGATATCCGGCAACGTGACCTGCTTCACGCGCAGCACGTTGATGTTGATGGGGCTCTGGTGCTTGCCTGTGCACTCGCGGTAACGCTCGCCCCAATACACTGGACCTGAATTATCGGCAATATAGTAAGGCAGTTCAATTTTAATTATATTTTGTCTAAAACTATGGTGCCGCAAGTCATCTTTGGGTACCACAGAGTCCATGGTGCAGTACTTATATGTCGTAAGCATCCAATTGACTTTATTTAAGATAAAAATAAAGCTGAAAGGACGAAAGAGAACATAGAATACTTATATATCATGGAATCACCATGTTTCCAGTTTCCATGGAAATAGACTTTTTTACAAGTGAAACTGCAGTGCAGTATTTAACCACATCAAAACGAAGCATCCACCCACCAAGCCACCAATTCAGATAGGTAACAGTAACAACGGACTCACAAAAGTTTTTTTCATTTTTCATTGGATGCTCTGATTGATTCTAAATTGATTTATACATTAGTTATTGGTGGTGTAAGTTCTTCACTTCTGCTTACCTATGGTTCCATCGTAGCCAAAGTCATCAGCGCGTATTTGCTTAGGAGCTGAAACAAATAAAAGTTAATTAATACCGGGGTATAACAAAACAATTCGTGCGTGAGTGTATAAATAAACTTAAAGTTGTAACAAATATTATACGTAGATTAGTTTGTAAATTCTAAACAACTCAAAATTAATTTGACCGTTAGCTAAAATACACTATTTGCTTGCTATATAATTGTAGTCTTTGTGCTGGGCCTAATGTCAATGGCTTTTATTGACAATTGCATTTAGGTCATCCTGACCAGTGCTTTATTTATATGTGTTAAAAAATCATATTCAGAACTTCGAGAGATTTATAAATGCGGGTAAACATCACATCCAGGTAAATTTGCAGGTGAAACACCAGATACAGATAATCCGCAGTTTTACACTTATATTGGCATAAAGCCGCGGAAAAAGTAGGTACCTTGGTATAAGTAGAGTACACATAGGTAACGTGATACAGTACATGCAGAAAATTGCTATTAAATTATCAAATGCTCCATCCACACGGACGTGAAGGCTGCTTCTATTTCATGTCATGTTTATCTATTACACAATAGATAAATGGGATGGCAATTTTCTATATATTTGCTGTAAGTAGGTACAGTTCCTATTGTAGGCCAAAGGAAAATAGGAACTCGTGTGTTAGTATAAGAATGAGGTACTGAAGTTGCCAAAGCTAGTAAATTATGTTATAGTCGAAGGCCGAAATCCGTCAAAGCTCAGGATTGTCTAGACAAAGCCCGGTTCGTATACGAACTTTAACTCGGAGATGCGAGCCGCTTGTGCGCTGACGGAGTTTTACCAATCTTTAAATGGGTAATTTTCAGGGTTCCGTACCCAAAGGGTTATTAGCGAAACCCTATTACAAAGACTTCGCTGTCCGTCCGTCCATCTGTCACCAGGCTGTATCTCATGAACCGTGGTAGATAGTTGAAATTTTCACACAAGATGTATTTTTGTTGCCGCTACTACAACAACGAATACTAAAAGATAGAATAGTATGAATATTTAAGGGGGGCTCCCATACAACAACCGTGATTTTTTTGCCGTTTATATAGTTAATGGTACGGAACCTTCGTACGCGAGTCCGACTCGCACTTGGCCGATTATTTCTAAGTTCTCGGCTGATTTTAGTTTTAAACGAAAGGCCTATTGACGCTCTACATAGGATTTGGTTTTTGGTTTAAATTTTTTGGTTTGAGCTTTATCGCGATCTTCAAATGTCTAATTTTTTTTTTTATTTGATACTCGGAATTGGTGTTATTAAAGAGATACAGTTCTGAGGATAACAACGCACTTCGTATTTGCACGATCAAACTTTTAGTTCCGGAGACATTTAAGTCTTAGTGGAGCAATTTAGAAAATTGCGACGCAAAGGAAGGGGGCTGAGTAACTCAGTCACCTGACACCTGGACCTGGTAGGCTGGGTTTGGATGAGCACTTCGTGAGATACTGGTATCCAGAAAGTACATTTAAACATAAGGGTCAATTTTCGAGAAACGTGCGAGTAGGACATTGCATGCCTATGGATTTCATATCAAAATGTTTCAATTACGATACGGTATTGTTTTAAGATAGGTTAGTATAGTCGTTTAAATTTAAATTACGTAACACAACTTACCTAACTTAATCCAAATAGGTAATAGCACCTATATATCAAAATGATGTTATTTTTTGTATATGAACCGGGCTTTGACTATTTCTCTCTCAGTCCTCAGGTTTGACGGATTTCGTTATTTGACTATGGCATACATTTTACATACAGGGAAAGATGTTAGCACCTTGACGTTAGTCTCCTTGTACCTATGTTTGTCCTATGTATTTATTCCGACCCTACTACTGCCAATTTGAATATGTAGGTAAATACCAATAACCTTTAGAAGATCATTGGTTAATACACATTAAACAGTTTAAAAAATAATTTGCTTTACTAAATAAAAACACACAATTTCAATTTAGTTATTAACCGACTCCAAAAAAGGAGGAGGTTCTATGTTCGACGGGTAAATATTATTTTGTATGTCCACCGATTTCTCCGTCAATTGTGAACCGATTTCAAAAATTCTTTTTTTATTCGAAAGTGTACGTTCCTGAGGTGGTCCCATATTCATGAAGTGGATTTACAATTTAAACCTTGGAGAAAAAAGTAATTGGTGTTAATTTGGAACTGGTAAAACACGCCTTTTATGATAATGATTGTATAAAAATTTTGTTACAAGTATGGATGTTTTTAGTGTAGGGTGTAAGAGACGAAAAAGCAATTCGTCACTCAAAAGCGAAAAATAAACACTTTTTAATAAAAAAAAAACAACCGGCTCCAAAAGGATGCAATAAACGGTAAAAATAATAACTTATTGCTAAAAATCTGATTTGAATTATGGTTTAAAGTTGGTGTCGTGCAAGTGAAGTGTGTTATAAACTGTTGGGTACATAGACACCAACTTCAAACTGTGATCTGAAATCAGATTTTTGGAATAAGTAAATATTTAACCTTTTTAGTGCATCTTTTTGAAGCCGGTTGTTTTTTTTTTTTATAAAGCATGTGACTGCAAGCTCGTGACTATGGTAAAAACACGCCTTGAAGAGGACGTCGGTCTTTTCACCTTGCGTGCTCAAGGTGTGCGTGAACCTTTTTTGCACCTCGGTTTTAGTCAATTTATTTAGGTACACGGGACAGGTGATGTCAAGGATTTACAGGTGTTTACGCACAAAATGAAACTTAGATAATAAAACTACAATTTCATCTATCATTTTGACCAATAAATGTTTTGAATTAATACTAGAGATAAAAATAAGATACAAAGAAAATATATTTAAAAGATATTTGTTTTTTTGCAATGTCAACATTAAATCTTTATATAGTACTTCCTAAACTTAATTAAACAGTTATTTTCAAAAAAGTGACTTACCGAATTCTTCTCAGTAGAAATCAACATCTTAAACCAGATTTAAAAAAAAAAAATCGAAAGTGTTTTTAAACATCCTTTTTTAAATAATTAATGTCAAGATCAAGACTTTAATTTAAAAAAGTATGCTCATAATAATGGTGAAAATCACCTTAAATGAACAACAGGTACCTAATATTTCTATTTTTAATTTATTTATTTCATTGCCTGATACTGGTTACTTCAATTAAATACATAAACAGGGAACTTATCGTTGCATAAATTTAATTAAATGTGTTGACAATATAATTCAGCTTGGACATTTTATGAATTCAACCATTATTAACATGCGTTGAATATTTCCATTAGTACAATGGGACAAAATATATTTACGGTCACTTAACTGCAGTGAAGGTTAAGCAAACATAAACAAAAAATAATTGCTATCGACAATGTGGTGTAAAACAGCATTCAGCAGCTGTATACAGCGGTGAGGTAAGAGAACTCTTATACAAACTTACAAAACTTAATTGAACATACATACAAAATTGATATGCCATAATTTTCGAAGTTCCGTGAATTACACTTTGTATTTTAATTTTAAAAAAAAGAACAAAAAAATTAAGTGCTCGCGCTTTTTGTTCTCATGAGATTCTAAAAAGCTATCATTTTGTATGTTAGGTTGCTTTATACAAGAAATTGCGTCACTTTTGCATGTCTCATAAAACGTAAAACGACGCGCTCTTAAATTTTTGTTCTTTTTTTTTTACCCTTTATATAAATAACAATGACAAAAAACAAGACGTAAGGTAGGTCGAAGTCTGTGGCTTAATCAGAAGCGTTAGGTGAGTTTCGCACTATAATCATTAATATCATATAAAATCATTATTTTCTTATCAGCTTGATATGTCCCTACTGTTGGGGCACGTCACCGAGGGTGATTTGGGCCATAGTCCACATGCGGGCGCAGTGCGGATTGTGGACTTCACATATCTTTTTTTTTCTTAGATATGCATGCAGGTTTCCTCACGATGTTTTCCTTCACTGGTAGGCCAGTGGTGTGAATTATCAATGTTCTTGAAACATTAAGAAAAATATTAATTGGTACACGCGGGGCTTGAACCTCCGCCACTCAGGACGCAAGGTGAAATTGAAAACCTCTGGGCCACCACCATCTGATAAAAATAAACAAATAAAGATAAATAAATAAAATAATATACTTAAAAAGATATAATCGTGTGCGACGAATATTATTCTTGAATTGAAATAATACTTGAAACCTTCACACAAGAGGCGTACATAGACGAATTAACACTAGCGAATAACTAATATTATTGCACTTGATTTTTTTAAACTTTACTTTCATTGACATTCTTTAGCAATATTACGTTTAGCGCTTCATAAAGATGCTAGATGCTGATTTGACAATGAGCACTCCAATCCAAGCACGTTGCAGCGGCCGTCGACTCATTGATCAAAATAAAATTGTGCATGGGCCTAATAATACCCGTGGCCTTTTATTATTGCCAAACGCATTTGTTCTACTGTTATATACAATAGTGCAAACAATAGTAACATTATATGTATCGTATACTTATAGATATTAAAAGAAATAAACGTAAATAAGAATGTGAAAACGTGACATTAGTTTTAATTGTCCAAACTATATTCCAAGGTATAGATACTTTAGGAAAGATGCACGCACTAAGGCCATAAAAAGACACACAAACCTGTACTTGAAACATAATGTGAATAGAATAAGAGTTAACTATTAAAATTGTGATACAATTTCGGAAAACCATCGGCTTTGAGTCCTTGTATCTACTTGTATATTAGATATAATTTTTTTCTTGAATTTAATGAATTGCACTGTGCGCATTGCTGTTAATGACCATAATATATTTCACTTTATTCACATTTACAATAACTACCCAAAGGGATTCTGTTACTAAGCCCACACCGTCTACTATGTCACAGGGTTATATCTTTTAAATTTTTACAGAATATGAGTTATCTTCTTAATCAGAGAACCTAATTGAAAGAATGAAGCATAAAGTGTATTCTGCATGGAGTACGGAACCTTAAGTACACTTGGCTTTACCAATAAAACAGTGCCCACCACTCAGAATTTTATTGGTTCTTACCCTTCAATTCTAAAAAATGAATTAACTTTGACTTCTTATTAACTCTTTACCTATCTAATCAGACCGTTCTATATCTATACATATATAAAGCTGAAGAGTTTGTTTGTTTAAACGCGCTAATCACAGGAACTACTGGTCGGATTTAAAAAATGCTTTCAGTGTTGGATAGCCTATTTATCGAGGAAGGTTATAGGCTCTATATCATCACGCTAACACAAATAGGAGCGGAGCACTAATGAAAAATGTTTCAAAATCGGGGTTTTTTTCTATACTAATATATAAAGCTGAAGAGTTTGTTTGTTTGAACGCGCTAATCTCAGGAACTACTGGTCGGATTTAAAAAATGCTTTCAGTGTTGGATAGCCTATTTATCGAGGAAGGTTATAGGCTCTATATCATCACGCTAACACAAATAGGAGCGGAGCACTAATGAAAAATGTTTCAAAATCGGGGTTTTTTTCTATACTAATATATAAAGCTGAAGAGTTTGTTTGTTTGAACGCGCTAATCACAGGAACTACTGGTCGGATTTAAAAAATGCTTTCAGTGTTGGATAGCCTATTTATCGAGGAAGGTTATAGGCTCTATATCATCACGCTAACACAAATAGGAGCGGAGCACTAATGAAAAATGTTTCAAAATCGGGGTTTTTTTCTATACTAATATATAAAGCTGAAGAGTTTGTTTGTTTGAACGCGCTAATCACAGGAACTACTGGTCGGATTTAAAAAATGCTTTCAGTGTTGGATAGCCTATTTATCGAGGAAGGTTATAGGCTCTATATCATCACGCTAACACAAATAGGAGCGGAGCACTAATGAAAAATGTTTCAAAATCGGGGTTTTTTTCTATACTAATATATAAAGCTGAAGAGTTTGTTTGTTTGAACGCGCTAATCTCAGGAACTACTGGTCGGATTTAAAAAATGCTTTCAGTGTTGGATAGCCTATTTATCGAGAAAGGTTATAGGCTATATATCATCACGCTAACACAAATAGGAGCGGAGCACTAATGAAAAATGTTTCAAAATCGGGGTTTTTTTCTATACTAATATATAAAGCTGAAGAGTTTGTTTGTTTGAACGCGCTAATCTCAGCAACTACTGGTCGGATTTAAAAAATGCTTTCAGTGTTGGATAGCCTATTTATCGAGGAAGGTTATAGGCTCTATATCATCACGCTAACACAAATAGGAGCGGAGCACTAATGAAAAATGTTTCAAAATCGGGGTTTATTTCTATACTAATATATAAAGCTGAAGAGTTTGTTTGTTTGAACGCGCTAATCTCAGGAACTACTGGTCGGATTTAAAAAATGCTTTCAGTGTTGGATAGCCTATTTATCGAGAAAGGTTATAGGCTATATATCATCACGCTAACACAAATAGGAGCGGAGCACTAATGAAAAATGTTTCAAAATCAGGGTTTTTTATCCTTTTGAGAGCTTCCGCTGCGTGTGTATATGTATATGACAGAATTGTTCCCCTATAAAAGTTCTAAAAAAAAGTCCGCAGCACAAGTCTGTTGGCTCACAATAACCTTTTTTATGCTAACCATATTTGTTCTAAAATAATGCATTATTAGTGAAGGTGTTTTTATAAACATGATAATAATCTTTATCCAAATAAATTTTTAACACTATTTTCTTAATTTAAATTCATTAAAATTTATTTTCTATTTTTTAGTTCGGTTTTCTATAAAAAGCGTGTTTTTTAGTTTTTTTAAACTATTATTTATTTTCTAATTTTTAGTTTTATATATTGTTGTATTATGTTAAAAATTTCAATGAATATAAATTAATAATAGTGTGAATAAAAAAAAAATATTTTATTTTAAAAAAAGTGTGGGGTGCTTTTTAAGATATTATCGAAATGATAATCACTCTACTCATATCTGTCAGTAAAATATTTATAACTATTGACACCATGCACCCCACGCTTTTTTTAAAATAAAATATTTTTTTTTTTATTCACACTATTATTAATTTATATTCATTGAAATTTTTAACACTATTTTCTTAATTTAAATTCATTAAACTTTTTTTTCTATTTTTTAGTTCGGTTTTCTATAAAAAGCGTGTTTTTTAGTTTTTTTAAACTATTATTTTTTAAATATATAACTTTTCTTACATATAAAATACTTAGGGTTACTTGGGTTTGAATATCTAACTATTCAAAAACTGCATTACTTACGTTTGCAGATTCAAAGTTCAAAAAATACCTTCAGATCTTATGATCGCCCCCCCTTAACTTTTGTTCTGGATCCGCCCTTGTGGGAAGTCGAGTTTTAATTCCTTAACTTCTAGTAGTTGATGTTAAAATTCGTGATATCATACGTAAACGTTTCCAAACCACCATGTCAATAAATGTATTTTCACATTTAGTTATGTGAATTAGATTACTTTTATTTGGTCTTATTATTATCCGTTAAACACTCTAACCAAGTCACTTTTAGGTTTAAATTCTTTATTTTTATTTAAATAGCATTTAAAATTAGCAATGTAACAAAACAAATAAGAACAAATGCTGTTTATACATTGCGCGGTCAAGATTTATCTTGTGTAAGTATCTACAAGAATGTGCAAGGGAAGGGTACTAGTAAGTTACTTTAAGGTTTAATTGCTTAATTTTTCTGGAATAATCGCACCTTATATGAAAACATTTTTAAATCATCTACCAATATTTTTCTGAATGATGTAGGTACTGATTCTGACTGAGAAGAACGCCTATGAGTTAATGTTTCTGAGTTCTCCTCTACACTCGCTTGCATTCGTTGAATATTATCTGCAACAGAACGTGGTCTTCCAGTTCGTAGGAGATTGGCTACTGAACCTTTTATGCTGAACACTTATGTATGTGCTCTGAGGGAGAGTTACGCACATTAAAATGACAGCGATATGCTCGATATTCGATATTAAAATGACAGCGATAATTGTCCGATGATGTTCAAAATAAAATTCTATGATATTGGTAGGCTGGATAGCGCTGAATATATCCATGATTAATATCCAAACTTTATTTTATAATTTGTAAAAACAAAAGAATGCTAAATGTCAGTGCAAATCTCATGTTTTTTAAACCCCGTCGTGACTTGTGCCCCACGCAGTGTAAAGTGATTAATATGGTAACAAATATTAGTGAACGCACTTTATGGATAAATGTTGGGTTGTAAAGTAAGGATAAAAAATTTCAATCAAAATCCTTCGTGTTGGAAATTCCCATTACCATGTTGTGTACTAGGTGCGTATGGGATTTAATTTTATTATTTTTTTCTAATTCGTATTGCTACAATATTTATACTGTACCTAAAACAATTTCAGTTTTTATATTAGAGCTAAAAAGTGACAGGAGCATTGTATAGATCTGACAAATATTCATTAATTATATTTCACAATACAGTTTAACTATTAGGCAAGATAATTAAAACGAAAAAGTGTTTTTATTAGTCTATTTCTAGCAATTTTATAGTTTTTAATATCAGATTAAACAGTTGCATGCACCCAAAACTTCTGCAAGTTAATTAATGCTAGGCTTTGCCAATGAAATTGTGAATCATATAACTAACTCTTCGAGGAAGGAAATTAGTAATTTTACTTTAAATGATATTATTTTCGATCTTAAATGATCAGTATAATCCTTTAAAAACGTAAACCTAGATATTATCTAGAATTTAGAAGAGATCGCTGCCAAAAGGTGGTCCTAAATAGTCATTTATTTATTTAATCTTGTAAGTTTGTATATTTAAACAATAAGAATTACTTTAAAACAAAAGAAGAACAAAAGTTAGACAGTTAGAAATAAAACTAGAATCGATCAATAATTAATAATCGAAGAAACCCAAAAAGTATTTTATCAATTACTGAAAAACAAAATTTTTTAAAGATAGCTTAATTACTATCTTTTCATCGATTTAATAAAAAAAATTAGAAAGAAATCTTACGTAAATCGCCATGTACAATTTCAAGGGTATTTGTCCATGCCTACCTAAGTATAACTGAGGGCTGAAAAAATCCAATACTCATGCCTACCATAAGTTTGCACAGTCGATACCAGCTAGCGAATTTATATGAAAAGGTACAGCGCCTCTGTACCTAACACCTAACTAACACTTTTCATACAAACTCTACAATGGATGCAAGTGACTAAGGACCGGCCGCTTGTAACGGAACGACCGTTTCCGGTGGTCCGTCTCCGGTAAAGGACCGGATGATGTAGGAAACGATAGAAGTTTCTGGACATTCGCTCTTAGGTCCATTACCACTGTGGTAATTTAAATTTAGAGATCAAAGAATCTCTAGATGTTTGACATCGGTAAGTCAAAAAACAGATTACTTTACGTTCTGCTTGACGTGGTTGTAAAAATTCTACTACTAATTATTTTTACGGATAGTAAACTGTGCGATCTTCTTCTAAACTGCAAATTAATTGCATATCCACTTCTCTTCTATAAATGAAAACCGTCCTCGGTAATTTTATATATTTATTTGTTCTCGTTCTGTATTTTGTGAGTTATTGGTAAGTCACTAATCTATTTATCTTTCTCCTTGACAGTACGGTTCTTAGTTTATATATACGATGTATATATATTACTCTACTACGGCTCAACGCCGTAACTGAGGTCCGCGAGAAGACTTCTCTGTGGGCTGGTGCACGTTTGTCTTTTAACGACGGCGCACCGCAGCTGCTTTGCTGTCCTTATACTGTGGGAGGCCGGAGTCTACTGAACTCCAAATCCTCGGCCTGTCCGGAGTCTCCTTGGCTCCAAAACTTCGGCCTGTGCAGTAGTGGTGCTATCTAAAACATCGCTACACACCAAGGCTACGGGGCGACCTGCTCTACGCCGAAGCTACTGGCGAGCTACGTCCACGTGCGGCCTTACCTTGTGCCTGCCACGGGCGGCATATTCATTACTCACCACACGCTGTTAGGCCACGTAACATCAGTCCCATCCGCGTCTTCTTTCTACGGCGGTGCTGACCTGAGGGGTACCCACAGCGAGCAAGACATCAAATCGGGCTCTAGGCCGAAGAGACCTGAGTGTACTAGTTCCCTAATAAAAGCTTTTGAAAACTACACTTAAAATCCGTGTAGGCAGGCTTGCGTTTGGCTATCGTTCTATTTATTTAGGTAGTCCTTTATGATTGTGAATTAGGTAGCTGTGAACTAGATATTTAAGTGTTACGAATCACCCTATGTGATTAGGATTTTGTGCATTAAAAGCTGTTACTATATAATGAAAGAGTATACTAATATAACCTGCCTTACCCTTGAAAAGTGTTTCTTTACTCGCCTTTGAACTCCCTCTATCTTTTCTCCTCCTACTGAGCACCTAGCCGGTGCATTCGGTAACAGGGCACTACTGCTTTAACCTGTCCTGTTATAGTGGCGCCCTTTCACGTGGGTTTTAGAGGTATTCTACTTTCTTTAAAGTAAAGAGATTTTTCAAGGCAAGGTTCAGAGATTTTAGGGTGTCTAATCCTTATTTTTTTCAGCTTCTTATGAAATTGTATTTTAGCATAGCGGTATACTCATTCATTGTATATCTAACCCTAGGTAAGGTGTTAATAATTTCTATAGAACGTGTCGGTGGTAAGCCGAGTACCATATACTAGGTTACTAACGTCTTTTGCTTATTATTTCATTGTATTTAACTGATTACTACTACTAAATCTAATCTATCTGATATCTTTGTGTAACAGAGGCATTCCAGATGGCAGGCGATTTAATTAGGTTTCTGCCTAAAAAGGCTCTACAGTATGAGTTGCTACTCAGAGGTGTAGAACCTGCTTCTAAAATCGATCTGATGCGCGATCAGTACGAAAAACTACCTTCTACTACTGTTGTTTCTGATCTAAGCCCATTGGAATGTGGCGAAGATATCGATCAGATATCTAAATTGCTTAAAATCTGGAAAGCCAAAGTTGATTTAACAATTTCTAGTGGAATTGAATGGAATTCTAAAGCTGATCTTGAAGCTATTTTTCAGCACTTAATGCTTAGATTTTCTAGGATCAATATTGACGAGGATGAGGATGAATCTCTTATAGATAAGTTTTCAGACCTTTCGTCAGACTATACAAAGATTTCTCAAAGTTATTTGAATTTTTGCAAGGGCATTGTCGAAAATGTTGATCCTAAGCCTTGTATTTCTTCTCCTACTAATACTGAAAAAATAGTTGTAATTGAACGCTCTCCTCTTCTAGATTTTAAAAAGTTCAAATACGATGGTCAATCTTGTCCAATTGAATTCTTAAGAAACGTTACTGAAATGGCTTCATTTAAGTCTGTTTCGGATGACAAATTGTATTCACTTTTGTTTGAAATGTTGAGCGGTCCAGCACTCGAATGGTTCCGTAACAAAAAAGATGTATTAATAAATTGGAATTTATTCAAAACCGATTTTCTTAAGGATTTTGAGGTTCCTGATGCTGACTATTTATTAAGAAAAAAAATTGAGGCCAGAAAACAAAAATCTAATGAAAAGGCCATAATTTTTATAACTGAGGTGCAAACTCTTTGCAGAAAACTTAGGTCCCCAATGTCAGAATCAGAGATTGTTTCTATTTTGCGCAGAACCTTAATCCCTAATTTTGCAATACAGTTGCGACAATCGGACGTTGTTTCAATTGATTCCTTGTTTGAAGCTTGTAAATGGTTAGAAACGTCTATTGCGATGAATACTTCTATTCCTAGCACTAGCTCTCTTAATACTTCTAATAATAATATTCTTTCTACTTCTATAGAAAACAAGGTTAGTCTTGTACAGTCTACTCCTAAAACTGACAAGAGAAACCTATGTTTTAGATGTAACTCTGAATCGCACACTACGTTACAATGTAACTCTCGTGACATTGTATGTTTCGGCTGTGGCCGTAGAGACGTACGTGTGATCGATTGTCCTAATTGTTCTCCTACTTCAACAATTAGTGCATCTAGACCTGCTCGAAAGTACAACCATTTTAAACCACAAACTGGTGGAAAAAAGGTCACTTTTACTAAAGGTCCAAATCCAAAAAACTTGTAAGAGAGAACCCTAACTCTAATACTGATTTTAAGCCAAAACACTTTTCAAAGAAAGGTTTATCAAACTTGAAAAATGAAAGGTTGATCCCTAAGAAAATCGATTTTTGTGCTAAAGATAGTACACACAAAAATTCGAAATCATGTATGCAATCTGTCACTCAACATATCAACTTCTTTGATAAAGGCGAGTGGGATGCATGGCTTAAAACGGTAAAAATCTTTTCGAAATCGTACAAAGTCGATTCGGTTCTCTTTAAAGAAAATGATTTTGTACGTCCTTATGTAAATATCTCTGTACATAATCTTACTTTATGTGGTTTGTTAGATAGCGGAAGCGCAATCTCTATTTTAGGTAATAATTCACATCTCGTACTCTGCGAGAATGGGTTAAGTGTAAATCGTTACGATAACATTCAGTGTTCCGTAGCAAACGGAACAAAAATGTCTTCTATCGGATCGATTGAATTACCTGTCGAATTCAATGGAATTCGAAAGCTTTTAACTTTCTACGTTATACCAGAAGTTAAGCAGTCTCTACTACTAGGTGTTGACTTCTGGAAAGCTTTCCAAATTATGCCTTCTTGCATAAACGCTAACTTAGTGCATTTGGATACTAAATTTCCTTTTGTTGCGAACGTATCTTCTGATACGAAAATTTCTCACTATGATGAGTTGAGTGAGGTTCAAAAGATTACTGCGGATGCAATCATAGATCGATTCCACAAAATATCTGATGAACGTCAACCCCTTGGTAGGACTCAACTTATCGAGCATTGTATTGATACTGGCGATAGTCCTCCAGTCCAACAAAAATGCTATAGACTATCTCCTGAAAAAGTCAAAGCTCTTAATGTTGAGATTGATAAGATGCTAGAACTTGGTGTCATCGAGCCTGGTGAAAGTCCATAGCGTAGCCCAGTGATTATCACTCCTAAAAAAGATGGTCAGTGGAGGTTCTGTATCGATAGTCGAAAACTAAACTCTGTAACTGTCTAAAGATGCTTATAATCCACCTTTGATTTCTGAGATTCTAGATAGTCTTCGGGATGCTAAATATCTATCTTCTGTTGATATTGCGAAGGCCTACTGGAATGTTCCTTTGAGAAAAGAGGACAAAATCAAGACTTGTTTTCAAGTTCCGGGTAGAAACAGCTTCGTTTTTAACGTAATGCCATTTGGTCTGGTTAATTCTGGTGCTACCCAACAGCGTCTTATGGATCGCCTTTTCTATAGCGATCCAGAACTTCAAAACAAGGTGTTCACGTATTGTGATGACGTAATTCTCGTGACAGACAATTTTGATGACCATATTCGCCTACTTAATAGATTATGTGACAAAATTGTGTCAGCCAACATCACAGTAAACTTTAAAAAGTCTTGTTTCTTTCGTAAACAGCTTAAATACTTGGGTTACATAGTTGACAAACACGGTCTACATACTTATCCCGATAAAGTCGATTCTATTTTAAAAATCCAACCCCCAAATTCTGTAAAGGATTTAAAAAGATTCCTTGGTACTGCTAGCTGGTACAGGAGGTTCATACCGAACTTTAGTTCTATTGCTGCTCCTTTAAATAAGCTAACTTCTACTAAAAAAGGAACGCCTAAATTCTCTTAGAATGACGAGGAGAACAAAGCTTTTAAAACTTTAAAAGAACTCCTTATTTCGTCACCTATTCTCTCTTGTCCTGACTTTTCTAAGCCGTTCGCTGTACACTGCGATGCGTCAAGTCATGGGATTGGTGCAATGTTGACACAAGAATTAGATGGTGTTGAAAAACCAATCGCTTTCTTAAGTAAATCACTCTCTGCTCCTCAGAAAAATTACTCAACAACGGAACGTGAGTTACTTAGTGTAATTACTGCTCTAGAACACTGGTCTTACTACTTAGACAATGGCCAAAAGTTCAAAGTTTACACAGACCACTCATCGTTGTTATGGTTTTTAAAACTAGACAATCCTACCGGTCGTTTAGCTCGCTGGTGTATTAGGTTGTCAGCATTTAACTTTGAAATTTGCCACAAAAAAGGTTCCGACAATGTGATACCTGACTTCTTGTCTCGTGCTAACATGGTGAATGCAATCACTTATAACAGCACATCGTCTTCTGATGCCTGGTATAATGCTCTTAAGGCTAATATTCAGGCTAACCCTAGTGCATATCCTCAATACCTAATAAGGGATAGCAAATTGTATAAACATTGTCGCACTAACTCTATTTTGTGCTCTGAATATGACTGGAAAGAAGTCATACCAAACGAAGTGAGAGAACAAGTGATTTCTGAAAATCACTCTCCTCCTACTTGTGCTCATTTTGGGATACAAAAAACTTACCAAAGAATACGCCTACGTTATTTTTGGAATGGAATGTACCCTGACGTTGCTAAGTTTATAGCAAAATGTAATGTTTGTCTTGCTTACAAACATCAAAACTCTAAAACTATTGGTTTAATGGGTAAACCTAAACAATGTTGTAGACCATTTCAGTGTATTACAACTGATTTAATAGGCCCATTGCCTTTATCTCGAAAGCTTAATCGGTATATTTTGGTAGTGATGTGTCATTTCTCTAAATACACTCTCCTATTTCCTATTAAAAAGGCAACTTCTTCTGTCTTAAATCATGTCATGGAAAACTTAGTTTTTCTTGTGTATGGTGTACCTGAAACGGTTATCATGGATAACGGTCCCCAGTACGCTAGTACTGAGTTCGTGGACATGCTTAAAAGGTACAATGTTCCGAAAATTCACTTTACTACTCCTTATACTCCTCAAGTGAATACTACTGAACGGACAAATAAGACTATTGGTACGGCAGTCGCATGTTTCGTGGAGGAAGACCATAGAACATGGGATGTGAATATGCACAAGATTCAGTTCGCTATTAACTCATCTGTAAATGAGGTTACTAAATACACTCCGGCGTTCTTGGTGTTCGGAAGAGAGCTGGTATCTTGTGGCTCTATCTATAAAAACAACGAAAATTCTGACGAAGTCATTATGTCTCCTAGGGACGAGTTCGCAGATAACGTTGGTTTTCTTTCCCCTATCTTCGACGAGGTGCAGGAAAGGTTGTGGAACGCCCACGAGCGTAATGCTGCTTATTACAACTTACGTCGTAGAGACATGTCATTCAACGTCGGTGACTATGTCTGGAAAAGGTGTTACAACCAAAGTGTCGGACACAAATTCCATTCGGCTAAGTTGGCTAAAAAGTTTTCTCGTTGCAAAGTCGTAAATAAAATATCTCCTCTAATTTACGAACTGGTCGATGAGAATAACAAAAACATTGGCCGCTGGCATATAAAAGATTTTAAATGCATTGGTAATTAATCTTAATTACCGGCATTAGTCATTTATATGGTTATTTGTACTATAGTATTGTTTTACTTGTACAAAGTTCATATTAGGTTAGGATAACATAGTTATTAATCACAT
This sequence comes from Apoda limacodes, assembly GCA_946406115.1. Taxonomy (NCBI): domain Eukaryota; kingdom Metazoa; phylum Arthropoda; class Insecta; order Lepidoptera; family Limacodidae; genus Apoda; species Apoda limacodes. The sequence continues at coordinate 12,490,395 of OX291553.1, read as the reverse complement.
TCATTTTCTCATTACAAAGCGTTGCTAATTGAGCAAAAGATTTTTTTGATGAAAAGACGTGTTCACGTAAAGTGAAAACGATTCGCTCTTGACCTTTGGTTTGTTTGTAAACAATGGTCAGCTGTCAGATTGACAACTGTCAAGTCTGATTTTCTTCTTCAGCGACTCGTAAGCTGTAATAAGGTTGACTGTCCTGTCAATCATTTTACCTATCTATGGTAGAATGTTCATTGACATAAGATACTACTACTCTATAATGCTTATGTCAAATATGAACGTAATCTGCAATCTGAAGTTTTGAACTTTAGAACAACTAATTCTACTTGTTGTTAATACAGAGGCTACTCGTAACTCTGTCGGTAAATATTTAAATAGTGTCTTTGAAACTTAACAAAGAGACTAATTATAAATTAAATATTTTGGGTTCACTTGGTGGACTGGCGATTGTAGCTCAGCACCAGCGTACGTAAGGGTCTGAAAGTTCATGATGAGACTTTCAGACAATTTAAAAGCGAACTTTGAAAGGATTTTGAATGTTGCTGTTTGTTTGAATGAAAGTGAGTGATACCAGAAGTTGTACATACTCATCAGCCATCTCTTATCATTGAAGAAAAGTGTCTTCAGAAGAAAAATTTTCAACGAGACTTGGTCTCATGGAAAATTTTTGAAACACGGGAGGGGACACTGTAACGGAACGACCGTTTCCGGTGGTCCGTCTCCGGTAAAGGACCGGATGATGTAGGAAACGATAGAAGTTTCTGGACATTCGCTCTTAGGTCCATTACCACTGTGGTAATTTAAATTTAGAGATCAAAGAATCTCTAGATGTTTGACATCGGTAAGTCAAAAAACAGATTACTTTACGTTCTGCTTGACGTGGTTGTAAAAATTCTACTACTAATTATTTTTACGGATAGTAAACTGTGCGATCTTCTTCTAAACTGCAAATTAATTGCATATCCACTTCTCTTCTATAAATGAAAACCGTCCTCGGTAATTTTATATATTTATTTGTTCTCGTTCTGTGTTTTGTGAGTTATTGGTAAGTCACTAATCTATTTATCTTTCTCCTTGACAGTACGGTTCTTAGTTTATATATACGATGTATATATATTACTCTACTACGGCTCAACGCCGTAAATGAGGTCCGCGAGAAGACTTCTCTGTGGGCTGGTGCACGTTTGTCTTTTAACGACGGCGCACCGCAGCTGCTTTGCTGTCCTTATACTGTGGGAGGCCGGAGTCTACTGAACTCCAAATCCTCGGCCTGTCCGGAGTCTCCTTGGCTCCAAAACTTCGGCCTGTGCAGTAGTGGTGCTATCTAAAACATCGCTACACACCAAGGCTACGGGGCGACCTGCTCTACGCCGAAGCTACTGGCGAGCTACGTCCACGTGCGGCCTTACCTTGTGCCTGCCACGGGCGGCATATTCATTACTCACCACACGTTGTTAGGCCACGTAACATCAGTCCCATCCGCGTCTTCTTTCTACGGCGGTGCTGACCTGAGGGGTACCCACAACGAGCAAGACATCAAATCGGGCTCTAGGCCGAAGAGACCTGAGTGTACTAGTTCCCTAATAAAAGCTTTTGAAAACTACACTTAAAATCCGTGTAGGCAGGCTTGCGTTTGGCTATCGTTCTATTTATTTAGGTAGTCCTTTATGATTGTGAATTAGGTAGCTGTGAACTAGATATTTAAGTGTTACGAATCACCCTATGTGATTAGGATTTTGTGCATTAAAAGCTGTTACTATATAATGAAAGAGTATACTAATATAACCTGCCTTACCCTTGAAAAGTGTTTCTTTACTCGCCTTTGAACTCCCTCTATCTTTTCTCCTCCTACTGAGCACCTAGCCGGTGCATTCGGTAACAGGGCACTACTGCTTTAACCTGTCCTGTTATACGCTGTGGCAACAAATGTTACGTTCCTATAATAGTTGCGTTAATAATAAAAGTTCTAAATTACATAAGCTAGCAAATATAAACTGTGCAAACATATGGTGTAAGTTAAAGTGCTATGCGCCGTCAATGGAAATTACCAAACTATTTCTTGTTTACTGTTTTTATAAACATGAAGGTAGTGTACCAACTATTATCGCGTCTAAGCTAACATCAGATATTTACCTATTTAGGGGAGAGTTGTACAAAACTGTATATGCGGGTCTCAGTGGTTATGAACTGCACAAAATAAACTAAGCCCCAGTGAGGATCGGTTTGCAAAATATGCAGACCGCATTCTCACTTCTTATATGTGTTGTCGTGATCCCAGGCTACAATATGACTGATGTTGCCAGACGGTATTGGGGCGCCCCCAAAAGACTATTGGTTCTAATCAAAGAACTTTAGTAAAAACAAGTATTTTAGGATGTATATATTGGTCATACTGTAATAAAACAGTGCGGTTTCAGAGAAACTTCCTCCCGCGAACGCTTAAGTTGTGGAATGAGCTCCCTGCCAAGGTTTTCTGCAAGGACTACAGTATGGAGTTCTTCAAGAAAGAAGTTATTAGATTTCTGAAGGGTCGGCAACGCGCAAGTGATACCCCTGGTGTTGCAAGCGTCCATAGGCTACGGTGACCGCTTACCATCAGGCGGGCCGTAAGCTTGTTTGCCACCTTAGTGGTATAAAAAAAAAAAAAAAAACACTACCACAGCTAATTAGACTTTTAAAAAGAAGATTTTCATAAAAAAATACAGAACCAAAAAATATCCTAACACAATGAACAAAAGCAAAGTTTAATTTTTTACAAGTTCATGCAATTATTTTCTGCGCATTTGCACAAATTTGTGCAGTACATTGTTGCATTTTAGGGTTCCGTACCTCAAAAGGAAAAAGGAACCCTTATAGGATCACTTTGTTGTCCGTCTGTCTGTTTGTCTGTCGGTCAAGACTCTTTTTTCTCAGGAACGCGTGAAGTTATCAGGTTGAAATTAATATCTATTAAGTCTACGGTCCCTTGAAGCTGTAAAAAAATCAAGTTTCGAAGTCAACGGAATAACTAAAAACGGCTAAAATATGGCCGTTTTTGTCTCATATTTTGGCATTCACAAACAAATCAAAACCTATAGTCATGAAATTAGGCAAGAAGCAAGATGATACATCAAAAATATAGACTAAACCTAAAAAGAAATAATTAAGCTATAAACTTGTGAGATATCATCTCATGATGGAAGAACTACATATACGTAATAACTCGCCAGACTCGCACTTGGTCGGTTTTTTTACAACGTATATGACATAGTTCGACATTTGATACGTTGATTTATCAAGGAATCGGGTACACATTCTTTATCATTTGGTTGGGATAAAGTTTGCCATCTCGTAGCTCGTAGCCTTATTCAAGGAAATCAATGTCCTGAAATATGGTTTCAGAAGCACATTTTCTTAGATAAACCTGTGATGACGCTCAATAAACAGTGTAAAAACAATGCATCGGAGGTACATATCACTCTTGACGAATTTAAGACAAAGCCTATATATATCAATATTTTTTTTAAATATTTTTGGATATTACACACAGCGCCTTTTGGTCCTAAAGTAAGTAGACATAGACATAGACATAGACAGACATTTATTTGGCACCAGAAAACACACACAATATAAAACAAAAACACAAAAATACAAAAAATTTAAAACATACGAACAAAAAAAATAACAAAAAAATAATGAATTTAAAAGCAGGACTATACAGAATATTGTGAGTGCTATGATGCCAAAATTGGACATCGACTCAGCATATGCTGCAACACGAGTGTTACAGCGCTGATTTTCAGCGACGCCCATGGTGGAGGTGTATCCGCGAGACTTGTAGTCGTGTGTATTGTTAAATATATAATTATACTGACTTATAATGATAACTATTTGCATATAAATATAAAAAAATAAATTAAAAAAAAATATGAGCATACATATAAGATAAACATATCCATACATACGTGCATATAAATACATTTACACATACATATATATAAATATACACATATAAATCATTACCTTACTATAACTTGGCAAGAATTATATTTGAGAGTTGATTTTGGCCACTGCAAATTAAACTCTGTTTTTGAAATTCCAAAAAATATCTTTTTAATTTTGACTTAAAAGTTTTTAAATTATTTAGATTGCGAATAGGTGGAGGTATATTGTTCCAACACTTGGTGGCCGAGTATCTAAAACTGCCTCGAAAAGCGGTTGTGCGGTGCTGAGGTATTTTTAATACGCTGTCAATGGTTCTCATACTCCGCACGTTGTCTTCTCTACGCCAGATAAATTTTATATTTAGGTATTCTGGTTTACCGAATTTTACTACGCCAAACATAAGTGTCGCCAGGTGCAATTCCCTACGAGAATTCATGTTGAGCATATCTGCGTTATTTAAATATGGGCTCACGTGACTACGTGAAGGGATATAAAAAGCGAACCTAGCACACGCATTTTGTACTCGTTGGACTACCCGTGAAGTTTTTGCCAGCAACCTGGGGCCATAAACAACATCGGCATAACCTATCTTATTTAGGATTAACGAGTCACAGAGTCTTATGCGTAGGTCCTCACTGAGAAAGTCACGTACTCGGTATAATACCTTTAACCTATAGAAGCAATTTCGAGCGATCTCAAGCACGTGACCTTCAAAGCGTAACCCATCGTCCATCAGCACGCCGAGGTTTCGAGTTTCTGTGACGCGTTCAATCTGTTCACCGTGAATACGTATAGCGGGACTGTTTGCGAGCACACGGTCTATCTGGAGCTTCGATCCCAATACCATGTACTTAGACTTGATCGGGTTTAGTACCAAAGAGTTTTTCTCCGACCACAACGATATTCTGTGCAAGTCTTCGTTTATTTTAGCTACCGCAACGCCGGTTTCATTTGGGTCAAAAGACAAATACAATTGAATGTCGTCTGCGTATAAATGATACCTACAGTGCAAGATTTTGCTACAAATATCGGCTGTATATAAAATGAAAAGGACAGGCCCCAAAATAGAACCTTGGGGTACTCCCCTGGTGAGAGGGTATGGGGTCGAAAACTGCCGGATGCCAAGTAAAGCTTGTGTTATAGATACCAGACAACGGATACAGATACATATATATTACTTTTTTTTTTTGTAACTACATACATAATATACATTAATACACCCAGACTCAAGACAAACATAAATGTTTTTACCCTCTTTGAACCCACACCCTCTGCGCAGCAGTCGGCCGCTCTACCAACTAGGCTGCGAGGGAGTCGCTAGTTTGGCATGTCGTAGTTCATCTGCTGTTGTTTTTTGTTCCGAAATTATACAAGTGCAAACTTTTTCCAGAAGTTCAAATTGCTGACTAATCAAAAGCCCATTACCTAGAACAGAACGTACATCCTACACAAATTCCTCAACTGCATGCAGCTATGTGCGGTCGTACCTATAGCTGCATTCTGTGCAGTCTGCACATGCACGTCTGGGTCAGACCTTCATTCTAAAAAGTTGCCGTAGAAACAGAAGCTCAGCTAGATCAGATCAGAAGCAGATTCTAACAAATTGCAATATAGAACGTGATTTTGTGTCCGTATGTATTATTTCTACCTTTTTTTTTGATTTTTTTGATTAATAGTGACCCGTCACTCAATTATGTAATGGCATTAGGATTAAAAAAATAGAGTGTAACTGCATGTGTGTGTGCAAGTGTAATGTGCATAGGTACATTGAAATAGTACTGAGGGATGAAATGTTTATTTGCTTTTCAAAAACGCATACTTTAGGTTTTTAAGTTTTTTTTTCTATACTATATTTCTAAATTTTAATCACGTGTTCTTTAAATACGAAAACAAAATGATATATGGAACTCAATATACACTTAGCCAAAAAATCAAACAATGTTTGTTCACAAGTTTTTCAGATACCTATATCCGCATAATTCTCATAATAACACGCACTTGGGCGGGTTTTATTTCTTAATAATCAATATATATAATAATCTATATAGATAAAAATCAAGCTTAAATGGACCAACTCCGGTTTTAAGATAAAAATACAACAGATATCAATAATTCGACATTTATAATCGATTTCGTGCTCGAATAAAAGTAAAAGTCCGATTTCATAAGCACATTGTAACTACTATCATTCTTGCATTCGTTCCAGCATTGTTAGTAGGTACTATAAAATCAATGGTTCTAGTATTAACGCTTGTTATTTCCTATTCTTTTATCATTTTACCACAAAACACCGATGATTGTAAAAAGATGCTTTATTACTACTTACCTATTGTTTCTTGATAAGTACCTACGCGACTAAGACACTGCTCTGGTGTAAAATATGTCTATTTTGAATGCAACACGTTATGACACTGATTACGAGTACCTAAGTGGGATGATAAATATATATCTATGTTGCAGCCATCTGGTTAAATTAGCCAGTTAATTGGTAGCCTATATAGGCAGAACGTTCAGTATTGAAAAGAAATTATCATATAATTGATCAGATTATTAAATGAAACTTTGCTGGAATTCTTTGCTCGCTTCGCATCTACGTTTGCAAAAGAGAAATTGAACCTAACCCAACATACATGACAATGCGATTTCTGTTTCTTTCTTTTCCATACTTAACGATCTGGCTAATTTAACCAGATGGCTGCGACATATATATTTTTCATCACTCTTAATACTCGTAAACAGTGTCATTACCTGCAGGCAGAGTGAGTTGAGCATTAGTTCCCAAGGGCTTTTTCTTTCTTACTTTTCTCAAAACAAAGCGCGCGTTCATTTCTAGCCGCGTTACATCAAATGCAGCGCCCTCTTGTTAGTCCATTGAAATGTTACATTTTTTAGGGCTTAGCGTGCGTTTGTTAGAGGACGCAATTTTATTTTTTAGATATGAAGAAGGGGTTAGTGTAAAGTTAAATCCAAGTTTGAGGGCTTGGAACCCTTGTCCCACGGCCGCCATCTTGGAAAATAAGTTCAAATGGTTTTTATGGTTTATCTGCCAAACTATAGGTCTTACAAAAAAAAATATGCAACACTTTATGTTGCAAATAAAATTATCTACAAATTTTGTTCAGTAACTTTTAGTCGTAGAATCATAAATAAAAAAGTTAGAAGCGAAAATCTAATTCATAAACATATATCCTCCCAGAAGGAGTCCTCGGGGTTGAAACTGATGTATGTGTGTTTGATCGAAATAGGCCAGTGAGTATGGGAAAACTTCCAGAACTTCTAAAACTGCTCCTCATTAGGGAGTCAGTGTGCAGCACGCCTAAACTATGGCGTTTCGAGGCACACTTTGTCATTGATGTGAACCTACTCCCTGGTCAAATTCGATCGCCGTTGAAAAAAAAACAAAATGGCGGAAAACAACATGGCCACCATACAAACATTCAACGAAGGATATTTCGAAAACTATTTGCTATAGGAGGGGGGTGCTCAAACAAATATTGTAAAGGGTATCAAAGAGCAACTGCCTGACGGAAAAAAATTCAAGATGGCGGATTCAAAATGGCGGTCGAAGAAATTTGTTCACCGATCAGGCTGAAATTTTGTATCTGGGGGTTTTCGGGGCCGCTGATTCTAAATATTTAGTCGGTTTTTCGATTTTCCAAAATTTCTAGATAGTCGCCATAGTATGGTTTTATTAAAGCCTATTAGTCTCCCTGAAGTAGTCTCCGAGGGTAAAAATGATGTATGGGTGGTTTGATGGAAATGGTTCCGTGAACATGGGAAAACTAATTATGATATTCAAAATGGCGAAAAAAAACATAGCCGCCATACAAAATGGAGGGGGTTCTCGAACAAATATTGTAAAAGGCAACTGTCTGATGGAAAAAAATTCAAGGTGGCGGATTCAAAATGCCTGAAACTTTGCTTCCTGGGGTTTACGTGGTCGCTGATACTGCTCCTCATCAGGGAGTTAGAGGGCAGCCTGCGTATACTATGGCATTTCGAGGTATATATCCATTTTTTCTAATTTTTTTTTTTTATAAAATGATTGGAAATTTTATCTTAAATTTTTATGGATTTTCGCTTATAACTTATTTATGATTCTACGACTAATAGTTACTGAACAAAAGTTGTAGATAATTTTATTTGCAACAAAAAAATGTTATATAATTTTTTATGAGACCTATAGCTTGACTGATACACCAAAAAAATAATTTGAACTTCTTTTTCCAAGATGGCGGCCGTGGGACAAAGGTTGCAACCTCACAAACTTGGATTTAACTTTACATTCCCCCCCCCCCCCCTTCATATCTAAAAAATAAATTGCGTCCTCTGACAAACGCAACCCCAAATGTAACTTTTCAATGGACTATGTAGCCTTTTACAGTAAAAGGTGACTAAGGACTTGCTCAAAAAATATAGCTATGTAATAAGCAGGTAGGTAGTACGATAAAGCACTTTGAAATAAGTCCAAACATTTTAAAAAAAACATATCTAATGCAGCCTCATCTACAACCGTAAAATATAACAAACAACCAGCTCTAAGGTGATACCTATGTAACAAACTTCCACCCTAAACGCATATACCGTCTCAGTTTGTTTCGCTGTTGCGGCTAAAAAAGGAAGGGCGATATAGGCTAGAAAGCTAATTTCTATAATACTAACGATGTGCATGTAAATATACTTACTAAAGATATATTTCATAAGTGATTTGTGCCATAATGACGCCTTGAAACTTTAAATTTGCAGTATGGAATTTAACTTATTTACCGTTTTGTAATGTAACATTTCTTGAATCTTTACTATAACTTATTGTCATTGCACTAGATAACATAATGCGAACTCGCTTTAAAAAAAAATCATAAGTGTTGAAACAATGGTCACTTCTAGTTTTTTTTTAGCATGGAATAATTCAAAAAGAATTGAAAAAAAGCTATTACAAAGATGATGAATACATAAATAATTAAAATGCTTGGAAATTCAAAAGTGCTGTTTAAACTCTACTAAAAAATTTTCAATCCTTCAGATGTTAGTTTTGCCTCAAAATGTGCACAAAAACGTCTTATATACTCCTTTCTACTCAACATCGTAGCCTTAATTCAGATATATGTAAGTTTTGATGATTTTAAACTTAAATGTGCTATCAAGCTCTAATAAGCAATATTAAGAAGCACTACTGGAACTATAGGTGGTAAGTAGCGCTATTGAACAGCAATAGTGGAACTCCACACTGAAACGAAGCCCTATTGTGCAACTAGTTGGTAGTATGGCCAGCTGCTGTGCACAGGGTGTGGCTTCGATTCCCGCACTGGACAAACATTTATCTAAGTAATAAACATTTGTGTTTGTCTGGAGTCTGAGTGCATTTATATATGATATGTATGTATTTACAAAAAAAAGTAATTATATGTATTTGTATCCGTTGTCTGGTATCCATAACACAAGCTTAGCTTACTTTGGGGCAGCAATGTGTAATGTCCAAATATATTTATTTATTTCTTTCTTTCTTGAACTACAGGATGCATAATTAAGATTTATAGTATAGCTGTAATAGGTCTGCATTAAACGCTTTAGAATTTATTGTTCAACCATTTACTGCAATCGTATACGGTATGCATTTTTACTTTGTACTTTCAACTCCGTCTGTACTTGTAATAAAAGTATGGTTTTATAGAATAGGTAAAAAATGCAAGTAAAAAGCCTACATCACAAAATAGATAGATACAGAAGTGACACTTCATAGTAGGCCCGCTAAACCTTCCTCCCGCACGCATACGTCCCATAAATTCGAATTCAAGGTATTTCAAAGGCAGCGGTTTTTGGGATTTCCTTGAGCCCTATTGTATAGGTTCCATGCGTGCGGGAGGAAGCTTTAGAAGACCTACTATGGAATGAGCCTTTTGTATCCTTTTATTTAATGCCTACATTATCTGTGAAGTAAAGTTCAGCGGCAATGACCTCTGGATACAATGCCTTTCTGCTCTATTTACACTGGCGGGCACGAGCGGTACTGCATACGAATTGGTATTAATAAAACAAACATAATGTCACCTGACAAGGAAGCAGTCTGTTGTTTGCACCAGTCATCCGGTTCGTAAGGGGTGAAGGGGAAGGGGTTATACAAGAAAATTATAAACCGGCCCAGAGTGTTTTGAACAAAATAGAGTTCCGTAGCTGTTTGGCAATTACAAAATTATAATGCTAATATAATTTAATATAAGAATTTCTGAGCTACTTTTCGGCTCTTCTTAGTAGAAAAACGTTACAATTTTATTGTAAGATCAAGTCTAGATAAAAATAGATTTGGACTTGAATAAAAATATCTTCAAATTAAATTTGACCATATTACAGATAAAATAGAAACAATTTAAATAAAAAAAAATAGTTTTAATAGCTCCCGTTAATCCATATAAATATTATATTTGCAAAAGTAACTCTGTCTGTGTGTTACCTCTTCATTTGGCGTGGAGATAGTTTGAGTCCCAGGGAAGGACATTGCATACTTGTAAACGTCTACTTCTATTATTGAGGAGTTGCCGTTGAAATCCTACACCGATAACCCAATTTAGGGTAGGAGGAACCACGGTCAAAAGCTACTGATGTAATATTTCACATCTCATACGATAGTCGCAAACAATAATTACGGGCATTTAATTAACGGAAGACAATCACCTTGTGTTAGATTTGTTCCGCATTCATTTAGAACTTGATATGCGAGTAGACTAGACTGGGACAGACCTAGGTCATAAATCTAAGGGAGTACGGACAAAACATCCGCTTACATAGCTTAGCATACGTCCGCTTAGCAACCGCTTCATAGGTATTGCACCGCATAGAATAAATAAATTGTTGCTTTGCATGCAGCCTTTTCTGTCTGATACAATGAAAGTAATTGTAATATATTATCATGAATCTCCAAAGAAGTGGGCGACCACCCTTTTACCTACGCTTTAAACATCCACGTTTTAGCAATGATGGTAAGTACCATCATTTTCTGTCCCACATATGTGCCCGATAATGGTAGAGGCAACTATAATAAACAAAAATTGTAACAATAATAGTTGCCACTAACGGGAATTGAACCAAACAGTACTTATAAGAAAAGGAAACCCGAAGGAATTGGTATTTCCAAAAAACCGTTCCGAAAGACTATCTTCTCTGAGAAAATAAGTTCCTAAAATATTAAAAATCTGTCAAGTGTATGTCGGACACGCGCAACGTGGCTTCCGTACCACCATTAACGTTATTTACGAACACAAAAACAAAAACAAAAAGTGTGACGGAAGAGATGAAATCTAAGATGGCAATGGTAGGGCCCGTCTCACACTTGGCCGGTTTTTATTATTTGTTTGTTATACCTATTTTTACTCTGTAATCTCACACTATAATCACGGCAAGTTAAAAGCTAAAATGTATTACTGTTTTTTGGTATAAGTTAAAAAAGTTTTACTTTTTTAACTTATTATTATTTTTAAGATAATCCGCCATTATAACACATTCTGTGAAAATTTCAGGCTTCTACCTATTTCGGTCTTAGCGATGGAGCCCTTTAATGGTCGGACAGACAGACAGTGTGGGCTTAGTAATAGGGCACCGTTCACACTTTACGTACGGAACCCTAAAGTGCTTACAATTTACTTGTCGGTGAGGTTAGTTTTTCGGATTATGGATTTTGTCACTCAAAGAAACATTATCTTTTTAGGTATATTGTTTATATATTATCATAGCTCTCTACCTTACACTTACGCAACCACGAAATTGTTAACATGGTCGGACACGCAAAATAAATTTGAAATTGGTAGGAAAGACATGGTCTAGACACGAGTGGAAAACGATCAAATCGATATCTTTGTCGAAAGACAAATAGACAGCGGAATATAAAATATCAATCACTTTTATAAACAATTATAAATGAATAATGTAATAAGGAATAAGAAGCTCATATTATTTTTATCGTGTTTCCGCTATCGGCAATTCTAGACCACAGGTCGGTAAGATAAACTAGATATGGGCTTATGCCAAGTATTCTTATTCCGGTGTTAGATTTGATTATTATTGAAGTGAAAACTTCTTTAGCGGCGTTGTGCACTTTTTTTGGCATGGGTAAAAAATTATAAACTCGCGTCAGGTCACATGTCCTAATCGTGGAAATTCGTAAGACGGAAACCGTAATGCCACGCCTATTATAATTTTTATTTTTAGTATTCGCGATTATGAGTAGTACAGGGAGGTTGGATATGGAATTTTAATTCTATGACAGATTGCGATGTCAAATATACTACGTCAAAAAAGTAAATAAACAAACATTATTATTTCTTGACAATGTCAAAGACATGTCTTGTGACATATTTGAGTGTTAAGCACGAATCGTGTGTAAAGGTTTTCACTTCTGCCGGCACTCCCGGAGTGCAACTCGTTTTTTTTATTATTAGTTTTTAGCTCCTTACATACACAGCTAGCTAAGCACTTTGAGCTTTGTAAAAAGACTTAGCTTGTATAAGAGAAAAACAGTTTAAGACCATATTTTTCTACCGTAATTCATTATCACACATGTGTATATAACACCTAAGTAATAATTAGGTACGTATGTATCACCAATCTTCTGCTACGTGATTGATAAACTGTTCACTACGTGCTCGCAGTGGTTGTTGACACTAAGCCAAATACAAAACGATTTAACCTATTGTAGACATGTTTGTCGTCTCGTCAGTCATAAATACGCACGTGTGACAGACAATTTATTGGTACAGATTTAGACAGTGCACACAAGTTACTATGTAAACAGCAATTACAAAGACCTAAATACTCTATATATATATATATATATATATATAGAGAAGGTATATATCTTCAGACATGCCGCGGGACCTAAACGGGGTATATTTTAGCTATTTTCATAGAGTGATGTTCTACGGTATTTTACTGTGGGACACGCAGCATATATTCAAACAATCTTTGTGCTGCAGACGAGGGCTGCTCAAGCAATTACTTCAGCTACTTTCATATCGTGATATCCTACGGTATTTTACTACGGGGACACACAGCTGATATTCAAACAATCTGTGTGCTGCAGAAGAGGGCTGTTCGAGCAATAACTTCAGCTACTTTCATAGCGTGATATCCTACTGTATTTTACTATGGGGACACGCAGCTAATATTCAAACAATATCTGTGCTGCATAAGAGGACTGTTCGAGCACTTACGTCAGCTACTTTCATAGCGTGATATCCTACGGTATTTTACTATGGGGACACACAGCCAGCTGATATTTAAACAATCTGTGTGCTGCAGAAGAGGGCTGTGCGAGTGATTACTTCATAATGTAGGTACAGCCTATATAGATGTTGTAAATCATTTTCAGTCAGCCACAATGTCCAACGGTTTTATGGACTTTTTCAAAAGATTTTTCCATCAGAACTATAAACTGTCTATATATATATGTGTATCTGTGAAACTCCGATGTTTATACACGAATATTGTACTTATGCAACCATTATTTTTTACAAAATAAATATGTTTTCCATTATTTAATTCATAACTTAGGTATATAACTTCTTATTATCGAATTGTATTAATTTTTTTTTTTGCGTCTTTTAAAATACTACGTATTGACCGTTTGTGTGGTGGATAAGGGTAAAAAGACTTAATTATATATTATGTCAAATGTTAATTTTTTTGTACCACTAAGGTGGCAAATATTGGTATCTGTTGTCGGATACCTATAGAACAAGCTTCTTATCCTGATGTGCAAGACTTGCCACGTAAGTTTGGGACCATAGGTAGAGGGATGAGTGTTGTTCAGGAATATTAGGTGTTACATTTTTCTTTACGTAGAAAGCGAATTATAAAAATCTAAATGTTAAAAATACAAAACTATAGATTACTTTTTAAACTTTATGTATTATGTTTATACATAGTATTATATAACCTGTGGTAAAGAATAAAGGAATTTGTGTTAAAACTGGCCTACACTAAAAGTCAACATTTAGATTTTTAAATTCGCTTTCTACAAAGAGAAAGTTAACAATATATAATGGCACCGCAGAAAGTTGCTTGCAAAAGTTAGATAAAAGATCTTGACTTAGGCAACAAGCAAACATTAAAGGTTAAATTGCGTTAATTGGATATCGATTACGTCTCATATACAAAAATTGAATTAAGGCAATATAATTGGTACCAAAAGTTACTGTATCCGAGTTGTGGACGCCTCGGTTTTTTTTTTCATATCGATGGGTTTTATCCGTATTATTTTCGATCTATTGCACCTATCTACGTATCCCGATATTTTCGTTTATCTCGAAAAAAACCGAGTTAATCTTAACTAGGGCCGCCATTAAATCTTTTTAATTTTCACCTCGAAGAATGCCAATTACAAAAATCTAAATGTTAAAAATATAAAACTTGTCATTGGCTATTTTTAGAATGTTTTGTATTGATTGTAGGATGTATCTGCTAATAGTAGTAGACATTACTGCTGAAAACGGCCACTTTTAGCTAAGATGCCTACTAAAACTCACAAATATAGCTATTTCTAGAGTAATAGAAAACATTTTAAAAATAGCATACCTATAAGTAGCACTGAATTCCCGCTCATTCGGAGATATCTGGCTTTTTCCATGTCTAGAAATCAAGTGAAACACAACTCATAACCCCTACTACCTATTTTTCATTATTTATCTAGTATATTAATTTTTATTTTATACTACACCTGTATTTCTTGCATATAGTTATTTATTTTTTCTAGTATAGAAAATGTATTTATTTTAATATAAATATATTATGGTGTAGTTATTTCATTAATTTATAATCAGTACATTTACTATTACAATTATTTTTAATGTATTGATGTTATAAAAAAACTATAACTCGGGCGAGATAATATGACACCTAGCCGCGTGAAGTCTATTCAATGTAAAGTGCGCAAAAGTAGTTCCCATAACCTTGTTTAACCAAAATTAAGGATAAAATGTAAAAATAAGTCCGGTTTTTTTTCCTTGCACCCTCTTTTAGTTACTTTTAGTTACTCCAACCATTTTTTTTGCACTCTACATTAAATTGACTTCACGCGGCGAGGACGCTTATGGAGAGCAGTTTTAAGCTATTCGAACTCTGAAATTCAAAAAAAAAAGGAATGCGGGTACATTCACGGGTTTCGAGAGGTAAGTCAGACTTCCATACGTTTTTGTCTCGAATTCCAGAGTTCGAATAGCTCCAGTTAATGTCCCAGGTGTCATGTTAACTCGCCCGAGTACACATTCTACTTAAATATTTAAAGCAGAAATGTATGATGTATCGTAATCGTTATTAATTAATTAATTTTTGAGTTCAATGCTCCTGTTGACGTTTATCACTAATAATGTACACAACATTGTTATTAAAGGAAATTAATTAATTGATGCAGGCTGGATGCATTTCGAAGAAATAAAATATTTATGTTTTTTTTTCCTGTTGACGTTTTTTTGGCCTCATCGAATGCTATAGGTGCTTAACGTAAGTTAGCCGAATTTTAAATGAAACTTTCACTGAAAAGTTAATGATAACCTTAATATTTTGTGCTATGAAAAGTTTTAGCACAGATTAGCACATGTGTTATAACACAAAATCTAATGGTGAGGCATTTTGCTACCTACTTACGTACCTAAGTCACTATATTTCTCTAGTACATCAAATGTGCTCTTTTTATTGTTCATAACAAAATGCAAACCGAACAAAAAGATTGTTGGAACACAAAAATAAATAAAAATAATTAGAGTGCGATTCTATAACTATAGAAATATAGCTCTATAGCTACGTGGAATAGGGGCCTCATATACCCGGCTGGTTTTTTTGTTTCTGATGACTTTTTTACACAGAGACTAATATTAAATATTCTTTATTTAGTGTCTTAAGCCTGTTTTTATGAAACATTACTATAGATGGATACAGTTAAAATTTGATCTAAATATGATGAAGGTGCGTATACAACACTATATATATTCTTTGACTTTCTTTGTCTTTTCATATGCTAAGTCACAGGCCACATATAGGGCATCTTGAAAATTGTGACTGTCGAATGGCCAGCTCGACAGCATCCGCTACATTTCACTGGACCAGCGCGGTGGACTGTGGCCTTAGCCGCCTTTTTAAAGGAGAGGCCAGTGCCCTTGTTTGTAATAAAGATAAAACAAAGGCTGAGACAACTACTGCTGCCGGAATAGTAGTTTCTGTGGGTCGTAGAATGGAAATATAATATTTTCGTCTATTTGAATGATGTATGCAGTATAATGGTATTAATCTATACTATTACAATAAAGCTAGAGAGATTGTTTTTTTTACTAGATGAATTTAGATTCTAAAGTTATAAAATTTTTAGACCCAATGGCTGAACGAATAATATGTTTGTTTGCATCCGGCAACCAAGAAACTTAGTGCGCTGAGTTGTAGCTAAACCTGTTACTATTTTCTTTTTATATATAATTCATCCGTATTAATGTGACCTAACCATATGAAGACGTACCTATGTAAAGTATTCTATTCTGACTATCATTTTTGTATTGCAGGCTAACTTAGAGTGACATTTAAACAAATACAAAAACAAATACAATTATCTCGAGATCGTTCCATAAAATATAATAAGTATTCATTTGCTGACTGATTGATAAGTGTGACGATTTTCAATATTTGGCTGTCAAAACATTAAATCAAAGTCTGACAAGAAAAATAAAGTATAAGTTTTGTCATGCTACGGCGTTTAGTGCCTAAACGTATTTTTTCTTGAAACGTTAATACATATTTACACATTAAATATTAATACATATTTAATGCATACAAATACCTATAACAAGATATCAAAACTCTTGGATGCACAATATAAATTGACTGTTCATTACTTTTTGAATTATTTTACAATCGGACATTGCATTCAAAAGATATTACGAATTTAAAAACACAATACTTTACGTTTATTCCAAAATGTTAAAAAAATTAATGTCCGGGTGTGCGAAGCCGGGTCGGGCCGCTAGTACCTTAAACGTCTTTTTGCCAGGTTCTTCACGAAGTTTTCCATGCATGTAATGCATGTACTTGAAAAATTAACATTGACAAAAACTCATTGGATCGCGCTGGGCTCGAACCCCCGCCCCGTCAGAACGCCAGACAGATACAGAATCTATAGTATACATATATCTATAGTGCACGGCTATACGGCCGTCTCACATTGAGTTTTCGGATTGCAATTGCCACTCTCTAGGTTCTCTCTCCATTATAAATCCTAAAATAAAAACCAGGTCTTTGTCAGATAAAAAACATTTCACAAAACCAAACTTTGTCAACATTGGTTGCTGATTGGCAAATTTGTTTTTACAGTCCATGACTTTTTTGCGAGCTAAGTTGTCCTAATTTTGCGTGATTAATTGTGAAAAAGTTGTGAAATTAGGTTCAAAATAATTAACAATGATAGACGAGATAGCAGTTAGGTACCCTTAGCTAGGTCAGTCAATTAAAATAAATAAAAACATCACCGGCAAAAAAGGCTAAGCGGCATGCGGAAATTTAGGTCAGATCTTCCGTCACCCATACCTCAATGCTTAAAGACGAAGGTCTTTAATCAATACAGTTAATGCGTCTTGCCGGTCATGACGTATGGTGAGGAAACACTGACCGCTAGGAAAGGACTATAAATCCGGCGAAGAACCAGTCACCGACGATATTTGTCGCAGAGCCGATAGCGGTGGGGCAGCCGAGTCTTAAAGACTGGGATCGGTACAGGTCGCCCTCCATTCAGGTGGACATCTTAACAAAAGTAACCGGAAGTGCCTGGATGAGAAAGGCGGAGGACCGGGTTGGGTGGCGTTTCTCCCTTGCTAACAGTTGATTGCTATAGTCAGATTGATAGGTACTCATAGGTAACAATATGCTCTTCGAATATGTTTTTCTAAAAATTCACAATTTGGCACCTACAGTGCGTGGGTACCAACTCGCAGCTGACCGTTATAATACTTTAATTGTGAACTATTTATTTATTAATAAAAAAAAAATTTGACCAACCTATTCTATTATATAACTTTATTATTACATAATTATATATTATCATTTAGATATTATTAAAGGTATAATGTGATGTGCTACGCTAATTGTTGTCCACTAGCTGACCCGGCAAATCTTCGCTATAGTCTGCATTAGTGTGGGATTTTTACGGCAAAAGCACCCAAAATGCTTATAGGGTCGATGATGGCTTACAAGTTTCAAATTCGCCCCGCGTCCTGGCTGAGGTTCGAGCCTGGCGTATAACAATGAGTCTTTTTCTTTATTTCTTAGGTGCATTGAATAATACGCGAATGGCTTTTCGGTAAAGGAAAACATCGTAAGAAAACCTATCATACATCAAAAAATAAGGCGTATGCGAAGTCCACAATCCACACTTAACTCGCGTGTGGACTATGGTCAAGAGTAAGCCGTGCCCCAATAGTGGGGACGTATGAGATTGGAAAGTAAGGTATCTCATAATCTAAAAATTTGCATATCACAAACAACAAAGCTGAGTATAAAATAATTTTCAGTCTTCCCTTCCTTAGCTGAGTTCGCTTCCAGCTTTTAGACCACGCGATAAGAATAGAGATAAGGGGTCTGGGTATAATTCCTTAATAGCTTTTGCCCGCGGCTGCGCCTGCGTTAAATTTAGTTATCGACATAGAATTTTCAGTTTCCCAACTTCTTGATTATGTAAGAAAGTTTGCTATAGTAAGTTACTAATGGTAAATAAACTCCTCTTTACATATGACTCCCTCGCAGTCTAGTTGGTAGTGTGGCCAACTACTGTGCAGAGGATGTGGGTTTGATTCCCGCACTGGACTAACATTTATGTCATAATATAAACATTTGTGTTTATCTTGAGTCTGGGTGTATTTATGCATGATATGTATTTACAAAAAAAGTAATATTTTTGTATTTGTATCCGTTGTCTTGTACCCGTAACACAGGCTTTGCTTACTTTAGGGCCAGACGGCGCTGTGTGTAATGTCCAAAATATTTATTATTATTATAATATTAGTATAGAATTATGGACATACTAACCTACCTTAACTCCTTCAGATTTTATAAATAGTATTTTCGCAATAAAATTTGAACATAAAAAATCGTCTTTTAGGGCCTCAGCAAACCCGATGTTTTAACGATCGGTAACCGGCGACTGGTGCCTCTCAGAAGCTCCATGCAGCATCTCTCAGCAACGCTCTCACCCGCACACTTGCAAACTTGGCCGCGGCGACAGAGTCATCTATTCGAAAACTTGATACAGTGACTTATCGATCCTGGTACCACGTATTGGAGGTGGAAAGTCGCGAAAAGGCGATGCAGCGTCGTGTCGCTAAAATGCACTATTTTGATCCCATGATCAAAGCAGCAAGTCGCCAAAAAGCTATGTAGCCAATGATATTTAAGTAAAAATACGGTGCCTTCATACTGTTTGAAATCTAAATTTGACCCGCTGTTACCTACACTAGGTTCGAACAACGAATGCAATAGATAATTCTGAACGTGTGAAACAGAAGGAGATAGCTATATTTATGACTGAATCAAATACGACAAATCTGCCTCAGTTTTTGCGTGCACTCTCGTACTAAGACTAACGATATCTTCCTTTTTTTAATACATACCTACACTGTCATTGTATGTTGCATAAATGCAGTCCCAAAACCGGCGACCGCCGCCGATACCCTAAGTAATGTGTCTGCTGAGGGCCTTAAATAAAAAACATAATCACGCGCCCGTGTCTAGTTACGATCTCGTTATCTACTTCAAACATTCAATGATTTTAATTGTTTGCGTTGCTAAGGTATCCTAGGGTTGCCAACATGTTGCCAACTTTTTCGGATTAAATAAAGTATATCTGTATTCAAAAAAAGAATATAAAGAGTTTATATATTCCTTAAAAAGTGTAAGTATTATTAAATAAATAATGGGGTAAAAAAGGCAACGTTTGATTTCGAGGATGTGTTTGTTTAAGTCGCCCGATCCTTGTAAATAGTAAAGTCATATAGTTTACGTGAATAGAGTATTTTAACGTAGGTACTTTGTAAGTAAAGAGTTCAATGCTCTATTTAAGAGTAAGGTTAGCAACCCTAAATACCACCTAAAACAGAAGCAAAAACTAGTCTTTGGCAAAAACTTCAGTACGCGAAGTAAGTACATATTTTTTTCGTTGTTTTGAACCGGATACAAAAACTAACTTTGATGACACAACTTAGAAGTGACTTATTGCCAGAATATACCACGCTATGAAGTAACTTTTATTTAATCTGTGGCCAGTTTTTTTTTCAATTTATTTGTGTTTGTTTTTTGTATATATTTAATGTCAGTAAAGCAAAGAACTGTTATTACTTGAGTCTTATTTACGAGTAGGTATAAGATATTAAGAGTTTATGCCAAGAACTTGAAAATACTTGGACGTACTTAAATAAATACCTATATTTTAAGAAGGTTTTTAATTATTTTGGTTTTTGTAACCTGCTTAAAACAATATGTTTATTTATATCATATCTATATCACTCCCATAACGATCCCGTCTCAGTATATATTAGATAACTTTATTTATGTTCATAGAAAATTATTTAAATAATAATAGCTATATTCATAATCGTAATACACGAAAGAGGCACAAACGTGCTCTGATCCAAACAAGGCTTACGAAAATAGATAAATTATTTAAAGGACAGTATTTGTTTTAACAATAAAATCCTTGTAGAATTAAATTAAACTCGATCTCGAATTACTCAAATCTCTCGAGCTCGATCATAAAAAAGCATATAGGTACTTAGTATTATATACTATTTTTTTTTAACTGTTTTGTACTGTTACATAGACATTATTATGTTACTGTTGATATTGATATACCATATATTTTTCAAAAAGTAACTGTGGAGTTTCTTGTCGTTTTTTGCTAGAAATCAACATTGTGAAGCGCGTTACAAAAAATAGCATAGGTATTTATAAAAATTGTGACGATTCAAATGTTTTTGAAAATCTTATTTGATAAATAATGGCTTTTGAAAATTTTGACTTTGATACTATAGGGTAGTATGTATGGATACAATACAACTTTAACGTCGCATCGACCTCTGACATGTAAAAGTTGCTGTGGCCTGAATATAAAGAGGTATAAAATATATTTTTTCAAAAAAGCGGGTTTCATCATAATTTTACCCTCACCCTCATTCTCAGGCATGCTGTTTTCATTACAATGATTGTAGTCACAGATAAATATTTCTTTCTCTTCTTATATACGACTAAGATATAAATATTATATAAGATATTACGACACTATACTTGATTATATCAGCAAAAATATAAATTAAATTCACAAATAAAATAAATTGGCTATGCTAATGTAAAGGTGCATTTTAATTCAGTTTCAACAGAATGCTATGGTCATTTAATGGTCGTCTACTCCTTTATTTTAAGTATAGTTAAATAACAACAAAAAATTGAATCCATTTCGGTATTATCATAAATATTAATGAGCTACAAGAATTAAGAAATAAAAATGAGAGGAATAACTTTTGCTGGAATCGAATTGGATTAATATGGTAATAAGTGCAAAAAGATTCCGACGCGACGTATTGTATTAAACATATTTAAACCTTTTTACTGCACTCAGGCAGACTCCAAAATTGCATAACAATGTAGATTTTCTATCTTGAAGGCTGATTTCAAACTGTCTTGGAGTCCACCACGTAGCATGTTTCATACAAATTAATTTAATTTTAACTTTATATTTCTCTGACATTTGCAAAAACTATGAAATTTTGGTGACATGATTATCAACGCCGGCAGGCCAGCAGAAACAAGAATCCTGTGTTACTGTCTTACCTATCGAATCAAATAAATAAACTGGCACACTGCGTATTTAGGTAATTCTTATAACATATCAATTAATTTCATAAATCGATAAACAGCAATTTCAAAATATATGTAAACCGAAAGTAGGTTTATTTTACTATAGTATTTCAAACTGTCTTGAAAGATTGTTCAGTCAACTGTTGTATTTTTTTTTTGGATTTTAACTATTTGGTAGTGTCTAGCAAGTGTTTATTTTTGATGCACTGAAAAAAATACTCTATAAAAATTAATTGATTTTCCGCTTTATTAAACCTAACGATACTGCTAATATAGCGCATGGCGATATTTTGACTAATATTAAAAGAGTCATTACGGCTAACCAAAATTAATTAAAATAAGTCGAACAATCGGTTAATCGCTATCATAAGTCTATTTAACCGATTTATTGTTGTTGTTATTAACCACTCTCAGAAACTCGGTACAATTAACAGTCTTACACTATGTTTGTAGCCAATATACTCAGCAAAATTGGAAGGCCTACTCCGTTTATAGCACCGGATACTAAGACTGTTCGTTTTTCATAGCGTAATGAGGACATACGAGCTCAAGTAACTATTCCAAGGCTCTTTTTACATTCTAAGAACAACTGTAACCTTTTCCGCGTAGAAATATTCCAGCATTTAATTGTAATCGGCAAGTAACTTTTTAAATATATTTTTTTAACTGATTTCACTTGATTGTATTAATTTTCACTGTGCACTATAAGTTAATCCTACTTATAAGCCAACTCTCTGAAAATATTGTACGTTCCAGGGCGGCTGTTTGATAAACCACAGGAGAATACGACTAGCACATACAAATGACGAAATAGAAATGTTCAGCGTTCATGATTAATCCTGTAAGACAACATGAAACTTAACGGACTGCTTCAGTTAGTAAAAGTAGTACCCGAAAGAACTCATTTAAAAACAAGGGACTTATAGTTACTATTAGCCGTTTATAGTGTGTAGTGAGTTAATTTTAACCGTGTTGTCTAAATCAATTCGCTAATATTATACAACATTATGTTGCTCTGTTTAGCGTGTCAAAATGAGTATTATTCATCATTTTTTGTGTAAAATTAGACGAGTTCTTAACTATAGCCGGTTTAATTATCAAATTCGACACCAACCATTTTTTTACCCCAATAAACGAGCGAAGCGCAGAATTAACAATATATAACTAACACTGTCTAACGGTCTGGTCTACCCTTCCTAACAGCTATACGTCTAATCTTGAAACCTAGTACGTATTTGGAAACACGGCAGGTGGGAGTACCTAGGCTCAAGCGCAGGGCAAACTGCCGTACCAGGCTTTTCTTGGCGCATTTCAGCGTATTTCCACGCATCTGTCAAGCAGTAGTGGGATATTGTTGAAGACTGCAATTCTGTCCATTTAATATGCTATAGGAACCGTACATTTAAAGTTTATAGCTTCATTCGTTCATAGGTTATAGGAATGCAAAATTTCGAAAATTCAACACTGACCGACTGATTGATTCATGATCATTAAAATGGAACTAGAGAGCTAAAATTTGGCACAGAGAAAGGGTTTATACTTGAATAAGAAAAAAACTTAAAAATCTGGATATTAAAAGATCTGGAGTACCTGATAACCCTGACGTAAAACCTTAAAGCCCAGCCAACCTATTATAGAAAACGAAATACGTCTTAAGTAAAAATTATTCCGTCTATCAGATTTTTCTGATAGCATGCAAAATTCGAAGGTCTCCTGATGTTGAACCTTAAGAGCTCCGCCAAACTTAAGAAGCTATTGAAATGCCGCCTTAGTAAAAGTTATTTTCAACGGCCCACGTCTTGAGTTTTGGTTTATAGCTATATCCACTCATACATATACAGATCCACTCATATAAAATTCAATAGCAAATAAGAATATATTGACGGCCTTGTCATTAAATAAAATGTGTTAGTCTCATATATTAAAGTTGGTGGTGGCCCTGGCTTTTCGATTTCACTTTGCGTCTTGAATGGCGGAGGTCAGCGCCCCACGTGTACCAATGAGTCTTTTTTTTTAATTTCTCAAGTACATTGATTATTTACACCACTGACCTAACGGTGAAGAAAAACATCGTGAGGACACCTGCATATGTCGAAAAAAGACGTGAAGTCCCTATCCGCACTGGGCCTACGTGTTGACTATAGCCTAAATCACCCTCGGTAAAGATAGGCCGCGCCTTAGCAGTGGCCGTACGAGGCTGATCAGGTAAAGCCTCATATAATTATAGGCACAACTAATTTCAAAGAATTTTAACGAGTAAAAGACTTGAGCCAAAATTACTTGTTTTTACTTGGCTGACTTTTTGTAGACAAATCATCTCAATCGAGAATTGGTGTTTCTGTAACAGCATGCTTGCAGAACACTTGAGTGGCTTTCAAATAATTAAGTAAAAAATCTGTTAAAAATGTTGGTGAACAAAAGGCCATTATACTCTCAAGTAACTTCACTTTGTTTTTAAGAGACAACACTACTCTTTTTCGCTTGGACACTTTAGATTTTCAACGCAAAACGTATGGTAAAATAAAAGACAACCTATAAATTGAACGCTACCAAAGAAAAAGAAACAACAGCAAACACTATCACGCAAACAAATTAAAAACTCGTAAACATGTCTCGTTGCGCCGTCAAAACATTTTTAAATCCGCAAATAGAGCCGTGACGAATGAGTTCGGAAAATTGGATGTCCGGATAATCGATGTTCGGATAATCGCGATTCTACTGTATTTATCTTAAACTTTAAGAGGTTTTATTTGGTAATCGTTTTTCTGCAGTGCCTTGTGCATCATCACACCATACCGTTGATGAGGCATCTACAATCCGTAGTAACATCTTCACCAACGGCGCATGACCAATGAATTTTAGAAGGTGGCCGATGGTGGCTGTATGCGGAATGCAGAGGCCCGAAAGAAATGAGGTGCCTTAGAGGAGGCTTATATCCAGCAGTGGTCCGAAATAGGCTGATATGGTGATAGTGGTGATAAAAGCTATAGGTTATATACATACAATAAAAAAAACTACAAAAACCATGTCATTGCCGCTTTGATTTTTTACGAAAGGTGTTTTAGATTGGCTATGACTACTAAACGCACCACCGAACCTTGTCAGTTTTTTTAACAGTTTACATAGGTATAGTGCATATATTATATACTATACTATTGTCAGCCTTCCCGGGGATGGTAACTCTTTTGTTACCATAATCCCACTTTGAACGGCTGTATTTACCGAACGCACTAACACCATGCGAGCAGACCGCCTCGGTCCCCATTTCAAGCATGGTCTATACGCTATGAATACTAAATCAGCCTTCCCGACGATGGTTACCAAAAATGCTCTTATCTCTTAGACTATTAACATGATAGGCGACAGAAAACAATCGACTGTTCAACAATTGTAGCTGTTCAACTCAGTCAAAAACTGCTGTGCTGCGGTTTTAGTCAATTTTAAATTATTAACGTAATCAACCGTTCTTTATAGTAAATTGGGTTTACCCGTATAGACTCGAGTATTTTAAACAGAGTGTATATCTTTTATAGTTAATGACACTCGGATAATAGTAACTATTTGGGTGTGTATTCTTATATAGCATAAGATCAAGCAATAAATATTTAGAATCAATTTTGTTATGGTTATCATTAATGATTTCAACTTACGGTAACTTAAAGTGAAACCGATTCAGATTTTTTCCATACAAACTTCATAAATAAAATGTCTATAGTAAAACCTAACTAAACTTTAAAATGGCAATGAAACATAAATTACCAGAATGTGTACTAAATTCATACATTTGATTAATTTAATAAAAACTTTAGTTATTTAATACTTATTCACTAGTATTTTAATGAAAATGCCCTACGCGCCTGCGGTAAGTAGCGATTCAATGTGTTTATTGTCAATGTTCGTTGATGTAGAATAATGTAGATATTTAAAACAATTAAGTTTGTATGAAAAAAATTGCGTCTGATTTACCTTGAGGTTTGTACGAACCTTACATATTTTTTTTCAGACAAACTGTGTTAAACCTAATAATATCTTTAACTATAAACATTCCGCTACCGTTTAAACGTGTAATTATCATGAAATGAAACACTTTAGTTGTATAATTAATTCACTGGCATTTCATGATTAATATGCTTTTTGCGATAATGATAAAAAGCAATATATGGTTATGGATATTTTATGCACCAAAGGTAGTATGAAAAAAATGAAATCGGATTCGCCTTAATGTAAATTCACAAGAACCTAAATGTTAATGACATGAAAATCTTATGAGTGCTCTACAATACTCTAGAGTAAGGTTCCGCACCTGGAGGGGTAAAACAGTAATTTTTCAGGGGTAATAATAGGTAGGCTAGTAGGTTATAGATAATTACTTTTATATTTCATAATAAATCATAATAAACTTTTATATATAAGAAAACTAATAACTTAAATAATAATATAGATCAGCCCCCCGTCAACTCAAAAAAAACGTGACCATCACTGTGTTCTATCTGAATATCTCGTTACATGTAAATATGATTAATATTTTAAAACGACAAGGTAGGTCCGTAGTTCAATAAATTTCTTTGCTGTCACTGAAGAAAAACTTTTACGACTTAGATAAATAAACGACAATTCAACTCTTTGACCGTTATTAAAAAAAAAACCTTTACGGATCTTGAAATGTTTAAAGTCATAGCATAACCAGGATAGAACTTTTATGGCCTCGGTACATTTTGGTGAAATTACCCATACCCATAAAATACCCATATATTATGAGTAAATTATGAGAGAGTAGTTTAATAATAAATAATAAAATATAAAAACAAAGTCAAGAAACGACATCTCACTGTGATAAATGACTAGAGGCTTTGCTAAAGGTGCGCTAGGTTAAAGTTACCTAGTTGTTAGGTAAACCTAACAAACAACATGTGAAACAAAACAATAACAACCTTAAGACTATCATTATTTATAAATTTAATTAAAGAAATATTTCAATGTATTTTTTTTTATTAATATTATGACTGAATAAGTTCGTAAAGATTTTTGTGACTCAATCCCGCATGAATGCTGAACGGGTTTGAATGAGATTTAGAAGGCAGATAGACAATGGTTAGGATTAACAAATACGATATTTTTTATCCCGAGTGAGAGTTCCCACGGGACTAAGTTATTTTGCAGGCAAAACCGCGAGGCAATTATTATTAATTAATAATTACATTGAAGTCGTGTTTTTCTTTGATAACATTTTATAGGGGGTAGAATCAGTTTTCAAAATAGGTCATAGGGGTGATAAGATTGAAACGTTAGGAACCACTGCTCTACACGGTGTATTCAACTAACTTTGTCCCGAGGCTCCACCCGCGCTAAATTAGGTTAGTGGCGTAGGATTCCTACGGCAACTCTTTGATTATAGTGAGGAAATTTTCATACACGTGGGTTCGGTTAAAGTTATCCCTGCAGTACGTT
The DNA here is from genome assembly GCA_946406115.1 of Apoda limacodes. Lineage (NCBI taxonomy): Eukaryota > Metazoa > Arthropoda > Insecta > Lepidoptera > Limacodidae > Apoda > Apoda limacodes. The sequence continues at coordinate 12,463,158 of OX291553.1, read as the reverse complement.
TTAAATTTTCCGGGACAAAAACTACCCTATGTCCTTCTCCGTCTCGTTAAATAGGTAACCTGTGCCAAATAGCTGGTACTAAATGTACTACTAAATCAGCTAAATTGGATGCTTTGTCGGGACGCGAAAAAAAGCCAAACAAACAGACTTACTTTTGGATTCAAAATAATAAAGTGTATATTAGTCCGGATTTTTCTTTGAATAACAGAACTTTATAATAACCAAGTTATTGAATAATGTATGTACTATGTAAATATCACAGAATGGAATTTCCAAGTTATACGGGTTCAAAGACTTCTTATACATTTATGTCAAAAATATAAGCGAGATTTCACTGATTGAAAAAATCTAATACCTTTAAACGAACAATTATCCTGAATGACTGATGGATCAACGCACAGCCTAAACCGCTGATCGTAGAGACCTGAAACTTGGAGGGTGTGTTTTTTGTATGACGTAGGCATCCGATAAGAAAGGATTTTGCGGAATTCTACTCCTAAGACGGTGAAAAAGGGGGCCAAAGTTTGTATGGGACAACGTGATTCCTTGGTCCAATCTACTTCAAATTTTGCATAAATCTTTTTAAACAGAATTGATGCAAGACGTGTTTCGTATTTTGTTGAAATTCATCCCCTAACGGGGTTAAAAAGGGGTAGAAAGTTATTTGGCGATTATTTGCTTCGAAGTTGACATCAATACTCCTTAGTGCTTTTGATTTAAATTACATTTTATTTTGACACATGTTTGAAAACTCAATCCGAGTTTATTCAAAAAAGGTTGAACTTACTTAAAGACATAAACAACTTCAATACCCTCTAAAATAGGAATATCTCGAATGTCACCGGGATATATTAGTACTTCATTTAAGGGGTTTCTAAGCTCAAAGAGGTTATGCGTTTTTTAGGTGTTTGATTTTTTGTGTACAATAATACTTAAAGTTTTCTTTTTCTACCTATCTTATACATATAAAATGCTTTGTCTGCAGCGTAAACCGCTGATCGTAGAGACCTGAAACTTGGAGGGTGTGTTCTTTGTATGACGTAGGCATTCGATAAGCTAAGGTTTTACTGAAAGTGTGAAGTGCAAGTCGGATTCGCGCAATAAGGGTAAACCGATTGTAATGAAATTTTGGTGAGTTATTATACACACGCCGGGGAATGCTTCTGAGAAAGAAAAAAGGGTCAAGTGCGAGTGAGACAGGGTCAAGTGCGAATCGGACTCGCGTAATAAGGGTAAACCGAATGTAATGAAATTTTGGTAAGTAATTACGCACACACCGGGGAATGTTTCTGAGAAAGAAAAAATGGTCAAGTGCGAGTCGGACTCGCGCAATAAGGGTAAACCGATTTTAATTAAATTTTGGTTAGTTGTTATGCACACGCCGGGGAAGGTTACTGAATACGTACAACCCTATTAGGTGGTTTTAAAAAAAGAAACAACGTTCGCCGGTTCACCTATATTTATATATAAAAACTTTTTAATAAAAAAAAAACAACCGGCTTCAAAAAGATGTCATCCAAATAACTTTCCCTTGAAAAAAGCACTTCGTCACTCAAAAGTAAAAAATAAAAAACTTTTAAATAAAAAAAAAAACAACCGGCTTTAAAAAGATGCAGTAAAAAGGTAAAAATAATAACTTATTTCTAAAAAATCTGATCTGAATTACAGTTTGAAGTTGGTAAGGCATTAAAATTTAAGCTTACTGCTAACTACTTATTTATTTTTAGGGTTCAGTACCCAAAGGGTGCCAACGGAGCTTACGGAGCCATATGTTACTAATTCTACGCTGTATGTCTGTCCTACTATTAAAGGGCTTTATCTTTAAGATGTAAGTAGGTAGAAGCCTAAAATTTTTACAGAATATGTGTTATTATATAAGCCTAACAAATAATTAAAAGGTCAAAAAACAAATTTAATAGGGGCACGCTATCGATATGAACAAAGGGCACGTATACGCATACAAGAAACACGTTTTCGTTGTTTTGGCTCTATCGTAAACAGAGATACAAAAAACCTTGCAACTTGCAGTGATTATAGTGTAAGCTATGACAACAAACAAAAAAAACCGGCCAAGTGTAAGACGGGCTTATGCTTTAAGTGTAAGACATTACCTACCATCTTAAATTACCGTATCAACGCCGTGTTGCGACAATACTCTAGATTCTTAATAGAAACAGTACACATTTATCTATTGAAAACGACACACTAACGGCGTTAGCGGCACACTTTTTGTTTTTGTTTGTGTTCGTAAATTACGTAAATGTTGGTATGGAGCCCACAGTGCGCGAGTCTGACTCTCACTTTACCGATATTTTTTTCGTGTTGAAAACCGCGGACGGTCTCCCTAATGTTAAGCTAAGTGATCACCGTAGCTTATTGACGTTTGCAACGCCATCTAGGGACATTATCCGCGGATTGATCGTGGGTCCAATAAAACCATGGGCGTAGCCAGCTTTTGGACTAGAGGGGACAGTCATCATCATCAACGCCATATTAGCCTATTCTCCACTGCTGGACATGAGCCCACTCCAAGGTGCGCCATTACTCCCGGTCCTCTGCCTTGCGTATCCAGCTAAGACCTTTGTGAGCCTACCCATTCCCTACACTAGCTGCTCGTACCTGGCAACGCCCTTGCTTAATACTCTAATCATTCCCTTCTTCAAGATTCCGATACGTTTTAATTGATTACTGTTATTCCCTTTTGATATATTTAGTCCATGTTAGGATTGAAACTGATTTCAATAGTTAGCCCCCTTAACATGTGAAGGGGCAACCAGCGCAAACGCATCTACCGGTTCGATACAAGTGACCTAGACGTAATCTTCCTCTATCAACTGAAGATATCTCATTTACATAGGTAATTCTGACTGATTAAAATCTATGTAAATGAGACATTTTTCTAAAATTCATAAGGTAATATAATACCTACTACTTGTAGAGGTATTCTGCAACTTGCGAAATATAGGTTAGATATGCACTTTTTAGGGTTCCTCAAGGATGCCAACGGAGCCCTATTATTAAACCTACGATGTCAGTCTGTCTAACGTAAAATGTTTCAGACCAAAGTAGGTATAGTCCGCGGCACGTAATTTGAACCAAAATGACGGACAATAGCAGGTACTAACCTAACAAACCGAAAATGTGTTACCGCGCATGGTTTATGCGATTTATAACACCCTGAAATATTCACACAATATGTGTTGTGTCGGATTTCCCAACAAATATAAAAAAAAGTAAAAATTTATGTACCAGAAACTAGTTTCAGTTTTTTTTCTCTATTGTAAAATCGGTAATATTATACATACAACCATACAAGCTGCAAACTTAAGACGTTTGTTAAGTATTTTTTATAGAAAGACAAAAAATAATAGTTAAAACCGGTCAAGTGCGGTCAGTCGGGCTCGTGCATTCTGTGTTGGTAAGGAAAATGAAACTTTAGAACCATGTCTGGAGGTGGGATTTTAATGTTTATATCTCAAACTGCCAATACATATTAATTATTTATAGGTACCGGCGGTTGTGCAACTAAAAATTTTGTTTGTAACGTGTATCGCATTGGTGGCAAAACCGGCGGCGGCTTTATAAGTGTGAAAATTATCAAACGTGAGAACTTTTTATCCCAAAACGAACGCGCCCTTAACAACATCTAAAATATTGCAGCTGCTTTTTATGTTGATCAAATAAAAAAATCACGCAGGTTCAATGTAGCCATAGTACTCTAAGCTCATTCCAAATTTATTGGTTTATTAATGGTATTCGCAAAATTTTGTTAGCGGCTCCATTGTCTCTGCTTCGTAGTTTTAAGTACGTTTAACGATTTCCTATACTTAAATATAGATAAAATCAATACAAAGATATAGAAGGTATGTTTTTCTCGTAACTACAAGGCTACTCGAGAAGCCATGAACAAACTTGCGTGAAAGTTCTTCAGCTTTTTAAACAATACCAACAAAAAAATATGTTTTCACAAGTTAGTTTCACAAGTAGATGATAGTAATTTAGTAAGTAAGTCATGGTACAAGTAAGTAATAGTCATTATTTTTTTTTTTAATTTTTTTTTTTAAAATCTTTCTGCACAAATATTTGTGTATATTTTACCTTTTTCCCGACGTTTCGGCTGGGCAACACCAGTCTACCCGTGACCCAGCAATAGTGTAACCTAGGCGAAACGTCGGGAAAAAGGTATTTTGCCAAATAACGACGCGTTTAATCCCGTTTTATTTTAAAATTAGAGTTTCTCGATGTTTAAAAGATTCTATTCATACAAACGAATTTCTCACTTATTTTTGACATTTACTGATCAAATATTGTGATTTTTTTCCTTACGATCACATGCCGAATATCTGTGTGTAGTTACCCAAAACTAGAATCCTCTACAACTTTAAACCCATACAATTTACAAAAAAACACTAGCACACTGTAGACAGAGTAGATATTTTTTCCTATAAATAACATGTCTTCAAAATTTCGTGGTGTTTGATTAATAAATGTCATAACTAAGCGAGTAATAAGTTTGTATGAAGCACGCAGAGATTCGTATTCTCTTATAACAACAATATAATGCCGTGTTCTGTGCATGCATTGATTCCTACTGTGCTGAGGAATACGGACGTAGGTAATTCAACAATGCCCACTTTTTTTTAGTTACCTAACTAATTTTAGCCAGTGAACCACTACAGTCCTTTCGTGTAGTGCCTATATGTTTATATTAACTATATATTTATGAAGTCAAAGTTAAAAAATGTATTGCATCTCAATTCTACAATCGACTATACAACCTATTGTGATTGCATGAGGTGTGCATGTTTTGATTCCTACCAAGCTGAAGATTCCAAATTATAATTAAATTTATGCCTTTAAATTTTTTTAAACTATTTTATTTTCAGCTAGGAAAGTATATTATTAGGTACTTATATATATTTTAATATTAATAGAGTGTAATCTGAAAAACCGGTAGGGAACGTCGGGAAAAAGGTATTTTGCCAAATAACGACGCGTTTAATCCCGTTTTATTTTAAAATTAGAGTAGTGATATTGGAGAGTCGCTTCGAACATAAGTCAGTTCCTAATTTGGATGTCAGAGCACAAAATGAGTATAAGTGTGTTTTTAATACAGATTAGTGTAAAAACAGGCCAAGTGAGGGCGTTAATTTTCACACTTTTAATAACGCCGGTTTTGCCACGAGTGCGATACAGGTTACTAACAAAATTTTTAGTTGCACAACGACCGGTACCGATAAACAATAAATATGTATTGGCAGTTTGGGAGATAAACATCAAAACCCACCTCCAGACATGGGCCTAAAATTTTATTTTTCGGTGCACGGCAATAGTGTCGAAAACTTCAAAAATATCGTAAACGAACGCTTGACAGTTTGTTACAGATAATACTAAAATTTTGATAATTTTGATACTAAACGAACGGATGGCAGGTGACAAAATTTACGAAAATAATGATTCTTCATGCCAAAACGAACGTACACGAAGCATTTACTTGTCTGTCACGCTCCCACGTCAAAACCACTAATCGATTTAGAATTAAGATGGGCTTTTCAACAATACATTATTTCTTGCGGAGATAATGAGTAAATTACAACAATTTGTCGTTAGGTTTAATTCAGTATAATAAAAAAAAAAGGTGAAATGTTTTTTTTTCAAGCAATTTCATTTACTTAATGTACTTACTACTTCGTTTACTAAATATACATAGGTACTATTTTTTACTAAATCGCATTTTGCAATCATATAAAATATAATTTTATAGCATTCTTCATTAAAAATACTTTTATAAGTAGGCATGTATTAACTCTTTTCTAAAACTGGAGTCAGCTCCTAAAAATCCTGGATACGCTTAATGGGTTGGTAGATCTAGGTACCTATTTTGCCTTCCATCTTCCCAACTGCCAACATAAAAACGGCCACTTTTGCCAACTACAACTCACATATATTATTTAGAAACTATATAAAACCTTCTAAAAATAGCTTATGACTAGCTTTATATTTGCGCCATTTGGATTTTAGAAATTCGTTTTCTACGAAGAGAAAATTGAGGATATCTAATGGCGGCGCTAGTTAGCTGCTATATGTGCCATAACGTCTCAATCTAAGTATTTAAAAATATTACGACACCCTATTGAAAATCATTCGTTTACGTTTAATGTAATGTTGCTAGTCTGACTAAGTGCCAAAGAGCGATCAGAAGCTGGATACGGAGCAAAAAAATTAGGCTTCAAATATCTCTACATGATTTTCTGTAAATAGTTGTCTTAATTTCTAAATGCAACCATGACAATGATTGTTTTGTGTGACACTTGTGTTTCAGAGAGTTTATCCTTTTTTGGACTTTTTAAAAACTTTTTGGACTCATAAGAAGAATCTCAGGTTATATTGGCTTAAATGTAAGTATAATATGGGTAGGTAAACCTACCGGTTTTTCAGATTACACTCTATTAATATTAAAATATATATAAGTACCTAATAATATACTTTCCTAGCTGAAAATAAAATAGTTTAAAAAAATTTAAAGGCATAAATTTAATTATAATTTGGAATCTTCAGCTTGGTAGGAATCAAAACATGCACACTTCATGCAATCACAATAGGTTGTATAGTCGATTGTAGAATTGAGATGCAATACATTTTTTAACTTTGACTTCATAAATATATAGTTAATATAAACATATAGGCACTACACGAAAGGACTGTAGTGGTTCACTGGCTAAAATTAGTTAGGTAACTAAAAAAAATGGGCATTGTTGAATTACCTACGTCCGTATTCCTCAGCACAGTAGGAATCAATGCATGCACAGAACACGGCATTATATTGTTGTTATAAGAGAATAAGAATCTCTGCGTGCTTCATACAAACTTATTACTCGCTTAGTTATGACATTTATTAATCAAACACCACGAAATTTTGAAGACATGTTATTTATAGGAATAAATATCTACTCTGTCTACAGTGTGCTAGTGTTTTTTTAAATTGTATGGGTTTAAAGTTATAGAGGATTCTAGTTTTTCATAAAAATGTTCTGACTAAGATTTCGAGTTAATATAATTTTTTTTAACGATTTTGGGTAACTACACACAGATATTCGGCATGGGATCGTAAGGAATAAAATCACAATATTTGATCAGTAAATGTTAAAAATAAGTGAGAAATTCGTGTGTATTATTTTCAAAGTGGCTATATAACTAAATATTATGTGAATATTTTAAGCGTCTACCTGTTGCCGTTATCAATATCGAGCAAAATTGAGCAAAAAAAATCACGTTTGTTGTATGGGAGCCCTTTAAATTTTTTTTATTATTTGTTGTTATAGCGGCAACAGAAATACATCTTTTGTGAAAATTTCAAATGTGTAACTATCAAGTTTCATAAGATACAGCCTGGTGACAGACGGACGGACGGACAGCGGAGCCTTAGTAGTAGGGTTCCGCTAATTATCCTTCGGGTACGGAACCCTATAAAGTATTTTCACTTAAAAGCTTACCATCTCAATATGACTATTAATTTTAAAAAATAATTTACGTAATAATTTATTTATATTCCTTCTTACATACAGTTTCATATATTTTTTTAGTTTTAAATTTTTTATTTTTTTAAAGGGGTTTTTTAATTTAAAAATTCCGTCACATGAACTTCAGTCAAAAGTTTCAATTTCAAATTTTAGCAATGTGTAATTTTCATAATGTTTTATATACCAAATTTTAATTGCCTGATTATATATTTACTATATATCTTAACTAATTTGAAATATAGGTACACCTCTTATATATACATATAAACATATATAAACATACCTTGCAATACTGCAAGCACGACAACTGTCGATAATATGATACGCATCACTGTCACTTAATCATATACACTATAAAAAATAAATCCTCAACAAACTAAATTTTGATTATTTTTAAAAACATAACTTTCATTCTTAATAATTCAATATTGTTATTTGTTGTTGTTTGTTAGAAAAGCAAAGGTATTATGGGCGACTGACGGCGGCGACGTGATTGCGACGACCGACTGTGCACGCCAACTCATTTTCCCAGCTTTTAACTCCCCGCCTTTTATGAAAGGACGCCAGCTGCTTTCGCGTCGCGTTTTCCGGACTATAAAATGCATGAGCAGCATTTATGTTCGGCTAACTACAAGCTGCAAGTCTGCCTGTGTACTTTAATATACATGAATTACATGATCTATGTCACAACAGTCTAATGATATAACCAGATTCCCAATAACAATATAATTTTGATTTATTACTTAGGTTAACAAATAATCTAGTAGTTATGGCTAAGTTAGGGTTGCCAACAGTACCTACCTACTGTTATGAATAGTAGGTATTGTATGTAACGTATTTAAGGCTGGCTTACAAATATTTAAATATTTAAGAGAGGTAGGGCACTGCAAGTACTCGCTCGAAAAAGCCACCGAACAACTAAAGCAGGGCATAGCGAGTACTTGCTCGAATGAGCGGCCCGAACTGGGGAAACCGCGGCCATAATAACACTAACATTGAGTAGTGTTGTGTTCCTGGCGGTGAGTAAGGTTGCCAGAGCTCTTTGAGGATTCGCTGCGCGGACAGCGGAGGACCGGCGGTGCTTGTTGCTGTCATGCTCGGCGTAGAAGCGGCGTGCTGGTTCGGCGGTCAGGGAGACCTGATGAAACGGCTGACCGCTGGCCGCCCGCAGGTTGAACGGGATCCCGAACCCAGGGATCACTTAATCTCCGCCCTGGGAGGCTGATTCGCCAGCCTGTGCAAAGTATCTGAAGTGGTAGTCGTGCCGGAGAAGGAGACCGGAGTGGACCCGGCTACTACAACAGAGGGGGATCAGGGGCCCTTCCGCCCGCCGTGCCAGCAACCGTATCATCTGTGGCGAGCTTCGGCAGTCTTAGAACCGCACCTTTTGTCCTCTATGCTGTCTGTGCAGTGAATCCTCATACCTTAGTCTTAGTAACTTATTTTATATATTATGGCCATAAGAAAGAAAAAGAAAAGAGTTTGCACAGCGGCTACTCCATCCACATATAATGTGGATTTTTGCAACATCAGGGGTATTCACGCAAATCTTAACGCAGTCCACCACCATCTTGAAACTGCGCAGCCGACCATTCTTTTTCTAACGGAGACGCAGATATCCTGCCCGGCCGACACATCATACCTTCACTATCCCGGCTACAAACTCGAACACAATTTTATGAGTCGTGCCGGTGTATGTATGTTCGTCAGGGAGGATATCTGCTGTCGCCGCCTTCATAGCCTTGAAGACAGGGTCCTGTCGATATTGTGGGTGCGCGTAGATTACGGCGGCCACACTCGTATCTATGCGTGCCTATACAGGTCTCATAGCGGTGACACGGACGTAACTCGACTCTTCACGTACCTGAGTTTGACGACTGACAAAGTTCTAGAGCAATATCCCACAGCAGAACTAGTTATTTTGGGAGAATTTAACGCCCACCATCGCGAGTGGCTCAGTTCTCGAACCAATAACTATGCTGGGATATCTGCTCATGAATTTGCTCTGACCTATGGATTCTCTCAGCTGATACTTTCTCCAACGAGAATACCAGATATAGAGGAACATACGAGCTCCTTACTGGACCTTCTGCTGACTACTCGTCCGGACGGATACTCCGTCTCAGTGGATGCGCCTCTTGGCTCCTCGGACCACTGTCTCGTTCGGACTCAAGTGTCATGCACACAACCCGATCCTTCTGGGCCAACTAATTGGCGTCGTGTGTGGCACTATAAGTCGGCAGACTGGGATGGATTGCGAGAATTTTACGCATCGTACCCGTGGAGGCAGATCTGCTTTAACTCAGAAGATCCTGACGTCTGCGCAGCCGCAGTCAGTGAGACAATCCTTGCTGGTATGAATTGCTATATTCCTAACCCGCGAGTAGCTGCCGGCGTCAAAAAACGACCGTGGTTTAATAGGTCTTGCAGAAAAGCTAAAATTCTTAAGCAAAATGCATATGAGGCTTGGACCACGGCTCGTTTTAATAAGGATCCGAATATTTCTGAGTTAAAACGCAAATTAAATGCTGCCTCGAGGTTCAGTAAGAAAGCAACTGCCAGAGCAAAATTCCAATTCATCGGCAAAATAGGTGGGCGACTTGCGAGCTATCCTTCTGGGAGTCGTGCTTTCTGGTCGCTTGCCAAAGCTGCCGAAGGGAACTTCTGCCAGTCGTCGTTACCACCACTGCGAAAGACCGATGGTGACTTGGCCCATAGTGCTAAAGAGAAAGCCGATCTACTGGGCAGTCTCTTTGCCTCGAACTCGAATATGAACGATGAAGGCGCTGTACCACCTACTATACCGTGGTGCGGTAACACCATGCCGGAAATCTCCATAACGCAGCGGGAGGTCAGGCGGGCGTTGCTCTCTTTAGACGTTCATAAGTCGAGTGGGCCAGACGGTATACCAGCAGTGGTGCTTAAGCAGTGTGCTCCTGAGTTATGTCCTGTACTCACGCGCCTCTTCGCGCTTTCCTACGACACTAGGCAATTTCCGTCTTCATGGAAGACTGCGAATGTGCACCCGGTGCCCAAAAAGGGCGATAGATCAGATCCATCGAATTACAGGCCTATCGCTATTACCTCTCTCTTCTCTAAGGTGATGGAGCGTGTGATCAACACACAGCTTCTAAGATACCTAGAAGTACACGATCTGGTCAGTGACCGTCAATATGGCTTTCGCCACGGTCGCTCGACTGGTGACCTTCTAGTATATCTCACACACCGATGGGCACTAGCCATTGAGAGTCAGGGGGAGGCATTGGCATGTAGCCTGGACATAGCGAAGGCGTTCGATCGGGTCTGGCACCGCGGTCTTCTATCGAAGTTGCCATCTTACGGAGTGCCCGAGGGTTTGTGCAAATGGGTAGCTAGCTTTTTGTCCGGCAGACGCATACGAACCGTAGTTGACGGTAGTTGCTCTGATAGCATGGACATTAATGCTGGTGTCCCGCAAGGCTCTGTGCTGTCTCCTACGCTGTTTCTACTGCATATCAATGACATGTTGGACATCAACAACATACATTGCTATGCAGATGACAGTACTGGAGACGCTTTTTACACGGGTCGTGCAAACATCCCTCGTTCCGTTGTGGAGGAAAACCGCGGAGAACTTGTGTCTCAAATCGAGACCACACTGTCCCAGGTCTCTGACTGGGGATGGGTAAACTTGGTCCGATTCATCCCTACAAAGACACAAGTGTGCGCGTTCACCGCTAAGAAAACTCCATTCACTGTGGTCCCACAATTCCAGAACACTCCCCTCTCCATCTCCAAGAGCATTGGGATCCTTGGTGTCGACATCTCCAGCGATGTTCAGTTCCGAGATCATTTACGAGATAAGGTGAAGCTGGCGTCCAAAAAACTTGGTGTACTCAACAGAGCGAAGCAGTACTTCACGTCGGGCCAAAGGTTGTTACTTTACAAGTCGCAAGTTCGGCCCCATATGGAGTACTGCTGCCATCTCTGGGCAGGTGCACCCGGATACCAGCTTGGCACTTTTGGCTCGGTTCAACGACGGGCTGTGAGAATTGTCGACGATTCCAAACTCACTTGCGGTATCGAGCCTTTAAGTCTGAGGAGAGACTTTGCCTCACTGTGTGTGTTCTACCGCTTGTACAATGGGTTGTGTTCTGAGGAATTGTTCGAAATGATGCCCACGGCTACTTTCTACCATCGCACCGCTCGCCATCGGCAGGGAATTCATTCTCACACTTTAGAACCTAAATGGTCGCGTACAGTGCGGTTTCAGAGAAACTTCCTCCCGCGAACGCTTAAGTTGTGGAATGAGCTCCCTGCCAAGGTTTTCTGCAAGGACTACAGTATGGAGTTCTTCAAGAAAGAAGTTATTAGATTTCTGAAGGGTCGGCAACGCGCAAGTGATACCCCTGGTTTTGCAAGCGTCCATAGGCTACGGTGACCGCTTACCATCAGTCGGGCCGTAAGCTTGTTTGCCACCTTAGTGGTATAAAAAAAAAAAAAAAAAAAATATTATAAGTATAGTTTTATTAACCGTGGCTCTGCAGGCGCTACATTTGGCTATCGGAGTGTATTATATTCTCTTTATCGGCATAGGATTCCCACAAGTCCAATATTAAATCATATTAATAAAATTAAGAATTATATAAAAAAAGGGTTCGTGGCTCAGTTTAATCAATAATCAAGTCATCAAGTTTAGTCAAACGATTGCTGAATTGAGGGTTGTGGGTTTCGATTCCGGCACAAGACAAACATTTATTCTTTGTGTTTTTCTTGAGACTTGGTGTTTTCTATTGTATATTATGTATTTCCAAAAAAATATATGTATTTGTATCCGTTGTCTAGTATCCATGACACAGGCTTTGCTTACTTTGGGACCAGATGGCGCTGTGTGCTCTACACTTAAAAGTATCGGAATACTCATTAAAAATTTTATCACCTATTTTTCTTTTAGGGGATGATTTTCCAGAAATGGTTAAACACGTGCGTGGACTTTTAACAAAAAAGGAGCTTTTAACTATGTAAGGCCTTATACCTACAAAAATATCGGAATTCTCATACCTACAAATTTTCATACCTTATTTTGCCCTCTAGGGAATGATTTTTTTAAAATTATAAAACACATCATTCTTTACTTTCAACCTGAAGGCCAAATACGAATTTTTATGCCTTTAGCTAAAAATTGCGGATTTCCTTACAAATTACCAACACCATTTTATACTTTTAAGGGACAAATTTTACCAAATGCTTTAGCCTACGTCATCCATAACAGAAACCTCTGTACAGAATTTCAAAAAATAAAATATCGGAATTCTTATATCCACAAATTTTCATTCTCTATTTTGCCCTCTAAGTAGTGTTTTTGTTCGAGAATACTCAAACTCGAGAAATCCGCCTGGGTTCAAGACGAGAAAAAAAATCGCGCCGATTCACGAGGCACTAATTCAAAGTATTCGAGGTGCGGTTTTCCGCGTAAAATTGTCCGCGCTCACTGCGACTACTGCGAGCAAGTTGTTTCACTCAAACACACACAAACACGCCGCGCTTATGATTTTTAACTAATGATCTCAATCAGTGCTAAAGCTTTTAAAATAATTTTGTAAGACTGATATTAAATTTTTTATAGACAGGATCAGATTCAAACTCTCAGTGATCTGTTAGGTACTATTAATTTTTTAACATTTAATTATTGCCTAATGGTTATTTAAGGAGCTTTCTATGTTTTGATATCGATCAAACATAAAGCTGCGAAATACCAAAAACTGATTAAAGAATTACTTATTGTTAGTTACTTACTACCGTTAACTTCTACAAATAAGTAGAGCCTGATCATTTTCTTGAGTAAGTTTTTCTTGTTATTACTAGAAGATTACTTATCATAGGTAGATTGACGCAAATTTAAAACAGAAACTCTTAGGGTCGGCTCATACCAAGACGCGTCGCGACGTTACTTCTCGAGACTCGAGAACGAAAATAGTTCGAGAAATCATCCCTCTAAGGGATGTTTTTCGAAAACGGTGAAACACACTAATCTTAAATTTCAACTTAAATGTCAAATACCAAGTTTAATATATTTAGCTTAAAAAATAAGCGATTTCCTTACAACCTTACTACCCCCATTTAACCCCTTAGGGGATGAATTTTACAAAACCCTTTCTTAGTGCTCGCCTACGTCAAAACAGACCGACAGAGACCTCTGTAGAAAATTTCAAGTCTCCAGTAATTTAGATTGTGCGTTTAGACTCGTATATCAGTCAGTCAGTTTACTCTTTTATATAATATATTTTAAAAAAAAAATCAATTTTTAATAATAATTAAAGCAAATAAAATTAAAAATATTTAATAGTAGGTAAATCAAAAATATCAAAAAAACATGCGCCATGTCAGTGCTTTAAATTTTGGCAGCGTTACCCCTTTGGATTGCGAAACTATAATCTTTGGCATCATTTTGGGATAGAAAGTTGCCAGCCCTCCGGTCACCCGACGTCTTGACCAGTCGCACTGGGAGATCACACACAAAATGCTTTGTTTCTAGTCCCCATGGCCAGCCTCGAAGTTGGTATATTTGAGCCGTTAGTGTTCTTCAGTGGACGTCGCTGCCGCACCGGCGCTCCTTGCGTGGACCAGCAGCGTGTTGACGCAGGTGGCATCCCACTACAAAGACTTACTGAGGTTCCTTGGCCCTAAGCCGCTGCAGCATCTCCAGCCTTCAGTACATCAACGAGAGGGATGGGGTCAAAGGAGAAACAGGCTCGGTAGCCATGTGTTCCTAGCATAGCATCTTCAACGGGTGGGAGGGTGGCACTGCTTGTTTGTGGTAAGCAACCAAGCGTGCTGCCACCAGAGTAAAGGTAGCACTGCTTGCGGAGTGCATTCATAAGTTCCCGCGGCCCCGCCGTAAATTAGCGAGAAAAAAGAACGTTGGTTTTAGTCGGTAAAAGTCTGACATAGCCTGTGCGCTGTCCTTGCAGGTCTCCATAAGGATTTGCAACGGAACAAAAAAAATTAAGTTCGGCAAGACCGATTGACGAGTTGGGGCTGTTTTGCTGCGAGTTTTTTGTTCAGAGTTCTGCACAGTAGTCATCTTCTGCATTGCTTGTCCTGTACTCTGTGAATCTACAGTGAAGGAAGCGCTAAAGTGACCACCAGACAGTTACCATCACTTTTATGCATGTAATAAATAAATAATAATAATAAATATTTTTGGACATTACACACAGCGCCGTCTGGCCCCAAAGTAAGCAGAGCTTGTGTTATGGGTACCAAACAAAGGATAAAATACATATATATTACTTTTTTTGTGAATACATACATATCATACATAAATACACTCAGACTCAAGACAAACCACCCAAGACAATCGAACCCACACCCACACAATTCGGTCCACAATCCCTTCATTTCTGTCCCGTTTTTACTACATAAGGCAAGCTCCACCGCGCACTGCTCTATGCATATTAGGGACCGATTTTTGAAAGTTTTTTAATTTTCCGATTTGCCGCTTTAAATTTTAATTTTCATTTCATTTTTTTGTGTTACCGATCTAAGTACTGACCACGCTGGATGTTGCTTAACTTTGATTACAGAATTAAGATTAAATGGGATGATGAATTCTCTGCCGATAGATGTGCGGCTTAGCAAAAAGCCATGAGCATCATCATATCGTACAATTTCTCAGAACATATCCCACTATACAAACGGTAGCAGGGAGACAGTCTCTCCTAAGAATAAAAGGTTCGTCGACGATTCTCACAGCCCGTCTTTGAGCTAAGCAAAAGGGTCAAGCTGGTATCCGGGTGCACCCGCCCAGAGATGGCAGCAGTGCTCCATATGAGGCTAGATTTGCGACTTTACCTCGCTTGTTTGCGTATAAGACCCAAACAATATAAAAGTATACGTGTATAGAGCGCGTAAAAAAAAAATCTTTTCATTCATTCAGTCAATTAATTAATTAGAAACTAAATTTCCGTTCGTACAAAAATTTCTGCTAAAAGTGGCCTTTTTAGAAGAAACGCTTTATACTCACAGCCTCACAGATATATTCTAGAAACAATACAGAAAACCGTAAATTAGCTTTTATCTAGGTCTAAATAATTGATTATTAACATTTTTCAAATGCGTTCTGTACGAACAGAAAATAAATAATAACTTACTAGGGTTTGCAAGAATAAGAATTACTGCGGATACCTTTATAACTTTGGATTTGATTTTTTATCAATAATTAATTCTGTATATCTTCACGGTTTTTATCCTCAGAAGAAGGAAACCAGTGGCTGCATACACTCACACCTACATCATAATGTGGGGGGCAGCCTCTTTGCCTCTTTTGACTACTTTACTCCTGCGTGACAGGTATCACCGCAACACTGCTTCCGATGCAGTATCTAGATTAAGGTCTTCATACAGTGTGAGTCTTCATGAAGTGCAATTTTTTTTAAATGTTTTTTGTAGTATTTCTTAAATTTCTAGGACGCTACTGCGGCATCAATGTGAATAAAACGATGTAACTTTTAAACTTCATGATCTGTCACGATGGCCGATAAGGAAAAGTTCTGTATATGTGATTTTTTTAGATTTTTATTAGACCTAAAGTAAGAGGGGCCACATTTTCAAATACTAGTCCCCCCCCCCTTTTGTTCGGAAAGAATTCGATCGATTAAAATGATTTTACTAGCCTTGGTACTAAGTGTCCGTCCGTCCTTCCTTTAAGGTACTAGTATACTCGTTTTATACATACTCTATTCACACATATTTTTATTATTTTTACCTATTATAAAAATAACTAAAAAACTTCAAATTTAAAGCGATAATATTATAAGCTCTACAGTAAAACAACAAATAATAAAACCCGGTCAAGTACGTATTTGGCTCGTGCAATCTGTGGTGGTACGGAACCCTCGGTGCGCGAGTCCAACTCGCACTGGCCGGTTCTTTTTTTCCAGAACCCTGTGCAGTCATCATCGAATTCTTATTCACGGAGCAGTAAAATGTGTTGTGTCATAATATTTTCATTCTCAATGCTTACACATCGACTTTTCTGCAGTAAAGTAACCATAGAATTTTTTTCACCCGCCCTCTTATGTGGGGTGTTGTTGGAGTCTTCGAAAATCCATGTTTGTAAGAGTTTTTCTCTTAGTTGTGTATATTGCAAGCGTTATTAACTCCGTAAGTTGAAAATATTGTTTCCCTCTGCTTTATCAACAAGGTTTAAAAAAATTACGGTAAGCTTTAAACTATATTTTGAAATAAATCTGTTCGTAAGTAATCTTTTCGGTTTTCCCAAAAAATCTCATACCACGGAATCCTTAATTAATTTAATTCGTGTACGATACGCACTTGGTTGGTTTTTAAAGATCTGACTTCATAACTATATTTAAACATCATATGTAACAGTAATGCTCATGTTAGGAATAGTTATGTAAAACACAACACCCTTTTTTTACATTGCAAACGATTATTCAATCAGTTTTTTGAGATTTCAAGCCGCGTGAAAACCGATCTAGATTTTATCTACACTATGAAATTAAATTTCTATAGCATATAAACCAATTTCCGCTTAAAATGCGTTAATACCATATATCGCTAATAACGATAGTCGCAAAAAACATTATGAAATGATAGTGAATATAATTAAAATTTTGTTGAAATTTAATTTTTACAATTATAGAGTGGTCATTAGGGTCTACAAACCCGCAAAACATTTTTTTTTTGCAGGAATAGGCGTGAGAAACTATAAATGCGTTGTTTTTAGAATTTCGTATCCAAAGGGTACAAAACGGGACCCTATTACTAAGACTTCGCTGTCCGTCTGTCACCAGACTGTATCTCATGAACCGTGATAGTTAGACAGTTGAAATGAAGATGTATTTCTCTTGCCGCTATAACAACAAATACTACAAAACATAAAATAAATATTTTAGGGGGCTTCCATACAACACACGTGATTTTTTTGCTCGATATTGATAACGGCGATAATTCAAAGAATATTTATTTAAATATTCACTTTAAAAATAAATAATTAAATTAAAATAAAACAAATATTTAAGGGAGGCTCCCATGGAACAAACGTGATTTTTTTGTCGTTTTTATTGATAATAGTACGGAACCCTTCGTGCGCGAATTGTAAGGAGATGAGGGTTAAACCCTCAAAACACCCCCCTCTACTTTTTTTATCTAAGTTATTAGTTCAAATACTATAAAATAAGTAAGAGCTCCCGTCGCGTATGTCCGTCTGTCTGCATGATGCTCTCTGTAATTACTGAATTATTTTTTTTCGGATTTCCGTTATGATGGGCTTCAGCGAAACATTAGCCCACGCAGCAACTAATTGAGCTGAAATTTGGCACAAAGATGTGCGAAGAAAAGAGGCTACATTTTCATCCCATAAATTATTAATGTTTTTTGCAGGAATACTTACGAATTCCACGTAGACAACCAATAGCAAGTTATAGCTTGCTATTAATAGAATTAAGAAGTTACCGTAGATAACTACTTGTGCTTGACGTTTTTAAGTAGCCTATGTCCTTCCCTGGGACTCAAACTATCTCTATGCCAAATTTGCCCGTGGATCGACCCGCTCTAAATTCGGTTATCGGTGTAGGATTTCAACGGCAACCCCTCAATTATAGAAAAAGAAAACAGACTCACACTTGACCTTTTCAAGCAGCCCATGTCCTTCCCTGAGACAAACCATCTACATGCCAAAATTTGCCTGCGGTTCCACCCGCCCTAAGTTCGATTATCGGTGTAGGATTTCAACGGCAACTCCTCGATTATAGAAAAAAACTTACACTTGACCGTTTTCAAGTAGCTTATGTCCTTTCTCGGGACAAACTATCTCCATGCCAAATTTCATATCGTAATCCGTACAGCGGTTTAAGCGTGAAGAGATAACAGACATACAGACAGAGTAACTTTCACATTTAAAATATTAGTATGGATTGTATATATGGAATAAACTAATAAAAATACCTAAATAGAATAATTTAACCAAGGGATGTTAAAACGCAGGTAACGAGATAATAATGATACTTCAAACCTACGATACTTACATCACTACGGTCTCTATATTTTTTGGATTATAAATTAAAAACATTAACCTGGACTTCACACATTTATTGTATTTTTGTCTAATAAAATACTATATTTATATAACTATCATAAAGACGATATCTACAGCAATTGACAGTCTTGCTGGTTGTACACGCTTGGCAGACCAAAAATGTATTTAAAACACCATTATTGTAAACACTTTTCGTGCACTTTCATTTAACTAACATCTACTATTTAACCTTAACTTACAAATCTAACGAATCTATTTTACACTATTTTAAAAGCAAATCTCATTCAGCTGATGATTATTTTTAAAAGTGATATAATTAATCGATGTATTGCACTATTAAACTTGTAACAAAATATATTTGCGGAAAATCGGAACTTTCTAGTTTATTGTAATTAAAAACTCTTTTAACATCTATTCACACTGTTTCTTAATAGAATTATTTATACACCATAGAGCCAGATAATTCGAGATAACAAAAATAGTAAATAATTTAATTTTTACTCTTTACAAATGCACATGAATGTAGATTTATAAATTACTTTAGAACAAAGCCTCGTTCAAAATCTGCGTAACGAGTGCGGAAACCAATCTCGGGTAACACTTGACACTCGATTTTAATTCTGGTTAAAGTTGTCATTGGAGAAACCTTTTGAAACTATTATGTTTAGTTACACTTAAGTAGCTAGTATAAACATCGTCATGACACATAAATGCGTGTCATTCGCGGAAAGGCCTATTCTAGCCAGTCATGAAGTTAGGTTCGGCCCAGAATATAATAGCTTTATGATTTAAACTATAGCTTTGAAAATAACGCATTACTGGAGAAAGAGACGTAAGAAGGAATGTTGCAATGAAAAAATATGTTGGGGATCACGCCTTCTATTATTCGAAAACCTACATCAAACAATCAATACAATCGACCAAATTGCCGGTAGCCCATTTAAGAAATAATTGTCTGCACCCGAGATCAGAGTGTGCGCCACGCCCTCATTTTCCGTCAATTGCGGGAAACTGTGTTGTAAACTTATGCACTCGTTGTAGCTTATAAATTAAAATATCTTCATAAAATACACAACTTTTGTGACTCTTAATACCTGTGCACTTTTGGTCAATTTAGTCTGTATCGAATGCAAATGCGAATTGGTTCTACTGCATAAAAGAGTTAATAAGTGCGTGCTCGCAGGTTACAATTTGATACTGCCTCTCGCACATACATATATAAGTTCAACCCGCTCTTTTTTGACTTCCTATTCCAAATTGGAGCATAAAGGGACATGTTTCATTATTTTCTGTAATAAATTTAATTTGAACATTTCTGAGCCGGCAGTAAAATTCATTAACACTAAAATATCTTTTATCGAAATTTCATAGATATCAACTTACGTTTCTGGGTCTAATAGCTTCTTACTAGTAAATATCTTACAATCCTTGCATTAATTAGTTTCATAAATACCAAATAACCTCCCTACGCTTAACAAAATTCTGTTCGCAAACAAAAATATGCAACCTTGAAAATATTTACTAAAATAATTTTCAAAACTTTTTTTGAACAAACAAAAAAATAATAATATTCGAATTTTATTATTCGTTAGTGAGGTAAAAACATATTTTTATTAACTAAATACATTATATATAAGTTTTTAAATTAACGCGTTCCATTACTATTTTAAAAATAATAAAACAGGATTAAACGCGTCAGTCTACTACCCGTGACCAAGGCTGGTGTAACGCAGCCGAAGCGTCGGGAAAAAGGTATTTTGCCAAATAATTACGCTTTAATCCAGCTTTATTATTTTTAAAATAGTAAATACATTATAATCTTGAATTCATACCAATTTTGCTGTGACATTTTTTTTTCCTTTAAAATATACAGTTTGTACAACTCGGGCGAGTTAAAATAACACGTGACGCGTGAAATCTATTCAATGTAGAGATTGCAAAAAAAATGGTCAGAGTAAGTGCAAGGAAAAAAACAAACGGACTTTATACTGAATATTACTAGGCACAAGTTGGTACCCCAGAAAACAGTGTCTGCTACTACCAATTCTAGATCTAAGTCATTAAAATATATTTTCACGATATAGTCCTAAATCGAAATCACTAAAGGTGTCTCTACGAGCAATGTTTGTAAAGACACTTTTTTACTGAAATTTGAATTTTTCATTTCATCATTTTCATAGCAAACTAAGAGAATAACACAGAAGGAAATAGTGTAAAATGTGCTTTATCAATACTAGTCAAAATAATGGTTCGTCATAGGAACACACCTACTTTTGAAAAAAAAAATTTAAGCCGCCCCAGCGGTCCTGGAAAACGTCGCATACAAAAGTGCTCAATACAAATGTACTCTATCGATTCCCATCATCAAACTATACGGTTATGTGGACACCACAAATTTTCATACAAAATTATGAAAAAATCTCAGCCAGGGCTTCATAAATTCATCAATAATTTGAACACTCTAACCGCAACCAAAAAAAAGGAAAAAAACGTGATATTAGTCCGGTTTTTTTTCCCTTGCACCCCCTTTTAGTTACTCTGGCCAATTTTTTTGCATACTCTACTTTGAATAGACTTCACCAGGTGCCAGGTGTCACGTTAACTCGCCCGAGTAGTAGTGTGAGGATAGGTCTTAAGCAAAACAATATTTTTTTGTAAAACTATGTAAGACCTAAATAATTACTTCTAATAGGAAATATTGCCAATGCCGATGTAAATTTTAGAGACCTTCTTTAGGGCCACATACCTAGATTTTAACTGACTGCACATATCCAGTTTAACGCAATGCCATAACAGGACTACCGGATTGTTTTAAACACGTCACTCAGTAAATCAGATTTCACAATCAGTTATTCCACTCCAATAACACAGTAGTTATAAGATGTAATAGTACTTCATAGAGTTTGGCAACTATCCGCCGTAGAGGAGTTTGGCTGTGTGACCTATGACCGCTCCTCTCGCACATATTTGCGTATACATACGTACTTTTGTTTTTGTAATAGGCCAGGAAACACGCGGTTTTCTATGATGTGATCACGGCGTGTAGCACTATGTTTATATTAGTACAGATTGTATAAATAGTAATAAAATTTGATAATTTAACTATCTCAGCGCCACGGTTACTGCAACCTGGCGCAAACGTACATAAAAAATACTTCGAATAAATTAAAAAAAAACTTTAAATATACTGTTTTATGACCAGGGAATCGCATAATAAACAGACTATTAAACACGAAAAGAACAGTGAACAAGAGGCTTACTACTAGCGACATTTTCTACGAGCCGACCTTCGCAAGCAACAAATTTTATCTCTGCGGCATTATATGTGATCCGATAGTTAGTATCTTTGGAATATTCTACCTCAAATATGTTTAGACTAAAGCGACATATGCAGCCAGACTACAACAACATAAATAATTATGTACACAGAAATAATTTAGATGTTTTTTTTTTCACAAACCTATTATTGAGCATTTTGAACAACACAATTCGTCGCCGATATTGTTCTTAACGAATGATGGAAGTATTCGGCGTTTGTAACATTTATAAAACACCAGATGTAGACAGATTATCAAACACACTCGCAACGCATAACTTTAAGTGGATGATTTCAAATGATCTACTTAAACTAAAATATTTACACAAAGAAAAATAATTCGCTAAATGATAATTATTAAAACTCATTTTGCATCATCATTCATATCGAAATAGAAAAAAAAAACAATAAATTACAAAACTGAAACAAATCAACATTTATGTACACTGCTTGCAACAGATCTTTGTCTCTGAAGTTAGCTACAAGATGCGCGACATGAATGAAGTTAGAGGCAAGACCGGTTAAAGCGCCAACTTCAGTCAGAGTAATAAAGATCAGTGGCAAGTACTGTACAATACTGTACATATGTACCTGTGATTTATTAAATTATCTTTCATAGCCATTATATGTACGTTTCATTCTCATACATATAAAATGTTAACAATTGCACTGGCAAATACACAGACTATGTAACTATGAGTAACATACTTTAATATTGGTATCACTAAAGGGATGTACTTGGAAAATCAATTCAATGTACTTGTTTTTTTAAGACTTAAAATTTAAAAAAAAATTGAAACAATCTACTTTCCTACACACAGCATACATAGTATGTACATCGTAACATAGCTATTTTATATATATATATATATATATATATGTACAAGAATACAATGGCAAAGATTGAACGCTGCACAGAACTATGAACAAAAGTAATTTACGTTAACCCCAAATCTTAACGTCTTGAAATATATTATCCCTGTACGTTGTATGTGATTAAGGCAAGTTTCTACTGCAGATGGGTAACTTTTTATATTTATTGTCCAAACGGGCACTTGTCAAGATATTAAGGCGCAGTGACTATCTAACTAGCGCCGCCAAAAGATATTCTTATTTCCTCTTTGTACAATTTGAACACATTTAATGAATGTTACAAACCAATTATTTAGAACTAGTGACAAGCTATTTTTATAACGTTCACATCGTTTCTAGAATGAAAGTGGCCGTTTTAACAAAGAGGAACTAAAGAATAGCTTTTGTCTGCGCTATTTAATTAGTCACTGCACCGTAAGGGCCTTAAAAGTGTTATGTAGCGCATTTTTTTTACACAGTAGTGCGACCAAAATAATCATTATTAATAGCAAAACTAAAGTTGCGGGGGAAACGAAGTGTCTTATATTTTCAAATACTGCGTTACGTAATACTTGAACGGCCCCCATATAAGTTAAGCACCTACGGATGTTTTATAAAAGTCCTCCATTCTAGCTGTAACTAACAATATTCAAAGGAAACATATCCTATTAAATCTGCTGAATCGAGCAGAAATAAATAAAATGTACTATTACTGAAACAATTGATCTATTTAATAAATGGTATACAGCTAGAATTACTGACAAAAAAAATCTTATAGTCACGTAGCCTTGGAATGCCATTGTTGATATTCATACATTCTTATATTCAAATTACGGGTAGATACAAAGTTATAATAAATTTAATAAACAACACTGATATGAAAATATCCTAAAAATATAGGAAAGAAAACGTTCATTGCTCAAGAAATATTCATAATCGATGGATCAAATTGTCATAGATTATAATTTTGGAGAATTTTTAATTATTTAACTTCGCGAAAACACACGCATTTTACTGAGAAAATTTGCCGAGCCCAAGTTATTTAGTTTTGTTTGTTGTAAAAGCACCATTCAGGGGGAGAGGAGTGGAATTAAAAAAAAAATTGACAAGGGGAAACGAAAATTTCTGTGATACATTAAATGGATGACTTAAAAAGACACAAAAAATCGGCAATGAAACGAAAGTTAATAAAATCTAAGGGTAACTAGGTTTTACAAAGATCACCATGAGTGGTGGTTGTTTTAGACATGAAAATGTATTTTTATGTATGCATGTAAATTTAGGTTACATTCACAAAGTAAATAGTCCTTTTTTAGGGTTCCGTACCTGAAAGGTAATAAGAACCCTATTACTAAGGCTTCGCTGTCCGTCCGTCCGTCTGTACCCAGGGTGTATCTCATGAACTGTTATAGCTAGACAGTTACACAGAAAATGTATTTCTGTTGCCGCTATAACAACAAATACTAAAAAACAGAAAATAAAATATTATTTAAGGGGGCTCCCATACACCATATGTGATTTTTTTGCTCGTTTTTGTAGATAATGGTACGGAACCCTTTGTGCGCGAGTCCGACTCGCACTTGGCCGATTTTTTAATCCTTGATGCACCACAACATCCACAACGTTTTATTGTTACAATTACAAACAACTTAACCTTTTACGTGATGCCCATTTATTTATTCTCTAAACTAATTAGACATTTTTACAACAACAAAAAAAGTCAATAATTAAGGTAAAAAACATGGCGGCCACATTATTCAAATTGTACAACGTTCAGAAGATTAAAAATGGTCTTTGTTTAAGCTGTTTTTCATAATTTTGCTTCATAAACTATTAATATGACAGCTATTAATTTAATATTAATTACAATAAAAGCCCTCGACAGTTAATCCTGTTATAATGTATGACAACTTTACCCTATTTAATTAAAAAATATCAGCACCCAGAGTTAAAAAATCTATTACAATTTTGTAAGATATAATAGTTAATGAAGCTACAAATTGTTCTAATTTTTTTCATTTCATCACATATTATAAGTAAGTAATGTAATCTTTAGTTACGACACAATATCCTTTTTAAAATAACCAAACATTTTGTATTTACATTAACTATTAAATTCTATAACTGTAAACATCAAATTTGTGTGTTTTTAACTTCTGTACCCCAATACAAAGAATGATATTAAAATATAAAACGATTTGCTTTAGGTGTATCCAAACATCATTTTTTCATAAAAACTGTTACCTAATAATAATATCTTTATAGACATTTCGCTACTCAAACGAGTTGTTATTATTATAGTTATATTATACTATTTAGTCGCAAAACATATTCATCCATAAAATTCTTCTCAATTATTAATAAACAAAGTTAATATCTAATTAACTAAATGTATGAAATCAATAAAAACTTTAGTTATTACATGATTTACGGGAATTTCATGATTAAATATACTTTTTGCGACAGCGATAAAGAGCAATATTTGAAATAACGCATTTTAAGCAACAAAATATTCATAAATATAAAAATTGTTCATAGTTTGTATGAGAAAACTCTGATTCGAATTAAACTTAATAAAAAAAAAATTATTGTGCGTTAAACTAATTTTAGTATACTTTGGGTAACATGCGGGAAATTACGATTTTGGCTGATATGTTATAAGTGACATGATGCAAAAATTGTGTGAAGCCCTACGTGCAATATCTAAAAACACTTCATGTAAGGAAAATAAATTGTAACTACTCCCTTATACTCTTACAACACCATGTCACAAAAATATTAACCACCACGGTTGTATTTTTTAACTATTATAAATATTATTATTATTATTTGTACACTAAACATGTGATTTTTATTTCCTTTAAATTATTTACAAGTAACATGCTTTATGTTAATGCACATCAAAAAAAAAATTAAAATTATAGAGCTTTTAAACCTAGCACGATTAATTTTGATGAAAATGATAATTTAAGCATTAAATGCTTAGTTAAGAAAGATTTAAGAAAAACTTGATATTTATGTGAAATAAAGAATATTACGATTTATTTATTAATATAACAAGATATTGTTGATTATTACAATACGTCATATATATTATTAGAGCATGTGCGATGATAGAATTATATCGATACGTAGTTATCGTTTATCTATAGATATTATTTCTTTTTGTTTTTTATATTGCTGGTTATATTTTTAAGGTCTTGTTATCGCATAAATAAAATAAGCAGCGTGTTTATTAACGTATGTTAACCGCAACGCGTCGTACTATTTACTACAGATACAACTCAAGTGACGTCACTACTACACATAGAAGCTCAGAAATACATTGATAGATTGTAAAAAAATAAAATAAAATTTAAAAACTTAATTATAGGTAAGCTATAAGTGTCTATGGGAAACTGAGTAAAGTTCGCTCTTTTAACCGCAAACCTTTCAAATTATTTCACATGCAATAAGAAATGTTTTATATAATGATAATATTCTTTATTTCACTTGAAAAAAATAAATATTTGTTAGATTAGACATCTATTTATGCGTTTGGTTCGTAAATACTGTTGCGAAAAGTGAATAAATATAGGTATGCATATTAATGGACATGTTATGGTATGGTCATTAATAACGTAGGTATATCATTTTTAAACGCCATTTTTATTCGATATAATTTCTCGAATTGCCGCTGATTTTAAACCCGCTACAATAAAGCCATGTGTTCACTAGGCAACAATTGAGGCATAAGTCCCACATAACACATGACGCTCTATATACTGCAATGTACACTTCCGCGCATCATGTTGTTGGTCAGAGTATGGACATAATGTTGCAACAAAATTTTGCATCGTCACTTAACACTAAACATAGTTTATGTTGAGTGACATGTTCTCTAGTGAACACATAGCTTTATTAACATATCTTTATAAATAGATAAGAGCGAGCGCACACCAAAGACAACTATTTTGCCTAACTCGCCAGAACTGAAAACACAAATACGGAGCTGACAAGACTGTCTTATGAAAACAAATTCAAGAACAGTTTAGTAATGGTGTACACCCTTATCATAAATACATCGTTAACATATTCAGAAAAATGTAAATTCATGCAGTAAGTACCATTGGTACAGAAAATGTCCAAACATTCAATATTAAAAATCTAGAAAGGACCATATCCGAGCTATCAATTATTTTTCACCGTCACAAATATGATACCAATTGTTTCACCAAGAAGAAAGTTACTTTTAACTTTGAAACCAAATACCGTTGCCTTTCCATTCCTCGATATTTAATCCAGGACAATCATCAAACATATCGAAAAGTTACATAGCCAATTTATTATGTGAGCCAAAAATTAAGGCAAGATTCTCAGAGAAATATATATTTTTTCTCGCCCTTTCACGAAACCCAATGTTGGGTGGACTATGCTGTGATAGAACTCTCATACAAAGCCATATTTTGGCATTTTAATCTAGTTCTAGACACAGTTAGATGATGTATCGGCTCATACCAGACAGCGTTCCTGAAACAATTGATAAAGTGTAATTAAAGGACAAACTTAAAATATGAAGAAAGATTAAAAAGCCTCACATAGAGAAATAAATACAAGTCGATTAATCTATTTATAAGCCTGTAGCAGTCCACTGTTGAACTTTGGCATTTTCCAGAGAACATCACCCCACTAGATCCTGTTCAGACTTTCTTATCAATCCACTTCCAGCTACCTTTGTTTTCATTCATCAGACCATCTGTCTGGGGTGCAACCCAGGCTGTGCTTAACGATCCATGATCTCCACTCCAGAAAACGTTTGCCCCAATAGCCATCGGTTCTGCGACCGGATCTAACGGCGATGACGGAATAATAAAGTATTGGCAGAGCCGATTTAAATTTAATTTTTTTGGGTTTTATTGTTTTCCATGTACCAGGTAGGTAATACATAAAACACAAATAGATTTATGTCTCAAAATCTAAAAGACTTCTTAGCCTTGCAATTTTTCGAAAGATCGTGAGTTACGAGGATTTTTAAATATTTTATTATGACCCAAGGAAAAAACGAAAAATCCATCTAAAGACCTGAGTCTCCTGAGGGCCACATAGGCCTGTCTTTTAGCGAATAGTGACTTCCCTAAATCAATTATTGCTTTATCTTATAGAATGCACCCTTGCAACTTGAGCACGGTACCTGCCAAAGTAAGAACTAATGGTAAAATTTTGCGGTAATTTTTCTGATCCTCCTATTCCGTCAAATTCAATAGGAATAGGAGTAAACGACACCACGACACACAGCCAGTATTTTCTATAGCAATAAACAACATAACCCGGAATGCATGGTCATCCCCAGATTAATACATGTTTCGTTTTTTTTATATATTTAAAAAAAAAATCTTCTGAGTGTACCTTGTTTTTGTATGGAAACAGTAATTTTTGAAGCAAAATACAAAAAAATAGTATTTGGCTTTTGAGTTAAAAAAATTAAGAGTGATGTGATTCACTGTTTTGAATATGGTCTATCAAAAAATTTAAAGTCAATCAAATGACTCATCAGATTTTAGGCCACATTTAAATTTTGTAGAAAATCATCGCAGGAAAATGTTCTCGATGAAGATCCATTTAAGTGAGACACGATAATTTAATTGTAGTGGAGGGAAATCCGAACAATGGGTATTTTTACTTTTAAATAACCAAATGTTTCAAAATAATTACAAGTGGCCAATGCCCTATACATAAAAACTTATTTTCGCAAAACTTTCTGCGTGGCCTGGTATAAGCAGTGAGTCAGGATTGGGCAAGGAGTTTGGCATAATATAGTAATATTGATAATTATAATTAGTTGCTTTGATTGGACGTCTAGAACCAATTTCTTGAAAATTGATAACAACCTGGTGGTTCAGTGAAGGACCCCATGCTCCAAATAACATACCAAGATTTGGTTTTTTTCGTTTATATCAAAAAGTGTAAGCTTGAATTGTTTGTGCGTTTAAATGTATATATATATTTATAATATTGGTCCTACAAAATAAAAATAATGAACTGTTATTTAAGAGGTCCATTTATTCTTTTTCCCGGTACGTAATCTGTAGTCATGTCTCATCAACTTTTTGTAATTACAATATATCTCTGAATAAATTACATTTACCCCAGATTAATCTCTAATATACGTCCACCCGCTGAAGAACAGTCAAAATAACTGAAACAGCAAGCTACAGTGATAGTGCGTAGGCCACATCGCTCGTCAAACCAACAACCGATTGGGCACGAAAGGTTCTAGAGCGGCAACCATGAATAGAAAGACGCAGTGTGGAACGGCTTATCTGATAATGCTCTAGTTAAAGCCGCAGACACCCGATGGGCGTGAGGGGCTGAAGACCAGCCATTGTAAAACATATTGGGGAAACCTTTGTTAAGTAAAGGAAGTCTTCCGGCTCAGACGACGAGGGTGACGTCCACTCTAAAATAAAAAAAAAACAAACCAGTTCATCTTCAAAGTTTCCTGGGACGCGTAAGCCGACGTTTCTTCCGTTCAGGCGTGCTGTTCCCTGCATCAGTGGACGCCCTGCGACGCGCAGGCGGTGTACTGCTCTCCTCACCACCGCTCGAATCAGATTTTAAATCAATCTTGATTGGTAATTCCGCGACACTTGTATGCGGTACCAATGGTTCAGAGCTGGAAGCCGGTTCCACTTCCCGGACTTGAGTTTCGGTGCTAGTGCTTGCTGGCCACTAAAAATAGAGATATTAAATGTTGTGACAAACATCTTTGTCACATAACTTTTTATTTTTTATAGCACAAAAGTGGCACACAAGCTTACGGCCCGCCTGATGGTAAGCAGTTACGGTAGCCTATGGAATAATGACTGAGGAACTATGCTATCGTGTGACAGCTTCAGTGTCTCAGTTATGAGTAATCCTGCCTGCTGAACCGAGAACGTGGGTTTGATCCCCGCACAGAACAAATATTTATATGATAAAAAATTGTGATTGTCTTCAGCCAGGATGTTTTCTAATGCGTATTTCTTTCTATGCTAGCCAAATACATCCTCACTGCAGGGGAACTGTCTTTCCTCACTAAGGGAGATTTGGGCTATAATCCTTCACGTGGGTCCTAGTGTATATTGAGGACTTCAGTCTTTTTTTTAGGTATACGTTTCCTCACAATGTTAATGTTATGCATTAAGAACTCATTGGTACACGCCGGGCATGAAACTCTGCCCCTCAGAACGCGAGACGAATTCGAAACCCCTTGGCAACCGACTGTATTAGTTGGCTGTAATCCACATTACAAGCCATGCTTAGTTTGGTACTAAACTGCACTGTGTGAAATTTCTAGGAATATTCATTACATTATTTCGGCCAGGTAGTCACTGCTGGTGAAAAGCCATCCTACCAGAAGCGGCTCGTCCTAAGGAGCGCTGGTGCAGCGCACTCCCACAAATAATTATCAACTTAAGAAACAATATGTTTTAGATTTTACTTAGAATAAATAATTATTATGATTCGATTACTCTTTATGTTAAAATAGAATTTCATTAAAATCATTCTGTACACACACAGCTAACTCAAGATTTAGTACGGAATTGCACTGAGGAGACTGTGTCACTAAGCGGAGCGCTAGCAATTACGCTCCTATGAAACGAATTTTAGTACAAAGACTAGAGCTAAAATCAACGAGTGTAAAAGAGAAAGTTCGACAGTCTTACACGTGAAACATAAGATTTTGTATGAGAAATTAGCAAAATTTCGCTCCTGGGTTTTGTTGCCAGCTGACCCCCGCCTTCGATCCGACGGCCGGCGCCGCACCGACGCGCTGTTGCCGCTCTTGTCACAACAAATGTTTTGTTCGTGCACGGGAGTTTATATTAACAAATAAAATAAGTACATACCTACATAAACAGTATCTTTATTGTCTAATAAGTAACTATAGCAAAGTAAAATGTGATTATTGTGATGTAATTAAACAGCACTAAAAGATTTAAGTAACTCAGTTTGAAGTAGACAAAGCAAAAATGTGACACAAAAGCATAAACGCGCGCGCACCTAAATATGGGAATAAATTGTAGTTATTAATAGAATATTAAAAGGTAAGCATTTAAACGATTGTAATTTGGTTTTTTTTTTTGGTGAACACCTAATAAAAATTGTCACGAGCCGCCTCTGCATCCTACGCCGCATTTTCCAGCACAGGGCCGTTTGTAAACTATTTTTTTAAACGATTATGAATACAACTTACACAAATCTCACGTCTTGGAACAATAGTCCCATATTTTTTTCAGCACTGAATTACAATACATGACAATCACTCAGTAATTGTAATGCACTAAGAGAAAAGCAAGCTTCGCACTATATATTGATTTTAAATCCTTCAGCAGATGATATAGTTTAATATACCACAAAATCTGAACGAAAACTGCGTATTTACGCGATCCAGTTACGTATTAAGTTTGTTACAATCTGTTAGTACTAACTTGAGCGAGCGGGGTAGAAGGCGACAACCGTAGAGCGGCGCCGCATTCAGCGCAGAGTGGTGGCACGGCGGGGGACCGCGACCGCCAGTACTGCAGCTCTGTCTTACACTTGTTTAACTCCTGAAATCAAAAACATAGTAAGCAATATAGTATGTCAAATTAATAAAATTGATCAAAGTACATAGAACAAAAATATTAGATATCGCTTGAGAAAAATTATATATATTTTGCGAGCAGCAATTGGTTATCGATTTTCATTCGATGCGCAGCAACGTTCATGTTGTTCATTGATTTTTTCTTTTTTATACCACTAAGGTAGCAAACAAGCTTACGGTCCGCCTGATGGTAAGCAGTCACCCTAGCCTATGGACGCTTGCAACACCAGGGGTATCACTCGCGCGTTGCAGACCCTTTAGAAATCGAATAACTTCTCTCTTGAAGAACACCATACTGTAGTCCTTGGAAAAAAATTGGACAAAAAGTAATGTGTATCACTATTTAAGATCGAAAGTGTGATGAATTGTCTGCCAGTAATATTATTGCGGTGGTAGAAAGAAGCCGTTCTTCAGAACACAACTCATTATATCAGCTTGTAGAAAGTTACCGTGGGCATTATTTTTAACAATTCTCCAACACACTACGCTATATAGTGGATATAAGCGGTAGAACACACACACAGGTGTAAACATAGCTAAATAGGATGGTCGAGAATTTGCGCTATTTTCCAGCTTTGGTTTCACTATCGCTACTTGGTGAGTATCGCTACTCTCGCTTTTATTAGTTATTACCAGTTTTAGTATTATTGGTGGTAAAATGAAAGATCAGTGACAACAGAATAAAGTCAGGATTAGACAAAATATCAATTATTTCACGAACTTGTAATAAAGTCTGAAATTTTCTACTTGTCTCTTCATTCTTCTTATCATAATCGTCGAGCCGATTTGCGTACTCTAAGGTCTGCTTCGCTTGCTCCGCGATCTGCTTCTGTTGCTCCGCTATTTGTTTTTGCTGCAGAGCTGTTTTGCGTTTACAACTGCGTAAATCGCTCCGAAGCGCCGATAACTGGTCGTTGTACCTACACAATAAATTTTAATTTAACACAATACATATGGTTTATTTAGCATTTAATACTGATACGATAAAAGACGGCCCCGTGGCTTTTTTGATACTAGTACTTGTAGTGGTTTTGTCTTTTACTGGTTTATAATTGTTTTTTACTAAGAAGAGTCAGCAAGAAACTCAGCAATTGCTCTTTATAAAAAATAAATACTGAAACTCACTTGCTTACAAAATGTCCTATAGATGACAATAAACCAAATTGTTGGTGTCAGTACAACTTTAATATAATATTTGATCGAGTAGGTCTTAAGACGACCCAACCTTAGCAAATCCCAGAAAAAGTCAGTTGGCTAACTTGGACATAAATTAAGTGTCAGTTATTTGCTTAAAAAGGCAAGAACCTCGTAATACTAATAAACAACACGTTAGCGTAAATCTCACAGGTAAATTAAGTGTCTGCTTTATTTAACTCAAACGTTTTTGTATATTATATACTAGCTTCTGCCAGCGGCTCCGGCCGCCCTAAATTTCGTTATCGGCGTAGGTTCTTACGGCAACTCCGCAATTATAGAAAAAAAAAACAAACAAACATATCTTTCCTCTTTAATGGCATAATACATTCGTATCTGTGAAACCATGGAAATACACATACAAAAACAAAAATTTCAACCCAATCGGTCAAGCCGTTTAGTAATTGACATACCGACAGCAGCGCCACCTACCGGGTCTAATTGTATTTTTGAATCATTCAGGAAACCATCGAAATACCCATATAAAATTTCAACCCATTTAAAAAGATAAGTACGGAAGGATAATTCTTTCTACCCGTTGTCCTATTACCCGTTTTCCTGTAGGAATGAAGCATTTTCCCGCAGTAAAAAGTAGCCTATGTTCATCAGGGATAATGTCGGCTTCTAATGGTAAAAGAATTTTTAAAATCGGTCTAGTAGTTACGGAGCCTATTCAATACAAACAAACAAACAATCAAATCTTTCCTCTTTATAATATAAGTATAGATAGTGGTTATATTATGGTTATAAATATGGTTGTAGCCCATAGACATATAATATATAACTTCGTAAGGACCGGGCCAGCAACGCATTCAAGTTGACGTAGCGTTTTGTTTTGACGGTGCTAAAATTAGCAACATGATTTTATTCAGTATCAATTGGTACAAATACCACAACCTTTTTCATCCAACCATTTTTCAGGTCATCAACCACCTTTACCAATAGTTAAGAAAATGCTTCCTTATAATTTATTCAAAATTAAACTACTTAAGATAATCTTACTTTTTCATTCCCTGCTTAATGCGGTGTATCCGTTTCCGCAGCACCATATTACTCTGTGGCGGTGGTGGAGAGGGTGGTAGACTCTCCTCCATAAATAAGTTTAGTGAAGATCCTCTTCTATCACTATTACTCGTCCCGGGTTGTTGTTGTGAGGTAGATTCAAAACTACTAGGCGGAGGGGAATCCAAACAGATATAGGATTTACTGCTTTCGCCTGCTGCTTAATCAAAAAAAAAGTAGGTTTAATCTTAGGAAGTATAAGTTAAAAGAGTAGGCCTAATATTTACAAGATAAAAAGGCATTGAATCCTTTATTTTTGGATAATTAAAAGGTAAACAGATAAATCACAGCTCAGTCACATTCGTAATGATATGCTCAGTTAAGCAACGTCGAGCGTGGACAGTCATTGGATGGGTGACGGCCTAGTGGCACAACTTTTTTTTCTAAGCTCCTCCTTTTTTCCGAGGGCATGTTAAACTGTCAATCCTGGCTGATGTCATGTGGCAGCAATCGTTAAGGCAAGTCAGAGGCTTTATGTACGGCTTGGAAATCCTATAACTAAGAGAACTTTGCTACCCTAAGTTAAATATCTATAAAGAGAGGCCTGTGCCTGTGTAGTGGGACAAACAAAAGCAAAGTGCAACAATATAAAACTTTTCATTAAAGCAATACAATGCTATGTTGCCCCTTTCTTAACCCTATATAAGTTTTTAATGTAAGATATGTTCTTAAAGCACTTCCCAAAACTAGGAATAGTAGAACCTCAAGACGATGATCAACAAACAGTTTCACATCCAATGATTGACTACAACATGACTTGCTAACATAGCAAATTGTTTAAAATCAGTTTATGCTACTAAATTTCACGAAAAATTTAGTAAAAAAAACAGTTGCATTTCAATAGCGTATTGCAAACTACTGGGGTAACATTTATAAAATGACTGACCTGAAGAAAATGAATATTGAAAACTTTGAATTCTGTTAAAAATCAGCATAAGTTGCTAATTTAATCAACATGTCTCGAAATAATGTTGCATTTGAATAGCATATTGAAATACAGTTTAGTGACGTATTCGGGAGTGACATGGCAAAATTTAGAAGTATTTTTCCCTCAGTACCAAGCATGTAAAAATCAAACTTGACAAAGCCTACTGCCAGTTACTGTACACTGATCCGCAGTGTAATAACAACTTTAGGATGTTGATGGAATATAATGGCAGAAATATTGCAGCGCGTTGTGTATGTTCACTAAGACGAGTACGGATGACTTTGGTAGTATCCAGTAAGAGAAC
Organism: Apoda limacodes; assembly: GCA_946406115.1. Classification (NCBI taxonomy): domain Eukaryota; kingdom Metazoa; phylum Arthropoda; class Insecta; order Lepidoptera; family Limacodidae; genus Apoda; species Apoda limacodes. The sequence continues at coordinate 12,428,336 of OX291553.1, read as the reverse complement.
AGCCTACTCGATGCGCCGTGTACTGGCTAGACCCTATAACATCATGAGGCTGGTATACACATCCACATATGGCAAAACCTAACGCAGCGATTTAGTTTTTAGAATAATCAACTTAATAGGTTATTAATTACTAGCTTTGCCTGCGGCTCCGCCCATCCTAAATTCTGATTCAAAACCTTAATAACAGTAAGGAAGTTTTCCTATACATGTAGTTATAGTTCCTCCATGTCAATTAGGTTATAGTCAGTGGTGTGTGGGAACTTTTCAGTTTTCAAAATAGCTGTCTCTTCAACTATTTCTGGGTCAAACTTTAGCCTAATTGGATGCGTTGCGACATGAATGAAGGATAGACAAACAAAAATTCACTGTCGCATGCATTTATAATATTAATATGGATCTATGGAGATGGTTTTTGGGGATGGTAACAATTTTTTAAATTACCATGACTTAAAATGATTTTTTTCTATATTCAAGCCTTATATCATAAAATTTATAGTTTTGTTTTTCTTTTTTAGAAGTTAGATAAAGAATAGTTAGGTTTGGAACATTTTGTACAAAAAAAAAACCAGTTCAATTCATTCTTACGTGAAAACGCAGTCGTGATGTCAAAGAAGTCCGTTCCAAAGTATGTAATCTCGGGCAAGTTGGGCTCAATGTGTTCCTTGAAATATTCCATTGCCATAGTCGTCAGGTCAAACAGCTCATCAGTCACTTTATAAGGCCTCGCCAATTTCGTTGTAGTCTTAAGATATGATAATATATTGTACACCTCATCTAAAATCTGAAAATAATGAGATTTTATTGTAAACTACCTAACCTGGCTTAGCGTTCCGACTTTAACCTTTTTTCTTGGCTTATATGGGTTATAGCGTGATGGTCATTAGTCTTAGCCTTCCTTAAGAATTAGGCTATCAAATGCAAAAATAATTTTTCAAATCTGACAACTCTACAGCTTTCTTTAATTAGTAGGTACCTATAGATAAGATAGACAGATATTAGATATTTTTGGACATTACACACAGCGCCGTCAGATTTCATACAAATTGCGTTACACTAAATATCTTTAACTACAAATATTTCGGTATCTGCTAAAAAAGCATTATTATAATATTTCGCTATCTACAATAGTCGCAAAAAGCATATTCATCCATAAGACGTCAGAATGATTCAATAATCAGAGTTGTCTGGATATAAAAACCGGTAAGATATACATACATATACTTAATGAAATTCAACTAAAAATTCTTTTCATAATTCACTGGCATTCCTGTATGTTTGCGACTATTCGTAAATAACTAGATCATAACGCATTTTGTGTGGCAAAATGTTCATAACTATAAATACAGTAATATTATCAGAGCAATGACGCGTAGTTGCAGTATCCAAGAGGCAGCCGGATATCTCGCAGTATTTGAGCTCCCGAAGTGTTATGGAACCGCCCTTTGCAAAACGAACTGAGGCGACTTAACCTGGGGCGGAAAAAGAGGGAAAAAATTGTCACGAGGCAGCCAGTGAAAACAGGGGTTGCCTGAAAGTGCATGAAATTTGTCATATTTTTTCGAAAAGTTATCGAACGTGTACTTAAGTAATTTAACGATTATTCGTTTTTGCGAAATTTCATGGGAGAAGGATGGCATCATAAAAGACTCAAAAAACAAATGCCATTCGATTTCAATGATTTTAAGTGCATTTTTCCCAAGTTCTGGTCCACCGCTCAAAAAAATAACAATTTTTCTCATCCAACGCTCGAAAAATACAATTTCTTGCCGGCTTCAACTCTGACGGAACTTTTTTCTTTGCTCGCGTACAGGTCACCGGTCGCACCAGGAGACATGGCATTAAAATTACATTATATAAACAGCGTATACACTTTAAGGTAACCGCTGTTTCCATCGGCTGTCTTGCGAAAATATTTTTTTACAACCCTTCTCTATTTTCGCCCTTGGTCAGCTTTAGGTTAGCTCAGTTCGGGTTGCACAAGGCGGTTCCACAACACTTCGGGAGATCAAATACGCGAGCTATATTGCTTTAACTATAATGCAGTTTTTATAATTTATTTTTATGTCTGACTCCCCTTAAAATTTATATTTATAAATGTTTACCCATTATTAATATTAGTAACGAATCATTACCTATATTCCTCATTATGAGTATTCAGTAAATGCTTTAACTATAATGCAGTTTTTATAATTTATTTTTATGTCTGACTCCCCTTAAAATTTATATTTATAAATGTTTACCCATTATTAATATTAGTAACGAATCATTACCTATATTCCCCATTATGAGTATTCAGTAAAATAAACTACTTAGTAAAATGTATTATATATTTACGTCAGACATTGTTTATTGTTCTGTGTTGTAATCATTCTTGCACATTTCGCCAAATTGATTATTTTTCTCTAGAGAAATTAGTTTCAAGGCATAAAAGTTATCCATATCAACCACCTCAATGTATAATTTTTAAATCCAAAAATAAAATATCTCACTAAAAGCTTTTGCATGCGGCTCCGCCGTCGCTAAATCCAGTTATCGGCGTGGCAAATCCTTGATTACAGTAGGTCTCTATTTTGTGATTTGTGTAAGGAAATTTTCTATAACTATAGTTCATCCACATAGAAATTTGTCACAGTTATTCCTGTGGGAACTTTTAACTATCCCTGCGCTAAATTTGAGCTCAATTGTATTCACCGTTGCGACGTAAAGAAAAACAAAGTCACTCACTTTTGCATTTATAATGTTTATATTGGTGCATTCAGTCCCTACGTATGCTGTTTGTTTGCTTGTATCAACTTAAATGTTGGAACAACTGGTAAACTTGTTTTTTTTAAATGAATGTTGATTCAAGAGCAAAATTAAATACATGTGAAACTGGTTTAAATTGTACATAGTATAAAAGTTCATTTATTTATATTCAAAATTTTATAATATAAGTAATACCACACTAAAAAGAAAACACTTTATACTTTATTGAATTTATTGCTTCAAAATGGGATTTCGGTTGAATTCACTTAATATATATACCTATAGTTAAGCACTTTTTTTCCCATTTGTTTACCCTATTTAACAATACCTGTTAATTAACTTATATACTCGTGTACATATATAAATAAGGCTTCCTAGCGTCGTTGACAAATTTATTTGCGAAAGTATTTATTGATTGAATGAGTAAGGGAATGGGAAAATTAAAAAACGAAATGGGGTGCATATGGATCAGGTATTTTACTTGCGTAATGTAGTAAAGAATGGTTTGGCAAAAAGTTAAAAAGTCTATTGTGCCTTCATGGTTCTGGAAAATGTCAGAGTGGTGAGGAAAGAGTTGTGGTCGGCTTTTTTCGTGTAAGCGTAAGCGACAACTTGATCCAAGCACTGAAATCTTTGTATCGGGTCACTTTGTCAGGATAAATGGGGCACAAACAGATTGGTTTAGCATCAAAAAAGGTGTAAGACAAGGAAGTGTAGCGTCACCCTGGTTGTTCAATCTATTCATGTTGTCGGAACGAGTGAAAAGGCACTTAGTGTTAAAGAACTAGTTCACAGAATTCTTTTCCGATAAGGGTTTTGTTTTGTTTTTTATATTACAGATGACAACCGGATATCCAGCGGCAAAGTGTATAGACATGTATGGAAGCTCTAATTTGTGCCACCGTTTACAACCCGGAATCTGCATAAAATTTACCCACGAGAATTCGGCACTGGCTACTCGGTTACCGGAACGTGTGAAAAGTAACTTATACCATAGATACTAGATAACGGATACAATTACTTATATAGGTACTCCTGTATTATAAATACATAGATATTATACATAAAAACACCTAGTCTCCAGACAAACACAAATGTTTATCACATAAATATTTATTCTGTGCGGCGATCGAACAGGCGCTCCTCGTATGCACATGCTTAAAAAATATAAAAAATTTATTACCTCTCCCGGAAAAAAACAGCAATGTTTACGTTCTATATGTTTACCAAAAGTCATTTGTAATAGACTTAATCTCATATGCAGTGTCTCAATAATATCGGATTCGCAAGCCAAAGGATGGCTTCGACGGGCCGACTCTCTACGAGGCATCTTGGCTTTGATCGATTGGAATCTATGTAACATCTGATTTTGCAGTCTTTGAAATGTAGAATTCAATATGGAACTGCATATTGTGTTAAACTGTCGGCTGACCTGAAAGTATAAGACAATATAAACAAATGAGATTAAAATACGTATATTGTGATAAGAATATGATGTTTTAAAAGAAGAAATCGTAGTAATTGTTAAGGTAATTTTATCTTATGTAGTTTTTGTTTTAATTTTATCTTATTAAATTTTATTTTTGATAGTTCAGTTAAACTTTCGTCAAGGATATGAAGTACCTAACCTTGATTGCGCTATGGGCTGAAAATGCCTGAAATTGACGCCTAAAATAACTTTTGGTTTCTAAAGACCTTAGGGCCCAATTTACTGGTACTGGAAAAATCTATTTACAGCTGTTTAGAAGTCGCATATTAGAACTACACTAAATTATAAATAACCACTAAACATTACCACCCTACCTTCTTTTATATCCATATCACACCAGACAAAGGTTCAATAAGAACATTTTTGAACCTGGTTCTAAATACAGTATTTGATTCAATAAAACATTTAGACCGCATTAGCCAATAACCATTGCTGGCAGACATGTTGATTTCGTTAACATCTTAGTCCAGATACACTGCTATCAGAAGTAGTGTTGCGGCGATGGGCTCACCACCTGTGATGCAGGATTTAAGTGTTTGGTGAAAGGCTGTCCCCACATTATGTGGGTGTGTTTGCAGAGACTAATTAAACTCTTCAAGGAGTAAAAGCCGTAAAGTTTTACTTTCATACAAAAGTAGTAGTATTGTTGGTTACATGTTTTTGTTAAAATTTTATTTCATTATACTTATAAATGTTTTGGTATTTATTCATTGAAAAAACTTATTTAAACACTTTCTTGGCCTCATGGCCAATGTCACATGACCGGAAACGATATGCAAAGTTAAGCAACGCCGGGCGCGGTCAGTACTTGGATGGGTGACCGCCTAGTGGCTCATATTTCTGGGCTCCTTCGTGCTTCGAAGGGCACTGTTCTAGATGTTTGTTATATGATAACAGACTTAAAGCTAAGTTAAAAGCCTTGAAAACTATGAGTCAAATAGCCACTCGCTCGACAAAATACATCAACCCGCATTAGGACAGAATGGTGGACTATAGCCAAAGCCTCCTTTTTCAAGAAGAGGCCTAAACCCTTGCAGTTTAATCTTAATTGCTGCTAAATGTTTTTAATAAAATCACATTATTTATAACTCTATTGAAAATTGTAAAATAATTAAAAATCTGACTGCAGGAAAGTTAATTTCACAGTTTCTTTTCACCAGAATGCCATTTTGATTTAAAAACGGTAGTAGGTTACTGACTTGCAAAAAAGTGATATGTCTTATTTTTGAGAAACATATAACAGGCACAAGTATACGTAAATTACAACTGTGATCAGTCGGCAAGGTAACAATTTTGTATGAAAAACAAATTTTATTAATGCACCGGTAGGTTTCTACAAAAAAAAATTATGTTCCTAATCTTATTTTTTTACTGAGAAGAGCCGGCAACAAATTCACAATTCCCATACAGAATGGTCATCATTGCTTAAAAATTATTAAGAACTTGCAAGTATTTGCATGAATCTTTATAAATAATAATATAGTTTATTCATTTATCTTTAAAATATTGATCTTTATAAATATTAATATTTTTATATTTAAACCTTACCTACCATAACTAAATAGCACTTTAAAAGCCAACGGCGAACAACAGCATACAGTTTATTCGAAAAAATATTGATAGCAAACAGATCATGTTGGCATCCATGTGAAACCATAAAACCGCTATCTAACCACAACTTGAAATTCAAATATGTCATTGAAAGTCAAATGACGTATTGAATCGAATTGATCTATATAATGTTTTTCATCTACCATTATTTTATAAAAGCTGAGGAGCATATATCGTTTCGGCGTAGTAACTATTTTATTTATTCATTTATTCACAGTGGCGGGCCTGATACCATTCAACATTTTCTACCAGTCAACAAACCGCAAGGCAACGACAGGATGGACCCGACTGTGTAAAGACATTTGGCTAGGAAACCAAAAAAAAATGCTGTTATACTGGTTATTGAGACCTTCTATCTCTGTGATACATAAGAATCTAATGCAAGTGAGTAGTCGCTGACCAGTTTTACTATGTGGATTTTTTTGAACACCTTACTATTTTTGAAAACATCATAACTTATAAAATAATTAAGATGGATATGCTGATTTAAGTTTTTTGACTCTCTAAATTTCGTCGTACAATTTAACAATGAGGTTGATATTTGGACACACTAAACTAAATACTTTAATCATATATACTCGCAATGTTTTTTAAAAAAACTTGATATAGTCCAGGCTAAATAATATTGTTTAAAGAACGACGTTTTCGTTGCAAGACCGAAACCGTTTTTTCGTGTAGAAAAAAATATATATAACTTGGAAGAAATAATTGAAACAGCTGAATTTAAGCGGAACCTGCCCTTCGCCGGGGGTGAAAATAGGGTTCTAGCGATTAGAGCTAAAGAGCTAAAAAAATAAAAAGGAAAAATAAGTGTTTACATTTTACTCATTAAATTTGAGGTTAGGTCAAAAAATTGTCACTATAAAAGTTATATAGATTTATATATTATCAAGAAGTTTGTCATTTGACTTTTTTCTTTAAAATCAAAAGATTTGGCCGCGGCTTCATACGTACTAAATTTGGTCATCGCCACGGGATTCTGCCTTATACCTTCAGTTATCGTTGAAGGCCTTTATGAGCAACTCGCCAGATTCTCAACTCACCAGAAGTACAATGAATAAGAAAATAGACGTAAATTAGAATATTAAAGCTTTTTAACCGACTTCAACTAAGTAGGTTCTTAAAAGTAGGTTTGTATTTTAACTACATAAAAATCAAGTGTGAGTTTAATTGACGCACTTTTATGTAAATATGTACTGTTTTTAATTATTCTTTATTATTTCGAATGACAGCTGTCAAACTATAAATCACTATATCTCCGTAACTATTGATCGTAGGCTAGTAGTTTCCTTACAGAAGTTATAGATCTTATTGAGATCTTTATTTCTGATGACAGCTGTCAAACTGTAAATCGCTATATCTCCGTAACTATTGATCTTAGACTAGTAGTTTCTTTACTGAAATGATAGATCTCATCGAGATCCTGATTTCTAATGACAGCTATAAACAGTGGGACCACTATAAATAGCTATACATCTGTAACTATTGATCGTAGACTAGCAGTTTCTTCAGAGATATGATAGATCTAATCAAGACCTTTATTTCAGATGACAGCTGTCAAATAAGAAACTACTATATCTCCGTAACTATTGATTATCGACTAGTCGTTGCTATTTAAACATACGTTTACTATTCTGTAACTCCAAGTTTAATAATAATAATATGCCACCTGTATATGACGTAGTCAACAAATAAAAACGTAAAAAGAGCAGCCTTATCACTTAAAAGTGATCTCTTCCAAACCCTTAGGGTAGACGACTGTTACTTTGTCTATTAGACCATTTGCTCAACTGGCAGGAGGCTGTCCTACGCAGCGCTTTCGGATAAATCGCTGCTCTCAAAAGATTTTCGCCCATCGGTTCTGATCAGTGCTCAGCTTTGCGCTTTGATGAACCATTTTGTCATTTATAGTTTTATAACAGATTTCCTATGTTCTGATTTGACCATATTTTTACACTGCCGACCAACTTTGAGCGTTTTATTTTATTATATTTCAGCTGTCATCGAAAATGAAGATCTCGATGAGACCTATACCTTCTTTTAGAAGTCTACGATCAATAGTTACGGAGATACAGCAATTTATAGTTTAACAGCTGTCATCAGAAATCTCGATTTCGACCTATCGCTATGCTAAAAATAATTATAAAATGAAGAAAAAATCCCAATTCACTTTATTTCAATTCCAAGGACACAAAACCATTAAAACAAACCAAATTTTTATATTCAAAAACCCTCACTGCGTTAATTCAACTCACTACAAAAAAAAAAAAACCGTCGAAAACATTTTCTTTTTAGAGTCGGCTTAAAATGCTTTTTTTTTTAATTTTGTAAAATCCACAAGTGCACTAATTAAAGTGCAATGACTCACTCTTTATGTTTTTTGAGTAAAGCTATCTGTTAGTGATTGTACCATTTCTGGCTAGTTGAGAATCTGGCGAGTTGCGAATCTGGCGAGTTGCTCATAAAGGGTTGTAGGTACTGAAAACCAAGTCCCGTCATCATGCCGACGTAAACTAATAATGCGATGTGCTTTAAAACCCGCAGAAAATATTTTACCGTGGGAACACTCAATCGAAATAAAACGTTGTCAAATGGCCAGTACTACTATTATTACCTAATGCATAATATATACCTGTCGGCGGCCGATCGTAAAATCCGGTAGATCACGAAACTCCTAGGCAGATCGTGAAGCATGGAATAAAAATTATCATATAACTGAACAGATTATTATTTGAAGCTTGGCTGGAACGCTCCGCTCGCTTCGCTCGCTCCGCATCTACGTTTACAAAAGAGAAACTGAACCTAACCTATCATACATGACTTATACAGTGCTATTTCTGTTCCTTTCGTTTCCATACTTAACGATCTGCCTAGGAATTTCGTGATCTGCCGGATTTTACGATCGGCCGCCGACATACCCAAACAAGTTAAGTTTGCAAGAATTGGGTTAATTTTGTTACAGTCCTCAATAAACTTTTTGACGTGAAAAAAAATATATGTCACTAATATTATAAATGTGAAAGTAACTCAGTCTGTCTGTCTGTTACCTATCCGCGTATTGCGTTGTACCGAGATGCCAAAGATGAAATTTGGCATAGAGATAGTTTGAGTCCCGAGAAAGGACAGAGGCTACTTAAAAACGTGTGGGTCAATTTTTTTTTATAAGAGTTGCTGTTGAAATCGTTCACCGATAACCGAATTGTGGGCGAATGGAACCGCAGGCAAAAGCTAGTATTTCATAGTTCAACCCTTAATTAAGTGGATTTGCTATTATTAAATACCGATAAAAATCTGTATCGTACTTGGAACTGCGTCTCTTTTTATGCTTCAATAGTGTAGATGTTTTTTTACACTGGTCGAGCGGCACGCCCTAACACATTTCTAAAAAAAGTCACCACTTGTAGCAGAAATCTTAACTTAAGCTTACAGCTATTTTATAGCTTACGGGATAAAACCACAGAAGATGGACCCGAACTGTCGCTGTGAATAGGAACAAGATTGCCAAATAGATTTGACTCGCTTAAACCTACATGCGACGTCGACATGATAACCAACAACGTGGTGAAGACGGTAAAGGAGATGGCACGCAAACTGTACCCATCCACCGCAATAAAGAAACAGAAAGTTATGAGGAAATTGTGTACCATCTAGCCAAAGGTCTTCGTCAGATGCTGAATCTCTAAACGGGATGATATTTAAGATAAGACGGAACCTTCGCGACTCCAGCTTGCGCACCATTGGGCTGGCGATTGAGCAAAGCTAAAGGTCAAGTGTTTGTTGGTCAGCTCGAAGAGCCATTTGACAAAACCTAAGTAGTAGCAGATGGTTGAACCGTCACCTACATACCTGGGATCTCGGCAAAAGCCAAGTCCTGAGTGACGGAGATTCGAACCCGGCGCGTGCACTAATTTGTCTTTTTCTTTATCTCTCAAGTACATTGATTATTTTTGAATTTTAAATTGATTATTCACTCCACTAGCTTTTTGGTTAAGGAAAACATCGTAAGGGAATTTCAAAAAAACACGGTAATATTATCTCTCAACCTTTGTAATGACACAATTAAGATGTGGTTATATTAATTTTCCAAAGCCCACAATCCGCACTGGGCCCACGTGTGGACTATGGCCCTAATCGTATGGAGGCTGATAAGGAACGATGGAAGGGCAGATGGAAGACTACAAACCGTCGACGTAGTCAGGAGACTTTACTTGTTTTCAGAAGTGCATAAACGTAACGACGAATACTTCGCACATCTAATAGCTTTGCAGAAAAAATAATTACTCTATAATTACCCCAAAAGTAAAATCAAAAGTGATTGATATTTCAAATTTCACAAAGGCGATCCATAGGAATTCTCTGCCCAGTATATCAGATTGACTATCTTTTTAGGCTTAAAGCCCCTTGTCCGATTTTTCAATGTCATTTTTCAACGGACTTTGGACGAAAAAATAAATGGACAGCAGCAGTGTTGGCGCACTCCGAAATTTAGGTAAGTGCGATGCTCGTGATGTCATGGACACGAGTGGTTTTGGTAAATTTCTTAATATATTTACGCGTTTTGTACGGGAGCTGACGGGAGTGAAACTTTTGGACATTAGTACAACTAATTTTGTGGTTCAGGGTACAATAAGAGCGTGTATACGAACCAGATAACGTACCTCCGAATTTTGCGACCAGATGTTTACTGTCAGTCTGTATAAAAACGAACGTTTACCAAAGCTTAAAGGCATGCAGGTTCCATTAGTTTTTATTTTGTTTGTTGTTTTGTTTTGACGGTTTCGTACCTCGAAAGGAAAAAACGGAACCCTTATAGGATCACTTTGTTGTCCGTCCAGCCGTCTGTCCGTCTGTCAAGACCCTTTTTCTCAGGAACGCGTGGAGGTATCAAGCTATAATTTATTTCAAATACTCAGGTCTACTGTCCCTTGGAGTTGTAAAAATTAAACTTCTAAGTCAACGCAATCAAAAGATACAGCGGTTTATGCCGCAAATTTTTTAAACTCGCAAGGAAATAAAACCTACAGGTTACTTCCCGTGAACTCAGAATCTTGAAATTTGGTACGAAGCAACGTCTTATAGCACAGATAAAGGAAAAAATTTCGAAAACCGTAAATTTTTAGTTACATCATATAATATTTTTTTTTTAATAATATAAATCAACAAATAATAAATTTGCACGGAACCCTCGGTGCGTGAGCCAGACTCGCACTTGGCCGGTTTTTTTTTTCTTCTCTTGAAATTTTTTTTAGTCAATAAACATATAACTCATTCCAAAACGTAGTGTTATAGTCACTACTAGGCAAAGTAGATTTATTATTGTTGATTTATTAGTAAACCAACTTAGAAGCTTACATTAATTTTCATATCACCAACGTGGCAACCACAACAAAATAAATAATAAGTATAATAGCCAGTTCACATGAATCTTGCAAGAGTCAACATAGCACATAACTACACACTTAGTTTGCGCGCAGCTTACTAGGTGCAACACAGGTAGTAGTATAAATAAAAAGTCCCTTTTAAAAAACAGGGGGAAGCACCTCTAAAACGGCACAGTATGTGACAATGCAAAGGATGACCCAAGCAACTTAACTCATCAGCATTCAGAATCTTAAGACAATTTTAGGCACAAAAATTGATGTACCCAATATTAACTGCTTTACCTTGAGCACACAAACAGACATTGGAAATAACAGAAAATTTAGTACACCAAAATTACTGTTTCATGTATGAAGTAACTAACCTTCAAAGAATTTTTAAGCCTGTTTTAGCATTCTATGGAATTCTATATAAGGAAAATTCCTTATATTCTAATTTAGCTATAACACTATACATTTAAAAGCAGTCAAACTGGGACACATTACCTATACTAGAAGTAAAAATAAGCTGTTGGTGCATGTAAATACTAGAAGTAAAAATAAGCTGTTGGTGCATGATACACGTCTACACAAAATAAGTCACTCTTTTATGGGGCAATGTATACACTTTTACAACAAAGTTCCGAGTAAAATTCAAAATCTATCAATAAGTAAATTTAAATCTTTTTATCAAGCAGGTACTTTGAAAAAGGCATACTACAATATTTCAGACTATGTAAATGATAAAAATCCTTGGGACTGATGATGCTCAATTACAGGATGCATAGGTAAACCAAATTAAAATGGAAATAACATAAAATTGTACGACTAAAAATTTTTTATTCAAAACATTAATTGTATTTTAATTTATTTGTATTATTGATAGTGTTTTTAAAAGAGTAACTATCGAGTTTCTTGCCGGATTCTTCTCGGTAGAAATCAACAACATCGTGAACCAGCGGGAAGGTGGGAGGGTTCAAAAAATAATATCTTATAACTTTGACGATTCAAAAGTGATTGTAAAATCCTTATTTGAATAAACCATTTTGACTTTTTTGACTTTTTATACTTGTAGAATAGATAGATTAAAACCAACATTTATATTAAAACATTTTTAGTGGCAAAAATACTCATCAATGAATGCTTGACATCTTAATACAAACAATACCTACTAAAATTTTGATATTGATAGGAAATGAATGAAGGACAGATGATAAAACATACAAACATAATAATTATTTCTTTTGATATGTTATCCCCACAACAAATACTTTGTGACATACAGATACATACATTTTTTCTTAGCAAATAAGATAGATAAGATCAAACCCAACACAGCTTTAAACCTTGCATATCCTCAACACAGGTTTCCCATTTCAACACCACATTTTAGCACAATATTCATTTGTCATGTTTTTTTACCAATGATGAAACCACTTTCACCCCTGTAGAATGATAACCCTGTATGTCCAGAGAAAGATACTTTACAGGAAACAAAAAAAAATGTAAGTTGTGTGTTTTTTATAAAGATGGCCTTAGTAGTCATATATTTGTATTTATGGTTTAGCTGTACTATAAAATACATTGTTTCCATTTAATAAAAATATCAATTGAAGAAAAACATGTTTTGACATACAAGGTATATATTCTACAGTGACATTATGTTTCTGATACTTACCTATACTTTATATTACTTAATCTAAGTAATTTAAAAAAATATATTGTCAAAGAAATACTAAAATATATTACCCATCAAACTCTACAATAGTACAAAAGAATAACAAGACTACACAACCACTACATCCACATGTCAAAAGGCAAAGTTGTGGGTGTGATGAACAGATATGTTGGTAAACCTGACTCAGAATCTTTTTGCGAATCTTGTAAACATAACCTAACTTTACTTAATGTTCACTTTTTCTGGTAATTTAATCATAACTCATTAAAATACTTACATGATGACCTTTATTGTCACATTCTGTAACTGGTTTTCAAATCACAACACTGATTAAACAGAAAAATCTACAAAATTCCAAATTTACAATGAGAAATATTAAACGTATTTATGTATATGTTGCATAGACTAACAAAGTGAAAGACACGGGTCAAGGTCATTTTTGTTTACCTGAATTGCAATTAGATTCCGAGTCCAGTTGACATTATTTTTTTTCTTACTATTGTGTGTGAAATGCAATCAAACAAAAATAGTGAGATTGAACTAGGTAGGCGTATTATTTGAGCCTAAATCATAGTTTTCTTGATTTTCAGTTTACATTTTTGCAAAAAAGGATGAACAAGTATGTGTATGTATAAGAATCAATCGATAGATGTTGTAGTTGGTGGCTTGGTTCCGGCATGATTGATTGGTAACAGGTCTACACCCAGGAAGATTCATGTTGTCATTTCTTCTTCTATAGGCTTGTTTCTAAGGTGAAAGTTAAATGGTTACATTGTAGCCCAGTCGTGCGGGTGCTAGGCTACTTTGAGATTGTCTATAGATGAGTGTAAGCATGTTATTTGTACATGTTTGTGTGGCTGCACCTGACGGTCAATGGTTTGGTTACTGAAATATTTCGAAAATCCATCTATTGAGATGAGTAGAAATGTTAGTTTTTTTATGCTAAAACTTCTTTTACCCATTGTACTAAAGAAACACTTGACATTAAAGTATGATGTCACACAATTTTAACCTCAAATACTTGTTACCTAAAGCTATGTTTACACCAACATATTGTTTTCCAATTAAGAATATAAATTAGCAACCTAATGCATTATTAACTAATAAGCAGTAGTTCTATTACTTACTCAGGGTGCATTCCATATCACAATCCCAAGGAAGTTAAAAAAGTGGTTTTAGCACACTTACAGGTAGAGTAATTTGCCAACTGTCAAGTTAAATTCTTTACACTGTCATAGAAAAGGTTAAAATTTATTCCAGTGAATAAATTAACTGTCAAACTCCCATTCCAAAACGGTTTGATTTTTCGACATTACCGGGCGATAATTACTCGGCGGGTTTTGGAACATAGCCTAAGTAAGTATTTAACTATGTATACAACACATGCCTTTGGATGCAGTTTAAAATAAAAATTCTTAGTCATAATATGGACATAACTAACCATTCTTAGATGTGACACACTTTTGAAGCCCAGATAACGAAATATTTTTTCTATTACTTCAATGGGCAAATCTAACACGTTAGTAGTGTAAGCTTTAGACATCGACACCATTGATGTAGTTTTGGCATTGCTGCTGGAATGAGGTGAGGATCCCCCAGGTAGAAGAGTGCTCGAGTGTCGAGTCACGCGAGGAACGGTCACAGGTTCCACATGCGAAGGCCCTGCGCCATCGCAGCCACTACCACTGCCTCCAACATTGCTCATCTGCCTTGTCGACACCATTATGTTCACTGTTCTTATTTAAAAAACCTGAAAACTATAATTTATATGGATCCATTTTCCACTTCATTGCAATGAAGAATATCAGTTTCCAGATCGCTTTAATAATTTCAAACACAAGTAATATTACACGAAGATTAAAAAATAATGTATGTAATGGCGAAAGTGTTTCACAAACTACAAAAATAAATATTTTTTAGACCCTACTCGAGTAGAGTAAATTTTAAAATGGTGGACGAATGAGACTGAAGTCAATCATAACCATTTATTTTGAACTACAAATCTACTACAGCGATGTTTCATTAGGAAAATGACAACCATATACTTACTTATGAAATCATGCACATGTTTTTTTATTAATATTAACAAATATATCAACTAATAAAAATCTTGAAACGACGCAATAACCCACGTAAACTACGGAAGTTCGTTTCGTCGTCTGTACCAAGTGATTATAATCTCTTTGGCCTGTACTCCTCTGTCGCCGTCCGTAAGTCGCACGGTCGCAAGCTTTCACAAAAAAAAAAAGTTTTTCTCGGACATACGGAACGTAAGTAATCGATTCCTCTGTGATCGATTAACATCGTCCAGCCCTATGCACATTCTCGAAAATTTGGCAAATTTGACAACTGACTACAGGATAGCAAATAGATTTTTTAACAAAACAGTAAGCTACAGCACGAAAGAAAATGCAATCGTAATAGTTAAAAAATCATGCCCTAAATATAACGTTCACGTTCTTTCTTTATCTACAACTAGGCACGTCCATGCTGATGCCAATCTTTAATTTTAACTGCGATTGAATATTATTTTGAACCGAATTTAATAAAGGAGGTTATCCATTCGACCCCTATGTATGCAAATAGTTAAAATTGCAGTTTTTGTATATGTTAGTCTATACCAGCTTCTAAACACGTGTACCAAATGTCATAAGTGTATGTATGTATGTTTGTCCGCGCATATTTCAAAAATTATAAGTCGGATTGCAAAAAATATTTTTTAGTAGGACTAGGTATAGTCTAACTTCGAGAACAGTGCAAGTATCATCAAAATCGGATCAGTAGTTCAGTTAGATAGTTAAATATGTATCAGTCACGATGAAAAAGTGGCGTTGGCTTAAAATCGTAATTCTTACACATGTCATTATGCATGTTGTTTCACTGTTTTCATGCAGTTAGGCTGTAGATAAATAATCTGGATGAAAATTATAAACAGTGGCTTAGCAATTTAAAAAGGAATCGTTAAATCGTTTGTTGGCAACACTTCATATCATTGGAAATACTATAATTTCACCCTAAAAATACGTAAAAGACATAGAAATAATTGGGTAAAGGTACTCGAACAAAAAAAGATGAAGTAATAAGTTTCAATTACAACTGAAATTAAAAAAAAAAGAAATAATAAAGTTATTTTTAAAAAATATACCAGTTCCAAAAATGTAATTTATTCAATTAATTAACTAAAAAGGGAAAAATAAATAAAAGTTTTATCTCTTAAAAATCTAAAGTAAATATGCCATATATTTTTTGAGGTCGGTGCCATTAATAAATTACAGTTTTGAAGTCGTTTTTTTCAAATATATTAAAAATGTACGTTAACGAAATATAAAGCAAGTCACTAGCTACTTTTAAAAAATTACGTAAGTTATATTAGTGAATTATAGCTGATGACATATATGAGTATAGGTATTTAATTAATGAGTATTTCGAATAACTATTGCTTTAAAATACATTTGGCTTAAATACAATTAGCGATCGTGTTTTATTGACTTAGTACTTTATTTTTCTCCCCTTTTCTAAAAACATGTTTTAATTTTCGGAGTCATTTTTTATCTGCTCTTTCTCTTTCTAGCAGCTTTCATTCTAAGAACCAATTTGTCAACCTTGCCTGCAATTAGCCATCAGAAATGGAAAACAAAATTATTACAAAGATAAATAAAAACCAAAGTGTAGAATATGACAGGTGTGACATGTGATATATTACGTGTGTGAGCATAAGCAATATGACACTTTCAAGTAAGTTATAGTTGTTCTTAGATTAAGTTACTTAAATTTTTTTGCGATCAAAGGACCTCAATTTATTTTGTAATTTGTATTTTGTATTTCAATCATAAATGGTTAAAATACCGTGTTTTGTATTTAAAATACATGCAAAAAAGTATTTTGTAATTTGGATTTAATTACAGCATAGTATGAATTTTCCCAGCCCCGATACTCACATATACATTCTAGATATAAAAGCCAACAATTTTAGATAATCAAAATGCAGTTATATTGGGTAATTATTTAAAAAAATCTTTTTTAATTGTCTATTATAACAACATTTAATTAAATTTTTACAACAAAATGTTTTATAGTTGATCACTATCTAAAACAGTATTCCTTTCGTAACTTAGTCATAAAGAGCGAGTTCAATGCAGGAAAGCACATACGCCCCAATCGTGCCTCCTAGATGGTCCACACCAACCATTATGTAACGTTATAAGTACTCAAATTTGTTATAACATAACACATAGTTAGGGAGCAAATTGCTGCAATTTTTCAATCTAACAAAATCTTATACGAAATATACAGAAAGAACGTTTGCGAAACGTCTTGTTTACAACTTGCGTGAGTGGCGAAAACTCAAAAGGCATGGAAGGCTGCATGGTATGTGGATATGGTGTGTAACGTGTCTGTCAAGGAAGGATCCAGGAGGCCCATTAAGCCATGGACTGGACTGAACTGATCGTGGTATACATTTTAAAACTTTGACTATTTATAAAAAACAAAAATGGAAGTTCTTACTAATTAACTTACAGATTTATCAATATATATTGCACTAAATTTTGGTGTTATTTATACTAAGCATAGATAACAACAGTGTAACAGTCTTCGAGGGACTAGAATAATTAGTACCGGGGAGAAATCTTTATTTCCCAAAAATAAATGTCAGCGTCAGTATCATCAGTCACACGTGTTGGTCGTGGTCCACTTTTTTTGTCTGAAGTCCACCTGGAGAATAAGTATAAGAAATTTGTATGACCTATTTTGCCCGTGGTCCAACTTTTTTTTATGTATAGATGAAAAAAAAATAGATTATGAAATTTGTAATAGGTACATTGTCCGTGGTCTAATTTAATTTTTTTTTATTTTCATAACAAAAAAAAAACGGTGTTTTCTCGTGGATCAACTAATTTGTCCCTTTTTTGCCATATAGTGCTCAAAGCTCAAGGGCTCCCCGCGGGTAGAGCGTCGGCTTGGGTTGTCGCTCTTAGGGTTGTCTCTTAGGGTTGTGGACTCTTTGAAACCTCGTGTATCCGTGCGTTCGCCGACGAACCCGGGGACTTCGGCGTCTTGTGAGGGGAGGGGTTCCCTATTAGTGGAGGTCGTTGAGACTAGTCTCGCTATCCGAATAGCGAGATCGTCGTCTGGGGCCGTTAGTACGTGCCGAGGCCACCTAACAATAGTTTTTCGACCATGCCGTAGTCTGTCGGGGGAATGATAGCTTGTGGATTGCACAATTGATCGGGTCGGGTGATTTTGTGTACGCTCGAAAAAACGGACTGCCAGGAATCGTGGGGAGCTCGAATTCTCCGTGTAAGTCCGCATTCCGCTCTGAGGAAGCGGTTTTGGAGGGTCTGGTGACTATGGAGGTTGCGTTTAGACAACGCATAGACGACACAAGCGTATGCTAATATTGGGCAGATGCAAGTGGTGTAAAGAGCCAGCTTATTTCTTAGCGACAACTTACTGTACTTGCCTATCATGGGTTATAGACTACCGAGGAAAAGCGGTGTGATTTTGGTGTGATCGCGGAAGTTCAAACGTCTGGAAGTTCAACTGTCCAGGGTCACATCAAGATATTTGGCATTGTTTTGCCAAGAAATGGCACAGCCGAAGAGTGAGATCGAAGATAGTCGTGGAGGGCGGCCAACGGTGAAGAGATTGGCAGAGCTTTTGTCGGGATTCACTTCGATTCTCCATTTCCGAAACCATTCGCCTAGGGCAGTGATTGCGGATTGGAGTCTCTTAGTGATTCGACTCACTTGCCTATATATAGCGTTATCGTCCCCAAAGAGGGCTAATTGGGCTAATTCGACTCTATAGCGAAAGCTGCGGTTCGACAAATAGTCTCGTATGATGAGTACAAGATGGTCTGGCAACTGGTAGTTGTACAGTTTATAAATTAAACCGTCGTGCCAGAATTTGTCGAAGGCTTTCGCTATTCAGTAAGTCCGGATGGCGGTCCAAGTCAAGTTCGTCAAGCACCTCTATATAGCGAAAGCTTAGCCTTACATTCTTTAGAAGTGCTGTCACGAGGGTTCAGCACGTCAGGGCTGCAGCCGGCGTTATGGGGAAAGAAGGTGGGTGTCATGGGAGCGATGATGTCAAAGTTTAGTCTGTCAACTAGTTGGTCAAGGAATCTGCCTCTCCGTTTAGTGACTGAGGAGTTCTATCGGCGTTGCTTGCAATTTAGGTTGCCGGTAAAGTATGACGCGTCGGCAAAATTTAAGAGCAACTGAAGGTCGCTCTTGAGCAAGTCTCTTGCCGGGGAAAGATTTACCGATGCAATGATGACCGGCGGATGGCCGGTCATCGCTAGGCAGCAGATGGAAGCTTCTAAATTCGCAAAGGGTGGAGGATCGATGGGAGAGCAATGCAGGGAGCGTCTGTAATAGATGAGAGTAACTCCGAGAGGGAAGGCAGTTAAATCACGGACGGTGCGATAGTTCGCAATCAAAGGGATGCGAATGGCAGGTTTGAGGAATGTTTCCTGGATGAGGAAGACGTCCGGTTTATGGGTCGAGAGGAATTCCGTCAATTTCTCCCTTTGATTGCGTAGACCGTTGGCATTAGAGTAGCCGATGGAGACGGGGCCGAGTTTTTCGCGCGTGGTTGTGCAATCCATTTTGATTTGAACGAGTGACATGAATCTAAGCATCTGTGGGGGGTTGGTGCCCTGTTCGTATTTCACGAACACGGCGTCTACGTAGGCTGGTCTGGAGCTATTGCTCGGTTGACTAAGTGGCTTAACGGGGTGGCACCCGAGAGGGGCGCGAGGGAGCAAGGCACGTGTTTGCAAGCAGTCGCAGGCGAAGAGCGCGGGGGTCGCGGGAATTCTCGTGACTGAGACGGGCCCAGGGAGTGCAGACAGAAGATTGTCTGTCTTATTCGATTTTTCTGCGTCAACTAGCGCCGGAGGTCAGCTCCAGGCATTGACAGCAGGGACAGGGATTTGGGGGGCAGGCACAAACGGTGTCTGTTGTCAGGGGGCGGAGGGGCATGATTTACCCTTTTTGGGTATCGGCATGTTTTATATTGAAGCGGTTGTTTGTCTAGCCCTCGCTTCCACAGAGAACGCAAGCGACTGGGTCGGATGCATTTTCGCGAACGTGATCACAGTCTTCAGTAGCGTGATCGCGCAGGCATTTCACGCAGCGCGGCCTGCGTGTGCAGTTGCGCTGAGCGTGGCCATGCAGTTGGCACCTGTGGCATTGCCCGGGGAGGACCGCTTATGTTTCAACCCGGACACCTTTGAGGCTACACACATCTTTAATTTTAAAGATGGCTTTGCCTTCTTTCGATAGGTCGAGTACTATGAGCACCATGCCGTAGCACTCAGACTTGTTGCGGCCGTTGTATATCCTATGAGCTTCGACGATTACTCCTAGCTGGTCCCGGGACAAACTTTTGAGTATCTCGGCCAGTACGAGTCATTACTCGGAGCACTCGGTACTTCTTCGGTTTCTTACAAACTAATTGACGCAATCGACACTTAAAACGCGAAAATGTGCGGAGTGGCGAACGTCCGAAGCGGAAATACAACACCAGCGAATCCAAGGCCGGGTTAAGGCCGGAGGACTTAATTGCCTACGAAGATTGTTTTTGTTTTCGTAGGATTAACAATGAGGCCACAGGAATTACTCCTTACACAATTTGATCAAGGTGTTGATAGGAGTTTGTGTGTAAATCTGAAGATCGTCTGCATAAAGATGGTAGAGAGAAGATAGCTAAGATGTCATTGAATTGATAAAAATAGAAAACAGGAGAGGAGACGATACGCCACTTTGCAGAAAACCAGCGGCCGTGTTGCACCAGTCAGATAGAGAATCATATACTACCTAAGACATTAACAACTCGTCAAGTGGCCTGCTCACTGCTGAAAAGCAATTAGGAAAAATTTATAAAATTATAATTTTTTGTGATGTGGGTAGTTATCACGTATACTGGATACTGACAAAAAATATTCAAACAGTGCTGCATATTGAAATACTTAAAATAATAAAATAAAATTCTTACTTCGAAGTGAATAAAATAAATTAAAAAAATAAATTTTTACCATCTATGATTGTTTAATCAATTTCGATTAATTGACTTTCTGCACCACTAGTAGAATTAGGTTTTTTTTATTTGTTTTAATTTGTCCAGGCGTCATCAGAAGCTCTGGAAGGCTGTTGGAAATTGAATCCATATAGCCTAGCATAAACACATTATGACACCAATAGTAACGCCAAAAATAATAATTTTTTTATTTGCAAAGTCAAAGATTTCTCTCTAATAAATGCCGATAAATGTTATTTAACCTTTTGCGTAAATTTGAGGACATTTATTTAGAAAATTTATGCATAGTATTATAATAAAATTTCGAAATAAAACAACCGAATAGTATACAGAGTATGTATTACTGTAAATATATTATAGCTTCTCATGGAAAATTATAAACACTCAACTATTTATTCAAATCAAAATTGATCTAGGAAGCCAACATTAGCACAGCTATTGTCCGAAATGTGACTTAACTATGTACAATGTGACTCGTTGAAAAATAAAGAATTCGCGCTAAGAGCCTTGATGTCGTTGATGTTGATGTTGATGTCATTCAGAAACCTTAGCAAAAAAAGCCATCTACCACATGGACTCTGGTGTCCTAAGAGTGCAACGATATTTCCCTACATGGCCCATGTTCAAGTCATGGAGTACCTACTCAACATAGCGAAGCAGTAAGATAACTTAGGGCAAAGGATATTAAGTAGGTACTTAACTTAATAAGTTGTAAATCTGGTCCTACATAAAATACCTACTGCTAGGTTTTGGTGGGTGCATACATTTGACTCTGTCCAAAGATAAACCTATGGGAATAGTAAACTATCTCAAAAATACAAGTGGTATTGAATTCTTAAGACTAAGAGGAGACTTATTTGCCGTCATATACCTTTGTTCTACTGTACTGCTTGTAAAATCGGTTGTGTTCTATAAATGTTTGAAATGATGACCATCTCTTTTTACTCAACTACGGTAAAATCTAAAGGGAGGGTTATGATTTTGGGGTCTATGTGAGGGTAAAATTTTTGTGCATGCTTGTAATATACTGTGTATATTAAGAAACATGCTTAGGTATATAAAGGAAATGTTGTTATGTAGTTTCCGATAAAATCGGGAAATACTATAGGACTGAAAATGTGGTATCCCCCCTCCCCCGAAATCTTTGAAATTTCAAATATTCAGATGCAATTTTTCGGCGCATTCGAACCTTGCCGCCGCGCCATCGTCGTCATCGCCCCGGACTGGCCCGGACAGACAACGATCTGTGTATTAAACTACTATTACCATTTTTTTTACCTTAGAAGCAAAATATTTATGATACCTTTGCATTTTAGGCTAATTTGCAGAATTTAATGCAGAAAAACCTCAAGGAACTGTTAGTTTTTTACATGGCAAGAATTAAATAAGATTGATTTTAACTTACAAATGGGTAAAATTTTTTGTCATACCGAACAGCGAACAAGGGAGTGCAGTATCAAAGACCTCGCAAACCTGGTTGTCGGTAGAGCGAGTTAAGGGGGTTAAGTGCGAATTTAAGCAATCGAGACGTGTTTTTGCTTGTTTACTTTCAAAATAACTCTGGTAGGATTCGACGACTTTCACCACCCAAGTAGCAATGACTAGCCTTAAAAAGGAATTGTAGATATCTTGAAGACAAATTATCGAATCCGGGCTTTTGTCTTGGCTAAAACTATTTTGTCCCACAGGAAATATTCTCTAAATACACTCCAAGACAATGTGAAGTAAAAATGGGCACAGATTTAAAGAGAATATTAGGAGTCACTCCATACTACTTTGTAGATAAACTTCAGTCGCACTTAGGAGAGACTAGTATTAACAAATACTTAAGACTGACTTCAAGATATCCTGAAGGTTGACTTCATCCATAGCAACAGTTTTCAAGATATCTACAATACTTAGTTAAGGCTTAGAAAGGGCATTAGTCCAGATTCAAAGCAGGCTAACACAAAAAAAAATTTAATACTTGTTTGCTTTTATGTAGTTATTGTTAAGAAAAATTCACTATGAACGTAGAACATATTTGATTCCATAAAAGATTATTACTAATATGGCGAACGTTACTAATTTATTGTTATCAAAAACAGGATGAATTATGTTGTTTGGGACTGTAGATTTGAAACGCACGCTTGATTCTCGTTTAAAATTGACAGATAATGTTACAAAACAGACGGGCCCTATAAATTCCGCAAAATAAATATAAAAAACCAATTAAAAAACCCTGAAATTTGAAGCTGTAAATGTTAAATTTGCTATTAAATAAATTGAAACCACTTAATTTTTATTTTTTATGTTATTGATGTAGTTTAAAAGTCTATTATTATAATTTTATTACCAGTCAAAGCAATTTTGTTGATTTTAAAAATCGGCATAATATTTGTAGCATAAATGATGTAAAATGGCGTTAAATCATATTTCTCCTAACGAAGTAAGACTTCAGACAATAAAGAATTTTTAAGGTAAATTCAGAAAAAGTTAAAGCAAACAAGAATTTATGTATGATTATTTAAGACAAGATATCCTAAAGTTGACTTTAAAATAGATTTGATCTATTACTACTTAAGATAATTTAGGTTGTATACACTCTTTTTTTATTTACTTAATACTAAATTGCCGTAAATTTTATTATAATTGTATTGTTTGTGCCAGAAAGGTTTATGTAACAAGTAAGTTTACAAAACTTGAAAAAACTACTACATAGTGAACTAAAGATACGTTGTAAGAACGGTACGTATGTACCTTTTTTTTAACCTGCGTACAGGTAAATAATTTAATGAAATAACTTGGCAAGTAAATATGTAACTTATTATCGTATCAGAACGGGGACATATATATTAAATAGTACATTAACTGGCGAAGCTTCCTGACCGATTTTAAACCTCCTTTTATTTGACAGGGAAACATAATATATTTTTACGGCGAGGGTGCAATATTTAATGGGATGTTAATTACAGTACTTAAAATATTATCTTTTACAAAATTATATGTTATGTAAGTAAATATAAAGAAAAAATATATTTAGGTACCTATTTATATCTGTTTGAAACTAGAAGAGGTCCAATAGTTACGGAGATATAGCCCTTTTTAGTTTGACAGCTGTCATCAGTAATCACGGTATTGATGAGATCTACCAATTCCACAAGTTAACTACTAGTCTACGACCAATAGTTACGGAGTTCTGATCCTTTCTAGTTTGACAACTATCGTCCTAAATAAAGAACTTGATAGGATCTATTAATCCTTTAAATAAACTACTGCAGTCAACTATCTACAGTCAATAGTTTTAGAGAAGCCTCTTTTTTTAAAGTAGGTTCAAAAGTTTTTATTCAAGTATCTGTCATTGGTCAATGTGCGGCAGAAGGTTTTTTTACTTCCACGGTTTACTTGGGCGAGTTTACTACTATCATTTTTCTGTTTGTATAATCTGGCCTGCTATATTCGGTACAATTTACCACTAACAATTTAAAATGTGTAAACTGGTGCGTGGAACACGGGCGAGTTTCCTCTAACCCGCCAAAGGATATCTATAACAACATCTTTATTTTACTAATAAGCTTTCCTATAGTTAGTCTACGTGTAATTCGATTATATTTATTCCTGCGGGAGCTTGTGAATTTTCGGGGACAAAAAGGGATACCTTACCTCCTTCTCCATCTCTAACTATCTCTATGCCTTTCAGCTCAACTGGTTGCTTCCGTTGCTATTTAAAAACGACCAACAAACTTACTTTTGCATGTACAATATTCGTGGATGGACATGGATTATGTTATAACAACTTACACATTTCCATACTTACTCAGAATCACATATAAATGACCTAAGTTCCACCATAATCTTTAAATTTTTAATTTCAATAACATTTTGTAGGATTTCTTTAATTTAAGTTACAAAAGGTTTTAGAAATGTATTAACTTCAGGTTTTCTTACACCGCAGTAATACTTTCGTGAATATTACATAAAATAAGCCAAAATTCGACTTTGGAACTTTCATACGTGGGCGGGCTGCCCAATCAATATTCACATTTATGACTATATTAATATTTTCATTTAAGTCTCCAAAATATTGTATAAAATTATTCTTAAATCCATTGTGCCAGTATTCTCCATTCCCACAACTGTAATAATGTTGCCGTGTTGAGAAGTGTTCTAGCATCTTTTGGTACAAGATTTGGTTTTAATTTGTTTATAATTTTTAATAAAGCATTAGTCGCAGAATGTAGCGCATTATAAACCATCGCCCACTCTCTTAATTCCGCTCTAAAGTTTTAAGGATAATCCTCAGCGATTCAGAATCCAAATCAAAATCGGAGTCACTGCTCTCAATTTCTACATTTCCTGAACTATCTAATATTTCTTACGGTAGTGTATCTGTCTGGTTTGAACATGGCCCTTTAAAATTTTGGTAATTACTTTTTATTGCATTACTACCACTAACAGCATTTTCTCGTGAACTTTTTCTGCTAGACGCATTGCTAGACGTAATATTTTTGTACTTTTTGACACGCCGACGAAAGTTACTAGATCTTTTTTTTATTCATTATTTGAAGACAGCTTGGCAAATGTTGAATAAAATAGTCCCTTTAATTTTTAAATATTCTTACTTAAGTCAAAAGAGAATTTTGAGGTATGCGTTGTAAATATACTTTAGGGGAAAAGGTTTTGGATTTACCTAACTAGGTTTAAATAATACACAATACACTTCTTCAGTGAGAAGCAGTAGTCAAAAGCTATAAGGACTTAAAGAAAAATAAGATTTAATAAAATCAATTTTCTCCTAAAAAATTTTACTTCAGTTTCAGTACAGACATATAAGATTTATTTTTTATTTTTATTTATTTATTTCATGTACACAATTATAGGACAAGCTTATCTCTAGTTGAGATCTCTTACAGCTGACCCAAGTAAGTGAGAGCTGTAGAAAGTGAGCAGGTAACACATATGTACTGAGATTACAAAATAAATATATAAATTATTTATACTGAAATATAGACTCATCCTAATATATAATAATTACTTATATACCTACTTTCAATAATACATATAATACAAATAATATTACTTATAAATACATATAACAATACAATGTAATACTAATCAATGTAAAAAAGATTTAATACTTATCCACAATTGCTACTTGGGCAGTGTTATGAAGACCTGTGAAAAATTATGCATCGAAGTCAAAGACATATAGAGCTGTATTGAAAACAATGAGCAAGTAACGGCGAGCAAAGTTGTGAAAATTTTCAAGTTAGGCTCCGACAAATTAAGTTTTTTGGCACCATTATTGGCGTGATGGCATGTTTATGTTACGCTCAATGGATCTAATTTCCAGCAGACTTTCAGAGCTTCGAAAGAACAAGAAGAAGAAAATAATTGAAAAAAAAAAGCGAGCGAGTCAGTCATTCATTTGGTTATTTAAGGAACACAATGTTGAACCAACGTCTTACGGGGTTGGCCTACTGAGTATTCATAGGAATGTGAATGTGGATCCTACAGCAGTTGTGGGCAGATTTACGGACGCACACAACAGAAGGTTAATATTATAGTATATTGAATTGTAATTGTAAGAAAGAAAAATCATTTTTTAAATCTGTAATTAGGGATTTTATTGCAAGAATTACTAGGTTTTTATACAACATCGTAGTAATCATAAAGGTTAATAGGTACAATATAATAATCATTATGTAAGCAGTAAGGTAAAATTCTCCTGAATTTTTTATTGTACAAACGAATGATAACCAATACAACATCACGCGTAAGTTAGAATTATTGTGCACACACTTAAGGATTGATTGATTGACCTGTACCTATCAGAATCGAAAAAATTCGCTCGCGTTAATGTTTAAACCCACTGTCCTAGTGTGCGCTGTGAAATGTCGCAACGTAACCCATTTTACCACAATTTGAAACATGTCTATTTTACTTGGCAACTAGCCTCAGGCTGGCACTATTCATCCCCCCCGAATACAAATCCTGGCTACGCGCCTGGATTAGGGCGTCGTTATGCTACTATATCTCAAGTGTAGTTTTTGTTTTTAATTACTGAAGTGACTGATCTAGGTATATACGTTATACAACGACCATTGTCGACCCCAGATGACCAAATGACGACACAACTACGGTCCATGTACTTCAATTTAAAATAATCCAACTTAAACCAACTCACTAACATCAACCACAGGTCATATCAAGGTATTTTGTGTTTTTCGTAGTAGTAAGTGCGTAGTATTGTGACTACCAGTCCACTTAATTTAATACAGTAAAAACAAACTCAAACTAACTTAAGTCGTGGTTTCGTGGTCGTTGGTGTTCGTGGTAACGGACCGCAACAAGTGTTTACCTTTTAGCTAGAATGCACTGGCAACACTGCTATATTTATGTCAAATGTCAAGTCTTTATATTCTCTTTGGTCAAGTCCACAATCATGAACACAAATACGACGTTTTTATTTTTATTAAATAAATAGTAATATTCATTTGTGAATTATTGAGCATAATCATAAAGTCTTACGATAAATAATGTATTCTCGAAGTGGTAGCAGTGGTTCAATTCAAAATATACATCAAACACCTTCATCATCAAATCATAATTCAGGTAAAAGGTTATTGTTATTATTTTGTGTATGCAAATTAGACCTAAATATGTAGTGAAACTTAAAAATTATTATTATTAACCATTAGTTTTTTATATGTGTGTTATCACCCTTCCCCACAGTTGGGGCATCGGCCTACTATCACAAACCGTGGGCTAGACAGATGTGGGCCATAGCCTACCGCACGCGGGCCCAGTGCTGATTCTTAGAATTCACGTACGTCTGTTATGAAAGAGGTCCACTTCTATCTATCTAAAGTTGATAAAAGTATTTTTTTTAATCTTAACAATAAATTATGTCACAGTCTAAGTCCTTAAACTTATCTAAAATAATCTAACTAGTATCTAATTCTAAGAAAGATTTCATAGAAGTACCACAGATGCTACGCAGGAGCTATATTTAATGTAATTTAAAAATAAATAATATAAATAAATAGTAATTTTTTACTTCTCTGCACCATGTAATGTAATGATTTTAATGGATCAAGATGCATCACCTTATACCCAAATAGAATGCAGAAATCAAAAAAAATTGTATGAATTTTTTAATTTTTTTTTTTGCATAGATTGTGTTTGATATCTATTAAACACACCTCTTTGTGGGCTGCTCTTGCTCCGCTTGGGAAAAAGAAACAGAATATAATCTAGCACTAGTATTTCAACTATTATTTTCCACTTTTTTATTAAATTTGTGTATGAGGGGTGCTACTCTATTGATTAATATTGTTTTACCCAAAAATAGGTAGTGCAGTGAAGTAAATACAGTGTAAACTGTTTATAATGTCACTCAATTTAATGACAAACTCCTTAAAACGTTGAAATTGCTTGACTTTGGTTGGTTTACCTTGGTTTCTATACAATAATACACTCTATATAGTGTCACACTCACTCTAATTAATGGCATTAAACCAAAGTCAAGAAATTTCATCTTCAACTTCCAACTTCTGTCCATATACTATTTACATGCAAAAGTGTTCCTGATTGTTACCTTTTCATGGCTAAACTACTAAATCCATTGTTATTAAATCTGGCAAGGTAGGCATAGGCTTACTACAGTAAAAGAGCTTCTGTAGGAATGCAACGTTGATAATCAATTTTAGCAGGTGGAGCAGCGGGTATAAGCTATTGTATTATATGTGTGATTTGGATTGTTTTATCACCCTTGTGGCTCAGTTGGTAGATAGGCTGCACAGGATAAACATTTATGTGATGAACACTTGTTATCTTGAGTTGGGTGTTTACTATGTATAATATGTATGATTAGATTAGATTATGGGCAAAAAATATACTGGATTATTGTACCAGTTTGTCCAAGAATTTATTGTATGCAAAAATAAATGAACTACATTTAAAACTTTACAAATTTATTGAATTAATTTTGATGATAATTGTTTATTCAAATACATTTAATTGCAGAAGATGAAGATGACAGCGGTGACAACAAAGCTTCTGCTCTTAGCTTCAAAGAGAGGAGGAGGGAGGCTCATACACAGGTATTTTACTTTATTACTTAAACAATTAGTTGTCGGCATGACGAATAAACCGGTAAACAGCAAATCAGACTCACATACTAAGGGCTTTGTACCACATTGACTACAGTAACAGCGCAAAAGTTGGCTGTATGATTACCACCTTAGTTGTATATAATATTTAAGATTTTGAACAATATTTCTTTAGAATATTGTGTGTATTAATTGAGTTTTATGATTTTTATTAAAACTGTTGCAAATAAAGTGATACAAGACATTAAAGATTGTAGATTTAGATGCATCAACTTAAACATGCCATAAATGACAAAATAAAACAAGTGCCCAAAATCAATGGTGGCACAAAAATATTTTCTTATACAACACTAGGATCACTTTGTTGCAATTATTAATAATTAATTATTAACTATGTATGAAAAACTGAATAGAAAAAAACTGCCACCCACAAAGACACAACAACAACACAAAGATTTTTTTTGTATTGCCACATTTAGTTTGGATGGCAAATTTGAACACATCTGAACCGGTTTCTACATTTCCTTGCTTTTTTTATGTTTCTATCCCTTTAAATTTTTTTATCATTTTCTGGTTTTATGCTTGTTTCTGTACTTGAATCCTAACTTCCTGCTAGTAGGTCAGTTAGAAGAAAGTGCTGCGCAGCATTAAGAAAGTCATTGTCTGCAAAAAATAAAAATAAAAATGCCTTCACGACACTTATGCCCAGATGTGTGGCCAGATAGTTACGAGGGTGTGCCCATACGTTTCGTACCACAGACAAGCAAGCCAAGCAGCATAAACCAGAGTCAAGACAACTTTAGAGCTTACAAATTGTAACAATATTTATTGCCTCTGGTCGTCAAAATATGTTTTTTAATAAAACTTAAATAAATGAACTCTTGATAATATCAATTTATTGAATGAATGATAATATCAGTAACAAGATTTTGCCGTAACACCCGCACTAAATTCGGTTATCGGTGTAAGATTCTAACAGCATCTCCTAAATTATAGAAAAAAAAACAACTTACTTGACGTTTTCAAGTAACCTATGTCCTTCCCCGGGACTCAAACTATCTCCATGCCAAGTTTGCCCGCGGTTCCACCCGCCCGTAATTCGGTTATCAGTGTAGGATTTCAACGGCAACTTCTTAATTATAGAAAGAAACTGACTGACACTTGTTGTTTTCAAGTAGCCTATGTCCTTTCTCGGGACTCCAACTACCTGCATGCCAAATTCATCTAAATCAGTGCAGCGGTTTAAGCGTGAAGAGGTAACAGACAGACAGACAGAGTTATTTTTGCATTTATAATATTAGTATGGAAATTCATAACATAAATTCTTTATAATAAAGATTGATGATTCATGTGGACTGTATAAATAAATTTTGTACAAATAATATGTTGCTGTAATGTTCAGATCACTGTAGATATACAGTGGTTCTCAGGAATTATATTAATTGATACTTGTTGTTGCTTTTTTACGACAGGCCGAACAAAAGAGAAGGGATGCAATCAAGAAAGGCTATGATTCACTACAGGAGTTGGTTCCCACATGCCAGCAAACAGATGCATCGGGATACAAGCCTAGTAAAGCTGCTGTTAGTATAGCCTAATTAATTTTTTTTAAGTATTGATACTACTCTTGGCTTGCGGTTTCACCTGAAAAAAGGACATATATATTTGATGATTCAAAAGTGTTTTTAAAAAAACCTTATTTGAATAGCAACTTTTTAACTTTGACTCTCCAAGTCAAAGTCAAAATTTTATATTCTAATTAGGTTTTTACAAACACTTTTGAATCGTCAAAGTTATGTTATTCTATTTTTTGAAGACTACCAACCCCCCTCTGGTTCACAATGTTAATTTCTAACCGGAAAAATCCGAAAAGAAACTCAATAGTTACTTATTTAAAAAAAATCATAAAAAATACAAAAACAATCAATTAGATCTTTAAGCACACCATTTTTGTGGGACCTCATAAGTCTTGGGCACTTTAATTTGTGTTCCCTGTTTTGAAATATGATAAACCTGGCAATTGCACGGTAAATCCATGGATAGCTACAAAGTTATTTTCAAGACTTTTATCCAGAAGCACATACACCAGTCAAGCTATCAATATATTTAATATATTGCAACAGCTATATTCTTCCTGAAGGTAGGTTTGGCCATAATATACCGCATTGGCATAGTGCCGGTTAGCGGACGTTGTCAAACTAGTGGTCAATTGACTGTTAGAGTTCTATGCCCTATAAGGTTTTAGCTTAAAGACTGCTGTTATATGACAACAGCCTGGGATCGACGTTATTTTAACGCGGAACCCGTGGCTGAAGAGCTCATGGTTCAGTTACATTCGCGTATCGCAAATGATATGCGAAGAAAAGCAATGACGCGACTGGCCAGTTCCTGGATGGGACCGTCTGGCGACACATTTTTTTCCGATTCAGAGGACACGTTAATTATAAGGTTCCTGAGGTAATTTGTATATTTACAGGTCCTCCAAAAGTCTATAGACTACATCCAATACCTTCTGCAGCAGCGTCGTCGGCAGGAGGACGAGCGAAATGCTCTCCGTAAAGACGTGATAGCGCTGAGAATAATGCAAGCAAATTACGAACAAATAGTAAAGGCACAGCGATCGGTGCCAGGACACAACGAACAAAGACTTACAGATCAGGACAAATTCCAAGTGGTGAGATTAATCATAAATACATATTAACACTATTTATATAGTGACTATAGTAGGTAGGTTGCTCCATGGCCTTTTTTTTATATACCACTAAGTTGGCAAAGGTAAGCGGTCACCGCAGCCTATGGACGCTTGCAACACCAGGGGTAACACTTGCGTGTTGCTGATCCTTCAAAAATCTAATAACTTCTTTCTTGAAGAACACCATTCTGTAGTCCTTAGAAAAAACCTAGGCAGGGGGCGCATTCTACAACCCAAGCGTTCGCATAAGGAAGTTTCTCTGAAACTGCACTGTAAGCGATCATTTCAGTTTTGCCTTGTTGAGAGTAGTTATTTCCTGTCATACCTATAGGCGCGGGCTGAACAGGTTTATCCCCGCACAGGATAAACATTTATGTGATGAACATTTGTGTTCGCCTGAGTCTGAGTGTTTTCTATGTATAATATGCATGTTTTTACAAAAATAGTAAGTGTATAAATAATAGTATTTGTTGTTTGATATCCATAGTATAAGCCTTGCTTAGTTTGGGACCAAAAGGCCGTTGTGTGTAATGTTGAGGAACATTTATCTATTTATTTATTTTTAACAGCCATCAAATGTCCTCGCCTAATGTTGTGGCAATGGCCTATCTTTACAATCCTTGGGTGAGGGTAATATGAATTAAAATTTACCACAGTGCTCCAATGCTATATTTAAACACTAATCTGTTCTTCACATAATCTTTTTTTACTAATGTATAAACTTTTGACTCGGTACAACGACGGGGTGTGAGAATCGTCGACGATCCCAAACTCAAGCCGTATCAAACCCCTAAGTGTGAGGAGAGACTTTGCCTCCCTGTGTGTGTTCTACCACTTGTATAATGGGATGTGTTCTAAAGAATTGTTTGAAATGATGGCTACGGCTACTTTTTATCATCGCTCTGCTTGCTATCGGCAGGGAATTCATCCTCTCACCTTAGACCCTACATTGTCACGTACAGTGCGGTTTCACAGAAAATTTCTCCCCCGAACGCTTAGGTTTTTAGGAGAAATTGAAGCGAGGGATGAAAAAGTGGTCACCCTCTGGGGGCTCTTACGACAGAAACGTAAGATGAAAATCAGATTCCAATTAACCTAAACAAAATATAAAATCAGTCAAATTGTTACACCAGGTTATTGATGTAAATTTTATTTCAGTTCCAGACTATAATGGACAACTTGTTTGAGTCTTTTGAGTCTGTACCAACCAACAACTTTGCAGAGTTTTCTGCCGGGGTATTTAATTGGCTAGAAGAATATTGCAAGCCGCAGTCACTCAGAACCTTGGTTCACGACGTCCTTAGGGAACAAAATTATGCACCATAATTAAATTTTACTGGTATTGAAGATAACATTTTATAAAACACATAAAATTAAATGTTCAAAATGTAATAGTTAAGTAGCCCTAATGATGCTTGGTGGATTGTTGAAAACAATATATAATGTAAGTATATATGTGAAAAAATGGAAATGTATATTTTGTCTATAAATATTGTATATTAAAATGTTATAAATATTTCAGATACTATAATATATAGATGTTATGATATATTATATTGTAATAAAAGTTAGTTGTTTGTTCTACAATAAACTGTGCCTGAGTAGTGTCTTTGTAAGGCCCATGACACACTCGCATTAGTGTGCTGTTCAATGCATAAATAAAGAGTCGATTAATTACCTGAGGCGATTAATTACCTGAGGCGATTAATTACCTAAGGCGATTAATTACCTGAGGCGATTAATTAACTGAGGCGATTAATTGAGAAGGGGCGGGTCTCGGCAACTAGTGTAGATTTGCAAAAAAAAAAAACGTTAGAGGGGGCGGGTCTCGGCAACTAGTGTAGATTTGCGAAAAAAATGGGTTAAACAAGTAAAGCCTGTTTCTTTACTAACATGTGACTAAATCTTAAACAATAATGTTTATCCCCACTAAGTCTCAAATTATCTATTATTCATTTAAATAAATCCAGCAATTGGATGACGTGCAAAAGAACATAAAAACAGTTATATGTCTAAAAATAATATTTTACATCCAACTATAGCAGCTAATAAATGAAATGTTTAAAAAGGGGTTGTGTTTTTTCTCGTATCATACATACTTATATATCAGTCAAATTGTGATATTTCTGTATTTTAAAATTTATACCAATCCCTCATTTTAATATGGTATTTATGTCGCAGGCAAATCGTATAATCCGCCGTTTCATAATATTCCTAGGCAGATCGTAAAGTATGAAATAGAAATTATCATATAACTGTACAGATTATTATATGAAGCTTGGCTGAAACGCTCCGCATCTACGTTTACAAAAGAGAAACTGAACCTAACCTAACATACATGACGATGAGTGTGTGCAATTTCTGTCCTTTTCGACCGTAAAAAAAAACCGTATGCTTCATTGAAAAGAACACAAATTATATAATTTTCAAGATGGGTCTGATTTTGGCAACACAGTCTGACTGTGTATCGAGGTTTCAGTATCTAAACGAAACGAATAAGTATAGTGGACTGCTCCAAATTAATACAAGATAATATTACCTTACTTATTATTGCTTACAACGTACAGGATAATATTATATTATGTTCCATATTAGCCTTATTATTAATAATATTACGTAGCCTTATAAATATAATGTTGACTGTATTATACTGGCACAAAAGTGAATCTTTGTTTCAGGGCGGCCATGTAAATGTCATACGTGCATTAGGTTAGGGTTCCGTAGTATTATTATTTAGTAGATTGTATGCGTATTTGTTACTATTTTAATTTGTAGGTATCTAACAATCTTTAAAGTTGTTGATTAGACAGGAAATGAGGATTTTTAGGGTTTCCTAGTTATTGAGTGATAGACACTCATAAACTGAGATTTATGAATTTTTTTGAATTTGTGATAAGTATAAAAAAAAGAAATACTTATTTTTTTATTATTGAAAAAAATAATAATTTTAAAATCTGTTCTATTAGTTTGTTAGGCGATCAAACGGTGTGTTGCCCACAGTCTACGCAATGCTACAGAGGGTTAAATTTCTAAAACAAAACCGTTGTTTTGTCGATCCGTATGTCACAGAACTATAGTTTCGCCATGTTTAAATTATTTCTGAAATCTCAAAAACACGCCTGCCCTAAATAACCTATGGGACCATTAGTTGATTTTTGTACAACAAGCACTTGTCCGGATTTTTTATCGTTTGTTGTTCAGGATAAATTTGGAAGTGACACAGGGTATAAATTAATTTTAAAACATTGTTTTTATTTGTGTTTTGTTTTTTTTTTATAAATAACGTTATTTGTCTTTAAGGCGCAGTGCCTACCTAACTAGCGCAGCTATAAGATATTCATTATTTTCTCTTTTAAAAAAACTCATTGAATAATTGTTACAAATCAATTATTTAGAACTAGTTAAAAGCTATTTTGAGAAAATGATATGTCGTTCCTAGAATATACCTGAGAGTTTTAGATAACATTTCTGCTAAAAGTGGCTGTTTTTAGCTTTAACACTATCTAAAACTCATAGATATATCTCAGATACAATATATAACGTTCTAAAAATAGCTCATAACTAGTTCGATTTAATTTATTCAGTTTAGGCTACAATAATTGATCACTTATGAATGTCACTACGCCATCGGTAAATCGGTAAAATCGTAAGTCTACAGGGCGGGAGACCTTGTACTGAGAAGAACCGGCAAGAAACTCAGCAAGGGCATTTCTTTTCTCCCTTTCTCTTACAGCGTCCAATTAAAATATTGGAAAATGTCCTCCCTATCATAAAAGGACACTTTCCATTACAAACATAAAAAAACATGAAATATAAAGCACAAGCACAACATAAAAAAGTATCTAATATAAACAAAAGACAGTTTATGTATTCATCACTAAGGAATAATCAATGTCTTACAGTATTAATAAACAAAACAAAAAAGTAAGACTAAATACTAAGAATACAAAGAAGTTTGCAAGAGCAGACCAGCCTCCACAGGCGGCACCCGTTCACGAGTATGACACATGAATCAGCCATCGCTTCGCTTAACCATGTTTTAGGGAACGTAACGACCCAACACACACGCCACCACCGCAGAGTTGTAAATAATTGGTGTGTAACATTTTTAGAATGTGTTTTGTTAGTCAGTAAATAAAGAAGATCTTTTGGCGGCGCTAATTAGGTAGGCATTGCGCCTGAACGTATTACCATAGCCTAAACATCAGTTTCATTCGAACAGTCGGCCATCGCCTTTAAGGCCAAAGAAAATTCCGACAGTGTCCAGACATTCATGGCACCGCGACGAAACGTACTGACTGGCCGGAGATAGCCATATGTGTTATAGGCTAGAAGGAAGCGCTTGTACCCCATCTCACCGCGCAGCGCACCTTAAGATTGCTCTGTCTAGGCGTCCTCAGTGGTACAATACTGCATATATAAATACGACAGACAATTTAATTAATATAAGAACGGCAGTCAGTCCACTTACAAAGTGTATGTTAGTAAAATTTGGGCAAGTTTTAAGTTCATTATCGGTGTTCATTTTAGCGTTTAAATCATATTTTTTAAAGTTGGGAAAAGAAAATCTTTAAAATGCAAAAATAAAACGTATTTGTCCTAATAGAAGAATTATCCTTGAAGTCCTTACGACGTACTAATTAATACGTTAGAAAGAGTATAATGCTTTAAATTATTGTTCTGGGTAAAGATAAAGGTTCTAGGTGTCAATTTATGATTGCCACAGCTTTAATTATTAAAGCTCGCAAGGCTGTTAAGAGCTAGACCCATGTAGCCTAGCTACAATAGTTTTATTTCATAGTTTCAGTCTTTTTGATGTTATTTTAGTAAAAAGTATAGGTACAACTTTTTGATCCCAACTTTTAAAAATATACAACGATTAAAATTCTTATTATACTTGTATATTGCATATTAAAATCACACATTTACTTGGAGATACGCGAAGAAAGACTAAGTCAAAGAGAAACAAGAAAATGTGGTATTGAAAATACGTGATAGTCTGCATGCCTTTGTTCTTTTAGAAAAAGTATTAAACTGTTATGTATACATAGTGCCTTCGTTAAAATAGATTATTTAAATATAATTATTGATGGAATAAATCAGTTATGGGTAACTTGGCTTTTATTTTATTTTTATATGAACGAATTTAATAACAACCTAATAAATTTAGGGTTTCGTACGTGCGAAAACAAAAACAAAACCCTTATAGGATCACTCGTGTGTCTGACTATCCGTCAGTCACACACAGTCAATTTGTTCTAAATCTTGTGAATCCACTGGCCTGATAGAGCTAAAATTTGGTACACATGTATTTATGTGCCTCAGATACGGACGTGTAACGTGAATAAATAAATTTTAAAAACCTTCACTTGTCACTTGGGGTCACTTTTGGGAGAGGAGAAAATAAAGGTTTTGTAACTTAACCGCGAGATATATCAAATAGAAGGGCTTGGCGTTGTGTCGTAGTTATTTTTTTAAATTTTAAAATATTTAATAAAATAGATAAAAATTTGTAACGAGTGGTCGGTATCGTTTCCAGCCGCAGGTTGTTAATAAATGGTTGGTAAATAATATCTGACCAACTTAATATTGTATATTTTATTAAAGTTACAATAGGAACTTATGTGTAACTTACATAGTAACAGCTTGTCTTGATTAGGAGTTGCTAGTATTTAGGCATAATTAAGTTAAGATGCATGGCTGAGTAGTTAAGTAAATAATATTTAAAAAATTAACTTAATCTTAAATACCGTAAAACGGGGTGAATAGCAATGATTTTCAACTTTGTCCTAAGAATTTGTTGTCTATAACTTTTTTTTTTTAATCCCAGGTTATTTTATATCATGTCCGGTACCATAATGAAAGAGCTATAACAATATTTTTTTAACTATAAGCATAGTATTTCAAGATTTTAAAAAAAATATGTACTATTTCTATTCACCCAACGACTGGGGTCAATAGACACGCGTAAAGGGGTGAATGGAAAAGCTGTTAGGGCTGCCAAAAATGACTTATCTAACATGTAGGTGGTGGTAGGGAAAATGTAGGTTGTGTATAAAAATTGTTTTGGTTTGTAAATGCTAAATGAAATTTAAATTTTGTGGTTGATATATATGAGTATATAATATAATATAAATATAATCGGTTAAAATTCACAATTTTTACCAATTTCATTTTTACGGAATGTTTATATGATCTATACTCAATAAATCAAACATGAAACTTATTAGTGTTTTTATTAGAATGAAATAAAATAAAAAACTATTTTTTAAATTAAAAGTTACATATTCATATACGACGAAAAATAAACTTAGCTATAAATCTTCTGAACTTAAAAATTAGGTATCATATCAAAGTTATCACAGGTAATCAACTTTAGCCTATAGCTTTATAGAACTAGTACTACTATGTAAAAATAATCGATGTTCTTAAAAAAAGACTTAATTCTTAAAAATTACCAAACAATCTTCTGAACTTAGCAACGATCATAGCAAAGTTATCACAGCTAATCAACTTTAGCCTACGTTATAGCTTTTTAGAACCAGTACATCTAAGTAAATATTATCAAAATTCTTATAAAAAACACACTAACTTCTTATAGATTACCAAACATAACTATCTGGACCTTCTAGTTCACATCATCCTCTTCTAAAACTTTTAATATTGCGTCACTATTATTGTAGTAATTATTTATAAGGTTTTTCCTAGGCAATTTCATGAGATCGTTTACCGCTACAGTCTTGCTTTTTTTTATAATAGGTAATCTGTATTTTTTGTTATACTGTCCGTCATTCACTATCTCATTGGATAATATTTTTATTTTATTCTCCGTGATTATATTATCATCAGCGGTTTTTCCAGGACTGATCGTAACCTCTTCACATAAGCTGTCAAAAAAGAGAATGGGCATATTTTTTATGTCTATATCATTAAGTATTTTGCACTGTATTTCATCTTCATCATCATCATAATTTTCGTAAGGCGTAATGTAATCCTGATTTTCCTGTCTTGTATTTCCGATATTTTCTTGTCCTGCATTGTTATCGAATTCTTCTTTCCGTTCTTTATTGTTATCATTATCGCCCTTGTCTTCTGTTTCTATTCTTTTCAAACTTG
Organism: Apoda limacodes; assembly: GCA_946406115.1. Lineage (NCBI taxonomy): Eukaryota > Metazoa > Arthropoda > Insecta > Lepidoptera > Limacodidae > Apoda > Apoda limacodes. Next base: position 12,389,512 of record OX291553.1, on the reverse strand, counting down.
ATTTATTTGTTATTTCCTCGATATCTTCTCCTTGGGTCTTATTGTTTTCTATATTACTATTGAAATTTTCTTTTTCTTGTATATCTTTTGCTTCCAAATAAGGTGTTTTAGTTTTTTTTCCAATCCCTTTGCCTTTTCCTTTGTGAGGTTCTATTTTCTTAGGGCAATTTTCTTTTTCTTCAATTTGTTTTTGTTTCAATTCCGTCATTTTATTTGTTTTAGCTTTTCCTTTATTTTTATTTCTTAAACCTGATGGGCCACTTATACTTATATCGTATTTTGTTTTTTTGAAATTTACTATACTGTTATCAACATCAGTTTCTGCATAATCTTCAATTTCTTCTGCAGCAACACTTTTACCTGGGAGTACATTTAGTTTTCTTTTTCTTTTTGGCTCCACGATGTTCATGGAACCATATCTCATTTCTTTGAGGAGGGTTATAACAGAATCTTCTGCAGCACTTTCATGGTCTTTACCTAAATCTCCGTCGGGAAGTCTGGCTAATACTTCATTTGCATTTAAAGGGCTAATCCCTGTTTTCTTAAATCCGGCAATGATATTCTTTGAAGCATTTATATTAATTTCATCAACTAACAATTTCAAGAGTTTTGGAAAGCAACCTTTTGGAATTGTGGGTAATTGTCGACCATCTGTTTTTTTCCATTTCAATAATAGTTGTCTCCAGGCACGCTTCATTGGACGAAAAAATGCCACGTCTAGCGGTTGCGTCAGGTGAGTTGAGTTGGCTGGTAAGAACACAAAATCGATGTTGTGCGCTTTACATGTTTGGATCAAATCTGCTGATAAATGTGAAGACAGATTGTCTCCGATTAAGCACTTTCTGCCTGGTAAATCCTTGAAATAAGGAACCACCATATTTTGCACCCAGTCCTCAAAAGTGGTTCCATCAAACCATCCAGATGACGACCTGTTATAACGAGTACCGTCAGGACATTGTTGGATCCAGGAATCATATAAATGGGTTGCTTTGTATACCACATATAGTGGTAACATTTTACCATCTGCGGTACCAGCCATCATAATAGACACAGAAGCCTTGGTATGGTTTAAAACCCTTTCAGGGTACTTGCATCCCCGCTTGACTAGTATTTTCTTCCGCCCAGGGTCGTCCGACAAATTTGTCTCATCATAATTCAATATGTTAGAAGTAGGTACTTCATTTAAAGACTTTTCAAGTTCGATGAAATATTCTTTTATCGTATCTGGAGATACCTTAGCTCTTACACGTTTGATATTTTCACATACTCTTTGAGAAATCTCATTTTTGTGTCTGAATAAGAAGCCCTGCACAAAATCCGGCCCTGGAAAATTGTTTTTGAATCTTTTATGAGTTATACCTATCTTATCGAGATACATTTTTACTATGTGCCTGAGATCCATAGTATCTAAGGGATAACCCCATTGTGCGCATTTGTTTATGTTCTCTATTAAGAACATTTCCGTATCATCGGATAAAGCTCTTTGGCCTCCATGTTGCTTCATATCCCGGGTACTGTGACGATACATCACCGATTTGTGTATGCCATATTTTTTTGCAACCTCTTCTAATTTAACATTTCGAGAAGTTACATACTCTTCCACAGCTTCTTTTATTGTTTTAATGTCATATTTTTTATACCGTTTTCTTGTAGGATTGGGTCTATAAACACGGGGCATGCTAAATATACCTATGGTGGTATGTGCCTGTAAATGAAAATTATTACTTTAAAAGATTATTTATTTATCAATCACTAAATCTACAGCTCTCAGATACTACCTATATAGTATGGACTTACTATTCATTAATACAGAATCAATAAAAATAGTTATTTAGTACTGTTAACAGTTTTTGACAACCCTATTTATTTATCTCTATTTACCCCTCATTAGTTCCTATTTACACATTTGGCGTTTCTATTATTCCCTACTAAGTTTCCATTAAACCCATACTACAGTTCTATTTACCCTTCAATAGATTCTATTGACCCCTTTTATACAATAAATTTACACGTACTGTAATTTTAACAAATTTTTGTAGTTTAATAACAGATTCCAACTTACCTTCACTGTATTTTTATAATTTATTACACACCTAAGCACATTACACTATATTTTCACACCTAAAATCAAGAGTTTTGGCAGTTGAATAAAGCGCGCTCACAGAAGGTAGACTTTGAACTAAATTTTGAAGGATAAATGTCAATTTTGACATTCAAAAATTGTTGCCAACACAAAGAAAAAATGTTGATGTATAAATAATTTAAAATTCTACGAAAATTCTTTAACGAAAATAGTCAAATAGTAGCTTTGAAAACTTTTATGATATTTTTTCTATTCGCCCCGCAATTTCTATACACCCCGTTTTACGGTACATTGCTAATAGAACGTGCGATTCTCTCACTAAGTGCCTATATCTCTATGTGATGCAGTAGTGAAGGTTGTAGTCAAGCCTTGTAATATTGCCTATTATTTTATTTCCTGATCTACATACTTATGTGCTAACATTTACAACACAATACTCCCTCCTATTTTAAAAAATATACATATATAATATATAATTTTACCTTGAATATATATCATTTGAAATTCTTCGCAATAACATAAAAAATATTTATATATAACACATTTACATTATACATAACTCTTAAGTATATAATTGTTGTTTATGACGTCGATCTTATGCCAGCATTTTGTTCCTGCTTGAAGCTATCTACATACCTTGACATACTGTTTAATGTCACTGTTCGCTTGTTGCGTTTGCTAATGTTTTAGTGTTTACAATTTAGTTAACTTTTTTCTGGTTTCTAAGTTTGATGTATGCTAGCACTTCACCTTAGATAAACCATATTAACTATTGCATTGATTATGCGCGAAATCTATTAGTGATTCCCATGTCGGCTTGTTACCTTCTCTTGAAAAGTTATTGGAATAGGTCCGAAAATCGAAATCGAAAATTTTGTGTTTTCTTTACGTTTCATGACTTGGCGAATCATTTGCAATCATTTTTAGAGTGATGTCTGTGTGTGTGCGTGTGTGTGTGTGTGTGTGTGTATGTGTGTGTATGTGTGTGTGTGTACGTATGTATGTATGTATGTAGACATATTTTGGCTTTCGATTCCTCAATAACTACTGGACAGAATCGCTCTGATGACATATCAATCGATACGCCACGTTATGACTTAGATCTGAAAGGTGTCTGAAATAAATCGGTCCAGCGGTTCGTTTTTTATACGTAAAAAACTGACTTTTTTATGCACGCAACATAATTTTCATGTATAAATTCATGCATCGAGGGGTAGTAAAGGGTTTTCGAGAGTGCTGATTTCGAATTTTTATCAGTTTTTTTAAATTAAAAATGGCGGATTCAATATGACGTAATTTTTATTTTGTAAAAGAATTTTTACTCAAGAGAAGTTGCATGTACGGTACTTGCTGCCGAACCAATTTGTCCTTTTAAAAATTAATTCTTGTTAAAGGACTAAAATACTTTTTATACTTATCAGTTAAAGACAACTGCTAGACACCATAATAAAAAGTACTTAATAAAAATATTAAAATATCATCACTTACTTTATAGAAATTACATTATATTATATTCACTGCGTAACTATTAGCGATAGTGACATTGTTAGGTTTTGCTGACTAAGGAATTTTTGTGCAGTCAATGTCGTATACATTCTGCTTACTATTATACAATTACTTATTACGTGTTTTACATTTGTCATGTTACGATATGATTTATTTTACTGTTTTTAGTTTTAGAATGTATTATTTCTTTGTTGCAACTAGTGAACTAAATAGTTACCTTTATTTATAATAATTTCGTAATAATGTATATCCTTTATTGCATAAAAAAATATAGAAGTATACTTAAAAACATAAATAGTAATATATTATTTTTGTTGATTCGGAGTTGTAGCTTCGTACCCCCTTGTACGTCTGTTGTCGCTGCAGATGTTGTTACGTCCTGGGTGCTTAGCTGCCGCAGCTGTCACAACTGTTCCACTGCCAGATGTAACGTGTCATTTTCAGTATAATTTCTAGGTCGGCTATGTGAATATCTTGAGGAAGTTTCGCTGGTGCTAAATCCATAGTTCGGATTATGTAGCAAAAATGAGTATGTCGACCAGAGTTTCCTGCAGTTCTTGCAAATATGTTGTCACCAGTGAGTCATACGAACATGTGCCGGTAAAGCCAGTTGGTCTTTTTGTTTCTTTGGTCTATTGTGTGAGTGGTACACTAGCATTTGTGATGACAGGAGTGATTAATGAAGAAAATCGTCGTGCTGCACGCAGACGTGGCACGCTGGAAATTGTTACTTCGAAACGGTCGGCTGCGGCAGTGATTCCTCTTAACGCATGCAGACGTGCCACGCTGGAGTTAGTTACTCCGTCAGGGTGCACTACGGTAGGTCGCTCAACTACTTATTTTCGCTGGGTCCAGGAAAGTAATTTAAACTCATCGTGGTTCCTGTGCGTTTCTTCTGCGTCACTGCTTCCTTCGAACTGGTCTTATCTTGTGGTTGCTGTTACTCTGCATGGATGAACTAGATCTTGGGTTGTTCGGTCCAAAATGGTATCCTAGCTGTTGACGATATTGCTGCTAGGTCTTCAAGGCTGCTGGTTTTCACTGCTTGCTTGACTGGAGTTTGTACCTATACTGTAATTTCCTTTGATTTGCCTGCTGGACTCCTTGTTGTGGTGCTGGTGAAAGTTGCGTCTTCTCCACAGTACACCTGTGTCTGCCTCCTAGTTGCAGCGATAGTTGCGTATTCCCGACGGTTTCACCGGTAACTTTTAAAAGTTTTCTTCGCGGCGAGATCTGTTAATCGTCGGATGTGTAGGAATCAATGTTACGACGACAGATGACCGGTTGTATCGCCAGACGTCAGATACAGTGAAACCCGTAAATAGTCGGGGCCATAAATATAACGATCTTTTTTCTTCCTGTGATTTTTTTTTCTAGAAGTTTCTTCAGTATTGCAAGTTCGTTCTTTGTTCCTTGGCGGGATCGCGAAGGTTGTGCTTTGTTCCTCGTCGGGGTCACCTATGTAACGATCTTTTTTCTTCGTGTTGTTTTTCTCGTATTTACCATTGGCTCCGAAACTACTGAGCCTGGATTTTTAAAAATACAGAAAATAGTTCATTACTTACAGATAACAGCATGATGTGAGAAAACAAGGTCTTTTCTTCCGGAGAGTGACAATGCTACATCACTAATTTGCTGTATCACCGTTTATCGTCATCTTTGTCGAATGCGTTTGAGTTGCATAATATGCTCTCTTTCGGTGTCGGATGATGACGTAGTGTTATGTCAGTTACGTGACTCTTATTCTTGCAGAGGAGACTACCAGGGTCAGTTTTTTATTTGTGGCAGGATGGATGAATTACGGGAAAACCAATAAAAAGTCTATGGTTTTGAAATAACTTGTAAAATTGTAGCAATTTTCTTGCATAAAATTAAGTATATTTGTGATGGTACGGAACCCTTAATACATAAGCCCGACTCGCACTTGACTGAGTTTTCGTATCATCGTACCGCTAGCCATTGGCAGAGTTTACCCTTACAAATGAGTAATGTTTGCGAAGATAGATGGAAGAAAGACCGGGCCATTAGCGACTTCAAGTGGAAGTAGCTTTTTGTTCTGGAAGTGTAAAAAATTAACACTACCAGGCATGACCAACGTAATTTTATTTTGTCTACGTGAATTTATCTAAATGGCGCTATTTTTTTAGTACGAAAAATAGAACTTAACATTCACTTGGCCATATCTTACTTTTTAGGGTTCCGTACCCAAAGGGTACCAACTGAGCCTCATTACTAAGTCTACGCTGTTTGTGCGTCCGTCCAACCTTAGGGTCGGCTCATACCGAGACACAACGCGCGGCGCATCTTCATGCCTCTTCACGTTGCGTTCACGGAGCCGACTCTTATTGAAGTTGGTAGAAACTTGATTTTTTACAGAATATGGGATACTGGCAAACTACGTAGTTTGAGAGAGGTAGGGCACAGCGAGTTATCGGTCGAATAAGCAAACCGAACAATAAGAGCAGGACATAGCGAGTACTCGCCCGAATGAGCAGCCCGAACTGGGGAAGTACCTCCGCCTTACGTTCTCATAAGTATGCTAGCACAGCCGTATTTTGTTGTTAAAACGTTTACATTTCCTTTTTACAGTAAGATTCTTAGGGTCACTTAACTCTTCAAAATGTTGGAAAAGGAATCAACGTAGAAATTTAATTATATTTTGTACCATCACAGTATGGTTTAAAAAATATTTAAATGTCTGCGTTGATTCCATTTCCAAATGATAATAAAAAAACCGGCCAAGTGCCAATCTGTCTCGCGCACCGAATGGAACCCAAATTTATTATATAGATAGTTCTTCTACCATGAGATCAAGTCTCACAGGTTTATGCCTTTTGGATATTTTCCTTTACTTGTGATGAAACATGTTTTTTTTTTCATGATTCTAGGTCAACGGAAAGTACCCTATAGGTTTTGATTTAGGTATTTGTCACAATACCTATGGGACAAAAATTACCGTATTTTCGGCACTTTTTTTACTGCAGTGACTTAGAAGCTTGTTTTTTTACGACTTTGAAGTCACTGCGGACCTTATTATTTGCTATTAATTTCAACTTGATACTTCTCACGCGTTCCTGAGTAAAAAAGGTCTTGACACACAGACAGACAAACTTTTTTTTAATATGATTACTATAAATTAACGAATTTCGGATTTTTTCCTATATTTGTGATATACTTTGCTTCGTGTCAAATTTCATGATTCTAGGACAGCGGTGAGTAGTCCATAGGTTTTCATTTATTTATGAATGTCAAAATATGCGACAAAAAAGGCCATATTTCGGCTGTATTTTTTTATTGCTAAAAGCCTAATTTTTTTACAGCTTCAGGGGACCGTAAACTTTACTATTTAATATTAACTTCAACTTCATACCTTCACGCCTTCCTGCAAAAAAGGGTCTTGACAGACGGACAACAAAGTGATCCTATAAGAGTTCCTTTTTTCCTTTTGAGGTACGGAACCCTGAAAAAAGAAGCAAAATATACATATCTACTACTACAAACTACCTACTAGGACAAATTGTCAAACTTTAATGCGAACTTATTTGTGTCATTGTTTCACGAATCGAAGTTACAAAAGTTCGTTGTAATATTGTATTAAAGACAAGGAAGTTGATTTATATACGGCAATGAAAATAGTAATAAACAACAAAAGACGCAACCGAACGCCGTCGTTTCCTCCCTTTTATAGACCAAGGTGGCGCGTTGAGAGGTAATTTTCACTGTTTTTCCAAACCATTGATTTCTAACTGCTTCACTTACAACTTGCAAGGTTACCCAGTTACGAATGAAGATATGTATGTATGTAATTAAAAAATGTATGCCTACGATATTATAAGAATTAATATCGACAATCCAATATGTAGAAAAACTAGTATTATTATGAAGAAGGCAGATATTTTAAATCCAGAACGCAGCGAAAGCCTCAAGAGTAGAACGCGGAGTGTAGTGAGGAATTTAATATAGGTTCGTCGCCCGAGGTAACAATATTTTTGACCCAGTGATACACTCTACTTTTCATCCCCTTCTATCAAAAAAGATTTAGGTACAGACGCTTTTAGACATAACTCATAAAAAAATATATTTATATAAAAGTATAATTAATGTTTAAAGAATTTATTAAAAATTTACATTTACAAATATTTTGACAGTTTTGAAATGTTGTATTTAATTAACTATTGCTGAAAGAGTAGAGAGCAAGGAAGGATAGCGAACCAATCAACGTTTTTCGGGATGAAATAGTAGATTGTATCACAAGGGATCATAATGATATTTTACGGCGAGTGATAGTGAGTTTAATTTTGAATCCAGAGTCAGCGAGGGATTCTAAGGTAGAATCCGGAGCGCAGTGAGGGATTCAAAGGACGGCGCACGAGGTAAAATAATTTTTAAAATAATAGCTAAAAATTATTTCATTATCACTACTTGGGGAAAAGCACTATTTTTTAAAAAAGTATCATCATAGATACGAATTTGAGTAAACAATTACATAGGCGGAATAAATTTTATGCGGTTTTTACTTTTTCATTAACCTTTTTTTTTATTTGGCCCGCGCCCATCCCATATTACAGAATATGGGATAATGGAAAACTACGTAGTTTGAGAGAGGTAGGGCACAGCGAGAGGAACTCGCTCGAATAAGCCAACAGAATGAGCGAGGTAGGGCACAGCGAGTACTCGCTCGAATAAGCAAACCGAACAATAAGAGCAGGGCATAGCGAGTACTCGCCCGAATGAGCAGCCCGAACTGGGGAAGTACCTCCGACTTAAGTTCTCATAAGTGTGCTAGTCCGTCTCGCACTTGACTTTTTTTACCTAGTTTACTTTTGTACCTAAAGTACAATGTTGGTCACTCTTCATGTAAAAAATAGATTGTTAGGTACTATTTAACGCTATTAACAACAGCTAGATCCAAATGAATTTTCGTGTGGTGGAAAGTCGGAAATTCTTGAGTCCGACTCGCACTTGACCGTTTTTTTTAGAACATGATTGTGTTTACTATAATAGCCATAAACATGCCTCAGACGCGCAGTCGAAGTCGGTATCTTCTACTAGTTAAAATTGAAACTGCCAGTAGGTATTAGTATAATACCTAATTTTAGGTACACAAAGGGTGTAGATTATTATTTATGTCATGTTTGGGCTATTATTTCTTTGGGACACAAATCAAATCAAACTTTATTCAAATAGGTTTCTAAGAACACTTTATACAAATATGTGTTAACACACATACATGTACGCGTCTACACAATTTTTCTTTAACGCTTGTCTACCGCTGGGATAAATGTAAATTTCGAGACAGGTGTAGGTATTACCGTATACACCTATCTTGTATTGAGATTGTTTTTCCCTTTTGTAAATAAATTGACTCAGAATTTTATTAAAATATTTTCCTCTTTTTTGGGTTTTAGTTAAGTCATGTCCGTTCGAGTGTCACAACCTCGTAATTCTGTCACCTTATAAAATTTTACATGCCCAACTGCTAACTGTCTTATGTGATCTTATACAGTTTAAGGTAAAAAAAGGTAAGATGGAGCTAAAGCCAGACGCAAACTCCGCGGCAAACATCTTTTTTTTATCTACAATGACTGCAGTTGGCTGATGCAGCCATTACTGCTCCACTGGACTTTTGGGGCGAGACTATGCCATAGTATGAACAAGTTACTAGCTGTATAATACTCGTAAAACTAGCTGGCCGCGCACGGGCCAAATAAAAAAAAGTTTATGAAAAAGTAAAAATCGCGTTAAATGTATTCCGCCTATGTAATTGTTTACTCAAATTCGTGTCTATGATGATACTTTTTAAAAAAATAGTCCGTTTTTTCCCAAGTAGTGATAATGAAATAATTTTTAATTATTATTTTAAAAATTAGCGGATTCAAAATAGCGCACTCACCGTAAAGATATTATGATCCCTTATGATACAATCTACTATTTCATCCGGAAAAACGTTGATAGGTTCGCTATTAAGAACGTTATTAGAAAGAAAGATAGAAAGTTATTTATAAAGTTGGAACTGCGTCCTTGTTCTCTACTCTTTTCAACAATAGTTAATTAAATACAACATTTCAAAACTGTCAAAATATTTAAAATGTAAATTTTTAATAAATTCTTTAAACATTAATTATACTTTATATTAATACTAGCTGGCCCGGCAGACTTTGTTCTGCCATAAAAGAGTGTGAGTTTTTAACGCTACCATCGCGTTTGCGGCAACGAAATACGTGTATGGAAATGAAGGCGCGCCTCTAGGGGACGCGTTTCAAGACTATTTTTTCTTATAGGACTTTTAATTAATACGCGAACGAAATAGTCGATTTACAAATACGCAAAAACGAACACTAAGCAGACTGTTACAACAACCAAGGGTTATCTATTTATTACCCACGGCTACGGCCGATTCGGACATTTATGAGGATAAACTAACTTACACCGCCATCCGTTAGAAGTGTATGGAACCCGGACATGTTTACTTCTGTCGATAAACTAACTTAAATCGCCATCTGTTAGAAATGTATGTAACTCTAAGCCAGCGCACGCCATGTAAAGCTCCCAGTCGGCATGTATGTATATAGATGTATTGTTTATATACCTACATATGTCAAGTTAATTTGTATTTAAACCCTTATGACGCGAGTCCGACTCGCACTTGACCCTGTCCGACTCGCACTTGACCCTGTCCGATTCGCACTTGACCATGTCCGACTCGCACTTGACTTTTTTTTCCTCAGAAAACTTCCCCGGCGTGTGCATAACAATTTCATTAAAATCGGTTTACCCTTGGTGCGCGAGTCCGACTCGCACTTGACCGTTTTTTTCTTTCATAAAAACCTTGCCCTAACACTTACAACCATAACAAAAAAAAAAATTACCTGAATTGGTCCAGCCGTCTTCGAGTTTTCCTTAGTGTGCGAGTCCGACTCGCACTTGACTTTTTATTTTTTCTCATAAACCTTGCCTTAACAATAACAAACACAACAAAAAAAGAATTATCCAAGTCGGTCCAGCCGTTCCAGAGTTTAAGGAGACCAACGAACAGCAATTCATTTTTATTTATACTAATATATAAAGCTGAAGAGTTTGTTTGTTTGAACGCGCTAATCTCAGGAACTACTGGTCGGATTTAAAAAATTCTTTCAGTGTTGGATAGCCCATTTATCGAGGAAGGTTATAGGCTAATATATCATCACGCTAACACAAATAGGAGCGGAGTACTAATGAAAAAATTTTCAAAATCGGGTTTTTTTATCCTTTTGAGAGCTTCCGGTTTCGCAAAAATCATATATGACAGAATTGTTCCCCTATAAAAGTTTTAAAAAAAAGTCCGCGACAGCATATGTCTATATTTTAAGCTTGGCTCACTATAACTTTTTTTATGCTAACCAAATTTATTCTAAAATGATGCATTATTTGTAAAGGTGTTTTTATAAACATGATATTAATCTTTATCCAAATAAATACGTTCTTCATCACAAGCATTTAATTTTAAACAATATTGCCCTGTTCATCATTCGGTTTCGATGACCCCCGAGAGCGACAACCCAAGCCGAGGCTTCCCCCGCGGGAAGCCCTTGAGCGTTGGGCGCTATATGGGCTGAGGCTCCTTCAGAGTCTCGCCCCAAAAGCCCGGTGAAGCAGTAATGGCTGCAACAGCCAACTGCATAGTCAGCTCAGAAAAAAAAAAAAAGTTTCGATGAATATCTTAGGATATATCGCAGTTTGAAAATAACGTGGCAACAAAATAATTATCAAGTATTGGCGGGCAGTCATGAGGGGGAAGGGCGGTACGTATTATAAAAATATTTTACCTTCTGTTGTTTTTTTTTTATAATTGAGGAGTTGCCGTAAGAATCCTATGCCGATAACCAAATTTAGGGCGGGCGAAGCCGCTGGCAAAAGCTAGTATAATATAATATTGTTAGCTCGGACGACATATCGTGGGATGAGCGTCTTTAACTGCTTGAATGCGACTTATCTGGTAAATAAAATAAACTTGTTTACATGTTCACTTCACGAATGATTTTTATTAATATTATATATAGCCAAAAAAGATGATCAGAAGGTCCTATAGGACCTGTAAAGATTTTCTAAACAAATTAGATCTTTTCAATCCAAAAACTGACTCACGCTAAGACAAAAAGCGTCGTTATTCCTATTGCAAAATAATTTTGAATTTGAAAATTAGGCCAAAAAGAAAGTATAAATTAAAAATAAACCATTGTAGAGGTTGGCACTTATCTCTACAAAGGTTCTATGCTACATACTCTTGACGCTTTCGCTGCGTTCTGTATTTAAAATTTCTCTCTCTTCATAATAATACAAATTTTTCTACATATTGGATTGTCGATATTAATACTTATAATATCGTAGGAATACGTTATTTTTTAAATAAATACATACATATCTTCATTCGAAACTGGGTAACCTTGCAAGTTGTAAGTGAAGCAGTTAGAAATCAATGGTTTGGAAAAACAGTGAAAATTACCTCTCAACGCGCCACCTTGGGCTATAAAAGGGAGGAAACGACGACATTCGGTTGCGTCTTTTGTTGTTTATTACTATTTTCATTGCCGTATATAAACCAACTTCCTTGTCTTTAATACAATATTACAACAAACTTTTGTAACTAAGTTTCGTGAAACAATGTCACAAATGAGTTCGCATTAAAGTTTGACAATTTGTTCTAGTAGGTAGTTTGTAGTAGTAGGTATGTATGTTTTGCTTCCTTTTTTAGGGTTCCGTACCTCAAAAGAAAAAAAGGAACCCTTATAGGATCACTTTGTTATCCGTCTGTCAAGAAGCAAGAACGAAAAGCTGAAAAAAATTAAGCTTCTAAGTCAACGCAATAAAAAAATACAGCCGAAATATGGCCTTTTTTGTCGCATATATTGGCATTCACAAATAAATCAAAACCTATGGACTACTCACCGTTGTCCTAGAATCATAAAATTTGACACGAAGCAAAGTATAACACAAAAAAACCATTGCTATTAATCGTAATATTATTAACATTGTAACGTGACAACTTGTGCCTTTCACTTTTTATGTCTGTCTCTCTCGCTCTTAGGCGGGCTAACCATGCCGCGTGCCTCTCACTCGCTCTCATTGTGAGCGCATAACGTGAGCAGAGCGTAACGCAGTTTCTTGAAGTGTCACCCGGCAAACCAATTTATAAGACGTTGTCACGTCAATATAGGAAAAAATCCGAAATTCGTTAATTTGTAGTTACCACATTAAAAAAAAAGCTTGTCTGTGTGTCAAGACCTTTTTACTCAAGAACGCGGGAGAGGTATCAAGTTGAAAATAATAGCAAATAATAAGTCGCTGCAGTAAAAAAATGTGCCGAAAATACGGTAATTTTTGTCGCATATTGTTACATAGATACCTAAATCAAAACCTATAGCCTATACTCTCCGTTGACCTAGATTCATGAAATTTGGCTAGAAGTAAGATGTTACATCACAAATATAGGAAAATATCCAAAAGGCATATAAACCTGGGAGACTTGATCTTATGGTGGAAGAACTATCTACATAATAAATTTGGGTTCCCCTCGGTGCGCGAGACAGATTAGCAGCTGGCCGGTTTTTTTATTATCATTTGGAAATGGAATCAACGTAGATATTTAAATATTTTTTTAACCATAATGTGATGGTACAAAAATATAATTAAATTTCTACGTTGATTCCTTTTCCAAGATTTTGAAGAATTAAGTGACCCTAAGAATCTTACTGTAAAAAGGAAATGTAAACGTTTTAACAACACAAGATACGGCTGTGCTAGTTTCCTTTTTCTGTCCTGTCAGCTGGAAATATTTCCGCTTTCTAATAGGTTCAGAATGTGTTGAGTTACAAAGTTCCGTAAAAGAACAAGGACAGTTAGTAAATGGATCAGCATCCATTGAATTCAATAGAAGGCTACATCAAAATAATTTTATATAATGTCAGCAGTTTTCCATGAAATAAAAGTAACCTTTAGGCATAATATAAAAAAAATGCTCGCACTGAAATCTCAAAGCTCAGAACTGCCTAAGTCCCTAGTAACAGATTTCCAGTTCGTACCGTTATGTCTGTTCCGTTCCAGCACCTTACCAGTCAGCGTTCCACTGCAAAGACTTAAGAAATGAGTTACGTAATAGAAAAATAATTAGTTACAGGGTTTTGTAGAGTACTCAACGTACGAGCTGTGTTCAAATAGGTGAAAGTTGATGTTACAGGGACCCATTGACCACCGGGCGCGGCTGTTCCAGTCCGCAATTTTGAGAGATTCTGTATGTAAGTATATATTTGTCTAATAACGTATTTAGATAATTTTAAGACGACGTAGATAGGACAGGTAGTGTAAGTACTATTTTACCTATGCTACCTACTATTAATACTGTGCCTATACCGTGGTAGTAATTTAGAGTCTGGGACGTGGAGTAAGAAGGATAAAGGTCAGTGAGTAATCAATCACATAAACATTTATTTAAATCAATCACACTATTTCTACTAATAATTTATAGTAAATCATTGTATAAGTATCTTATTTGTCATAGTTATCAAAGTATACAGTCGCTATGTCCTACCTATCTTTGTTATTAAACCTCTATGACTTCACAATTGAGTGTGCTTTCACTTTTTAAACAAGTGTTAGTTATCTGTGAGAAAAAGATTACCGTCTCCATAAGCTCTTCTAGTAGTTTAGTATTCTCCTACTCAGTTTTAATTTATCTTGTTGATATTTAAGGTTTATTCTCTGGGGGATAATTATCTAACAACCCCAAAATTGTTTTGTATATCATACGATTTTTTATTTGTAAGTGATAAGAGTTGGTATAAAGAAATTGATTGGTTTGCTGTTTATATAGTGTGTAATTTGGATATATCTTTCCTTACTCTTCATTTTATAATATCTAGATAAATATTCATATATCATACAAGTTTATTTCAGTACTAGTTAGTTATCTCGCGAGTAACTAAGTAACTAGTATGTTGGCTTTTGTTTTCCCTTGAATGTCACTTTGGATACTAGTTTTTAAACTGGGGCTTTGGTTTTTATTTCAAAGGTATATCCATATTTTTTTTTGAGTAACTAGATGTGTTTGTTCTCAAAAGTTTGCAATGAGCAACTTTAAATGTATTGTACTATATATTTTGTACTGTATTTTTTATTGTATTGTATTTTCTACTCTGTGTTCCTGGACTACAATAGATTTGCTTAGATAAGTTTGTGAACATCTTGGAAAATTCCTTTGAACTTAGTGTAAGTTAATTGCTTGCTAAGATAAAAATACTGATTTTTATATCCGTCACTGGGCGTTTCTTCATTCTCCAGGATTTAGATAACATTCTATACATTATTATTCCCTCATTTTATTATTTAGTCAACGCTACTTTTCTAGACAGTTTTAGTCAGTCTATTACATTATATAATGAGTACATAATGTGATGGGAAACTACATAAATTCCATCTGAATAGCCAATAACACAATAGTTATGATTCCCACTGGCAAGATTTGGTTCTCTAAGATGGTTCCAGTTTGATTATGGTAGTCACTATTATTTCTTCAACTCCGTTGTCTAAGATCGTTTTCAAAAATTAGGTAAGTGATCTGATGCATAGCTAAATGCGTTCACTTTCAGTGGCCTGCGACAGTAAAGTGACGTCTCCCATAGGATAGCTCTCAGTTCTTCTGGAAGAGGGCACAGTCTTGGTGCGCTGGCGCGGCGTGCCGCAGCACAGACGTTTGAGCACGCACGCGTAGCACATAAGAAGCGACAGCATAAGCAGCAATCCGATGACCACTGTCACCACCAGCAGGATGCTGGGCTCTCCACTCATCTCACCACCCCCACCTCCCGAATTGCGACCCATGATCACGTTGAATCGGTTTTATCTGAAAAAATAAGGGTTATAGTTAATACTTATGTGGGTAGACAGTCAAGGATAACAGTGATATCTTTCTCACTACAATAGTGTAGGTGAAACCAAAATCGTCGAGCAAGCGGATTTTTTATACATTCTTCTATCATTTTACTACGTCAGATACTATATGGACGGCTTGATAAACTGACAGTCTGACTAGATCGGCAACGTTCATCATGCAACCCGCATTGGACCAGCATTGTGGAGTAGGGCCGAAGCCGCCTTGCTCCTAGGATTTACATGTACCATTGCAGTAAAGACGTACCACAACTAAGAAAAGAAAATTTGTTAACCAAAAATTTCTACTCAAATTTAGTAATAAGTATGTGATCTTATTTTTACATATTTAATGGTATTTATACACATTTACATTATTAAACATATTAATAATTTAGTTACATTTTCCTCAGGGCACAAAATAAATAAATTTCTACCCGAATTTAGTAATAAGATATGTGATCTTATTTTTGCATATTTAATGGTAATTAGACACATTTACATTATTTAACATATTTATCATTTAGTAATATTTTCCTCAGGGCAGAAAATAAATAAATTTATTGATCGATTTTCGGTTTATATAATGAATATTTTTACTAGGTGAATACGCGCATACTTTAAAATTTAAAAATGGAAGACAATATGGAATTGCACAACACAGACTAAAGCGGCGCAATATGGCAAAGACCAAGAGTTCAGGTAAAAGAAAATATACACAAAGTATTGTAAAAAACTTTACTACATCGTGATTGTTTCTAGATCACTGAAGAAGCTACAAAAACCTATTATCATGTATTATAATCACAACTAAAACATTAACATAATTCATACAGTCCGCCATTGAAGGCATCCAAACAGAGCAATTGATGTGGAAAATATGAAAATACTTCTGAAATAGCGATTTTCTGGTTAACTATGGAATATACAAAAAATATATAAATAACTTTTGTTAGGAAATTAACTAGGCTTTTTTTTTATCATAAAAATATTTTAATTGCTCAAACAATTAAAAACTTATTACATAGCTAAATAAAGCTGTTCTCACCAAAGAAACTTGCCAGCGGCTCCGACTGCCCTAAATCTTCCTAGATTCTATCCATCCTTGGTTGTAGGTACTAAAAAAGTTTGCTATATAAAGCTATAGCTAAAGTTATGGTTTGTTCAAGTGAAATTAGGTTATAGTTATTCCCGCCGGAACTTTTGAATTTTCCGGGATAAAAGTAGGCCTATTCTAGACTATAATCTATCTATGTGCCGACTTTCAATGATTGCGTAACAAACATCTATCCATCCCAACTTTAATAGCATTTATAAATTGGTATAGATGGTAACTCCACTAACAGTATCTAAAGAAAAGTTGCTGTCACTGGTTTTCTTGGAGCTTTCGATGTATTTTGACTTGTATCGACTGTACTAATGGGGTAAAAAGTGACCTTGAATTTTAATACCTAGTAGGAAACAGTTAATATGTGTAGTAACCTTCGCATTAACTATTAGCACAAACGAGGGTAACTATAAACAAACAATTTTTTTAAAAGATTTTTTTTTTTAAATGTAATATTTGAATAGATTAAAAAACGGATTTAAATTTTCACAAATTTTTTTTGCAGTTAAGAATATTCATTTTGAAATTTAAATAAAGGCAGAACTGACGGAAAGATATGACGAAACTGTATAATGGCTACCGTTTGCTACCCTAAAATTGACTAATGGAAGAACGGATAGACATAACCCGAAACCCTAATATCTGAATAACAGATGGAGGCACAGATATGATGAAGCTATATATAAACTACATCAAATTCAAACTTCAAACGTCAAAATCTGCGTTATCTTTCGTATGTACAATGTCAAATGCATAAAATGTCAAAACAGTCATCGGGTTGTTAGGCCTACCGGGCCCTTTGGTAAAATTCCGTGCCTTTTTTTAATTTAAAAGGTATGAACGACACCAAAAGTGCGCGCACGGCAAGGAAGAAATGCATGCGGATTTCTTGCTACAGATTTCTTGCGGTGTGATTCCGTGCGAAATTCTGCACTCTATCGACCTAGGCTCTATGAAACACAACGCACTTCGCAAAATAATACGCAGATCGCTGCAATACTTATTGAAACGCGGGCGCAGTGGAGAAATTATGTCAATAGGCCTTTTTTTACTGAGAGTCTCCAAATTATATGCTTTTAGAAAATTTCTAGGCCAATAATTCTTGTTAAATTATTTCCAAATCAAATTGTTTCAATTCGAGTGCTGCCTCCGCCATGCAGAAACTTACGTAGCTGGTTTCGAGGCAGAGGCAGGTAGAAGGGCGTCTAAATAATCAAAGTTAAAAATGATTCAACTGAAGACACTCTCTTACCTAACTCTGTAAATTCGTGGGTTAAACTTCCCATATATGTAAAAAAAATCAAATTGGTTTGTTAATGAACGGAGTTCTCAGGTTACAAACATTGAAAAAAAATACACCTTTTTTTTAAAGTTCGTTAAGTTAAGTGCTTAATTAACATTTAAAAATAAAAAAGAATCTACATTTTGGTAAACATTTCATTTTCTAGAAAAAATATATTTTTTTACGAAATTTTTAAATATATTTCGTATGCAGTAAATAAATTAACTCTAGTAGCGTTACAGTACTACCCACACTACCGCGCCGACGTAGCAACGTAGCGTCGTAGCCGAGTAGAAACATATCGTAGCAACATTTTTCGTAGAAACGTCTAAAGGGGTCTAATGCATATTTCTTGTACGCTGAAAATATCAATATTCTGTAGTTTTTCAAACTAGCTTAATTAAAATACTTTGTGATTTTTGTATTAAATTATGTAGACCATAGCAAAATTATTTATTTCGTTTCAGACTTTTTGTAAAAAAGCAGTTTGCAAGACACACAAAAGGGCATGGTTTCAGTAGACTATGTATATATGTTTACGTATTACATACAGGTTTGTGTTTCCAGGTGTATGGCGCCTTTTTCATATAAAGTGCGTTTTGCTTACCGAACAATGCGTCCAATGCCATAAAGTCATAATCCTGCCAAGTTAAAAAGACATAAATCTGTATGACAGCTAAACAAATTTTGACTCATCTCTATGGTCAGATTATTAACACTAAGCGCATAACGTACATTTACGGTCAAACATAACGCTAATATACTAATTTAAGCCGCCCCGCGCCTGTGTAACCTTGCGTGCGAAATGTATAAAAAACACATATAATTATCTCTACAAACGCCCTAACTTCTGAGCTGATTTTGATGAATAAGGTGTCAATCGATTCATTATTATGCTTCGGGTGAAATAGCCTATGTGATTTTGTAATAAATCGAACATGGCGGAGATAACAAATAATTGAATTTTTTTGTGCAAAAAACTATTTCAAAACTTTCACGGCACTTGAGCGAGGGCTTCTCAAAAACTATTTAGCTGGTTCCGATGCGGGTTTTTTGCATGATTTAGATGTTATTTCAGAGCAGATGTTCCTAAACATGTTTTACAGTTGTAGTTCACCAGGGTTCTTAGACAGTTGTTACGGTTTTAACTCGCTATAAGGTGCTGCAATAAACATTTTTTGTTCGTTAAAATTACTTTTTATGTAAGACAGTAAAGCAGAAATCCCGTAAAGAAGTTTAAAATTAAAAATAAAATGAAAAAAAATCAAAAATAATCGACAGATGTTATCTTAAAAATAACCCCCGATTAAAAGGAAGTAAGTAAAAGTAATTACAAATGAAGAAAAAACGTAAGAACTGCTACATTTTGATTGAAATTGGGAAAGTAGCAGTCCCGACGGATTTTCTTACATTACGTTTAATAACTTCCTTTCACACTGTCGGAAAATTTTCAAAATTGTATTTAATCTTTCTTAAAGATTACACCCGTCTAGGGTTTTCTCAGAATTTAAAAGTTTGCTGTTTGTTTTTATTGAAACATAATTCTATAAACCAGGGGATGCACAGCGGATGATTGAAGATTTGACAAATTTAGCTTGAAGATTATGTTGTAATCGATGTTTTTAGGATTTAGCTTCAATTGGGATGAAATAAAATTCAACTTTATATCAATTATGTATAATCTGATTATATATCATTTTGTTTATTATTGCTTTACATAGATCGCTACATAAAACCATCTGTAATTTAGCGTAAAGGTGGCTGAAAAGATGGAGAAGGACACAGGCTACAATTGATTCACGTAGACGAACTATAGTTACATCTATATATAGATTGATTAACTAAACTTTCTAGATATACCACGCTGATAACCAAATTTACCTCAGACATAACCGCGGGGAAAAGCTGGTATATTATATTTCACAACGTTAAATATGTACAATGAAAAGTTTAAAACTAAACATTTTAGAGTGATAGTCTGTGTTCTTGTGTTGCAGTTTTCGTGGTTTCCCGTTTAACTAGTAGTTAAGTGCTTGATTAATATTGTAGTTCTCAGTAAAAGTGGCGTAGTAAATTAGAAAGCCGGTAATTGGGTCAAGGCCAGTTGAAAAGAAATTAGTTCAAATGAAATGTCGTTCTCACCACCGTCTAATGAAGGATTATTGGCTTAATGACTAAACGACTAGATACAAATCTGAATGCACTTTATAAATTCAGCCACGTACGCATAGGCATCGAGAAGGGAGTGCAAGTGCGTGGGAGGGCACTTGCCTTGCTTTAAAAATTTATGCAAAAATATAATTGATAATACCTAAAAGCTTACGTAAAAGTTTCATGACCGGTTTCGTTTTAACGCTGCTTTATCCATGGTGTTCATGGATTGTTCTCATCCTCAGAGAAAACCATCTAAAATACAGTTACCTGTATTAGTTGGCCTTTAAAAACATAGTTTACATTCTATAGAATATACCTACTTACCAAAGTAAATATTATTTTTATAAGTTCAAAATGTAAATTTCACACAAAATCACAATTATTGTTAATATGTTTCTATTGTTTTACCTATAAATATCGTTAGAAGTTAATAGCAAAGCAAAACGTAAGTTAAACATAACTATTATTTTCTCGTAGTCAGTGGTAAAATTTAGAGTGCATAACTCGTAAAAATATTACATCTTGCACCTTTAAATCACTCGCTCCGCTCAGAAATATATTCTTGAACCACTCGTTGCGCTCGTAATTCAGCATAAGAATCCTTCGCTACTCTCGGGATTCAATTTAGGCCCTAACATGAAATAAGCCTTTTTTGTACTTTTGTAAATTATTACTTTTACCAATGGAAAATAAAATAAGATCCAACTATTGACCTACAGTAAAATTACATTTGTATACCTACTTATCTAAGCTTACTAATAAATTTAACTATGTTTTGTGTACATAAACAGGTACTTGACCCCACAATTAATTAGAATCTGATAATTTATTATGATAAAGTAATATAAGAAGAATGCAAATAGCTTCAAAGTTCGGCTTTGCAAATTTTATGCTAAATTTGCCCTTAATTGTAGTTGAAGCGGGCGGAAGATGTAGGGTCTTTTGGGCTTCAGGCAAATGGAAATCTTAATTAAATTGCGTTAGTTTATTGAAATACTTGTCTTGTGATAGTTGAGATGTTTAGTTCCGTTCCGTAAGGAATACACGATGCTAACATATAGGTAACCGATCTTTAAATGAAACTTATATATATGATATTGAAATCTTTGGGTTCCGTCCATATCAAAGGTCGCCAACGACACCCCGTTACTAGACCAATGTGGCCTAGAGATTCTCTAAATTTTGGGCGAAAACAAACAAAGTGATTTGAAAAATAAATTACTTCTGTAGTGGAAAAGCACTGTACATTAGTGGAGTTTCCGGTTGTTTATTACAAAATTTATTTAGAATGAACTAATTTGCTTAAGGGATAGCCCCCCAAAAAATAGCGGCTAACTATAGCACTGCAACTTAATATTTTTTAATTACACTTCATACAGATTATATTTAAAAATGTGCTTCATACCAATTGTTAAATTAGTCATCAGCTATTTATAGAACGTTTCGTACTGTGCGTAGAATACATCAGTGAGCTTACAATATCATTTAAAAGTGTCGTTTTTAGCAAAAGCTGTTAGCCCCTTTGTAGGTTTGTTAAATTATTTGCCCTGGCTAGCATCATATAGCACATGGTAGCAGTCGTTAAGCTATTTGAGAAGTGCTTTGAGTGGTTTAATAACTCTAATAGTCGATTACTACTCAAACAAACCTGCACTGGACCAGCGTGCTAGACTATGGCCTAAGCTTTCTTTTTTGGGGAGAATGAAGGCTCTATGCTGCTGTGGAAATATAACCGATGTAATAATCTACTGAGAAATTTAATTTTCTCATGGAAAGCCATCAGTCATTATAATACACATATTATAATATACATATTATAATGTCCTATATAATTAAACTATTATTTATGGGATTATATATCAAATACACATCGTTATATATCGAATTATAATATATTTGTAGTTATAAGTATATAAATAAGAATGGAATCAATTTCATTTACCTAAGTTAACAAAACAAACGACGAATGTGGGGTCGGAAGGGTTTCATCCCTGGGAAACCCTTTCGAGAACCCAGATAATGTATCCCAATCCTGTTAGATAAGATTCCTTACCAATCAATTTCCACTGCTTACTTTTGGCTTGTATGTATAGGGAGTGAAGGCCTAAAGGTGTTTTAAGGGTTAAAAGGAACCCCTATAGGATCACTTTGTTGTCCGTCTGTCTGTCTGTCTGTCAAGCCTCTTTTTGTCTAGAACCTGTGAAGGTATCAAGTTCAAATTAGTATTAAATACTATAAGGTCTACATTCCCTTGAAGCAGTAAAAATTCAAGCTTCTAAGTCAACGCAATAAAATAATACGACCGAAATACAGACATTCTGTCGCATATTTTGGCATTTTAAATAAATCAAAATTTAACACGAAGCAATTGAAATTAAAAAATTTCAATTTAACAACACAAATATAGAAAAAAAATACAAAATTTGTTAATTTGTAGTTATAGCACATTAAAAAAAAAAAGTCTGTCAAGACCCTTTTACTCAAGAACGCGTAGGGGTATAAATTTGCAATTAAGATCAAATACTGAAGTTTACCGTCACTTAAAGTTAAAGTTGTAAAAAAATCAAGCTCTTAAGTCAATTCAATAAAAAAAATGCACATAAGTACAATATTTTTTGTCGCATATTGTGACAAAAATAAATCAAAACCTATGGGTACTTCCCGTTGACCTAGAATCCTGAAATTTAGCAAGATGTCACATTACAAATACCTTCTTATATAAAAATATCCAAAAACTGATAATTGAGGCATAAGCCTGTGAGACTTGCTCTCATAATGGAAGAACTACCTACGTATAATTAGTTTGTACGAAAGCATCGGAAAGCCAGACTTGCACTTTTACTATAAGCTAACCTAACCATAGTGCAAGCTGGTACAAGCATTGCTAAGGAACGAATTTTTAGCGGCAGACTGTTTTGTGTATGGAAAGCAATCAATATGTTTGGTGTAGAGTGTAAACACGTGCTTATACGTGCGTGGGTAGTTTGGGACCAGATGGCGCTGTATGTGATGTCATGGACATATATCATTTTATCTTTATATCATAAGGTAATCTATATTACTATTGATTAGAAAAACAATACTTTAACAGATTGTATATAAATATGAATAGTGTAGTCGCTAACGTAAAGTAAAAACAATGATATGTTAAAAAAATATTCATTGCTATGATAAAAAATGTTTATTCTAAGATTCAAATAAATGTCACAACTATGGTTTACCAAGTCTTAAAGTATGTAGTAATAGAACATAAAATTTTGAAGATTTCTGCACTAAAATATTTTTAAAAGGAATAGAAAGAGATTAACGAAAAATTCGAGTTATATCCCTTAGATCACAATCATTTATTTGACTATAGAGCACAGACTACAGAACAGATCTCAAAAAAAACCCTTGCCAAGAAATTTAGGTAACACAGCCAGTGTTTAAACCATAGTTAAACCGTACGAGGAACCCCGGGAGGTATCGCTAGTCATGAAGGTCTTCCTCGTGGGCGGAAGGCAATATGTAGACATGAGTATATTAAAAGAAAGGATAACCTTTTCCTGTAAAATAACGTATAAAAGATTTTACGACTCAGTTGAGTGACTGATTCAAGTGCCTTTTTAGTATCTTCTATCACCATCTGGAGGCATTTCTCAAACATAATATTACCTATATCATAAGTCACTAAAACTTTTATAAGTGATTTATCTTTAGGTAAATAGAATAAAGGCCAAGAACTTGTAGTATACATATTAACTGAGATTTGTATTCAAAGTATTTTTTATTTTTTTAACCTATGCAATTCTAATAATTTTTTGAGCGTCATCTGTGGACACTGTGCAAAAAGTGAAATTTATCACGCAATCAAGACACTACCAGGCATTGGACTATTCGAATAATGGCAATACAGTACGTACGTTAAACACATTCATATTCTAAACCGACAACATTATTTTTGCTTCACTGAGTGAACAGAGTATTTTATTTTTAAGAGTCAAAATATAATTATTTAAATCATTTTTCAAGAACACTTTTGAATCATTAAAACCTCTTATATCTTGTAAAATATAGCTAGAGTTCTGTGACAGCTATCAAAGTAACAGAACTAGTGCTGGGACGATGTTGATAGTTGATCATTAATACCGATTATTGTTCTGTTATATATGTTAAAATATATTTTTATTAAAAAATAAAATTATCTTTTCTTCTTCCCCTATCCTTTTTTTCTCTGTTACTCCTTTCCGCTCTCAATTAACTTATTCAGGAACCTTCCCGGCAATGATGGCATAAAAACTCACCAAACATTTAACGCAATAGAACGAATACCAACAAACAAGGCAACATACCTATATGTTTATTTACATATACATAGAGATAATAAAGCGTAAATCTAATATTTTAATTTATATTTGATTGAATTGGATATTGGAACTGGTGAAACGCCTTTTATTTTGATGATTGTTTATAATTTCGTTAGTAATTTGGATGTTTTTAGTGTACGAAAAAAGCGTCACTCAAAAGTAAGGAATAAAAACTTACTAACAAAAAAAAAACAACCGGCGTCAAAAAGATGCACGAAAAAGGTAAAAATAATAACTTATCTGAACTACAGTTCGAAGTTGGTGTCATGAAAGTGAAGTGTTTTATAAACTGTTAGGTACATAGTAGTACGAGTAAGTATACAGTAAGCCGTCATGCTACTGACATAGTTTGTAAAATTTATTTTAAAAATAAGTAACATTTTAAAAGGTTTTCTCTATTTCCAAGTAGGTAGGTAAACCCAATCCCCGAGGGTAAAGTTATCCATGAAGTCCGGAGTTATCTACAAACCGTTCCATTACTTGTTCAAACAACTGAGCGGTTAGCCAAGCTTTTAAATATTTGTTCACGCAATTCCAATTGCTAAAGAATAGATAAAATCTAGGTCTTGATTCATTCAGGCAGATAAAATTCAAGAAGGAAAAATATAGTCTGTAATTATTTTAATCTAGATTGCTAGTAAACAGTAAGCAGAATGAGTTATGTGAGAATTATATCGTTAGTCTTAATTTTTAGTTCAAGTCACCTCTAGGTAATGTAGGTAAACTCCTTAATTTCAATGTTCATTTTTCGTACAATATATTATCAAAGTAGATGATAATTGATGATAAGTTCTTTAAATTCTTCGAAAGACTTCGAGGATCTGGTACATGTTAGTGTTAAATTCCTATTTAGATTATGCTAGCTTTCACTCGCAGCTTCGCTCGCGCTACTTTGTTTATTGGTGTGGGATTTTAACGGAGACTTTGATTTTAGAGTAAGAAAGTCTGCTATAGCTGTACCTAAATGTCGTTCACGTGAAATCCGGTTAGAGTTATTCCTCCAGGAACTTTTGAATTTTCTGGAATAAAAAGTAGCGGACCGTACCTTTTTTTTATACACTAAGATGGAAAACAAGCCAACGGTCTGCCTGAAGGCACAAGACTAAATAACCAACAGACTGATAGCTTCAAACAACCGGCGCTAGCGAGAGCACTACTACAAGCACGGGTATGTGTGCGCGGCCTGTCACTGACACGGCGCGCGGGGTGAGGACCGACGCCCGCTCGAGTATAAACCGGTTTCAACTGGCTCAGTGAGCGTGCGCACCTCAGGGCTTCGTGTGCGAGTTCGAGCGATTAAAATAAAAGTTATTTTAGTGTTTGCTATCGATTAGATTCCAAAGCCTTTTAGAAATGCCAAATACATGTACTGTGTGTATGAACAATTCTAATAAAATAGGGAAATTTCCTTTTTTACATACCCAAAAGATCTTGACAGGTCTTACCTTTTTTTTTTTATCCTAAGTTGGCTGATTAATTACAATAGGCAGGTTAATCTTAAAAAATGTAGGTACCAACAATAAAAATGATACAGGTCAGAGTAACTAAAAGGGTGCGCAAGGGAAAAAAAAATTCTCGGCGTCCCCTTTTGTACACCCCAACGATGATACATATAAACATGCATATATTAATGTTAACACATAAAAAAATAATTTATTGTCTTAAAAATTATATTATCTCCCTACTGAATACAAACAAAATCAAAGATCTTTGTTATGGTTCCATAGCCAAATGGCAAAAACGTCTCTTATAAATCCATCATGTCCGTCCGTCCATGTGAATCGAGTGAAGGAATTTAGATATTTAAGAGAATTCCGATATTTAATGGTACTAGTGGCATTAGCGCCATCATAATTATATTTTTGCACAATCATATGTATAAACATATATTTAACATACTTAAAATTATCCATACTATCTATGAATATAATATTATAAATGCGAAAGTAAATCTGTCTGCTACCTTTTCACGGTGAAACCACTGTTCCGATCAAGATGAAATTTGGCATGCAGATAGTTTTGAGTCCCGAAAAAGGACATAAGCTACTTAAAAACGTCAAGTATAAATTGTTTAGTAATTGAGGAGTTGCCCTTGAAATCCTACACCGATGACCGAATACTAAGAATACAAAGAAGTTTGCAAGAGCAGACCAGCCTCCACAGCGGCACCCGTTCACAAGTATGACACATGAATTAGCCATCGCTTCGCTCAACCATGTTTTAGGGAACGTAACGACCCGCCGCACATGCCACCACCGCAGAGACTTTGAGAGAGCATGACACACTCAAGCAACTCCAATAAAAATTCGATTGTATTAGCTATAATGTGTGTAGTAAAGGAACAAAATATAAATCCGATTCATATGGAGATTTACACACACAAGTTTACATTTAACATTACAGGGCGAATACACGTACTCTGAACTTAAAACTGATTTATATTAAAACACGGTGTATCAAAATTGATACTACTAGAAAAAATGTACATATATGTATAAACTTACATAGGTACAGGTATAATAATATAATAAATATAATATTAATAACCCGCTGCAATCCACCATCGGCCGCCCAGCGCCAGAGAAGCTCCAAATGCGAGAGGGCGCATCACACAAACGTGCACACATACCCATATGCATATACATACTCACAGACGTTTTATATCATGAAGTAGCCTAGCTCCCACACGACAGTCCAGCAACAAATGCACACCAATTAACGTACTGTCACTTCGAAAACAAGCCTAAAGGAAGAAGAAGTGACAAGAAACTTCCCGGGTGTACACCTGTTACCATCAATCACGCAGGAACCAGGCCAACCGAATACACAAAATCTATACAAATATGTGCAAACACACATACATGTACACGTCTATGCGCCACACCCACCCCCATCCAGAACCCCCCCAACACCAAGCAGCCGACGGTGGATAACTATCCATGGTGCATCCCCTGATGGTAATGTGTCATTAATTATCAACTACATAAGTCATAGATTGATGTCCAGTATTGGGCCCATACCTTTAATTCCAGACATTATTATCTTTATTGAAGTCTTCCACAGTATAGTATCCCTTGTTGATAAGAACCTTTTTAATGTAAGTTTCAAAAGTATGTACAGGTAAGTTAACAATATTCTCAGGAATTGTATTAAAAAAGTAAATGCTCTGAATTATGAAAGAGCCACGCACCTTCTGAAGGCGACATTTTGAATTCGCAAGTTTATTTTAATTTCTAGTATTAACATTGTGTACGTCACAATTTTTAACAAATAAACTTAGGTTTAGCTACAGTAAGTATATTAGTTTTTTTAAAGAGGTCACGAAGAGAATCTCGACGTGATTAGTTATACATTGATCTTATTGCTCTTTTTTGAAGTATAAAAATAGTTTCAATATCGGCCGCCCTTCCCCACAATAAAATACCACATGACAAAAGGGAATGGAAATAACTAAAGTATACTAACCGAGCAGTTTCTATATTAGTAAATTGAGCAACTTTTCTGACTGCATTAGCGGCGGAGCTAAGTTTTCGAACTTAGACAGAAATATGTGAGTGCCATTGCAATTTAGTATCTAAAGTGATGCCCAAGAAGACTATTGACTCAACTAGTTTGAGTGCTTCACCGTTTATAAATAATTGTGTTGGAGTATCTTTGACATTTGGTAAAGAAAACTTAAACATTTTGTTTTCTGTGCATTCAGTAAAAGATTATTTGATGTGAACCAACTAAGAACTTGCGAAAGTGTATGATTTATATCGTCATATGTATCTTTGTTTCTATCAACATTAAATATCAAAGACGCATCATCTGCACAGGTTTTCTACATAAAAAGTCAGATCGTTAATATATACTAAGAATAAAAAGGGACCTAGTATAGAACCCTGGGGTACTCCCATCGCAACAGGTTATCCAGAAGACTTCACTCCGTTGATTTCAACTTTCTGAGTTCTATCACTTAAATATGAAAAAATAAGTTTAAGAGCCGTACCTACAACACCATAATGAATTAGCTTTCGAATAAGAGTTTTGTGTTCAACATAATCAAATGCGTTAGACAAGTCGCAGAAAATACCAATGGCATTCTGCGAACTTTCCCATTCGCCAAAAATATGTTTTACTAGGTCAACACCTGCGTCGGTAGTGGACCTACCTTTCGTAAATCCGAAATGTTGACTGTGTAGCAGTTTATGGATGTTAAAATATCTAAGTAGTTGATTGAGCATGATTTTCTCGAAAATCTTGCTCAAAGCTGGTAATATCGAAATTGGTCTAAACCTAGAGGTCAACCCTTCTATATAAAATCGTCAAAATAAAAAAATACAGCCTAATTGCAGAACCTCCTTCTTTTTTTTAATCAGTTAAAAATCAGTCAGACAGAACTGTTTAA
Organism: Apoda limacodes; assembly: GCA_946406115.1. Classification (NCBI taxonomy): domain Eukaryota; kingdom Metazoa; phylum Arthropoda; class Insecta; order Lepidoptera; family Limacodidae; genus Apoda; species Apoda limacodes. The sequence continues at coordinate 12,360,742 of OX291553.1, read as the reverse complement.
AAAATAACTTCATTCTTAGTACCATGACGTTACTTGGACACAGACTTTCCAGTTGACATTTAAGAGACTAATTTAGTCTTTGTATTATATGAAAGTCACTTTTCCTCACTAACCCTGAAGTTATCTGATAGTACGCTAGAATGCTCGTTATATCGACAGCCAATAGTAAGATAACAACGTTCAATATGTAATTCATATTTTCAATATTTATGATAAGAGTTTTTTGTACTTACGCTACTATCTCTATTGTTATATTTACTAACAACAACTCATGTTGCAAGGAGGGGTCTCTTATTTTACGAAAATTAGCATAACGTACTAAATGGATTGCCTGTAAGTTTTGTACTTTGTTTTTCCTCTTTGTCCGAGAAATACTAAGTAGAGGATATTAACAAATAAGCGCAGTGACCTAGATGTCTAGATGGCGAGGTACTTTGTCCATTCTAAGACTGAGTGACCGGTAATTGGTTTGAGTGCGTGTGGTGAGAAGGACGAGGCCCGGAGCCTTCAGGTCTCTAATAAACCGCAAATATAGCCATCTAGAATAACTAAAATGTTGTGATAAAATTGTGTACTTCCTTACTGCCTGTTGTATTCTGATAAATCTGAAATATTTTGAATTCAGAGCAAAGTCTTGTAGTATTATTTATTCGTTATCGGCTTAAGACTTTCCATTACATCGATTGTAATAAAATGCATACTAATATTATAAATGCGAAAATAACTCTATCTGTCTGTAACTTTTTCACGCTTAAACCGCTGTACTAATTAAGATAAAATTTGGCATGGAAATAGTTTGAGAGATAGGAGAAAAAGAGCTTTACCTAAAATCACTTTGAACTAAAATAATTTGAACAAAATCGGTTTAAAAGTTTTTTGGTTATCCTCAATACTTAGTTCTCATTCTATGGAATGAAATAAATACCTAAATTGGAATTCGAAAATCTGGAGAGACGGAAAAGGACGTAGAATACTTTCATCTCGATCGTTAGTTCCCACGGGCTTAGATTATGTCAGGGCTAAGCATCGGAACGGAACAACGAGTTGACTTGATACTTGGTATAGGGATATCCGGCACAGATATAACGTCAAAAGGACGGAGAATAACATAGAATACTTTTTATCCCGGTATAACATAAAGTTTTGATAAGAATACTACAACAATTAGCAAATTTGGCTCGGTAGAAGCCGAAGATAAACGCTAAATAACATCTATATAAAATCACACAGCGACGCCTGGTACTAAACTAAGCAAGACTTGTTATATGATTTTACCAGACAACGGATAAAATACATACATATGTATATGTAAATATATATTATATATACTTATTTTTATAAATACATATTTTGTTAAACCATTAAGGTGGCAAACAAGCTTTCGGTCCCCCTGTAGTAAGCGGTCACCGTAGCCTATGGACGCTTGCAACGCCAGGGGTATCACTCGCGCGTTGCCGACTCTTTAGAAACTACTACTGAAAGTCCTTGGAGAAAACCTTGGCAGGGAGCTCATCCCACAACCCAAGCGTTTGCGGGAGGAAGTTTGCCACCTTAGTGGTATAAAAAAAAAGTTTTAACAACCCGTTATAGTTTTTACATTTATCGTGTTTAAATGTCATAACAAATGGGAATTAATTTATAAAATGTCAACGTTCAAAAACACTAAGGCTGGGTTGCACTAACTAACTTTAACGTAAGCTAGTCACCAAAAATGGGATATTGTGTGGTGCAACCCAGCCTAAGTATATCCAATCAAAACTTCCAAAACTTTCTAAAAAATTAATTTGAAACTCTAAAACTATGCCTACAACTTTTAAATTGGCAACCTGATTTATTTGCTGCACCCACTATTTCTTTTTTTAAATTTCGAATTTTAGTGTGGAAATAAGAATACTTATATGAATGATTTCTGTGCATGCGCCATTTCCGGTGCTGGTTCCATGCCACCAGGGCATGCAACAGAATTTTGCGAAAATTGCAATAGAATTCCATGGAGAAAAAACCTTGTCAATTTATCCCCCTGATGAAACATCAAGGAAAATTATGTATAAGAAAATGTGTGATTGCGGGAAAAAAATACAAATTGAAGTCAATTTTGACAAACTCTGACAACAAGACGAACGTAAGCAAAGCCATGGGTGTCCAATAGTGACGATTAATACGGTACCTTCTGTTTGTTAACAGAGATCAGAGTAACTACAGACAAGTGTAGACATTTATTTTAGTAGTAACTTATACTGGAAGCTTATTGGTAGCTGTCCCGAAAACGCAAGACTCTGAAACTCGAGAGAAAAATGTATGCAAGTAGGTCTTACCTCTCGAGACCCATGAAAGTAGAACCTGAGAGATAAATGTGTCATTAGCTCTTACCTCTCGAGACCCGTGAAAGTGGGATTCGAGAGAAAAGTTATGCAATTAGGTCTTACCTCTAAAACCCATGAAAGTTTTAATTGCATTTGTTTTTCATATCTAGGATTTGCGTACATTTTTCCCTCGAATTCCAAAGTCTGCTGTAATCGAGACTTTTTCCAATAAGCTCCCTTTTTTTCTAGTCAATCAGTTTCTGTCACAGCGCAGACAATTACTGACTAGTGGGCGTCTTATTTTATAAATATTTAATGCAAGAAAGACTTTTAACACAACACAGAAGTCTAATTTTGTTTTACTTTATAAACCTTCAAAACTACAATCTAATTAGATAAAACAGTTTAAAGCTCTTACAGTTTTTTTTTACATGGATCATAAACTTGACTCTAAAAAAGGATGACGTGTGAAATCTCATAGCAAGTATGAGAACTTCGAATTCCTGGCGAGTTTACATGAAGAATCAAAAATAAAAATGTTTTAAAAGTGATAGATTTGATGGGCTTTTTTAGTTTTCATTTTTCATGACAAAACATTAATAATTTATAATTTTTATCCCAATAGAGTTATCTCATGGGAACAAATATAGCAAGAAACCACGAAGCATACGAAAATTAATTAGCAACGCTTAATATGAAAAATATACTTTGCAGTTGACTAATAATGTTTGGTATACTTGATTTAGAACTTATGTTGAAGAACAACTTAGAGGGTTGAAACAAAGGACGTTAGGCGTATGGAGCAAACCACGAACGTTGGCGTAGCCGCAAACATATAACTATGTTGTCGGGATAACTAATTGTCCTAAATACGCAAAACTTGGTATTTATATGACAACGTTAATATTCCTACCTATTTTTTATACATACTAAGTCATATTAATCAATTTCCATTACGTTATTACTATTACTATGTTAATTTTTAGGGTTCCGTACCCAAATGGTGCTAAAGGAGCCCCAAGCTTACGCGTCTGTCTGTCACATCATAAAAGGGCTCTATCTTTTAGACCAAAGTACGTAAGTTAGGACAAGCCTAAAATTTTCACAGAATATGTGTTATAACTGGGAATTATGTAACAAATAATAAAAAGTAAAAAAAAAAAAAAAATTGATATATTGTAACAGTAATACATACAAACTTCAAATTTGCAGTAAAAATAGTGTGAAGCCTGACTGCCAAGTGCGAGACGAGCCCGAGCCATAACCATTTTAAATACAGCGCTATCTAGTTATTATTAAGTGAAACAGTAATAATACATTTGTTTGTAGAAAATGATATTCAAAGATAATCAACGTCTGGCTTGGTCAGTAATTGCATGGGTTATCGCTTAGCGGCACACTTTTTGTTTTTGTTTGCGTTTATATATTACGTAAAGGACAACCCAAAAGTCGCCGTATGTAATAAAAACATTAGACATACGTGATAATTTATAGTCTTTTTTTTATATTATTTGCAAATATTATAATGCGACGGACTAGCTGCGTACGTTATGTATATAAAAAAAGTATTTTCTGCTACTTACTAGTCGCCATCTTAATGTTCAAATAAATATCGGCGGGGTGGGTTCCGAAGCTACAACCGAACCGAGTCGTACGTGAAAGAACAATCACAGATAACTAGAGAGCCGTCAAAGTCATGGATTTAAGGTCCATGGTGAAAGTATATCGAGCCAGAAGATTTTACCTTATTAATACCATATGGTATAATAATAAGATTTGAGCTTCTTGTTATCGAGAGTAAACTGTTACTGCACTTTAAGCGTTGTTCACACTCGGCGCGTAGCTTCTAAACGCGGCCTCGTCTTGAAGTAGATTAGGGATGCCCAAACGATTGTAATCGATCTTTTAAATAAATTATGTAAGTATGCTAAAACATATTTTTTATTACAAGCATTCAATCCTCATTCCATTACTATTATTTTCACTTAGCTTTACTTTCACGGTAAATTAATAGTAAGAACCAGAGCCAGATCCCACGCCTATTTATACGGCAATAGTAACATTTAATAAAAAAAATAAGATTAGATTGTTATTTTTAAATAAGTGCCAATAAGTAAACATTTTTGAACGATGATTTTTAAACGTTTCGTTCATAAACGACAATAACAAAACTTAATGTGTTGGTTTGTTTAATAGTGGCTAAGAATGTGGATATTGTACGGAAATTTTAGGTTATGATAGGTCAGATTTTTTTAGCTCACTGAACCGCAAAGGTCCGTTTGACGTCGGTGTAACTAACCTCGGTGTTAGTGTTTTAACACTAACTCGTTCGGAATCACATTTACATTAACGTACATTTTTATTTTTACATTAATAAAAAACTTCTACAATTATCTACATAAACTGCTATCTACAATAAGTTGGTAGTTACATGGTTTTTCAGTTTTTAAAGGTATTACTATCTTAAAAACCACTAGAAAGCTATAACAAAACGATGTTTACTGGATTCAAACAGTTCAATCAAGCCGTGGAAAATACACGAACCAACCCTAAAATTCGTGAATTTTTTTTTTTGTCATAGAACTATTCTTCAGCTAGTCCGCTATAAAAATAATATCTTATGGGAACTGATTACTGAATAATGATTAAAAATACAACACATGATTTTCCTTTGTCCTTGGTTGTAAGGCTAACAGTGTATGGACGCAGAACAATGTTCTTAACATGCATGTTGTTAAAATCGGCCAAGTGCTAGTCGCTAGTCCAAGAAACCATGGCTTCTGCACTACCATTTGCGAACTCAAGCATAAACGATGCGAACGACGACAAGAGAAACGATATTCAAAGTTAAGCAACGACGGGCTTCGTCAGTAATTGAATGGGTGACCGCTTAACGACACACTTTCTGTTTGTATTTGTGAATTACGAAAATAGTGGTAGGTACGGAACCTCGGTGAGCTAGTACGTCTCGCACTTGGCCGGTTTTTTTAACTGTAGTAGTAGAAGGGCCTATATTGAGCAGAAGTTGATATGATATAATCATATTAATTCTGTATGTAATTTATGTAAAAAAAATCAGAAAAGGTAGGTGCTGCATCAACATAAAACGTAATATGCAAAGTTCAACTTAAAATGGTTTTAGCTTGCTTTATGACCCGGATCTAAAAAAATACTACACTATTACCTTTCGGCTACTCGTTTTCTATAATCTCAAAAAGTATTAGCTTGGGCTCCTCCAGTAAGAAGACGGCTGAGTAATTTTTATAAAATATATCTCAAATGGTAGGTTCCTCTTATCTTACCGCAAAAAAGTAATTTTGTAAATATTTTAATTCTTTATTTTATTTTTTACAATGTGAAATAGTTTCTTAAGCTTCAGTATTTTACGGGTAGCATAATTAGCGTTGTACAGGTGTAAACCGACCACTATTCACGAAATTAACAATAATGCCATAAATAAAATATTTTTGGAAATTACAAACAGCGCCATCTGGCCCTCAAGTAAGCAAAGCTTGTATTATGGATACCAGTCAACGGGCACACAAACATATATATATATTTTTAATACATACATATCATACATTAATAAACCTAGAAAAACACAAATGTTTATCACATATTTTATCCAGTGCGGGAATCGAGCCCATACCTTCTGCACATCAGCCGGCCACACTACCAACTAGGCTGCAAAAAGATCGATATCTATGTATTCAACAGGAAGACTGTATTAACATCATTAAATGAAAACGAAGGCAACGTCAGCATTCCGTTAAAAGGACACCATTAACGTAAGCCGAGGTTACGTGCTTAATTTAGTGGAGCACTAAAATTTCCGTCCTCTTATAAATTACTCTGATAGAGTGACTCCCTAATTAATCCTCATTAGGTTCCGCTTTCATCGTTTATGGACTTAACTGAGTGACCATTTAATTAAGTACTACACTGAGAAAAAAAAAGCGCTTACAAATTGCCAAAATACGCTTTGTTAGCTTTTTATAAATACCGTAACTAAGTACTTTGACCCTACATTGAAATTCATATAGCTCCGACAATAACCCTTTTATTGTTAGATGAGTTAATTGCTAGAGTAGCTATTGAACTTCAATATTAAAGTTATGTTTAAAATAAATTGATCCATTGACAATCTTAAGTGGTCAAATTGACAATTTTTTAAGCATCCTAAGTTGTTGAAGTGACAATGTTAAGTTGTCGAAGTGTCCATAGGCAAAATTAATATCAAAAAAAATATATATTGTTGGTTTGGCAATCGTGAGTTGTCAACGTACTTATGGAGAAATTGAGATTACAACAAAATATACTTTAAAAGCAAATTCGTTAGTACGCTTTGCTAATTGAACAAAGTTTCAATAAATTGACAAAATAAAACGTTGTCGCTTGGAAAAAGTGAGTTGATAGGATGGCAAAATTGCGCTGCGACTTGAGCGAACGTTTTTTTCGTTCAGTTTCACTTTGGTTTATGTGGGTAATGAACCATTATCAATTTTATTTTGAGTTTAGTCTTTATTTTTGCAAAAGTATACCAACACGTGCTACAGCTATAAATCAAGGATTGTGTGAATTTCTTGAAGAATATTAGCCGGTTATGTGGTTATAGTTTCCTTTTTAGGAATAAGAACAGTTTTGAAGGCCACTACCATTGCTGCGTATATATGTGTTCAATGATAGGTACACAACACGTAAGCTTGCGGGAATGGAAAGGAGCAATGTTACCAGTTAAAGTGTACAAAAAGGCAGATTTTCCTTGCGCCCCCTATTAGTTACTCTGACTAAAATTCTTAAGGTTATAGGCATATGGCTAGTCAAGGGTCATGAGAACAACGTAGGCTTTGTCACAATAGCAAATTACCTAGTCAGAATGACAACATTAACATCGTTGTAAATTCAAACTTGGTGATGAGAACAACGTAAACTTTGTCACTATAGCAAATTACCTAATTAGAGTGACAAAATAAACATCGCTGTAGAATCAAACTTGGTCATGAGGACAATATAGGCTTTATCACTGCAACAAATTTGCTTGGTCAGGCTGACAGCAGTACCATTGTTATAGCATTAAACTTCGACAGCATTGTTGAATTATCAAAGTGCAAAGTGACAATAAAAACGTTGTCATTCTATCTATGGACTTTGGTGGGCTCCACAATAACAAAGTTTTTTTGGCAAGTTGAAAATATTTTTTTTTCAGTGTACATAAAAGTAGCATCGTAGTAGCGAGAGTACCTTCCGTTAAAAAAGTTTTAAACGGGATTAGACGATCATATATCCTAACATCTTATTATGGTCTATTTAATTTGTTCTGGGTTAAGAAAGTGGCACACTACAAATTAATAAAAATACAAAAGCTGGAAAAAACATAGATAGATAGATAGATATATACTTTATTGCTTAACGAAAATGAATTATAAACAAATTAAAATTTGGAACTAAACTTAAAGTATAAAATAAGGCGGTCTTATCGTTTATAAGCAATCTCTACCAGACAACCTTTGAGTAGATAGAAAAAGAAAAATATACAGAAATTTTATTATTAAAATAATGTCACCCCGTAAATTGGAATTGTAAAAGCCGAGTCTATAAAGTTTAAGTTAACATTACATTGTTTTTTGTTTTTACAATATAAACTTGCCTTTATTTATGTCTATATCAATTTCTTATTTATATGCTTTTTTATCCATTATCTTTCTAGTGCTTTGTTTATTATCTCACAACGATGACAATATAAATATTTCTCGACGATCTTACATTTTCAACAAGTAAGTATTTTATGATGAAATATTATAGTAGAACAAGCAATTCAGGATTGTACATTTATTTTCAATCTCATTCATCAAAAAATATTATAAAAAGAGAGAGAACGGATTTTGCAAGTTTGTTTTTAATAAATATATTAAAAACAAACTTTCGAAATAATTAAATTGATAATTACCTGAACCACTACAATTATTTTCAAAAATATTTTACTATTTAAAAGATACATACATTATTTCAGAGGGACATGGGCTATATACTATATTATAAGAGGGACTATACTGAATAAAAACGTGCGTCGGGTCAGTTATCATACATATTATATTGTTAAAAAGGTCATCCCACCAAAAAAAATTTTATGTAAAATGTTGGCAAGACGAGGCTCGCAATGGCTTAGGCCCAGAACACATGGTAAAACGCAAAAGCGACGAAACTGCAACTCCTAGTTTCTTTTGAGTTTCATTTGAGTTATGCCATGGATTCCTTTGAGAGACAGCAAATGACGCAACCAGGTAAAAACCGGTTTAAAACACGTTGCCAATCAGTCGCACTTATACCGGCGTGCAGGAAACTCGTGTTTGCGTTTCATCGTTTCGCGGTTTTTTACGATGCAACAAAATGGCTGATGACTAAAATAAAAACATTCAATTTGTGTTTGAAGTTGAAAAGTATTCTTGCTTGTAAAATACAACACTATCAAGCTACTCAAGCAGAACTGATACTGATAATGCATAGGCAGAAATTGTTAAAGCAATGAAGAAACAAATACATAACCACAACTTCTTCATCACTTGAGCTAGACATTTTAAACACGTCTCTTCTCAAAGACACTGAAGTTACTGTGATAATTTCATCACATTGTGTTACAATTTAGGTTGCGCCGTGTGTAGATAACGGCTTCAAACCTATAATTTTCAAAAAGTTTCGTTGCAGTTGCGTTTCACCGTTTGTCTGGGCCTTAAACTCAAATAAAACTCAAAAGTAACTAGGAGTTGCAGTTTCGTCGCTTTTGTGTTTCACCATGTGTTCTGGGCCTTAGTCAAAATATGCGTCTTGGCCGTTTCGTTACTACAAGAACTTTTGTATAACAGAAAAGTAATGAAATGTGAATAAATTTTTCTCCTTACGCCCATGTGACGGCAGCAAAATTAAATCAATTTGAATTTGTATTGAAGCATTTGTAATATTTTGAATTTAAAACATTGTATATTATGTTATTACCTACTGTAGGGCTATATTGTGTTTTAATATGAAGTTTAAAAAATATAAAAGATTAACTGCTGAGTTTGTTGCCGGTTTTTCTCGGTAGTAAATCATTCCGAACCGGTGCGGTGATATTTTTTTTTATAAATTAAATTAATTAATAATTAATTAATTAAACTGACGATTCAAAAAATGGTTAACTGTCTATTTGACTAAAAAAGTTTGAGTTTCAGTTTGAAAAAAATAGAAACAACCTTGGGCGGCCGAGACTTTGAATAAAACTACAATTATACTGCAGTGACACCTGTATTTGAGTAACTAATATCAATTTACCTTAATATTCTATGGAATGGCGTTAGAATCTGAGAAAATCAGTCTTCAGAAAATATTTTTTATCATCTCCAGATCTCTCTACCTATATCTATATCAAATAAGTTTTAAAAGTAAAACAATATCTAAATACAAAATATCAGCCTAATCATGAAAGCTGTTTTCAGAAGTACCAATTATATATCTACCTAGAAATGTATTACCTATACTTACGAGACCTGCTCGTAAAAAGTACAGGATATGTAAGAATATTGAATTTTATTGTCACCACAAATATATTCCATATACGGCAAGTATGTTACGATAGGTACCTTTTATATTTCATGAGAAGTAACTTGTCTTGTCAATAAGGTAATACTGTCGAAAAATGTTGTGTATCGAAATACTCGAAAGAAAAGGAAACACTTTTGGATAAGCAGTTGATGTGAATATAAAGAAAAGCATCTAAGCTTACAGAAGTTAAATAAGTACCTATTGCACGAGTTAAGACTGTCACCCACATTATCATATGAGTGTATATCCAGCCCCTGGATACCCCCCTTCAATAAATATAACGTGGGTCATAAAATAAAAAAATCTGGGTCATAATTGACTTGATAAAACCTATTATATCATTTTTTTTTTGGCTTCAATTTATATTTTTTTTTGCCAATGTCAGTGTTGTGAACTCTTCGAAACCTTGACGTTTTCTACTTCCTTTTTTTGCCATATTCTTGTAAAAAACATTGTGTCAAATAGTTCCTAGATTTTACTTACCAAATAACTAAATATATCATTTTCTTATTAAAACTAGCGCATTTCAATTAAAATACTCGACACTCAGTAACAGTCAGTAACAGTCAGTAACAGTCAGTAAACACAAAAAGAAATAAGACTATTCCAATAATGGCACCACATAATGTACGTTAAATACATTTATATTTTACACTGACAACATAATTTTTGTTTCACTGAGTAAAGAGAAATGTATTATTTTAATCAGTTTTTGTAAGATCACTTTTGATACATTAAAAACTATTATATTTTGTAAACTAAACCTTGAGTTCTGCGACAGCTGTCATAGTAACAGGCCTAGTGCCGATTATTAATACCGATTATTGTTGCCATTATAACATATTATTGAATATATTTTTAATAAAAAAAATAATCTCTTCTTCCCCTATCCCTCTTTTTCCTATTTCTCTTTTCCGCCCTCAATTTACTTATTCAGAAATCTTTCCGGCGGCCGTGGGCACAAAAAATCACCAAAGATTTAACGCAACGGGACGAATACAAACAATCAAGGCAACATGCATGTTTAAATAATTATACATATAGATAATAGAGCGTAAATCCAAAATTTAAATTTATAAACAATTTTTTCGATTAAATCGGTAAGTAATACTTTATAGTCAAGACAATCCGAGGAACGTCTCTCTTTTTGTGCACGCAACAATAAAGTATAACATTGTAACTAACTCAAACTTGATAGACGTGATTTTTTTTATACCACTAAGGTGGCAACACCTGAGGCATTACTCGCTATGATTCCAATGACAGCTATCGAGCAGCTCATCCTATATTTTATGAACTATAGTTAGTGCCTACCCGTGTATAAATTGCAAAAAATCTTGTTTTACAGCGGAACCCTAAAAAAATGCTATCTATCGTATACCATTCAGCACTCGGACACAGAGAAACAATAAACACTGCTATCGTACTCGGAGAGTTATTAAATAAACTTATGATCTACTCGTACTAAGAAATTCTTTGAATCACCAACTAAAATAATAAAAAAACTGGAAAAGTGCGAGTCGGATTTTCGTGTTGTGAATCAAAGATAACTTTTATAGCAAAATATTAAGTCTGATCGATGGAACTTTGTTATTTGAAAAATGTTCACATTCATTGATAATATGCCACGGTCAATTCTCTAACTTAAAATGAATGAACAAATAAACAATAATATGATTTATTACAATCAAAGTAAATGTAGTAATTACTATTAGAAAAAAACGGGCAAGTGCGAGTCGGACTCGCGAACGAAGGGTTCCGTACTTTTATCTATAAAAATTAAATGTTTTTTTATTTTTATATTTGAATTGATTGACTGAAAGGTAAATGCGTTTTACGATTTATGACGTATTAAAAAAAAACTACTTACTAGATCTCGTTCAAACCAATTTTCGGTGGAAGTTTGCATGGTAATCTACATCATTGATTTTTTTTAGTTTTATCATTCTTTTATTTGAGAAGTTACAGGGGGACGACGACGACACATTTTACCACTTTGGAAGTGCCTCTCGCAAATACTATTTTAGTTAAAAAAAAATATTTTTAAAACCTGAATATCATTTTTGAAGTCCTATCCACCATGGGGTATCCCACACGTATGGGTTTGATTAAAAAAATTTTTTTGAGTGTCAGTTCTACGTATGGGGAACCCCAAAAATTTATAGTTTTATTTTTTATTTTTGTGTGAAAATCTTAATGCGGTTTATAGAATACATCTACTAACCAAGTTTCAACAGTATATTTCTTATAGTTTCGGAAAAAAGTGGCTGTGACATACGGACGGACAGACAGACAGACAGACTTGACAAATCCATAAGGGTTCCGTTTTTTGCCATTTGGCTACCGAATCCTTAAAAAGAGAAGTTCAATAGGCGGTTAGTAATACAAATATAGTAATCGCAAGAGAATATTTTTTCATTTGATACAACTTACGATTTTTTAATTTATTTGTGCTGTGAGACCTTGTTTTTGCTAAATTGGCAACGATTAAAATTCCCTTTGATGTGCGTCTTCCGTACATTAGTTTTCAAATAAAAGTTTATCAACAAACGACATTTAAAAATGTTTGAGTGTTAGAGAAAAGGAAGTTTGAAAAGAAACTTTGTTTTGCGTTTGCTAAAGCAACAAGTAGACGAACTTTCCGCCGCACCCAGAGTGCTTATTGGGAAGGGAACAGTCTCAACTATGCCAGACTCTAGAATTCAAGAGAAAAATGAACGCAAGTACTTTTACGGTTCGCGGGAGGTCTGGCTTACTCGAGACTCTGTTCCCAAACAGCTCCCAGCATGTACTACTTACTTTCGATATCTTAACACAATAATATATCCATCTATCTCATAGAGCCACAAGACATACGTCCCAGAGTTTAATCCCCCAAAAAAAAATAAACGAATAGTTGACTAATAAATCATTCTAGGTTTGCATGGTTTGTTTTCACTTTAAAAACCCATTTAGATGGTAGTGCTCTCTTACCTTTAGATAACTCTACCAAATCCCATGTCTCGTTATTTTTTAAATGCATCATTTCTGATTTTATAGCATTAATCCAATTTTCACTCTGACTACTTTCTTTAGCTTCCTTATAAGAAACAGCCTCTAAATTACCATCGATTTCATTTACAGTAGCCATAATAAAGTCTTCAAATCTTATTGGAAGTTGAAGTGTTAAATCACTATTTCAAAAAACACGCTCTGCTACCATATTAAAGTAGGACGTCGTGGATCAAATATTAAATACAACTTGAACGTAAATTGATTGATTGTTTGTTTAAGTTATTGGCATTCGTTTAGGAACACATAGCCACCATCAGTGTTACGTCAAGATTAAATTTAATAATCACGGAGTACTAAATCTTAAGCTGCTGTTGGATTACCTGAAAATAAGAAAAAAAATTTTGTTTTATGATCTACAACTATTTTTATGAATCATACATAGTCAATTTTTAATATCAAAAATATACCTATAGTTTTATGTTGTTACTGATGATAAATGATGACAGTATGTTGATAGTAACTGGATTTAGATGATGCAACATAAACTCAATTGACAATGGTAGTGGGATCTTATTATCTACTAGTGATTTGTATACATTGTCATGATTATACTTCGGACATGAGAATACAATGTGATTTAGATTACCCCCATCAAGGCCATACTCACATAATGATGAATCACATATTCTTAACTTTTTTAAATGTACAGCAATACAGCAGTGGCCAAATCTCATCCTACTGATGATAGTACAAACTTTTTTATTTGTTTTGTATTTGTAGAACCTTGGTTTTTCAGGAATGATTGGTTGTAGTTTCCTGTAATTATCACCTATATTTTTGCAGTTACGTATCCATCTACAGGAGCATCTACGTCTCAGATTTTGATTTGGAATCAACAATAAATCTTGAGGATAGTTTTTAAAAGGAACCTTGTCACCAAAAATAATGGCTTCCTTAGCTATTTTGTCGGCTCTTTTCACAGATACCACTATGACCTGGGATCCAAACTAGTACAACCTGTAATCCTAATTGAGAACATCTAAGTAAGAGTTCTTTACACTCTAATATTATCTGACTCTTAGCATTTGCTTTAAATGGGTTACACTGTAAAGATTTTAGGGCACTAAGGGAATCTGAGCATATTACTGTGTGTGAGAGTTTAAACAGTAAGACATACTTGGCTGCTTCTAAAATACCCCTGCATTCACCAGTGTACACTTTAGTTTCTGGGAGACACTTGATTTTTTGAACTATGTTATAATTTTTATGACACCCACACCGACACAACCTTCAGAGCAATTCTTTGAAGCATTAGTAAAGATTGCAAGCCAATTTGGCCATTCTCGATCCCTTATTCTGGCAAAGTGTTTTGATGAATAAGGGTCATTTTTAAATAAATAAATCTAAATTTAAACACATGAATAGTTGGAATAACAGTACATCATAATTAAACAATAATACAGGGAGTTTTTTAACTTTATGGGTTTGGTATTTTAACATTTTAGTCTTACAAAATCTTAAAACAAGACAGAGGTGTTTCTTATGATTCCAATACTTAGTGGATAGAGTATATTCAGTAAGTAACTGTAATTTTGGTAAGATGGGGTGGTTTTCATACTGGAATGTTCGAAATAAAAACTTATCTGCCAAAAATTGTCTTCGCAGATCTAGTGGGGGTTCACTACATTCAACTTGTAACGCATTAATTGGAGTCGATTTCATGGCACCAATGATTATTCTCATTGCACGAGACTGTATCCTATCCAATTTTTAAGGCCAATTTTACTAGCTGGGTCAATAAGAAATGATGCATAATCCAATATACTCCTAATTATCGCATTATAAATTAGCTTTAAATAATAAGGATGTGCTCCTCACCATATGCCAGCTAAACATCAAAGTATATTTATGTTCTTTTCACTCTTTATAATTGTGTAATTTATGTGTGAATTAAAGGTTAATTTAGAATCAAGAATTAGTCCTAAATATTTAAAATTTAAGTCAGCTCGTGGAGTAAGCTCGTTGCATGGATGGCTTGGTGCTCATAGACTTCAACTTAGTGCTCAAAAAAGCTCAATTTTAATTTTTACGCGAAAAAGACATGGGTTTGACCCAGGATACATATATTTATAGGATAATGATAGAATTCCCGCTGTAATAGAATAAATTGAGTTTTTTTGGGAACTAAGTTGAAGTCTATGAGTACCAAGCCATCCATGCAATGAGCTTACTCCACGAGCCATCATATCAGCAGCTGACTGTATAAGCACACTGCATGTATAGAGAACCAAATCGTCAGCATATTGTAAAATTCTCCAATAAGGTATGACAGTATTGTTAAGGTCATATTTATAGAGGTTAAACAGCAAAGGGCTTAATACTGATCCCTGCGGCAAACCTCTGTACAGAACTCCGGAAGATTTAATTTCTCCATTAATACTCTTAATAGTGCGACTCTCCCAGAAAATAAGTTAAATATGAAGTTTATAAATTTTAGTGGTAATTTAAGGCTTATTAATTTATCTCTAAGGACAGACAAAATAAAGCTGTCATAAGCAGAGCTAACATCTAAAAAGCAAGCAACTACAGACTCATTTCTTGAAAAGGCTAAACGAATGTCTGATACAAAGATGGCTAAACTATTAATTGTTCCCTTTCCCTCACGGAAGCCATATTGTGTATGGGGTAGAATACCTTGGTGTTCCACTAACCATTCTAACCTATTTTCAATAAGATGCTCTGCTAACTTTAGAAAGACTGATGACGTAGCTAATGGTCTGTATCCATCAGCAACTTCAGGATCTTTCCCAGGTTTTAGGACGGGGATGATTATTTGGGTTTTTAAGTCATCAGGGATGATACCAGTATCAACAATAATGTTGATTAATTGTAAATAGTACTTTTGAACATTTTGTCCTGCATTTATAATAAAAGAATAGGGGATACCATCTATGCCAGGTGCTGAATCTTTTACCGCAGAAAGCACAAACTGCAATTCCTGCAAGCAGTATGGAGAATAGGCAGATGTTGTGTGATCTGAAGTTTCATCAAACTTTACAATATCCATATGATTAGGCACATAGGAAGGTGCAAGTCTGTCCATAAATTGAGAAGCCCATTCGTTTTTGGATGGGCACAGTGGATTTGATTCTTTAAATGATCCACGAAATGCTCGAATATGTTTCCAGATTACTGTGGCAGAAGTGTCTGGTGAAATTGATTCACAATATTTTTTCCAGCTATCAGTTTTCTTTTTATGTAAAACCTTTTTTGTTTCTAGAGAAATTGTTGATAAATTATGAAAATTTTCATTTGTTATTGAATGTTTATATTGAAATTCAGCTTTTTTACGGTTTTGTATGGCAGCTGAGGATTAAGATAGATTCTTTATAAGCCACGCCACGAGTAAAGCTAGTTATTTATAAGATAAATCTCGAAGCTTTTCTGTGACCATAAAAGTAAGTCTTGCGTCATAGTCAAGAACTCTGCTAGTGAGATAAGTAAAGCTTTCCCATTTTCCTATCAAGTTGTTATAACACGGTGCCCCATTTCTCCTTAATCTTCTATCTAAGCGTCAAGAATTTATTGTCAGGGATAAATGAAAAGCAGTGACTCGGAACGATAGTATGTACTTAGAAATAGCACTCTTATTAAACCCTATGATTCCAATTCCGGGATACTCTCGTTAATTTAACTTTTCCGCTCTAAAAAAGTATTTTTGAGATGAAAAATAGAACTACTTTTAATAAATACCGAACAATTGATTATATAAAAGCTAGACTAATCCATAGACAAAGGATACAGGGCTGATTTAACATATTTATTTCGTTTAGACCGCATCCGCACCGGCCGGTGGCTTACTTAGCGTCTAGAGGTTAGATGGCTGCTTGGTTACATGTTCAAAGACAATTGTAAACTACGTTTTGAGTTGGGTGAATAGTATCGGTACAATTGGTTCGGGTCCCATTATTTTAGTGCCCGATCCTCTCTTTGCCAACTGATCTGCCGCATCATTGCCTAGAGATCCACTATGACCACTTATCCATTGAAGAGTAACCCGGTTCTTAAATGCAATTTTTTGCAGTTTACAGTGACACTCCAGGATTAGCCCACTGTTGATGCGGTTGCTATTGAGAGCTTGTAGCACAGCGGCACTGTCGGAGATGATGCGTATCGATGCATCGCTTATGTCTCTAGACAGGACTGCTGTTGCAACTCGGGTGATCCCAACACATTCTGCTTGGAAGATGCTGTTGAGTGCACCCAAGCTCGTTGATATGTTTATATTCAGGTCATGGGAGAATTCCCTTCTCCCATTTTTAATATGGTGTTCAAATCTCAAATTAAAAAAATGAGCTGCCATAAGCTTAAATCTTGGGTACATCCTTGGAGACTTACCTATAGGGCATGAATATCGGAATCTCGGAACGTTAAGTCCGATATTATAATTCCGATACTGAGTAGTCCAATATCGTAATATCGGAATTAGTCAAATATTGTTTCAATTTTAAAACAAGACGTAATTGGTGCCAGCCGGGCTCTGTTGTGCGGGTGATTTGATGTTGTCTCACTACCTTCCTATTTAGCTGCTAAATAGTTACAGAATGCTATAACAGCTTTTGTACTTTCTTACACCAAAGTCCTACAAACTGTCATACAGCACCCAGTACACTATCCAAGAACAGGCACGTTGCTTAAAAAAATCTTGGGGGCCCGAGTCCCCGAAATCATAGTAAAACTATAGATTATTAGGGCTCAGCGCCGCAGACACTTAACATTTGGGGGCACGAGCACCCTCAGGCACCATAGAGTCGGCACTACTGCTATTGAAGAGCGAGGACGAGAGTATTGAAAAACAAATCTACACTTCGTACAACGTCGTCTCTCCTTGAACGACTTCCGAACTTTGTCAGTTGTTGTCCCCGAGTCAAAGGGAGGCAGTCTCTAGATTTTTTGACTGGTGTCGCGAATACGACTTACAACATTATATATAGTATATAGCAGATACAATATTGAAATTCGTGTTCAGTAAACTTGAGAATCAAAACATATTATCTTAAATCATGTTTCGCTATGAACTTGCAAAGTTTAATACAAAAGATGACAATTAAAAGCAGTAATACCATTCCTACCTTTATAATTCTTAAAGATTCTATTGGCTTCAAGAGGCGACAAATTTTTCAAACCAACGAGTAAAAAAGTATATAAAGCGTATGCATGTCCTAAACCTCAAATATAATGCAAACCCTGTATGCACAGGAGCTGTCACAGAAACCTAAGACTATGTTGAGGTAGTTTTATTACTTTCCGATTAAAGTAACTATCCAACCACTTTACGGTGTGATAAGACTTTTGACCAAGTATTTGAGAAAATCTAAAAAAAAGGAAGGCCCTGACTGTGGACGCCAATTTTTACCTTTTGAAATTATAATAGCTTATAGCTTGTATGCGACAACAATTTTTTTAAAGATAATTTTGAATTTTTTTATTAATTTAGTAGCGGAGTGGAGGAGTTTCTATAAACGCATTGTGAAAAAAAGAGGTGGTTTTCTAAACAATAAATAAATAGTACAGGATTAGTTTCATTCTTTTGTTAATTTTTTATCCAGTATTTTAGTGGTTATTTTTAATTTAGATTTTGTTCGTAGGTTGTGCTATTTTTAAATATATTTATCAAAATTGATGCAGCGCATCACAGAAGTTGTTATATATTTATGTTGATTACAAAAAGAAATTAATTTAAAACATCTTGTATCTAAGACAACTTTATAAAAAATATGTTCAATTCCGATATTAGTATTGGAATTCCGATATTAAAATCTAATATCGGAATTGAAAACCTTCCGATATTTCATGCCCTACTTACCTATACGCATCTGTTTCGATTTCACCCATTGCAATTGTACTTTTTTACTTGATATGCATTTTAACTACATATTATACAATGTAAAACAAGTACTTAACATGCAATACCAGTCCACTAATCACAAATAAAACTGTCCCTACAAAACGTGTGTCTGCATTTTATTATTGTATGTTTGTATTCATAATGTCACAATATTAATATTTGACGGGGGTAACCAGTGGATGGATACACAACTACGTCACAATGTGGGGGACAGCCTTTTTTTCACCAACTATACCATATGTAACAATGCTTTCAATGCACCTCTTTTAAATTTTCTTGCCAGCCTTCATACATCCCCACTGTTGGGGCACGGCCTACCCTCATATCGAGGGTACTTTTGGTGGTGGTCGAGGGGTTTAAATTTCACTGCACGTCCCAAGTAGCGGAGGTTCCGGAGGTTCAACCCCCGGGGTTTGCGTATACCAATGAGTCTTTTCTTAATTTCTCAAGTACACTGACTTATTTATTCACACCACTGGCACTGGTATCACTATAATGCTATTTTTCTTTTTTAGTTTTACAAAGAATAACTATAGGATTCTTGTAATAATTAGTCAAAAGTGTTGGAATTAGTCTGTAAAGCTTATTGTTGTTAATTTCTCTTGACTGTTTAAAAGTGCTTTAAAAACACATTTTAATAAAAAGATTTTGAATTTGCATTTGCACGCAGGTTGCGGTCAAACGATGTAAATATTATACATATGAAAGTTCATTAGCGGGTTTGTTTATATTAATTGGTTTAAAAAAACAGCCGCTTTGGTTAAAGTTTAAGTTTTAAGTTTAAGATACTGAAAGAATGAGAATGAGATGAGTTGTGGAATGAGCTCCCTGGCAAGGTTTTCAAGAAAGAAGTCATTAGATTTCTGAAGGATCGGCAACGCGCGAGTGATGGTCCAGGTGTTTCAAGCGTCCATACGCTGCGGTGACCGCTTACTATCCGGCGGACCGCAAGCTTGTTTGCCATCTTAGTGGTTTTTTTATACCACTAAGTCCAACACATACTTTTCATGGCAATAAGATTTTTCGTAGGCAAAACCACGAGGCTTTATTAGACAATGGACGGGCGTTTCTGATATGTGTTACAGACGTGATATATGAGTGATACTGTTTATTACGTGTCAGCAGATAAAAAAATTGTACTTACACGTGAAAAGCATATTGGCGTAAACATATAAATCAGTATCAGTATAATAATAAATTTTAATTGAAAACCATTTGTGTCTTGTGTCTAAAGCTTCTATTATTAAAAAGACAAACGACAGAGACTGTATTACAGACGTTTTATAGGAAGTTCTGCTATAAAATTGGCCTCGGATAAGGCTCAGAATGTACAAGCCTCGAGCTGGAGAAAATCCGTGGATCTAGCCATGTAATATAGATAGAAATGATGATAATGCAGTGAGAATGTTGGAGTCCTACTAATATTATGAATGTATAAGTTTGTGACTGTGTGTGCGGCTTAGTATGTGTGTTACTCCTCTACGCTATAATAACTAAACCAGTTATGGCTGAAATTTGGCACGGAGATAAGCTATCTCTAAACTATAAATAAACACAGGTATGTAGCCGCCGGCGAAATCTAGAATATGTATATCGCCACTGTTTTAAACCGACAAGGGGGTAGCTAGCAACCGGATTCACTCCGCATCCCAATGTGATGGTCAACCTTTTTTCACTAATCACTTTATTCTTTTCCTTCATGACAAGAAGTGAGCCCATCGCTAATTCTGAAACTGTTGTATCTGGACTATAATCTCGAATATCTTATAGCTAGCTGGAGTAATTAGTGGTGAAATGAGAAAGCAGACCCATGTTAGCCCCTCTTTAACAATTTCTGACAAACTACAAAAAGTAAGTCATGATTGGACAAGGGTATTCCATGAATAAGTAAACCAATGATTTTGTAATACAAAGGAGAACGGTTAAGATCTTTCAGCGCAAAATTAGTAAAGTCATAAAGTTTTTTGTTTAAGATAAATCTACAATATTTAGACATTCGTGGTAACGCCACTACACGTATGACTGGCTGATGAGCTCCCGAATAGCCATATAAAGACATAGTCTCCCCTTGATTGTTGTATCTAGACGCCTTAATAGGCCTTAATACTACCTAAATTTATTTTTTTTGGGCAAAGGTTTCTCTGGATCCGCTGAGCAGATCCGACTACAATTTAATGACTGTGTTCTTCGGGATATGGTTTGAAAACCCTGAAAAACGTGTAAACACGATTAAAGAACTCTTATTCCATAAAAAATCCTAAACAACTTTGCTAAAGCATAGGCGTGATAGTGCTTTAAACTTTAAGAAAAACCATTTTTTGATAAAAAAATATGTACAATAAACTATTAATTTATTTCATGTTTTTCAATGAAAATCTCAGGGAAATAAGATGTAGCTGCACTACTCACGCTTGCTCAGTTACATATCGCGTAATCCTTTTTTGAAGTGAAAACTTCTTTAGCGGCGTTGTGCACTTTTTTTGGTGTGGGTAAAAAATTATAAACTCGCGTCAGGTCACGTGTCCTAATCGTGGAAATTCGTAAGACGGAAACCGTAATGCCACGCCTATTATAATTTTTATTTTTAGTATTCGCGATTATGAGTAGTACAGGGAGGTTGGATATGGAATTTTAATTCTATGACAGATTGCGATGTCAAACATACTACGTCAAAAAAGTAAATAAACAAACATTATTATTTCTTGACAATGTCATAGACATGACTTGTGACATATTTGAGTGTTAAGCGCGTATCGTGTGTAAAGGTTTTCACTTCTGCCGGCACTCCCGGAGTGCAACTGGTTTTTTTTTTACTCAAGTTTTTTGTCACGCCTCGCCTGCGCAGCCTCTTAAATGGCTGACTGTATAAGATATAGAGGAATATTTAGGCCGTAGTAATAGTATCTACTAACTAACAATTTAAGTATTAGTCGCATTTTTACTTAAAGCGTTCAGTATTTGTGTTATCAACAAAAAAAAAATACTAACTTTTATTATCAGCTAACAAGTAGCACTGTAAGAGTAAACCTACTTTCAGAGAATATGTAAGAGTTGTTCTCCTATATTGTGAATGAATAATTTATATCTCTAAAGTAAACAATCTTTTTTTATAGCATTCTTTATTGTCCTCTGTATAATTTTGCCTAGTCTGTTTTTACGTTTTTTCGCGAAAAATCTACGAAAAATGTTTACGAAAAGTGTACCCTAGTTAGGGTACGTACCGGAAAAAAATATCACAAATAGAATATTCAGTCTAGACAAAGTGTTACATGATTTCAGTACGTTCGAACACCAGTGATTAAATAGTATTAAATGACTGAATTTTCTGTAAATTATTTTGTTTTGCTTAATGTGGTAGGTATTATTCTGACGTAAACTTATATGTGTAATAAAATCTAAGCCGAACTTTCCTCTCAGTTTCCCCTTGATCAAATTTTTGTTTTTTTGGCAACATAATACAAACAATAAATAATCAATAAATAAAAATATTTTTGGACATTACACACAGCGCCACTTGTTCCAAAATAAGCAAAACTTCTTCTATGGATTCCAGATAATGGATACAAATCGTAAATACAGACTTGTTATACATACATAAAATGTCCCCCGTCTCAATACAAAACACAAATGTTCAATCACATAAATATTTTCTTGTGTGGAAATGTGTTTTAAGTTGGACGTAACTTAAAATAGACGAGAAATATAGACGAAGACATGAAGCATAAAATAGGCTAAAACTTCGACTACTAAATGATGATCGAGTGCATAGGTCGAATCAAAATCCGTTTAGCATTTCAATATCCGTTACCTCGTTTACTATTAGGAGTATACATATCTATAACATGAAAGTGAGACAACAAGGATATTGTCAAAATATAAATCGAAACATTTTCAAAATATAAACTTGCACTCACTGAAGAGACAATAACATGATTTGTAACAAAACAATAGGTACATAGATAGCATCTTAAATAATCAGGAGTCTGGCAGGGCTACACCACCTCCGCTGCCAAGGTTTGTTTGTTGACAAACTAAATTTAAATGAATAAGATCGAAGACAAAAGAAGCAATCAACTTTCCACTTCTGTAAGGTGCGGGAAGACGCTGCCGAGGTGGAAAATGTAAATAAATTAACAAATTTTTGGAGAGAATACTCATTTTCAGTATCAATCTTACTGAAATTCGTTGCTGCGGCAAAAGGACATGTATTTCAAAATTAATAAAGATCAAACAGCTCAGTTTTTTTAACTTGCTGAGGTATTATTTCAATGGGTCTCGTCTAAAATGACTTTGCACATTTTTTCACAATAATACGTTGATATTCAGTAGTAGTTGTAGTTAGTAATAGTATTGGTGTTACTAATAGTAATAGTACAGTGTAGTATTTGGATTTTTAATTACAAACACACATACATGAAACAAAGTACCATTTTAAAGTCGCTTAAAAGGTAGTATATAATGTGTTGGTCTCGTCAGAGTAGTAAGTAGTATTTTTTTTCCGGATACTACATATTTCACTTTAGCAGTGTGATCATAACAAGAGATTTAAAAAGAGGTCTGTTGCTATAAATTTGGCCTGAAATCCTCTGTGTATATAAACATCATATCCGGCCTCAAAAATATCGTTTATCTGCTACTCGTTTCGATTATTCGAAGTAATTTTAGGTGCCACTAAACCGATACCAAAAATACACTCTTTGCAACATGGTTCATGTATCTACGTTCTAATTTAAGCAGAACTAGCTTTTTTGAGACTTTATCTGCTCAGTATAAAATTACTTTTACTGATAAATACAATCTCATTTGATTTAAACTGGCTTCACTCGCAATTGATCTACGAGTAAATCGTTTTTACGGTTTTGTAAAAGATACCATCGGACCCTATTACTAAGATTACGCTGTCGGTCTGTCCAATGTTTAAGGGACTTTATCCTTTAGACCGAAGAAGGCAAAAGCCTAATTCCACAATTCCAGAACACTCCCCTATCCATCTTTCAGAGCACTGGGGTCCTTGATGTTAACATCTCGAGCGATGTTTAGTTCCGAGATCATTTGCAAGACAAGGTGAAGCTGGCGTTCAAAAAACTTGGTATATTCAACAGCGCGATGCAAACTGCACGTCGGGGCAGAGGTTGCTGATTTATGAGTTGCAAGCTCGGCACCAGGGACCTTCTTCCCGCAAATGCTTGGAGGGTCGGCAACGCGCGAATGATGATACACCTGGTGTTGCAAGCGTCAATAGGCTACGGTGACCGCTTACTATCAAGCGGACGGTAAGCTTGTTTGCCACCTTAGTGGTATAAAAAAAAACTGATCATATATAATTATGGCACGAGCCTTATTTATTGTATAGAAAAGCTATGGAATAGAAAATAAGAAATATGTCTTTTCCGTTAGTTGCCGACATAGATAGTACCAAGTAATGTCTGATCGTAAAAATATATACTGTACTGACTGCTTCTATGGTTCTACA
Source organism: Apoda limacodes (assembly GCA_946406115.1). NCBI lineage: Eukaryota > Metazoa > Arthropoda > Insecta > Lepidoptera > Limacodidae > Apoda > Apoda limacodes. The sequence goes on along the minus strand of OX291553.1, from coordinate 12,336,489 downwards.
GACCGTCCCATATTGTTGTCTCAGAAAATATGTTAATGTTATCATCCAATTTGCTGGCAGGATTGCATGGGACTTCTTGGCTTCAGAAAACATGAACGTAAATTAACTCATTATTATATTCTAAATTACATCCTCTTTTGGATAGCTCTTAGCAATGGAAGACGTCTGCAAAACTACTTATAGATTTTTTTCACGTTTATGTATTTACTCTTTTTTAAAGTTATGTACCAGAAAAGTTAAAACGATACCACAAAATAAAATCGCCTCATTCAAAGAAAATCTTGATTGTCTCTCTGTATGTCTGTTCATTGTTTGTATGTTACAGCTGATTTTCTCGCATGTTGAAAAAAGTTAACACAAAACCCAAAATGCATGAAAAGTTACAGCACGATCCCATTATGTAGAGATGGTCAAAATTTACATCAAGATCTACAGATAGACAAAATTTGGTAATGTTCCGTTGTCATGTAATAACCATAACAAGATCTTGGGTTAATTTGATTTTTGAGGCAGAACGACAGACAGACAACTTTTTTAATATCTCATGGTCACGCAACCCAGACGACCGGATGTGCGTGCAAAATCCCACCACGATCTGGAAACAGCAAGTTGATCAAAATAACTACTAAGATATGATGCAGAAACACCGCCAAGCACCGAAGGTTTTAAGAATCCAGAGCAATGAGGCAAATATTTGACATACTCAATTTAAACCTTTTTAATTTTGTTCGCCCGATGTGCTCGCCCATTGTCCAGCTAGAGCACATACTGGTAAGCAAAAAGTAGGTAATTCCAAATATTACATTCTTTGCAGAAGAGGTCAGCCGGAAAATTATTTTCTATTAATAGGCTCAATGTATTGGATATCACATTTGGCATTAGAGTAGGAAGACAACGGAAAACAGGTATTATATATTCTTGCTCTCTTATTATAAAAAAAAAAACGTCTTGCAATATTTCAATTCTCTAAACATAAAAATGTAAAGGTTCTCATACAAATTTTCATTCCCTATGACGTCCCCTAGGGGATGATTATTTAAAAAAACAAAACACGTCAATTTTAATGTTTTATATGTATGCATTTAGCTTGAAAAAACTTTAGCTCCCTTGGGGATTAATTTTGCAAAATCATCTGTTAGTGCTTGCTGATTTTCCAAAATAAGATAACACGTTAATCCTAATTTTGTAATTTAAAAGCCAAATTACACCTTTGATGCATTTAGCTTCAAAAATGATGAAATCGTCTAAATGTTCACCTACGTTATAACTGGATCTTCGATGCAAAATTCTGTAGACACAAAAATATCGAAATGGCTGAACAAATTTTCATCCCCTATTTTCCCTCTAGGGGATGATTACCCATGAGCGGCAAAACACAAAATTTTATACTATTTTATACATAACTTTGTACTTCAAAGGTGACTGATTTCCATACAAACTCTTAATATAAAAATTTTAAAGTTCGAAGTTGAAGTTGTAAATCTTAAATTTTAACTATTAGGCAAAGTTTTATGCTTTTTAGATTCAAAAATGACGGATCCATACAAATGATTGTCGCAAAATCCTTTCGTAGTACCCACTTACGTCATTTAAGGAACGTTTGTGCAAAATTTCATGCTTCTAGACCTAGCGGTTTTCACTGTGCATTGATGGATGAGCATCAGTAAGACAGTTAGTTTCTTCTTTTATACACACACATATATATATATATATATATATATATATATATCAAGTGCTTCCAAAGAGTCAAAAAAGTAATGCAGAAGATGATTTTGCTCCTTATATTAAATTCTTTTTCCAAGAAACATGGTCGAAAACTGGAAAAATAATAAATGTAGTCTGATGCAAACTGCCGATCAGCTAATCGAACTTAGTATGAAAAGTTAATTTTTTGTTTAGCTTTCGATCTATGTTCCTTGGAGAAAGTTGTTTAGTATAAGGAACACAATTATTATATTATTATTCGACTCTTTGGAAGCACTTGGTATAAAAATATATGTAGACGAGTAACATAAAAACAATAGTATTCTGAAAACAATAAAAATATACTATAATTTTGATTTTGAGTACTATATTATAACCATTAAATAATTGTATATTGCAGTATATTATATTTTAATTTGCGTTAGTACATGATATTTTTACTTCGATATTATTATGTTAATATTTAGCTAATATGTATAGTGATTAGTGCATTCTATTAATTAGTGTGTAATATTTACATCGTTTTAATGTTATCTAGAACCTTTCCTACACAGCTACACATTATAGCGTCTTTAGTAAGCTTTACTAAAGCTTACACACCAGGTGGTGTGGCTTACACACCACTTTACGTCCCAAGTGGCGGAGGTTCGAACCCCGGGGTCGGCGTGTACCAATGAGTCTTTTCTTAATTTCTCAAGTACACTGATTAATTTATTCACTCCACTGGCTTTTCGGTGAAGGAAAACATCGTGAGGAAACCTGCATACGTCAAGAAAAAAAAATGACGTATGTGAAGTCCACAATTCGTACTGGGCCCGCGAGTGGACTATGGCCCAATCACCCTTGCTTATGAGGGTAGGCCGTGCCCCAGCAGTAGGGACGTATGAAGGCTGGCGAGTACACACCAGGTGACAATAAATAAATCACTCAAGATGGATTCCGGATAACGAATACGAAACCAATAATAGAGTTTTACCTACAAATAAAACTTACCTATTGTTTTTTCTTCAATATCCTGAATCTATCTTGGGTCAAGCACTTGTCTTTTAAGCCAAAAGTCAGCACTGTATTATAAAGCAAATTTTTTTTTTTATACTCTGTATCGTCGTCGTCGTCATGTAGTTTTACAACATTTTGATTCATCTGTGCTACTGAAAACAAAACAAAACTTTTTAACTGATGTACAAGCTTTGTGCAAAAAACTTAAGTCCCCAATGTCAGAATCTGAGATAATTTCTATTCTACGTCGTAATCTCCTACCTGATTTCGCAATACAATTACAACAATCTGACATTATTTCTATAGACTCTATTTTTGAAGCTTGTAAGTGGCTTGAATCATCTATCGCGATGAATACTTCTATTCCTAGCACTAGCTAACACATCTTCTAATGTACTTTCTACTGATATTGAAAACAAGGTTAGTCTTGTACAGTCTACTCTACAAGTAAACTGACAAGAGAAACCTATGTTTTAGATGTAACTCTGAATCGCACGCCACGTTACAATGTAACTCACGTGACAGTGTATATTTTGGCTGTGGCCGTAAAGACGTACGTGTGATCGATTGCCCTAATTGTTCTCCTACTTCGAAAATCAGTACATCTAGACCTACTAGAAAGTATAACCATTTTAAACCTCAAAATGTTGAAAAAAAGGTCACTTTTTCTAAAGGTTCAAATCCAAAAAACTTGTAAGAGAGAACCCTTCTTCTAATACATGTTTTAAGCCTATTCAATTTTCAAATAATGGTTTTTCTAAAACAAAAAAGAATAGTTGATCCCTAAGAAAATCGATTTTTGTGCTAAGGGCATTCCACACAAAAAGTCGAAACCTTGTATGCAATCTGTCACTCAACATGTCAGCTTCTTTGATAAAAGCAAGTGGGAAGCACGGCTTAAAAATCTTTTCGAAATCGTAATAAGTCGATTCGGTTCTCTTTAAAGAAAATGATTTTGTATATCCTTATGTAAATATCTCTGTACATAATCTAACTTTATGTGGTTTATTAGATAGCGGCAGCGCGATCTCTATTTTACGTTATAACTCACAACTCGTACTTTGCGAGAATGGATTAAGCGTGCATCGTTTCGAAAACATTGAGTGTTCCGTAGCTAATAAATGGAAATGTCTTCTATCGGATCGATTGAATTCGGAAGATTTTAACTTTCTATGTTATAAAAGAAGTTTAACAATCTCTCCTACTTGGTGTTGACTTCTGGAAAGCTTTTCAAATTATGCCTTCTTGCATAAACTCTAACGTAGTGCATTTGGATACTAAATAGCCTTTTGTAGCGAACGTATCTCCCGATACGAAACTTTCTCACTATGATGAGTTGAGTGAGGTTCAAAAGATTACCGCTGATGCAATTTTCACAAGGTATCTTATGAATGTCGACCCCTTGGTAGGACCCAACTTATCGAACATTGTATTGATTGAGTCCTCCAACCGTCCGCAACAAAAATGCTATAGACTATCTCCTGAAAAAATAAAAGCTCTCAATGTTGAGATTGATAAGACTTGGTGTCATCGAGCCTGGTGAAAGTCCATGGCGTAGCCCCGTTATTATCACTCCTAAAAAAGATGGTCAGTGGAGGTTTTGTATCGATAGTCGAAAACTAAATTCTGTAACTGTCAAAGATGCCTATAATCCACCTTTGATTTCTGAAATTCTAGACAGTCTTCGTGATGCTGAATACCTTTCTTCTATAGATATTGCGAAAGCCTACTAGAACGTCCCCTTGAGAAAAGAGGACAAAATCAAGACTTGTTTTCAAGTTCCGGTTAGAAACAGCTTCGTTTTTAACATAATGCCATTTGGTATGGTTAATTCTGGTGATACCCAACAGCGTCTTGTGGATCGTCTCTTGTATAGCGATCCTGAACTTCAAAACAAGGTCGTTTACTGTGATGACGTCATTCTCGTGACAGACAATTTTGATGATTATATTCGTCTACTTAATAGAGTATGTGACAAAATTGTGTCAGCCAACATCACAGTAAACTTTTAATAGTCATGTTTCTTTCTTAAACAACTTAAATACTTGGGTTACATAGTCGACAAAAACGGTCTACATACTGATCCCGAAAAAGTCGATTCCATTCTGAAAATTCAACCCCCAAAGTCTGTAAAGAATTTAAAAAATTCCTGGGTACTGCTAGCTGGTACCGGAGGTTCATACCGAACTTAAGTTCTATTGCTGCTTTTATAAGCCGTTCGCTGTATACTGCGACGCGTCAAGTCATGGTATTGGTGCAATGTTGACATAAGAATTTGATGATGTTGAAAGGCCAATTCATGAGTAAATCACTCACTGCTCCTCAGAAAAATTACTCAACAACGGAACGTGAGTTACTTAGTGTAATTACTGCTCTAGAACACTCTTACTTACTTGAACAGTGGCCAAAAGTTCAAAGTTTACAAAGACCACTCATCGTTGTTATGGTTCTTAAAACTAGACAATTCGACCGGTCGATTAGCTCGCTGATGTATTAGGTTGTCTGCATTTAACTTTGAGATTTGCCACAAAAAAGGTTCCAACAATGTGATACTTGTCTTCTTGTCTCGTGCTAACATGGTGAATGCAATCACTTATAACAGCACATCGTCTACTGATGCCTGGTATAATGCTCTTAAAGCTAATATTCAAGCTAACCCTAACGCATTTCCTCAATACCTAATCAAGGATAGCAAATTGTATAAGCATTGTTGTACTAGCTCTATTTTATGCTCTGAATATGACTGGAAAGAAGTCATACCAACCGAAGTGAGACAGGTGATCTCTGAAAATCAATCTCCTCCTACTTGTGTTCATTTCGGGATACAAAAAACTTACCAAAGAATACGCCTACGTTATTTTTGGAATGGTATGTACTCTGACGTTGCTAAGTTTATAGCAAAATGTAATGTTTCTCTTGCTAACAAACATCAAAATTCTAAAACCATTGGTTTAATGGGTAAACCTAAACAATGTTGGAGACCATTTCAGTGTATTACAAATGATTTAATATGCTTATTGCCTTTATCTCGAAAACTTAATCAGTATATTTTGGTAGTGATGTGTCATTTCACTCATTTCTCAAAATACACTCTTCTTTTTCCGATTAAAAAGGCAACTTCTTCTGTCTTAAATCATGTCATGGAAAACTTAGTTTTTCTTGTGTATGGTGTACCTGAAACGGTTATCATGGATAACGGTCCCCAGTATGCTAGTACTCAGTTCGTGGACATGCTTATAAGGTCAATGTTCCTAAAATTTACTTTACTAACGCTGCTTATTACAACTTACGTCGTAGAGACATGTCATTCAACGTCGGTGACTATGTCTGAAAAAGATGTTACAACCAAAGTGTTGGACATAAATTCCATTCGGCTAAATTGGCTAAAAAGTTACTCGTTCCAAAGTCGTAAATAAATAATAAATAAATATTGTTTGGACATTACACACAGCGCCGTCTGGCCCCAAAGTAAGCAGAGATTGTGTTATGATGTGTCAGACAACGGATACAGATACATATATATTATTTTTTTTTTTTTGTAAATACGTACATATTATACATAAATACATCTCTAATTTACGAACTGGTCAACGAGAATAACAAAAATATTGGCCGCTGGCATATAAAAGATTTTAAATACATAGGTAATTAATCTTAATTACCGGCATTAGTCATTTATATGATTATTTGTTATATAGTATAGTTTTACATGTACAAAGTCCATCTTAGGTTAGGATAACAAAGTCATTCAACTTCTGATTACAAAGCGTTGCTAATTAAGCAAAATTTTTTTCTTGAGATAAGCCGTAGTCACGTAAAAACGATTCGGTCTTGACCTATGGGTTTGTTTGTAAACAAAGGTCAACTGACCGCTGGCTGTTGTTGCTTTGACAACTGTCAAGTCAGATTTTCTTTTTCAGCGACTCGTAAGCGGTAATAAGGTTGACTATCCTGTCAATCGTTTTAACTGTCTATGGTAGAATGTTCATTGACATAAGTTACTACTACTATTGTATATGATATAAGCCTATTAAAGTGTGACGAAGATATCGATCAGATAACTAAATTGCTAAAAATCTGCAAAGCCAAAGTTGATTTATTGTCAATTTCTAGCGGAAAGGTATCTAATGTTGATGTAGAAGCTATTTTCCAACATTTAATGCATATATTTGCTAGAATTAGTATGTGTGAGGATGAGGAGGCATCTCTTATAGAAAGGTTTTCAGACCTTTCGTTAGACTTTACTGAAAGTTCTAAAGTGTATATTGAATTGTGCAAGGAAAATGTAGATCCTAAGCCTTGTGTGTCTGTTTCTAATACTACTGAAAACATAGTTGTAATTGAATAGAATAGAAAAAAAATATTTGCTAAAATATGGTGTATACAAAGATGAAATATAATTTGGAATAGGTTCAGCATATTCTGCCGTTTCCAGCGTGCAAATCTTTTAACATGATACAATAATAGTATTGTCTACATTATGATTAATTAAATTACAGCATAATATTGGAATTAATTAAATCTATTACAAGTAAATTTCAACAAAAAAAATTAAATTATACTTGCACCTTGTAACGTACAAGCTACATTATAGAACATATTATAATACATATTAATAAAAGAAGAAAAGAAATATACAATCAGGTCAATAAAATGTCAAAAAATTATTTATTAAGTTAATAGGATATAAAATGTCAGTTAGTTTAATTATTTGCAGTCTAAAATTTATCATTAATATATTCACTAATTTCATAATAATATTAATTAAGTAATAATTTACATACTTTGTGCTTATATTGGTTAAAATTTAAATCTTTAATATTTTCAGGTAGCTTATTATATATATTTACTGCCATACAGTAAACATAGTTTTGATACAGTGATAATCTTTGGGGTGGCAGGTAAAGATTGTGTCTGTAACGAGTTGGCCTTTGATTGATTTCTGTCTTTGTTAAGAATAGATGCAGATGTTTATGGACAAAGAGACATATTTCATAAACATATAGACATGGTAGTGGGAGAATTTTCTTATTTTAAAATAAAGATTAACAGCTATCAGTGGTCCAGCTCCACTCAATATTCTTGTACCTTTTTTTGTACTTTAAAAACTGTCATTGCATCGACAGAGTTTCCCCACAATATAAGGTCATATCGCAAAACGGATGATACGTACCCATGGTAAGCTGCTATAGTAGCTTCGTTTGTTGCAATTTTATTTAACCGATACAAAGGATATATAAACTTTTCAATCTTTTTGCAGACCTCATTAACATGTTCCTTCCATTTACAATATTTGTCAATCTGCACACCTAAGAATTTAATGCAGTCAACTTGTTCTAAAACACTATTATTAAGCTTTACATTAAGAGAAGACTGTATACTATTAATGGTTTGAAATATTATTATTTTAGTTTTATGTTTATTTATTCGCAAATTGTTTTGTTGTAGCCACTCTACTATATGTTTCAGTGTATCGTTTACTTTAGCTTCTTATAAATTTGCGTCGTAAACTTTGACTACGACAGTAGTGTCATCGGCAAATAAGATGCATTTATGTTTGGTTGCATTTGGTAAGTCATTGATATATAGGAGAAATAATAACGGACCCAAAATACTACCCTGTGGCACTCCATACTTATTTATTTTGTAGTCTGATCTATATGATATTTTTTTCTTATCAGATAGCCGTGATATTTCAACGCATTGGTATCGTGAGTTTAGGTATGTCTCAAACCAATGATAAGCTTTACCTCTGATACTACCTAAATAAATAGAAAGACGGATAAAACGCAACCCTGCCTACACAGAGTTCAAAGTGTAAAGTTTTCAAGCATTTATTAGAGATAGAAATACAAATAGAGTCTTCGGCCTAGAGCGCGATCAGCGATCTTGCACGTCGAGGACACCCCGCAGGTTTCCGCCGCCAAAGTAGGTAGACGCGGACGGGACTGATTTTAGGTGACCTACCGACGTGTAGTGAATAGTGTAACGATAACGTGGCAGGCACAATGCTATGCAGTACGTGTCTGGCACAATGCAATGCTGCACGTGGACGAAGTTCGCCCCGTACCGCAGAGGCCGAGGATTTGAAGCACAGAGTACTCGAGGCAGGCCGAGGATTTGGAGTCTAAAGAACTCCCGGCCTACGCAGTAGATGCGAAGAGAAGTGGTCATATAAAAATTCTACCAGTGCAATTTAGGAAACTGGAAGTAGTCCAATTTTTTTTACACTACGCTTTATGTTTCTGTTCTCCATTTTGAATAGATACCTACTTCTTTTTTTATTTAGACAGTCGTATTCTAAAACATAATATCACTAAGATAATTATTGTAAAGCTTAGGATCATTTGGTTAAATTTAGACGATGGAATTGATAAAGAACCTGCACAAAAATCTCGGGAGTTTCGCAAAGTCTTCTAAGCCAGATTAAGAGTTCTTAAATGTTAGCCCTAAAATATAGTTCCGATGCACAACAAAATCATGTAACTTCTGAAGAGCTTATTGTGGTTGTGAAGGCAGCGCGTTATCCAACTTCTAAAAACGTGTCCCAGAAGCGGCAGTGACAATTTTTAACAAATATTTCGATAACTTACGTTTAGATTTTTTTTTTTTTTTTTTTTTTTTTTTTATACCACTAAGGTGGCAAACAAGCTTACGGCCCGCCTGATGGTAAGCGGTCACCGTAGCCTATGGACGCTTGCAACACCAGGGGTATCACTTGCGCGTTGCCGACCCTTCAGAAATCTAATAACTTCTTTCTTGAAGAACTCCATACTGTAGTCCTTGCAGAAAACCTTGGCAGGGAGCTCATTCCACAACTTAAGCGTTCGCGGGAGGAAGTTTCTCTGAAACCGCACTGTACGCGACCATTTAGGTTCTAAAGTGTGAGAATGAATTCCCTGCCGATGGCGAGCGGTGCGATGGTAGAAAGTAGCCGTGGGCATCATTTCGAACAATTCCTCAGAACACAACCCATTGTACAAGCGGTAGAACACACACAGTGAGGCAAAGTCTCTCCTCAGACTTAAGGGCTCGATACCGCAAGTGAGTTTGGGATCAGTCGACCGTCAGTGCTTTGGAACACTGATTCAGCGAATACAAAATAGTTTGATGTGTAACGCAGAAAATGTTGAAAATTTTTTTATTACGTTGTAGATAATGTTATATAAGTTGCGTAAAACTTAAATTTTACCCTCGTATAAAGCGATAGTCAGACAAAACTTTAAGATTAACCTTCGTAGTAAGCGACAAATAGACAACTTTAAGGGTTACCTTTGTATAAAGCGACAAACAGGCAGAATTTTTCTTTTTATAATATGAGTATGGTTAGAATATTTGCCCAAAACAAAGAATTTCGAAATTTATAAACATTTTCGTCAGATAATAAACGGGACTAGGGTGGGCGCGGGTGACGGTCACGTACTAATATAATGTCGGGAAGGTTTTGTAGTGCCCTGCTTTTCGGTTGATTTTTGGCTTAGTTTATATTTCTGTATTATTTAGTCTGTGGTTTGGCCCTACATTTCCGTTGGATGTATAATAAAAAATTAAAAAATGGTTTTATTTTTTCCCTTATTTATATTGTTTAGGGTTTAATAGATGGTTCAATAAAAGGAAATGTTTTCAAAAGACCAGCATTACAAAACTCAATAAAATAAAATAATAGTAGATTATGGAACTGTTTTTTTTATACCACTAAGGTGGCAAACCAGCTTACGGTCCTTCAAAATCTAATAACTTCTTTCTTGAAGAACCCCATGCTGTAAGTTCTTAAAGAAAAAGTTTTAAAACCACAACCCGAGCGTTCACTGGAGGAAGTTTCTCTGTAACCGCACTGTACGCTATCATTTCGGTCCTAAAGTGTGAGAATGAATTCCCTGCCGATGGCGAGCGGTGCGATGGTAGACAGTAGCATTTCGAACAATTATCCAGAACACATCCCATTGTACAAGCGGTAGAATAAATAAAATAAATGAAACTGTTGCATAATAAGGGGTTTTGAACACGAGTAAGGCGAGGTTTTTAATAGTATCACACGGGTATTTTAATACCTAGTTATGTGCAGTTTTATACATTCTTTATCTACTCTCATACATTGGGATTCAAATAAAGATGAAAGAGTAAGAAATAGGTTCCGAAAACGATGTAGCCTTTTTTTGCATTTCCCATGCCATAAAGTCGTGATAGCATTTATCACATATATATTGATATATAGATGCGTCATTTCCGTCGCCACATTCTCTACTATCGGATATTTTTTAGCAAAAATAAAAATAAACCCATGAAATTCAGAACAACAAAACGTATTATAACAACGTTATTATAATCGGGCAAACAGGGATGCCTATATAACCTATCTAAAGAATTTTTCAAAAGTATCTTTAATAGGGTAGACCGAGGCAAATCAGATCACCGGGCGAATCGGATCAAAATAAAAAAATTAAAAAAACTGCGTTAGATAGAACGCAGCTATGGCAACTTGTCATTTTGTATTTGCTCCCTGCGTCTGTTGCTATAATAATTATTTTTTTATCGCTCGTACTTCATTACCAGCAACGCTCGCAAGTAGTGAACGCATACGATTACGGCAGTTTTGGTGCCAATTATAAGTAACGTAATTATGATTTCTCCTTTTTTTAAATCAACTGTTAATTAAATTGTATTTTTTTGGGTAATTTTGTCCAGTAGCAGTCGTATTTTGAAAATTCATTTGTTTTTTTAATTATATTGTGACAGATATTTTGACAAAACATGTTTTCCAAAGACCTTTGATATGGGAATATTTGACTTTTGGGGCGAATTGGATCAATTACTTAAAATGTCTATCACTTATGTATATTGAAATTTTTAATGCGCTAAAAGGTTCGAAGATACTTAAAAATTCAAGAAAAGCTTCAGACAAACAACTTTTTACACCACCAACACAGGATTATATTAATTGCAGTGAACGTGAAAAATAGTGCCACAAAAACTGCACTGATAGAAGAGGTGACGAAGGAACATACACTGGAGATTTATGTGCAAAAAACATCTTATGTAATGTTTGATTTCGTTTGTTTATAAACAAGTTATTAAAAGAATTTTCTATTTTAATTGTTTATAAATGTTAGATCCGATTCACCCAAATATTTAGGGCGAATCAGATAGTTCCCAATGTTTAGCATTTTGAAGACATGGTTTGCATCTTTACAGTTCTGATCCTCACTTATTTACGCCTCATTTAGCACCATGCGGTTTAAAAATTACCTATTTGCATACTGTGAATGCAATTGAGTGAATGTTATAACCAAAAATAATTTTTACAACTTAGTAGTTCAAAATAAGTCATAATCGCTTATTTTGGTTCTTTAAGTTGGCCTTTTGAAACTTATTTATGCGCTAAGGCGACTTATTAGTGCACAGTAGAACTAAGAGTTACAGCAACTATAGGTTTTCACACACTTATTTACAAATTGGGATTTAATGGAACTTATTTCTAAAAGTTGCGTATCAGTGATTTTAAAACCTTATTTGCTTCCACTGGTGCTACATTAGTGGCAAATATAGCTTATTTACAGTTAATGGTAGCAATTTCGACTGTATGCCACCACAAGACATATATGGGAAGCTAAATACATACATATGCAACTGCGAGTGAATTTAAGTACTCACTTGCATCTTCGAGACCACCTTACAACTGAAAGATTTTTCTGACACTCATACACTACCTATTTAGAATTAAAAGCCGTAAGATAAGCTGTAAAAATCACTAATGTGCTAGTTGGGTATGAATACGGAACCCTAAAAATAGAAATTCGGACGATTTACGTAACGTTTTGTGATGTATGTATGTGCATGCGTTTTAGTAGGTAAGCGATATGTACATCATCCAACAACACATATGTCAGCGTTTGTTTCAGGCGTAATTTTTTACAAACAAAATGTCTATTTTTATAATAGTCTGGTGCTAACACTGTGTTGCTCAAAAAACATCGTTTGTGTTTAATATCTCCTTCATATTAACTTGCAGTGGCTAAATAGTAATAGACCAGATGAATGATGAATAGATTGCGGGGTCATCTCATACTTGAACCTCTGCATTTTTATGTGCATCTATGGAAGACAAGCATTGAATAGATCAGAAAAAAGCCTTTATTATTAAAATAATGTCACCCCGAAAGTTCTTGTATTGTATTGTAAATTGGAATTGTAAAAGCCGGGTCTATAAAGTTATCAGGGAGCTAATTTGGAAGAAATGTTATTTGTGAAGTGAGGGCGTGTAGAGTTAGAAACTTGGCTCAACATAAGATCAGGGACCTTATTGGAAACAGACTCCAGCTATTCGGACTCTGGAATTCGAGAAAAAAATGTATGCAAGTACATTCACGAGTTTCGAGAGGTAAGTCGGTCCTCTATACATTTTTGTCTCGAATTCCAGAGTTCAAATAACTCGAGACTGTTTCCAATGAGGTCCCTGATCTCATGTAGAGCCAAGTTTCGAACTCTACATGCCCTTACTTCAAAAACTATATTTACATCTTAGTCAAAATATGTGACTTGGCCGTTTCGTTACTACAAGAACTATTGTATAAAGTAATTAACAGTGAATAAATTTTTTACCTTACGCCCACGCCAAACTTAATTGATTTGTATTTGTATTGGGGCATTTGTCTTATTGTTTAATTTAAAACATTGTATGTTATGTTATTACCTAATGTAAGGTTATATTGTATTTTAATATGAAGTTGAAAAAATATAAACTGCTGAGTTTGTTGCCGGTTCTTCTCGGTAGTAAATCATTCCGGTGGGTTTTTTTGAAATAATTAATGAAACTGACGATTCAAAAAAGCTTTTTAAAAAGTCTATTTGAATAAAAAAGTTTGAGTTTGAAAAAAAAATGGAAACAACCTTGAGGGGCCGAGACTTTGAATATCCCATTATACTGTAATGACACCTGAATTTGAGTAACATATATCAATTTACCTTAATATTCTATGGAATGGCGTTAGAATCTCTGAGAAAATTCTCATCTCCAGATCTATCTACCTTTATCTATATCTACATGTTTATAAGATAAATTTTAAAAGTTAAACAATATCTGAATACAAAATCTCAGCCTAATCGTTAAAGTTTTTTTCGGAGTTACCAATAATAAAAATACTTAGAAATATATTACCTACATTTACAAGACCCGCTCATAAAAAGTACAGGGTATGTAACAATATTAAATTTTATTGTATATTCCACATACGGCAAATATGTTACGGTAGGTACCTATTATATTTCATGAGAAGCAACTTGCCTTGTTAAAAACTATTGTACATCGAAATACTCGAAAGAAGACGAGACACTTTTGGATAAGCAGTTGATGTGAATATAAAGAAATTGCACCTAAGCTTACAGAAGTGAAATAAGTACCTATTACACGAGTTGAGACTGTCCCTCATATTAACATGTGGTTACCCCTTTCAAGGAATAGAACTGTAAAGTTATACATATCCATACATAGGTACATATACATGCAAAACAAAATAAAACTAAATAAAGTTTAACATTGTAACTCACTCAGACGTGATTCCAATGACAGCTATCGCGGAGCTTATCCTATATTTTAAGAACTATAGTGCCCTCGTGTATAAATTGCAAAATTATAATCGTTTTTTGTTTAATAGCGAACCCTAAAATAAACACGACTTACTAAAAACAAATAGTTTTCGAGATACATCCGACCAAGTTATATATTTGAACTTATCAACGTAGTTAATGGCTTTCGAAGGTCTTTCTTTATTCGGTGGTCACGGGACCCTACACTAAGACCTTAACCGGTGTCTTTATGTGGCCACGGGACCCTACACTAAGAACTTGAACGGTGTCTTTACATATTTATGATACAACGCCCTGTATTTCAAATATTTGAACTTAGATGAATAGCCCCATGTTTTAAGCACTCGGAGACAAAGAAACAATAAACACTGCTATCGTACTCGGAGAGTTATGAAATTAATTTATGATCTCCTTGCACTAAGAAACTCTATGAATCACTAACTAAAATAATAAAAAAAACGGGACAAGTGCGAGTCGGTCTTTCGTGCTGTGACTCAAAGATAACTTTTGTAGCAAAATGTTAAGTCTGATCGATAGAACTTTGTCACTTAAAAATTATTCACATACATCGATAATATGCCACGTTCAATTCTTAAACGAACTTAAAATGAATAAATGAAAAAATAAACAATAATATGATTTTATTAGCTTATTAGGAACAGTCTCGACTACGCCAAATTCTACAAGTCAAGAGAAAAAGTACGCAAGAGCTTTCACGGCTCGCGAGAGGTATGGCTTACTCGAGACTGTTCCCAAACAGCTCCCAGCATGCACTACTTACTTTGGATATGTTTACACGATAATATCCATCTATCTCACAGAGCCACACGACATACTCCCAGATTTCTTTCCCCAAATAATAAAATGAAACGAATAGTTGACTAATAAATAATTTTCCGTTTATTGCATGTTTGTTAGTTGCTTTAAAGTGTCCACAACAAAGCAATTTAAAAAACCGTTAAAGTTCCCTGAGGGTTCTTTAGCTTTAAAAACTCCTATAAAAGGAGTTTTTAAAGGTTTTAAGGTACTCAAAATGTTAAATTGTATTTTCTCTTGCAAACACAAATAATATCTAGCATAAATTTTACATAATTTATTTTACATATAAGTCTCACGTAGGTACTACCCACCTGAACCAAAATAACCGTAGAGGCCAGAGCTAAAAGACTTCATAATAAAACGTATCAAAACGTGTTTAAAGGCAGACTCACTGGCCTCTAAACAGAGACTGCCTGTGATTCGAAATGAAACACGTGGCCTCAGATGAAAAAGCATTGTGTTTCCAAAAGATACATACGGCGCTTAACTTGTTAAGATGTCGGAAAAATCATGCCGACAGTGAGCTTTACGTGGCATGTGCTGGTTAAGAGTTGCATACATTTCTAACAGATGGCGGTGTAAGTTAGTTTATCGACATAAACATGTCGGGATAGGGTAAGTCTCTAATAGAAATCTGTGCGGGTGAAGCTGTGGGTAATAGCTACCCCTTTGTTGTAACAACATTTGCCGGGTCAGCTGAATTAATAAAAATGTTTGAACAAGAGTGCTACGATTACTTTTTCTAACCCTCTTACCTTGGGTGTTTGGGCACTAGTGTCGTTGTAAGTTCACACCATTTAAATATGGCGACTGTAATTTTGATATTTGAGCAGCGAATCATTAAAATTTTTGCACTATACACGACACTTAAATAACAAGATTTTTATTAATTTATGGATATACCTAGTAACATCGGTGTTTTACCTTGCAACATCAATGATCAACGACCATTCCTAAAAATGGGTCTTGACGTACAGACAGTCGAACGATACAATTATCCTAAAAGGCTTTGTTTTTATTTATTTGGTACGGGACCCTAAACATATTGACATTACTTTTCATTCAATAGTGGTTTAATGGATTACAAAATAATACAAGCGCGCATAGTACAATACATCGATGGAGTGTACACACAATAGTTCAATTTCTTTCTACTTCTACATTCATAATGTAGAGAAGAAGGTTGTAGGTAATCATGTAATTTGAATTTGAATTTCGTTTTGCATCAAAGTGACATTTAAAGAAAATGCATTTTACGGCTGAAAACTTCTTATATTTTTATACATTATTTATTAATTTAATAATAAAATTTTGAGATTTTTAATTTTCTGTAAAATCATAATTTTCTTGAAATAAGTGTGTGCATAATGGAAACAAATATGGACGCAATAACTCCCTTCTATCCATTCTCCGATACCGAAGACATGAAAGACAAAAACGACTTTAACATGGCCGTAGAAGAACTAGAAGTAAATACTAAGTGTGTTGATGACAATGCTACAGCATCATGCAGCAGACATAATGAACTGCCACATGAAGAAGAAATTTCGAAGATTAGCGGAGATAGTAAAACTCTTGAAAAATCGAACGATTCAGCAACTCTCCAAGTCATCAAGCCCATTTCAAAGAGATCTTGTCCCCAAGATAGTAAGACAGAAATAATATGTCGGAAATCGATTTTTAGAAAATCAAAATCCAGAGCAATTGACTTAATTCAGAAGGCACTAGGAAAGAAAATAAAAAAGACTCCCGCTCGCAAAGCTATCGGCTATAGAAGGAATAGGAAAACAGGTAGCAACGCTTCTTCAATACATGAAGTATCAGTTAGATCAAACAAGAAAAAGCCGACACGCAAAACGGTAGGAAAAAGAAGGAACAGATCTAAAAGGTCGAATAGATCACCTAGAAGAAATAGCAGGGTGCCAAGAAAAAGGGCTAATAGATCGAAGGAAATTGGCAGCCGAAATAAGCGATATTCTCGATCATCCATCTTCAGCAACGATTCTTCACTTTGCGATTTATGCAGAATATGAAAAATTATATTCTTTTATTTGTGATTATTATAATTTTTGAATAAAGGGATATTAATACAGCTTTTAGAAGTATTGTACTAACATTGGGAGCCCTTGGCTCAGAAGCTCTGTACATGAAAAGGCATTGACTTTAAATAGTTTTTTTTTTTGGGACAGGAAAATATATATATTGTTTTTACGTCACTTAAATTGGGAAAAATGCAAAAAACAAATATGCGATTTTAAAAAAAAAAAATTATAAGCAAATACTGATTGGAAAATAATCGTTTGCATGTTACTTACTACTAAATTTTGGTCATTCCCACTAGTACACCCAATTAGTTCAACCGTTGAATTTTTTGTTGCAGTAGTTCAACTTAATATTTTCTAAAAACTAGTTTAAAACTTACTCCGTGTGTACAATCTGAAACAAACACAAATTCCAAATGATAAGTAAAATGAACAAAATTGTTTTTAAATTAATTACAATTGCACAAAAACAAACAGTAATAAAAAAAAATGTTTTTTTATCATCGATAATTCATTTCTACTAATTAACCAAACTGAAAGAATTTATTTTTTGTAACGACAGCAAAACAAGATTTAAAATTCAGACTACAATAATCGATCAATAATTAGAATTATAATCGATCGATTGTTTAAATTTACGAATTTGATTTATTGAATTTCAATGATACTTGACTCCCGGTGGTTGCCAGCTGCTGCCGCGCACGCTCCACTCGGCTTGACAGTGAGTCGCCGTTACTACACTAAATAAGTATTGTTAGTCCTGGCGCTCGCCGGCCGCTGCCGTTCGTTCGTTCGTTCGTTCGATAGAGAATCGGTCTAAAGTTATTAACTAAGATTTTTTTTAATCAGTTTTTATTTCTATTGTCAGTTGTCAAACTAGGAAGGGCTATATTTCCGTAACTAATGATCGTAGACAATATTCCATTGCACACAGCATGGTGCGTAGCATTTTGTAATTTTGTTTCTGAAAATAGAATATAATTGGGTATTTACATGGTATGTAAATAAAAAATAATTAATATCTTCAAAACTACATGCTCATTAACTTTATTGTGGTCCCAGGGGCTGTGATTTAGTAAAAAACTCTTGTATCTCATGCACCATGCTGAGAAATGGAGTATAGTAGTTTCATTACTGAAGTGATAGATCTCATTAAGAGGATACACTTCGCGGCGTCTTCATACAAACTAATTTCTCATTTGTTTTTGACATTTACTGATCAATCACTGCGAAATTTCTAAGTCGTAATCCCAAGCCCAATACCTAATTCTGTGGTTTTTCCGAAATATTGTAAAACGTTCTATTAAATAGAATTTAGTTTTTAAAACCATTTGTATGAAAAACTAGAATCCTTTATAACTTTTGAACTATAAAATTTGATAGAAAACTGGCACACTGCAGACATATTTATTACTAGAACATGTTCTCAAAATTCGTTTGTATGAAGCTCGCTGCGACGCGACGCGACGCGAAGTGTATCTATCCTCTTAAGTTCTTTATTTCGGATGGCAGCTGTCAAACTAAAAAGGGTTATATCACCGTAACCTTTTATTGTAGACTAGTAGTTCCGTTGCAGAAATGATAGATCTCATCAAGATCTTTATTTCTGATGACAGCTTCCAGACTAGAAAAGTCTTATTTTTGTAAAATAATAAATATTTTTTGGACATTACACATAGCGCCGTCCAGCTCCAAAGTAAGCAAAGCTTGTGTTATGGATACCAGACAACGGATACAAATACATAAATATTACTTTTCTTTGTAAATACATACATATCATACATAAATACACCCAGACTCAAGACAAACACAAATGTTTATATTATGACATAAATGTTTGTCTAGTGCGGGAATTGAACCCACACCCTCTGCACAGCAGCTGGCCACACTACCAACTAGGCTGCGAGGGAGTCAATAAAATATTGATCTAGGACTAGCAGTTTCCTCACAGAAATGATAGATCTCATAGAGATTGGTTAAATATGTCATGAAATTATCACCACACCTGTAAGCAAATACGGAAAAATATTGTAACTATGGTTATTTTAATGGTTTCTTCAACAATAAATTATACAATTACTAGAGAAAAAAAATGCTCTAGTAATTTTATAATTTATTGTTGAAGAAACCATTAAAATAACCAAGAAAAAAAATGTTTAAATTTTTTTAAGGTTGGGTTGCACCAACTAACTTTGACGTTAACCAGCCGTCAAAAAAGCCGGCCGGTTAAGTTTAAAAATAGGTGCCTATGCAAATTTTCACACAATCTTCCATTTTTGACGGCTGGTTAACGTCAAAGTTAGTTGGTGCAACCCAGCCTTAGTCATACTAAAATATTGCAATAGGTAATTAAACATAGCATCACTAACTTCTCAGTTGATCTAAGCTTATAATGTTATTCCACGCTTTAATTTTTAACGGAATGGAATAGAGCTGCAGAGGTAAATGCTACATATAGTTCATTTTCTCTCTCTACTAATATGATAGTAACTTAAAACTCCCAAAAACTAAGTTACAATGTTGTTCCTTGCAGTTTCCAGAATAAACTACTTATCACATATTCTTATGTGACAAAATCAAATAGTATTTTATTGAGATTGCTAGTCACCAAATATAATTGAAACGTAAGTATTAAGAATTGGTCCATTATTGGATGGGTGAACGCTTAGCTGCACACTTTTTGTTTTGATAGTGTTCGTAACTTACGTTAATAATAGTACGGAACTACTTGAGAGCTGTCATCTGAAATAAAGATCTTGTTGAGATCTATCATTTCTGTAAACAAACTACTAGTCTAAAATCAATAGTTAAGCAGATATTCCTGATTTGACATCTGTCATCCGGAATAAAGATTATGATGAGGTCTATACTACTGTCAAGAAACTAGTAGTCTACGACTAATATCTTACGAGATAGCCTTTTCTAGTCTCACAGCTGTCGTCCAAAGTCAAGATCGTGATGAGATCTATCATTTCTGTAAAGAAACTACTTGTCTACTATTAATATTTTCGAAGATATAGCCATTTGTAGTTTAATAACTGTCATCCAGAATAAAGATCATCATGCGATCTATCATTTTTGTGAAGGAAATGCTAATCTAAAATCAATAGTTACGGATATAGCCTTTGCTAATTTGAAGGCTGTCATTCGCAATAATATTTTAAAAAAAAATTAAAAAATTTAAAACGCGTTACTAAAAACGCTAGATTCTCCAATGATTAACTATCTATGTCGATAATTGATTTTTTCTGCGTAAATCTTGTTCGATCGAACGGTACTATTACTTACGCTTGGCCGGTTTTCTTTTGTATTTCTGTTCATGATTGTTACTATAAAATATTTGAAAGGTAGTGTCATCATTTGCGTACCAATCTACGGTAATGTTGGCGATCGATGGACAAAACCTTAGGCTGGTGGAGCTCAATCCAGTAGTTGGAATTTGAGTTAATCAGATGTTCCGCTATTACTGATTTTGTCGTCTGGCAAGTCTTTACAGCAGCAAAATGTTGTTTGACCCTGTCCGCAATTGTGCTTTTGGTCCACGGACCTTTGGTCTGGCTAATGTAAGAACTGCCGCAGCTCTTGTATAACAACAATTCAACAATTGTTGAAAAATATAAAAGATTAACTGCAGTGTTTCTTGACGGTTCTTCTCTGTAGTAAATTATTCCAAACCGGTGGTAAGGTTTATAAAATCAATAATTAAACTGAGATTCAAAAGTGCTGTTTAAAAGACTACTTTCATAAAAAAACTTATATTTTTGTAAAATAGTAAAGCAAATTCGATTACCATATCTTACATAAAAATAAAAAGTTTTTAATTAAAGCAGTACCCAAAGATTATGAAACTAATCAAAATACTTAGATCATTTTGTTTAACAAATTTTTAGTTATAGATTTATCCATGTAGCGTTTTTTAACATCGACTAGCTAAAAATTACAAATTTACTGAAACGCCTTAAATATTTTATGTATTTTATGTGTGATATGTAAATTCATCATCTTTTCTTATTTTAGTACCATAATTTTTGCACGACCTAAACTCAAAACTCGGCATTTTAAAATTTGCTCAAGTAATATTGACATCTGCGCTCCCTTGCGACATACAATACTATCATGTGACATTTGATTGTTAAAACGGACTTGTAGTGATCTGGTTCCCCTGATATCTTGTTTGTGGTTTCGGTGCACCACTGGGCCTGAACTATACACATGGAGAGGTTCCTTTTTAATACTCGGACGGTACACTGTTGCAACTGATGTACCGAAGTACAAGTGGACGAAACAGCTACAGCTATAGTTTTACAAAAAATCATAGGAATCCCACGCCGCTAACCAAATATCTGAGCAACATACATGCATACCTTTTTTATAAAACATAGGAAAAACGAAATACTAAAATACTGTTAACCCAGATTCTTTATGAGCCACGCCACGAGTAAAGCTAGTTATTTATAAGATAAATCTCGAAGCTTTTCTGTGACCATAAAAGTAAGTCTTGCGTCATAGCCAAGAACTCAGCTAGTGAGATAAGTAAAGCTTTCCCATTTTCCTATCAAGTTGTTATAACACGGTGCCCCATTTCTCCTTAATCTTCTATCTACGCGTCAAGAATTTATTATCAGGGATAAATGAAAAGCAGTGACTTGGAACGATAGTATGTACTTAGGAATAGCACTCTTATTAAACCCTATGATTCCAATTCCGGGATACTCTCGTTAATTTAACTTTTCCGCTCTAAAAAAGTATTTTTGAGATGAAAAATAGAACTACTTTTAAAAAATATCGAATAATTGATTATATAAAAGCCAGACTAATCCCTAAGGATACAGGATACAACAGCATATGGATACAGCCTGGCAAAGGATACAGGGCTGATTTAACATACTTATTTCTTTTAGGCCGCGTCCGCACCGGCCGGTGACTTACTTAGCGTCTAGACTCTAGAGGTTAGTTGGTTGCCTGGGTACCAGTTCAAAGAGAATTGTAAACTAGCTACATGCCAGGTGGTAAGCTTAGCGCTTCGCTAGATGCTTGGCTGGACGCCTAGTTTACTGCCTGGTGTGTATCTAAGTAAACAAATGTCTAGCCACGCTTAAGTGTTATAGATATGCGTGGCAAATTCTTAAGTTTCAAATTGTGTTATGTGACGAAAGCTAAAGAAAAACATCATGGTTCCGAAAAACCTACCGAGGTTCTCTAATTCAGGTCAGTAAAAGTGATCTGATTCCAAGATGATAATTTATTTATTTATAAACATTTTATTGCAATGAAATCACAATAGGTGGACTTTATGCGATAGGCATTATCAACTAGCCGACCTTTGGGTCAAGCAGAAATCTTTAATATGGTGTTCAAATCTCAAATAAAAAATGTGTTTCTCTGCTGCTAGTATGAGCTGCCCCTCAAGCTCAAATCTTGGGTACGCCCTTGGAGACTTATCTATAAGCATCTATTTCGATTTCTCCCATTTCAATTATACTTGTTTACTTGATAAGCATTTTACCTACATTTATATTCTATAATGCAATACAAGTACTAAAACATGCAATCCCAGTCCACTAATCCCTATAAAAAGTGTGTCTCCATTTTATTATTGAATGTTTGTATTTAAAATGTCACAGTTTTAATATTTGAAGGGGGTAACCAGTGGATGGATACCCAACTACGTTACAATGTTTCACCAACAAATTACTTTAGTTCTGCGTGATAGGTGGTGACCTCATCGCCGCAACAATGCTTTCAATGCACTACTTTTACACTTTTTTTTTTTTTTTTTTTCTGAGCTGACTATGCAGTTGGCTGTTGCAGCCATTACTGCTTCACCGGACTTTTGGGGCGAGACTCTGAAGGAGCCTCAGCCCATATAGCGCCCAACGCTCAAGGGCTTCCCGCGGGGGAAGCCTCGGCTTGGGTTGTCGCTCTCGGGGGCGTCCCTTCGACCGGCGTGAGTCTCGAACCCGAAGGTGAGTCACCGCCAGGAGGGGAGTTCCCCGTTACGCGGGTGCGGTTGCGATTGAGTGGGGGCGAGAAGCGCCCCGGCACTCTTTGATACCTAGTGTATCCTTGTGGGCGCCGACGAACCCGGGGACGTCGGCGTCGTGTTTGGAGGGAGGCCCTATTCGGGGAGGTCGTGGAGACTAATCTCGCTATCCGGACAGCGAGATCGTCATCTGGGGACGTTAGTACGTGCCGAGGCCGCCTAACAATAGTTTTACGACCGTGACCGGGTCGATCGGGGGGACGATACGTTGTGGATTGCACAATTAAACGATTCGGATGATTTTGCGTACGCTCGAAAAAGCGGACTGCCAAGTCTTTAAAATATTGGGGAATCGTGGGAAGTTCGAAGTCTCTGTGTAGGTCCGCATTGCGAACGTACCAAGAGGCTCCAGTGGCCGCTCTGAGAAAGCGGTTTTGGAGGGTCTGGAGTTTGTGGAGATTGCGCTTGGACAGCGCAAAGACTACGCTAGCATAAGCTAGTATGGGGCGGATACAAGTTGTGTAAAGATTTAGCTTATTTCTAAGCGACATCTTACTATACTTGCCTATCATAGGATAGAGACGGCCGAGGACAAAAGCGGCTCGGTCTCTGACTATTTTGGTGTGAGCTTGGAAGTTCAAACGACTATCCATGGTCACACCGAGATATTTGGTCTTATTTTGCCAGGGAATGGCACGACCGAAGAGAGAAAGGGGAGAAGGCCGCGGAGGGCGGCCTAGGGTAAAAAGAACGGCAGAGCTTTTGTCGGGATTCACCTCGATTCTCCATTTCCGAAACCACTCGCCTAGGGCGGTGATAGCGGGTCGGAGTCTCTCAGTGATTCGACTCACTTGCCTATCTGTGGTATAGATAGCGGTATCGTCCGCAAAGAGGGCTAGATTTGTACCTATCGTTTTAGGGATATCGTTAGTGTACAGAAGGTACAAGATGGGGGCGAGCACGGACCCTTGCGGGACTCCTGCTTCTATGGGACGGGGGGAAGAGAGAGTGCCTTCGACTTTGTAGCGAAAGCTACGATTCGACAAATAGTCTCGAATGATGAGCACGAGACGATCTGGCAACTAAAAGTTGTACAGTTTAAAAATTAAACCGTTGTGCCAGACTTTGTCGAAAGCTTTCGCTACATCGAAGAAGACAGCGCCCGTGTGACGGGTCTTACCTAACGCTGGCTGAAAGCCAGTGAGAATATGTTACGTTATGCGGAGGACTTGATGGACGCATGAGTGTTTGGCACGGAAGCCGAACTGCTCGTCTATTAAAATGCCTCTGGAGACTATAGCGTTCCGTAGGCGGGCGAGAAGGAGGCGTTCATAGAGTTTACCAAGGGCCTTTAGTAAACTTATGGGGCGATAGGAGGACGGCTCGGTACGAGCTTTACCTGGCTTATGGATGCCTATAACAATTGCATCTTTCCATTGAGATGGAAAGATGCAATGTTCCATAGCAGCGTTAAAGATCGCTACTAGGAGGCAGACAAGGGGCAGAGTGAGGCGCTTTAGGATATCGTTAGAGATACCGTCCGCACCGGGGGACTTACGGGGGCGTAGGTCTTTGATGACCTGTACGACTTCGTCGACAGTGACAGGGGGCAGGGGGTCTTGTGGAGGCAGAGAAGTTCTGCGCTCCACTTCGCCGTCTACCTCGCGCACGTGGTCGGGATCGAAGGGCTGTGTGCTTAAGGCACATTGGGCTTGGAGGCTAGACGCTAGGCAATCCGCTTTTTCGTCGTCGTTGAACGCGGGAACGTTGTTGGGACGAGATAACGGAGGGAGAGAGTTCGCGGTTTCGGACTTTAGAGCTCTGGCTAAGTGCCAATAAGCTTGGTGAGAAGGAGAAATGTTCTCCATAAGATCACCGAAACGTTGGGCGCGAAGCTCAGCTACAGCGGTTCTTACACGACGGTGTAAGTCGTTGAAGCGAGCTTTATTATCGATAGTGGGAGCGCGATCGCGAGCGCGGCGGGCCGCGTTACGCTCAGTCATTAGCGACCTGATGTGCTGAGGCAGGATTAGGTGGTGATAATCACCAACCGGCACTTGTCGTGAGCACTCGCCAACGGTGGCGGTCAGGTGGCTAGTGAGTGAGTCGATAGCTACGTTAAGATCGGTCGCGGATGAGATTACGTCGGGAACGCGGTCTAGATGTGGCGAGCTGGGATTTTCGAGCAATCGCCCAAATTTATCCCAGTCCGTCACGGTTCTAGTGTCGGGAGGAGAGTCCGAAGGGAAACCTAATCGGAGGACGACAGGGCGGTGGTCCGAGTCAAGTTCGTCAAGCACCTCTATAGAGCGAAAGCTTAGCCTTACATTCTTTAGAAGTGCTATGTCGAGTACGTCGGGGTTATTCCGAGTATTGTGGGGAAAGTAAATGGGCGTCATGGGAGCGATGATGTCAAAGTTTAGTCTGTCAACTAAATCGTCGAGGAGTCTGCCTCTTTGTGAAGTTACAGAAGAGTTCCAGCGGCGATGCTTGCAATTTAGGTCGCCGGCAAGAATGACGGCGTCGCCTAAACTTAAGAGCGACTGAAGGTCGCTCTCGAGCAAGTCTTTTAGGGGAGAGAGATAAACCGATGCAATGATGATCGGCTGATGGCCGGTCATCGCTAGGCGGCAGACGGATGCTTCTAAATTCGTAAGCGGTGGAGGATCGATAGGGGAGCAATGCAGGGAGCGCCTGTAATAGATGAGAGTGCCTCCGAGATTGGAGACAGTTCTATCATTACGGACGGTGCGATAGTTCGCGATCGAAGGGGTACGGACAGCGGGCTTTAGGAACGTTTCCTGGATGAGGAAGACGTCCGGTTTTTGGGACGAGAGGAATTGCGATAATCCCTCTCTTTGTTTGCGGAGACCGTTGGCGTTAAAATAGCCTATGGAGACGGACCGGGGTTTTTCGCGCGCGGTTGTGCAATCCATTTTGGTTCTAAGGTTTTGGAGCTACCCTGCGGAGGGCGGCAAAGAAATCGCGATGCTTAGCCATGAAGCTGAGCATTTGAGTGAAATCGGTGATCTGTACGTATTCGGCGTACACGATCTCGAAATTGGCCGCGTCGAAGGCCCAAGAGATCTCGGCGAGAATGCCGAGGTGCTGCTGCTGCTCGGCCGTGTGAACGGCGTTGCAGGGCAGCGCGAAAGAGGGGCGCGGGGGGGCAAGGCGCGTATGCGCGAGAGGTGCGGGAGCACTTCTCATAGGCGCTGGACGCGGAATGTCCCGAGACATGAGAGGGGCGGGGTAGGGAATACCCGTAACTGAGACGGGCCCGGGGAGAGTAGACAAAAGTTTGTCTGTCTCCTTTGATTTGGACGCGACGACTAGCGCTGGAGGACGGCTCCAGGCGTTGACAGCGGGGAGGGGTGCAGGCACGAGCGGAGCCTGTTGGCGGGGGGCGGGGGGACGCGATTTACCCTGTTTGGGTTTACGCGAGCTCTGTTTGGGAGCTTTCGGGCACCCGCGGTAATTCGCTGGGTGGCCTTCACTCCCACAGAGTACGCAAGCGACCGGGTCGGATGCGTTGGAGCAATCGCGATCACAGTCCGGAGTGGCGTGATCGCGTAAACATTTGACGCAGCGCGGTCTGCGTCTGCAGTTGCGCTGCGCGTGGCCATATAGCTGGCATCTGTGGCATTGGCTAGGGTTCGACCGCTTGTGCGGAGTCTCGACCCTGATGCCTTTGAGGCTGCAAACATCTTTAATATTAAAGATGGCTTTGCCTTCTGTTGTCAGGTCTAGTACAACGAGCACCATGTCGTAGCACTCGGACTTATTACGGCCATTGTACATGCGATGTACTTCCCGTACGGGGAGGCCTTGGACGATTAAGTCGTCCTGGACAGTCTTGGTGGAGAATTCCCTAGGGACTCCCCTTACGACTGCCCTTAAAACGCGTTCCTCGGCCAATGAGTACGTGTGGTACTCATATTTTTGAGCCGTGAGGAAGGCCGTCAGATTTCGGAAATCTGACGGTGTCGGGACCTGCACTTTGATGCCGCGCTCGGCATCATTGCGGGCGTGCGTATAATTGATACGCTTACTTTTACACTATTTTCTTGCCAGCCTTTATACGTCCCCACTGTTGGGGCACGGCCTACCCTCATAAGCGAGGGTACTTTTGGTGGTGGCCGAGGGGATTAAATTTCACTTTACGTCCCAAGTGGCGGGGGTTCGAACCGCGGGGTCGGCGTGTACGTACTAATGTGTCTTTTCTTAATTTCTCAAGTACACTGATTTTTTTATTCATACCACTGGCTTTTCGGCGAAGGGAAACATCGTAAGGAAACTTGCATACGTCAATAAAAAAGACGTATGTGAAGTCCACAATCTACACTGGGCCCGCGTGTGGACTATGGCCCAAATCACTTTTAAATTTAATTAAATTAAATAATACTATTTATATAGTAAAGCTTGTTATATAGTGTTTATTAGTTGATTTACTATGATATTATTTTTCTTTTGTAGTTTTACAGAGAATAACTATAGGATTCCTGTAATAATTAGTCAATAGTGTTGTAATTAGTCTGTAAAGCAAATTGTTGTTTATTTCTCTCGACGATTTAAAAGTGTTTTAAAAATGCACGCGGGTCGCGGTCAAACGATGTAGATATTATAAATATGGAAGTTCATAAGCGGCTTTGTTTTTATTAATGGGATGAAAATACAGCCGCTTTGTATGAAGTTTAGAATACTGAGAGAAACTTCCTGCCGTGAATGCTTAGGTTGGTGAAATGAGCTCCCTGGCAAGGTTATCTCTAAGGACTACAATATAGCGTTCTTCAAGAAAGAAGTAATGAGATTTCTAAAGGATCGGCAACGCGCGAGTAATGGTCCAGGTGTTTCAAGCGTCCATAGGCTGCGGTGACCGCTTACTATCAGGCGGACCGCAAGCTTTTTTGCTGTCTTAATGGTTTTTTTATACCACTAAGAAGGCAAACTTAAAAAAAAATTTCCTAATTCAACACATACTTTCCTTTGCAATAATATTTCCGTCGGCAAAACCACGGGGCTTTATTAGAGAATGAAGGGGCGTTTCCGACATGGTGTTTCAGACGTGATACATGAGTGATAGAGTTTATTACGTGTCAGCAGATAAAAACTTTGTACATACACGTAAAAAGGAAATCATAAAAACATGTAAATCAGTTAATAATAAAATTTAATTGAAAACCATTTGTAACCAGTATCTAAAGCTTCTGTTATTAAAAAGACAAACGACAGAGACTGTATTACAGACGTATTTTATTTCAGCACGACGTAATCACAAAGGAAGCTTTATAGGAAATTCTGCTATGAAATCGGCCTCGGATAAGCACGACGTAATCACAAAGGAAGCTTTATAGGAAATTCTGCTATGAAATTGGCCTCGGATAAGGCTCATAATGTACCTTAGTATCTATACGAGGACAAGCCTCGAGCTAGAGAAAATCCGTGGATATAGCCATGTATTATAGACAGACATGAAGATAATGCAGTGAGAATGTAGGAGCCCTACTAATATTATGAATGCATAAGTTTGTGACTGTGTGTGCGGCTTAGTATGTGTGTTACTCCTCTACGCTATAATAACTGAACCATTTGGTTGTAATTAGGAACGGAGATAGCTTTTACTATAAAATTAACACAGGCATGTAGCCGCCGGCGAAATCTAGTATATGTTTAACGCCACTGTTCTAATCTGTTGAAGGGGGTAGCTAGCAACCGGAATCACTCCACATCCCAATAAACTCTTTTCACTAATCACTTTATTCTATTCTTGCATGGCAGAATTCTGATACTGTTGTATCTGGATTATAATGGGGAATATCTTAGCTAGCTGGAGTAATTAGTGGTGAAATGAAAAAGCAGACCCATATTAGCCCCTCTTTGACAATATCTGACAAACTATAAAAAGTAGTTCATGATTGGATAAGGGTATTCCATGAATTAGTAAATCAAACATATGTTTTTCCAATACAAAGGGTTTGTATCTTTATTGTTCGCTCCATAACTCTAAAATGGCTGGACGGATAAAGATCTTTCAGCGCAGAATTAGTAAAGTCACAAAGTCAATGAAGATATAGGTTCCCCACGATTGTTGTGTCTAGACGCCTTAAGGGGCTAAACTACTTTATTTAATTTTTTGGGCAAAGGATTCTCTAGATCCACTGAGCAGATCCGACTAAAATTTAATGACTGTGTTCTTCGGGATATGGTTTAAACCCTTAAAAACGTATAAACACGACTAAAGAACTTTTATTCCATAAAAAAAATCCTAAACTGACCCCTTTTTACAGCCCTTTTTTAGTTTTAGCAACTTTGTTAAAGCATAGCCGTGATAGTGCTTTAAACCGTTAAAAAAAGCATTTTTTCAGTCTAGACAAAGTGTAATATGACTTCAGTACGATCGAACTCCAATGACTATATATTATTAAATGACTGAATTGTCTGTAAATGATTTTTTCTTGCTTAATGTAGTAGGTACATTCTGAAATCAACTTATATGTATAATAAAATTTAAGCCGAATGTTCCTCTCAGTTTCCCCTTGATCAAATTATAGTAGTATTAGTGTTATATTTATGCTTGGTAAATCCTTAATACATAAGTTTTAAATTGTGTTATGTGACGAAAGCTAAAGAAAAACATCATGGTTCCGAAAAACCTACCGAGGTTCTCTAATTCAGGTCAGTAAAAGTGATTTGATTCCAAGATGATAATTTATTTATTTATAAACACTTTATTGCAACGAAATTACAATAGGTGGACTTAATGCGATAGGCATTATCAACCAGCCGACCTTTGGGACAAGCAGAAATCTTCAATATGGTGTTCGAATCTCAAATTAAAAATGTGTTTCTCTGCTGCTAGTATGAGCTGCCCCACCCAAGCTTAAATCTTAGGTACGCCCTTGGAGACTTACCTATACGCATCTATTTCGATTTCACCCATTTCAATTGTACTTGTTTACTTGATAAGCATTTTATCTACATTTATATTCTACAATGCTATACAAGTACTAAAACATGCAATCCCAGTCCACTAATCGATCCTTCTAATATTATAAATGTGAATGTTTGTTTATTTGTATGGATGGATGTTTATTACTCAATCAGGTTTTAACCACTGGACGGATCGGGATGAAACTTGGCATACTCTTTTATCCCGAAAAATTCAAAAGTACCAGCGGGAATGACTATAACCGTGCTTAAACGAACTATAGCTATAGCTTGATTTAGCCAACTTCATTAGGTTAATTACTAAGGAGTAAATCACAGTATAAATACTGTGATTAAATAAAGGAGTCCCACGCCGATAACCGAATTTAGGGCGGGAGGAGCCGCTGGCAAAGTCTAGTTTCATTAAAAAAAAAACTGTCCCTATAAAAAGTGTCATTTTATTATTGTATGTTTGTATTTATAATGTCACAGTTTTAATATTTAAAGGGGGTAACCAGTGGATGGATACACAACTACGTCACAATGAGGGGGACACCCTCTTTTCACTGACTAAGTACTTTCGTTCTGCGTGTAGAAAATAACTATAGGATTCTTGTTAGAGAGGGGAGTGTTCTGGAATTGTGGAATTGAGTTTCAGGCTTTTACCTTCTTCGTTCTAAAAGATAAGGTCCTATAAACATTGGACAGACAGATATACAGTCAGACCGCGTTATCTTAGTAATAGGGCTCTGATGGTATCCTTTAAATACAAAACCCTAAAAAAGATTTAGATTAAATGCGGGTGAAGCCAGTTCAGATCTAATGGGAATGTATTTAGGATATTTATTTAGCAATAAAAGTACTTTGAGACTAAGCAGATAAAGGCTCAAAAAAGCTAGTTCTGCTTAGATTAGAACGTAGGTACATAAACCACAATGCAAAAAATCATTTTAGACGAGACCCATTGAAACAATATCTTAGTAAGTTAAAAAAACCGATCCTTTTGATTTCCCTTAATTTTAAAATACAGGTTCTTTTCCGCAGCAATGAATTTCAGTAAGATTGATACTGACAATTTTTACAGGAATCTCTCCAAAAATTTGTAAATATAATTACATTTTCCACCTCGGCAGCGTCTTTCCGCACCTTACAGAAGCGGAAAGTTGATTCCTTTTTTTTTGTCTTCGATGTTATTCATTTAAATTTAGTTTGTCAACAAACAAATCTTGACGGCGGATCTATGCTAACCCATTTTCACTGCTTGTTTTTAAGTTTTGGCAAAGAAATCTTCAAAGTTCTAAGTGCTATCAGTTCACAACTTTGCTAAAGCATAGCCGTGATAGTGCTTTAAACTTTAAGAAAAAGCATTTTTTGATAAAAAATATGTACAATAAACTATTAATTTATTTCATATATTTCAATGAAAATCTCTGTGAGTTGAGATGTAGCTGCACTTCTCACGCACGCTGAGATTCATATCGCGTCATCCCTTTTTTACTCAAGTTCTCTGTCACGCCTCGGCTGCGTAGCCTCTTAAATGGCTGACTGTATAAATGATGAAGGAATATTTAGGCCGTAGTAATAGTATCTACTTACTTACGTACTTTAAGCGGATGAGAAGAAGATTATGACAGAATCAAGCCGTCAGTCGCATTTTTACGTAAAGAGTTCAGTATTTGTGTTATGGACAAAAAAATATACTAACTTTTATTATCAGCTAACAAGTAGCACTGTAACAAGTAGCACTGTAAGAGAAAACCTAGTTTCAGAGAATATGTAAGAGAGTTGTTCTCATTATTGTGAATGAATAATTTATATCTCTATAGTAAACAATCTTCTTTTATAGACTTCTTTATAGTCCTCTGTATAATTTCGTCTAGTCTAGTTTTACATTTTGTCTCTAAATCTACGAAAAATGTGTAAGAAAAGTTACCTACCAGAGAAAAATATCACAAATAAAATATTCAGTCGCGACAAAGTGTTACATGATTTCAGTACGCTTGAACACCAATGACTAAATATTTTTAAATGACTGAATTGTATATAAATTATTTTTTATAACATTTATTCAGAAAGAGCTGGTTGGTTACTCGTAAACAGGGATTAAAGTTGCACTTTAAATTCTTAGGGATGTCAAGTGATTTCCATCTATTTCCAAGAACATTGTATGAACAAGTAACTATATTATAGCTATAATAAAACTGGCTGGCCACGGGCGGACCAAATAAAAAAAAATGTGAAAGAGTAAAAATCGTGTGAAATGTGTTCCGTCTTTGTAATTGTTTACTCAAATACTTACTTATGATGATACTTTTATAAAAAAATAGTGCGTTTTACTTAAGTAGTGATAATAAAAAAGTGTACTATTCTTATTTATAAGTTCCCCTTATCTCTTTTCCAATGGAGGGTGATAAAAAGTAGAGTATATCACTCGGTCGCAAAATTATTTTGCCTTGTGCGCCGTCCTTTGAATGTGTCTGGATTCAACATTAGAATTCCTCGATATGCTCAGGATTCTGCTCTCGAATCCTTCGCTCTACTCTAGATTCAGAATTGCGCCCTCGCCGTAAAAATATTATTTCAATTCAATTCAATTGAATATGCACATCATAATGTTACAGAGATGTTACAAATTATTATTACATCATTACACGGCACGGCAACGTATAGTAATGTAGGAGAGAGGATGAAGGTAAATAGTGCAAATTTAAATATTTCTAAAATATATATGCTTGTGTGGATTTTGTGTTTCCTAAAATGGATTTTGCAACTTTCTGCTTCTTTTATATTGACTAATATTCTGATTATTTTTTCTGAAGGGTAAATAGGATTGGTGAGTGTTGCCCCAAAGAATGATTCCATAGCTAAGCCAAGAATAAACATATGCGTAGTAAGTGACCAAAGCAGTTTGCATGTCAGTGGTTTTTTTCAATTCGCGGAGGACGTATGTAAATTTGGAAATTTTTGATCTAAGTTTATTGACGTGTGATTTCCAGTTTATATGAGTGTCTAAGTTTATCCCTAGCAGTGTAAATTCGTCTACAACGTCTAGTTTTATGTCGTTTAAACTAAAATCGATGTGTGGTGGTGGTTTTTGGCGGGGTTGGAATACCATTAATTTTGTTTTAGCGAAGTTTATTTCAAGATTGTGTTCCCTCATCCAGTTTGTTGCTTTAGTTAGAAGTCAGTTCAGGTTTTGGTTTAGGCTTGATATATTTTGACAAGGGGTTAGAAGAGAGATATCGTCAGCAAACAAGACACAAGGTCCTCCTATGGCTTGGGGAAGGTCATTTATATATATTAAAAACAGGAGACATCCTATCACACTACCTTGGGGAATCGATGCATTTATTTGTTTGTTGTCGGATCTGTACTTCTCTATTGCTTTAGTATTGTGGTTGAAATATTCTATCTCTACTAATTGTTCTCTGTTTTTTAAATACGACGTAAGCCATTCGTGAGCTTTTCCGCGGATGCCTATTCCGTATAATTTATCAAGAAGTGTTTTAAAATGCACTTTATCATAGGCCTTGGTCATTTCTAACAGTATACCTACAGCATAGTTTTTTCTATTTATTATGTTAAGAGCTTCGTATATTTATATACTGCAAGAGTAGTTGACCGGTTTTGGAAAGCCATTTTGACATTCAGTGAATATATTGTATTTTCCGTAAAATTTATTAATCCGCTCGCACATTGCTTTTTATAAAATTTTCGACGCGGTAGGCAGCAGAGATATTGGGCGATAATTGTTCATGTCTGTTATTTTGTTTTTCTTATGTATTGGTTTAATTAGAGCTTTTTTTAGGATATCCGGGAAGGTACCTTCCTCAAAAGACTGATTGATAAGTAAGTAGAAGGGTAGAGTTAGTTCATCGGCGCAGTGTTTAAATAGAGTTGGTGGGAGTTCATCTAATCTATGACTTTTTTTTATTTTTTAAGTTTTTTATTATTTTGTTTACTTCTGCAGGTTCTACTGGGGTGAGAAACATTGTATTTTCTATGGAGTTAAGGGGGAAAGTGACATTACGCTGCCTGTCTGATTGGATGGTGCTCTCCTTGCCAATGGACAAAAAGAAGTCGTTGAAGTGGTTGGCTATTTGTTTAGGGTAGGATGTAGTGTGGTTTTCTAGTGGTATTTCTATATTGGATTTTTTAGATTTTTGTTTTTTATTAGTGCGGTCGTTTATGATGTTCCACATCGTCTTTATTTTATTTTCTGATTTTTTCATTCTATTTATGTATTGTAGTTTTTTTGCTGCTGTTACTCCTTTTTTTAGATTTTTTTCATAGCTTTTATAGTATTTAGTTAGAGTTGGATTTTTTACTTTTAATGTGAGTGCGTTTATTTTTAAAAGAGAGCTTAATTCATGAAGTTAGCCAGGGTTTCTTAAAATTAGTTTTTAATTTGATTTTAGTTTTAGGTATACAAAAGTTATTTATTAATGTATTGTTAAATAAATTGTAGTTTTCATTAATACTGTTTTTAGGTGTTATAATGTCTTGCCAGTTTTGTTTGCTTAATGTAGTTTTAAATTTTTGTATGTTTTTTGTGTTGAATAATCTTTTTGTGGTGTACCATATTAATGCTGGTTTGATTGGGATGATTTTATAAAAATAGTACCGTTATGGTCTGAAAATCCTAGTTCTTTAACAAATGTGTATAGGTTTTTGTTGTTAAAATTTGTGAATATTAAGTCTAAGCAGGTTGCTGTGTTCTCAGTTATTCGTGTCGGATTTTTAATATGTTGCATGAAGTTATACTCTCTATACTACTCTGAGATTTAAAAGTTGATTAGTTTTTAAGTTGTTTTCTAAGACATTTATATTAAAATCCCCGCCTATGATTACATTGTAATTTAGGTATTTATGATTTATGTATTTTAGTATACGTTGCATTTGACAGAAGAAAACTTCTTCCTCTCTTCTATTCCAATAAATTGTAACTATCAGTAAATTTTCTTTTGGTAGTTCTGTTGCACATACTTCTTAAACATATTCTATTGACATATTTGTAATATAGTCTACATGTATGCTGTCAATGTTTTCTTGAAGCAGTATACAGAGGCCACCACCTGTTCTAGTCTGGCGGCAAAAGGATGCTGCAATTTTGTATCCACTAAACTGTATTAGTTCTTGTTTTTCTTTTGATAGCCATGACTTAACAATGCTACTGCGTTATAAATGGGTTTTTCAAGGATAAATGCTTCTAATAAGTGATGTTTGTTATAGAGACTTTGGATGTTCTGGAATAGTATATTAAATTGTAGGTCTAGTTTTACGATAGGAATCTATTTTTGTTTTTTCCTTTTTTTCGTTTATGTCTTGTGATATGCTTGTATTGTTGGGATTTCTTATCCGGTGATGAGGCTTAGTGTGATTTTTGTTTTTCTGGGTGGTTTCATCTAATGTGTTTATTAATTCACCATCTATATATAATTTATTATTAATTATTTTTGCATATATGCCGTCTTTTCGTGCTTTTAACATTATTTCACGCATAGTCTGTCTTTCCTTTTTAGCATTTTTGTCAAGATATTCAGACAAACGGGTACCCTGAAATCTGCGGCTATTATTAAGTATGTATTTAGTCATTCTCTTGCTTAGAAATTCAATAATCAATGGCCGGCAATGAGTGCCATATCGGCCTATTCTCTGTATATTTTCAATATAGCCCGATATGTCGATATTTTGTATTTCCCAGAATACCTTAAAAAGTCTGCATATAAGTTACTTTCGAGCTCTCTGTTGTACTCTGGGAAGCCGTATAGTACAAATTTCTTAGAGTTACATCCGGTGCAGTATATTTCTATGTCTTTATTTTTATTAAAATTTGGGATTTCTTTTATTAGTTTTTCGTTTTCCAGTTCCAAATTTAATATTTTAGTATTTATTTGATTAATTTCTTCCTTCCTTT
This sequence comes from Apoda limacodes, assembly GCA_946406115.1. Lineage (NCBI taxonomy): Eukaryota > Metazoa > Arthropoda > Insecta > Lepidoptera > Limacodidae > Apoda > Apoda limacodes. The sequence goes on along the minus strand of OX291553.1, from coordinate 12,300,515 downwards.
CCTCAATTTGTTTAGATAGTTTTTGTTTCCTGTTGAATATCATCTTTCAATTTTGTGATAGATAGATTGTGATTTCAAGTTGTATCATATTTTGTAGTTCTGAGATGATTGACTTTTTGTTTTCTTTTAAACGTGATATTATAATTTCGCTGAGGTTCTGTAATAAAATATCATATTTTGTGTTATCTTTTAAGATGGTTCTCTCTTCACACAGTGTATCACCTAAAAAGCTAAGGTCTTCCGAGTTGGATGTATCATTATTATGTGAAATAGTTTTTTTTTCTGAGCGTGATGTTTTCATTAGCCGAACGTTCCTATCAGTTTCCCAGGGGACATAAAACAAAAAGTTAATAAATAAACGCAAAAATCTAATCAAACTCCGTTCAGCATTTTAATAATCGTTTTCTCGTATGCTATTAGGAGCATACAAATCTTAACCGTGGAAGTGAGACATCAAGGATATTGTCAAAATGATATCGAAACATTCTCAAAATTTAAACTTGTACTTACTGAAGAGAGAATGACATGATTTATAACAAAGAAATAGAAACATAACATCAGAAATAATCAGGAGTGTGGCAGGGCTGTACCTCCGCCGTCAAGGTTTGTTTGTTGACAAACTAAATTTAAATGAATAAGATGGAAGACAAAAGAAGCAATCAACTTTCCGCTGCTGTAAGGTGCGGGGAGAAACTGTCGTGGTAGAAAATGTAAATATATTGACAAATTTTTGGAGAGATTACTCATTCTCAGTATCAATCTTACTGAAATTCGTTGCTGCGGTAAAGAACCTGTATTTTAAAATTAAGAGAGATCAGAAAGAACAGTTTTTTTTTAACTTGCTGAGGTATTATTTCAGTGGGTGTCGTCTAAAATGATTTTAAATATTTTTTCACAATAGTATTAGTGTAACTAATAATAATAGTACAGTGTAGTTTTTGGATTTTTAATTGCAAACACACATACATGAAACAAAGTACCATTTTGAAGTCGCTTAAAAAGTAGTATATAATGTGTTCGTCTCGTCATAGTAGTAAGTAGTATGTTTTTCCGGATACTACATATTTCACTTTAGCAGTATGATCATAACAAAAGATTTATAAAGGGGTCTGTTGCTATAAATTTGGCCTGAAATCCTCTGTAAATACAAACATCATATCCGGCCTCAAAAATATCGTTTATCTGCTATTCGCTTCGGTTATACTTAAATTTTGTTTGTTGTTCGAAGTAATTTTAGGAACCACTGAACTGATAATAAAAATACACTCTTTGCAACGTGGTTCATGTTATAATCTAAGCAGAACTTGCTCTTTTTAAAACTTTATCTGCTTAGTCTTAAAGTACTTTTACTGCTAAATAAATATGCTAAAAATATTCACATTAGATCTGAACAGGCTTCTGTTTTTAGGGTTTTGTATTTAAAGGATACCATCGGAGCCTAATTACTAAGATTACGCTGTCTGTCTGTATATCTGTTGTCCAATGTTTAAAGGACTTTATCTTTTAATCTGAAGTAGGTAAAAGCCTGAAACTCAATTCCACAATTCCTGAACACTCCCCTCTCCATATCAAAGAGCATTGAGGTCCTTGATGTTGACATCTTTAGCTATGTTTAGTTCCGAGATCATTTGCAAGAAAAGGTGAAGCTGGCGTCCAAAAAACTTGGTGTACTTAACAGCGCGAAGTAGTACTTCACGTCGGGCAGAGGTTACTGCTTTACAAGATGCAAGTTTGGCCCCAGAGAAATTTCCTCCCGCAAACGCTTAGAGGGTCGGTAACGCGCGAATGATACCCCTGGTGTTGCAAACTTGCAAGCGTCCATAGGCTACGGTGACCGCTTACCATCAGGCGGATCTTGCGGTAAGCTTGTTTGCCACCTTGGGTATAAAAAAAACTGATGATATATAATAATGACACGAGCCTTATTTATTGTAAAGAAAGTGATTGTATAGAAAAGCTATGGAACAGAAAATAAGAAATATAACTTTTCCGTTAGTTGTCGACAAAGATAGTACCAAGTAATGTATGATCATAAAAATATATACTGTACTTACTACTTCTATGGTTCTACAGACTGTCCCATATTGTTGTCTCAGAAAATATGTTGATCTTATCTCCCAATTTGTTGGCAGGATTGCATGGGACTTCTTGGCTTCAGAAAATATGAACGTAAATAATTTATTATATTCTAAATTACATCCTCTTCTGGATAGCTAATCTATAGAAGACATCTGCAAAACTACTTTATATTTCTTTTTTCACGTTTATGTATTTACTCTTTTTCTTATCTCATACTAGAATACTAATACTAATCTACTCATAACCTTGTACCAAAAACGTAAAAACGATACCATAAAATGAAATCGCCTCGGTCAAAGAAAATTTTAATTGTCGCTCTGTAGGTCAGTTTATTGTTTGTATAATACAGCCGATGTTCTCGCATGTTAAATAAAAGTTAAGTTTCTACATAAGAAAAAAATAAAAGGGATTATTAAGCAAATGGTGTACCATATTAAAGGGCTCTATTTCCACATTTGAGAACCAAGTGGCGCAGTGATAGATCGTGTTGCTGCTATGTCGATGTTGATGATACTTTTGTTAATTTTAGACGGATAACTTAAAACAGACAAACAACGTTTCTTTATATTGTCACAAACCCAAAATGCATGAAAAATTGCAGCACGATCCCATAATGTGGAGATGATCGAAAATTTCTTCAAAGATTTGCGACAAACAGACAGATAGACCAAATTCGTTAATGATGCATCGCCATGTTAACCCAAAGCGTAGCATTATTGAGGCACGATCCCATAACAAGATCTTGGTTAAATTTGATGTTTCTGGCTAGACAATTTTTTTATCATCGCATGGTCACCCAACCCAAACGACCGATCCGGAAACAACAAGTTGATCAAAATTACTTCTGAGATATGATGCAGAAATAGCGGCAAGCACCGAAGGTTTTACGAATCCAGAGCCATGAGGCAAATATTAGACATTCTCGATTTAAACGTTTTTAATTTTGTTTGCTCGATGTGCTCGCCCATTGTCCAGCTAGAGCACATAATGGTTAGCAAAAAGAAAGTAATTCCAAATATCACATTCTTTCCAGACCCCTTTTGTGAGGTCAGCCGGCAAATTATTTTTTATAAATAGGCTCAATGGATATCACAGCTGGCATTAGAGTAGAAAGACAATGTAAAACAGGTATTATATAGTTTGTGACACCGCTTTTAAGTTCTGCAGTTACATTTTACATATACCTATAGTATTTTAGATAATACAGATATATATATAATCAGTAAACATCATCGGATACCCAGATGATGATGACTTACATTGTTGTCTTACATTTTAAACATTTCAGGTTAAAAACATGAAATTATTAAGCAACTAGCTTTTGCCCGCGGCTTCGTCCGCGTGGACCTTTGAAAAAAAAAGAAAGCTTTTGACTGTTTACATTTTTACCTGCAATAATATCGAAATTCTCATAAAAAATTTCAACCCCTATTTAATATGTAGGGGTTAATTTTTCAAAAACGGGGAAGCACGTTTATCTTAATTTTTAAACAAAGGCTTAATACTAAGTTACACCATACACACTTCCAACTTTTTTCCCTTACATTTGACCCCCTTAGAAGATGAATTTTGCAAAATTCTTACCTAATGCTCCTTTTGTATTATAATAAAAACGTCTTGCAAAATTTTAAGTCTTTACACATAAAAATTTTAAGGTTCTCATACAAATTTTCATTCCCTATGTCGTCCCCTAGGGGTAGATTTTTCAAAAAAAGGAAAACACGTCAATCTTTATGTTTTAACTTAAAGGCCAAATACCAATATGTATGCATTTAGCTTAAAAAAAGGGGGATTTACATAAAAAATTTCAGCCCCCCTTTAACTCCCTTTGGGGATAAATTTAGCAATCATCATCTGTTAGTGCTTGCCTACGTTATAACAGAAACTTTCGTGCTAAATTTCAATTCCCTAGTCATAAAACTGTCGGGATTCTCTTATAAATTTTCATCCCTTATATTGCCCCCAGGGAATTTCAAAAAAATATAACACGTAAATTCTAATCTTGTAACTTAAAAACCAAATAACAGCTTTAATGCATTTAGCTTCAAAAATTCAGTCTGAATTTTGCAAAATCTGTACTTAATGTACTAATTTTAAAACTCCAGACACAAAAATATCGGAATTCGCAAACGAATTTTCATCCTCTTTTCTTAAACTTTAAAGTGAAACACAATTAGGCCAAATACCAAGTTTAATGCTTTTTGGATTCAAAAGTTACGGATTTCCATACAAACTTCCAGCCCGTATTTTGTCCTGTGCATTGGTTTTTTTACCAAATGCTTCCAAGGAGTCAAACTGTAATGCAGGAAATTATATTGCTCCTTATACTAAAATACTTTCCCCAAGGATCATGGATCAAAATCTGGAAAAAAAAATAGGTATATGTAGTCTGATGCAAACTGCCGATCAGCTAATCGAACTTAGTATGAAAGGTAAATTTTTTTTTAGATTTCGACCCATTTTCCTTTGAGATTATATACTACTTTTTAAGCGACTTCAAAATGGTACTTTGTTTCATGTGTGTGTGTATTTGCAATAAAAAGTCCAAAAACTACGCTATACTATTACTATTCGTAACACTAATACTATTACTAACTGCTACAACTGCTATTGTGCTACTACTGAACGAAAAACTACTCCATATCTGCGTACAATTGTGAGAAAATGTTTTAAAATGAATGAAATCAATCCTGCAATTTCCTATTTTATTTTATCGTATTTATTTTTGATTTAAAAATTATATTTTACATTTAATAACAATTTTAAATTTTAATACATAATTTATTACTAACCTATTATCTTACGTGTTAATAAATACGTAAAACGCAAAAAATTTGTTCCTATTTTCGAACTATTGACGTTCGACAGTAACTGCAGTGATAACAACTTCCTATTTCTTTAATTTGAACCATAAGAATAAGTAATTTGTACCCACTATCTTTGAACTGTAGGCAAAAATGAGACTACATAAATTATTAACTTTAAATTTTCGCCTCTGCGTTCCAACTCCTTGAAAGTGCAACAACTCTCACTCACACATACACTCAACATTCTCACACACAAGTTAAATTAAAAGAAATGGCAAGGTTTTATTTATTATTTTTTATCTATTTTTGTGTACTCAAGTAATGTATGTGGTTTGGCAATATTATGAAATAGATACCTATTATCAAACATTAAAAAAAAAATTATTCTAACGCCTACTTGCTATTTGTAATTTTTAACTCCTAGATACCTAAGTCGAAAACAAACTAATTTTATTATAAGACATAACTATCCATGAATAATTAATATGAAATTATGAATTTCTTTACAAGTAACCACTCATTACAACATACAAACAATACCCTACTTTTACTTATCTCAGTGCGAAATATTATCAAAATCAGTAAAAAAACTAAACTTAGGAGTATTTACGTACTAAGACTGCATAAATAAGAACTAGTATTTTCGAATAAGGTCAAATAAGCTAACAACGGTACCCTAATTTTCGGGGAAATTACCCTGAGCACCTGAGATAGCAAGATTTTTTTCTCTTTCATAAATTATGAAGGGTTCTCGAAAATTAATTTACGTATTTTCGTGTACTACCAGAGTACTGGTACTGCTCAAGTAATTTATGGATTTCGCCTTAGTTTCTATGTATCTTTTTATGTTCTTTGCTCATGGAATCTAAAAGCTTTAGTCACCATGCAGACTAAGTGCCGATACTATCAAAAACATGCTATTAAACATTTAAAAAATATTATTTTGATACCTACTTTGCAATTTTTTACTCCTAGAAAGGTATTATTCAAATAAAGTCGAAAACTAGTTTTTATGTCCGAAATGACTATGAAATCGTCCATTTCATTGCAAGTAAACACTTATTATTAACAACAAACAATACAAAACCTCAGAATAAAGAAACAACATACATACTTCGTACCTACCTACTTTATCTCAGTGCGAAATATCACCAAAATTATCAAAAACTAAAATTTACGTACTAGGGCTGCATAAACAAGAGCTGTTATTTTCAAATAAGGTCAAAAAAAGCGAAAGCGGTACCCTAATTTTCAGGGAATCCCCTTTCTTTGCGAATGTTACCAGCTCAAAAAGAAATACAAATTAAATAAGAAAAGTACAAGTACGTAAGTCATTGTGTTTTGTGTAAAGGTACGCTACTTTTTTTTTAATAGTGATTTTTTTTAAAGTAACTAAAGTGTTAAGTGATTAAGTAAGTAGATTTTTGCGTCCATTACAGGAAATTCTTGCATTCAACGCGCCTGCGCTGCACATCTAGCGCTTGATCTACTCCATCACCAGAGAGTTTACGGTTTTCCGAAATACCAATTAAATGCATTAAAAAAATAGTGCAGTTTCAGATTATTATTGTTTTATTATGATTTTATGTCATTTTTGTATTGTAGCATGTATTTACCCAGCTTTTGTAACTTTTGTTGATTTTGGAAAATATAACAGTTAATTGAATATACCGCTTTAGCAAAAATCAGTACCTATGTGTTTATAAGTCCTCTCTAAGAAATATCCTAAAAATATTCGGCAAATAAACGAAATACCTACTAGTCGTTTATTGTTATTTTACATTTAAATTTCATAACAAATTTCAGGGGAATTCTTTACCTGAGTAGTTAGTAGTGGTTTAAAAACGATTTTACGTAAAGGTATTTTTTTAATCCATACGTAGTACAAAATAACTAAGTATGGCAACACCTTTTTAGCCCGGCGCTACAGATCTCTTTGAAAATGCCGATAATCGAATTAAATCAGGGTAGTGTTTTTGTGTATGTGCGTAGTGGCAGATGTCTCTGAGTTTCAAATTCAGTGATGTGATTTTAGACCGCTGATGAGGTGGCTTACTCCTTATCCTGTCGACAGAGATTGACATATACATGGTGCACAAGTACGTTACGGGAGTAAACACCATTTACCAAACACCTTGTATATCTATTTGACTCCGTTGTCTGGTATCCATAGTACCAGTTATGCTTATTTTGGAACAAGATTGCGTTGTTTGTAATGTCCAAAAACATTAATATTTATTATTTATTTATTTTTTGTTTTATGTCGACTGAAAACAAAAATTTGATCAAGGGGAAACTGAGAGGAACATTCGGCTAAGATTTTATTATAGATATAAGTTGACGCCACAATATACCTACTACATTAAGCAAGAAAAATTATTTACAGACAATTCAGTCATTTAATAATATATAGTCATTGGTGTTCGATCATACTGAAATAGACATAGACAGACATTTATTTGGCATTTACAACACAACACATTTTAATTTACTACCCAGACAATAAACATGGACAAACAATTTGTGTACAAGCAACAAAACAAAGAACAAAAGAAAAAAAAAACGAGTTGCACTCCGGGAGTGCCGGCAGAAGTGAAAACCTTTACACACGATTCGCGCTTAACACTCAAATATGTCACAAGACATGTCTTTGACATTGTCAAGAAATAATTATGTTTGTTTATTTACTTTTTTGACGTAGTATATTTGACATCGCAATCTGTCATATAATTAAAATTCCATATCCAACCTCCCTGTACTACTCATAATCGCGAATACTAAAAATAAAAATTATAATAGGCGTGGCATTACGGTTGGCATTACGGGTATATTTTTTTGTTGATATAACTCAAATACTGAACGCTTTAAGTAAAAATGCGACTGACGACTTGTTCCTGTCATAATCTTCTTCTCACCCGCTCAAAGTACGTTAGTTAGTAGATAGGTACTATTACTACAGCCTAAATATTCCTTTATCATTCATACAGTCAGCCATTTAAGAGGCTCGCAGGCGAGGCGTGACAAGAAAATTAAGAGAAAAAAATGGTTGACGCGATATGTGACTGAGCGTGCGTGATAAGTGCAGCTACATGTTATTTCCCTGAGATTTTCATTGAAATACATGAAATAAATTAATAGTTTATTTAAGCTTTAAAGCACTATCACGGCTATGTTTTAGCAAAGTTGTAAACTGATAGCACAAAGAAATTTTGAGATTGCTTTGCCAAAACTTAAAAAAAAGCAGTAAAAAGGGGTCAGTTTCGGTTTTTTTATGGAATAAAAGTTCTTTAGTCGTGTTTACACGTTTTTCAGGGTTTAAATATATTTTAGTCGGATCTGCTCAGCGGATCCACTGCAACCTTTGCCCAAAAAAAATAAATTTAGGTAGTATAGTCTAGACACAACAATCGTGAGGAGCCTATGTCTTCATATGGCTATTCGGGAGCTCATCAGCCAGTCAAACGTGTGGTGGCGCTACCACGAATGTCTGAATATTGTAGATTTCTCATTAAAACAAAATACGCAATGAGCAACTTTATGACTTTACTAATTCTGCGCTGAAAGTTCTTAAACTAGCCGTCCAGCCATTTTAGAGTTATGGAGCGAAAAACAAAGATACAAACCTTTCCCCTTTGTATTAGAAAATCATATGTTTGATTTACTAATTCATGGAGTACCCTTGTCCAATCATGACCTACTTTTTATAGTTTGTCAGATATAATATGGGTCTGCTTTTTCATTTCACCACTAATTACTCCAGCTAGCTAAGATATTCCCCATTATAATCCAGATGCAACAGTATCAGAATCCTGTCATTCAGTAATAGAATAAAGTGATTAGTGAAAAGAGGTTAACTATCACTTTTTGGATGCGGAGTGTATCCGGTTGCTAGCTACCCCCTTCGTCAGATTCAAACAGTGGCGTTTACATATACTAGATTTACTTCGCCAGCGGCTTCATGACTGTGTTAATTTTATAATAAAGCTATCTCCGTTCCAAATTTCAGCCATAACTGGTTCAGTTATTATAGCGTGAAGGAGTACACATATATTAAGCCGCACACACAGTCACAAACTTATGCATTCATTATATTAGTAGGACTCTTACATTTTTACTGCCTTATCTTCATGTTTATTTATATTACATGACTAGATCCACGGATTTTCTCCAGCTCGAGGCTTGTACTCATATAGTCACTTAGGTACATTCTGAGCCTTAACCGAGGCCAATTTTATAGCAGAATTTCCTATAAAGCTTCCTTTGTGATTACGTCGTGCTGAAATAAAATACGTCTGTAATACAGTCTCTGTCGTTTGTCTTTTTAATAACAGAAGCTTTAGATACTGGTTACAAATGGTTTTCAATTAAATTTTATTATTAACTGATTTATATGTTCACGCCAATATCCATTTTACGTGTATGTACAAAGTTTTCATCGGCTGACACGTAATAAACAGTATCATTCATGTATCACGTCTGTAACACATATCGGAAACGCCCCTTCATTGTCTAATAAAGCCTCGTGGGTTTGCCTACGGAAAATCTTATTGCCCTGGAAAGTATGTGTTGAACTAGGACATTTTTTTTTAATGTTTGCCATCTTAGTGGTTTAAAAATAACCACAAATATGGCAAACAAGCTTGCGGTCCGCCTGATAGGTAGCGGTTACCACAGCCTATGGACGCTTGAAACACCTGGACCATCATTCGCACGTTACCGATCCTTCAATAATCTATTAACTTCTTTCTTGAAGAACTCTATACTGTAGTCCTTAGAGAAAACCTTGCCACAACTGATACCACAAGCTGAGCGGGAGGTAGTTTCTCTCAGTATCCTACACTTCATCTAAGGCGGCTGTGTTTTTATCCAATTAATAAAAACGAAGCCGCTTGTTTATAATATCTAGATTGTGTGACCGCGACCCGCGTGCAAATTCAAATTCTTTTAATTCAAATGTGATTTTTAAACACTTTTAGAGTCGAGAGAAATAAACAACAATTTGCTTTACAGACTAATTATAACAAGAATCCTATAGTTATTCTCTGTAAAACTACAAAAGAAAAATAATATCATAGTGAATCAACTAATAACACTTAACAAACAAGCTTTACTATAGTTAGTTTAAAATTATTTAATTTGATTCATATATAATTCCAAATAATGAAATAAATTCAGATAATTTTCTATATATAATTTGTTTAAGTTAATTTAATTAAATTTAAAAGTAGTGCATTTAATGCATTGTTGCGGCAATAGGCTCACCACCTATCACGCAGAACTAAAGTACGTTAGTAAGTTGGTAAAAACGGCTGTCCCCCACATTGTGACTTACTTGTGTATCCACTGGTTACCCCCTTCAAATATAAAAACTGTAAAATAATAAATACAAACATACAATAATAAAATACAAACATACAATAATAAAATGCAGACACACCTTTTATAGGGACAGTTTTATTTGAATATAGATTAGTGGACTGGGATTGCATGTTTTAGTACTTGTATTGCTTCTCGCCCCCACTCAATCGCAACCGCACCCGCGTAACGGGGAACTCCCCTCCTGGCGGTGACTCACGTCGAAGGGACACCCCCGAGACCGACAACCCAAGCCGAGGCTCCCCCCGCGGAAAGCCCTTGAGCGTTGGGCGCCATATGGGCTGAGGCTTCTTCACAATCTCGCCCCAAAAAGCCCGGTGAAGCAGTAATGGCTGCAAAAGCCAACTGCATAGTCAGTCAGAAAAAAAAAATCTATTATTCGGTATATATTAAAAGTGGTTTTATTTTTCATCTCAAAAATACTTTTATAGAGCGGAAAAGTTAAATTAACGAGACTATCCAGGAATTGGAATCATAGGGTTTAATTAGAGTGCTATTTCCAAGTACATACTATCGTTCCAAGTCACTGCTTTTCATTTATCCCTGATAATAAATTCTTGACGCGTAGATAGAAGATTAAGGAGAAATGGGGCACCGTGTTATAACAAATTGATAGGAAAATGGGAAAGCTTTACTTATCTCACAAGTTGAGTTCTTAACTATGACGCAACTTTTAAACAGAGTCTTAAAGCGGACGAAGTCGTGGGCATAAGCTAGATGTTTAATAATTTCATGCTTTAAACCTGAAATGTTTGAAATGTAAGACAGGAATGTAAGTCATTATCATCTAAATACCTGATGATGTTTACTAATAAGATAGTATCTATATTATCTTAAATACTATAGGTATATGAAAATGTAACTGCAGAACTTAAAAGCGCTGTCACAGACTATATAATACCTGTTTTACATTGTCTTCCTATTCTAATCCAATACATTGAGCCTATTTATAGAAAATAATTTTCCGGCTGACCTCACAAACCTCTGGAAAGAATGTGATATTTAGAATTACTTACTTTTTGCTTAACATTATAAGCTAACTGGACAATGGGCGAGCACATCGGGCGAACAAAATTAAAAAGGTTTAAATCGAGGATGTTAAATATTTGCCTTTTGGCTCTGGATTCTAAAAACCTTCGGTGCTTGGCGGTGTTTCTGCATCATATCTTGGTAGTACTTTTGATCAACTTGTTATTTCCGGATCGTGGTGGGATTTTGCATGCACATCCGGTCGTTTGAGTTGCGTGACCATGCGATAATGAAAAAGTTTTTGCCTCAAAAATCAAATTTGTTATGGTTATTACATGGCAACGCAACATTACCAAATGTTGTCTATCCGTCTGATGGGATCTCCACATGATGGGATCGTGCTGCAATTTTTCATGCATTTTGGGTTTTGTGACAATATAAACAAACGTTGTTTGTCTGTCTTAGGTTATACGTTTTAACATTAACAAAAGTATCATCAGGATCGACATAGCAGCAGCACGCTCTATCACTGCGCCACTTGGTTCTCAAATGTGGAAATAGAGCCCTTTAATATTGTACACCATTTGCTTAATAATCCCTTTTATTTTTTTCTTATGTAGAAACTTAACTTTTATTAGGCTGTAACATACAAACAATAAACAGACATACAAAGAGGCAATCAAGATTTTCTTTGACCGAGGCGATTTTATTTTGTGGTATCGTTTTAACTTTACTGGTACATAACCTTAAAAAAGAGTAAGTACATAAACATGAAAAAAAAACTAAAAGTAGTCTTCCATTGCTAAGAGCTATCCAGAAGAGAATGCAATTTAGAATATAATAAATGAGTTAATTTACGTTCATGTTTTCTGAAGCCAAGAAGTCCCATGCAATCCTGCTGACAAATTGGGAGATAAGGGACGGACAATATGGGACGGTCTGTAGAACCATAGAAGTAGTAAGTACAGTATATATTTTTATGGTCATACATTACTTGGTACTATCTATGTCGACAACTAACGGCTATAATAAATAAACGGCGGTAATATTTCTTATTTTCTGTTCCATAGCTAGTGCTTTTCTATACAATCACTTTCTTTACAATAAATAAGGCTCGTGCCATAATTATATATCATCAGTTTTTTTTTATACCACTAAGGGGCAAACAAGCTTACGGTCCGCCTGATTTATTTATTTAGGAAAACAAACAGAATTTATAATATATATTAATAAATAATTTAGTACATGATATAAAATAAGTGTAAAGCCAGCATCGTTTACCTCAAATCAATATACAAATGTTAATTTAAGATAACAATCAAAAGAATGGAAGCGAAACAGTAGCAATAACTAAATACATGTAATTACGTGTTTTTACTTGATTATATTATATATTCTTACTAATTGTAATATATTTTCTTACTAACATTGAAATCTGAATAAAAAAATAAATATATAAACATACTAGTTCTATGCAGAATAACAAGTTACAAGTTAAATGTTAATTTTTAAAAGTTAATAGTTAATAATAATAATAACAATAATTAACTAGATTGTAATATTGATAAGATTATTTATTGTTTCATGTGCAATAAAATTGCTTATTATTTTTGTTTTTATTATTATTATTTCCAACATTTATGCTATTCATCAACATTAATTGTTTCTTTGAGTGTTTTTGTGATATTATTCTTATATTTACCAATACTTAGATGAAATATGTCTACCGAGTGAAAGTATTTGTTATAAGACTGTGTAAGCCAGTACATGGGGGATCGCAATCCAGCGTTCGTTCTGATCTTAACTGCAGCAAAGGGATAGTGAGCATGTGCTTGTCTCATATGTGTTTTTGTAGGAACATTGTAATTTATTTTATTATTTAAAGTGATACAGTCATATCTTTTGTGACATAGATCATACATAAACATCGCACCCAATTGCGTGCGTCTAGCGCTTAATTTTAATAGGTTTTACCTATTAATAAGATGTGAATAGGACAAACGTGATCGGCAGCATTTAAAATGCAAGTATCTAAGAACTTTTTTTTGGATTTTTTCAATGTCATTGCTATACTTTTTATAGAAAGGATTCCAAATGGAAATGCCATATTCTAGTTGGGACCGAATAATTGTTTTATAAAGATAGATAAGTGTCCTAGGATTCTTAAAGCATCTACTACTTTATTACAAATCCTAACATTCTATATGCTTTATTGATTATATTACTAATATGTAGATTTAAATGCAATTTTTCGTCTAGTGTTATACCCAGATCGCGGATATTTTCCACTCTATTTAATATAGTACTACAAAGGGTATACGAGTAATTTTTTTTTATTGAAGGACATTTATCTAAACTTAGATGTAGGTTGTTTTTATCTCAGTATGCAGTAAAACGGTCTAAATCTGATCGTAACTTAATTTGATCATCTATGCCATTAATGACTTTGTATATTTTCAATCGTCAGCATACAGTATGAAATTACTATGATAAAAACAATCACGTATATCATTTATGAATAATATGAATAGAAGGGGGCCCAGGATCGAGCCTTGTGGCACACCAGAAGTAACAGTAACCGAATCAGATTCATACCCATTGACGACTACTGTTTGGGTGCGATTGGTCAGATACGACTTAAACCACCGCCACAGGTTATCCTTTATTATATTGTATGTATTTGTATCCGTTATCTGGTATCCATAGTACAAGTTTTTCTTATTTTGGAACAAGATGGCTCTGTGTGTAATGTCCGAAAATATTTATATTTATTATTTATTTAAAACAAAAACCAAAAATTTGATCAAGGAGAAACTGAGAGGAAAGTTCGGCTTAGATTTTATTACATATATAAGTTCACGTCAGAATACACCTACTACATTTAGCAAGAAAATCATTTACAGACAATTCAGTCATTTAATAATATATAATCATTGGTGTTCGATCTTTCTGAAATCATATAACACTTTGACTAGACTGAATATTTTATTTGTGATATTTTTTTCTAGTAGGTACCCTAACTAGGGTACCCTTTTCGTAAACATTTTTCGTAGATTTACAGACAAATTGTAATACTAGACAAGGCGAAATTATATAGAGGACAATAAAGAAGTCTATAAAAGAAGATTAATTACTAAGAGAGGTAGGGCACTGCAAGTACTCGCTCGATTAAGCCACCCGAACAACTAAGCAGGGCATAGCAAGTACTTGCTCGAATGAGCGGCCCGAACTGGGGAAGTACCTCCACCTTACAGAAAACCGCGGCCATAATAACACTAACATTGAGTAGTGTTGTGTTCCTGGCGGTGAGTAAGGTTGCCAGAGCTCTTTGAGGATTCGCTGCGCGGACAGCGGAGGACCGGCGGTGCTTGTTGCTGTCATACTCGGCGTAGACGCGGCGTGCTGGTTCGGCGGTCAGGGAGACCTGATGAAACGGCTGACCGCTGGCCGCCCGCAGGTTGAACGGGATCCCGAACCCAGGGATCACTTAATCTCCGCCCTGGGAGGCTGATTCGCCAGCCTGTGTAAAGTATCTGAAGTGGTAGTCGTGCCGGAGAAGGAGACCGGAGTGGACCCGGCTACTAAAACAGAGGGGGATCAGGGGCCCTTCCGCCCGCCGGGCCAGCAACCGTATCATCTGTGGCGAGCTTCGGCAGTCTTAGAACCGCACCCTTTGTCCTCTATGCTGTCTGTGCAGTGAATCCTCATCCTTAGTCTTAGTAACTTTTTTTATATATATTATGGCCAGAAGAGAGAAAAAGAAAAGAGTTTGCACAGCGGCTACTCCATCCACATATAATGTGGATTTTTGCAACATCAGGGGTATTCACGCAAATCTTAACGCAGTCAACCACCATCTCGAAACTGCGCAGCCGACCATTCTTTTTCTAACGGAGACGCAGATATCCTGCCCGGCCGACACATCATACCTTCATTATCCCGGCTACAAACTCGAACACAATTTTATGAGTCGTGCCGGTGTATGTATGTTCGTCCGGGAGGATATCTGCTGTCGCCGCCTTCATAGCCTTGAAGACAGGGACCTGTCGATATTGTGGGTGCGCGTAAATTACGGCGGCCACACTCGTATCTATGCGTGCCTATACAGGTCTCATAGCGGTGACACGGACGTAACTCGACTCTTCACGCACCTGAGTTTGACGACTGACAAAGTTCTAGAGCAATATCCCACAGCAGAACTAGTTATTTTGGGAGACTTTAACGCCCACCATCGCGAGTGGCTCAGTTCTCGAACCAATAACTATGCTGGGATATCTGCTCATGAATTTGCTCTGACCTATGGATTCTCTCAGCTGGTACTTTCTCCGACGAGAATACCAGATATAGAGGAACATACGAGCTCCTTACTGGACCTTCTGCTGACTACTCGTCCGGACGGGTACTCCGTCTCAGTGGATGCGCCTCTTGGCTCCTCGGACCACTGTCTCGTTCGGACTCAAGTGTCATGCACACAACCTGATCCATCTGGGCCAACTAACTGGCGTCGTGTGTGGCACTATAAGTCGGCAGACTGGGATGGATTGCGTGAATTTTACGCATCGTACCCGTGGAGGCAGATCTGCTTTAACTCAGAAGATCCTGACGTCTGCGCAGCCGCAGTCACTGAGACAATCCTTGCTGGTATGGAATGCTATATTCCTAACCCGCGAGTAGCTGCCGGCGTCAAAAAACGACCGTGGTTTAATAGGTCTTGCAGAAAAGCTAAAATTCTTAAGCAAAATGCATATGAGGCTTGGACCACGGCTCGTTTTAATAAGGATCCGAATATTTCTGAGTTAAAACGCAAATTAAATGCTGCCTCGAGGTTCAGTAAGAAAGCAACTGCCAGAGCAAAATTCCAATTCATCGGCAAAATAGGTGGGCGACTTGCGAGCTATCCTTCTGGGAGTCGTGCTTTCTGGTCGCTTGCCAAAGCTGCCGAAGGGAACTTCTGCCAGTCGTCGTTACCACCACTGCGAAAGACCGATGGTGACTTGGCCCATAGTGCTAAAGAGAAAGCCGATCTACTGGGCAGTCTCTTTGCCTCGAACTCGAATATGAACGATGAAGGCGCTGTACCACCTACTATACCGTGGTGCGGTAAGTCCATGCCGGAAATCTCCATAACGCAGCGGGAGGTCAGGCGGGCGTTGCTTTCTCTAGACGTTCATAAGTCGAGTGGGCCAGACGGTATACCAGCAGTGGTGCTTAAGCAGTGTGCTCCTGAGTTATGTCCTGTACTCACGCGCCTCTTCGCGCTTTCCTACCACACTAGGCAATTTCCGTCTACATGGAAGACTGCGAATGTGCACCCGGTGCCCAAAAAGGGCGATAGATCAGATCCATCGAATTACAGGCCTATCGCTATTACCTCTCTCCTCTCTAAGGTGATGGAGCGTGTGATCAACACACAGCTTCTAAGATACCTAGAAGTACACGATCTGGTCAGTGACCGTCAATATGGCTTTCGCCACGGTCGCTCGACTGGTGACCTTCTAGTGTATCTCACACACCGATGGGCACTAGCCATTGAGAGTCAGGGGGAGGCATTGGCATGTAGCCTGGACATAGCGAAGGCGTTCGATCGGGTCTGGCACCGCGGTCTTCTATCGAAGTTGCCATCTTACGGAGTGCCCGAGGGTTTGTGCAAATGGGTGGCTAGCTTTTTGTCCGGCAGACGCATACGAACTGTAGTTGACGGTAGTTGCTCTGATAGCATGGACATTAATGCTGGTGTCCCGCAAGGCTCTGTGCTGTCTCCTACGCTGTTTCTACTGCATATCAATGACATGTTGGACATCAACAACATACATTGCTATGCAGATGACAGTACTGGAGACGCTTTTTACACGGGTCGTGCAAACATCCCTCGTTCCGTTGTGGAGGAAAACCGCGGAGAACTTGTGTCTCAAATCGAGACCACACTGTCCCAGGTCTCTGACTGGGGACGGGTAAACTTGGTCCGATTCAACCCTACAAAGACACAAGTGTGCGCGTTCACCGCTAAGAAAACTCCATTCACTGTGGTCCCACAATTCCAGAACACTCCCCTCTCCATCTCCAAGAGCATTGGGATCCTTGGTGTCGACATCTCCAGCGATGTTCAGTTCCGAGATCATTTACAAGATAAGGTAAAGCTGGCGTCCAAAAAACTTGGTGTACTCAACAGAGCGAAGCAGTACTTCACGTCGGGGCAAAGGTTGTTACTTTACAAGTCGCAAGTTCGGCCCCATATGGAGTACTGCTGCCATCTCTGGGCAGGTGCACCCGGATACCAGCTTGACCCTTTTGACTCGGTTCAACGACGGGCTGTGAGAATTGTCGACGATCCCAAACTCACTTGCGGTATCGAGCCCTTAAGTCTGAGGAGAGACTTTGCCTCACTGTGTGTGTTCTACCGCTTGTACAATGGGTTGTGTTCTGAGGAATTGTTCGAAATGATGCCCACGCCTACTTTCTACCATCGCACCGCTCGCCATCGGCAGGGAATTCATTCTCACACTTTAGAACCTAAATGGTCGCGTACAGTGCGGTTTCAGAGAAACTTCCTCCCGCGAACGCTTAAGTTGTGGAATGAGCTCCCTGCCAAGGTTTTCTGCAAGGACTACAGTATGGAGTTCTTCAAGAAAGAAGTTATTAGATTTCTGAAGGGTCGGCAACGCGCAAGTGATACCCCTGGTGTTGCAAGCGTCCATAGGCTACGGTGACCGCTTACCATCAGGCGGGCCGTAAGCTTGTTTGCCACCTTAGAGGTATAAAAAAAAAAAAAAAAAAAAAAAAAAAATATATATATAGAGATATAAATTATTCATTCACAATATAGGAGAACAACTCTCTTACATATTCTCTGAAAGTAGGTCTACTCTTACAGTGCTACTTGTTAGCTGATAATAAACGTTAGTATATTTTTTTGTTGATAACACAAATACTGAACGCTTTAAGTAAAAATGCGACTGACGACTTTTTTCTGTCATAATCTTCTTCTCATCCGCTTAAAGTACGTTAGTTAGTAGATAGGTACTATTACTATGGCCTAAAAATTCCTTCATCATTTATACAGTCAGCCATTTAAGAGGCTACGCAGTCGAAGCGTGACAGAAAACTTGAGTAAAAAAAAGGATGACGCTATATGTGACTGAGCGTGCGTGAGTAGTGCAGCTACATCTTATTTCCCTGAGATTTTCATTGGAATACATGAAATAAATTAATAGTTTATTGTACATATTAAAGTGATTAGTGAAAAGAGATTAACCATCACATTGGGATGCGGAGTGAATCCGGTTGCTTCGTCGGATTAAAACAGTGGCGTTAAACATATACTAGATATCGCCGGCGGCTACATGACTGTGTTAATTTAATAGTAAGAGCTATCTCCGTTCCAAATTTTAGCCATAACTGGTTCAGTTTTTATAGCGTGAAGGAGATACACACAAACTAAGCCGCACACACAGTCACAAACTTATGCATTCATTATATTAGTAGGACTCCTACATTCTCACTGCATTATCTTTATATTTATTTATATTACATGACTAGATCCACGGATTTTCTCCAGCTCAAGGTTTGTACTCGTATAGATGCTTAGGTACATTCTGAGCCTTATCCAAGGCCTATTTTATAGCAGAATTTCCCATAAAGCTTCCTCTGTGATTACGTCGTGCTGAACTGAAATACGTCTGTAATACAGTCTCTGTCGTTTGTCTTTTTAATAATAGAAGATATAGACACTGGATACAAATGGTATTCAATAAAATTTATTATTAACTGATTTATAAGTATGTTTACGCCAATATCCTTTTTATGTGTATGCAGAAAGTTTATATCTGCTGAAACGTAATAAACACTATCACTCATGTATCACGTCTGTAACACATGTCGGAAACGCCCCTTCATTCTCTAATAAAGCCTCGTGGTTTTGCCTACGGAAAATCTTATTGCCATGGAAAGTATGTGTTGAACTAGGACAAATTTTTTTAACGTTTTTTATGTTTTTGCCGGATACTACATATTTCAATTTAGCAGTATGATCATAACACAAGATTTATAAAAAGGTCTGTTGCTATAAATTTGGCCTAAAATCCCCTGAAAATATAAACATTATATCCGGCCTCAAAAATATCGTTTATCTGCTACTCGCTTCGGTTATCCTTAAATTTTGTTTGTTTGTTGGAAGTAATTTTAGGAGCCACTGAACCGATATCAATAATACATTATTTGCAACGTGGTTTATGTACCTACGTTCTAATCTAAGCAGAACTAGCTTTTTTGAGACTTTATCTGCTTAGTCTCAAAGTACTTTTACTACTAAATAAATATCCTAAATACATTCCCATTAGATCTGAACTGGGTTCACCCGCATTTGATCTAAATCGTTTTTAGGGTTTTGTATTTAAAGGATACAACGGACCCTATTACTAAGATAACGCTGTCTGTCTGTATATCTGTCCTTCCAATTAAGTTTTAAGGAATTTAATTTTAGACCGAAGAAATCCCATAATGTGGAGATGGTCAAAATTTCCATCAAAGATGTATGTCAGACAGATAGACAAAATTTGCTTATGTTGAATTCCCATGTTAACCCAAAGTGTAGCATAATTGAGGCACGATCCCATAACAAGATCTTGGTTAAATTTGATTTTTGAGGCAAAAGAACAGACAACTTTTTTAACATCGCATGGTTACGCAACCCAAACGACCGGCGGGGTTATCACCAATCTTGCGGGAGCAGAGCAAGAGCCTAATAATATTTCGCAATAATCGCTGTCAAACACCAATTTCGAATTATGAAGCAGCGGTCGCGTTGTAAGTAGCAATAAGTCGACGCTAGCGCCTCTATCAGGCGATTTAGGAGTTAAAAATGCATTTTCAATAGCTACGCGTCATAGAAAGCAACAAAATCGGAATTATGTATGACAAGAATCACGATTAGCGAGCGGTTAGCAAGCCATATTCATGAACTGTCAAATTTGCGTTTACCTTTTTAATGGCTGCAAACTGATCGCTTTCTGATTGCAAAGCTAATATCAAATTAATTAAAGACTTTAGACATTTTTAAAACATTGATTGTTAAATCAGATATCCGCAAGAAATGAATCAAAGTTAAGTAACACAGCAGAAACCAGTGTGCGAGGTCAGAATACGCTTTGCCGTACCTAATACAATTTTCTGTTTAAACTAGTGTTTTGGTTAATTTTGTGTGTGTTTGTGAATTTTACCTCGCTAATAATAGTGAAAAGAATACCAGAGACATTGACTGTGCTGATTTAAAACCCAAAATTGCCTATAAAATACTGTTACCTATTAAAGAATCTAGGAAGTTGACAACACAAGAAGAAAATTGTATGTATTTAACGGCAAGATACTGGGACCTACTTATTCATTACACCATAAATGAAGTCGGAAAACTTGCAGTTAAAACCTATAACCTAAAATATACCAAACAATTGAAGTGGTATTTGTTTGGATTGCGATACCTAACTACCCTATCTTTTATGTTTGGTCAGTTTTCTGCAAGTATACCTACCCAACACTCACAACAATAGTATTTAATCATTAGGGCAACTCAATTAAAAAAACAACTTTAAGAATATTACTGTTAACATAGGTTATCAAAGTGAATTAGAAGTAATCTACCAATTTATATATATTTCTATCAGGCAGAGATCAAATACTGCCCTACAGCATAGCCTACAGGTGTTCTTAAACACAATATTGCAATGAAAAAGTAGTTTTGGAACAAACTTAATCAGCTGATTTTTACTCAACAGAATAATCATTATAAAATATTTGTTGGTCAATTCTAATAATAATCTGTGTGTGCCAAAATTCATTTCATTATTGTCACTAACTTAAACATATTGTATAAAGCATTAGTAGGATTTCTTCCATTACTCTTTTCAAATCCTAGAATATACTGCTTAGCTCCAGGACCTAATTGTTTATAGATAATTTTATAAATTATTTTGCAGATAATATGATGAAGATATGTTACAAGGTTGATATACCTATGCTGTCATGATAGTAAAATGGAATTAACACCTAAATTTGTGAATACTGCAACTTTTCTGCAAATAAGAAAGGACAAAGTGTAGTCAGCAGTACTATCTATATATTAATAAATAAATGTTACTAAGAAATAAATGAAATATATACACAACAAGCACACATGGAATGAAATATTTATTATTCAATATAATACAATAAACTATAAAAACAAATCCGCATTTTTTGGTATACCACTAAGGTGCTAAACAAGCTTGCAGTCCACCTGATGGTAAACGGTCACCACAGAATATGGACACGTGCAACAACTAGGGCATCACTTGTAATAAAACTATTGACATATCACTAACCAACAACTTATTTACAAACAAAAGTTCATAATTGTTGGTTGATGATGACTTAAAGAGTGTATGAACAAACCATACACTTAATATAATGAATACACATGTTTTTGTTGGGTTACCACATCTAGAACTTATAAGGGCTCAGGTTAAAATTTTAAGTGTAGGAAATCAATATTCAAAGATGGCAGTCAACACTTACTTCTACAATAGATTATGGCCTTCAGTAAAAAGCGCTCAGGTTAAATTTTAAGTGTAGGAAATCAATATTCAAAGATGGCAGTCAACACTTACTTCTACAATAGATTATGGCCTTTAGTAAAAAGCAAGCCTTACTTTAGCCGCTAGATCATCTTCAACCATGATAAACTTTTGTCAACCAGCTGCAGCTTTCACCAAGTGTATAGGTCAAAAGTAGGAAATTTTATTAAACTGTGACTAGTGCTCAGGACTGTTCACCTCATAAGCTCAAAACTGCTCTTCAGGCAATAGAAAGTGCAATACTTGGAGATCCTTTGCAGAGTAACAAGAGTGCTCGTAGAACTTATTAACAAAAAAAAGGTTCTTGATTAGAGACCGTAGACATAAGAATAATGAAATCTTCTTCATTCTCATGCCACCATCAATTCCAGTAGGACCAGGTGGACTGACAACCTAGAGGGTTGTCTTAGATGAATTTAAGTGGTACAGACCGATTTGTTTAAGAAATACATGGGATATGCCTATATCTAGCAGTGTTTATAAGGCTGATATGTTAAGGAAATCATCAAATTGTTCAGCAGTTCACTTAAATGATATGCATAAGACATTTTGTTAATAATAGATCAGTTATGAAATGATAGGTTTTAGTTTAATAATAGCCCAAAATAAATTGAGAAGAATTTTAATTAAAAATTTTATTACATTATTTCAATTCTTGTACTTAATCTAATTCTACTGTGGTATCCTGCTACAATATTCGACCCATTTAAAGCAGTAATGATCCTTTGTTGATGTTTTCAGTACTTGACTTTTGTAAGACTTTTGCTAATAGTGCGTCTTCAGTTCACTTTCTTAAACAAGTTTAAGATATTTCCAAGATAACTGAAACAATATAAAAAACATTACTTCACTGGTTGTGACAGTGACAGGCAACCTGAAATAAAACATCAACATCATCTCTTTAATACTAAAACAAGAAAAATTGTAAGATATCGGTGAATTGATTTTTAAAAAACTATTAGTCTTTTTGTGCCAAGTCCTAAAATATGCATCACACATCATACTCAGAAACAAAAACTATTCTTTACTGGATATATTACATAATGAAGTGTCTTTTAAGTGAGGGCAAGATATTAAAAGATACAATTTTTATACCTATTATTCTCAAGACTTGTCAATCAAATAAGTGCAACTATACATATTTAATCAAACTTAAGTTATGATAAATATTTTGGCATCATATTTAATAGGTCCCTGTACGAAGAATCATGTTATGTGAGTACTACAGATGAGTAGCTCTCAATGCTTAGTATACAATTTCAGTATAAAACTGCCATTAGATAACCAGCAGTATAGAGACAGGCTTATTTTAATCCTACAAAATCATGAGATTACCTATTTATCACTTGTATTTAAAGCGTATGTAGGGATCTAGAGTAGGTATTGGCTTTAAAGCGTGACTATAACTAAGATTTGTTTACATACCTTCGATTGGAATTATTGTTGTCCAGAGGACCTAAGCCTTCAGGTACGACGTGGTTTTGGAAGATGCCACAAAGATTACGTATTTAGATTGAAAGAATAACACCT
This sequence comes from Apoda limacodes, assembly GCA_946406115.1. NCBI lineage: Eukaryota > Metazoa > Arthropoda > Insecta > Lepidoptera > Limacodidae > Apoda > Apoda limacodes. Next base: position 12,277,150 of record OX291553.1, on the reverse strand, counting down.
GCTACATCTACTACAACACCAACCTTCCGCATGCATTTCGTAATTGTTTTCTTTGTAGGTACAAGGTAAAGAAAAAGTAAAACAAGACGACGAATCAATGTGCCTTTTTATTTTGGTGTTGCATATATAAAATTTCATAACACCCCAAAATGTAAAATATAAAATTTATTGTTTCTAAAGACTATCTACAATATGAATATGTAATATTGTTTGTTTATGACAGTCATTTAAAAAAAGACATTACATATCAAGTTTCTCAAAATATGATTTTTTTTTAGTTTTATTAATTAAAAACTATGTGTAAAACGATCATAACAGTTTACAAATTCCAACATTAACGGGCAAAATCAAAAAGAAGCAACGCTGACAACATTTTTAGTTAATACCGCTACTGCCTAATAGATGGCTCTAGTTCTGTACTTTGAAAATACACTTTCAACCTGGGAGCCAATTCTCACGTGATCGAATTGATCACGAATTCGAAATAAAGTACGATTTTAAACTTTTCTCGAACGAAAATGTAGTTAAGCAATTCTGGTAATGTCGAATCCGACATTTCTTGAACGCAAGCCGCTCGAACTGCTTCGAGTGGTCGGGACCGTTCGAGACTACATCTCGCATTCGAATTATGACAAATTTAGTTCGAAATGATTAGGTTCTTAACATTAATTCTACTCTTAGCGTGAACTAATTCTCTTAATGAGAAAGTCTTAAATATAGGTCATAGTAATTAAAAGGACGGAAAAAATGACTTATATTACCAAATATGATATTTTTTTACCTTTATTACTTTCATAATACATTACTAGTCTTTTCTCAATTGATTGATTGGCCGATTTTTGCAGTTATCAAAGTCGCAAATGACAATACTTTTCTTCTATTTCTATTGATTTCCATCATAACAAACACTAGATTACATCACATACACAAAAATGTTTGAGGTCCGGTACCGCCATCTTTAGTGCTGCGTGGTATTTTGATAATACTAGGTGGTAATTTCATGTGAAAAACATTTAATAAACATAATTACACCGTTGAAAAATAAGAATAACCCTAAAATTCTCAACCAAATAAACAAATAAAACAAACAGAGTTTTTTTTTATTTATGTCCAAATACGTTCCGTTTAAAAATGAAAGCAATTTCTTGAAATAGGGATTTTGTTTACAAACTTAGTTATACTTATTATTTCCTCATTAATAATTATGAAACACAAGTAAAATGTTGCTTCAAACATTTTGTAGTCAACAAAACCCCAGGGACCTAATTCTCACTTCATCCGAGATAATCTCGTATTAGAGATTATCTGGAAGGCACTATCTCGACTGTAAAATTTCGATCGTCGACATCATTTTCGCGTTTGCTATATTCTCACTATCAATCGAAACAACCTTCGAACAAAATGTCGTTCGAAGCGGTGGAATGTTGCCATTGTAAACCGGTTAGGCTATGATGTACGTTCCGTTGCACAGTTGTAGAGCGTTTTTAAAAACGCCTATTCTAATATGCTTCTTTTGATAAATTAAAAAAGGGTTCGGTGAGTACAAAATGTTTGAAGCAACATTTTACTTGTGTTTCATCATTATTAATGAGGAAATAATAAGTATAACTAAGTTTGTAAACTAAATCCCTATTTCGAGAAATTGCTTTCATCTTTAAACGGAACGTATTTAGACATAAATAAAAAAAAACTCTGTTTGTTTTTGTTGTGTGTATTATTTGTTTATTTGGTTGAGAATTTTAGGTTATTCTTATTTTTCAACGGTGTAATTATGTTTATTAAATGTTTTTCACATGAAATTACCACCTAGTATTATCAAAATACTACGCAGCACTAAAGATGTCGGTGCCAGACCTCAAACATTTTTGTGTATGTGATGTAATCTAGTGTTTGTTATGATGGAAATCTATAGAAATAGAAGAAAATTATTGTCATGGGCGACTTTGATAACTGCAAAAAACGGCCAATCAATCAATTGAGAAAAGACTAGTAATGTATTATGAAAGTAATAAAGGTAAAAAAAATATCATATTTGGTAATATAAGTAATTTTTTCCGCCCTTTTAATTTTAGAACATATAGTTCACGCTAAGAGTAGAATTAATGTTTAGAACCCAATCATTTTGAACTAAATTTGTCATGATTCGAATGCGAGATGTAGTCTCGAACGGTCCCGACCACTCGAAGCAGTTCCAGGGCCTTGCGTTCGAGAAATGTCGGATTCGACATTACCAGAATTGCTAAACTACATTTTCCTTCGAGAAAAGTTTAAATTCGTACTTTATTTCGAATTCGTGATCAATTCGATCGCGTGAGAATTGGCTCCCAGTGTTCAAACATTTAATATTATGTACAGATATGTAACGTAACAGTAGAGATGGGAAATACGATTTTGTGTGCGACAGAAAGAGATAGTGCTATACTTCAACAAAATATTGTCAATTTTTGAACAAAGCTGATCGCTGAGCGTTTTCGTAGCCGTCAGTACACGATTTTTACATAATTCGATATCTAGAGCAATACCGCGAACTGCTTGCGCGGGCACCGCGCGCTAGCAATTTTTTGCTAACTCATTGTTAATAAGGCAGCCGATGTGCATGCAAAGTCCCACCACGATCCGGAAACAACAAGTTGATCAAAATTACTACTAAGATATGATGCAGAAACACCGCCAAGCACCGAAGGTTTTAAGAAATGAGGCAAATATTTGTCATTTTTAATTTTGTTTGCCCGATGTGCTCGCCCATTGTCCAGCTAAAGTACATAATGTTTAAAAAAAAGTAAGTGATTCCAAATACCAATATGTATGCATTTAGCTTGAAAAATGGGTGATTTGCCCTTGTGATGGGCCTCGCCACGTACTAACGGCCCCAGATGACGATCTCGCTGTCGGGATAACGAGATTAGTCTCTACGACCTCCCCTAATAGGGCCCCCCCTCCTAACACGACGCCGACGTCCCCGGGTTCGTCGGCGCCCGCAAAGATACACGAGGTTTCAAAGAGTGCCGGGCGCTTCTTGCCCCCACTCAATTGCAACGGAACCCGCGTAACGGTGAACTCCCCTCCTGGCATTGACTCACCTTCGGGTTCGAGACTCACGCCGGTCGAAGGGCCGAGAGCGACAACCCAGAGTCTCCTTCAGAGTCTGCTGATTACTGCTTCACCGATCTTTTTGGGGCGAGACTCTGATAGCCTCAGCCCATAGCGCCAAACACTCAATGGCTCCCCGCGGGGGGAGCCTCGGCTATAACAAAAACCTTTGTGCAAAATTTCAAGTCTCTAGACATAAAACCGTCGGGATTCTTTTATATTTGAAAAGCGTTTGAGCAAAATCGATCCAGTAAAAATCCATTTAGGACGCAAAAAATATTTTCAACAGAAGTTGCTCGTGCGGTTCTTGCTAACGAACTAATTTTTTAAATTTTTGTTTGTTTTTTCCAAAAAGGGTTTCTTTTCTTCTGAAGATAATTTATAAAACGATGAAAATTATCTCAGCAGTTTTTTCATTCCATTCGTGTTTCTTTTCTTCAATTAAAATACTTACCGTTTTTATTAATTCAATTATTTACAGTCACAATCTAAAACATATTATCACCACAGACTATATAACACTAACTACTAGTACTAACTAAGATAATTATTATAAATAATAATCTTAGGATCAGTTGCATGAATTGTACCGGTACTATTGAGGAAACTGGAAGTAGTCCATTTATTTTACACCAGGCTTTATGTTTCTGTTCTCCATTTAAAATAGGTACCTACTCATTTTTTATTTAGAGAGTCGTAATCTAAAACATACTATCACTAAGATAATTATTGTAAATCTTAGGATCATTAGGTTAAATTTAGACGATGACATTGATAAGAACTTGCACAAAACTTCTCGGGAGTTTCGCAAAGGCTTCTAAGCCAGATTAAGAGTTCTTTAAGTGTTATCCCCAAACTATAGTTTCGATGCACATCAAAATCATGTAACTTCTGAAGAGCTTATTGTGGACGTGAATGCAGCGCCTTATCGAACTCAAAAAACGCGTCCCAGAAGCGGCAGTGACAACTTTTAACAAATATTTCGATAACTTACCTTCAGATCAGTCGACCATCGGTGCTTTGGAACACTGATTCAGCGAATAAAACATTGTTTCATATGTAACGCAGAATATTGTGAAAAACTGATTTATTTCGTTGTAGATAATGTCATATTAATTGCGTAAACAGACAACTTTAAGGGTTACCTTTGTATAATGTAACAAACAGGCAAAAATTTTCTTTTTCTATTGGTATGGTTTGAATATTTTCCCAAAACAAAAAATTTCGAAATTTATAAACATTTTGATCAGATAATAAACGGGTCTTATGTGGGCGCGGGTGACGGTCACGTACAAATATAATGTCAGGGAGGCTCTCTTTTTCGGTTGATTTTTTGGCTTAGTTTATACTCCTGTATTATTTAGTCTGTGGTTTGACCCTAAATTTCCGTTGGATGAAACATAAAAAATGAAAAAATGCCTTTATTTTTTTCCCTTATTTATATTGTTAAAGGTTTAATAGATGGTTACATTAAAGAAAATGTTTTCAAAAGACCAGTATTAGAAAACTTATAATAAAATAATAGTAGTTTATAAAACTGTTACATAATAAGGGGTTTTAAAGTGAGTATCACACGAGTATAATAATACCTAGTAATGTACAGTTTCATACACTATTTACTCTGGGATTCAAATAAAAGATCAAAAAGTAAGAAATAATTTCCGAAAACAATGTAGCCTTTTTGTGCATTTTCCATGAAATAAAGTCGTGATAGCATTTATCATATATATATAACAAAGAATTTATAAATATATTAAAATATCGGGCGGAGTCAAATTTTCTACACATTCTCTACCATACATTTTTTAGAAAAATAAAAAAAATGCACGAAATTCAGTACCTATCCAACAAAACGTATGAATTGCAGCAAAACGGAATCTGGTTGGTTGGATTTTTGCCTTGTTTCGCATTGATAGTATTATAATATTATTTATGTTAGAGAGATAGTGTTATTATATGATTCTATTTTTAAAGTGTTTGTAAAGTCTGTCAATATAAACTTATTTTGAAGTTTATAATTCGAATGTTGCGATATGAGAGTAAATAAAATAACTTATCTCTGCGACTACGTTGCGTGGACTTTATTTTTTATTACTGCACCCATTCATCGTATAAAACCAATCTATTTCCTTTTTAACTATTTTTATCCCCGAGCGGATATGTAAGGGTTTTGAAATGGTAAAAACCTAATTATAATCGGGGAAACATCCTAATGTAAATATCTTATCAAAAGTTTTTTCAAAAGTATCTTCATTAGGGTAGACCGAGACGAATCGGATAACCTGGGGAATCGGATCGAAATAAGAAATGGAAAAATTTTACAAACTGCGCTAGATTGAACGCAGCTATGACACTTGTCATTTTGTACTATTAGGGAGGTAAGTACTAGCGTCTGTTGCTATAATAATTATTTTTCTATTTTATTATTTTATATTTTTATTATTTTTTATCAATCATGATTACTCCTTTTTTAAATCAAGAATAAGTTAAATTGTATTTTTCCAGTAGCAGTCGTATTTTGACAATTTATTTGTTTTTCAATGATCCTGTGACAGTTATTTTGACAAAACACGTTTTCCAAAGTCCTTTGATATGGGGCAAATTAGATCAATTAATTAAAATGTCTATAACTTATGTATATTGGAGTTTTTAATGCTCTAAATGGTTTGGCGATTCTTAAAAAAATCAAGAAAAGCTTCAGACAATCAACTTTTTACACCCACCAACAAAGGATTAGATTCATTGCAGTGAACGTGAAAAATAGTGCCACAAAAACTGCGCTGATAGAAGGGGTGACGAAGGATCATACACTTGTTATTTTTGTGCAAAAAACATCTTATGTGATGTTTGATTTCGAAAATAAGATGTTATTTAGTTTTAGTCTGTTCATAAACAAGTTATTATGAGTATTTTCTATTTTTGTTATTAATAAATATTAGATCCGATTCACCGAAACATTTGGGGCGAATCGGATACTTCTCGATTTTTAGTTTTCGGTTTACAGAGAAGATTTCAGTACTGGATAATTTGAAGTTTGAGCTACGTAAAGAAGAATAAACACTGATTACAGTTCAACAAAACAAAACAACAAAAAAAAATTAGGTAACTACTATAGTGTGAGAAATATGTACACTATTTGAACTTTAATTTAAATGAGTCCCGTCTGCTTATAGGTAAATAGCCAGTGTTTTAATTTTTGTTTCGTTTGCATTTTTACCATATTTATTTTACAGTTTAATGTCCATAGATTAAAAAAAGACTCACTTAATATTTTCTAAATAATCGTATGTTGAGGATTAATATAATTGCGTTAACCCACTTACAGCACAAACAATTTATTTGTAAAATATAAAATTTTGAATGACTTATTTAGACCTCTACAAAGATTAAAATGTTCTTAAAGTTCATTTAAAAAAATCTCATAATAATCCTTCTTACCGATATTAAGTTTAATTCATACATTAGATTGTGTAAAAGTTATACTTAATGCACAATGAAGGGCGTCATATTCAGGACACCATCGTGATAATGTCGAACTGCTGGCTCTGCCGCATAATTAAACTAATGAATGAGTCCGCTTACAAAACTGCTGTACAGCCGACTTGCTGGCACCATTGTCTCGTCATACTACTGATATAATAAATGCGAAAATTTGCGAGTTTGTTTGTTACTCCCTTAACCCACAACAACTGAACTGATTTTGCTGAAATTTGGAATGGAGAGAGCTTATATCCTGAATTATTATATACCTAGACTTCATTTTATCTCGAAAAATAAAAAGTTCTCGCAGGAATTACTGTGACCAAATTTATAAAGCCGCTATAACAAACTACCTTACTTTAATTTACCAGTTGCCATAGAAATCACCACGCCTATAACTGAATTTAGCGTGGACAAAGGCGCGAAAAAACGATAGCTAAGAAAAGTTATTAAGATATTTTGTTGAGAATGACAGAATGGAGAATTATTAAATCTCGGCTATTTTTGTGAGTTTCTAACTCTTCTATCGCGTTCGGCTTAGTGGATTAGTTTTGAGAACATTTTTTGCTCATAGTACTATTAGCAAATACGCGAGCGCAATAGTAATGTTAAACTCTCTCTAAAACGTTTTGAAATCATTTTTCTCATAGTACTGTCACCGAATACGCGAACGCAATAGTAAAGTAAAACTCTCACAAAAACTCACACTAGGCACACTGATATCTCCAGCATCTATGATTTGGATGTCTATTTTTTTATATAGAAGAGTCACCTTTACCTTTAGGGTGGTCCCATAAAAATTGACTCGACATGATGAGGGTCTGGTCATGTAATCTATAGTTAGATAAGGGAATGTGAATTCAGATGTGTTTTGATGGTGCGCCATCGATGTGATAAAACAATCGAACATCGATGTGGTGCGTAGGCCGGTTTAGTAGTTCTTGTGGTAGTTAGCCTGACCACCTTGTAACGAAGATCGCTTGCTTACCTAGACTAGACTATATTTTATATCGTTTCCCTACAGAGTCTTAATTCTAGCAGCCGTGTTCGGTAGCTGTTCGACCTTGAAACGATATCTGGCGGCAGCTTTATATAGCTTCGGTAACATAAACACGTGAATAAGTTTGCTCGCAGCACGTGGCTACTTTTAAGGGTTCCGTACCCAAAGGTTAAAATACGGGACCCTATTACTAAGACTCCGCTGTCCGTCCGTCCGTCCGTCTGTCACCAGGCTGTATCTCATGAGCCGTGATAATTAAACAGTTGAAATTTTCACAGAAGATGTATTTTTGTTGCCTCTATAACAAAAAATACTAAAAAACAGAATAAAATAAATATTTAAGGGGTCTTCCATTCTACAAACGTGATATTTTTGCTCGTTCCTGCTCGATAATGATAAAAGCAACAGGTAGACGCTTAAAATATTCACAATATATTTAGTTTTATATTCGCTTTAAAAATAAATAATTAAATTTTAATAAAACAAATATTTAAAGGTGGCTCCCATACAACAAACGTGATTTTTTTACCTTTTTTTATAGATAATGGTACGGAACCCTTCGGGCGCGAGTCCAACTCGCACTTGGCCAATTTTTAAATAAATTTAAAAGTGTTTCGACTTTATTCTAAAACCGTCGTCTGTAAATTTTCTATTTTTGAACATTCTTTAACTGGCGTACGACTGTGAGTGCAAGCGAGAAAATTCAAACTGATTTATCGCAAAAGAAGGTATAGGAATAGGTTTAGAATTAAAGAGGTTTGGTGAAAAGTGTCCACTCCCTACTTTAAAAAGATACTTTGTTTCAAGGCAAGGTGATAATAACCAGTTGTTCAAATTTTATTGAGAATAAATTAATATAATATATATTTATATATATATATATATATATATATATATATATATATTAAGTAGCTACAACAGATTTTAGTAATCTCAATTATCTACAGTACAATAAAAATCCCGGGTTTATCCGAGTCGGACTCGATTTTGAAAGATTTCTTAACCGATTTCAAAAGGAAGAGGTTCTAGCTTCGGACGCATCTTTTTAATATTTGTTTAGAGTGTCATCGGTAAATGGGCAAACCGACTATCCCACAAACTCCCAATTTGCACGCGTAAATGTGTGTGGCTCACACACTTTGCAAATTTATTATAATTAAATTATAAAAGACTTGCAACAAATAGTATTTTCGGCCACACGCCGAATACCGAATATTCTGCAGGCGTCCTCACCGAATAGCCGAATATTCGGCAAAAGTATTCGGCCAGCGCATAAACTCTCTCTCCCACATCGTGCCGCCCGCAGGCTTATTATATTATTATAGTTTGGTGCTCATAGTAAATGCGAACACTTGTGTACTCAGTGTTGCCAACGTAGGCAATTTTTCGCCATTTAGGCTACTCAGGACGAGAATCGGCGATGAAAAATCTGAATGACGTCTGGTCGCCTATTAGGCAAGGTTTTTCAATTAGTAGTAAAAAGTAATTAACACCTAACCATGTAACAAATGTTAAAAGCTGATATTAAGAATAAACGAATGGCCGGCCAACTTATTTTTTATTGGTTAAGTAGTATCAGGGAATATCCTGAATATAACCTACTGCTAATAATGACTAACTCCAATAATAATTTATACTCATATTATAACTAAATATAATGCCAGTTATTTATTTTTTCACTTTCTTTTTGCACAACGTTTTTTTAACGTATTCATAGTAATTTCGAAGACGATGTTTCCGTGACAAAAACATGGTAAAACACGGAGTATATATACAAATGCTACATAGGAGCCACTATACTGATTTGAAGAACGTACAAGTTTCCGGACTGTAAGACTCTTCCGGGCCGAACTCGGGAGGCGGGTACACGACACATGTTGTATTTTTAAGCTACACAGAAGCTTTAAGTGTTTTTTAAAGTAGGTATGTAAATAAATAAATTGATTGAAACTACATTTTCATTTTATTCAAAGCGATATTTTTGATTGTGGGGCATATATTGCCTCTTTAGGCTACAGTAGATAAAATTCGGCTACATTAAGCTGTAAAAATAGCATAATCAGGGCCCACGTTCTTAGCATCACTATTCGTTCTCTCTTCGTTTTGATTTGTGTAATACATGAAACGTGAAATTGTGTAAGCCTAAAAAACAGTTATCATTTATGGTCTCTAAAAAGAACTCACCTTTAGGACAGAACTTGATAACGCATGGTTGTTTTATTGATTACAAGAAAATACATAATTATCAAAAAAAAACACTACCTTTTTATTTTGTTAATCATTTTACTACAATGAAAAATCTTAAGTATTCGGTATTCGGCCTAATAGGATAGAAGAAGCCGAATTGGCCGAATACCGAAAATATTTGTTGCAAACCTAATTTAATGATAAATAATTAAAAAAAAAATTCTTTTGACTAAATTTGTATATTGAGATGATTGGATTTATGTAACGCGATAAAACTTAATTAGTTTAATAAAATTAAGGCGTTAACCGAACCGAACACGCCGATAACCGAAATTTGTAAAATATTTTTTTGAAGAGGTGTATGAATTTATTTTGATTTTTTATTGTATACAAATACTTTAGCAGTTTTTTACCGTGTCTTAATTTTTTAAGATTTCCGAAATTCGCTGTTAATCAAAAATTTCTGTTGAAAATTTACTCTGACTATAAAATCTCAAATGAGTCCAAAATAAGCGATTTCCGATACATAATGTTATTTTCAAATTTTTATTCGATTTAAATACTAGATACAGATACACTTAATGCGGTAATAACATAAGTTTACGTAAAATTCTTGCCATTCACGTGAAATTTGACTTAAAAAAAAAAACCTTGAATTTCTGTTTTTCACAGAAATTACCTTAAGTACCCACCCCAGAAGTCCGTCATTTGTTTAAAGAGTTTAATTTTTTTTTACCTAAGTATATGAAAGCGTTAACCCGCGGTCCCATTTAAATTAGTGCGGGTCGGTTTAAGAAAATCAGAGTAAGGTAAGAAAATGTCTTCAGCTGTATCATTTTAGACTTTTATTATCCAGACGACCATCTTACTATGTCTGTTTACACTGCGCGCCACCTGGCGGAGGCATCACAGTGAATAAGATTAGTAAAAATTAATATGATAGAATTAATGCTCCGCATTGTAATACGTGCAAACTTGTGTGACGCGCACTCTAGTCGCTGGGTGCACTGGGATGTGGCGCGGCGAGTTGCTTTTCGTATTTAAAATCGTAACGCATCCCGATGTGGTACGCACTTTGAATTTAAATTAAATAAAGTTTGATAGAAATTATATACGTGTAGAAAAATTTTCCACCGCGTTTCGGGCACTATTCAGGTCTGCGGTTTCTTTGCATAGTGCGTAAAGTTTTATATACCTAAGGCCTTGCACAAACAATCCGTGCGTAAACGGACGGAAACTACAGAATACCGCACCCACTTTTTTGGTGTATGAAATACGGTTATTTAAATGACCGTACTGACCGCAAGCCCTTGTTTGGCAAACACTGGTGATATGCAGACAGACTTACAACACCTTACTTCTTAGTTAAAAAAAAAAATCCAGCTGACACGACAAGTTTGTCTGAGTTCTGAAGAATTCTCTGAAAAACATTTTTTTATTCATGTTTATCCATTGGTCACTAGTACAAAACATACTTTAAAACCGGATTTGTACTATTAGCGTAATGTTCGTATAAACAAACGGTCGAATTAAAATATTTAGCAAAGTTATGCCCATGGCCACGGCTACCTACTTTATACCATCGCACACCTCACGGCAGACAATTTATACTGTCAACAAGCGTGGCCATTGGTTTTTTAGAGGATTTTCCTCTCTATAGGAAAAATGTTGTAAAATGAGCTCCCTGCCAAGGTTTTGCCTAGAGACTACAGTATCGGTAACGCGCTAGTAATGCCGTCTATAGTCTACAGTGACAGCTTCACATCAGGCAGACCATAAGCTTGTTTGCCACCTTGTGTGGTATAAGAAACCTAATCTTCTTAAAAGTATTTTAATTTTTGTCATTCATCTTCAAAGTCTAGTCACGCGTCTAAAATAGCTTCATAACAGTATACTTATACCATAATATTTTAATTTACTTTACTTTACTTTTCTTTATTAGTCACTAGGATTGTATGTAACGCTCGTTACAAGCGTATTTCCAGAGCAAAGATGTAGTTGGGATTTTCATCAGCCATACTTGTGCCTCGATAGCTCAGTGGTAGAGCACTTACATGGAATGTAAGTGGCCAAAAAGAATATAATATACTACGTGTCCTGGCTCGAGGTTAATCTTTTGACTGCATCTTTGCTATGAAAGTATTTATTTATATTGATGATATAGCCATAGCTATGGCATGTATACTATATTTTCTTCTAAGACTCTATCCTCTAACCTTCAGGGAGTCATAAACAAAGAAAGATTATTTCTTTGTATGTATATTTATATTGTATTTCTTGCTTCTATGAAGGATTTGTGTGTTTATAAGATTGATGTACCTACTAGGACTTTATAAGTTACTAGGAGTTGCACATAATACTTTACTGGAGTAAATCACTTACCACATAACTGAAGAAGCCAATTTCCTAAAAATTTGTGTCAAAATGAATTCTTTAATTTAACTTCCCAAAGAAAAACTAAAGATTGTTTTGATACTTAAAGTGAAACTAAGTTCTGAATTACTCAACAATAATGTAAAGACTTTCAAATAATTAACTTTTAACAAGTTCACGAGACAAAAAATAAAATATTAACTAGTCACAACTTGAATAAGAGAATGTCATTGTTTCACTGCAAATTAAAAACAATTGTTTTCAATTCATTAAACATAATCTCGAGAAGACAGTTGACTGAATGAGAGACGCGCGACCTCACTCAAGCCTGAAATATCACTGATACTTTGTACACAATCCCGTAACCAAACTGTTATCTAAAACACGATCCACGTCAACATTTTCACATAATACTCTTTACCTTTCTTTGACAACAAATACAGAAAGTCAATGGTTTCATAAAAAACCTGCAATGTATTTCAAACTATCAAAACTTTATATTTTCAATTCAAAATAAATATCAGGAAACAAGAAAACAATATCCATAAAGATATGAAGCAGGTCATTGGGTAAAAGCAACAGGAATAAAGATTCCAACTAAGTAATTAAGGAAGTAGGTTTTATGACACGAAAATAAGAATTATTTTTTAAATTGCTACATGGCAGTTATTATAAACGATTTCGATAAAATTAATTCGATTCACTACTTCCTGAAATATAAGGAATATCAGAATTCTCACTTGTTTTTTGACTAGGGCAATTAATGGCATACCCAAACGAGTTAAGTTTGCAAGAATTTGAATAATTTTGTGACAGTCCTAAGTAAACTTTTTTACGTGAAAGATATTTGTTATAGTTGAAACAAAAATTAAGTGAATTTGTAAATATTATAAAAATTTTACTATCAAAACATTTAGAAAAAAAAAAAGTCCAACACTCTATTTTTGGGCTTCAATTGTTATTGTTAGGAAAACTAAGAGTGATATTCTGTTGATTCTTATTTCATAATGTATATATTAATATGACCATTCTTATATAATGGTTCTAAATAAATATTTGGATTCTGTGACGACAAAAACCGAGAAAAACGAGATTTTCAACGTGCGTTCACTAGCCTATCGTAGGTGAAACTGTATCTCTTTGTATGCTTCAATAGTGTAATATGTCTTTATACACTGGTCGAAATGGCACGCTTTTGCTTTGGTATGCCATAGCCTTAACATTATTAAATTCGCATCGATATAGTTGGCGGACAAAAACGTTTTCTCTCTTTACGTCGTTTTTTTATGTAATTTTTTTTTAATATTCTTACTAAAAACACAGTGAAGAAAAAATATGGTTGAAATTACGAAACTCGCATAGGTAGGCTGATTTACAAGGAAACTTTACTTACTAATATCAAAACTAGGATTTGAATGTACAAAACTAAAATGATTGAGGCTGAAATTTAGTTTTATCATGATAATATAAGCATGGCAACTAAAGATTTGATTAAAAAAACAAATACTTTTGTAAATCTTACAAAACTTAAAAAATAATTTTTAATTTGCAACTTTTATCATTACCTTTTGTATTATTTACTAGTATAGATTACGAAACCAAAAACAACATTCATATTGAGTAAATATTATCATATCCTTTTGTTTTAATTACCTGAATCTTACATTAGATTTATTAGTATCTTTAGTAATATCTACGATATCACTTTCACGGGCAGTTCCCTTTGATGGCTTACTAATTACTACCAGACCAGATATGGTTGTAACAAAAAAACAGTTCGGTAAATACAACCAGAAACCAGAAACAACAAACATATTTAGTAAATGTTATTTTTTTTATTTACCAATATTATATGTTCATTTTACTAGTCCCTTTAGTTAGATCCACAATATTCCTGTGACAGGATAGTTCTATATGATGGTTTCGTGATTGCTACCAGGCATATGGTTGAAACATAGAAACAGTTTAGTAAATATTACGAAACCAAAAACAACAAACATAGTTAGTAAATGTTATTATAACCTTTTGCTTATTTATCTGTATTTAACGTTCAGTTTACTAGTACCTTTGGTTATATTCCCGATATTTCTTTCACAGAATATTTCTATATGATAGTTTAGTGATTGCTACCAGACATTATGGTTGAAGTAAAAAAACATTATAATAAATATAACGAAACCAAAAACAACATTAATATTCAGTAAGTTTTATTATATCCTTTTGTTTAAATTACCAGTATTCTACGTTACATTTACTAGTAACGTTAAAAAGTTTAGTAATATATACGATATCACGTTTACAGGAAGTTTCTTTTGATTCGTTCGTAGCGTAGATATGATAATTTTCTAAATGAATCTACAAGATCTACTCTGTTCATGTATTTCTGAACTGTAAACAGTCTTTATGGCTTACACCTCTCTCTGAAATGTGGCGTCTGCTTTGACTCATAGGTATGCAACAAGTTAATAAATGAATGTAAACAAGGATGGATCTGTTTTTTAATTTCAAAAAATCGGCCAAGTGCGTGTCGGATTATCTATAAAAACGACAAAAAAATCACGTTTGTTGTATGGGAGCCCCCCTTAAATATTTCTTTTATTTTATATTTAATTATTTATTTTTAAAGTGATTATATAACTAAATATTCTGTGAATATTTAAAGCGTCTACCTGTTGCCGTTATCAAAATCAAACAGAAACGAGCAAACAAATAACCTTTTTTGTGATAGGAGCCCTCATTAGCCCTCTTAACTATTTATTTTATTCTGCTTTTTAGTATTTTTTGTGCTAGCGGCATCAGAAATATATCTTCTGTAAAAATTTAAACTGTCTAACTATCACGGTTCATGAAATACAGCCTGGTGGCAGACGGCCGGATGGACGGACAGCGGAGTCTTAGTAATAGGGTCTTATTTTTTACCCTTTGGGTACGGAACCCTACAAAAATGGGATCTGTTTACATAGTATGACACACCAACACAAATTTATTATGTCTCTTCTTCGTTATAAACAATTAGCCATCACGTATACCTACATCTAAAGTCTGAAGTCCGAAGCACTGATTTTGACCATAATAGATTTTGGGTGTTTTCTATGTATAATATGTATTTATTTACAAAAAAATTAAAACTTATGACTTACCACATCTCCTGTGTTCCGTTAAATTATTAATTGAGGCTCCCATAAAATAATTCGAACAGTTTGTGTAAGTTTTGAATTCCTAAACAATAATGTACAAACTTTAACTAATTAACATTTAACAAGTTCATAATACAAAAAAATATAATCAACTAGTCACAACCTTAATGAGAGGCTATCACTACATCATTGGAAATAAAAAAACAATTGTATTTAATTCACTGAACATAATCTCGGGAAAACAGTTGACTAAATGTGTGACGCGCGACTTCACTCGAGCCTGAAATAACACTGATCCTTTGTACACAATCTCGTAACCATGCTGATTCACTCCAACAATTTCACATCATACGCTTTACCTTTCTTTGACAACAAGTACAGAAAGACAATGGTTACACAGAAAAACTGCAATGTAATTTATGCTCTAAAAAATTTTGATTTGGAATAAAATATTAATAGCAGGAAACAATAACCATAAGAAAGATAAAAAGTAGCTCATTGGGCGAAAGCAACAGGAATAATCTCCTACTGAAGGATTTCTAAAGGTTTAATGAGACAAAAAAAAATATCCTTAAAATTGCTACTTTGCAGGAATTATTTCAAACTAAATTTAATTAAATAGATGTCAGGTCATAAATTCTCACTTGCTGTCAAAAGTTTGTTCATTTACATTATTTAATTCGCATCGATAGCTATGGCTGAAAACCAAAAAGATTTTATACTTTATTTTCGGACCGGTTTTCATTATTTGGTAGTTACTATTATAGTTTTAAGTTTGTATTTTTTAAAGTTTTTAAGATAGAGCAAAAACATAATTTCTTGTGTTTAGACCCCTTAAATTTTACATATTGTTTTTTCGTATTATTAAAAATTCTTTAATATTCTATCCTTTAAAAAAAAATCTTCGTTATAAAAGATAGAACCCTTAAAGGTCGGTCATTGAGACAGATTGTGTAGGCTTATTTAAAAAGCGCCTTTGTGCACGGAACCCTAAAAATTTGGACGACAGCTGTATTTTGGACAACAGCTGCCAAAGAATTGTTTTATGAATTTTCATACACCCCTAGTCTGGTTTTAGATTATTTTTTTTGCCAATCGATATCATTAGCTTCTCTCTGCAGATATTGGATGACGATCTTCGGTCGGGTATCTTGTTTTGGCAAGTTAAAATAACTAAGTTTACCGTTATATATCTCACCTTGCTGTATCTATTTTAGTTTTAAAGATCTATGGCGCCAAAAGTACGTTATCTACGTGTCGCAACTTTTTGAGAAACACCAGTTTAAAGACGTTTTGCCAAATTCACGTTAAAAAAACAAATGACATTTTTGGTGGTTCAGCCATACTTATCTTAAGTATATATTATTTACAAACTGAAGTGGGATTATGAAATTATGTATTTATAGTAATAAAGGATTTTTCTTGCATAAATACTTATATCGACACTAATACTCAAAGTATTAATTAAGTAAAATTGATCGTATAGGTCCTATATTATGCATATGTAAAAAAATTTTTTTATGATATAATCATATACGTTAAAAGGCTCAGTCAGAGGCTTTATAGGCGGCGTGAAAATTCAAACAATCGAGCAGCCACAAGCTCGGCAACGTCAGCCAATTCGCTCTAGGCCATCGTGAGGGACAATGACAGCCGTCTCCTGACCCTCCTTTCTCTAAGGAGAAACTTGTGCTTTTGTAGTTGGAACAAAAAATGGCTGTTAAAACAATTACACTGTAGTTGTTGTGTATAGATATCTAATATAGTTACTATGAAGGTTAACACCACTAAGGTGGCAAACAAGCTTACGGTCCGCCTGGTGGTAAGCGGTCACCGTAGCCTATGGACGCTTGCAACACCAGGAGTTTCGCTCGCGTGTTGCCGACCCTTTTCGGACCTCGCAGCCCGTTGTTGAACCGAGTCAAATGGACCAAGCTGATATTCGGGTGCACCCGCCCAGAGATGGCAGCAGTATCTATATGGGGCCGAACTTGCGACTTGAAAAGTAGCAATATTTTGTAAGTACTGCTTCGCTCTGTTAAGAACACAAAGTTTTTAGGACGCCAGCTTCACCATGTTTGTTGATCTTACAAATGATCTCGGAACTGAACATCGCTCGAGATGTCAACACCAAGGATCCCAATGCTCTTGGAGATGGAGAGAGAAGTGTTTTGTAATTGTAACATAACAGTAAATGGGGTTTTCTTAGCGGTGAAGGCGCAGAGTTGTGTCTTTGTGGGGTTGAATTGGACCAAGTTTTCCCGCCCCAGTCAGAGACCTTGGAAAGAGTAGTCTTGATTTGTGACACAAGTTATCCGTGCTTTTCCTCCACAACGGAACGAGGGATTTTTCACTGCCCATGTAATAAGCGTCTCCAGTAATGTCCTCTGCATAGCAATGTATGTTACTGATGGACAAATGTCATTGATATGCAGGAGAAACAGCGTAGGTGACAGCACAGAGCCTTACGGGACAACAGCATTAATGTCTATGCTCTCAGAGCAACTACCGTCAACTACGGCTCGTGTGCGTCAGCCAGACAAAAAGCTAGCCACCCATTTGCACAAATCTTCGGGCACTCTGTAAGCCACCCATTTGCACACATCTTCTGGCAACTTCGATAGAATACCCCGCTGCCCAACCCATCGAATGCCTTCGCTACATGCCAATGCCGTCCCCTGACACTCAATGGTTAGTGCCCATCGTAGTGTGAAATATACTAAAAGGGTGACCTTTTAGGCGAGCGACCGTGACAAAACCCATATTGACGGTTGCTGACAAGGTCGTGTTTTTCTAGATGTGTGTTGATCACACGCTCCATCACCTCGGAGAGCAGAGAGGTAATAGTGATAGTCCTGTAATTCGATAGATCTGATCTTGCCTTTTTTGGGCACCGTGTGTACATTCGCAGGCTTCCATGAAGACGGAAATTGCCTATTGTAGTAGAAAAGCGCGAAAAGGTGCGTGAGTACAGTACGTAACTCGGTAACATACTGTTTCAGCAACACTGCTGGTATACCGTCTGGCCCACTCGACTTATGAACGGCTAGAGAGAGCAACAACCGCCGGAGCTCCCGTTATGTTATGGAGATTTTTGGCATGGTCTTACTGCACCACGGTATAGTAGGTCGTACAGCGCCTTCGTCGTTCATATTCGAGTTTGATGATGTATATTTTTTTAAATACATAAATATTATAAATAGAATAACTATAGGTACTACATACGTGTAGTACCTAGACAGAACAGTCCATAAAATTGATTTTTACTGCACCGTTCCGCATTTTCTATATTGATAAGAGTTTCGCTGAACGACCAGGTTGATGAGATTGCTAGTCATAAAACGTGTAAAACGCGTCCTAGGGACACGTAGGCTCCGGAACCAATCAACAATTCGGATGTTTAGTGGCCAATTGAGCAATAGCCAGAGGGTTGTACAGTACCACGAACAAAGACATTAAAGTCACGAAGTACGTGTAGCGAATTAAAAGATGTAAGTTTATAGTATACTCCCGGACACATCGATTGGCCAATTGTGTTTTAAGTTTCGATCGCCCACGACTAAAAATAAATGTTACGAAGAGCAAAAAGTTTTAATGCAGTTATAAAGCTGGTACATTGAATTATCTTTTTCGTATGATTTTTTTTAAAAAAATGAATTCAGAATACTAAAAAAAAAAGAGTTGCAAGAATAAAGTCGGATACTCCTTAATGAAGAATAAGACTATTGCTGTACTTTTGAAGAACAAATGTTTTGTCGCAATAAAATGTTTATTTAATAACTAGTGTTACCTCTACAGGCATCTACGACAGCTTTAATGCGATTAGGCATAGAATTAATCAGTTTCACTATAAAATCCTGTAGAATTATCTTTTTCCTCTTCTATGGCTGTTTTCAGTTGCTGCATTGTCTGTGGAGCTGGCTGCGACCGAGAACACACCTTTTCAACTCGTCCCATAAGTGTTCAAGGGGGTTCAGGTGCGGGCTTCTTGCTGGCCAGTCCATTTATGTTATGCTATGGGCGATCAAAACTCAAAACACAAGGTGGGCCGATAGATAGATAGATAGATAGAGATATGTTCGGATAGTCGTTAATGCTTGACGATGATTCAGGAATTCAAATTCTATTGGAATAATTTTTTTTTTACTACAACACTTTTTTGAAGCAAAAACTGAAAACGATAATCATTATCTTTGGGTTCATATTAAAAAACTATCACTAGATGTTGCAGTGATATATAAACCAGGGCGCACTAACTCAAATAAGTTCTTGGAAACCTTGTCGCTACAGCTGCAAAATAAAAAATAGTTTTAATGTTAGGTGACTTCAATTACAACCTAATGTCAAAAGAAAAAACTGTAAACGACTACAAAGAACTGCTATTTGAGAATGGATATAGGATATTGAACAACATAAATGAAGAGTACTGTACCCGAGAGAGAATAATTGCGTAAAGAAACCACGCAAGATTTGGCAACTGATAAATAATTTGTACATAAATCGAATCAAAGAAAACTCACCACCGACTAAGCTAGAAATCCAACCTGGAATCATCCCTACTAATGAACCAACGACTACTTTTAAATATATAAATATTTTGTAAGCATCAATCTTCTCTGTGAACACCAATATGGATTTAGATCTAAATCCAATACATTATCTGCAACTATAGACCTAGTTACCCAAATCAAAGTAAACATAGATAAAAAAATAATGCACTTGGTGTCTTCATCGACTTGAAGAAAGCTTTTGACATCGTAACTCATGGCATCCTATTAGAAAAATTGAAAGCAATCGGCATATCAGGTTTAGCTTTTGATATACTAAAATCCTATTTTACAGATTGATCTCAAATCGTTAAAATTGGCCAAACTAAAAGTTCAGAAAAACTTATAAAATATGGTGTCTCCTAAGGATCAGTCTTGGGGCCTCTACTATTCCTTATTTATATAAACAACATTCAAGATCGGGCTTTCGGGTCAAGAAAAGTATATTGTTTGATGGAGCACAGATGTATACCAAACTGCCAAATGACATAAAACAAGCTAAATCATTATTTCTCTTCAAAAAAACTTTAAAAAACTTTATACTACGCAAACACTGATACACGCACAACACCTATACAAAATATGCAAATATTACTTTTAATAATAAAAGACACACATACTCCCTCGCACACACACACACACACACATACACACATACTCCCTCGCACACACACACACACACACACACACACACACTTGGGCACATATTTCATTTACTACTAGAAAATATCACAATTCTTTATACACTAACCAAATCACTAATCTACGATTAACTGCATCGTGTTACCTGGCTCAGAGTATACATGAATAGAAACCAGTATTAACACACCAGTATCAATCATAGATAAGCACGTAAGCAAACAGTTTCGAACTACCTACAACTACAACACACAATCACTGCCAACTGCCTTTACAATATTCACATAATTATTCTCAGATGTTAAATGTAAATCTACTGCCCAGCCGTCGCTCATAAATTTGAAAACATAAAAAAAATTGTACTTTCTCATGTAAGTGATTTCCATGTAATCTTATGAGAAATAAAGATCTTAAACCTTTAAACATATCAAATTCATTAAGCAAATCAAATCAAATCTTAGGTTGACATAAATGATTTTATTTTATGATTTATATATTATTAATATTTTCTAAATAAACTCATACGATACTATGTATTTGAATCCGCTGTTTTTACTAAACGCCTAACAGGTCGTTTAGTATGAAACAGAAAGAAACAAAAATCCACTTATAAGTAATGTAGGTGTTGGGTTGGGTTTTGATGCTCTTGGGGCAACGTAGCGACATATAAGTTTCGTATAATAATCTGTTTAATTTTTTGGTAATTTCCTTTTTACACTAAACGGCCTGCCTAGGCGTTCAGTAAAACAAGTGGCAAAGTATTCTATTGCTACTTGTACTAAAGGACACATCTCTGCGATCAGAACTAACAACCGCACGAAATCAGCAATAGCGGAGTATAGCCATAGATCACTGAATAGAAATTCATAACTCTAAAGTTATATCAACAAAACGGCGCTATGAGCCTCCAATGGTGTGCGAGTCAATAGAAATTTGGAAATATTAAAAATATGTCAGTTATAAAGACGATACAGGTTGTCAAACACATGAAATCCACGTTGATCAAGTCATCAAGTCTAACTGCGAGTTTGCGTTGTATCATTATAAGTGTAATAAATGTCGCGACCAAAGCAAGTGACCACTCACCAGCGTGACAAAATAGTGACGAACAGCAAGAACGCATAAGACCAAAGTGACGAATAACTAAAATAACGTGGTAAGACCCGATTAATACGAATCATTTGCGCATGCTCAACATTGATATCACGTTTATAATTTTAACAGATATGGGAGTTTATTATAAACTAGCTGGCCCGGCAGACGTTGTTCTGCCCTTAAAGTTGTTGCGCTGTAGCGCCATCTGTTACAACAAAGAGGTAGCTATTACCCACAGCTATCCCCGCACAGATTTCTATTAGAGACTTACTCAATTCTGACATGTTTTTGTTGATAAACTAACTTATACCGCTATCTGTTAGAAATGTATGGAACCCGGACATCTTTATTTAGATAAACTTACTAACACCGCCATCTGTTTGAAATGTATAAAAAAAGTTACCAGTCGGCGCAATTTTTCCGACATCGTGAACAATTGTCATCATATTTCAATAAATTAACACAAAACAATATTAAACTATACTTATAAATCATCCTCTGGAATCATCTATATCAATCTATCCATGAAAACCGCATTAAAATCTGTTGCGTAGTTTTAAGTCTAAGAATACATCGCTACAGACGGCGGGAAGCGACTTTGTTTTATACTATGTATAGGAGAGTTTAAAGTAGGTACTCGAGTCTTGCGTTCTTGGGAACTAAATTGAGGTACATATCAGCTCTAGGGACCTTGTATACTATGTATGTCTGGGGTGAGATGTATTTTCATCCAGACTTTTCGCAATACGCTCCCAGGTCGAGATCTCAAACAAGATTGCATGCCCGTGAGATGAAATTTCGTAAAATAGCTCTAGATGTCGCGTAATTGAGATTGTATTTCCTAGCCCTGTCTACACTGGAAACCGCATAGGTATGACATTGTATATTGTTCACCAACGGGTGAAAGTCACCGATAACTAACGTGGGTGTAGTGTAGTTTAAATACACACGAGGCAGGAATAGCATTTTACCCCGAGTATTACATAGTGCTTTACACTACACATAAAATATAAGTGAAATCTATAAGTCTCTAGACACAAATATTCATTTCCAAAAAAATCGGCTAAATGCAAGTCGGACTCGCGCACGAAGGGTTCCGTACCATTAAATTCCATACCAGCTGCATGCCACAAGCTCGATAAGTCGGCTAGTCCAATGCGTCATTTGAACGTAACTATTGTTATCAATTTAAGAAGAATAGTCTTTAGAATGTTATTAGGTATTTTATTTTTCTATAATTACACCTACTTCATATAAGTAACTTTTAATGGAATTTGTACCAAAATTTCACTTTTCCAAGTACATTTTATAACTTGTAAAGTGTACTTACCCGTGATAGTTTTCCTTTTAAATTCATTATATGCACTACCACCGTAATTTTTTTTAACATTTTATACAATACTATAATTCCCCCTTTTAACCCTCTTAGGCTTAAATTCATATTTTGCAAAATCTTAGTCTTGCTTGGTGCTCACTTACATTATAATGGGAATCCTTTGCAAAATTTTAGTCTGTAGCCATAAAAATATAAGGGACTCATACAAATTTTCATCCCCTATTTTACATTCACTTCCGGCTACCTTTTTCATCCATTTGGCTGGAGAGCGATCCACGCTGCGCTTTCCAATCCGTGGTACTAACTCTAAGACTTGTCTGTTCCAACGCCCATCGGTTCTGCGACAAATATGACCTGCCTATTGCCACTTCAGCTTGTGTCTCGATTACTAGTTCTTCGTTACTATTAAAATTTATAGTACAAACAAAGACAAATACTTTGCAAGATATATTAGGATTTAAACAAGGGTTTACTCACGTTGGTGTTGTTAATTGTACGAGTACAAATTGTAACGGCTGCAAAAAAAGATTTGCTAACAGTAACAAAAATTTTATCTACCGGTAACATAACTTGAGTGACAGCCAAATTGAGTGCTACTAGTAGATAAAATGAGTTTTGTAACATAAATTGAGGTATTTTCTTTTCAACTGTTTTGGTTAAGTAGTATTAAACAAGTTTTGCAACTTTCAATAACACAGTTTGTCTGATAGTAACAAATCAGTTTGTCTAATAGTAACTAAACTGATTGTATTATAGCTGCGAAACAGTTTGTCTGATAGTAACGGAACAACATGTGTAATAGTAACGAAGTAGTTTATCTGTTAGTAAAAACAGGTTGTATAATACTTACTAAACATTTTGTCCAATTCTTACGGCGTAGTTTGCCTAATAGTTTGTCTAATACATACCTAATAGTTTGTCTAATATTACGAAACTGTGAATCTAGTAGTTGTAAAACTGTTTACTAAATAGTAGTAAAACTTATCATCTGTTTTTACTAGTAGTATTTTATAGTGTAGTTTAAATTGATTTTCATCCCTCTTTCTGTCATACTATCTGTAAGGCAATAAACAAGAGAAAGAAGCATGAAAAAAAATTAAACCTAACACATAAAATAATAGCAATTAAACAAATATATTTAAAGTTTTACAACATATGCGTAACCAATTTCACAACACGGATATATACACGGTTTTGTTATTATACTTAGTAAAATTTTAGGTGAACCACTTATTTTAATTCCTTTTATTTTTAACCTAACCTAATAGTGAAAAATATATTTTTTTAATAAGATGCTATAAACACAGTTTGTTTGGTTGCACACAAAGGAATTAAAAAAGCGTCTAGATTTGTGAAATAAATAAAAGATTTTTCATAGTTAACTTTTATACATATATTTATTTTATTAAAAAAATACTTAATTAAGTCAGTAATCGATTTCACTTAACTTTGTTCAATATTGAGGTCTGTTATTAGTACATTAACAGATGTATGTGTTTTATCATATTAAGTGTTTCATCCGAACATAGCTTTTTGTATGAACTGCCAAACATGCTTTCATTCGGATGGATATTCCACATTCAATACAAATATAATTTTAAAACATGTATTAACTGCCCTAAATATAGACGTTACTTCGTATCTTCTGTTGATGCCAACATACGGTGATGAAACTTCCTTTAGTGATGTTCCAACAATCGTGATAAATAGTTGCAGTTTCTTTTCAATTTGCTGTAACTTATCTCTACTTCTGGTCATAGACTTTTCAACCTCAGCTGCACTTTTGAAATGGGTAATAAGTAGCTTCCAGCTTCCAGCACTTCTTGTTTCCTTTCCTTCTTGAGGTTTGTGGTCATTACAAATGGTATAACCTAAACACAGCTAAGTTTATGCATTAATTCCTGTAAACAAACAACTTTTTAGTCGGATATAATGCAGTTAGGTCACTGTCCTTTATGACATGACTACCGAAACAGTTAAAGTTATGAGGTAATATAAATGTTTTAAGAAATTTACCATCAATATTTTTTTTTAATTTCATTTAAAACTTCATCAATGATCTTCTTTGTATATTTTTATTTTTAGTTTTTATCAAATACCAATTGATATCGGGTCGTCTTCACTATCCGGGTTCAATACTTTGAAGTCCTTCAAAAGCTGAAAACAACAATACATTTAATAATAGAGAAAATTATTGAAACAGGCAAAATGTTTCTTTATTTAATTTAATGGTATATTACTTCTTATCACTATCATAGTTCATATGCATTTTGCTAACAAATTATAAAATATTGCAGTTAAAAAAAAACCATGATTTTTTAAAAGTCACCTTGCTTGATTTTAATTTAAAAAAATTGACCAAGTGCGAGTCGGACTCGCGCACGAAGTGTTCCGTACCATTATCTTTGAAAACGGCAAAAAATCACGTTTGTTGGGAGCCCCCCTTAAAAAATTGTTTTATTTTAATTTAATTATTTATTTTTAAAGTGACTATATAACTATATATTCTGTGATAATTTTAAGCGTCTACCTGTTGCCGTTATCAATATCGAGCAAAAAAATCACGTTTGTTGTATGGGAGCCCCCTTAAATATATATATTTTTTTCTGTTTTTTAGTATTTGTTGTTATAGCGGCAACAGAAGTACATCTTTTGTGAAATTTCAATTCTCTATCTATCACGGTTCATGAGATACAGCCTGGTGACAGACGGACGGACGGATGTATGGACGGACGGATGGACGGACGGACGGATGGACGGACAGCGAAGTCTTAGTAATAGGCTAATTACCCTTTGGGTACGGAACCCTAAGACAAAACAATATACTCATACCTGCAAATTTTTCAAGGTACATTTCAAGCTTAGAGCATTAAACCAATTGGTTTAATGCTCTAAGATTTCAAGCTCCAAAGACCGCAAATAATCGGCTATAGGAACCGCTGCTTTCTCCATGTCACGTTTTCGTTTTCGCCTTTATGCTCTTCTGTCTCATTTTATGTACATTAAGGAAGTGAACAATTAAATATCATGAAAATTTTGACTGCAAACCACTAAGACGCGACGCGTTGATTACAACCCACATATAAAGTAACACTGCGATTGCTAACTTCACACACTACGTCACACGTCACACCTAAATATCATAGTTTTGTTATTCTAACTGCTAATGAGGTGCAAAATTTTGATTAGTTTGGGCTGATAATATTTGGCGTAGTTACTTAAAAATGTAAAGGTTGTTTATTGATTACCTACTAAATAATTTAGCTACAGAAAACAAAAACAAATAGTAAATATTTACAAAAACACATGATTTATTTTTAGATAATTGTTTGGTAAAATGAAATTAAACGTTAGACTTAGCTGAAACTCAAGTGTTTGGCTACTAGTAATAAAACAATACTCTTTTGCTAAAATTTTCTTTGTCCTTGTAGCAAAACTAGTTTATCTAACCCATTTTATTAATTATTAGTTACAAGTTTACTAAATAGCAATCAAACTACAAATAGCTTAACTCATTTGGGATGTGCAGCAATATCACTTTAGCAATTTTAACAAAACTTTGGTTGATACTAAGTAAACTTTAGCTTTTTTTTGATTAGCTAAACTAGTTCAGCTATATATTTTTTTCAGTGTGCGGAACCCTATAATAAGCAAGCTCTTGACCGGTTTTTTTTAAAGTTACAATATCAAAAATACTTTATTTTCACATGTCAGAATTATCACGTAAGAAACAGTACATTAATTTATACAAATTTCGCAGTACTACGTAATAACTTCTTGAAGTTTCAAACGAGATAAGTCGTTTATTCATAGTTATTACAAATCTGATTACTTACTTACTACTCTGATTATTAGGGTGGCAAATACCCTATGATTGTGTGATTGAACTCACATTAATGTTAGGTATAGACATTTACAAACCAACTGATATATATGTAAAACCCTTTAGGGGATGATTTTCCAAAAAGGGTAAAATACTAAAATCTTAATTAATCTATTTATTATAATTTATAAACCTCAAAAAAAAAAAAAAATCTTGAAAACTACAAGGCCAAATACCAATTTTTATGCATCTCACTCCAAATATGACGGATTCTCATACAAACTCGAAATAACAAAATACCTTGTGCAAAATTTCAAGTCTCTAGTCTCTAGACCTAGTTGTTTGGGCTGTGGCTTAATAAATCAGTCAGT
Source organism: Apoda limacodes (assembly GCA_946406115.1). Lineage (NCBI taxonomy): Eukaryota > Metazoa > Arthropoda > Insecta > Lepidoptera > Limacodidae > Apoda > Apoda limacodes. The sequence goes on along the minus strand of OX291553.1, from coordinate 12,250,072 downwards.
CAGCCAGTCAGTGTACTTTTTTATATGTATATCTAGATCATTAACGACGTATAGGACAAATATGAAGTCCAGATACATTGCAGCAGAAGAAGTGTTGTGGCTTTACTCACTATCTATCACGCAGGACTAAACATAAATAAAGGTTGGTGACCAACGGTTCGTATACATCTCGGCTTTTTAAGCATTAGGTGCACATGTGCAATCTTCAATGACACTTGAAAGCATACTGTTTAAGCACCAGTGTTGGTATACCGTTTGGCTTTGGTAATTTGGTTGTAAATATAAAAAAAAGCAACTTCCGCCGGATCGTCAGCAGTGTATATTACCTATGTAGATTTCCATCATCTATCACGCAACGGTATTCCTTATCAGCCTCATATATACGTCCACACTGTTGAGGTACGGCCTACCCTCGCCGAGGGCGATAGTCAAAGCCAGTGCTGTAAATAATCAATGTACTTGAGAAATTAAGAAAAAGACACATTGGTACACGTCGGTTCCGAAACTCCGACATTTGGGACTCAAACTTCAAGCGAAATCTGTCGGCCACCACCGACTACGACAATGGTATTCCATCAGTAAATTAATTCTAATTCATATTAAGATATATTTTCTTTCCACACCACGAAAAACTAATTAAACTTTCGCAGTTATTTTCATTATAAATCTTTGAAACAGGTTCACCACGATTTGATTTATTGTGTTCCCGATATTTCAACACAGTTGCAATTTCTGACCTTCGCTGCACCGCTTATACCTACTCTGTCAGTTTACTCCTGGTGATGCCGAAATGTTAGGAACTCAAAAAATATATTGGTGGAAAGCACGTGTTATAACGCTACAAAATGTTTTAGTTTATTGATACGGTGCCTTCGTAGCGGCAAAAAGGCTGCCCAGCAGATCGGCTTTTTCTTGAGATAAGTTGCCATCAGTTTTTCGAAGTACGGAATAAAGTTTGCGCGAGGCCTACAGTAAATAATGATCAGGGACCCTTGCTTTGATACTTTTCTGATTCTAGATTTTTGATATTTCAGCATTAAGTTAGCACCACCTTTTTACGCAAAAAAATTAATATATATGCCAGTAATGCATGTGAAACTATTTTTAAGAAGGTAGTACTGCCAAAGTTTCCTTTTTCATAAAAGCAATAATTGTGCTGTATCAGATTGAACCCAAAAGTGATACAAAATTCCGTTCTGTTCCGTTCCAGCGTCTTACCAGCCAGCGTTCCACTGCAAGGACTCAAGGAACGGGTCACATAGGAACTGCGAACCAAAAAAGTGATACAAAATTGCATGTTTTTGCGAATTTTACGAGTAAAAAAATCTTAGAAGTTAGCTTACTAATAATTTTATCATAAAGAAATAGAAATTAGTCTAGTAATCGTGCTAATTACTAAAAAAATCTTAGTTATCTTATTACTCTTTAACGACACAAATATGGCAGCACGACTCGATCATATCACAGCCCATTGTTACATACCTTTCAGGTTTATTTTAATCCTGAAACTTGCCAATGTATGCCAATTAAAATCAATACTTTAGTAACTTACTAATAGTACTACTAGTATCACTAATCGTAGTCGCAAAAAAAAATCTTTTTTTACAGAAAGTTGAAAATGAAATATGTATTTTTTTTTTAACTATGGCATAAGCCAGTGAACCCCGAGCGTTTGTTTGTTTTTATAACATAAAAGCCGGTGCGTTTAGTTGTGTTTTCCAAAACCACGATTGTTTTTATTTGAAATTTTAGTAAGTAGATTACTTATAATATTAATATTACGAATTATAATAAAATTACGTAAATATATATTAATTCTGTCTTGGCGCGACGACCCCTTAGGCGCGAGGCCCGTAGCATATGCTGCCTCCTGCTATATGGCTAATCTGGTATCAAGTTTCTTTTGGCAGCGTTAACAAACGATGAGAAAGTACGACATCCATATAGGGGTAGCTTACAATTTGCGCACCATTCTGCCAAAAAATTACAATTTAGCTAACTATTGATCGCCAACATAGTTGACGTTTATAGTATCTCTGAACACCCCTTCATTGGACTAGTGTCATGATCGCTCTAATTTCTTTTTAAACCCTGAAAAAAATTAACACAGTTTTTACCTAGTATTCAAATAAGTACCTACTTATTAAAGTTTTCACATTTGCATTAAGTAACGATCCATAACTTTTTATCTCAGTAAAAGTTTTCAGTTTATCATAAAGTTGGTGTCTAGTTAGCGAGATAACGAGATATAATCTAGTAAAAAACCTCCAGACGACGTCAATGAATCTTGACGTGAAGCCAGTATTCTTGGAAATTGTGGAAAAGCAAAAAATTGCTGTTATTATATGTAGAATGGAGCTGCATTCACTTGTAGCTAGATTTTGAATGAAGAATTAAAGCTTCGTTAACATTTGAAAGCAATTATGACTTTTTATTTCGATCGATACTTATAACAGGAACAAATAATTTGGGGAGGAAGGGTGGTAATTGTTTTTTTTTTTTTTTTATACCGCTTAGGTGGCAAACAAGCTTACGGTCCGCCTGATGGTAAGCGGTCACCGTAGCTTATGGACGCTTGCAACACCAGGGGTATCACTTGGGCGTTACCGACCCTTCAGAAATCTAATAACTTCTTTCTTGAAGAACTCCATACTGTAGTACTTGCAGAAAACCTTGGCAGGGAGCTCATTCCACAACTTAAGCGTTTGCGGGAGGAAGTTTCTCTGAAACCGCACTGTACGCGACCATTTAGGTTCTAAAGTGTGAGGATGAATTCCCTGCCGATGGCGAGCGGTGCGATGGTAGAAAGTAGCCGTGGGCATCATTTCGAACAATTCCTCAGAACACAACCCATTGTACAAGCGGTAGAATACACACAGGGAGGCAAAGTCTCTCCTCAGACTTGTGGGGCATAGGTTATTAGTTATTATTAAAACCATACAAGTGCGTGAAAGGAACTAGTAAAATATATCCAACCTCTCAGTGTGTTTTAATCAGCGGTCTTGTTAACTACACCTGTCAGTGATATCAAGCTAGAGGCGCCTCCTATTTAGGTTAGAATAGAATTAGTGTACACCGAATAAAATCCAATGGTAATATTTGATTCTTTAATACAGCTCGGGGCATTATAAGGGAGGTGTCTTTTTTACGTTCATCAGCCGTTTTTATGCTTTAGTCTTCTAAAACAGCTAGTAGCATTATATGTTGCCAAAGTCAGGACAACAACTAACACTAATGTATTATGTTGATTTTTTCTCCATAATGCAATCATTAGTCAGCTGTGCCGTCTAACAGTGTACGAATTTCTGATAATACAGTAATTAGGCTCGTTGTATCCTCTATTCCAGCTAAATTACAGTATGAGACTAAAATATAGCTTGTTTTTACGAGAAAAAAAATATTCATCCCCATGTACGTGGAGGGGAGGTAGCCTAAATATTTTTTTAAATTAACCATTTTGTCGGCCTAATTAATATGTATACCCATGCCAAATTACAGCTTTCTAGTACTAATGGTCTCTGAACTTAGCCGCAGACAGACAGACGGACGGACATGGCGAAATTATAAGGGTTTCTTGTTCACTACGGAACCCAAAAAACGACATCCACACAGACGAAGAAACAGGTAAACAGGTTAAAATGAAAGTACAATTTTGTTTTTCCACAAGCCAACATTTTATTCATCGAGTTTGATATAGTGGTACAAATTAAATTAAGGCCTTATTTACACGAGCAATAAGTCCGTCCAATAGTAAGAAGCATATAATATATAACTTTATATTTTTACAGCTAGCAAACAATGAAGGTAAGAAGTACAGTATTCGGTGTTAACCGTAATGCCACGATTGTTGTTGCCTACCACCATTACTAACTGTTAAAGGACAATTACACGGGCAATTATTATTGCTCCATCCTGGCCAAGTTTGTTATGTTTTAATTATGACATCAATGTAGTGCGATGCTAACATGTGATTCTTGCTAGAAATGCCGCCACACCATACCGAGGTTGTGGTGGAGGTGAGGTTATGGTTGAGAATTCATTGCCCAAAAATTGCCTCTCTAGGAGCGTTTATTCATGCTTTTATTTTTGTTATTGTTTAAGCAATGATTGCTCCGGCAATAGTTGCTGGACGTAGTGAAGTAATTTTTTAAATTGCTCTATATCTCTATTTTACTTCATATTTTGAGTCTCAATCATTGTTTTTTTTTGTTTGAAGTAAAAATTCTGCTTACAAAATAAAACAAGTAAGAAAAAAAAATTTTGTACAGAGCAATTTTTACCCGATTTATTTTGCTCATGAAAATACGACCTTCTAAACAGAAACACTATGACAATAGAGCAGCTGCAATGTTTGACCAGATTGCCATTTTCATGAAAAGTATAACATAAATAAATAAATAGCGTTAAGTTCTATCATAAAGTAGCATATGTTCCTATTATAATTATGAAATAGTTACTAGTTTGCAGGTAAAGATTGTGAATATCCCATCAAACTATATGAGTTCGAACCGCTTTGTTACTTTATCATATTGAAATAAAGTTTTTTCTTTAATTTATTCTCAATACAAAATGATGTATTTATTTTTTATTTGCATCACTTTGCATTAGGCAAACTTAACGGCTCAAAATGAGACCATATTATACCGCTACTGTGTTATAATAAATAATCGTATTATATCACGAATAATGTTTAATGAATTTTTAAAAAAATTATAAAAGTGATATTAAGTAATTTATTTACCACTTTTTAACGAATTGAGAAAATATTGAATTTCCCATTTTACTCTTAGTTTTGTTTTTTTATTAGTCAAATTGTAAAACTAAGTCTAAGCACATCATATGGCTATCTTATGGCGTATTTGTGTCAAGTTATTAGTTAAAGCTTTCGAAATTTACATACCTATACTTTTATTTTCGATGTTAATATTTGAATTTATTCTATTTAAAATATCATTTTAAATCAAACTATAGGAAACAAGAATTACAATAGATTTTTTAATACTTAGCTGTGTATATTTGTTAATACTTATTTATATCAGTGCAAAAGGAACAGTCAAAGATAAAATACCTACTAATAATTTATTTTTTATTACATTTGTAATTTTACTCTATATTTTATATAAGTATATTGAAGTTATTTATAAAAGTTTATAATTAACATGTAAATAACAATTTCCTATGTTCAAGGAATTCATTTCTACGATAAAATTAAAGATTGGAGTTTCAATTCAATTTAATACATAGGTACCTAATCCATGGTAAATATGATAGACAAAACTGCGGTGTATTCAAATAGATAGGTACATCGAAAATTTTAATGTCCAGTTTATTAAATAAATGAAATGTAAATTTGTCAGTTCAAAAACTGAATAATTTTTGCCTAAGGTATGTCTAAAGATCACAAGATCATAATGATCTGAAGTAACCATAATGTTGTTGAACATGTGACCATAATGATGCTGAACATGTTACCATAGTGGTGTATAACATCTGACCATAATAATTTAAGCATGTGACCATAATGATCCTAAATATCTGATCATAATGATGTAAATATCTGACCATGATCTAAAACATGGGACCATAATGATTTAATACATGGGACCATAATGATTTAATACATGTGACCATAATGATTAGCTAAATTGAAACAATAGGAACCCAAATATCAGTTCATGATCTTTTTCAGGATCTTGCGTTACGTCAGAAAAAGTCTCTGACAGAAATTCCTATCAATAACTAAATAAATTACTACAAATTGTAACATCGACGAATATAATTTACGTTTAAGTTTATCTAAAATGACTTTTTACTTCATTTCTCGATGGCAAAAGGACAAGCCTATCGCATAAAAATATAGATACTTCCTTATATATTTAAAAGTATTGAAAATAAATACCTAAAGTTACTTCATGCACAGTATAGGGAATTTATTAATTAAAGTTATCTCGTCATCAGTCTTGAGCAAAATTTAATTGCAATTAACAAATGAAAGTCAAAGTCAGTGTCAATTTTCAATGATTATTTTTCATTGTGACTGCAGCCATTTACAATTGTTTGATTGTTGATTGCAATAGTCACCATTAACAATAAACTTTGTGTTCATTTATGACAGCCGCAATTAACGTCCACAATTAACAACTAATTAATTGTTAAATGCAATTGAATTTTGCCAAACACTGTCGTCAATTCATAAATAGAAAGCTTATAAATAATAATAAATAACAATGTTAAGGCACTGATCTAAGTACCATAATCACAATTTTTATATTATTATTATGAATTAACAAAGAATGAAAGTATGGAATGTGTGTGTTAACAAAGAAATAGAAATAGATAAACAAAATAATACAAAAAATAAAGTTTTAAGATTATTAGAAAAGACTTATATGATTTTATTTGAAATTTAAATATTACAAAACATTGCAAAATTTCACATTTTACTGACCCAATGTAATTTTCTCAAAAATCACATTATAAGGTATAATGGTTACCTACAGCCTATAGACTTAAAAAAAAAACATAAGCGCATACATTTAATTATTTCTGCATTGTGCAGAATAACAATACCGACAGAATTTACAAATATTCCTTTAACTTATTAATATGCAATAATGTCTTACTAACTACTTAAATAAATTAATTTCGTTATAAGTATAAATCGCCGTCAACAAGCAGTTGCCTTGACTCAATTGCGTTCGGGATTATTTACAAGTTCGTTTTTACCACATTCATTACCTTATTTACACTGGGTTTTATTTACAAGCGTATTTTTAAACACGTCCTGCGCGTATGGCTAAAAAACGGCACTTGATTGTCAAAAACACTATAAATACCAATATTAAATACGTCTAGGTCTCAATGGTATCTATATGACGACGGTAGAACGTAGTCACTAAAAGAATACAGCGCGTTTGCGTACCAGTGTACGCCTTTTGGTACCTCTTCAGTTTTACTCCATTCAGTCCACCACCGAAGAGGAGCCATGGCTTTATGAGCCAGAGTATGGCTGTTGACGAGTGCATAGCAAGACGCTAAAGCACCGTCCACTATTATAGTTCCAGATTTCGTCAAAGGTGCGTACACGCCACTTTTCGTCAAAGGTCGAGTCCTAATAACTTTTGAAGGTCTCATAACGCTTCCCGGTCCTTTAGTGAGTAGAACGTCACCAACTTTTATGTTGGCAGCGAATAGCTCCCGGTAACCTTCCGCGGCTGCTAGGAGAAGAAGATGGGAAGGTGTAGTAGTAATTGTCACTCCGTTATCAGCAGTCACTTCTATGAAGGCTCTCGTTGCATTTAGGTCTCGGTCAATGAAGGTAAGAACCTGAAAGTTAATATAAAAAATTATATTTAGTCAATCGTTTTAAATCTTTGAATAAAAAAATAGATGATAGCTTAGTATCTTCATTTATTAAGGGGCGAAGTAACAATTTCTGTTAAGATAAAATAAACTTTATTGATATATTTTATTATTGCCTCAGTGGCTCAAATCACTCGATCCTGCCTGCTAAGCTAAAGGTCGTGAGTTCGAACTGAACATTTGTGTATGTATCGAATCTGGATATTTTCTATGTAAAATATGCATTTATTAATAAATATATATGTATTTGTATCAGTTGTCTAGTGCCCAGTACAATACAATACATAGTAAGACTAGGGACCAGTCAGGGTTCTGTTTAATATGTCCAGGAATATTTATCATTATGATTGATTTACTCTTTATTAAAAATAACTAGTTACTTAGCTGACAGACAAACTATTACATAGAAAAAATGTCCATAGATATATCCTCATCTATAATCTGCGACCTGTAAGCAGATGGCGCTGTGTGATATCTAGGAATATTTATCATTAATAGGGTTACTAAGACTCCGCTGTCCGTCCGTACGCCCGTCCATCTGTCCGTCCGTCTGTCACCAGGCTGTATCTCATGAACCGTGATAGACAGTTGTAATTTTCACAGAAGATGTATTTCTGTTGCCGCCAAAACAACAAATACTAAAAAACAGAAACCGTGAATTTTTTGCCTTTGTTATAGATAATGCTAGATTACTAGTACTAGACTCGCACTTGGCCGATAAAAAATTAATAGTAACCTAGCTGACTAACAAACTATACATGTAAAATATTTATAGATATGCATAACCATCTGTAGGTACCTACGTAAAAGGCTTGTTTAAATTGTGTGTGTGTGTGTGTGTTTTTCCTGATATGCTAGCCGATTAAATCAATCGATTTTGTCAATTACTACATATATGGATGCGGAGCAAATAATGCATTCCAATCCATATTGCATTTCATTTTAAAAGTAATATTTGGCATGTTTCATACATTACTCCTAATAGCAATTTAAAGTTTTGTTTTAAACACAAAAACAGAGCGAATGAAATCTTACCTCAGAATATATCATTCTGCCCTCATCATCAGCAGCGAGCACCTTTTCACCAATTTGAAGTGATGCGATGTCTTTCGGTCCTGATTCTGTGTCGACCATGGAACCAGAAGGGAAGCAGCCAGCGCCAGTGCCCATAGTAGATTCTGGAAACATTAACATAATCTATTATTACTAAACTAGTAGAGTACATTACTTTATACTTATAAAGTGTTAACATTAATAAATAATACCCAAATTTAAAAATCGTTCTAAGCCCTCATTAACTTACTGGAGGGGCACAGGCCTCTCCTTTGTAGAAGAAGGCATAGAACATAGTACACCACACTAGTCTAGTGCGAATTGGCGGTGGAGGATGTTATCCAGCTAGTAGCTACTGGAATTTAAAGAGTGTTAAAGCCACATATAAAGCCTCTAAATTATCTTTTCGACTGCTGTAGTAGGTATAATAACAGCCTGTATCAACGGTTTTACGTGTTTTCTAAAGCGCAATGCTCAGAAAATGCTAGGCGATTACTTAGCCAAAGACTGACTACAACCGAAATGGCTTAACTTCGGATATCTTTCCAATAGGCAAATGTTACCTCACTTCGGATATCTTTCCGGTAGACAAATGTTACTTAACTTCGGATGTCTTCCCGTTAGACAAATGTTACTTAACTTCGGATGTCTTTTCGATAGACAAATGTTACTTAACTTCGGATGTCTTCCCGTTACACAAATGTTACTTAACTTCGGATGTCTTCCCCATAGGCAAATGTTACTTAACTTCGGATGTCTTCCCGGTAGGCAAATGTTACTTAACTTCGGATGTCTTCCCGTTAGACAAATGTTACTTAACTTCGGATGTCTTTCCGATAGACAAATGTTACTTAACTTCGGATGTCTTCCCGATAGACAAATGTTACTTAACTTCGGATGTCTTCCCGATAGGCAAATGTTACTGGGCCACGAGCTCCTCTGCCCTCATTCAACAAAGGTAATCACAAACACCCATACGTGGATGATGTAGGTATTTATTAGTGGATACAAATGGTATGCCCACTACCGGGAATAGAACCCAAAACCTACTATTTAGTGAGGAAGATCACTACGTTCAGTTAGTATTTGTGTTTTTGTAATCAATTTGTAAAGGGATAATAACCAACAATTATAATTACCTATGTACTATATTATAACTATAGAAGAATCCCTTATTCATTTTGTATGTGGTCTAGGTAGCGGCTCCGTGCCTCAGTGAGTAATGACCTGCCTGCTGAACTGGGGCGTGGGTTCAATTTCCGCACGGGACAAACATTTATGTGATGAATATTAGTGTTTGCCACTGAGTGTTCTCTATGTACCCATATGCTATACTAACTGACCTTGCGAAAGTTGTTTCTTTTTTTCAAACAACTGCCACACCAACCTATTGTTAAAGGGTTGTACTATTTCAGAAACCTTCCCCGGTGTGTGCATAACAACTTACCAAAATTTTATTACAATCGGTTTACCCTCATTGCGCGAGTCCGACTCGCACTTATTCCTGCCTGACTCGCACCTAAATCTTTTTCTTTCTCAGAAACCTTCCCCAGTGCGTGCACAACAACTTACCAAAATTTCATTACAATCGGGTTACCCTTATTGTGCGAGTCCAACTCGCACTTAACCCTGTCTTACTCGCACTTAAATCTTTTTTTCTTTCTTAGAAACCTTCCCCAGTGTGTGCATAACAACTTACCAAAATTTCATTACAATCAGTTTACCCTTATTGCACGAGTCCGACTCGCACTTGAACCTTTCGGAAAACCCTATTGGATCCCGTAAATCGTATCGGATGCCTACGTCATACAAAGAACACACCTTCAAAGTTTCAGGTCTCTACGATCAGCGGTTTAGGCTGTGCCTTAATCCTTCAGTCAGTCATTCAGGACAAAGCATTTTATGTGTTTAAGAAGATCTTTTTACAATGTAATCGTACATATATTTGTACCCGCTGTCTGTGTGTAAATGTGCAGAAATATTTGTATATTTATTTATTATTTAAATGTAGAAGTTTTTCTATGAGAAATTAAACTGGTTAAGCAACCAATCAGTAAGTTAACATTAAAACTCTCAAGTGAATATTTTAATTAATAAAATAACCATGCCTATATAAAACTGATACAATACAGTTCGTATCTACATACTTACGTCTGAACGAAAGCAATAAAATAAACTCGAGAACATAAAATCGACGAAGGGACGATAGTAAATTAGCTCGGAGCAGCCTTATCCCTTTAAGGAATAACGAGATTTCTCTACGCTCGTGATTCGTAATTAAAATCCGCTAAGATGCGAAACGAAAGAGAAACGAATCCTATGGTATTTCACCCGCCCTTCCTCCGAAAACCCGCTAAAAACCTACGCTTTTGTATTCATAATCTGTCGCCTTTTTACTAAAACATTATCCTATGAAACTAATATTCCTACACGAACAACAAATATATTTCTAAGAATATACTAATCATAATCTCGAAGTAAACTTTTTAAACCAAAATAATCAAATTTGATCCGTTTTGCAAACGATTTTTAGCTTATTGTCTACAAAAATGTCACTAAAAATACAACGTAGGATTCTGTTGCAAAAAAAAATTGTTTGTGTATTATCTAATGGTATTTATATAAATCCTTATCCAGCTTAAACTGTACCTGTGCGTAATCCCCGAATTCTGCAAAGCTACAAAAAGTTCTATTAAATTTTTAGTCAGCTTTGCGTGACCACTGGGAAAGTAAACGAAAATGGAAAGAAAAGGAACCGCCCAAATGTTCATTTTATTACAATTACAGTGAGTGGTAGTAATTATACGCGTAACTGACTTTTTTTGCCGCTGGCGTCCGTTTACGCGAGCTCGTTAAATTTTGATTTGTTGTGTAACCGGGCGATAAATTCTCTGCTCCTCATACCCGGAGTGTTCACAAAAGGGCGGTTCGTATTACACAATGACGCCACAAATTACATTTTGCTTAAAGTCAAACGCTTTGTCCATGTTTGTTTGTTACTGCGTGAACACATCACACGAATCATTGAATGGGTGGCGGCCACCTTTGCCACTTTTTTTCTTATCTGAGTGCAATTCATCACCGAGATTTGTATCTATTTATATTTTTACAGGCTATTTAAAGTTAACATTTCCGGTGACGTATTTAATGGCACCAAATTTCTTTTTAAATAAGTTAGCTTTATATAGGTAGGTATATGCGTCAGTGTAGATATGTGTATGTATTTGAGAAAGTGGTTGTTAATTTATGTGTGTGCTTAAAAACATATTCAAATATAAATATATAAAGGGTTGTTGCGAGTTTTGTTGGTAAGAAGTGAACTCAAAAATTATTGCACTTTTTTCAAAAAAAAAATGAAAGTTATAATGTAGGAACCTTATTTTAGATAAAACCCAGAAAACAAGCCAGTGCTTGCACAATAGCATGCCACTCATGCCAACTTCTTGCACGACATTTGAGTTTTTGGCATGCAAAGTGGCGACAACGCGGGACTGCGAACTCATTCCAAAAGGCAAGTATGAATGCCAAAAATCAAATATCTATCGTGCAAGTAGCTGTTATGCCATTGTGCACGTGTATTCTGTGCTTTAAATGTACCTATAGGCTATATTCTTCTCAACAGTTGAAGGATTCGTCAACTTTCATCAGAATGGTCATATTTAAAATCACACTGTTGTTTGCTTAAAGTTTTTTTTTATATATTTATCTGTTTAATACCGTAGAGGCACAAAAGGTGTAAATAGCTGCTTTTGTTTTGCACTTCGGTACCTAGACATATGTTTAATAATAAATCACCTAGGTACACTATAATATTGGTACTTACCTACCTAAGCATTGCTATATTCTAAAATCCTATTAAAAGTGTATTTTAAACCTACATGGTTCAATTATTTTCCAAAAACAAGGCTAGTGTAGGGAACTGGTGTAAAATAATAACCGACATTATTTACCTGCCTAATAAACAAATAGTTAAAGTTTATTTTGTGCCAGGAACTAAATAATCAATGTGATCAACAAACAAATTTTGTGCTAGTAACTAAATAATCAATGTGATCAACAAACAAATTTTGTGCTAGTAACTAAATATTCAATGTGATCAACAACCAATTTTTTGCTAGTAACTAAATAATCAATGTGATCAACAAACAAATTTTGTGCTAGTAACTAAATAATCAATGTGATCAACAACCAAATTTTAATGTTCGAAAAACACAAGTTTAAGTACCTAATTAATGTTTTTAGAATTTCGTTCCAAAAAGTACAAATCACTATTTATTGTCAATTAGCAATAAAATCATCAATTTCATGAAGATAATGGTTACTAAACCTGTAATGTAGGCAGGCAATTGTTACATAAAATACTATAATTAATGGCTTTAACAAGGGGCTGACAATTAAAAACAAACTTAATTACAATCAAATATCAATCTCAAATTATCATCTCGTATTAATTCCAATAATTTTAGATAGGTACCTACTTACATTGCAATTACATTTAGTGATGTAAATCTTAATAATACAGCGTAGGTATTTTATTATGTGGCTTAAAAATATTTCTCTAGTAGGTAGGTATTTTAAACTGTCTAGTAGTAGTCTAGTAGTACTGACAACCTAGTCACAGAAAGTCTCAAGTCCTATACATAAATTCCTTCGTAACAAAAACTGATTCAAAACTTCGTCAACCCTCATTAGACAACCAAATACGTTAACCGATTAGTTTAAGAATTCTAATTTAAACGATCGCGAATAAAACAAAAAAACTTTCGAATTTCAAACTAAAAGCTCTATGGCTTTTGAACAGTCAAAGTGAAGATGCGGCGATAAGAGTACCGGCCGGGGAGCAAGTTGGGGGAGTTGGGGGGAAGGGGGGGGAAGGGGGAACCGTGCGCCGGCGCAGCCGAGTGGCCACAGAGACCCCGCCCCGCTTGAGACCACCGGGTGCGCTAGGCGGATCGCTCCACAACGCTGCCCATACCTTACGTACACAATAAATTGAAACATGTGACATTATTCATATATTTATCTGGTGAAATTGATGATACAATACAACTTGTTAGCGAAATATTAACAGCGAAAGCTCACGCACTGATCTGTTATCGACAAATTGAAAGTTGTAGTTTCTTAAAATAAAATTTAAAGATCTTAAAGTTTATCCTAAAAATACAAAATGTTTCATAAGTTTTTTTTATTAACTATTTATTATTTAAAATTTTTAGGGTACTTATAAGTAATTGAGTAATTACGCAGTTAACATTTTTCAATTTGTTGCCTTTTTCGAGAATAACCTACATATTTTTCTGCAAAGAAACTTTTGGTAAAAAAACAACTTTATGCAAGCAAGATTATTTTTAAATTTAAAACTAATTTCTTTTTACATACATCGGCACCGAGACGGAACATGCGAGGTCTCAGAGGTTGATTATACAAGAAGTAAGTACTTATGCCCGTTAAAATAAAATTTAAAATGCTAAAAATTATTTTCTTTCTTACCAACCACGTTAATCCAAGAAAAAATTAACTGAATAATCCAGTAGACTCTATGACATTAAATTCAACCTGTCCATATCCAGCTGCAGAAAAACCCTATAGGTACTTAAGTAGGTACCAGAAATAAATGATTATGCGAACCCAGTACAGATAAGTAAATAATACTGCACTAAGTTTTTATAGTTTGGATGAAGTCATCGTTTTTGGGGTTCCGCACCCGAAGGGTAATTAGCGGAACCCTATTACTAAGCCTCCGCTGTCCGTCCGTCCGTCCGTCCGTCCGTCCATCCGTCTGTCACCAGGCTGTATCTCATCAACAGTGATAGATAGTAAGACAGTTGAAATTTTCACAGAAGATGTATTTCTGTTGCCGCTATAAAAACAAAAACTAAAAAAACAGAATAAAATAAATATTTAAGGGGGCTCCCATACAACAAACGTGATTTTTTTGCTCAATTTTGCTCGATATTGATAACAGCAACAGGTAGACGATTAAAATATTATAGATAATGGTACGGAACCCTTCGTGCACGAGTTCGACTCGCACTTGGCCGATTTTTTTTATTGTATATATAGTATACCATCACGAAACTTGTCCCCGAAGGGGTAGTCAGAGAAGTTACGAACGTATGCCAATGGTATGCCGTCTCACAAACGTGCTAGATGGTGAGCCTATCGTCCCGTACCGTGCAAAAACCAGAGTTGATACAACTCTACAATTAACAAATTGTAACAATATCGGTTTGCCCTTACCGGGCATTGAGCCTAGGACATGGCAGCGCCACTCGGTCCTCCAATATATAGTTTGTCTAAAATTTAGTCCCTTATGTTTAATTTTACCGATTATCACTATAACTTATGGTTTTTAGATACGACCTACGGGGTATATAAAAACCCCTTAGTTAGTACAATGCAACACAAGCAGGGTTGTGGCGTTAGGCTCACCACCTGAAACGCAGGAAAAGGTTGGTTGGTTGGTAGGAAAACGAGGCTGTCCTCCTCATTGTAATGTGGGTGTGTAAGCAGCCACTGGTTAACCCCTATATACATACGTACATACTTATGTTCACAAAACATGAAAATATTCTTGATTGTTGATATTCTTCTACCAAGATAGTTCGAGGATAGGCACCCCCATCAATTTATTAAGTATAAGATCAATTCCCTCTACGTCTACGCCTATAATTCTCTACTACACAAAACAAGCCATTTTATTTATATCGTATGGATATCAATTAGTCTGACCTCAAGGCTGGATGTACACACTAATCATGCAAAAGCCGAAGCGCGTCGACCATGATTCATACACCGACCCATGCGAAATGTATCTTTTTACAACAGAAAATATACACGAGTGTAGACATCGAGATACTGTCTGGCGTACAACAACCATCTCACCTAGGGTTGCCACTATATGGTTGGAGAAAAGAAACAGCGTTTTATTTTTAATGTTTTAAATAAGTATATATTTTATGTATTAAAATAGATGAGAATATCTATTACTATTCTCTCGCAACTTCACATTCCTAACAGAAACGACTCTTTAAGTAACAGCCGAAGTGGCTGGAGAAGAATAAAAACAATACTATTTTATTAATATTTTTAATTCTTCAGACGCATTCTTTAAAACATTACTCCACTACATAGTTGTCAAAACGGTATTTTGGAAACTTACATTGTTTTTTTTGAAACAATATTAAAAACGGGAAAAAGTAGAAAGGACTGTTTTTACAGTATAGTGGCAACCCTACTCTTACCATATGGTCACTATATGTAGACACTTATTGTGATATATTGCTGTAAAAAGTATGATAAGGCTGTTACAGATGTAATATAAATTTTACACAAATGTGTGTAAGCCATCAAATTATGGCAAAATTATAATTTTGTTACTTTATGCTAGCCAATAAATTTAATGAAACAAAACAAGCTATTCAAATTTAAATTTCTTTTTTACGTAGTGTTGTTAGCAAAGAATATTTTTATTTATCTGCATAATTATATACTAAAAGATAACTAACTGACTCACAGACTGACTGATAGGTAATTATGCACAGCCCTAACTGTTGGGTCTAGAAACTTATAATTAAGCATGTAAGGAACCCACATACTAATCTTATAGTTCGTAGTGTCAAATCTAGTTAACACATCGTAGGGTTCCACAAAAAAAGAATTTTAAAAAATAAATCCCCTATTTTGGTGGAATGAGGATGGAAAATTGATTCTGTATAAATAAAGAATGATAAACATACAATATGGTGAAATAAATATAACTTTTTATTTTTTCATTAACATGCATATGTATGTACAAATCTATGTACTAAAGGTATCCAATTAATTTATTATTGCTTTAATAATGCAATAGGTATCTATGAATAATAAATACCTACAGCTAAACGATACTTAACGGGAGCAATCTGCAAACAATAAAGGAGAATATACAAGGGCTTCGCTTAAGATAATAAATTTAAATAAAACTCTACTCGGCTCAATCCTTTCTTAAATGCGCTCGATGCTCATTCTAAACGATTTGAATCTGCAATTCATCTTTATAACTGAGGTTCAGTAGCAAAATATGAAGTAGGTAGACTTGAATAGGTAATGCAAGTTGCCTTTCTAATACATACACGATCTATGCAAATAAAAGATGATAGTTTTCTCGTTTGTATTGTGTTAGTTCATATACATATACGGACAAAAAACAAAAGGGAAATTCAAAAAAAAAACCTCAAGAATTTTGAATAATTAGAGTATGTTAAAGCACTGTTGATGTGTTTCCTCAAAAATTTTCAAAACTTTGAAAAAGACTTATTGATGCATGCCTATTTCGAACGCTTACCCCTTAGAGTACTAGGCAGACACCGAAAGCACTATGCTACTACGGCTACTAGAACAGTTTATAGTATTCGATTCGATTCGATTCGATTTCGACAATCCTTCGAGATAAGCCGTGATTTGAGAACCGTTATATGGAAGAGCATTGGTACTTTCATACAATTTTAATAATTTTGTGTACTATTCATAAACGGATATATCTCATCATTATACCCGAAATAAGTAAATAATAAAAGATTTATGGATACCTAGTAGAAACGACTTTTGAGATATAAGCCAGCCTGTAATTGTGATAATGGAAATTACATACATCTATTGCTTGACAGAAAAGGTCACTAAACGAGACAAGTCACAAATTATTCCAGTGGGTGAGCGGTGGAAAGTAGTGCAGGTGTGGGAACGGGCAGGGTAGCCACAACCTTCCGGGATGTTGCGTCTCAGGTGTCGAATCCGAGACTTTCGCATGCATGCCTTGCGCTCACTCAACCGGACCTCACAACACTTCTATCTTTATCCTTAATTAATTAAACATTTTATGAGTAAAACTATTTTTATCGCATCTTCTAAAAAAAAATTAAACTATTATAATTAAAATTACCAAAAAATACCATTAAAAGTTATTTATATTTTTATTTTATTTAACTGAATTGCAATTATATAATAATATCTTTGTATTTTTATATAGGTAGGTACATCAAACTAAATATCAAGCGAATCGAAGAAAAAATATACAATTGTAAAAGATATCCGAAAATAATATTTCAATATAGATATTACTGTTAGGTAGGCTTGATATAATATAAAAGCAATTATTATATTTTTAAAATGAGAAAATATCCGTCAGCCATCAGCATTAAAGCCTTAAGGACATTAATAAATATCAATTTGTACGTCGTCACCCAATATTTGAATTCGCTTTTCAACTAAATGCCTAGGCAGGTCGCTCAGTATGGAAAAGAAAATTATTATAAAAAAGATTATTACATAAAACGTAATTCAGTGGCTCTTCCCGCTTCGCTCCCACGAGATTATCATAATAAAACCTAAACCTAAGCCACGTTACCTATTTACAGTACGATTTATGTACCTACCTAGGCATTTAGTTGAAAGGCGTATTCAACTTTCGGGCGCTGACATATATATATTATCTTTACTTTTGAAAATATAGGTTAAAAAATAAAAAACAAGCTATGACACTTTTGATTTTATTGCAAAAAGACATTTTTTCAAAGCTTTCGTGCATTTAGTTAACTGTCTACCGAAATTAAATCAAAATAATAGTCTAATTTAGTCTACAACATCTAACTCAACTCCGCAGCTATCTTGTAGTAGCGACCAAAACGACGTAACCCATTACACGACAAGGTCCTCGTGAGTCGTCGTGACCTGCTCCGGCCCTCGAGACGGCACAAATGGTCATGCCCCATTTGCTGCGTGCTCTTCCTATGTTGAATATTCTTAAAACATTTACTAAAATTTACCATTACTTAATGAATGACTTATTAACTAAGGATTTAAATATAATTGAAATTTAAAATTTGCGGCGAGCATTAAACGTAAGGGGTGATTCCATTTTTAACGGGTCGGTAACATAACATAACAAAGGTATACTATATGAATTTTGCAAATGGTATTTATTCAAGAAGACAAGAATTCTAGATAATTTTATACCAATTGCATGATTCGACAATACAATTATATCGATCTTATGACGATAATCGGATAGCGAATAAGGTTGTGAATTTCCCCCCTGGGCCTCGTTCAAATACTAGTAGGCGAGTTTCGTGCTGGCTCTTTCTGTATTGTACGAAAATGTATTTTCTATCCTGGTGTCAGTGTTACCTTTTTGTTAACCCAAGTTAGGTTTATGAACGCGCCACTGAGCGGGCTAACACTTCATAGCCAAAACTCCAGTCGTATGGCAAACACTTTTAGATACTTACATTGCAATTACATTTGGTGGTGAGTTATCTCAATAATACTATTTGATTTTGTGACACAAGGCAATTTTACAACAAAATTTAATTTGTGATGAAATCAAATTTACAATTTATGATTATAATACATCATACATAAGTTTATTTCATTAATATTTAGATGTAATTTATTTAACGCACTAGGATTTACCAAATACCTACACTCTACAGATATTGAGAGATTTAGATATTGGGAAATTCCAAACGATTTAAATGACTAACTGTTGATTTGTTTTTAAGGCTGGTGATTGGCGCATCAATCGTAACTAGGAAAGTGCCTATTTAAAATGTATGCGCTGTAATTTATAGCTAAATCTAGACGGTGGGAATTCCTAAACAATTCACAATAACAACCATCTATTCTTCAAAATCTTGAAGTGGCTAATTTTAATTCGAATTGCTTTAGTTATCGACCGAAGTGGCGTAGGGGTAATGCATTGGATTTCCGTGTTGAAAGGCTCGGATTTGATTCCCGGAACGAGCAACGTAAAGTTACAGAGACAAATTTGTGTAATGTAAAGACTAACGTTACTAACCTGGCCATCGATTATTATTTTCGAATAATAGATCATGTACTTGACAATTTTCAAGCTGACTGTATTAAAGACAATTATTAGTTTAAATAGATTGTAGTTAATAATTAAGCTTTTTAACGACTAAAAAAAAATACGAGTTATATTGCATTTGAAAAATAAGATATATTAGATAAGCAAAACCTGTTTTTGATAAATTTTATTTTTAAAAATTTAAAACGAAATAAAATTATAAATTATACATGTTTCTTGTAAATGATTACTTTTTCCAACAGCTTCGTTTTTCAACGAGATTATAGTAATTAATTTTGCAGTAGGAAAAAACACATTTGTAAGCCGACTCTTACATGACAAATAAGAGTTCATTTGAGCACCTATCTGCAGAAAGAAATAACGAGTTCTACGCTCGGGGGCTAGGCAGAGATATTAATTATAACAATAACTGCTCATGAATATGGAAAAAATACTAAGGATATAGCTATTTCTTATTTGCGAGTATGTATATTTGTTTTTGCATAATTTAAAATAAAGTTGTGATCAAAACATTTGATTACATAAATAATTTAACAAAATCAATAGCGTATCATATAAGTAGATAGGTAACATAGTCAAGATATCCCTTTTGAAAATAATAATAATATTAAATACTAGACTTCGCCAGCGGCTCCGCCTGGTAGCTATAGTTCGATTAAGCTCGGTTATAGTTATCCCCATGAGAATTTTAGAATTTTTCAGAATAAAAAGTAAAAAAGTAGGCTATGTCCTATTCCAGGGCCTAACTTATATGTGTGCCAAGTTTCATCTCGATCTGTCCAGTGGTTGAAGCGTGATTTGGTAACAAACAGCCAAACATCCAAAAAATCCAAACATCTATACATTCAAACTTTCACATGTATGTATATTAGTAGGATAAGTAGGATGAGTGCAGCCATTTTTCGTTACTCTTGCTTGTGACCTCTTCTGCCCCAACCTTTTTTATAAAAGGAAGTTAACTAAATAAATGCCATCACGCCACCTACTGCGATGAGCAGAACAACGTACCTATACACGAGCCAGCTAGTAATAAATTAAATTAAAAGACGGGTCAACATAACAATAAAAAATTAAAAATAACCACAAGGAAAAACCTAACAACACAACTAATAACCGAAAACACTAAACTATTCATATAACTGCCTATTGACGTCACCACAATGTACCTACCACTTAGCCTAAGCACTAAGCTACAAAAAACGTATCAAGTCGAGCAAAAGAAATAAATTGAGAGGATCCGATACAAAAACGATGGCCAATAGTCGATGTAGTCTTATTGGTGCGACGATTGGACCGACACCACACCCTGGTCAGTTCATACAAAAACCGTGTCAGTCGTGGCTACTAACACTACGAAAACAAATTACATGTGTAAATGCGCAAATGTATGCCTGTTCTACGTGAGCGGTCACAAGATCGTAACAGAGGAACAGAATCGACTTTCGAAAGGGCCAGAGAGTGAACATAATTTTATTTTTATACCACCGCCTGATGGTAAGCGGTGACCGTAGCCTATGGACGCTTGTAACACCAGGGGTATCACTCGCGCGTTGCCGACCCTTCAGAAATCTAATAACTTCTTTCTTGAAGAACCCCACACCGTAGTCCTTAGAGAAAACCTTGGCCGGGAGTTCATTCCACAACCCACGCGTTCGCGGGAGGAAGTTTTTCTGAATACTCTATGTATATCGTGTCTGTACGTTAATTTAACGTATACAAGCTTTTGTGCTTGTCTGCGTGGCTGCAAATTATATCGGAGTAAGCTTTGCACTAAGGTTAAATGTGAGCTTCAATTATGACACGTTACAAAAATTGTGAAGCTAAGTAAAGATTAAACAATGATAAATAAACTCGTTACGCTCGACACAAATTTATTGTTAACACATTTTAAGAAGTTATTAGATTTCTGAAGGGTCGGCAACGCGCGAGTGATGCCCCTAGTGTTGCAAGCGTCCATAGGCTACGGTGACCGCTTACCATCAGGCGGACCGTAGGCTTGTTTGCCACCTTAGTGGTATAAAAAAAAAAAAAAAAAAAAATGTTTTGTTTTAATCAATGTTTACTCTCTCGGTATGTTGATTTAAATATGAACACTTGTATAAATTACAATAGCCATAATGTTCCGTATTTGTTTCTATTTTAATTGTAAACTATCATAATTGACTGTATTTTTGTGCTATAACAGTAATCGCAATAATGTTATACATAATGTTTTATTGTTACTATTCCAACTGACAGTTCTGAAAGTTCATATAATCCATACTGATATTTTAAAATGTGAAAGTCACTCTGTCTGTCTGTCTGTCTAACTGTTACCTCTTCACGCTTAAACCGCTGTACCCATTGAGATGAAATTTGGCATGGAGATAGTTTGAGTCTTGGGGAAGGACATAGGCTACTTGAAAACGTCAAGTGTGAGTCGGTTTTTTTCTATAATTGAGAGGCTGCCGATGAAATCCTACACCGATCATTTAGGGTGGGTGGAACCGCGGGCATAAGCTATTTGTCATATTTTATAGAATTAATATTCATCATTATCATAATCGTCTATTTTTTGGAAAGTTGTAACTGATAAGGGGTGCCAACTTTTTTTCGAACTTGAGGGACAAAGTCATTATGTTCTTTAAAATATACGGAATTTCCCTTTATGCCTTGCATTTTTAGTTACCTACACTTATTTTTATTTAGACTCAAAACCATACTTTACTGCACTCAACATATCTTTTTGTGTTTTGACATGTTTTTAAAAAGAAACACAATTAAAATCGTAGTGAAACATGTAAGTGATCGGTCTTTATTTCCACATGAAAAAAATAATAAATACTATCACATATTAACTACTTACTAACACTCAAGTATTATATGATAAGAATCAGTTATAAATTAATATAGCTTGAAACTAACTTGATAACTTAAAGAGATTGACCCGAAGCGCATTGCATTGTTAACTATGACGAATTTTCTCATTTGAATTCTAACGCAACATACATAGTTACCTCTGGCAAGCTTTATGAAAAGTGTATAAATACCACATCGAGAAATAAAATCACTCATCAATTTTTTTAAGTGCACATTAGTGTCAACGGAGTGGCATTACGGATCTAGTGCTCGGTATAAAATTCCACTTTATTGGCGTGTTAAACTGTTCATATAACACGGCTTCGCTATTACTTCAACCAGTTTTGAGTTATAAGTATTGATAAGACTGGTCCAGGTCTAGATCCAGTATGTACTCTTATATCTAATATGATATTATAAAATTGTAAAAAGAATTTCTAAACATTGTACATTAAAGATCGTTTACTAAAAACTTAAATTAGGAACGCTAGGTTATCTTGAAATTATGGTTTTTGATTTTTTCCTTCTTTGTTTGTTTGAGCATTACGCGATTGTAATGCAACTTAAAGGGCAAACAAGGTGATGTCCGATATTGATACAAAGGATCTTTTCATACCGCGAAAAATAAAAGTTAACAAGTCCAGGCTAATGTTGTTTATGAATGCTTAAAAAAATTATATATATATTTAATAAATTATAAATTGTTTCAACGTTTTGATTGCATACGTTTAAATGTCAGATTATACTCGAAATTTAATTTTTTATAATGTTTTAAATAAATATTAATGTTAATTATGTGGCTAACGCAGCTTTAGTTGTGTATATTTTGTAACACCTACTTTATTATAGATTCGTTTTCCATTTCCGTATTACAGGAAGGTCTAAAATCAACTATTTAAGCGGTTTATTACTACAAACCACCTATATCTTGTTCTGCTTTGTAATTACAAATGTTATAGCATAAAAAGACCATAACTTTCTTCCAAGCGAAAATAGTTAAAGCATCGATGTAACCTCGTGCACAAATCGGCCTTGACCACAGCATAGTCTCAGAGGCCGCGGTCAGCATACGGACACATTAATTATTTATAAACCAAATTAACTATAAACAGTCTACGAAAGAACAGATACGAGGAATATTTGAATATACATCGGTACAAATTGACCAAGTCGGAGAGAATACAACGTTCCGAGACTGAAACAATGACCCGGGCAAAACGTGTTTTCGGATCGTATTAAAACATTCTTAGCCTATGATATATTAGTTTTTTAGTTAGGTGTAATATTGGCTGAGATACCTAAACGTTAAAAGGTTTTATCTATTTACGAAACAACAAAATGTACCTAACATTTATACCTAAAAAATGGCGACAAAAACCTTATAATATTTGGGCTTCTAAATTATGAATCCATTCAACTTGTTAGGTATATGGATATTTTTAAACTTACCTACTTTATTAGAGGTACAAATGTAAGTTCTTCATAAATCCGAAAACAATTTTTTAACAAAATGGCGAAAAAATTCTTATTTAAATATTTATTTCTCTAAATGATGAATTCATTCGACTTATAATGGATTTATTTTAACTAAAATTAAATAAAGGTTCTCTCTGTTTAAGTTTATTTTGAATTCAAAAACATTTTTTAATATATACCTAACAGAATGACGATATTATTCTTATTTGATATTATTGAGCTTGTAAGTTATAAATCTGTTTACCTTATAGGCAATATACTTAGGTAAATAGTTTAGTATTGTAGCTTTAACTAACTAAGGATGTCCGTATTGAAGTACTTCATAAATCTCATAAAACATTTTCTTAGAAATATTTTTATAGACTACAAAATTATCTGAAAGAATTTTTAGAAAGACCCATCTGCAACTTTAATTGGAACTATGCGAGCCGTCGGAATGCCTCCATTATATCTCAAATATATGTATATACGGCTCTCTCATCGTTATGGGCTTATGGTGGATACACATATATAGATATAGGTAGGTAGCCATTGAATCACCGGCGTAATTATAGAAGTGGGGGATTGGTTGGATGCGCCCGAGTGGGACAAGGATGAAGATATTGTGATGGTGTTGTGTGAAAGAGATAGTTGTTAACAAGAGTCTTGTTTGATCGACGCCGCCGGGTTGCGGGCGCGGGAAGCTGTCTGAGATGCATTCTTGTTGTAAAGTTCAACTGTATATTTGGCTCATCCCGTAGGCTACTTTGTACAGTTATGTACCACGTGGCTATTAAAAATATACATTAAGGTTATTTCGACATATTTTTTTTTCATACAAACTGCTTTATAATAAATATTTTGAAATCTTTGAATATTTTTATTTTACTAAGCGTCAAATATACCCAATCATTTATCACTATTTACTATAGTTGCAAAAAGATATTATCATCTACAAAATGCCAGTGATTTATTAAAGAATTACAGTTTTCACTAGATTGATTTAAAATAAATACCTACATGAAAAATAATATATATAAAATAAACCAAGTTTATTATAAATAACAATTCACTTAGCATTAAACAAACTTTTTTACTTTTAACGATATAGTTAATAGTAGTATGATAATAACGCATTTTTCTAATGTTTATATATAAGTAGTTAAAGCTATATTTAGTGTTGATAACGCAGTTGGCATGAAAAAAAATTACCCAAGATTCACCTTAAGTAGAGGAAGTATTATACTTAATTCACATCGAACTACGAAATAGACTGTAGTTTCCAAGACTAGAAATGTATTAGGTGTAGGTATTAATTTTATTTCAGTCAAATTTAATTTCACTGTAAACATTCCATCGGCATGTAAATAATGAATAATTATGTGTAAAACTTATTGACTTGTGTGTTTCTTACAAGTATTTGAATAGCTTTTTGTGACGCGTCGGCTAAGTAAGGAGCGTGTTGAGTGCGCGATACAAAAGACTTAAACGCGCTCCTAGCGACAGCTTCGGTAGCTTTTATGAAGTTTTAACTTTTCACTATTGGCAACACTTCGAAATTGAAATAAGTAAGTTTCTTACTTTTAACTATAACTTCCTAAACAAAGGTTTAAAAGAATGTCAAATTGTGTGTTATATCTTCTTCAATATAATTGACGACAGAAGGAAAGGATATTTATTTGTTTTATTTTTCCGCTTTAAACGTATTTAAGTTTATACAATAATATTATTAAGTCCTTACACAAAGTAAGTTTGCATTTTTACATTTCATTAATTTCAAATTTTTTTTTTGACAAAATTTGTTTACTAGAAGTCCTTGTGCACTAAAAATCTTTTGAATTAATAATCTTAGTCTAGTGATGTGCTTTGCTGAAGCCAACATCTAGCTACCAATGTCATAGTGAAACCTTTCGGCCATCTAGTTAAAAAACTTCTAGCGCCTCTTTGTATTAGGTTGTATTTGTTAATATTTAAACCCATCATTAATTGTTAGGTATAAAAACAAAAAAAAAATTATAAGATTTGTCAATTACCATTATCCATATCCATACAAATATCATAAATGCGAAAGTAACTCTTCCGTCTGTCTCTCACCTCTTCACACTTAAATCGCTGTACCAATTAAAATGAAATTTGGTATGGAGATAGTTTGAGTGCCGGTAAAGGACATAGGCTACTTGAAAACGACAAGTGTGAGTCGGTTTTTTTTTGTATACCTAATTGAGATGTTGCCGTTATAATCCTACACCGATAACGGAACTTAGGGCAGATGCAACCGCGGGCAAAAGCTACTTCTATATAATTTCCTAATCCAAACAATTCGAAAAGTGCTTGTTAGATACAAAGGTTAACTCATTGTATATTCGTGTGATTTTAACACGATTGCTTAAGTAACGCTTATGATAAATTCCATAAACAGTTAAGACGACATTGAAAGGGCAGACAAGTCAAGTAATCGTCTTTTGTTGAGAACTATAGGCCTACTTTATACAAGTTAAAATAATTATCAAAAAAAAACAATTATATACGAACCTGTTTTGACAGAACAGTGTATGTGGCCCCGACTCTTGTAAAACACATAATCGAACCCGGCGTCGACGGCGAGCCGCGCCAACATCCCGTACTTGGTTCGGTCACGGTCGCTGGTGGTGACGTCTACCGCGCGACCTTCGTAGTGCAGCGAGTGCTCCAGGTGAGACCACTCTTCGTTCCAACCCTCGATCACTCGCAATCTCACCCCCGGCCACTGGTTCATTACGCTGATGGCTAGCGTGTTCAGTTTCTCTTTGCAGCGCTGTAATTTTTTAAAGTACTGTTTAAATTTTGAGTGGAAATGTTACATAAGCATCATTTGATTATCATCACTATCATTATCGTTTTTGTCAAATCAGTCAGATGCCTTATGCCCATAACCTTAAAAATTCTAACAGCTGCTTTCTCAAAGGAGAGGTATATGCTCTTATAGTACAAACAATGGCTGAGGTAGAGGCAGGTAATCACCATCGCAATCCGACTGTTGAACTACGTCATCTCCTATTATCTCTCCCATATCCTGTGTTATTTGACATACCTCTACCCTGACCAATCATCAAGCCTTCTGTGTTTGTGGGGGCATTTCTACTCTACACTTTACTACTCAAGTCGGTCAACATTCAAGAACCTTTTCAACCAAACGGTTCTCAATCTTTCTAACTAGATGGTTTGCCCATGGTCACTTAAATATATTTTACCAGCTAGGTAGATACGTTAGCGCTGTGGTACGTTACAAAACTCAAACATACAAAATCTTTAGGTACCAATAACTTGCCGAGTGACATATTACAATTAAATCATTTTTTTTCTTATTTAATTACCGCGTAAAATAAGCTTTGTGATAAATACTTTGTAAAAGTATTTGAGTAACACAGTTGTCATTAAACTTATTAAGGTAACAATTACCAAATATTTGGTTTTGTTGATCATTTTTAAGTTAAGAGTAAATATATTTTTTAATAAATAAAGACATTGATAAAATTAATATTTAATACAATTTTACAGAACAGGCGTAAATGTAGGTACAATATCCTCTATTGATTGAGTGCATACCCATGCACACAATCAATTAACTACCACATGCAAAGTGTCCGCGTGTCAATTATTTATTACTAATATTTGCAATGCAATTGACTTCGGCCACCTAAAAGGCTTTTAACTGGACCGCTTTGAATGCAACTCTAAGAAACAATCCACTCCAAAGACACGCAAGGCTTTTTGTTTGCATCTACTAAAGAACATACCAATAGACTCGCTAATAAATGGACAAACACTGCCGCCCATCTCGACTGGTCAACAGGATGTCGGGTATTTTGTCGTGGAAGAATAAATCAAATTAAAACGCACTGCACAAAGGGATCGACACATCGGACTGAATAAAGGAAATGTCAAAATATTTATAAAGAAAAGGGGACAATACATGGCACCGCATGGAACTTGTATTGTGGCGCGGTGTCAACTCACTCCATGCAGATTTCGCATCGAAAAAATAGTGAGATTGACGTAACGAATCGCACCATGGGCGCCCCGCTTGGCCTGAGTCCAGAGCATATTCAATTTAGCCAGACAAGCTAAAGCACCGTACATAATTACTTCTACGAAACCTCCAACCGCCTAATAAGAAGTTTTAAAAACCTTGCAATGTATTCGACTTCAGTTTATAACAAATTTTTCACGCTACAAGTCGTTTTGAATTACAATTTCACATCTTCATTCTGTCTAGCATACGTTGGTGTTTCGTGACTAATTTTATGGCTTTAATTTTGAGAGGCGTCAGTTGAAGAAGTAAGGTCTTGGCCGGAGGTTTACTGTTTGCCTCCAAGACGAGGCGGCCCCTAAAACAATCAACTGCTAACTGAAAGTGCAAACGCTGCGTGCACTTAAACGTGGGAACAGTCGGGTGATGAAATTAGGCCTCTGGCATTCATAAAAAACAAGTCAAGAGTGAGTTGAACTCACGCTTTTAGTGCCCCGGATAAATCACTTCACTTTGAAAATTTTAACCTATATTTTTTTCAATGGAAAGGAGCCTTGTTTGGTCAAGTAACAAATATTACTAACATAACTATGTTATGTACTTTTAAAAGGGGCTATTTAGGTAGTGCGTCAAAAATATGTTTCTTTTAAATAAATAAAGTTTTTCAAGAAAATCTTCTATTGAATTTTAGTAATTCCATAAATAGATTAGTTTCATTATATATGTACTTAGGTATGACGAACTTGTCTTCCTTGTTTCATTTTCGCATCCTATCCTAGGTCAAGCACTAAATAGATATTAAATAATAATCCATTAGCAACTACATACTGTGCCTATTACAGAATTTCCTAATCAATGCTTTACACATGCGATTTGGTGTCATGAGATTGGTGTTAAAAATACACACAAGATCAAACTTACATACATTATGACATAAGTTACGTATATTTATTTTTGTAAAACGCTGATGAATGTAATAAAAGATAAACAATTTTAAGAAAGCAAATAAGATAAGGAAGTACATATAATTTTTACATATTATCTTGTATCTTCCACTAACCTGACGTTATATTAAAAATTGGAAATAATAACTTTCTCAACTTTTAGCTCATCTCCTTTCTTTTCTTCTTCTGACTTGTCCGAACCAACAAACATACAGTACAGATTATTCGTATACATATTTACCAATTTGATTATCGGTTCCGGACTATCAATAAGTAGTCTATACGTATATCTCTATACGTAGAGCAGGTATTGTGACACTCACGGCGGCCCATTATAAATTCATTATGCATATTTTTAGTAAACAAGGTGTCGATCACAATGCATAGCGCAGCGGGACTCCAGCACCCAGTCCCAGAGTCTTCGCCCTGGCCCAGTACCTACTTCTACCTACCCTATTATGACAAATAAGAACCATTACCTCGGCGCCTAATACGGAGCATAATTTAATGTATAATTTCTTGATTCTGTGATGAACTGTGAGTTTATAAGATTTATGTAGGTACTAGGAGCGCATCAGTTGCTTAGAGTTTATGTGTCATTGTATGGTTATGACGTTCGCAACTAGTGTATTTTTCGAGAAAATATATAATCGTTTTTTTCTTTAGCCAGTATTGTACCTCGATAGTTTGATTGGGAGAACACTTAGACGGAAACCAAGGAATGCAGGTTCAAGAAGTTGATACTGGCAAGAAATTTTAAATTAACAATATCGAATAGGAATTATACCTTTCATATCAAAAATTAATTGCTTAAACTATTAAACAAAAATATATTTTACTTCAAAGGATAAAATGTAAGAAATGTTTAGTTATAGTTAATAAAGATAACTAAAAACACGTATTTTAACGACCGTCCAACGAGACACATCATCTCCGTCCAAAATACACCTACCTAAATTCAATTTCGCAAATTATCAAATTACACCACATCAAAAGCTCATATCCAGCTATATTGATACACAAAAAAATAATAACCGTATCGAATACCTAAGGTCAAGTTTTGATGTGAAACGACAAGCTACCTGCGCCTGGCGTGGCGAGAAACACTTGAGATGGCATAATGAAGGCCGTGAGAGAGAAAAGAAGCAAAAATAAAAAAAATACGGATCATCGCACTGCAGTGAATCCAGTAATACGATGCTATACTGCATTAAATTATCAACCTTGCAACATTAAGGCTATTGTTACTCTGCGATGTGTTGCACATATTTCATACATTTGTTAGATTAGCGTTTGGACGAAAACGTTTTTCGCGCGTACAGGTGTAGTATTTGTATGGAATGAAATAACTTTGATATCACTGACTGTTCAAAGACTTAAGGTTTGTTGTTAATAAAATGCTTTTATGGAATTTTTTATGTAACCAAAAATATTTAGCATCTTTAAATAGGTAGGTAATACCTTACTTAATGATTCGAAGTTCTTAAACCCAAAAAAGTTAACAGTTCTTCAACTATGTATGTTTTGAGTGATTATATTATATAAACGGTATTAAGAACTTACAAAAGCTCAAATACATAATTTACTGGCATTGCATAAATGTATTATATAATGATTTTTGTAAATATTATATGAAAATATAACGTGTTTTAATTAAGTTAAAGTTACCTACTTAATGTAACGCAGTATGTATAAAAAAAACTTGAGTCAGATTCACCTTAAGTCATTATTACATTATTTTTACTAATAGGTAGCCATATATGACATTATATCCAACGGCACCCATTTCTCCAAAGACCCATCACTATAACAGTCACTCCACAAGACCATAACAATATATTAGTATAATTAAATGCATCTTTACATTCCTTAACACGTAGTTTTTTGTACAAGGGAAGGAGTCCAAAAGCACCGACCAATACTGACTGGTTTTGATGTTATTTTTTTATCTGTGGAAACCACAGCAAATAGTTTAGGGGCAGTTTTTGTGACACCTTCTGGCCGTCCTTTTTACTTAATATTTAGTTTTGGAAACCTGCAAGAACCTCCCGTGTTTATTATATATTGAGGTTTCCACGTATTTTCTTGCATATAGAACTATTTTTCTCGGTATCTTCTTGGTAGTAAAATCATTCCGAATATAAATAAAAGTTAAATTGACGATTTAAAAGTGCTGTTTAAAAGTTCACTTAACTTAAAAATCATGACTTTGACTCTGAGTTAACTATATAATTGAAAACCCTATCATATTTCTAAACTGGTATACTAGATGTTGACTAAGGATATACGCTAATACTATAACAAGCTTCAATCAAAAACCGTCATGTGCATAGAAAGAAGTTATATTTTATAGAATCTTTAAGTAACCTAGAAAATAAACGTGATTTCTATATTAAAAACCCTAAAGATGTATAATATGATCAGAAAAATACGGAACGCAAATAACTTAAATTTGAGTCATAATAAGTAGTTCAAGAACTTCAAAGCCGCCACAAAATATTTTAGCGGTGCTATAACAGAAATATTAGCAGAATTCTCGTTTTTTATAGTATAAAATTATATTATATTTCATCGGATTGGGTGATAGCGGCTTTGGGAGGCACCGTGATGAATCTCTTACGACCTCTTTTATTCGCTTACGAATAGACACAGAAACCGCAAAGTATGAATCACTTTGTTTGGCGGCCATTTTGAATTTGAGATTTTGAGATCTGTCCGCCGTCACGCTATATCTCATAAATTATAAGCTAATAACAAATGAGAGCGTTTAGGTGACTTTACAGCCTTAAGTAAGAAAGATTTTTGTCTTTGTTTATTAAGTATAAAGGTTATCCCCTTAACATGTATCTTTATTATTTTTTTCTATAATACAATAATAAACGAACTTTCTGATTAATAAAAAAAACATCTCACACCGTTGACTTCAGTAATAAAAATGTTTCGTCGAAGAAATGGTCAAACAAAGATTTTTTAAAACGATATATTTATGAATATTATTGTAATTATCTTATATTACACTGAGTAAAACATGAAAAATAAATAAAATAGCAACGTTTTTTTCTTTTCCTAATAAAATTACTAGTCAAAATAATTGTCATGCCATTATCAGCCAATTGACAAAATATACCTTTAAAAATTGCTACTAAATTCTCTGCTAGTTGGTACTCTACCAGTAGCAAGCATCTTAACCATTTCGATGTAATTTCAATTGATAAACAAAGCATAACCTATGTCGGTAGACGTTACTCAATCACTGTTCACTTCTCGACTAAATACTTACCTACTAGCCAAATATTTGGCTGCTACACAAGTCCTAGCGCGGCCCTAGTTGTAGGACGCATCATAAATATGCATCAGGCGTGTACGACACTGTGTACTCAAAGCTCTTCGATGTTTGTCCACGAAAAATATCAGTCTTTGTTGTCTTAATGCGGCTGTCATCGGTACTCCCGAGCCGCATTCACTTACTGCATTTATCCATACTGTTTTAATAATTATTTAACATCTGCGACTTGTGCTGGAATCCCTTTCTCTATTTAGGACAGGTTTTTATTGTTTGTTCCCACTACAGGGCACAGGCCTCTCTTAGTGGAACAAACCTTGAGCCAATGCGATTTGGCAGATACTGTCGGGGTAGGTTCCACTAGAAGTTCAGATTTTTCAAGCCTTTAATACGGCCTCTGACTTGGCTTAGCGACAGGTATGTAGATATTATTTGATTGTATTTAATGTTAATTTTATTTTATTTAAAAAATAACAGAATATGTATTCAATAAAAAAAGGATACTACTATTATTAGTTTCACCTATTTACCACATTTTAAAATTTAGTATTCTTTGTTTTATTTATTTTAGTTCTTTATAAGACTAAAGTGGCAAACAAGCTAACGGTCCAACTGATGAAAAGTCGTCACCGCAACATATTATTCTGCGACCAATCTTCAAATTGGCAGAGTTTTGACTAAAACAACGCTTTTACCTCCTCCTTTATTTGCAAAAACACGAAGGGATAGAATTGACAAATTTAATATACGGATTCCTTATAAATAAATTATAAACAATGTTAAACGTTAGATCGAAACCGCCACTTAAAACACTTCGTTAGCCTAAAGTTTGATAACAACAAAGGTATGTAAACATCCTGATCCCTCAATGCACTTTGAAGCCTTTTTTTACATGGACTTGTACGTCGTTTGTAAAGGCACGCTAACGAGTTCCATCCACAAGGCTTTTAAAGGAGACGCGGTTACCTTTCACTTGTTCAAAAAACTTTGAAACAAGACACCAATATGCAGTGTTTGTCGTAACCACAGGCCTCTGTTAATGGAACGATACACTTCATTCACTCAACTGGAGCATCTTTACTGAGTTATTTGCTATTTTACTTTAAATAGTTCGGAGAAATGCGAAGAAACATTACACGTAGTTGGTAGAACTTCTGCTGTTGCCGTCCGAAGGGTCCGCGTTCTGATGAAAAATGCTTAGTAAAGTATCTAATTAAATTAGTAGATAAGTGATATTTTTGTAATTTTAATACTATACCATACTTATATTAGAAAATGTTATTTTGTAAGACAAAATATTCTATGCAACTACTGAACCGATCTTTAGAATTCTTTAATTAATATAAAGCTCCAATATTAAAAGCTATATTTTATGTTAATTTAAATAAGGTTTTGGTTAGAAATATCAATATTTGTAAATCAAGCCTAAGGTAAGGTAACCTTATTTTTGGCGCAGGGATTGTCAGAGGGAGAGGTTTTTATCCCTGTCAAGAGTTTCCACGGTATTATTATTTCGCTGGATAAAACCGTAGGGCACATCTAGTCATCATATCAATTACGATAAATAATCAGCTACTTTTCAAGATTTCTAACTACAAACATAAATAAGCTCTGTTGTCCAAAAGCTCCCATATCGAAC
Organism: Apoda limacodes; assembly: GCA_946406115.1. Lineage (NCBI taxonomy): Eukaryota > Metazoa > Arthropoda > Insecta > Lepidoptera > Limacodidae > Apoda > Apoda limacodes. Next base: position 12,216,625 of record OX291553.1, on the reverse strand, counting down.
AATTTAAATCATGATTGAAAAGCTGAAAGGCATATTAAATACACTTATGTGTAAAACCCGTGTGGTACTTAACTGCCAGGTGCAAATGAGGCCGATTCTCCATTCAGCATACGTTTAGCCCATTTGTAAAGTACACCCAAGAGGCCGATCCGTTAAAACCTTGATTTCCATTGCTATATTGTATATTTTCGGGTGTAAATACCCCTGGGACGGATGTGGCTTCATTATTTATATCATTGTGATCGCCGAAGCAGTGGGGTCAATGGCGAAGTCAATGAGACCATGCTCCGTAGATGCAAGTCATGTTTTAAAGCTTTGGAATCCACGCTTCCGACAGCGATCAAACTTATGTTTATCTTTGTTTCTATTAAAGATACATTGGTATTTATATCATATTACATTCTGATACGACACTAATTTAATACAGGTACCTACATGTTTTGATTTTGATATTGAAAATAATTCTTATTTATTTTTTTAGCTTTTAATATCCTTTGAATATAATATTTATGTCACACTAGATTTTGCCAGCGGCTCCGCTCGCCTTAAATTCGGTTATTGGCGTGTAATTCCTACGTCAACTTGTTTGTTTGTGTGTAAAGTTTGCTATAGCAAGCTGCAGGTGTAGCTATAGTTTAGGTTCGGTTATTATTATTATTTCCTCGGGAACTTTTAAAGTTTTCGGGATAAAAACTATCCTATGTCCTTCCCCGGGACTTAAACTATCTCCATACTGAATTTCATTGAAATCGATTCACCGGTTTAAGCGTGCTAAGGTAACAGAGAGAATTGCTTGTCATATAATTATTATTATACCTATGGATAAATTATTTTCAAATAGGTACTGAAAATGAGTAAAGCGAAAGGAGGCTAGGAAAAACTAGTTTAGGTATAGCATGTAAGTTTATAATAGACTCTATTCAGCTAAAATATTTTTTTATCAAACCATCTCATTCTCATAATAATATTAATAATAAATACCTAGTTATCATGCAAATTGCGTCAGTTTACTCATAATCATCCTAAGTCACTGGTTATCGCCGATGCATATAAACATCGAGTAGCATATCGCTAATTTCCTTCGTCCTCCCTCAGGTTGGCGATAAGTGTCAGTGATCGATTTGCATTCGTAATTACATTACTTGCAGCAAAGAGGTGATGAAAGCGCGACAATTGCGAGATTGAAAGCGATTTGCGATACACGATATACCCGCCCCTTACGACCGGTTGTCAACGATAACATGCATGCCTCTAGCATCCTAGAAATTACGAAGTGCCATTTTCAATTTTAAGTAGGTAGTTGGTGGCAACTACAAGAAGCTGTTCTGTTCATTAAGATGGAGTGTATCCATCTACTGGCTACCCCTTCTGGTAATCAAAACTGTGAAGATACAAATACATATAAATATAAAAAGAGAATGTTCAAAATATTTTTATCGAGTAGAATGATAATCTTTAAAAAATTCTACTAATTTATTTTCTTTACCTTAGAACCTGTAAAGTAAGGCATAGTTTTTTTTAAAGAAGAAGTAGTAGTAGGTATCTTATTAAAATCACAAAAATGAAAAAACAGACAATTTCTATCCGGTCCAAATATCTATAGAATTTATATCGCGTTTCTCGATTCTCGAAATTATAATTTATATCATTACCATGACTGATAAAATACCAAGACAACTTTTGAAGCGTCATTGCCATCATAATAAAGTGAGATATCGCTTATCAGCATATTTATCAGAAGTTCATAATTCCGCCTGTCGAGTCGACTTTAGTACGGGCCACTGCGCAGCGCGACCGCTAATCTTCACTCCATGCCACTATTCTTCACACCTAGCCTCTCCACATCATGATCTCAAAGAAAAATAAACTATATTTATTACACCATTGACGTGTAATCGCCGGCTCCATTGTTTATTCCTCTAAAGAGGACTTCATGTGGGTGTTGAGTCAACAGTCGCACACTATACGTCCTCTTTTGCTGACGGTCCCAAAGAGGCTCTTGATAAAATTTTATAAGACAAATAACCCGATAAAGATGTTTTGACGTGAAGCCGTGTTCATCGCTCACACTAAAATGCGTCCACTGATCACGTATAATAAAATATTTATTTACTTACGTCTTTGTGCTTTCAGGTAGAAAAGAAATAAGACAGGTATGGTGTCAAACTTATGGTGGCGAGCGAAGCGTTAAGGCGATCGCTTCGGTGAGTCGACTTAGGCGGCGAACTTTCGATGGTCCATTAGCATTGTTTTAAGGGATTAAGAGGCGCTTAGGGGTCGCATTGTGGGACAACTTGTCATGCACGCATACTTTTATGATATGACACGTATGTATTCTGTGTTTTAGAATAATCAGTGTGAAAAGGCTACTGTGTCGTGAAGTTCTGATTAGTTGGACGATTCTAAGGATGGTTCCTTTTTTTTAAATTAGAGACAAATTTTTAAAAAAAATCTTCATAAATACATGTTTGTGTCCTTGATAATATTTAATAAGTCTTTAAAATAACTATGACATTGTTGAAATCAAAGTAGGTACATTTTTTTTACTTAGCCACTGGAGAATTTATTGGTACTTAAGAAAATAATGTAATAAATTGATTCATTTAAATTACAATAAATTTTACTAAGACCTACTTTAAAAAATAACAGTGTGCAATTAAAAAAAACAAAATTGTATAAAGCATCATATTAGTTAATTTCCGCGCTTCGATCGCTAAACGTTACAAAACCTCTCGGGCTCACGACCGCGGCCGATATCGAATTACACAAACAAAGGACACAAAGTTTCCAGTTTGTTTTTGGTGCCCAAATCAAAACCGATATCTACAAGTAATTTGATGAAATTACCCGACGACAGAGGCAAGACGTTTTTGTGACGACCCATCCAACTTGTCTTCAAACGGAATTCACTACATTTTTAACCGTATTTCTGTGTATAGTTTAAAATTTCAAGGATTTGAATACGCAAATTTATTTTTGTAAATTTCCAAAAAGATATTGGTTTACATCAAGTAACGCGTTTCAAATCGATTCATATTTTATCGGTGAACAATTTGACGTGGGCTCAGTGTTACTGATACGGTCGTTTTCACTTCAATACCCTAATCGTATTTAGTGAACTAAGTAGGTATAGTTAACGAAATAAATTCCGTAGACATTTTAGAATATTGTTCGTAACAGATAACGTTTCAATCTCATACGTACTTGTTGCTATATGTAGCTAAAGTAGCATAGATATATGTTAATCCAGACATATAGGTATTATAACTAGCTTTTGCCTGCGGTTCTACCCGCCCTAAATGCGGTTATCGGTGTAGGATTTCAACGGCAACTCCTCAATTATAGATAAAAAACTGACCCACACTTGATGTTTTCACGTAGCCTATGTCCTTTCTCGGGACTTAAACTATCTCCATGCCAAATTTCATCTTAATCAGTACAGCGGTTTAAGCGTAAAGATGTAACAGATGTAACAGACAGACAGAGTTACTTTCACATTTATAATATTAGTATGGATCTTGAGAGCTTGTCTGTTTATTATAGCTGGGTAAACAATATCAAAGAAAAAAAATTTCGAGATAATAGTATCGAGTGAGAAAAACAAAAAATCTTTTAGTACCTAACAATTTCGTGACAAAATTAATTTGATTTCCTTTTAATTATTTAGAATAGTAACGTTATTCGCATTTTTTAGGAAACTTACCAAAATGCGTGTTTGATGTTTCCACCAATATGACCCATTTAATTTTTTTTTTTTAATTTAATTTATAAAAGATTTTGTTTTTAGTTTTTTATTTCATAAGAAAAAACTATCAATTATTAGCTTTAAAATGTCTCCTTGGTCAGAAATAAACAGAACTTAAATATTCAAGAATTCTCAAAAACTATTACGACATTCGATATTCGGATATCTTGGTCCATAACATAAAAGTAGAATATAATAAAGAGCACATATAGATAATCCTCGTCAAAGTTCTGTGGAGCGGTGTTGTGATCTGTGGAGCGGTGTTGTTATTTATTCTGTGGTAGTAACTGTTTTTATCAATGGGCGTCCATTAGAAAAGCTTTGTCTAACCGTGGACTGGTTAAGGCGCAGGCGTGGGAATTGTCGTCGATGAACTTAACTTTCCGATTACACATACCATTAAGGTGTGTCAGGTTTTAGGTCATTTTTGTGTTGCAAAAATAACAATAGGAAAGTAGTTCGAATAATGGTTAACAAATTAAGTCTGAGCTTTCAAAAGCACTATTGTTTTGAAAGTTAACGTACTCCCACGGAGCTTATTTTGTATGCGACGGAAAGGTTTAGTTAGGTGCTTAGGTTTTGCGGATCCTTTAAAGAATTTCATTCTTATTTTGATATACAATTAGTGTATGTTTTTCATAGTTTGCATCATGTATTGGAAATTGGAAATAGGAACCTACGCGAAACTTTTTCCGGAAAAATACGCGATCAAAAGTACCCTATTTTCTTTTCCGATATCTAAGCCATTACTATGCTAAATTGGAACCAAATCGATGATCTTATAACACAGAATCTAAGACGAAATTGCCTTAGTCAAATAATTGTCGCGGAATATTATCGACACCTGGGCGGATAAACATCGTAACTCACTTTTTATTTACACAAATGCTTTTTTATTTGTATTTTTACAACTTTGTCGGCCTAATTAATATGTATACCCATGCCTAATTACAGGTTACTAGTACAAATGGTCTCTGAGCTAAGCCGCGGACAGACAGACCGACGTACAGGACGGACATGGCGAAACTATAAAGGTTCCTTTTTGACTACCTTGTTTAAAAAATTGGTTATCTCACACTGAAACCACAGAACACAAACATTCGAAACAATTTTGCATTTTTGTCCACACAACAACTAACGTAAACCATTTGAAAAGCTATGACAGGACATAATAGTACAATCTATGACGATTTAATTCATGAAAATAGTGAGATCAAAAGGTATATAGTGATTAATTAACAATTTCGATTTTCCCAACATGCTTAGAGACTACAAAATATTAATAAACGCATACTATAAAACGACGTTTCATAATAACATAACTAAACAAAACAAACAAAATAATGCTTAAATAATAATCTTAAAACCTATCAGAGAGCTCACGATCCCAAGCGATGCTCAGTCGTGTCGGAGGAAATAGAGAATATTTCTCTTATGGTAAGCATTCCGAGGCAGTCCATCAGGTGGAGGAGCCGATTATTTACGCCGCTTATCGGAGAACAATACATGGTAAAACATCACTCAGATGCATTGTGCCAGAGGACAAGATGAGCGTGAGTCTGTCGCGCGCGCAAATTACCTACCTTATTTTTCGTTTTTTTATTCAGTAAAAAGAAATTTTATTTTAACTTCTTAAGAGGGCGCACAAAACGTAAATGCGAAAACATTTCCCCCCTAGACCTTGACCAATCTTAACGATTTTTGAAAATGTTGTGTAGTTAATATAAGAAACTAGAGTTGTGCTTAGTTGCGAATATATAATGCATTTATATTGCATTATAACAAAAACAATGGACTGACTTACCAGAATCCAGAGATAATGTGGCAAATCTGGCTGTATTATGTCTCATTCACTTACCTACAGGCTACTTGAAAACGTCAAGTGTGAGTTATCTTTTTTCTATAATTGAGAAACTGGCGTTCAAATCCTACACCGATACCTGAATTCAGGGCGGGTGGAACCGCGGGCAAATTTGGCATAGAGGTAGTGTGAAACTAGGGTAAGAATATATGCTACCTGCAAACCTCAAGTGTGAGTCGGTTTTTTTTCTATAATTGAGAAGTTGCCGTTGCAACTTACACCGATTATCAAATTTAGGGCGAGTGAAACCGCAGGCAAAAGCTAGTAGGTATATATTTTCGTTTTTATTTCCATTATTTATTTACTGAATGAATACAATTACACGTTTATTATTTATATATATATATATAATACTTATCTTATATTTTGCAGTGCAACTTTGTGGTTTACAAACTTAACACTTTACAAAATACTTTTTTTTCCAACACAACTTCTTTTCCTGCCTAATTTCACCTGCATGTAAATAAAAAATTACCTCTCTCTCATTACTTTGCAAAAATTTTACTATATAAACACTGAAGTAAGTAAGTATTTCGCAAACCCTTTTAACAGTATACATCGTCATTGCAAATAACTCGGCACGATCAAAAGCATCGTTCGAAAATTAATTAACAATTAGTCGTGGGTGCGAAGTGATGGGTGACATAAATCGATGGTGTATCGCACACATTAGCCACGCTCGCGCCAGATACCGATAACAAATGCCCAGTTTAAGGTTATCTTGACATCGGTGACACGGGAGAGCTTTTTGCCACTGAGTCCCTTAGCCCGACCTTCTTGTCTTGTCTTGGTTTAATCTTGTCTTTAGAATGAATTCTTTAGTATTCGTACAATAAAGGTACGGTTTATTTTCGAGCTTGAGATTAAATTTATTTAAACTTGAGTGCTTACGTACGAAAACAATTATCCAGTTTAATTAAGAAATAATCACATATTTATACAAATTTTAGTAACATGACTTTAAGCAGGAATAGTTAATGTTCTTTTAGATATTTATGCTTATCGTTAAGTTTTTTTTAATTGATAGTTTTTAAAAAAAATGTGCATTGATATGTTTATTAAAAGGAGACAATCGAGCCAACGACAATGATCAAATTGTACTAGTTATGATAGGTTACTGCTAATTGAAACATTTTAAATTAAATTTCCAATTTGTACAGCAATAACATATGGCTGTTTATTATCTATTATCTATTTCGTTAGTCAACGATGACTTCGTTAGCCAACGATGACTTCGTTAGTCAACGATAACTTCGTTAGTCAACGATGACTTCGTTAGTCATCGATTACTTCGTTATTGAATAACGCGTAGAGCATTTGTAGTAAGTATACAAATAATATCTAGTGATAATGGCAACTCCATCAAGTTGTAAACTTGAGTATGTCTCAATAGTTAGGAAGATCGACCTAAAATATCATCATCTACATTGCCACAGGTTTAAAACTAAAAGGTTTCAAGTTAAAAGGCAAGTACTAAGCAGATACCACAGTGACTTCGTTTACTTATACTAAATATGAAATTATAGAATCGAAAGACGCAACCAATACCAATCAAAATAAATAAAACTGTGTAGTTAGTCGATTCATCAGGAATTCATAAAAAGTGAGAACAACAAAGGTGACAAAACTCCAGCTTGCGGAACTCCGGCAGGTACAACACACCAGTCCGAGCAGCCAGCATCGGTGCATATGCATTGTTGCTGACCTTTTAAATAAGATTCGAACCACATGGCTACTGCTGGAGATATGTTAAGCGAACGTAGTATGCAGAGTAGAATATTAAAGTCGACAGTATTGAACGCATTGCTGTTGTCGAGCAAAGTTAACACAGTAATGTCTTGACTTTTCCATATTGTGTCTTACGTCGTCTGTTATTTTCAATGATTTTATTAGAGTTTTGAAGGGTCGGCAATGCGCGAGTGATGCCCTATGTGTTGCAAGTGCCCGTAGGCTACGGTGACCGCTTACCATCAGACGAACCGTAAGCTTGTTAACCACCTTAGTGGTATGAAAATAAAATAACATGCCATATTGCTATGAAAATATTTATTTAGTATTACAGATTATAATATCAAAGCCTGGCCTATGTTTAACATAAATTATGATTTGCGATCTTAGCTGATGTGTGTTGGATAACATTTACACAATCTTTTAAATTATAGAACTCGAAAGTAAATTGAATATTTTCAATGCACGGTCTAACAGATCATACCGATAATATAGGGTGATTCTATAAGCAGAAAAAACAAGTTTACTTCTATGAATGAACAAATAAATAAACAAACAATTCTCCAATTTCTGTATCAGGCTTTAAGTATTAAACATAACCTATGTCTATATTTTAAACTAACCTTGACTACGGTAAAACCTAACTGTCAAATTATTATTTTTTTCTTCTAAGGTCGGGTAATTTATGTTTTAATAGCTTTTGCCTGCGGTTCCACCCGTCCTAAATGCGGTTATCGGTGAATTTCAACAGCAACTACTCAATTATAAAAAAATTACTCTCACTTGACGTTTTCTAGTAGCTTATGTCCTTCGCCGGCATTAAGACTATCTCCATGCCAAATTTCATCTAAATCTGTTTAGAGGTTTAAGCGTGAAGAGTTAACAGATAGACAGAGAAAGTTAGTTTTGCATTATAATACTAGTATGGATTTATATAGATATGGATTTACATATATGAAGCTCGTATAACACATTTGGTTTGCATACCGCGAAAAAGACAATGGCATAATTTTTTTATTGCATTGACTTAGGTGCTTGATTTTTTAAAACTTCAAGTAACCGTTGACATTGGTATTAGTATTTTTGATACTTCTACGCGTTCTTGAGTAAAAATTTGTTACAACTACAAATTACTAATTTTCTGATTTTCCCTATATCTGTAATGTAAGACCTTGCTTTGTGTCAAATTTCATGATTCTACTTTTACTTACCTCCGCATGTCGAACAACAAGACGTTGCACCTATATAGTCATGTATTTAACATATCATATCAAGTGAAATCGATGGATTACCAGACAAAGCGAAATATTATCTGATGTATGTAAAATAACATCGGTTTTTCAGGCACAGCTAGTGTATAATTATCAAGCCACAGGCCGCATGCGAAATTGGGGTCTCACCTCGAGTCGGCGGTCGTAAATAAAATAAAATTATCGGCGTCGGTGGGAGGAACTGTGCGCTAATGAATAAGTTGGCTGGCCTGACCAGGACTGGCACGCCATGTACAATGGCCCAAGCGCCCAGCGAGGCTCTCCGATCATCGCCCATTTGACCATCGCACCTCGGAATCCTCAATTAAATTTACAGGTATTTCCCGTTGTAAGATTCGAGTTGTAATAGGTTCTTATATGGTTTAAATTATCTGTAGTATTTGATTTTGTATATTTTATATATCTTTTAGTTAATGGAATTTATTGAATTGTAGTAAACAAATTATAATAGCTTCTTTATGTAGTTTAAATTATCTAGTACCTGGAAGACCGAGCCCTGCTCGTTTTTTTAACAACGCCATCTATTGTCAAGTAGCTTTAGTGCTGCTGAACAGTGCCATCTATTGTCAAGTAGCTTTGGTGTTGGTTAACAATACCAACTATTTTCAGTTTTTGAAAACACGGATTAAACGACGTTTTCTAAAAATGAAACCTAGCTAGATCGATTTATCGTCCCCGAAAACCCCTGCATACTAAATTTCTTGAAAATCGTTGGAGCCGTTTCCGAGATTCAGATTATATTTATATATATATATACATACATATATACGAGAATTGCTCGTTTAAATTTATCTAATAGTATTTGATTAAATATATGTTTTATATTTTTTAATTATTGGAATTTAGTGAATTGTAGTAGTAGTAAGCCAATTCTATTTTTTAAATGTTTAAATTAATTATTAGTTATAAGTATTGAGAATTTAAAATTCTAATAAATTAATAAATTTCCAACTATCATAAAATTGTAATATAATTAATAAGATATTTGATATCCTAATCGCTCTATAAGAAGTTTGACCCACTGATAGTAATTATTGATAAACATTTTCGCTATAAAAAAATCCCATGGTTAATATCTTATATAGGTTCCTGTGGATACTTACCTATAAACGGGTACTTAGTGTATTTACCTATACTTATTCCCAAATCTACGCCATTCGATTAGTGGAAAAAAGCTAATATTAAAAGCCTATCACTTTACCAAAAAGCTTTGCCCGCTTTTTTAGTAAAATATATCACCTTCACTATTAAGCATAATCTAAGCTCAATATCTGTATTTAACGCCCAATCGCATAAAGAAAAACATCAATTTACATCACCTCAGTCACTCTATCTACATTTATCATCGAAGCTACCAATTGGATTGCACAATGCACCTACATAAAAGTGAAAAATTATTCAACAAGAAAGTCGAATTTAAATATGAATGGATAGGCGCCATGTAGGCAGGTAACACAAAAAACCGGTCCAAACACTCAAAGTAATAGGGTAATAGGCAATGGTAGACAAATGTTCTTCTCGAAGAAATCAGTTATTGATCCTAATGCTTCAGTTTTGGATATGTTGATGGAAAAACCCCGCTTATAAAAAATGAACTAAATACTATATACCAACTAGATACTAGAAAAAATACTAACTAAATACTAAAAAATATGCCTCCATAAATCACGAGCAAAAAAGCGTGGGTACCTTTCAACTATCATTTACAAAACATATATAATAGCAATATACACAACCATCAGTCAGCATTACAGGAAAATTAAAACTTTGAGAAAAAGGAAGGGTTAGGTTTTTATAATTTTATTTTTATTTTATACTTTAGTATAATTTTATACTTAGTCTTGTTTATTGTTTTGTCACCTAGTTCTGAGCTTCCCTGCTCTAACTAGACGGGAAATAATCGAAATTACGATTGCAAGATTTGACTCAAACACAAAACCTATAAGCGTTGTAAAAAAGCATAATTTTGCGTTATCTATTCTAAAGCCTTTTTTAGTTACGCTGCTTTCTTACTTAAAGTACTTAAATTTTAAACAACATAATGCATTTTTTAATTAATTCTGTTTTTTTAATATGATTCCGCTGACTCCTGCCAAAACTTATCAATGTGAAAGTTTATGTACTAAATATTTCGGCGCACGTTTTTTACTTGTTAAGTTCATCGACACAATTTGGCACCCTATCTATTATGACTTGGATTGAGATAAGATATTGTTTATCAAGATCGAGCGTTACCACGAGAATACGTTTTTCCCCATATTAAAAATAAAATAATATTATGGATAACCGAAATATAAATCGGAAAATCAAAATAGTCCATACTATACTTAGTCTAAAGGAGAAAGAATCGTGAATCCCACACTCAAGTTGCAGGTAGGTCGCGTCGGGTGGCAGCTATTATTTAAATTAATTGGACATAAAACGACGACCGCCGAACAGACGCGCAGAGCGTGTCGACTGTCGCATGAAGCGCCCGACGACTAATATTTTCTTTGTTTTTAACCCAGCCACAACATTGGCACCAACGTTGGCACCAATATTTATTAAAGGTCTATATTGCCCTATGTTGGTCACAAATCGTTGAACCCAACATTGGTGCAAAATAAACTGTTGCTATCGCAATTTTCTGTACAAAATTAAAACTTGAACATTTTTACCAACATGCTCATGGTTCACCTACATTTTATTTTCGAAGCCATTTCTTGTAGTCCTTTTAGATAACTTTAATATTTTTAAGACATAAATAAAAAACAAAATTAAACTTTAAATAAATAGGATAATTAAATAAATTACAAACTATGCCAAATTAGTATTGTTTGGAGGAGTGGCGTTTAGTTATACAACAGAAATTATATTTTGAAGGATTAGCAAAGCCAGTTGCGCAGAAGTGAATCTGCGACCGCGAGAGATCCTTATCGACCGTCGCCGTGGCTTACAATGCCATCTTTTGTGTCCCAACGGTTATTTATTGCCACCAAACAGTAACCTTACAAACCGACGCAGATAATTTTGCCATTTGAAATTTAATTCGACCACCTCAAAATAAAATAATGTCGATTGGTAAAAATTTGCTTCGTTACCTGTAAAGTATTCTTGTGTGTGTTTGTATCATTTTATATGTTATATAGGTATTGCTATTATATAGGTATAATCTAAATGATACAACTTGAAAACATTTCTCACCTAAATCAGGTTTTCTTGGACTAATACTTAATAAATTTAAATTAGACCAATTCTATGGGTTTAATCCTTCACTAAACGTAACAAAAATTCAAATCGGTTTATAAATGACGGAGTTCTGAAGTAACAAACATTACACAAAAACATAAAACCAAATCGAGAAAGAATCTTTTTAAAAATTTAAAAACATTTTGAAGTGGTTTATTTTATTTGTAAATAAACGCATAAATTCTATGTAAGATAATTAAATTTTAAACCTAATATTTATCGAATCAACTAGTCAACATGACCCAAAAGCATGGAAAAGTAGACATGGTATTTGAGGAGGTAATATATCCGCGTACAAAAGCTAATTAGGTTCTGGTTCAACTAATTTTTTTTGGAACAAATTCAATTAATTTAATTTAATTTTTTTAGCGAAAACTACTTTTTCCGTAAATAAAGTATTTTTTTTTCAAATGATGGATTTTTTTTTTTATATAATGCTATAATCACCCTTTTCCCTAAATTTAAGTAAAACAACTCAAAATCACCTAATAATACGTTTCAAAGGTCAGGGATGTAATAAATGCATCTTAGTTGCAATTTAATAAATAAATAAAGTATATATGTACAAGAGGTGTGAACTGGCAATACTTTACAGCACCTCATTATCGTTACTTCGTTAAAATTTTACGAGGTTTCTAATTAGGCAGTCACAATTGAATGACTTTTTGCTGTGATGTTTTGAGTTGGACATAGTTTGAGACAAAGCGCAAGGTCACTTTGACCTATTGACCAAATGACCAAATCTTTTATGTATTAATTTAATATTATTAACTTTAATTGAATGTTCAGCATTTTCCTCTTGGAAAAACAGAACATAGCTATTCATTTACAATAATGCCTACTTATATATATAGGAGTATATTGCACGACTACCTACTTACCCGAATGAAGATAATTCGCCTGAAAGATTGCCTGTCTTCTCATTTCTAAAGGCGGAACCCTAAAATGGTAAATAATGATTGTGAGACTTCAGTGACTTGAATTCTTGACTTGACTTGAAATAGGTTAAAAAAATATGGTTTTTGGAAATGGTGTATTAATATTTTTCTCGGAATTTGTTTGAATGAGCTTAAGAAAATGAGAAAGCTTCATTCAGCATCCTAATACAAATGTTTACCACAAATTTTTGCCCCCTATGGAATGATTTTCCAGAAACGATCAACACTTTCATAATTCCATGCTCAATTTGAAAGTTTCTATGTGTCAAGCCATTAGGAGGTCAAAGGTACAAACGTACCTAATTAGTGTCTACAAACAAAACGTACTAGAGTTATTAGCTTCGGCAAATAATAAACCGCAAACACACAGAAACACCGGAGAAAACATTTGCAGATATCCGAGAACGCATTTCAGGTTAACTCATCGTGCATTAATAGTAATGGGCCAAGCATTGCGCCTTGCTGCGTGCCAGTATTGAGACAATGACCAATAACTTTGTATTCACGTCTCATTGGGCAGGTAAGGTAGCGTGTGTCGCGACGTTTTATCTTTCAAACTATTATTCCTCCTCGCTCAATACACAGAAAGTAAATTAATGGAGAAACAGCGAGAGTTTAAACGCAAACCACTTGTTATTTAAAAAGATTTACAGCATGAAAGTAAATCTCTTTAATTTACTTAGGTCAAATGTAAATGGTAATCCTTTTTAATTAAATTATTCCTAAATATCTAAAAATGCTTAATATTATTATGTTCGATTTTCAGTATTTTTTTCTATTTTCAAAACATTTTAATACTTGCAGACACTTGCAGAGGTCATTCTGTCTACCTATATAATATTATCCTTAAGTATGTACGTTACGTATACATTATTTTTCGAAATTATAATCCGCTCCCACCCTGTTGATTATAATAACCCAAGGAAAACTTACCAATGTCTAAATACATAAATAAATTTTATATAATGCTAAATTATAATATACTAACTTTGCCAACGGCTCCACCCACCGTAAATTCGCTTATCGATGTAGGATTTCTACGGCAACTGCTCAATTATATAAAAAAACCGACTCACACTTGACTTTTTTAAATAGGCCTACGTCCTTTCCCAAGGTGCAAACTATCACTTTGCCAAATTACATTGAAATCGGTTCAGCGGTTTAGCCTTGAAAAGGTAACAGACAGACAGAGACACTTTCGAAATTATAATCCATACTATTCCAAATTAATACTTATATTATATAAAAGCGAAGCTCTGTCTGTTACCTCTTGACGCAAAAACCGCTGTACCAATGAAGATAAATTTGGCATGGAGATAGTACGCTTCCTGAGAAAGGACATGGGCTACTTAAAAAAGTGTGCGTCAGATTTTTCTTATAATCGAGGAGTGGCCGTTGAAATTCCACACCGATAACCGAATTTAGGTCGAACAAAAGCTAGTATTAGTATAGATTTTCCTCTCCCAGACAATGAGGTAGTACTATAATAGCCTAGCAATTTATGAGGATTTTATCATTTGAGCGGAAGTATAACTTTCCCACAACGTTTTGAATAACAATAAGCGCGCATTAAAACAAAATCACGAATGAAATGAGTGTGCTTTATCGTTGGCACGAACTCGATCGTTCATAGTCAAAATAATGACGTGAACACAGGAGTCGGTTCGCCAATAACAATTATACCCATTAGTTTATTAATCGCAGTCGACGCCAAGCATTGTTCCTGTGGACAATCGGCCCTAGACCAAATAACAGCGACTCGGTTTACAATAAGAGCCGTATTGGAAAAAACTACAGTGTCACATTTAGCAATTGCTGACAGTCCAAGGTAATGTAGGTCATTTTATTCGTAAAGAATTTTAACAGAATTCATAGCTATAAGACAAATTCAAATTTAAAGTAGAATTATTAAGACTGTTCATGACGATATGTCTTATTCCAAGTTCAAATAGGTATATCTTAGAAATAGAATCAGTTAAAATAAATCCGCAATTAAAAATAACAATAACTTAACGGTAAGGTAACTACTTAGAGTATGTATATCTATATACTAGACTTGCAACGAATACTAAATTCGACCACACGCCCAATACCGAATATTTAGTGAGCTTACTGGCCGAATAATCGTCAATAGTATTCGGCCAGCGCGTGATCTCTCTCCAACGCCGCGCTGCGTGTTTTGACATGTTTAGTTTGGTGCTCATAGAAAATACTATTATTTTCATGCTCTTTACGTTTTGATTTGTTAACTTTACAAGAGAACTCGCCAATAGAACGGAATTTGATAATGCATGATTATTTTATTGATGAATAGATAAGAAAATACAATATAATAAAAAGTCAATCTTTTTATTTTGCCTATTATCCCACTACAACGAAAAATCTTAAGTATTCGGTATTCGGCAGATATTCGGTAATGGGCAGAGAAGGATAAAAGTAGCCGAATAGGCCGAATATCAACTAGTAGCCGAATAATCATTGCAAGCCTAATATATACCTATTCTCTATATATTTTAGATACCTACTAAACCCATTATTATTAATATTTAAAAATTTTTGCTGGTTTACATAAGATTCCATAAGATTAGATTGGTACTTATAGTGTTTATGACCTATAATGAACACATTGATATAGTATAAAATTTGAACATTAAATATTTTGGTTTATTTATAAGTTGGTAGATGCACATAAGAACCCCATATCATTAACATATGTATAAACAAGAACCTTAAATGGCTAGACAGTAAGAGATGTAAATGAATTTAACTAAGTATATAAGCAAGACTGGATACAATGAAAAATCAAGATCCGTGAGAACAAACGGATGCGGTCAAGAATTCATATATGCTGACCACAATCTCTAAACGCATTTCTTCCTATGGCACCGACAAAAAGAAACGAATACAGCCCAGTAATTGTTAAACACTATAAAACAGACGTATGAAAATCTTAGTATTCACTAACAATCACATACCAAGCCATTCGTTATATAACCTATACATTTTGCTGGAAAATAAGACGATTAAAAATGTTAACACACAGTTGGTGGAAGGCGTTTGTTTTGTGCCAATTGTTTCCCTCCACTTACACTTATGGAAGCATTTGTAAACAAGCTAAGCATTGGAAACCTCGCTTCGCTGCCTACCCATATAAACAACGATGCCATAAAGAAAACCAATTACATGCTCATGAAATTACTTGTAGGTACAAGAGCGAAAACTGTACACAGTATGTGAAATGAAAGAATGTGTTGTTTGTTATGTCTTTTTATTACCAATAGTATTTGATTTGGTTGCTAGCAACACCTAGTAGTATTGCCTCAAGGTTAATCTTTGACTGCACCTTTGCTATGAAAATATTTATTTAAATTGATAATTTATATAGGTTTTATGAAACGCATTTTGTTTTTTTTATACGGTATTTCTCCAAATATATTATCATGATGTATTAATTATCAAGCACGAGTATGTATATTTAATGATCCTACTAAGTTTTGTGTATAATTTGTAAGTTACACAAAGGTCACGATTTTTATTGTAAGTGAAGTGATCACGCAAATTAGTGCGACAGTAAAGTCTAACTGAATCGGTTATCAAGTGCAAGCCAGACTTACGTTCAACTTACGGTCAACACGACTTTGGTGCCTGAGTTCTATGTTCCCGATTTTGATTTCTTATAGCTAATTTACAAAAGAAATAATATTTTTATATCATAAAGTTTGCTTAAGCATTTGGTATTTTATTCATCGTATAAACTACAAAAGCAAAATTTTTTTTTTATTAATTGAGTTTTTAGTAATTTTCAATGTAAAAAATCAGACAATAGTCATATAATAACAAACACAAAAAAAGAGTTTTTTTTTTTGTTGACTTGTGTAATTCCGTTCTTACCTAGAACTTTTAAATCACAATTTTTTGGTTAGTTAACCTACCATTACCACAGCTGAAAAACAAATGACTTAATTTTCACGTGAAACCAAATTTGGTCAAAATTTTCTTCTAAGATTTGAGGCACACGAACAAACAAATAAAAAAATTGTAACATAAACCCAAAGTGCTTGCAAAATTACACCACGATCCGATAAAAAGTTAAAGTTGCTTAAAATTGTTTTTCAAAGATTCGACACAGAGAGGCAGAATGGAAACAAAGTAAAAAAACCTCAATTATAACATAATACACCATGTATGTACTTTTAAGATATTCTTAAAATCGAATTTTCCGTGTAGAAAACTGTAATAGATTATCAATCGCATTTTCATATAGGTACCTATATATTCTGTTAAAGCAAATGGAATAAGATTTCCTTGAACCTATGAATCATGATTTATTCACTAATAAACATGAACCCACCAATGCCAATAGAAACATGTAACAGCACGTTACTGTTAATGAAAGATTAAGATAAATCAGCTGTTAGTTTACTAACAATCAACATAAATTGCTTAAAATTTACGGAATTTTGCAACATTTCCGAACAAACTGAAAATGGATGAGTTAGCCACCCTTTGATGTTACGGTGGAAACGTTGCGGTAAATTAACGTTGCAATATAATTGATTTTCATTTACTGAAATTAACCGAACTAATTTACCGGTTTTTTTCATAAATTTAAAACAATCTCGAAACGATATTAAATTTTACATAATTTAATTTTAGTTTAGGTACTTTTGACAAATCTTTATAATTTTAAATGATAATAAATATTTTTGGAAATTACACACAGCGCCGCCTGCCCCAAAGTAAGCAAAGCTTGTGTTATGGGTACCAAGATATATACAATACTTATTTTTTGGAAATTCATACATATCATACATAAATACACCCAGACTCAAGACAAACACAAATGTTTATATTATTACTTTAAAGTTTGTCCAGTGCGCGAATCGAACCCACGCCCTCTGCACAGAAGCTGGCCAAACTACCAACTACGCTGTGGGGAACAATACGTTTCTATAATCAATAAATAATAACCTTTCAGTTATAGAAATGTTAAAACAAATATAAAAGCAGTGTTACCAGTGAGTGTAAATGAACCATATGGGTGAATATGAAATTAATGTTGGTAATAAAATAAACAATTGAATCTCGTCTCACCCACGCGCATACTTCAATCGTCGCAAACCTCATACATTTGAAATTTCGATAAAACTAAAGAGAAGTATGGATACTGTCAAAATAACTTATTATTATCTGTATACCTGTGTCCAGTTATATCTCACCCACTTGTTTTCTGTTCTCTAGCCAACATTAAATATGATTCATCATAATACGGACGTAAATCATAATGCTATAAAACTTGCTCAGGGTTTAATCACAGCAGTAGGTACACTCTTTGAATTAGCACATCTTCGCGAATTGTCATAACCCATCAGCGGATGGACACAAAAATGCACTTTAACTTGCTACAAGGTCTAAATCGGCTATTTGTTACAACTGTTATTACCAACTTTCTTCTTCAGTTCAATATCGCATCACTTTCTATAAAACCTGGGTTAAACGTAACTCTGACTTCATAACAATGTTAGTTATTTATCTCGCCACCTGCACCATAATTTTGGTTGATCTGTACCAAAGAATCAGCCTTATACATGACACTTGACATGTAGAGATTAATATCCGAGGTGGCAGATTGTCACTTTAATTTATGATCGACCATTGTCTTTGATGTGACGTCATTGAACCGTCCAGTCGACTCATACAGTTTATATATTTTAAAATAGCTTTTGCCCGCGGCACTATCTGCCCTAAATTCTGTTATCGGCATGTGATTTTTACAGAAATTCCTTGGAAAGTTTTCTACAGCCAGCTTATACATCCACGTGGAATTCAGTTGTAGTTGCCTATATTATTGCAGTCATTTTTGAATTTTCCGGTATAAAAAGTAACCTATATCCGTCTGTCTCCATCTCTTCAACTATTTCTGCTTCCAGCTCAATTGGGTGATCCGTGGCCACGTGATGGAAAGACAAATTATTTATCTCAAGTTTGGTTAAATTATAATCGCACGGACCTAGTCTGTAAAGTTAATAATTGTTTTGTATTCAATAAATAAATTAATAATATTATTACGGATTAGTATCTATTATTCGGTATTTTTTTTATACCACTAAGGTGGCAAACAAGCTTACGGGCCGCCTGATGGATGGGATCAGTCACCGCAGCCTATGGACGCTTGCAACACCTGGGGCATCACTCGCGCGTTGCCGACCCTTCAAAAATTAATAACTTTTTTCTTCAAGAGCCCATACTTTAGTCCTTAGACAAAACCTTGGCAAGCAGCGCATTCCACAACCTTAGCTTTCGCGGGAGGAAGTTTCTCTGAAACCGTACTGTACGTGACCATTTAGGATCTAAGGTGTGAGGTTGAATTCCCTGCCGATGGCGATCAGTGCGATGGTAAAAAGTAGCCGTGGGCATCATTTCAAACATTCCCTCAGTAGAACACATCCCATTACACAAGCAGTAGATCACCCACAGGGAGTCAAAGTCTCGCCTCGGACTTAGAGGTTTGATACGGTTTGTGAGTTTGGGATCGTCTACGATTCTCACAGCCCGGTACAGATTAGTAATATTTTACTGTTTGTAGAAAAATCTAACTGGCGTGTCTTCGGGACTATCTCCATATTTGAAATACTTTAACGTTAGAGATAGTAAACATTAAAGTGTATATAATTTCTATAATATCTTATTATATAATATATATATGTAAAAGTCTGTTTGTTCGTTTTTTTGTTTGATTGATTAATTATTTATTCGCTACAAAGCAACTAACTAAGATGATTTTTGGCACCGAGAGACAGTTTAGGGAATGAAGAAGGACATAGGCTATTTTTTACCCCATAGAAGTTCTAGCAGGAATAACTATAACCGAATTTCACGTGGACTAACTATAGCTGTTGAAATCCCACGCTGATAACCGATTTCAGCGCGGGTGAAGCCGCGGGCAAAAAGCTAGTCTGTGTTTAAACACCTTGTTAATATAAATGAGTTAGTAAGCTACTAAAAACGATGTTGTGATGCACATGTAAATTATTATTTTTTGGTTTTATGTAGCATACAATCAATTCTTTAATGCAAAATATAATTGATATTGACATTGTGTATGTAACTTTGTATATGAAGGTGTATGTATTTATATACGATTATATATGAATGTGTATTTATCTATTTATATGTATGTACTTATTATGAATATTGATCTGTTTTCATTATGTAACATTTGCGATAATTATTTATTAATTTCACTACCGACACTTTTTCGTGCACAGTGTTAGGCTGACTGGCAGAAAATGATTCTAGCATTAAGTTTACCTTTTATGCCCCTTTTTGGGGTTTAATAAAGTATTAAAATAAGAACTTTCCCAGCAAAACACTGCATGCACCTTAGTAACTTAGCCAACTAAAAAGCAGACACCATAACCAATTTCTGCGCACCAAGACAAATCAAAGACATATGAATAACTAATCTATGAACTTTAATTTATTATGAGAAACGGCAATTAGCCTCATGAACTCATACACATTTGGTTAATATGGCATGTGGATAAATAATAAACAGTTTAGACCAAGCGTCGGCAACCTATGACCCGCGAGTCACTTGAGATCAGCACAAAATAAATATGTGTATTTATTGTATTTATAATGTGTATTGTATAAGTATATAAAAATAAACATAGAATACACTCTTCGATAATAAGATTAACTAGCATCAGGGTAACCAATAATAAAATTTAATTTTTTATTAAAATACTGTATTTCAATAAAAATACCCGTTGGTTGTAAAGGTTGCCGACGCCTGGTTTAGGCTCTGGTACAAGGTAAGATGTCTGCAACCACAACGTGGTTTTGTCAACAGTATCAGTTGCGAAGCGATCTTCTTGTGTTTCATCCAGGACAGAGAGCGGTGAGGTGACCACAAAACCAGGCGGCACCTTCAGTCAACGACCTTTTCCGCCCAGCTTGGCCAATACAATTTCACATACACACACACACACACACAATCAATGACACACATTTATAGGCGTTAAATCGTCCCTGAAATGGTCTATAATGCAGATGTAAAGCGTCCATAAAATCCTTAATGCACTTAGGAAAATTGTCATGCAACACTCTGCTTTCAAGGACTTAGACATTAACTTAAATGTAGCGCTGCGCTGGTGTTAAGTTCGTAATTAATTTTCCAAAAAACCGAAAAAGAATTAAGTAAGTACCTACTCTCGAATTTAAAGTACAAATTAGAACGAATGCGTGGACATTAGTGTTATAAATAAACTGATAATCTAGTTTGTAATTCATAAACAAGAGTATTAAATACATAATGTCATCATCATCATCATCATATCAGCCCAATGACGTCCACTGCTGGACATAGGCCTCACCTCACTTTATCCACAGCTCTGTGCCGCCTGTTACCAACGGCTCCCCGCTACCTTTAATAACCTAACTCAATAATTCCATATGTTTAATAAACTCTAGAGGTATGCTAATGCTTCGTTCGTGCTAAAACTGAAAGCACTGAAAAAGGAAGACAAAAAACAAATTGCAAAGGTTAGCAGCGTTGTCGACAGAATGTGACTAGATGGGGGGCAGCCTTATGTAGTTTTTCTTTTATTTTCTTCAGACATTTAACTATTGACGGCCGGAGATTTAAATTTCACAAATCAGACTTTAACTGTTGAACGCGGATGACCGACAACAGCCGATTTTGAGTCAACTGCATCCAGTGACTTTCTGCAGCTTTAACCAAATCGTCTTTCGGTCCATGGCCACCATTGGTTACCTATCAGTTTGTCTAGTGATGTGACCTGCCCTCTGCAACTCTCGCTTGCTAACCATTGAAGCATTGTCGAAGATTCTGCTTCTTCGGTGAATATCCTCATGTCTGCATTTAACTGACTATAAAAGTAGATAAACCATTCCATTGATATATTTATAAAATATTGTTACTGCCATTAGAAAAATGCTACAAAATTTGTCCAACAACCAAGCAGGTGTTAAGGACAGCGTGACATATTCTTTTCATGTTATACCCCGTAACCTTAACAAGACAAGGCTTCAGCATCCGCGGCACGTTGACTACTCATAAAACACGACACTTTGGTCTTAAAGGGCTGTCAGAGCAACAAAGGTAGGTCGGCCACAACACTGATGGGTGGAGCTAATAAACTATTTGAGCAGAGGCCTTGTGTTGACACTGGCGTTTTACACCTGAACAATGCTCCTCGTTTGCATTAATGTAAATTAGGCTAGGTGCACGCCGCGCCGCCGCAGCGCCTACATTCAATTAGATGCACCCTAAACTAGCACATGTGTGCTTAGTAAACGCCACTAATGGCATGTACATACCAACTTCGACACGTGTAATGATCTTTGGTAAAAAGCGCTGATGCAACTGCATACCAAAAATAGTTTTTGAGCTTTTGAACTTTGAGTATAGAAGGTTTGTTGTTTGTTGTGTAAACTATGTTTACAATGTGGTTGAAGAAAATTATATCACGAGGTCAGTAAATTAAGATTAAAATAATTGTGACGAATGCTTTGTTGGAGAAAGTAGTGTAAATACTGTTACAGAAAAGAATAGGGAATTTAATACGTATTTTGATGAATGTTAGGAATATTAGTCTGTAAACGTAGTGCATTATCTGAGCGTAATTATAACGATTAAAAAACTCCAGAAATACCATAAAACATGCAACTAATTAAAAAACCAAAAGTCATAAATGCATAAAGATACATCCAAACCGAACATTTATGAATACGATACGATAGAATTTTGGTAGAAACGAAACCGAAGGTCTTATAAAGCTACCGTAAAGACAAACGAGAGTGAAAATAAATAGCAAAATAACACATTGTCTGAGAGCAAAGTATAAAAATAGCTCATGGCAGTATCGGAGGCCGGGTGGTGGCGTCGACTCTGCGCATCGTCCATCAGCAGGAAAGCGATCGCGTAAACACAGTTCCGCGTACCATACGCTGTACGCCCTAATGCATACCAAACAATTTGCGTTTTTACACAAATTCTGCTGTCTGGCTTACTAACGAAGTTCATGCACCGACGCGACTGTGAATATTGTGTTTTGTGTAGTTACAAAAAATACTGAGATCTACCATAACTTTGTACAGTCGATACTTGCTAGCGTCGATATTCAAAATATGTGTGGAAATTTGTAAAACGCCTCCTCTGGGATACCTACTATAAGAACAAGCCCTTCTTATACAAACTCTAGCGAGTATAGATTATACAAACTCAATGTAGGCTTAATGCTACTACAAAATCTTAGCCTGTTTGTAGACTACACAGTATCATCATAAAGAACAGTGGAGGGCCGCGCCATTGATATTTTGTATATCAATGACTAGTCGTACTAATAACAGAATAAAAGTAATAAGCAACAGCCAGATATCTAATATTTCAAAATCGAAAAAGCGAGACTTTATTTATTGGGCGCGATAAAAATAATCATTATTTAATATAGTTATAGAACTGCTTAACGACGTAGGTATATACATATATATATATATATATATATATATAGGTATAGAAAGAAAAAGAAATCGATCTATCCATTAACATTTCCGAACGTCACAAATCACACCACCATCATAAATACTAAACGATGGGTTGCCAAAATGCAAGATCTATAACCGAAAAAAGATCTATGCTCAGATTTTTTCTTTTTTTTTTTCTTTTTATTGTGGAGCGGTCGCACGCGCGGCTCGATTGTAGCTGTGTGGTCCTCGCTAGCCACTTTGTAAATAGCGCGGTTTACCTTTTTCAACTTTTGTGTTTTGTTACCTTTTGTGCTGTTGTACGACCAATATTACCATAGCTATTTAGGATCGTCGGATAAATAAATATGCCATTTATCATTATAACTGATGCACGCGTATGACTTGTCGCTGAGTCCCCATCTATAAGGGTTGAAGGCTGAATTATATTTTTAAAAATAAATCGATTTGTGAACTGACTTTCCGGCTCCTATAATATAGTAACTAAATAATAATGTTCTGCTTCTTTTGACATTGTGTGATGAAGATATTTTTCATGACATACCCTAACATTTTACCCTGTACTTATACTATTTTTTGTTCTAATTTTGTAAAACTCATTATTATAAAAATATTTATGTATAGGAAGTCAGCTATGCTATGATGCTATTTAAAAATTTATGATCAAGTATTAAGAAGAAGAACCTTTCAAAACCTAGAAATCTTTTTTAAAACAACCCGTTTCAATTATTAAAGTTAAAATATTATATACAATATTGAACACAACGACAATATTAAAAGTCTTGTTCACACGGGTAAAATAAACATGAAATTCTTACCGGAATGCGGCCGTCATCAGGGCCGCATCAATTGTAGCACAATAAATTCAGTCAAACCACAGCCTTCACAATATTTGTATCGGGCCTATTACGGGGCGACAAAAAGGTCCGAAAAGGCGGCCCTGGGTGAATGAAGGGAAGGTAAATAAATATAAATAAAGGTGATGGTGGAGCGGGGTGGTGCGGGGTGAAGGAACCTCAGGAACCCCGTGGCGCCCGCGGCACTGCGTGCGCGCATCCCGCCGCGATTTCGCCCTTTGCGCCTCAGTTTAAAACTATGAAACAAGATTTACGTCATCTTTGCCAATCTTTCTTTATTACTTCAATTTCAACAGATAGAATGAGTAATAGATGACTTATACAAATCCTTAACAAATCCCATACTATTAACACAGCTGAAAAATTATTTACATTCACACAGTCAAGACAGGCTTGCTGCCGCTATAAAATACGACTGGTTGGACAGCACTCGCCTAAGCCACATGTGACGACATAGGGTAGCCAAGCACCTTACCTCATGATTGCTGTGTCTAGACGTTATCGATGACTTACAGTACAAATTAAATTAATGCTTAGGCTAAACGGAACGTGACATCAACAAATATACAAAAATTGTAAGAACGAAATGTATAACGTAAAACATATTTGTCTATCAATCCCGACCCCGATACTTATGAAAAACGGGAATTGTTTGGCTGTTTACATCAAAGTCTATGCACAAGTATCGTTCTATCCAGATAATATTGCTAGAATTAATAAAGTGATATGAAATTAAAGCCTACTCAATAAAGCTACCCTAGACTTACCTACATAAATGCTTACTATTCGTAAGTATAAAAATTTTCTACATTATAAAATTCCAATTACAAGCTCATTGTTCCCGGGATCGGCGTGTCACACGTCATTAAACGGGACCAATGAGAGTCGTAAATGTTCGTCCGCGGTGATCGCCTGTACTCGCGAGTATAATCGGACTTGCTTGGGCCAATTACGGGTGAGTCTCTTCGTGAGCAGCACTTTTATTGGGTGTAAGATTTAAGTGCCGATCGACACGCCGAGTACGGCCCTGCCTGATTTTAACGACCTCTTTAGAATCCTATGATTTTTTAGCTTTTTCCATGCGAAGTTTCGGACTTATAATAAGGTTTTATGTTTTCTTTTTAGGAGATGTTTGTGTTTTGTTTTGATTAGGCAAAATAATTTTTATATAAGTAGAGATAGGGAGTTTTGGCGCGAATCTTAAGAAGAAGTGGTGTTTTTTTCTATTTAATTTTTCTAAATTCATTTAGTGACTTTCAATGTATATATTTACGATATATATATATTGACTTTGACTCTGGCAAATGCATAAATGGTCTGCTAAGAGCGTGCGAGCCCATTATAATATTAAAAAAAAAAGTAGAGATAGTATTTATGATCATAGATCAACCGTGAAATCTAAAATTTTCTATTAAGAGAGTTTTATGTATCAGTTACACACACACACTATAACACTATGCAAGTGTATTAAACTACCATCGGATAAGAAAGTAAAATTGAATTACCACCTGCCCGCAATCCTCCCTTACTTACTACACGCGGACTAACTTTTGCTGCGGTGCTGCTTGCACTCTGCTGTGAAAAGTTGGGGCGGTTTGCACAAAGGTGTCCTGGACGCGAACCTCCGCTTGGGCCCGCTCTTAAAAAACTAAAATTTGCCGCCGTTTCGGAAAAGCAAAGGCGTTCTGAAGAGAAGAAACGGCAAGAAACTCTTCAGCCCTCGCCTATTATTATTATTTAAATCTAACTAGTCAAAGCGCCCGGGTAAATAAGTGAACCTAGTATACCCGGTATGTCGCGCTTGAGTGTCTGTCTAGTGTTTATAAAGCTACCACCCATTGTTTATATTTTTTATATAGTAAAAAACTTGCATTTTAGGGAAAGTTATGACTTCTCAGTAACATTTCCAATTTAACATAGGTGAAACTGCGAAGGAATACTAGTTCAAAAATAGGTATTTCAAGGAAATCTTAAGACACTATCTACAACCACGACGCTTATATGGCTAGTCAGAGACATTCAAAACGTCATCTGGCGCAATTAACTCACAATATCCACTTCCGTCGTAATGTACCTAAATCAAACTTGATACAACATATAAAAAATAAGAAATTATAGGTCACAGATAAATTATTACACACTTCTTTTAAACCACTATACAACACAGAACACTCATACGCACATCATACATAAGTCATTCATAAGTTGCTAAATCAAGGAAGAGAATGCGTGTACCAGATGAATGTAATAAATAACTAATAGTAATAAGATAACATTTGAAATTGAGAACACTTTGATTCGCATAAACATGGGAGTTGAGAAATAAATCCCTGGAATAACTAACAGAGCACTAAATGTAATTGTGAAATTATTAGATTTGTATTTGGCTTCCTTATGATCTATGGACTTGGTTGCTGTAAGGAAAATTTGATATTGTATTTGTTACAGTGAATTTTCTAGAAAGATTTAGGGCAGCTATTTCTATTTTCCTTTATATTATGTAATGAAATGATTTTAAAAGGTAAAGAACACAATGGCAGTTAAGGAGTTGCCATGGACGTCTGTACTCATAATTTCCTCAGTTCCTTCTAGTTACAAATGTTACCAAACGATAAGTCGAACAGATCGAGACACTTTTTTATTTTTTTGAGCGATATACTGCACATGCAGGTTGGCTGTTGCAGCCATTATTGCTTCACCGGGCTTTTGGGGCAGGACTCTGAAGGAGTCTCAGACCATATAGCGCCCAACGCTCAAGGGCTCCCCGCGGGGGGAGCATCAGCTTGGGTTGTCGCTCTCGGGGTCGTCCCTTCGACCGGCGTGAGTCTCGAACCCGAAGGTGAGTCAGCACCAGAAGGGGAGTTCTCCGTTACGCGGCTGAAGTTGCGATTGCGCTTGATTGGAGGCGAGAAGCACCCCTACTCTCTTTGATACTTCATATACGAGGTAGGTCCGTGCGTTCGCCTACGAACCCGGGGACGTCGGCGTCGTGTGAGGGGGGAGGGCCCTATTAGGGGATCGCTATACGGATAGCGAGATCGTCATCTGCGGCCGTTAGTACGTGCCGAGGCCGCCTAACAATAGTTTTGCGACCGTGCCGAGGTCGATCAGGGGGTTGATAAGTTGTGGGTTGCACAATTAGATGATTCGGGGATCGAGACACGATAGACCTATGTACTATTAGGTACTGAAAAGTTTCAGACCTGTGTTGTGACCACCTCTCTTTATCATAATAACTATTAATATATTAACCATGTTAGTATTAAAATTTTACATTAGAAATAAGTGAAAACAGAAGGGTAGGATTCGCATAAAACATTAAAGGCGTGATAGTTCTTCTGAGTGACTTCTAAATACATTTTGTAGTACTTTTAACCTTTCTGAAGTTTATAATTTATCTTATATGAAACAAACTATAATAATTAATAATATGGCATCACTTTCAATTTAAACATTATAAAGTACTATTGCGAAGTAAAGCAAATACTTTATGAATAAGTATGTATGTCGGTATAAACTCCTAAATTACCTTTTCCTCTTTCTATCTACACTTGCTGGTGAAGATAGTTTTACATAATCAATATAAAGAAAATTAGAATACAGTTTTATAACATATGTAAATCTCAAGTAAACAGTTACTGGTCAAAATTTAAATATATTGAATAAAAAAAAATAAGTTAAAACAGACACTGTTCTAAAAGATTAATCGATGTTACGCGAAGCAAGATAACTCTAGTCAGAAATAACAAACAGTGAATGGTAGTTACAGCTTATAGCCGGATAATTTAACTGCACAGTTTTTTACACGATTTAATCTACTACTAAGATCCGCTTGTTTTTCAGTTCTATGACTACTGGTAATAAAAAGAGCGTCATTTTATCACGGTTATAAAACTACATTTATCTAGGAAGATATAAAACCTACTGGACCAATTTTAAAAAAAAGACCTTAGTCACAATTATAGGTAAAGCCAATTCTTCCAAGATAGATATATCCTACAGTTAACTCCTTAAAAGTCTAGGAAACTGTAAGACATGGCAGGATTAAATAGCGGCGTCGCGGGAGTTAATCATAAAATAAACAAAAATTTGATATTGACAAGATATTTTTTTCTTCTGTCAAACAAACTGTAACATGTTAGCGTGTACAAATATAAAAGAAAGTCTTACTAAAACAAGATAAGACAGTTCTAAAAACTTAATTATCTATGTCGGTGGTAGATTTATACAAAGTTATTATGTTAAGTTTGTCCTTCCGTGGCCCGTGCTAGCATTGACTGCGCTTTGGCAGATAACACGCGATAAGAGGTAACAGCTGGGCTGTGGCAAATATTGACATGGAGAACTAAAACAAATGCTTGTGCCGCAAATGAAACCACGCTTGTGTTGTTGTTTTAGTATCCATGCGGATAGATGAAGTGTATTTTTATTGCTGATATAAACAGGTAATCCTGGTTAGATACTTTCAAACTATGGTGTTATTAAAGGGGTACATTTCCGAACGCTATTCCCTATCTTGTCCCAGACACTGTTGGTCAGAGAACAGATTGTAAAGCCAATCCTATGCCGGCTGTATACACATTCGACGAGAGCCTCTCGCAGAGAGTCGCGAGCAAGAAGCTTTCGGCAAGAGCACACCGTGTACACACACTCGTGGCTATTAGTCGAACTGCAATGATAACCTTTGACTCGGGCGCAAAAACCAACACTTGACCGAGCCTCAACCAGACAAGACGAGACGATAAGTAGCGAGACAGGAGGAGAGCACCATGTACACACTTGCTCTCGGCCTGACTCGGGGTGTTTCGATGAGTGTGTACAGCCGGCATTACTTTTAGCACATGCCTGAAAACTAAGTAAAGTCTGCGTATCAAATCCAAGCACATGCCTTTAAGATTGTTTAAAATTTACCATATAAAATTTTCCTGGTAAAATTTGGCATAAATGCATTCTGTTATCTACTCGAATATGATTTGTCTTTTTAAAATACATATAAATCATTCGTCATTCATTCGTTTATTTAATTATCATTCATTTAATATTACAGTGGGTTAAGGTTCTGACAGTTCTGTTCTATTCTATGGGCTACATATGAGGACTAACAAAAGACATTTATGTAATAGGTAAGTTGTCAATGACTTAAAAAAAAACAGAAAGTTAAAAAATACTTTTTTGTGTCGAATAGAAGAGATGGTAGCTGACAGTGTATGCTAAAAAGTTAAAAACAAAATAGCAATGACATGACGACCTAAATACAGTAGCTAGGCAGTAAAAGAGTCAGCTACTACATACACTCCATATCACATAGCGTGCGATACCGGAGAAGTTGTTACTTTTAACTAAATTGTAGACTGTAGTGCCCACAATGAAGCTAATTAATTTGTAGTTTTAGATATAAACTTTATTTTTATTATATATAATTATTTTTCAGAAACCAAATTACAAAATGTCACGCACCATACTATGTGAAATGGAATACATCTGTGCTCCGAACTTTAGTCTGCGGAAAATTCTATTCACATTGGAACTCCCAATCGAGACAGAAAGTATTATATTTAATAATTGAGGAAAATGTTTAATCTTTGAGACAAATTACATGTAAATACCTTCATTTAGCCGCATATATCTTATCTATAGATAGATGTATGCAAAACAGACAAACATCTAAAAAAACTTGTATGAAAAAGGGCCGAATAATTCAATTGAGTATAGTTTTAAGTACTAGGCAATATTTAGATTAAATAATACAGAAGAACTCTAAATAAATGTAAGTCTATTGATATGTACTGTATGAAACTACGAAGATACTACTAGAGTAGGTACTTTGATCAACTAAACTCTAGTTCATTAATGCAAAATATTTTTAAAGCTACGATGCTTTATTCATGATATAGGAAGGTAGGTTGAGCCCTATCATTGCCCTGATGATTAATTACAGACAGCAATGATATATTATCAAATGTATGACGGTATTAATCATGGAATGAAGAAGTTTTGACGTCAAGCTATGTACCTTATGGACCTAGGGGTATGCACCTAGGTACTACTTATCTAAAACAGGCTAAGGTATTCGTATTTAGCGTAACATCATCAAATTGGTAATTATTTTTTAGATTGGATTTTGACACTTAGTATAAAAGAAAAGGGACTAAGAATAAACAATTTAGTTAAACTACTTCAGATTCTCTGGTTTGATATCTTGTTTGGATAACACAAAAAATAAATTTGTTATTTGTTAGACTATATATACGAACAAATATTTATTTTCATAGCAATGACACAACCTAAAGGTTTGACCTAAACCTGGCTTTATATTTGTTCATGGAATTTTAGCCAAAGGTGTATAATTTGCCTATTTGCGTGTTTTTGTCATTTGCCATACTAAATATTATATAAAGTTAAAGATAAAAAAAACCATTTCCTGTCACTTTACTTCAACACATTACGTGTACTGAAGAGCTAAGATCCATATGGAGCTATTAACACAGTTTGTGCACATACATCATGGATGTTTACGTTACAAGGGAGATGCAAATCGTTAATTTATCACCACCTTTAAAAGCAGCCATATAAGACGCACCGCAAACACGGACAAGGTTCAAAGACCTATCATTCCATCAGTTTGGCTTCTATTTGAACAAGTGTTTCCTTGCAAATCTAAGATGGATTACACACTGAACCTAAATAAAAATAAGAAAATTTATAACTCGTGACATCAAAGTTAAAATTTTTTTTTATCTATATATTAACTATAGTATTATTATGACATAAAAAGTCCAGAATCTTAAAAAAATAAATTGCTTCTTTCTTTACCATCACCATCTTATGTCGGTTATGTTGCTCCAATTTTTTTGTGTACAAACTTGTGCGTAAGCCAACCGTTCGGTTTAATACATTGTTTTGATTTCAGAATTACTTTATTAAAATAACAAAGGAGTCATAACTTACGTGTGATAATGTCTGGGTAGAGACTGGCTTGACGATAAACAACTTATTATAACATCCTTCGTGCACGGATCGACGCCGTTCTTAATTTTTTCCAAATTATCTAAATTTAAGTTTTCTTTTCATTGAAATACTGCAAACAGTTGTATTTATCTAAATATGAGTACTATAATTAATAATGTACTCTAAGTAATATTGAAACAAACACATATTTGATGCAACAGCAGCAGAACGCGTTATTATATCATCAATCTCTAGATATCTTTGAGTCTACTTTATCACAGTGGCATTAAAACCTTAATTTTATT
Source organism: Apoda limacodes (assembly GCA_946406115.1). NCBI lineage: Eukaryota > Metazoa > Arthropoda > Insecta > Lepidoptera > Limacodidae > Apoda > Apoda limacodes. Next base: position 12,185,232 of record OX291553.1, on the reverse strand, counting down.
TCTAGTTATTTAGTCATTCGTTCAGTGTACAAGTCACTTTACATATACGTTTGCACAAGTCTTTGCATTGGCTAACGATAATTACCCTACACATCTTACTCGGACAATGGAGAATAAATAAATATAGCTAATGTTGTAAGATGTCATATTTACACATAACTTGTTTAAGCTCGCGGGTTTGCTTGTGAACGTATGGATTTTTTTCATGACCTAATAAACTTTGAACAGATCCTAAAAGTCTATCAAATTTTTTGAACTTAAATGTAAAGGAGCAATGTAGACTGTAATTATTTCGGAACCAGTTGATGCTTACAGGCAAAGTGATCGACGTAGGGCAAACAAGTTAGACCGCGCCTAACCAGGTAACAAGCTCGAAAAAGAGGGCAGAAAGAAATAATCTACGCAACTTGATACTTGTTTCTTACGGAACCCCAAACTTTTCAGAAAAAGAAATTTTAAATTGGTCAAATATTTATAGATATTATTTCACACTTACGAATAAACAAACAATGGAATCTACTTAGAATCTAATTAGCGTAGATTTTTAGACACAGACCTTTGTTGCTTTAAGGTACATACACATAAATATACACCCTGCGATGCAGAGTCGATTCCAAGTTTTACCTACCTAACTTAACCCAAATTTAAAAAATCGTAGGTATTTTGTAATACTTTGTTCCTAAATTAAGAAAATATTAACTCTGTTACATTTATTTAGTTAAATGATGACAGCCGAAACATTTTCATTGAAGTCAGTCATTGCCTTCGATAAATTCGACAACGTCAAGACAGTCATGAAGCCTCGACAAAATGTATGACCGGCTGGACAGCACCCTACCAGCCGTATGTAACGATAAAGACTATAGTCGGGTGGTAAAATTAAGTATTTCCAAACCTATACAAGTAGTTTTGGGCTAAATTAAATAATAAAACATTACATGAATCAGAACACCACAGTGTAAAATATAACGTTTTCAGGACTTCGTCTGTTTTTTAGGGTTCCGTACTTCAAAAGGAAAAAAGGAACCCTTATAGAATCACTTTGTTGTCCGTCTGTCGACCCAACTCTTCAACCCTTTTAATAAGGAACGCGTTTAGGTATCACAAAGAAAATAATATTCTCTAGTATGTATATCTAATAATAGTCTACGGTCTGAATTGTAATCTGTTGAATCTGTAAAAAAAATCAAGATTCTAAGTCAACTCAGTAAAAAAATACGGCCGAAAAAACGCCATTTTTATTGCATTTTTTGCAAACAACAAATCAAAACCTATGGGGTACTTCCTATTGTCCTAGAATCATGAAATTTGACATGAAGCAAGGTCAGAGAAAAAATCTGAAAAGTTTGTCTGTCTATCCGTCAAGACCCTTTTACTTAAGATCGCGTGGAGTTCTTAAGTTGAAATTAATATCAAGTACAAAGGTCTATGGTCCCTTAAAGTTGTAAAAAATTAATGTTCTATGTCAACGGAATATAAAATACGGTCATTTTGACGCATATGTAGGTTTAAGTTATTCTTAAGCTAACGTTGTAAAAAATCAAGCTCTAAGTTAATGTGAAATAAAATATGCCCATGATCATGATGGAAGATCTATCTATCTACATATTATACGTTTGTACGGAACCCTCGGTACGCGAGCCAGAATCGCACGCCCATGATCATGATCGAAGATCTATCTATCTACATATTATACGTTTGTACGGAACCCTCGGTACGCGAGCCAGACTCGCACTTGGCCGGATGTTTTTTTTAGATATACTGTTTCTTACTTGAAGCATACTAACAAAACAACTACGTTTATAAGTTTGGTTTTGTCCCAATTAAGAGGCCACCTATTAACAAAATTGATTTTTGGAGACAGTCGTGGAAATTGGGAAATATTAATACACTTTTAAATTCGGTAAAAATTTCCAGCTTTATGTTGCTTAAAATTACCACCTACCTTTTACCCGACTGCGCCCGATGGAGGGTTATATTTTTCGAGTTTATGTATGTATATTTCTTTGCCGCGCTCTATTATGGATTTTAGCTTGAGAGGCGTCGTTAGATTCGTTTCAATTGTGAGGGTACATAAAAATCGTTAAAAATCAAAATGGAGGATTTTATGCGCTTTAATGGGGGGGTAAAAACTTTTTTTTAAGATCCTCGAGTTGCGTATCAAAAAAAGGGCTTTTATAGGCAACCACGAAAATATATAAATCTTATAATAAAATAGTGAAGCGCGAGTAAAAAAAATTGGCAAAAAACTTATTGACATTAAATGAAAAAACCCGACTGCAAAAACATTAAGAACTAAACAGAAATTAAAACGTACCAAATATTTAACCATAAGCAGGCGGGACTCATTTTAATGCAAGTTTAAATAGTGTACACATTATATAGTGTGAGACTATACTTAGAAGTTACCTTAAAATTAGTTCCGTCTACCAATGGTTAATTATTTGCCATGTTTAAATTTCTGTTTAGTTCTTAATGTTTTTACAGTTGGATTTTTTTATTTATTTCTTTACTAACTACTTACTTCTTAAGCTGGATGAATTGCTAAGCCGGCAAGTATACACATGATCTAAAGATTCTCACGGATTAAATAAGCTACATTAGTAAATGCAGATTATACTATCTAATTGTTATTTTAGCGTAGGTAAATGGATTTTTACTAAATGTCGAATCACGGCCTTTTAGCTTAGCATAGGGCAGAATAACTATGATTAATCATTGATGGCAAGTACATAGTGCGTCTACAAAATCTTGGGACATCCTACTAAACAACAAAATGTTTACTAATATGAGTGTAAAAGTACAGAGCAAAACTATTATTATGTGTGATTGTGTATAGTAGGTATGTGTAAGTCAACAATAAACTATGCAAATATTACACAAACTAACATAATAGCTCCCTTTTTTTAAGACTAAACAGTCTCAACAAATACCTACAGAGGAGGCGAAGAGGGCGTTCCTAGATTTTGTAGACAGTCTATACTGGTGTAATAATAACATAAACCCCATTGCAAATTTGCTCATAGATATATTTTTTCCTATAAAAAAATGTTTCTAAATTTAAAACGATTTTATGATTTAAGATCGTCTAAACACGTAAAATAAATAGCGTCGGCATCAAAGAAACATACGTATGTGGTTATTTTACAACCGTGCAAAGTACATCATCAGTGATGTTTCATATTTTATGAACTGTTGATGATTCCTTAAATAAGTACTACGTGTTGAGTCATCAGAAGCAGGCAGGTACAGTGCAACAAACTTTTCTGACCCGGTGGTCAAACTACAATCGCCATATTGCAATGGTGGTGTTTTCATACCACTAAGATGGCAAACAAGCTTGCGGTTCCCCTGATGGTAAGCGGTCACCGCAGCCTATGAACCCTTTAAACTTACAATGACACTAGCGACCAAACACCAGGTCAGAAAAATTTGTTGCACTGTACTTAATAGAATAGCGCATGCAGTAAAACTGCTTATAGGATGTTAAATTACCGAAAACAGTTAATGTGAATACTTATATATTTGGAATATTGGTTTTGATACCTAGCATAGCAAATGTTTGTTTTATACTGTGCATATTAAACTGAAATCCATGCGAAAGTAACTCTGTCTGTCTGTCTGTCTGTCTGTTACCTATTCACGCCTAAACCGCTTTACCAATTAAGATGAAATTTTGGCATAGAGATATTTTGAGTCCCAAAAGGACATAGGCTATTTAAAAACGACAAGTTCGAGTCGGTTTTCTTTCCATAATTGAGGAGTTGCCGCTGAAATAGAATCAGAACATAGCAAGGCCAATTTTAGGGTTTTTAAAGGTAAATCGTCACATTTAATTGAATGATAAAAATTTTTTTTTGCGCACCCTATATTGTGTGGATATATAGATATATATATACATATCTCGTTGGATAAGGATTCAAAAAACTGTTTTTCCTTAGGATACATATTTTGCGAGTTAAGTAAATAGATTCCATAGTGCCCCCCTAACTAATTTTCAAACCACGTACTTTAAAAATCTAAAAAAAACCAGGTACTAAAACTTTATAAATAAATTGTTTGAAACACAATCCATTGACAAGTTTCTCAGATATCAGCAATAGTTTTCAGTATGCAAGACCTTCACGCACTTTGCCGATTTGAAAGTATCTTATGTTGTATGTTTTGTTTGTTATACTTCTCCTCGATATTAAAAATTGTTTTCATCATCGAACACGATACCTCGGTTCTTGTTTTTCGCGTACCGCTTTAGCAAAATTCTGGATTTTCTACTCTTATTGCTTAAAAGCGCGCGTTAAGGAGGTATCCTTTTTTGCTGAAAGCCCGTAAACCCAGGTCTTTATTGAGTATCATTTTAACAGTGTTTTCTTTGCAAAGCCATCAATTTTTGTTTCTGGACAGAATTTCTTGCAATGCGTGCCTTGGTCGCTTTGATGACTGCTGGAGTCCTAAAAGTGCGACGTCAGTCTGATCTTTTCTTGTCTTCGACACTTGAGTATTCATTGTGATTCTTGATGGTACGATACACAAACATCTGTGAGATTTTTGAATTTTTAAGAAGTTTGAAAATTGTGTTAGGCGAGTGGCCACAACGGTGTAATGCAATTACTGTTACTCGATCCTCTTTAAGCGTCCACTCCATCGCGAAAATAAATGTTTACTAAATTATTTTTACTTTTTATTTGTTAAAAAACAATCGAAAATCGGACGCCGTTTTTATTTTTTTTCGTTCATGTACGAATTTTAAAATGTTGCGCCAGTGACAGTATTTAAGGCCCGACTAGGTATTTGTTAGTGAAATGAACAATTAAAATGAAGTGAATAAATATATAGAAGTAACAGACGAAAATTACTTAGATAGGTACTATTAAAAAACTTGCAATGTTATAATACGACCGTAAAAGGTCTTTATTGCATTTTACAACGTTATAAACCCACTGTAGAATTTTAGGATTAATTTGATTACAGTCAATTATACACAAAGCGATCGTATCTCGTTTAGATTTTTTATCCTCCGCTAATAAGATGAAAAATATCTAATTTAGAAGTCGGCGTCTTTGTTGTTAACAAATTAAACCACTTTAGCGTATCAAGCAATGAAAATTAAGTCAATATTAACAATCGATAATTAAGTGACCTTAAAGCTGATTTTGTTAAGCATAATGTTTATTTGATCTAGTTCAGACATTATTGGCTTGATTAAGATTTCATGTTTACGTAATAGATACCTACCTACACGGTCTTAGGAATTAATTTGACAAGTATACAGTTACTTAGGGTTTACATACGGATTAGTGCGTACTGTCCTAAAATTAACTTAAGGTTCCTAATATAATAATTTATAGCAGATATTAAAAAGAAACCGGCCGAGTGCGAGTCGGACTAGCGCAAAAAAATCACATTTGTTGTATGGGAGCCTCCTAAAATATTTATTTATTTTGTTTTTTAGTATTTATTGTTGTAGCGGCAATAGAAACACATCATCTGTGAAATTTTCAACTGTCTAACTATCACGTTTCATGAGACACAGCCTGGTGACAGACGGACAGACGGACGGACACCGAAGTCTTAGTAATAGGGTCCGGTTTTGTACCCTTTGGATACAGAACCTCAAAAATGACTCGTTTTTAGAAATAATTTTTCGATAAAAGTATTTATAAAAATCTATTATTGCGATTGTTTTAGATATTACATGTAGTTAAAAATTAACACGTGTAAACTCGCAAAATTATGAGTACTCTTCATAGAAAATTTACTTTAATGTATTTTTAAGTGAAGAGCTTATCCACTACAAACTAGGCAATGACGCTAATTTAGAGCTACGCTAATTTAGAGCTACGCTAAATTCACAAGTCAACAAAAAAAAACTTTTTTTTGTGTTTGTTGTTTAATTACTATTGTCTGATGTTTTACATTAAAAAAACCTAAAAAATCGATTTATAAAAAAGGCTAGCTTTTGTACTTTGTGCGATTATGAATAAAAATTCACGATTCTTGCCAAATGTTAGAGGTTACCGTTCTTATTAAGCAAACTTTATGAGATAAAAATACTATTTCTTTCATAAATTAGGTATAAAAAATTAAAATCGGGTACACAAAACTCAGGAACAAAATTCGTGTTGACTTTTGTTTTTTCTTAAAAAAAATTATAACGAAACCGTTAAGAGTTTTGTATAAGACAGTTGACGGGTAAATTATATCAGGGCCTCGATTACGTAAGTTGTTGCTTACAATTCTCGATAGAAATAAGATATACATTGCGGTTTCGCGACAATGAATTTCATACGTAATTTCAAATGCGCAATTTATATTTTATATCTATGGATTTCAAACGAGAAATGTTAGCTACAACTTTACGTAATCGACACACCGGATTCATAAACAGATGACAGATCTACATGGTTGTGATTGTCACAAAACGGATAGACGGACGTAACCAGGATAATTTGGTAAAAGCCTTAAAGTTGGGGAGTGCCACAGAAACTGTGCGAAGGTTGTGCTTGTTGAAAATCACACATCGAAATTATAGGGTTTTGTTTGTGTCATTTGGCTACGGAACCCTAAAAACCAGAGTTCGCTCATTGCTAATAGCGTTTGAGTATTTACTATAAGTAAGTAATTTATTACTTAGTTTGTTTCCACCATAATATATTCAGCAATAATAGTTACAGAACCCTAGCGGTTTCAATGATAAAGCATAGTATATTATATTTTCCACTCATCATATAGCACCAACAGGTAAATATATGATATATTTACTGTTATTGGACTGCATTATAAAGTAACTGCAATAATTAGACCAACATTAAGATCGTCTCCTTGTTTGCGACTTGATATAAAAACAACATACAAATATTTTGGCCAATTAATAGCGACAACCTTTTCAAAATTTCGATTGACGAATATTAATTACTATTTGCTAGCAAGAGACAAAATTATTTGGCAAAGCGAACCTATTATTTACTGTAATAAAGCTCAATAAAGTTTTGCTATTTACTTTAGACCACAAAAAGAAAAAAAACTTGAGATGTTGAGAAATAACCAAAAGTTTTATATAGAAACTTAAAGTCATGATGTGATCGAACAAGAGGAGCGCGGCCGAACTATCTGCCGTCGGCGGCGTGTAGCGCGCCCGCTGTAAAACCTCATTGTAACCCGACTCTCAAATACGAAATTGAATAATGCTGACCTATCCCGCGACCGCCTCCCTCATAAATCACTCAGATATTTATGTCCCGCGACTCCCTCGTGCCTGCCTCACCCCCTCACACATCCCGATCTTATTCGCAACGGAGAATATAAAATATTAAATAAAAACTTACATAAAATGGTAAGTAATTTCGAATGGAATCGAAGGCGCGCGGGCGCTGCGGTCGCGCGCCTATTCTGTGGTTAGCACAGCTAGCCAACTGAATGGCCTGTGTTTTAGAATGGAAAAGGTGATACTTCATCCGTGTACCGGTATACATCATAAACAAAGTGTTTATAGTAGCATAAACAACATCCCCGGTCCCGAAGACTTCTGGCATATTACCTAACCACACCTGTTACGCCACAACGGTGATGCATGACGCATTCTTCATTGGAAATATTGTACGCTCGCCTTTATTTATAGACTGACAAAAAACGCATCAAATCGGTTCTCTTATTTCATTGAGACAGATAGACACTGTCAGTTTTAAACTAAAATGCTATTTGCAAAAAAAAAAAACAAAAGATAAATACATTATCTGGCAACTTACCAAAGATTATTGACTTCCTTTGCGTATATGATTTCCAAACGAATGATTTTTTTTTTAAATACAATTGTTTGTAAATAAAGAAGCTTGTAAAACAATCAACCTACCTATATAAATCACGGACTGTCACCACGCGACTCACAATACAACTTCCAAAGGCATAACAAATTTATCTCTAAAGCATCTGGCATGTAACTTACCTCTTCCCGTGCGCATTAACTTTACTTATATTCCCTTTTATTTTTGAGAAATAAATAATACTATTAGACGGAGATACCGATTCCTGATAAAAAGTAGGCTCCGGTTAAATGGGAGGTACGTTGGAGGCAGAAAGAAAGTAATGGAGGTAGGAACCGGTTTGAGATTTTTACGAATGCAAGGCTGCCGTGCCGGCTACATGGAGCCGCGGGGAGCACATAACATGGCAAGTTTAACCATCGCCGGATTCGCAGCGACCTTTCTTCCACACACACAACTGTACGTCAAATTATCTGATATAATGCAGTTTATTATCTCCATGTTCAACCAGCTTTTCTTTGTCTTTAATGATGGCAGTAGTGTCGAAGTCCAAGCGCAGTTGAGGCTGACAGAACATCTTAGTTCTTGAATTTCTCACCTACAACTAATTAGTCTCATTCCTCATCAAAGATTTGTATGCCAAAGTGATTTTTTTTATTTTTTTTCTAATCTCATCAAGTTACTATGTTCAACTAGATTTTATTTCCAGATTACATAAGAATTTTGAAAACAAACTGATTATCGTGTGTTGAAATCGGATTAAGACGAATAAATGCAATGGTGCCAAGTCTAGATCTATTGCAGATTGACATTTCAATTCTACGGTCGGAAATAGAAAATTTTGTAAACATGGTACGTTTGTAATTTTGGAATATGAGTTGTTTACAACGAGATGTTATTTACAAATTTAGGTGAAACAGATTACTTCCAATACTATACAACATTCTACTAACGCTGAATTCAATGCAATAAACTCAATTAAGTAAGTAGCGTCATAATATTCACGACAGTTAATGGGGACGAAGTAAAGAACAACAATAAATAATAAATCTCAAATAATAAAGTTGAGGAAAAGCTGATGATTCCCAGCTTAATTATTTATATTTGACTTATTTTACAAGAGTCAGAGATATTAACTACTGTGTGTTAAATCCGTTGATAACAGTTAAATTATAAAATCATAATGTTAAATGTGTTTTAAAAATAATAATCATTGTACTGATATGTTTTCTAACCACTTTTTATTTTTACTTAAAATTTCAAGTTAAGTTGGAATTTTTATTCTTAAAGAAAATTCAGAATTTTGGAACTAGGATCCGTACTTAGGATATTGATTTTATATAAGAAATATTATTGTTATGTTTAATATAATATACAGGACAAAGTAAAGACTTGTGATATTTAAATACTTTTTGACTCCCTCGCAACCTAGTTGGTAGGCTGGCCAGCTGCTGTGCAGAGTGTGTGGGTTCAATCCCCGCACTGAACAACCCCTACCGCTAAATCCCTGCATTTTAAATCTGTAATATCTTCGAAAATATTCAATAAAATAACATGCTGTAAAGGGCCATATTGATCTATATTAAATGCACAATGTATTTAAAGTTCTTAATTGGCTAAGAATTAATGCTGTATTGCTTAAAGTCGCTTCGTAAATAAAATTCGTAAAAAAGTAAAAAGTAAAGGATAAAAAATGGTAGGTTATCCCTAAGTGATAGACATATACCATCGCGGACTCTTTTGTATACCTTTTCAAAGTGTACAATACTGTAGTACCTACATTATTTTGAGCTATCTCATTCTCATAGGGTTCAGCCAGCGTTTGCAATGTAAGCGCAAAAAAATGTGTTTATTTACGACCTCACATTAGAAACCTCTAAAAACATTAGTGTTTTTTTACTATATTATGCATGTTTTATACATATAAACCTTCATCTTGAATCACTCTATCTATTAGTAGAAACTGCTTCAAAATCCATTGTGTAGTTTTGAAGATCTAAGCATACATAGGGACAGACAGCGGGAAGCGACTTTGTTTTATACTATGTAAAGAAGATATAAACGTTTGTGTTTGTCATGAGTCTGGGTGTATTTATGTATGTAGAAAAAAAGTTTTTATATCCGTTGCCTGGTACCCATAACACAAGCTTTGCTTACTTTGTGGCCAGACGACGCTGTGTGTAATGTCCAAACATATTTATTTATTTATTTATTTATAATTATAATTATGTAAGTGTTACCTGCCTCCAATGTTTTTTTACTTTTCCCCTGCCAATCTTCACCATCTCCTTTACATTTCTATTCTGATATTTTTCATACCAATTGTATATTCCTGACTTACTTCAAGAATCGGCGGGGATATTTATTCACTCCCTGATCATATATCACACCGCTTACTAAAGCCGGTTATTCACTTTATGAAATATTAAGCCTACTAATGATATAACCTTACGCTATACCTTACTACACGCTGACTTATTTTTACATCACAACTTCTTAACATGCATGTTAGTAGCGAAATAAATCAAGTTTTTTTTTTTTTTTTATAGAAAACGTTCAAAATACTGTCAAAATAGGTTAAATAGTTTTTACATGAAAAGCAGCCAAAGAATCGTTCAGAAAAAGTTATCCGAAGCAAAGTTTTCATGTAAAATTATACAGTTCCAGACTTCTCAACCATGATGCAAAGGTCGAGGTCAACGTATTTTTAAAATACATATAAACATTAAACACATATATATGCTATCGTTTAAAAGTAGACGGTTAGAAGCAGCAATTTTAAGAAACTAATATGTTGCCATTTTTAAACTAGCATGTTTACGTTTGATACCACCTGACCTACATAGTCTGGAAAACACTAGCGCCGCGGCCGATGGCGAATAGAGTTTGTTTGTCAATATACCGTGTTTGCCTATACATTAGAGCTATACCGAAAGTGGTCACTGTTGAAGGATAAACTTTATTTTTCCGCCACGATTGCATTTTGTGTAAATGTAAACTATGTTCTTATATAACATTTATTTGGTCGTTTAATTTTTTTTCTTTATTTTTTAACAATATTTTGGAAATATAAGCATCGTCGATAACTTAACACATGTGTGTTTTGTTGTGTCAAGTTTATATTTCCCAAAAAAGAACGCATGTAAAGCCGGCAATGTCCGCTACTCAAATTATAAAAAAAGAATTGTGCTTGTTTGTCGAATTATCGCATCTACAGCAGAAACTTCTAGTTTGTTTGACAAGATATAAAAGCTTTCAGTTTCTTAACTATTATACTACTCTTCTATACTGGGCTCTAGAGTCGAACTATGGACCAGAACCGAATAAATTTAAATGATCCAAAGGCATTTAATGAGAATTATTTAATTTCCATAAAACAATTTCCTTATTTTCTTCCCAATATTTGCAATTATTACATGTCTTTTAGACTTCTACTAAAGAAAAAATATAATAAATGATTGAATTATTCATGAAATAATAAACCACAATAAAAATATGAGTAGTTTCCTTTTTTGACGTCAATTTATTTTGTGATTGATAATTGTATTTTATGGGAAAAACTGCTATAAGTACATACAGCATAAGGAAAATATGAGTATTGGTATGAGATGAATGATGGAAACGCTCACTGTTATTATGACTTCTGACATCATTTTAAATAATTTGTGTCTGTTATATTTGAAATAAATAAATAAATATAATTGGATATTACACACTGGGCCGTCTGGCAACAAAGTTAGCAAATCTTGTATTATGGATACCAGACAACGGATACAAATACATATATATATATCTTTTTTGTAAATACATATACCCAGACTCAAGACAAACACAAATGTTCATCACATAAATGGGGCGAGAACCGAACCCACACCCTCTGCACAGCAGCCATCCACACCTACCAACTAGGCTGCGTGGAATTAAATGTAAAAAATGTAAACTAAACAGAAAAAAAAAATTTAAAATTCTATACCTACTAATGTTATTCGTTTAAAACTGGTAAACAATAAAAAAGAAACCGAAAAAAGCAAATCTTAGGATGCTTAATTTTTTTAATAAAAATCTTTATTTTCCATTTTCACTACCTCTTAACTAAAATTTTATGTATTTATAACTTATATTTAAAAAAAGAAAGCGATTATTCATGAGCCTGTGATTATCTCAAAAGCGCAAAAAATTTAAGTCGGTTATAGGTAATTTATACGTCTTATACTGACTATTTATATATGTATGAATATAAACTTCCATTTAAAACCGACGTCAAATTAATGTTCATTTTATCTTCTTTCAAACAATTTTTTTTACCCTAACTTGCTTGATTTTTGAGCTTTAATTTTTTTGACAGGGCGCAAACAATTTTTAAATAATTTTCAGGAATGCAAGATTCGTGTGAAACAAAACTAGAATTTTTGTAACTTCTTCGAAAGTCATTTTTTCGTTCTTTTTTTTGTCGCGCTGATTTTATGAAAACAAATCTGTTACAGGTTTCTTGGCAGTGAAACCATACTAATATTATAAAATGCGAAAGTAGACAGAGTTACTTCGAGAGTCTGTCTGTCTGTCTGTAACCTCTTCACGCTTAAACCGCTGAACCGTTAAGATCAAATTTGGGATGAAGGAAGTTTGAATCCCGAGGAAGGACATAGGCTACTTGAAAACGTCAAGTGTAGGCCGTTTTTCCTATAATCCTACACCGATAACTGAATTTAGGGCGGGTGGAACCGCTGGCAAAAGCTAAAGTTATATATATTGATTGGATTATATCATTAAGCAAAAGTTTTTAAAAACTTCAAATGCATTTTTAAACACCTATAAAAAAAATCATACCTTAGTTTAATGTATGAAGAGACTAACTTTTGATTGCTTATTGTGTCGCAATAATTTCACGTAGGTACACCAAAAGATCAGAGTTCATTATAAAACTAATAAATGACTAGCCAGCACTCGACAACTATCTCATGTTGAGTTTTTTTATATATTCTTTGATATTTCCTTATTTCAATTAATACTCATTAATACCCATTATGTATACTTAAAGTAAAGTTAAGCGTTCGTGATTTCATAAGCTCCGTTCACTGCAATCGCGAATACATACCTACTTTTACCAATTGTAAAAAGGTTAACCGTATCCTACTATAAAAAGAATAAACTAATCGCAAAAACCTCTTTTAAGAATTTATAGTAAAGCATGTTTTTCGAATGGCAGATCTTATTTAAACCAATTTATGTGGTTTCTTGGGTAACACTAAGTATATTTTTTGCCATCTTAAACAAAATTCTAAGCCGTTTTTAATTTGAAAAATGAATCAGAAGTACCTACCATTAATTTCAAATAAAAATAAAAAAATATATATATTTACATATGAATATGCCACGCAATTAGTTCGTCTTTTTATGACCATAGGATATGGTCACACACACAGACAGAGAGCCTTTTTGGTTTTTGAGATATGTGGAAACTAATTATGTGAGTTTTAGAACCAATTTCCACTTAAAACGGTTTCTGATCCCAAAAAAGGAGGATAATATTAAATATTAAAAAAAAAATATCTGTAAAATATATTGTGTAAAAATTAATGAAACTATCTTTTGTTTGCATTATTAATGGATTGTATTACCTATAGATTATTAATGATACTATACCTAGGAGGAACCTATTTCAGACTAAAAAGAACTAGCAAAAGTAAGTGAGTTCTTAAGTAAAAGATAAACTTACTAATGTAAGTAAAACATTAACTTCTCTTCAAAAGTAAAAAAAACTAATTCAACATGCAACTGACTATATCAAATTGACAACAAACAAAATAACAATCAAACCAGAGTTTCCCGTTTTGTGACAAAATGTTGTCAATGACAACACAAAATCGCTGAATACATCCGACACCACTTTTATGGTGGCCATATATATTCACCAAACTGGCATCAAAATTGAAAAGAATTCATCATTCATCAATTAGTTACAGAGTCAAAATATTTGTTGACAAAAGCGCAAGTTGCTTTTCTACAATTGAAAACGAGCTGCCAAGCTACCGGTGCTTCGTTACATTCTCATTGTTCCACTTCGTAATGTTTACAATTCCGATTTGTCCATAAACGTATGCTAAGAGGCTGTTTAAGAATAAAATATATAAACGGTGTAAATAAATTGATCTGTTCATTGTACTTTTGTCTATTACAAAAGGCAAAAAAAAATATCGACTAAAATTTTTTTCCAATGACATAATTTTTTTGTAAACAGATGAAGTCATCCAGGTTGATTACATTTTATCCTTAAATATTGACAGTTAATTTAATTACACCCTATATACTTATCAAATACTTTAATGAAGCTTTTACACACAAAATGATGATGCAAAAAAAACGCAAAAGATTTGAATTTTAGCGACACTTGCGAAGATTTTGTAACTTTTTAGACTCACCTGCGTCATGAGACGATCAGCACCTGTTCCTTCATCATCCTTGAAGTCTATGTCCGGATTATAGTTGGGCACTAAGTCTTTGAATTTTTCGTCTAGCCTGTTAATGCGACCCTCGGCTGGTCCACTGGCCGTAGTGCTGTATTCACTGACGTCGGGCTCGTGCTGGCCGAAGACCAGCGGCGTGATGCGGCGCGGCCCGCGGCGGTGCGTGAACCCGCGGCCCGGCCCACAGGCGGCCGCCGCTCCCAACCACAGTACCACCAGCGTCAGCCTCATCTCGCGGACATCACTACGCGATCCGCACGACCACTCCGTGTCGAGACTCAAGCGACACTGACTCGACCACCATTCGGAGCCTGCATCCCTTGTTCATCGCACCACCGATGGACCGCGCTACCACCTCCACTCACACATACAACAATGGAACACTCACCCACCATACCGCTGCAGCAATATCAGCCGGCACGGAAAATACAATGGAAAATCGCGGTATCTCGCACGCAATCCATTCAAAGTTTCTGACTCGCTTCTAGCTATAGACATTTACAATTATGCAGGTACCTACATAAACATATATTTTTGTAACTTATTTGCTTTAAACCTTAGGAACGAAAGAGTAACTTATTACTTTTTTTAAAAGGTTACCTACCTAATAACGAATGAAGTGGCTTCTGCTATAAGAGTAATAATTAATACCTACAAAAGTATATTTCTACCCGCGTCTTGGTTCACCTGTAGTGTTATTTATTCATTTGCCGAATTTTGCAGCTTCTAGTTATTGTGTCATAATATCAATGGTGTTCTAGTTAGGGTCATCAGGATTAAGTCAGGATATGTCGATGTGTCCGGCCAAATAAAGGTCGGTACCTATAGAATCCGGCCTGTCCGACTTTTGTTGAATTTAACGATAAATTAAAGATCGCAATCGACGAACAAAACTCGACTTGCAAATTTTAAGGCTATTTTCAGGCTTTTTTAGTTTCGACAGGTTTGAGGTTAAATAAGTAGTGTAGGGTATAGGGCAAAAGTCCGGTTTTTTTGTATTTAGTTGCACTGGGCAACCCTTATTCTAGTGTCAAAAGTTAGAACTAGACCCCAAGGTACCTACCAAAAAGTTATATACTTCCAGTAAGTTTTCATGTGACGGACACGGACCTTATAGTTTTTTATATCCGTTTTTAGAAAACAAAATATTGATCAACAATATCGTCCTCATTCCTAATTTTCATAGGGAAGTTTGCCCCTCCCCTATACTCGCATTTATTCTTTGCGTATAGGTAATTAGGAGTGGGTGAGTTAGAAGTGGGAGTAAAAAAATATGGGGAAATATATGTCAAGCCATAGTTTTCAGGTTTCCGTACCTAATGGGTAATTAGCAGAACCCTTTTACTACAACTTCGCTGTCCGTCCGTCCTAGCCCGTCTATCAACAGGCTGTATCTCATGAACCGTGATAGTTAGACAGTTGAAATTTTCACAGAAGATGTATTTCTGTTACCGCTATAACAAGAAATACTAAAAAACTAAAATATTTTAGGGGGCACCCATACAACAAACGTTTTTTTTTGCTCGATTTTGCTCGATATTGATAACGGCAACAGGTGGACGCTTTGAATATTTACAAAATTTAGTCCCTTTAAAATTCAATATTAAATTAAAAAAAAAAACAAATATTTAAGACGAACTCCGATACAATAAACTTGATTTTTTTGCCGTTTTTATAGATAGATAATGGTACGGAACCCTTCGTGCGCGAGTCCGACTCGCACTTGGCCGATTTTTTTATTTGGCCACGGAAGCCAGCCTCTGATTTTATAACTAAGCCACGGGAAAATGAGAAAGCATCTAATAAACTAATTTCCCTTTTTTCAAATGCTACCTGAATATTCCAAGGAAACCATCAAATAAAGAACAAAAATCATTTATCTTGCCCGCTGATTTATACATCACCACCTAATTTACTAACTTAGCCACGGATTTTACAACTCACCTACATTCTTCTAGAAGTTCCTAATAAAAATATAGTTAGTTCTATATGTATATATAAAAGAGTAAACTGACTGACTGACTCCCCAATAGACTGACTGACTGACTGATATATACTAAAGCACAGTCCAAGGTCTAGATACCTGAATTTTGGACGAAGGTTTTTGTAATTACGTATGCGAGCACTAAGAAAGGATTTTTCAAAACTCAGCCCCTAAGGAGGTAAAAATAGGGGTTCGAAGTTTGTATTGAAGTCTGTCATTTTTAAAGCTAAATGCATAAAACTTGGTATGTGGCCTTAAAGTTGAAAATTAAGATTTATGTGTTTCACCATTTTTACAACCCTTAGATCACGTCTTAGTGCTTTGCCATTTAACTATCGAGTGAGACTATTTTGCTCTGAAAGCACGCTTGTTACGAACCTCATAAACACAGAACTGCTAGGACTAAGAAAGTCGTAGTAAATCAATCTTACATATTCATAAATCTTCATAGAATTAAGAAACATATTATAATAAGTTAATGCTCTTTATAAATATGCGTTTTGCGACAAAACTAAAAAGCCAAATTATAATAGAGCCTTTTCAGTAAGCAAAATGTTATTCGTTAAAAATATTGACTTCAACTTATGAAATGAGCTTCCTGCTAAGGTTTTCTATAAGAACTACCATAAGGGATTCATCAAGAAAAAAGTTTTTAGAGTTTTGAAGGGTCGACAACGCGCGAGTGCAAGTGTTGCAACCGTCCATAGGCTGCGGTACCGTTTGCCATCAAGTGGTCTGCAAGCTTGTTTGCCACCTTTGTGGTAAAAAAAACTAAATTGTTTATCGAAAAAGTTACGTTGGATGATTCACCTTAAAATCATCGTCTGGTTTCTAGATCCATTTCCAAAATTATGCACTGTTTTTTTTTAAATACTCGGCTTTATACCAAAATATATACTAGCAAATAAAATAAAATTTCTTATAAAATATCTCTAAAATTGCGAGATATAACGAGGGCTGCCAACCTTGCTAATATATATATACATATATATATATATATATATATATATATATATGATTTTCACATCAGTCTTATAATTCCGCCGTCTTTGCATTGATCTGATGAAATTTTACTAAAAGCTGTCTTATGTAAACCTGGCGGTTTAAAGTTTTTTAATGAATTAAACAAAATCTCGGTAAAACTGATATGTATGTACAAAATAAAGGATGATTTATTTTTTTATTACAATGGAGAAGTGCTTTTGTAGTTATATATACATGTATCTACCTGTCGAATTAGTGGATGTTTAGACTCTTTATTAATATTTTATTCTAATTTTTAGTTACTATATAAATTACTTATATATTTTCCATAGCTAGCCAATAATTAAACTATAAATTCTGCCACAATACAGCATTAGAATCAGATATCTGTACGGGCAACACTTATTATATAATACTTAAGTAAACAAACTTTTTGTTACGGATTACGGATAATAATATATGTTAAGTTAAACGCAAACATTATACAGCGTCAATCTATTTCAATGGAATGTGTATCCGTGTTAAAAACGTATTGCATGTGTTTGCTTTTCAGGTTTTGCTCGTCCTGCGTCAATGGATATGCAAGAATGAGTTTACAAACATTCAGCGACGCCGTTTGAAAATCCATTTTTAAAGTAAAATACAAAGTTATTAATATACAGTAAATACCGTTATTAAATATCTAAATGGAAAATGTTACAGTAAAACTAAGCAACCTTTTTTTAAGCAATCTCAATTTAATATAAATAAAATATATTTTAAAAAAAACGAGTTAAACAGCCAAATCTATGTACTATAGACACTATTATTTATCAATTCAAGAGAAATATTTATATGGACATTATATGGAATTCCGTACTTGGCAAGTATTAAATAGAAAAAATAGAAAATATTTTTTTGTTAACTTCAGTGGCATGATGTGATCAAGTAAGGTCGATTGACATTTCAAGCCCTGAAAAGAAGAAAATTATGAAATAACATGATGAAATATACGGTTTTGGAATGTTGATTTCTACCAAGAATGATAATTTTATTTAGTTGGGCACCATTGAAAATGATTTTTTTTTATATCACCTCTTTTACCACTATAACTTTCCCGATCCCGATGTTCACCTTTTTCATACAACCTGTGGCTTTATCAACCTCAAAAGATTTGTAGAGCTGAATCGGTACACGAACGGTTAAGCCTGAAATTGATCATAGAGACTAAAGAGTTTATAGACACAAATAATAACATAGGAGATATCACGTCGCCTTAAGGTGCGCCAAAATCTACAGCGCACCTTTCGTAGTAAAACTCATCAGTTAGAACTTAATGTTAACGTCCTTTGGATACGATTGGAACCATTTCCCTGCTGAGTGTAATCAAACCTGAATTGATCTATAAGGAACAAATGATAGATATAAGAATATTGTGATCGACGCAATCAATCGCATCACCGAAATCTAAAAGGACAAAAAGTGCCAATTTTTGGCCGTCCGAGGCTTGTAGAATGTTATCAGTATTATGCTATACACGTTCTATGTGTTGGTGAAGTCTAGACTACAAATTATCTTAAAGTTTTTTTATGTAAATCATAAATATCTTTATCATCATAGAAAGCTGAAAACTTATGATATTCTACGCGTTCTTAAACCTTGACAAAAAGATCGTGTTCAAGGGTTTGGGCCGTTACCCATTTATGAATAATTTTTGGTAAGCAAAAAAATTTAATAACATGAAGTAAAATATTATCAAGCATAGGTTATATCCAACCTTGCCCTATCATAACTTACTGCATTAGTTTTTCATAAACAGGTTAAAATGTAAAGGTTCTCTGTCAATGACTTACTTAGTGGTAAACAGTTTGGCTTTATGAAAAGCTGTTCCTCAACCGGTGCAGGAGGGGCACTAATAAAAAATAAATTCAAAGCCTGGGAGGATTCGCATGATGCTCTAGGAGTATTTTATGATTTATCTAAGGCATTTGACTGTGTCCAATATGAAACTCTCATCAGGAAGCTACATCACTATGGTATTAGAGGCAAAGCTCTCGTCCTTTTGACTTACATGAGTAGTAAAATACTGAAAATAGATAACAACGGTGAAAGATCTCCGGGATCAACAGTCTGGGAGTCCCTGAGGGCTTAATTTTAGGTCCTTTTCTATTTCTTATTGTCTTATTTGCTGACGACACCTCTTTACTTTTTATGTTTAAAGACGACAGACATGTTATGATAAATTAAATAATGCCATTTCTAGGTTTGTAAATTGGTTTAACGATAAAATAATTGGTTACTTAAATAAAAAAAAAATCAAATGCTTCAAAAAATAAAATAGTTCTTAATAACTTTGATTGAAAAGTGATTGTAAAAACATAATTTGGATAAAAAAAAAAATGAGTTTGAGTTACTCAGTCCGTCAGTTGTCTACTAAATATAAATAATAATAATACATACTAAATATAGCAAAAAATTACCGCCGTTTCGGAAAAGTAGTATTTTATATATACTACCAATATTGTTTTACTACTAAATCTTTTGCTGTGATTTGATTTTGTTTTTATTTTATTTTGCAGTACAGTTTACAACTATATTCTAAGGTAGTGACAGAAATTTTCGGTCACAGGCCTATCTGTTTTCGTTTTTTATATTTTTTTATATTTTTATAAATACAATCTCGAATCAAAATCTCTAGCTGATGTCTGGTGTTTTCTACCTAATTACTTATTTTTTTTAATGAACCTTAATAAATCACTAATAATTTATTTTCTAAAAGTTAAAATCAAAAAACAAAAAGACAGCATAGCATAAAAATTTAATTCAAGTCACTTGAAACTAAAAACAAAAAAAAGCGGATTAGAGAAGGAAGAAGAGTTCGTATTTGTTATTTTTAAAGCCTAATGTTTAAAACAATTGTAGGTATATTAAAAAAATTAAGATTCACCATTTTTTGGAAAATCATTGCCAGGACGAAATAGGGGATGAAAATTTGTATAAAATATAGATATTTGTGCTTTAAAATAAAATATCGCTTTTTTATTTTTAAAAGTAATTCAAATAAGTAAGCTTGTCACGACCAGAGTGCTAGTCACAACTAATCAAATAAGTAAGCTTGTCACGACCAGAGTGCTAGTCACAACTAATCAAATAAGTAAGCTTGTCACGACCAGAGTGCTAGTCACAACTAATCAAATAAGTAAGCTTGTCACGACCAGAGTGCTAGTCACAACTAATCAAATAAGTAAGCTTGTCACGACCAGAGTGCTAGTCACAACTAATCAAATAAGTAAGCTTGTCACGACCAGAGTGCTAGTCACAACTAATCAAATAAGTAAGCTTGTCACGACCAGAGTGCTAGTCACAACTAATCAAATAAGTAAGCTTGTCACGACCAGAGTGCTAGTCACAACTAATCAAATAAGCCCAAACTAAATGAGGTTGCATTGTTTCATTATTAAGTTCTTTTAGCCACCTTCCGACTTCATCATTAGACCCTGAATATCGATTGCGACCAAAGTGCTTGTTATGACAAATTAAACGACCCCAAACTCGATGGAGTTGCGTTATTTAAATGCGGATTTCCTATAGCCACCTTTCGGTTTCACCATCATATCAGCTCTACGGCACCAATTCCCAATTTCCCTCAACTTTTCAAAATAATGTGATACTGCTCAATAATAAGACTCTTTTTATACTTCAATATGATACTAATGTCATTTAAAGTCTAGACCATCGCTTTTGTCTAGTCCAAAATAGCCATTGTCCTTTTGTAGCGTCACCCATGCGGGACGCGGTGCGAATAAACCTAACGTCCAACATAATTATAACATTTCTTTGTAAGACATTTTCGGCTTTAACCATCGAACAATCGATACTTTAAACTGTTGCCCATAGGCAGAGTCTATAGGCCACAGAGACACACGCGCCGGCAACCTACGAAGCCCCCATGGCATGACAAAGAACATGGCGTGCGGCATGACGAGTAAGGGTCGGCTCATACCGAGACGCGCCGCGACGCGACGCAACGTGAAGAGGCGCCCCGCGCGAAGTTGGGATGCGCCGCGCGGTGCATCTTCAAGCCGCTTTACGTCGCATCGCGTCTCGGTATGAGCCGACCCTTATGTGGCCATACTACGTCTCTGCCTAATTTCCTCGTTACTTCCCACCACACCACTCGACGAGTCTGTGACAGGGGCGTTACCAACTTAACACTAAAAACGGCGTCACAGTTAGGTTTTATCATCGCGCTGTTAATCTCTACGGGCAGACTGAAGTATTCTTTCCACACTGGAATATTCTATTGGTGCTAGTTCGCCCATTTACCTCGTAGCGCGTAGCGGCCACACACGTTAATGTAGCGGTCTTCTGCGTAGCGAATGAGCTTGCTCCCTTGATCCCATCACATGATGTATCTTTTCGACTCTGATATATTACCTTAAGTATCGTACTCGTACATAGCATTAAGGCCCTAAGATAAGTGAAAGTGGCGCCCCCATCAGATTTTTTAATTTCTATTCATCACATAAGGAATTTTGAAAAAGTGCTCATATTAAACCAACCCAACCCAACCTTTTTGTGTTAAACCTTCCCGGATCATACTAAATATTTCATCCCCTCTGTTATTTCATCATTCTCATAATAAAACAAAACATAAGTTTTACAATATTTAATTCTTAAACATTACTAGTGTTTGCTCGCTACTAAAAAAAAATTGGGTATTGTTTAACAAAATCGTATTAATGAAATGCTTGCGCGTGATGATTAAGTTCCGAACACATTATTCCCCCTCCTCCCCTCCCCCCTTGTGATAGCATTACGCCCCCTAGGGGGTACACCTCACTGGTAAGGAAGTCCTGCTCTAGATGGTTGGATTAGTAATAAATATCAATATAGTGATATTCCTTATGTTAATTTATCTTTATTTTTTTGTTAACTGTCCTTTCTTTCTGTTGTCCTTATATGTATGATTGGATTCAGTCGATAAATATTTCGGGCATGTAGGGTGCATGATTTCTGACTAACGTCATGTCTCACATATTGAGTAGCTAAACAATTTACATGAAAGGGGAAAAGTTTATATTTCAATGGACAATTCTAATTTTTTTATTAAAATACTAGTAGTATTATTATAATAAAAAAGTTAGAGGGAGCAGAGAGAATTATGGATTTGGAACTGAAATAAATATGGGAATTGAATAAAACCCTGATAATCGAATGAAGAACATGTTGTGATTTTAAGTAATGAAATTAGAAACTAAGAATATAAATACTCTTTTAATTAACTTTGTAGCAATAAAAGTATCATATAAAACGTGTGTAGAGTATAAGTGATAACAATCTCCTTTAAAGTGATTACAGGCCACTGATGATGGGTGTCAAGCGCTTCAGGTTACACCCCTTTGACGTAATACGGACACCCACAGCCATAGATGAACAATAATAAAATTATTATGTATGACGACAACATGATGTCGCAGATTAACTCTAATCTTTCATTTTAGAGCCAAGACCATAGACGTAAAGAACTAGACAGTGCATTTCGATTTTCAGTGCCAAATGTAAAAAAAATGATTGCATAGACATGATGAATCATAAATTATAATTAAATTATAAAATGTAATTACAGGAATTAAATTATGATTATATATGCGAAAGTGTGTTTGTTTATACTTCCGTCGCGTCCCAACACAGCATCCAATTGAACTGAAATTGTTATAATTGGTAGAAGATACTAGCTGAAGGAAGAGACGGAAATGGACATACGTTTTTTTATCCCGGAAATTAAAATCTCCCACAGGAATACTTGCAACCAAATTACTCGTGGACGAAATATACCTACCGGACATTGATTTAAAATAAGGTGTAGTCCTACTTTAAAATCTTGGCACAACCTACAAAACACTAAAATGTATATTAGTGTCAATTAGTGTGTTTAAGTTAGTACAGGGCAAAAATTTCACCGAGTATATGTTAGCAAACAACAAACTTTGCGAATATGACACAAACAAACTACAAAACAGTTCGTTTATTTTGACTACAAAAACTGTTTTACAGTCTATATACGGAGGTAGTCAAAAGCCATAAATTTACCGAAGTGTTTTTTTAAGTCTGTAATTGTAATCGTAAATCTGTCTATCATTACATTTCACCCACCTACCTCCTTATTGCAGTCAATTGGTAAGACTTTGCAATCATAGAAACAGCATTTACTTGTTTCTATAACAAACTTTATGCCTGAAATCATAGTTAGGTATATATTACAAAATGTGCCTATAAAAGAATTTTAAGCGCTGTAGGAAAAGGCTACTGCCGTCTCTAAGTTTTTCTTGGTATATACGCCTGCGAGTAGTGCAATTGTGTCAATAGGTACTTAATAATAAATATCATCGTCTGATTCAGGTATTTGTTGATTTGAGATGGCGAGTCATATACACAGTGACCCAATCCGATACAAAGGGCAGTTAGCGGCTTTGAACAATACACAGAATGACCTTGCCAACAATTATCTTCACAACAATGTTCTTAACATTGTATGACAGTGCGGTTGCTGGATCTGTAAAAAGTGTGTAAAATAAATATCAAATAGCCTAGCCAGGAAAACCACAGCTGAAATGTTAATTTGCTTCTCTGTGTTGACTTGAAATATATAAAGTAGGGTCGGCATCCAAAGCACCGAACAGGTAATAGGTAACTTTAAAATAAAAAAATGTTATAAGTATAATAAATAAAATTATAATACTAGATTTCGCCAGCGGCTCCGCCCACCTTAAATTCAGTTATCGGTGTGGAATTTCTACGTCAACTCCTCAATTATACTTATAAAATTTTCTTATACCAAGCTTTACCTGTAGCTATAGGTAGTTCGCTTAAGCTCGGATATTAACTTTTGAATTTATCGGAATAAAAATTATCGCATGTCCTTCCCCGGGACTTAAACTATCTACATACGAAATTTCATCTAAATCAGTTCAGTGTTATATTATAATAAATAAATATGTTTTCCAGTTGCACTTACGAATAGCACTATAGTATATACTAAAATGAAGGTGCTTGACAAACCTATTCACAATATTGTAAATAAATATTTAAGATAAATTTTAAAAATAATGAACGCTTACGAAACTATAAAATTTAATAGCAATAAATTTTTTATGTTGATTTTTTAAGTCCCAAATAATAGTTAACCATTATTGCCAAAGTAAGAACTAATCGGTATTTCTCACATTAATTTTAAAAAAATAATAATTATTGAATTAAAATTCAAAATAAATAATTAATCAATAAAAAGAAGGTTAATAACTTAGCAGGTCCACAAAAGAATTTGTGGGCGTCAGTTAATTATTTAATTAAATTTGAACGATGTTTAAAATAATTAAAATTTCGGTTGACAAATATTTTAAATTCCTTAAAATGATCAACATAAAAATGCAAATACTGATACTAAGGCTTAAGTTACGTACGACTGTTATAAAATATGTTTTTACTTCTCCAACACCAAAAGGGTGGTTTTGCTGTTCAATAAAAACTTTTTATAAAAAAAAACCGGCTTCAAAAGATGCACAAAAAGTTAAAAATAATTACTTATCTCTAAAAAATCTGATCTGCATCACAGTTCCAAGTTGGATTCATGCAAGTGAAGCGCGTTATAAACTGTTAGGTAAATAGAAACCAACTTCAAAATGTAATGCAGATCAGACTTTTTAGAGATAAGTAATTATTTTTACCTTTTAAGTGCATCTTTTTGAAGCCGGTTGTTTTTTTTTGATAAAATGTTTTTATTTTTTACTTTTGAGTGACGAATTCCTTTTTTCGTACCCAATAACATCCATACTCGTAACAAAATTTAATGCAATCATCAACATATAATTTAAACGAATAATAAATACCTGAAATTGATTACTGGGAGATGAAGAAATTACAGTTTTAAGTTGTTGCTCGTGTTGCAGTTGTTGTATATACAGTAAAATTGAGCACCTCCTCCTTTTTTTTTAGGTCGGTTATAAAGTTCATCATCAATTGTATAATTTGCGTTTAAAATTCTTAGAATTTGTTCGTTCATTTAAACCAATATCAAGGGACAGTTATTACGATGACATAGGTATTTTTTTTTAATATTGTCTAAAAACTTAACTACAGAATCGATTTGGATAAAATTTCTCGCAACTCGCAAGTATATTATATATTTAAAAAAAAAACACCAAAATCGGTTCATAAATAAAAAAGTTATGGCTTAACATTCATAAAAAAAAATATACCTACAGTCGAATTGAGAACCTCCTCCTTTTTTGACGTCCGATAAAAACTGTGAGCAAAGCGCGCGAGCGTGAGACAAAGTAATGCAACGTTCGGATAATTAAAAAACAATACTGAAAAAAAAACAATGCGATGATTGGTTACGTAGCAAATTTATTCATTGTTGACGTACTAAATATTCATGATTAATAATACCTACTAATAATTAATAGCGTTTCTTTAAAATTATTTTCAATAATTTTTAAAATTAAAAATAAAATTATTAATTTCAATTCTAGACTACTTCGCTAGCTCAGAATTTAAAGTGGGCACTCTTAAAAAAAAAAATAACTTTGTCCACTTGTTGAACAAATAACTATTAACTTAAGAACTTAATCTTCATCATTCATTCACATGCATTATAACAATATTCTACAAGACTGGCCATAAAGGCTTAATGGCCAGCTTTACAGTGTAAAAAACTTTTTTGACCCAGTGTCGCGTTAGTTCTGGCTAGGGTTGCCATCCGTCCGGGTTTCGCCGGATTTTTCCTAGTTTCGAGGGCGTCCGGGTAGCGTCCGGGCGGGGTTTCATTAAAAGTTCCTTAAAAGTTTTAGAACATTTTGTTTTGCTATCAGAGTAGAAAATGAAAGACTGCTAACAGTTTCTTTAAACGTTCTGTTCCAAGATTTTTAAAAAAGGAACTGTTGACATGTCCGAGATTTAAGCCATTTAGCAATTTAACCAGATTTTAGAGATGGCAACCCTAGTTATGGCGACTGTAGTTTCGATGTTTGCACTATACAATTCGTTTTAAGGGGCTAAGATAAGTGAAAGTGGCGCCCTCACTACATTTATTTTAATTTCCATTAAATACAAACTCATTTTCAAAAATGTGCTCAAATTAAAAGTTTTATGTACAAGTAAGCAATTTTAGAACTTTTATTTGCTAGATAACATTGACGCATATAATACACATGCATAATATTTAGCGACTAAAACTTTTTAAAAATATTTATTTACAATATTGTGAATAGGTTTGTCAAGCACCTTCATTTTAGTATATACTATAGTGCTATTCGTAAGTGCAACTGGAAAACATATTTATTTATTATAATATAACACTGAACTGATTTAGATGAAATTTCGTATGTAGATAGTTTAAGTCCCGGGGAAGATGATGCGATAATTTTTATTCCGATAAATTCAAAAGTTAATATCCGAGCTTAAGCGAACTACCTATAGCTACAGGTAAGGCTTGCTATAAGAAAATTTTATAAGTATAATTGAGGAGTTGACGTAGAAATTCCACAACGATAACTGAATTTAAGGTGGGCGGAGCCGCTGGCGAAATCTAGTATTATAATTTTATTTATTATACTTATAACATTTTTTTATTTTAAAGTTACCTATTACCTGTTCGGTGCTTTGGATGCCGACCCTACTTTATATATTTCAAGTCAACATAGAGAAGCAAATTAACATTTCAGCTGTGGTTTTCCTGGCTAGGCTATTTGATATTTATTTTACACACTTTTTACAGATCCAGCAACCGCACTGTCATACAATGTTAAGAACATTGTTGTGAAGATAATTGTTGGCAAGGTCATTCTGTGTATTGTTCAAAGCCGCTAACTGCCCTTTGTATCGGATTGGGTCACTGTGTATATGACTCGCCATCTCAAATCAACAAATACCTGAATCAGACGATGATATTTATTATTAAGTACCTATTGACACAATTGCACTACTCGCAGGCGTATATACCAAGAAAAACTTAGAGACGGCAGTAGCCTTTTCCTACAGCGCTTAAAATTCTTTTATAGGCACATTTTGTAATATATACCTAACTATGATTTCAGGCATAAAGTTTGTTATAGAAACAAGTAAATGCTGTTTCTATGATTGCAAAGTCTTACCAATTGACTGCAATAAGGAGGTAGGTGGGTGAAATGTAATGATAGACAGATTTACGATTACAATTACAGACTTAAAAAAACACTTCGGTAAATTTATGGCTTTTGACTACCTCCGTATATAGACTGTAAAACAGTTTTTGTAGTCAAAATAAACGAACTGTTTTGTAGTTTGTTTGTGTCATATTCGCAAAGTTTGTTGTTTGCTAACATATACTCGGTGAAATTTTTGCCCTGTACTAACTTAAACACACTAATTGACACTAATATACATTTTAGTGTTTTGTAGGTTGTGCCAAGATTTTAAAGTAGGACTACACCTTATTTTAAATCAATGTCCGGTAGGTATATTTCGTCCACGAGTAATTTGGTTGCAAGTATTCCTGTGGGAGATTTTAATTTCCGGGATAAAAAACGTATGTCCATTTCCGTCTCTTCCTTCAGCTAGTATCTTCTACCAATTATAACAATTTCAGTTCAATTGGATGCTGTGTTGGGACGCGACGGAAGTATAAACAAACACACTTTCGCATATATAATCATAATTTAATTCCTGTAATTACATTTTATAATTTAATTATAATTTATGATTCATCATGTCTATGCAATCATTTTTTTTACATTTGGCACTGAAAATCGAAATGCACTGTCTAGTTCTTTACGTCTATGGTCTTGGCTCTAAAATGAAAGATTAGAGTTAATCTGCGACATCATGTTGTCGTCATACATAATAATTTTATTATTGTTCATCTATGGCTGTGGGTGTCCGTATTACGTCAAAGGGGTGTAACCTGAAGCGCTTGACACCCATCATCAGTGGCCTGTAATCACTTTAAAGGAGATTGTTATCACTTATACTCTACACACGTTTTATATGATACTTTTATTGCTACAAAGTTAATTAAAAGAGTATTTATATTCTTAGTTTCTAATTTCATTACTTAAAATCACAACATGTTCTTCATTCGATTATCAGGGTTTTATTCAATTCCCATATTTATTTCAGTTCCAAATGCATAATTCTCTCTGCTCCCTCTAACTTTTTTATTATAATAATACTACTAGTATTTTAATAAAAAAATTAGAATTGTCCATTGAAATATAAACTTTTCCCCTTTCATGTAAATTGTTTAGCTACTCAATATGTGAGACATGACGTTAGTCAGAAATCATGCACCCTACATGCCCGAAATATTTATCGACTGAATCCAATCATACATATAAGGACAACAGAAAGAAAGGACAGTTAACAAAAAAATAAAGATAAATTAACATAAGGAATATCACTATATTGATATTTATTACTAATCCAACCATCTAGAGCAGGACTTCCTTACCAGTGAGGTGTACCCCCTAGGGGGCGTAATGCTATCACAAGGGGGAGGGGAGGAGGGGGAATAATGTGTTCGGAACTTAATCATCACGCGCAAGCATTTCATTAATACGATTTTGTTAAACAATACCCAATTTTTTTTTAGTAGCGAGCAAACACTAGTAATGTTTAAGAATTAAATATTGTAAAACTTATGTTTTGTTTTATTATGAGAATGATGAAATAACAGAGGGGATGAAATATTTAGTATGATCCGGGAAGGTTTAACACAAAAAGGTTGGGAATTTCTGATCTAGAGCATTCATGCTAACTCGCTCCATTTAAGAAGTCTTATACGAAAGTGAGTTCTTTTGGACGTTTGTTTATTTATCATTTACGTCGTTATAGAGCTGGAAATTTGATTAGGAGTCGGAGAAGGACAAAGGCTACATTTTATCTCGGAAAATTCAAAATTTCCGCAGAAATCACTGTAACTGAATTCCACGTAGATGCACTTTAGCTATTTGTTATAGCTTGCTATAACAACTTTCCCACCGCCGACAACCAATTTAGCGAGGGCGGATCTGCTGGCAAACGCTAGTAGGTATATAACAGTCTTCTGAGAAAAATGGCTAAAAATGCATCCGCTGTTTAGTTTTTATTCATTTTTACAGATACTACAGGTATTAATATGGTATAAAAGAAGAAACTGACTGACTGATTCAATAACGTATCAACGCACAGCGGTCTAGAAGCTTGAAACTCCACCAAGAAAGGATTTGCAAAATTCTAAAAATTTCCTAAAGGAGTAAAATGAGAATCAAAAGTTTGTATAAAACTGCGTTAATATTAAAGCTGAATGCAAAAAAAATATATATTTGGCTTTGTGTTGAAAATAAAGATTGACATGTTACACCGTTTTTGAGAATCATCCCATGGATGAAGCACGCGGAGAGGCGCTCCGAATAGTATTCTCTTAAGTAGGTCAGAATGTTCCTGGGGGACGAAATAGGGGATGACAATTTATATGATAAGTTTTCGTAGGTAACCATAAACAATAAAAAGCTGTTTTTACAAAAGTCCACGCAGACGTTGTTTCTTATATGTACGTTAATAAGACAGTAATATGACAGTATTACCTATACTATAGGAAAAGTTCAAAATTTGCTCTACGAATTCAGTAGGAACTACTTTAGGTGCAATGAGTTTTTTGATGTGATTTGCGTCTCGCTGATGTTCAGATCTGTATCGATTTGGCCCATCAGTAACTTTGAGTTTGACATGCCTGATCTAGAGGAAAAGGGCGCAAAGGGCGCAAAGGAAAACACAAGGCAAACTATAATAATAATTCTTTGTTGTTCGTAACATAATGAATGAGTTGATTATACGGCCGAGCATTTTATTATACGAAACTATACGTCTTCGTAATGCGTACAAATTGTTACAAGTAAGTATATCGTATTATGTTAATAAATTCCCTACGAGTAATCCCTTAAGTAGGTCAGAATTTAAAAATCAGCCATTAAGGGGATTCGATTCGGAGCGATTCTCATCAGCGTGCTTCATACAAATGAATTTTGCACTCATTTTTCACACTTGCTGACCAAATACCACGAAATTTTGAAGACATGTTATAGTTATAAATATCTAGGTCTGCAGTGTGTCAGTTTTCTATTAAATTTTATAGTTCAAAAGTTATACAGGATGCTAGTTTTTCATACAAATGGTTTCAAAATAGATTTCTATTTAATAAAAGCATTTTACAAGATTTTGAAAAACCACAGACATAGGTATTCGTCTTGGGATTATAACTATGAAATTTGACAGTGATTGTTCAGTAAATGTCAAAAACAAATGAGAAATTCGTTTGTATGAAGCTCGCTGAGAGGCGCCGCGAATCGTATCCTCTTAAGATAAACAGTTAGTTATCAAGACTGTTAGAGATAGTTATAGAAGTCTGGGCTATGTATTAAATTCTACTTGATGTATGATGGGACGCTTCCTCCAGTATATCGAAGCACGATTTGCACACCCAGGGTTCTGTTGTTCTGTACTATCAAATAATGCACGAGCCGGACTCGCATTTGATCGGTTTTAATAATTTGCTGTTTTACTATACAGCATTCACTACAATAGTTTTAAGTTTGTACAGACAAGTACACAGACAGACAGATAATAGTGTAGGCTTATTAATAGGGCTCCATTGGCACCTTTTGTGTACGAAGCCCTAAATATCTGACTGGGTTTTATTTTGAATTGCAGCTGCCAGGATGTATTTTGAATTAACATACATTCCATGATCTAATTTTAGATCTTTTTCTCGCCAATTGATAGCGGCGACTTCTCGCTGCAGATGTGATACGCGGGTGTTCAGGTGCAGCCTTTTCTTGGAAAACCTTGTTGTTTTTGTTTTGTTTGTTTTTTTGTTTGACATACCAGAAAGTCTGTAAGAATTTTAGATTTCTGCCTTTAAAGGTATAAATAACTATATTATAAAATAAGACTTACATATATATATATATACGGCAGGTACCCCAGACAGCGTAGGCTTAGTAATAAGGCTCCGTTGGCACCCTTAGGTACAGAACATTTGAAAAACCGAGTTACTAAATTTTTAGGGTTCTGTACCCAATGGGTAATTAGCGGAACCCTATTACTAAGACACCGCTGCCCGTCCGTCAGAAGAAACAGAATAAAATAAATATTGAAGTGGGCTCCCATACAACAAACGGTATTTTTTTTTTGTGACTCGATTTTGCTCGATATTGATAACGGCATCAGGTAGGCGCTTAAAATACTCGCAGAATTATTCTAGAAACAATACAAAATTTTGCAAAAATAGTTTCATATTTCTATAGGAGGTATTTTGTAATTCGCTTTGTGCAAATAGAAATCAAAAATTACCCAATCCTTAAGCTGCATAATCCCTGATAAGAAGCCGTTAAACGTCGACTATAGGAAGCAAATAGGCACCATGTGAATCAGCCGCTTGGAGAGCAAAGGATTTTCAACAAAAAGAGTGTGAATAGTATACCTACGTGCCATAATCTGCTGCAAAACGATTTGTATTTCACACGGTGATAAGCTACTTCTATTTAAATTTAAGTGTTAAGTAGAAGTGACTAATTAGGTAGGTACATTTCTGTTGGTAGGTACGTTCCAGTTTGGTATCGTCGTTATTTTTGTGATTTGTGTGATTCGTTTGCTCTAGCTACGCCACTTCTAACTCAATATTTTAATAAACATACTTATTTTTATTTTCATCGATATTTGATCAGATGTTTAAGAAAGGAGTCACGATCACATAGACCATTGACTTATCGATCATTGCCTAGAATCAGAAAAAACTTTAGCATGTCATAGATCTTTTAGATTTACAGTGAATACCTAGGGCCAACGTCATGTCTTTCTGTTGTAAGTGCCCTATCAGCTGTGTATGTAGGTATTATTGCGCATTTCTGTTACACGCGATATAGTCAACGCTAACTCAAGCTATTGAATGTTAAGCACAAAAACCAAATCGGTAGTATAAATTTGCCAAAAGTTGCTTAATTTTATTATATTATAAATGCAAAAGTAAGTTTGTTTGTTTTTTCCTATTTTATACCACTAAGGTGGCAAACAAGCCTACAGTTCGCGTGATGGTAAGTAGACACTGATGCCTTTGGACGCTTTCAATACCACGCGCGCGTTGCCGACCCATTCTAAATCTAATAACTTCTTTCTTTAGGAACCCCATACTGTAGTCCTTAGAGAAAACCTTGGCAGGGATCTCATTTTACAACCCAAGCGTCCAGTGCGTGCAGTAAATTTACAATTTCGGTTCTAAATTGTGAGAATAAATTACCTGCCGATTGTGATCGGTGCGATGGTACAAAGTAGCCTACAGGCATCATTTCGAATAATCCCTAAGAACACATCCCATTGTACAAGCGGTAGAAGATACCCAGGGAGACAAAGTCTCTTCTCAGACTTAAGGGCCCGATACGGCAAGTGAGTTTGGGATCGTCGACAATTCTCATAGCCCGTCGTTGAACCGAGTCAAAAAGGCCAAGCTGGTACCCGGGTGCACCCGCCTAAAGATGGCAGCAGCACTCCATATAAATTTGCTATAGTGATGGATAAAGAGACGAAGAAGGACATAGTAGGCTACTATTGAAAATTGAAAAGTTTTTTTTTTAAAAAAAAAAGATTATAATCAAGAAGTTGTCGTAGGAATTTCACGACCGTAAATGAATAAGCAAAAGCTAATAAAAAATACTAGCTTTTGCCCGCGGCTCCGGCCGCGCTAAATATGGTTATGCGGCGTAGGAATTACGGATCTCCTTAGTTATACTAAACAAGATTGTTACAGCAAGCTATAGCTGCAGCTAGTTTGTTCAAGTCAAAATCCGTCATAGTTACTCCAGCGGGAACTTCTAATTTTTCCGGAATAAGTAGCCTATAATCCTTCTCCGTATCTTTAACTATTTTTGTGCAAAATGTTAGCCTAATTGGATGCTCCGTTACGGCAGGATTAGGTAACAAACATTATAGTTATTCACGCGGAAACTTTTGAATTTTTCGTGAATAAAAATAGACTTTGTTCCATTCCAGGACCTATATTTGTGCCCAGTTTCAACTCGATCTATCCTGTGGATAAAGCGTGATTGAGTTACAAAGATCCAAGGATACAATTCCAAACTTTCGCATTTATTATATTAGTGGGATATTAAAAACGAATTTTGTTCTATCTCTAACGTAGAGCTAACAAGGGCGGTTAACCAAG
The DNA here is from genome assembly GCA_946406115.1 of Apoda limacodes. Taxonomy (NCBI): domain Eukaryota; kingdom Metazoa; phylum Arthropoda; class Insecta; order Lepidoptera; family Limacodidae; genus Apoda; species Apoda limacodes. The sequence continues at coordinate 12,151,833 of OX291553.1, read as the reverse complement.
CCAAATCATTCTTATCAGCAATAACAATACCTTTCTTATCTCGTTTGGCGCAACTGAATTTTCATCCCTTACAAAAGATAACAAAGCTGCATGTCCTCAGGAAGGAGAGGAAGTGACACGAATACGACAATAGCCTAATTATTGCAGGGCATAAAGTTTATGACATCCTCATTACACTTGGCGCCACTATCGAAAGTACACAGACTATCCGAAAACAATAGGTTCACCTTACCCAATTTAGCAGCTTTACTCAGCAGTAACTCTTTGTCTAGCCGCGACCGCGACAAATATGTCGTTTACAAAAACCAATTTCATAAAGCAACCTCAAACAGTTGTGCAGGCAACTTTATATGTTTTATATATTGAGCTATAATTTTTTTATTTTTTTTCTAACTACTGACTACTGTTATTGGCCACAGAAGCCTTGACACGCGGACTTACTTTTGCTGCGAAAAATTAGGGTGGTTTGCACAACCTGGACACGAACCTCGGCATGGGCAACCACTCTTAAAAACTAAATCTGATTAAAAATTTGGCCTTTCGGAAAAGCAAAAGTAAAGAAACGGCAAGAAACTTTTCAGCCCTCGCCTATAAAATTATTAAATCAAACTAGTCAAAGCGCCCAGATATATTAGTGAACCTAGTATACCTGGTATATTGCGCTTGAGTGATCTGTCTGGTTCTCCGTTGCCACCGGTGGCAACGTATTCTGTATACTTACACATACTTACTACATACTTACTACATACTTACTACATACTTACTACTTATAAGGTACTAAATACCTCCTATTTATAATCCTCGGCGCTGTCTCAAAAATTGCAGTGCATAGGCTACAGTTTACCTATTCTTGCCCTGCGCTGGCTAGAATAGGCAGCCGCATACGGCACATGACTTCGTAGGTACCTACATAACTAGTATTTCATCTGTGACTTGAGGTTTCTTCATAGCATCCCTTCTATTGTACCTAAACATAATAACTCAATAAAATATTTTTATATGACATTCTGTTAAATTAATATCTGCTTATTAAATCCGCTTGATACTGTTTGTGTTAACCACATGCCATGTCGGATCACATAACACCACAATCGGCCTAACTTAATAAACTCAAAATATTATGCGACTGGACAACTTTACTATCACAGCTCATTCATGTCTTCGAAGGGATTTTACATTTGCGAGGAATTTCATAAGCAAATACACCTTGTTTTGGTTTTCCGTTTTGGACGACAGGTAAATCTTCTGTGTTTGCCGAGTGCCCGATTTAGATTTATATTTTTTTTTCTTTTGACAGGAAACCAACCATAAAAGCGATACGGTTTACTTACGAGATAAGTGCTCTCCCAAGAAACTATTATTTATCATAAGTATCTTATACTACTATACTATACTTACTATACTACTTACTATAATTATAAACTTTGGTATGCGTAATTAACTAACAATGAATATTTAAGTATGTACCTACAAATTGGAAACTTAGGTAAAAAACAGCCGCTTTAATCAGAAAGTCTATCTACAATCATAGCTATATTCTTGACACAATAATATTCTCTGATATGAGTTGAAGAGACAAAGCGACTGTACAGTATGCAAGTACACACCGAATGATCGCATTGTCTCTTTCTAAACATTGGTTAATTATGTGAGGATGTTGTGCAGTCCATAGGATAGATACAGAACTCAAAATCTATGATGAAAATACCTATACCAGGAACATAAACCATTAGTGATCTTTGAACTGCATAGTGCAGTACCTACCTATAACAAAGTTTTCTGACCCGGTGTATGGTCGCTAGTGTCGTGTAAGTTCACACCATTTTAATATTTCGACTGTAGTTTTGATTGTTGACCGGGTCAGAAAAAAATGTTGCACTGTACCTACATTAAGCTATGTCCAATTCATACTGTCCAGATGGATTTACTACATACTACTACTATTAAGCGGACAAATAGACACACAAACATACGCGTCAAACTAAGAACCTCCTTTTATGAAATACCTAAATAAAAGCTATGAAAAAAATAACTTCAATGCCCCAAAACGTATATTCATCGTTGCACCGAAAACTTCAATATCTACTTTTTGTCAAGCCGATTACCAGCAGCCAAAGCAAACTATACCAAGTGGCATAGGAGTGTCGCGGCGGCACCTTCGTCAGACGTTTGAGAGCAAACAGTATTTTCGACTAGGTGTCGGAGTGTCAGTGACGGGATGGCTAATGGACGAAAGTGCTGGACCAACACGCTTGGTCTGTATAGTGTTTTAAATTGTTTGCCCTTCCATAAAACTTGAGTTCGTAAGTACATAATGCGAGATCCCATCGCAATGCCTCTCCGCGTTACACCCAAACGTCCAATATAATGTATGAAATCAACAATAAACAGACGGAGAAAGATTTTTTTACAAAAACCCGAACAACTGTAGGACTCGCTTCAGTTATGTTATAAAATTTTAATGATTTTTAGCAATACCTATGTGAAAACACTGAATAAGGGCAACGTTTGGCACGCTTTTAGCTTGAGAGGCGTCGTTAGATTCGTCTCAATTGTGAGAGTGACACTGACAGTACATAACATTCTTAAAATAATCAAAATAGCGGATTTTATGCCCTTTAATGTGCGGGCTAGACATTTTTTATCAAGACCCTTGGGTTGGGTATCAAAATAAAGGGCTTTAAGGCGAGTATGGAAACATATAACACTTATAATAAAATAGTCAAGCATGAGTAAAAAGAAAAATGGAAGATACCAAGCTGTATCACATGAACCGTGATAGTTAGATAGTTGAAATTTTCACAGTATTCACATGTATTTCTGTTGCCGCTATAACAACAAATACTATAAAACAGAATTAAATAAATATTTAAGGGGGCTTCCATACAACAAATGTGATTTTTTTGCCGTTTTTATAGATGATGGTACGGAACCCTTCGTGCGCGAGTTCGACTCGGTTTTTTATAAGGCATGTCACTGACAAGCGTAGGATACGGTTTACGACGGTGGCACAAAGTGCCTGCCCGACTGCACCGTCGGCAACTGCTGATGGACTCTGATAACAGAACCCACCACCTCCGTACAGCAGTTCAATGGAATGGTCTGGAAAGAAGGCTCAGTGGAGTGTCGCCCCGCCGACACTAAACTTTGATCTCGTACGTAAATGTCTCTTGGCTTTACACCGGACTAGCTTGCCCAGCGCGCCGTGAGCCCCGTGGCCTCGGCTAGGCAGACATCACTTGCCCCTCCCCAGGCACTATTTATTGCCTAACGCAAGCAAGGTTATACTTACTAGATAACATGTAGTACAAATAAATATTATCATTAGTACATATCAGAAATAACTTTGGCAATGCAAATTGTAAATCTGGAAACGGTCCTGTCTTTTACGTCATAAAGTAGCGATACCTTTTCGTCGCGTCCTGTATTATTTTCTTGCAGGTTTTTGTTGTCTTTTGTGTATAAATGAATGAATGGAATTAGATTATCTTTTTGTTGACCACTAAAATGATTAAAGAAGGGATGTGAGAACTTTTAACTAATAATATAGTTTCTGAGGTTTTCCTTTATCTAGAAATAAGTGACTCATGTTAGGCACAAAGGCCGGTTATCTGTTTTGAATAATAACTTTAAATTTTCTTTTAAATTTAAGAAGTAGAAAGATGTAGACAAAGTCGGGTACTTAAGTATATGTAAATGCAAATTTTAAAAAAAATTGCATTCAATTAAATAGAAAATAATATATTATTGTAACAATTTTTAACCAATTTTTTTGCAGTAATAAAAGCACACACAACATAATAATATTAATATACGTGTCTGAACGTAGGCGTTTGTCCAACTTATTAGCTAAGGCGATCTCCTCATCTCCTGTCCTTCCCAGCCTCATACGTCCCCACTGTTGGTAGCTACACGGCCTACCTTCACCTTGAGCGAGGTCGATTTTGCATAGGGTAAGGTGGGGTAAACAAGAGACAAAAATAAAAAAAATTAAATTTAAAAAATGCTTTTAAAAATTTGTGGCATTATACAATCTTAGACAGTCTTCCGCACACTAGGTACTTAACTGTGAATAAAATTGGTGGTTCAAGTTATTTTAAAATTTTTGATATTACATTCAGTGAATTAGGATTTATTTAGGATATATTTGATTTATCGGCGTCGAACTGAAGTTTGCTATAGCTGTAGCTATAGTTCGTTTAGTTTGCTATAGCTGTAGCTATAGTTAGTTTCGGCGCAGTTTTAGTTATTTCTGGAGGAGCTTTTGAATTTTTCGGGATAAAAGTAGCCTGTGTCCTATTCCAGGACCTAACCTAAACTTGTACCAAGTTTCATCCTGATCCATCCAGTGGTTGAAGCGTGATTGAGTTACAAACATTCAATCTTTCATTTATATTATTAGTTGGTTTCAATAGAGTTTTTCAGTGTTAACTAGGTACTTTGTCTTATTTTTACACAAAATATTTTGTATCTTATCTTTACCCCACTTGACCCTATATGAAATGAATAGTCCAGTCTAGTATTTACTTCTATACAAACTCACTGATACTAGATACTAAACTAAATAGTCTCTGATCGTTAAAGGTTCACTGAAATATTTAATCTTTTTTTTTCATTAATTAGTGCTGTCCTGGATGCAAAATAATTAACCGGCTGTAACCAGTTGCACGCTGCCTTCCAGGCACTTACGCATTTAGAAGCCCCTCATTAACATTCTGAGCTCGTAAATGGCACTAAAGTAGGATACCTATTACTATATATATAATATATTATACATGGATTTTAGACATGGATTTTAAGTTAAATTAATTATGTCTGATAGACAAACAACCGTGGTGATTACATAACCTACATAGGGGTTCCGTTTACACCTTAATTAATACGAAATCCTTAAGGAAGAACCTAAAAGAAAGAAAAATCCTTAAAAGAAAGGGATTCAGGGAAGAGAAGCTAATCGTTTCGATTGCTAAATATTAGCCAATCTGATCGAAATATATTTTACAAAATATACTTCGTACCGATACTCTTTTGTTGTATGTCTGTTACTTTACTTGTTTGTTTGATTCTTTGATCGACCTGAAATCTGGTACCTACACATAATATGCAACATCAATGACAATGCACCATTATGTTGCCGAATTCTGGTTCCAGATGACATCCAGAGTCTGATGCTAGAGCCAGAACAAAGTTTAACTGGGATAACCCAGAACCTGTTAAAATATTTAGATAGGTTAGACCTATGTATCAAGGTGGTATACAATAATAAAATAAGATAAGTAGAATTTCACAATAACTATGTAAGAAATGCTTTAAGGAGTAACAGTACAAAGTTAATTGACACTTAACTTGCAAAGTAAAGAAGTCAAACCAGTTTAATTCATGCAGTATTCTAAGTGACAAATAGTATAGTATTATTAAGAAAATTAAATTTCTATCAAAAAAGCGGCTTTTACGGCGGCAAAACACGTCTACACTCGGCGCAGGCGTATCGCAAAGACGGGCATACATACGATACGGCAATGCGCGAGCCAGAGCTGGTTAATACATGACGTCACTAATATACCTATAGCCTTTTGATGACCGGTTGCCGACAAGTGCCGAGCTTCCACGATCAACGCTCGGGTGTCGAGCGCTATGGGAATAAAAAGTGGGCAGCATTCGAAGCGCGTGCCTCAACGTGTGTGGTCCTCTTCGGAGGTCTTGCCTGCTTCGTTTCTGATTTATTACAATTCAATTTTCTCACTCTTTTAACGCCAATTAATTTTCTTGTTTATAAATAAACATTTTAAAGTGTTGCTTGCAGTTTTATTTTTAAATGTTAGCAACTCCATGAATAACAATGTTAATAAGGTATAAGTACTTGAAGGTAAGTTTGACATTAACAAAATTAAGAACTCTTAGTTCGTTGATGTCTATTATTCTCTGTAGATACTGAAAATACTGCCAAAAGGAGAGTTATATTTTTAGTTTCTTGTTACATAAGAAATTTGAATACATATAAAGTTATGTGTGCGCTGCGAGTTGTCTGTTTATATTAGCTGCCGCAACCTAATTCTTCATCAAGATACAAACAGTGATCAAGTACGTACTCATCATAGTTGTCTGTCAAATACTTATCCTAATATTTTAGTACTTACGTACCATTGGATATGATTATACTTCAATATATTTTGGTTTTAAGCAAGAAATCAAGAATAAGCAAAGTGGAATAAAACTGTCATGTAAAGAAAAATAATTTAATAATATCAAACAAATATTTGATTAAAACTCAGCAGTAGTGTTTTCGTCATTCTTTCCGCTTTCAGAATTCTCACCAAAATTAAGGTCAATAACTGCTTTGTACGAATTAAAATCAACACCAGAATTGTTGGCGCTGAGTTCGGGAAATCTAGGTGCTAGTTCATAGTTATTAAGATCATAAGCATTGTCATCATGCTTAGTTTTCCATTTACTTACAATCATCTGTAACGGTTCTAAGCACTGTAAACTCTGTTTCACACGGAGCAGTTCAATATTACATTGATTTTCTACCTCCATAAGTTTAAGCCGATAAGCCTTTGCTAACATTTGTTTTCTGATAGCATTCTTTTTTTCCAACTGTGCCATATTTAACGTGGTTTGATATATTTGCAGTTGTTTTTCATATTCCATAAGATTTTCATCGTAATATAGCCTACTGTCTACACAAGAACTATACAAGTCGGGTGTATGTGTCAACCCTACAGCAATATCCAAATTTAAATGGGAATCATCGATTAATCTTGACTTTGGCACAACCAATTCTCGAGTTTTCTTCTCTTCTTCTAGTTTAGATTTTTCTTCATTTAGTTCATATTTTAAAGACTCTATTACGCTTTTGCATTGTGCAATGCGCTCTTTTAATTTAATTTCATTTTTATTTATTATTTCAGAAGTTATCTCACCATCATTCATATCATTAGCTGGGCTTAGAATTTCACAATCTTGTGGTTTTCTTTCGTTATCTACTATAACTTTTATTTCTTCTTCATCAGGTCTGGTTGGTGAAATGGCAAATGGATTATTGTTATCACCAGAACCTAATTTATTTGCCTCCATCTAAATCTAAAACGTTTTTCTAAAATTGTCAAATAAATGTTATGAAAAAATGTACAATAAAAATCAAAGTGTCAAGATGACGTTTTTATACAACAAAAAGATATAAATTTTATTGTGAGCAGTATTAAATTGTTTTATCATGTATTGAAGTATAAAGTATACTCTGTAGTATAAAGGCGCATAATAGTAGCTTACTAGCGCCACCAGCAGAAATTATTTAATGCCTGTTTGTACAAAACATATAATAACATTAATAACCAATATATAATAAAAAAAATAAACAATATTTATCATATAACAACTAGTTAGCTCCTATAGGGCCATTAAAGTTCTCAATCCTCCTTTCAAATTTTTAAATTAAAAAAAATATACTAATATAATGTCCACAAACGACACGATTTACAGTTATAATGATAAGACATTATCTATAAATTTTTGTGCTGTAGTGTAACGGGAGATAATCACATAGGACATATCAAAAAAAGTATAGTACGAAGTTCGCAGCATAAATAAGCTGACCAGGAATTGGAACTGATTAAAAAAAGTACCTATCTATTCAAGAATTCAAAAGTGAAAAAAAAATGACTTTGACTTTGACTATACCTACGTAAATAAAATATAAATTTAAACGAGGAAAAATGTTAGTCTCAAACTCAAACTCAAATCAAACTTTATTGAAGTAGGTTTCTTAGAACACTTTTGAATCGTCAATACAATGTAAACAATGTTTATTTCTGCCAAAAAGAGCTGGCAAGAAGTTAGTAATAAATGGGATCACCTGCGCTACATCCCGTAGTCCCATAGTCCCGTAAAAATCTTTGCTTCCATTACGTTGAACTCGACTGTGTTTTATGTCCTCGGCCGAATGCTGCTAGGCAGTTCCTCTTATATATGCCTTTCTCAAGTCTATCCAAACCATAAGATACACAATGTCAATGATACCAAAAAAAAGAAGAATACTAGAACGGAATATTGTTAATAGTGGATAGTATTTCAATTACATAGTTGTATTTAAGTTGGTGAGCACTTGTCTTGAATGTGATGCTCCAGATCTGACGTTGGATCAGAAAAAAAACCGGCCTAATGCGTGTACCACACGTTAAATTTATAAAACTATTAAATTTATTTGGTTCGAGCTAATTTTATATGATTTTTTTTATAAAGACCTATGTTTTGTACCATTGCTATCAAGACCGCGCCTTAATTGGACAGCGCATTTCCTAGCTAGATGTGAAAAACTGGTCAAAAGCGAGTCGGAATTGCGCACTGAGGCCTAATGCGTGTACCACACGTTAAACTTATAAAACTATTAAATTTATTTGGTTCGAGCTAATTTTATATGATTTTTTTTATAAAGACCTATGTTTTGTACCATTGCTATCAGGACCGCGCCTTAATTGGACAGCGCATTTCCTAGCTAGATGTGAAAAACTGGTCAAAAACGAGTCGGAATCGCGCACTGAGGGTTCCGAAAAAGGTTACCTGTATTGAGGGACAAACTTAACTTTGCCGTTGGACTATTGTTGTGCCAATACATCGACATAGGTCACGGTTAGTTTACCAACTGCAAATAAGTTTATAATAGCAAAAGAATTTTTTTTTTTTGATCTTACAACAAATTTAAGTTTTTCAGATTTTTTCCTTTATGGTGCATGGCATTGCTTTTTGTGATGGAAGCTCTTTCAACTCCTAAGACCTGGACTAATCGCTCTGCGTTGTCTACCATAGCCCGGATCTTCGACCCTTGCGGTTCGCTTGCTGCTGTTGTTTTTTGGGCCAAGTGTCATTTACTGAGGCTGTGGCTGGAGGGAATCTCCTGGGATAGATCTATTGGAATCTTGGATGCGTTATGTCTCTTCCATTAAGGATCTCTCTCATATGCGTATTCTTAGGTCCTTTTTACCGCAGGGTCAATCCGGTATCACTCATCACGGCTTCTGTGTCGCTTCTCAGGCTGGCTATGCGGCTGTGATTCATCTTCATGCCGTCCAGCCCGATGGTTCGGTCTTTCTCAATTTGGTCACGGCAATGACAAAAGTCGCCCCCATTCGCACCCTTCTTACGATTCCAAAGATTAAATTGTCTGGTGCTACTCTTTCGAGCCAATTGCTCAATCACGTGGTCTCCACCTTGGGCCAATCTGTACCCATTTCCCTCGTTTACCCTTACATAGACAGCCAGATTGTGCTCGCCTGGCTTAAAACTTCTGTCCATTCGTAGAGACCTTTGTGGTGAATCGTGTTTTCAAGATTTTGGAGGTTTTCGCTGCCGTTGAGTAGAATCACGTTTTTTATTACTTGCTTTTTGATGAGTGAACAAATTTCTTAATGTGATTATAAAACTTCTACACAACTATAAAAAAAATCTCAACAAGTAACTTGTAGATCTGTGACCAACGCTCGATTAGACAATTTAAAAGCAAATATTGAAAAGAAAATTCCATTTTTACATTTCATGCATGATAATGCTAATAATCTTTATAATTTTTTTTTTTGATTTCTTAAGTAATAAGTTCGAGCAAGTGTTTTATGCCAAATGATAAAATGAAATTCAAGGACTGGGCTACTGTAGGAATACATCGAAGTCAAACTGGGTTGTATGAGTTGTATGAAATGAAACAATATAACCACTGTCCCACTTTCACTGACTATGTCAAAATGTATTTAAAAATATTTAAAAAACTGTGCAGAGTTGCAAAATCAATACATTTAAGTAATAAAATAAAAAAAACAGATAATAAAATAAAGGCTATATAGAATGTAATAAATAGTGAAACAGGAAAAATCAAACCGCGTGACAATCATTATTCACTAACTATAGATTTAAAAATAATTGATTCAGAACTTGATATCACCAACTCTTTTGATAAAACGCATCCGACCCGGTCGGAGGGAGGGCCACCCTGCCAACTACCGTGAGTACCCAAAAGCTCCCAAACAGAACCCGCGTCAACCCAAAAAGGGTAAATCGCGCCTCTCTGTCCCTCGCCAACAGGCACCGCTCGTGCCTGCTCCCCTCCCTGCAGTCAACGCCTGGAGCTGTCCTCCAGCGCTAGTCAACGCAGGAAAGCCAATTCAGACAGACAAACTTCTGTCTGCACTCCCTGGGCCCATCTCAGTCACGGGTATTCCCTACCTCGCCACCCTCATGTCCCGGGACATCCCGCGACCCCCGCACCCAGCGCCTGCGTCGCGCCACTCCCTCGCGCAGCCCCGAAAAGCCGCTCAGCCGTCTGAGCAGCAACAACATCTCAATATTCTCTTTGAGATATCTTGGGCTAGGGCCCAGACTACTTCGAGGCCGTGTTCGCGGAATACGAACAGGTCACCATCCCTCAACAGATGCTCAGCTTCGTGGCTGTGTATCGCCAGTTCTTTGCCACCCTCCGTAGGGTGGGCCCCAAACCTTAAAACCAAAATGGATTGCACAATCGCGCGCGAAAAACCCAGCTCCGACTCCATCGGCTATTTTAACGCCAACGGTTTTCGAAATCAAAGAGAGGAATTGTCGCAATTCCTCTCGTCCCACAAACCGGACGTTCATCCAGGAAACGTTCCTCAAGCCCGCTGTCCGCCTTCGATCGCGAACTATCGCACCGTCCGTAATGATAGAACTGCCTCCAATCTCGGAGGCACTCTCATATATTACCTACGCTCCCTGCATTGCTCCCCTATCGATCCTCCGCCACTTACAAATTAAGAAGCATCTGTCTGCCGCCAAGCGATGACCGGCCAGCAGCCGGTCATCATTGCATCGATTTATCTCTCTCCCTTAAAAAACTTACTGGAGAGCGACCTGCATCGCTCTTTCTTGCGGGTGACCTCTCATTAACTCTTCATTAACTTCACGGAGAGGCAGACTCCTCGACCAGTTAGTTGACGGACTAAACTTCGACATCATCGCTCCTATGACGCCCACGGACTTTCCCCATAATACCCGCAACAACCCTGACGTGCTCGACATAGCACTTCTAAAGAATGTAACGCTAAGCTTTCGCTCTATAGAGGTGCTTGACGAACTTAACTCGGACATCCACCCTGTTCTCCCTACGATTAGGTTCCCCGTCGGACACTCTTCGCGACACTAGAACCGTGACGGACTGGGATAAATTGGGGCAATTGCTCGATATCCCCAGCTTACCACATCTAAATCGCGTTCAAAATATAATCACTTCCGCGACCGACTTAAACGTAGCTATTGACTCACTCACTAGCCACCTGACCGCCACCGTTGGCGAGTGCTCAAGACAAGTGCCGGTTGGTGATAACCACCACCTAATCCTGCCTCAGCACATCAGGTCGCTAATGACTGAGCGTAACGAGGCCCGCTGCAGACGCGATCGCGCTCCCACTATCGAAAACAAAGCCCGCTTCAACGACTTACACCGCCGTGTAAGTACAGTGAGCTTCGCGCCCAACATTTCGGTGATCTGATGGAGAACATTTCTCATCAAGCTTATTGGCAGAACATTTCTCATCAAGCTTATTGGCACCTAGCCAGAGCTTTGAAATCAGACACCTCCAACTCCTTCCCTCCGTTATCTCATCCCAACAACGTTCCCGCGTTCGATGACGACGAAAAAGCGGATTGCCTTGCATCTAGCCTCCAAGCCCAATGTACCTTAAGCACACAGCCTTTCGATCCCGATCACGTGCGTGAGGAAGACGGCGAAGTGGAGCGCAGAACTTCTCTGCCCCCAATGGAGCCCCTGCCCCCCGTCACTGTGGACGAAGTCAAACAGGTCATCAAAGACCTACGCCCCCGTAAAGCCCTCGGCGCGGACGGTATCTCTAACGATATCCTAAAGCGCCTCACTCTTTCCCTTCTCTGCCTCCTAGTAGCGATTTTCAACGCTGCTATCGAAAATTGCACCTTTCCTTCTCAATGGAAAGACGCAATCCATAAGCCAGGCAAAGCTCGTACCGAGCCGTCTTCCTACCGTCCTATAAGTTTACTAAAGGCCCTTGGTAAACTCTACGAACGCCTCCTCCTCGCTCGCCTACGGAACGCTATAGTCTCCGGAGGCATCTCAATCGACGAGCAGTTCGGCTTCCGAGCCAATCCCACGTGCGTCCACCAAGTCCTCCGCATCACGGAACATGTTCTCACTGGCTTCCAACCAGTATTAGGTAAGCCCTGTCACACGGGCGCTGTTTCCTTCGATGTAGCGAAAGCCTTCGACAAAGTCTGACACAACGGTTTAATTTATAAACTGTACGACTTTCAGTTGCCAGACCGTCTCGTGCTTATCATACGAGACTACTTATCGAATCGCAACTTTCGCTATAAAGTTGAAGGCACTCTCTCTTCCGCCCGTCGCATAGAAGCAGGATTCCCGCAAGGGTCCGTGCTCGCCCCTATCTTGTACCTCCTGTACACAAACGATATACCTAAAACGTTAGGTACCCAGCTAGCCCTCTTTGCGGTTGATACCGCTATCTATACCACCGACAGGCAAGTGAGTCGATTCACTAAGAGACTCCAACCAGCTATCACCGCCCTAGGCGAATGGTTTCGGAAATGGAGAATCGAATGAATGTGAATCCCGACAAAAGCTTTGCCGTTCTCTTTACCGTAGGTCACCCTCCGCGGCCATCTCCCCTCTCACTGTAGAGACCGTAGGGTCGTGCTATTCCTTGGCAAAACAAGACCAAATATCTCGATATGACCCTGGATAGGCGTTTGAACTTCCGCGATCACACCAAAATAGTTATAGACGGTCACTTTTGTCCTCGGTGATCAATATCCCATGATAGGCAAGTACAGTAAGATGTCGCTTAGAAATAAGATAACTCTTTGCACCACTTTCATCCGCCCCATACTAGCATATGCTAACGTCGGTTATGCGTTGTCCAAAAACAATCTCCACAAACTCCAGACCCTCCAAAACCACTTTCTCAGAGCGGCCTCCGGAGCCTCCTGGTACGTCCACAATGCGGACCTACACAGGGACTTCGAGCTCCCCACGATTCCCCAATGTTTCTAAGACCTGGCAGTCCGCAATCCACAACGTATCATCCCCCGACCGACCTGAGTTCTCGTTCTCTGAAAATGAACTATCGTTTGATGGCCTTGGCACGTACTAACGGCCCCAAATGACGATTTCGCTGTCCGGATAGCGAGATTAGTCCATACGACCTCCCCTAATAGGGCCCCCCCCTTAACACGACGCTGACGTCCCCGGGTTCGTCGGCGCCCGCAAGGATACACGAGGTATCAAAGAGTGCCGGGACGCTTCTCGCCCCCACTCAATCGCAACCGTACCCGCCTGACGGAGAACTGGCGTTGACTCACCTTCGAGAATCATGCCGGTCGAAGAGGCACCCCCGAGAGAGACAACCCAAGCCGAGGCTCCCCCCGCGGGGAACCCTTGAGCGTTGGGCGCTATATGGGCTAAAGCTCCTTCAGACTCTCGCCCCAAAAAACCCGGTGAAGCAGTAATGGCTGCAACTGCCAACTGCATTGACAGTCAGAAAAACAAAGGGATATTCCGAGACTGAATGAAATATAGTAAAATAATACCACTTTCTAAAAGTTAAAGTAAAGATGATCCTAATAATTTTAGATCTATCTCTATACTGCCTGCCTTAAAAAAAATTTTTAAGAAACTTATGTTCAATCAGATTCTTAAACATTTTAATTTAATATGAAGTTGAAAAAATATTAAAGATTTACTGATGAGTTTCTTGCTGGTTCTTCTCGGTAGTAAATCATTCCGAACCGGTGGTAATTTTTTTTAATTAACAATTAAACTGACGATTTAAAAGTGCTGTTTAAAAGTCAATTTGAATAAAAAGTTTGAGTTTGAGTTCGTCGGACATTACAAAATGTATGAAATCGATTGCAAAATTTGTACTGAACAGACAAAAAACAAGAACACAGACTAAAAGTAGTATAGAGCGGCACGTAAGTTGAACCATAATAGCGGTATTCCGCGCAGGTACAGTTACGGACAATAGTACTAACGAATGTTTTGTGCGTGGCCCGTAATTTCTCGTATTATTTTTCCTAAGTTATTATGCAACTAAGTACTTATTGTCTGGCACTGCCCTGCGTCCGCCAGACGAAATTCGAATTGTCATAAATAAGTAATCTCGGTTCATCTTTTTCTATTGTTCTTATTGAACAAAAGTCGTGTGGGAAGTGACCTTTAGGTATAATGAAATTTGACAGTTAAAAAAAATAAGAATTTCATAAAATACTAGAGGTTAAAAGTTGTAAATGTTTTTAATCACTGTGACTTATTGGAAGACGCATAACACCTTCTACATAATTTTGAATTTGGCCAAAAGTGTCGACTTTGAAAACTTTATGAAAACTTAAGTACGTGATTGTACCCCAGGGCCTGCGTGGCTATGGTTATGGTGCTATGGTTGCACCGCATTCCTCACCTCAACGGACCCGAAAATGTATTACTGCGCCTGGTTCAACTTACGTGGCGATACTTATACTAGTGAACGTCTTTAAGTTTTTTAAGTAAAATGTACTGTCAAGTTATTTTTAAAGTTTTAAGTTAGCCTTGTTTTTAGTTAAAAGTTTGTTAAAAATCGATTGTTAATTTCCACTCCATCTGAAAGACATGAAAGGTAGTTACAAAAAGCTAGTTATAAATAATATAAACATATTTACTTTGCCTGCATAGAAATACATTATTGCGCTGTATAAAAAGTATCATTTGTTATGTCATAGACATGGACTATATCACAGACCTAGGATTTTTACGATACGCTAAAAACCAACACAGTGCGGAAAAGAAATATACTCATTACATGAACGCTGCTCAAGAAAGAAAGAGGCAGATAACCATGTACAAATATGTCGATAATTTTGCGAGTAGAAGCCCGTATCAGCCCGCTTGTTTTGTGACTGTTCACTTTTGTCGTCATAATCTGTTAAAAAAGATAATTTGAATAAAGCAACACTATTTAAAAAAAAAGGAAAAAGGTTCGTTGTTGTTTTCCCGCTTTTTCGTATCGTATCAAAAATTTTCGTTATCGTTTCCCATAAAAAATTAAAAGATTTCAAAGTGCACGAGTTTGCAGTGAAAACAATACACAAGGACTTTCTAATCACAAAACCACAAGGTGGGAATTGCATTTGGAAGTATCTTTGGTAAGTCTGGTAGCTACTAGCTTAGAGTCCAGCTGAAGGTGCTTTTACCCCTTTCCCCATGTGATACCCCATCGATTGCTACAAAAGGTGCCTTTACAAATCTTTGCTTACTCGTGTTATCTAGTTATATTAAAATTATCATAAACTCCACTTTAAAATCGCGAACATTTTGGTCCTTCGAGCCAGATAGTTGAAAAGCAATCTATGGATTGTCGTTTCGAAAGAAGTTTAAATTAATAAACTGAATGTTGCTTATTTAATGCTTCTTTTTTAATTAAAACATTATTAATCAGCAAATTAATTGTGTAATTATTTGCGCATATTGAAGGTAGGTATCGAGAAAATAAAAATCTTATTCTTTCTTTTATGGCAAGTAATAAGTTTCTCATGATGGAAACAAGTTTTTTTAAAATATATTTTTCGTGTCTTAGATAACTATATAAAGTAAATATACATATTTATTTATTATATATTATTATTATAGGTATTATTTAATTATAAAGAAATTATTGGCAAAGGGTAAACAATTATAGTCAGTTGAATTGATACAATTTTCATGGTCTAGATTTTAATTCTAACATTTTCGCTATCGTGTTAAATTTAGTTTAAAATGTAAGGTAAAAAAAGTCCAAGTGAAACAGTTTTGGATTCTGGTGATGTTAATAGAATCACTAGAGATTATACATTCATGCGTTTAGAATATATGGAAGGTTCGGCTTCACAAGATTACACCGATGAAGACATAAAGGATTTAGCTTAGGATTTTCACTCAGCACAACTAAAAATTCTTTTGTTGTTGAGTCCTGCACAGCGTAATGAGGAAATAAAAATCACAGCCACTTTCGATAGTAAATAAGGACTGTAAAATATCGTTTACATCAACTTGACGTTATCTGACACAAAACAATCAGAAAATGCGTCTAATTCTAGCTATGAAAATATTAGTGCTAAATTGCCTAAAATACAAATAAAACCGTTCGATGGTAATTTTGAGCATTGGATCTCTTTTTTTTCAATTTTTTGACTCTTTTGTTCATAAAAGAAATATTTCACATGTAGAAAAGCTACATTATTTATTGTCGAGTGTTCAAGGTACTGCTTATGATTTAATTAAAAATTATCCGCTTACTGATGAAAGCTATATGGATGCTTACAATACTTTAATGAATCATTATAATATAAAGCGTCAAATTACGATAAATTGTTCAATTGTGATGCAATGAAAAACAAATCGAGTCAAGAACTGGAGCAAATTTATTAAGTTTTTCCGAAAATTTGTCGGTATTGGCAAAATATAACTTACCTGATAAAAATTTAATGTTGTTCTATTAATTGTGGTCTAAACTTTAAGGATTCGGTTCAGGGAAATTATCAGTAGCAGTAATGGAACTACTTGACTGCAACGATTTATTAAAATGCAACAATGTATTATGCGAGAAGTTACATTCTTTAAAACGAAACCCTTATAAATTCTTCATCTCCGTCCGTCCGTCCGCATATCACAGCTTTATAATTCCACCGCCTTTGCATTAAATCTAATTACATTTTACAAGAAGGTGACTAACATAGTAACACAAAAACCGGCCAAGTGTATTTCGGTTCACGCAGTTAGAGTTTTTCACCGTAGTAACTGAAATTTGAATTAAAAAAAAGTTACTCATCCAAATCTATCGAAAACCAAACCTTTACATTGCAAATCAGAAACTTATCTAGGTACAGGTAGTTTGAGAGACACATCCAAACAGCATGCGCTTATGAGAGCTTACTCGCTGGATTTGTTACTTCGATTCGCCGCCGCCTCGCTACCGCGCCGCCTAGTACAAAGCGTTATTCGAACGTAAATATTATTATTATTTTGGTTAGTATTTGTACTTATTCAGAATGTTACAATTTTATTTTTCGATAATGTTACATGGATCATAAACTTATATTATAATACCTGTTTTATAAAAATACCAACTTCATCTAAGTACCTTTTAATGGAATTTGTACGAAATTTTTACTTTTCCGACTACATTTTTTAAGCTACTGAGCTGTGATAGTTTTCCTTTTAATTTCTTTATATATTTTAGGGTATACATTGAACAGAGGGACGAAATTTTTTTATCTTTGATGATGAATTATAAAATCTTTAGATAGGGCTGCCAAAATGCAATTGAGGTTTGTTAAAAAATTTTACCATAATATGTATATTTTGCGAGTTACTCTCAATAATGCAAAATTTGTGTCCCCTCACCCCTCTAAATTTTAAACAGCTTGTTATAAAAATCAGAAAATGTCACGATAATAGGTCTTTATAAATTAAATAAAATTTTAAAAAAATTGGCTCGACCCAAAAATAATAATTTTACAAGTTTTTTAGATATTCGCAATAATTCCGATTTTATGGAACCCTAACTTAATGCGTGTACCACACGCACTTGGCCGGTTTTTGTCTGTTACAGCCATAAAATCTCCTCAAAATGAAAAAGGAAGAAAGAAAATTAACACTGTCACTGACAAATACAAGAACCTGATTAGCCATAATAAAAAAAATATTAAATAATAGCGCGAATTGTTGCAGGATTTTACAAATCAAAACATTTGAAAGTTCTTAAATTTTAGTGATTGAAAGAATAACAAAATAATTCCCGTCAAAATGGGTCTAATACAATTGTGCGAAAAATATTTTGATACCAACAATCTGTACGAAGTTTTAAGTATCTCTGAAAAAGCTTCGGACAAAGAAGGTACCTAATTCCAATATAATCTAGTGGCTTCTTTAATAAATCTTAAGTTACTATGAGTTATTAGTTACTAAACCTCTTTACCCAAGTAGTAGGTACCAAAGAAAATATCATTATCTTTTGTTATCATATAGGTTACTTTATGTATTTCAATGTGGGACTACTTATATAAATCAAACAGAGAAGCTGGCGAGTATTGGGTCTAATCTAAGTAGGCTTGCCAGATACCCCGTATTTTACGGGTTACACTGTTTTTAAGGCCTTAAAAGAAAGAAACTCGTAATTAGCAAAATAAAATACGGGGTAAACAAAGCTCCCGTATTTACAGCCAAAGGTGGCGCGGTCAAACACCAACATTCTATCTAAGAGTTTTGGGTTGGGTGTACAAAAGGGGGCGCATTTTTCCCTTGCGCCCCCTTTTAGTTACTCTGACCAAGTTTTGTGTTATATTACTGTTAATTATTAAATTTGTGTAAAAAACGCCAGCCGGCCAAACGCAAGCCCTGACACGTGAACAAAAACAAAGTGAATTTTTGTGGTTGCAAAGACTAAAAATATACAGTGGCAAATTTATCAGTAGGCCCACTTCACGTTACTTCCAAGCATGAGAGCGAGACTTGCAGCGAGCAATGAAGTTATCTATGTAGCCACTAAACACACAAGCAGGTGTTTTTATAGCTTGCGCATATAACAATGTCTTTGAGCATTTAACCTTAATGGTCCAACAACAATATTCTACTAAATCATAATTTGGGAAATAACTTTTACATACATTTTATCATACCAAATAACTACTTTACACTATATATTAATAATAATAAATTTATTTATTGATAGCCAGTTACATAGAAAACCATACAAAGTATAAAGTAATATATAGAAGAAAAACTAATAGTTGAACAATTTTGGTATCAAAGTCTTGAGTTCCCTGGCTCTCAAGATAGGAAAAAATATCCTGTGTTTCAGGAACCAGTGCCCCCCCCTGTCGTCTGCTTACCATTTTATTAGTACTAGGTTATACATATTTATTTGAAATTGTGAATATATATATGTTTAAAATGTTACTTACTACATTACTGTTTATACCTTTATAATACAAAATGATGTGGTTGCCTATTTTTACACATTGTGGTCTTTTGAAAGATAATCTTGGAAAAGTTTTAATTGTGTACCTCTGATCCCCATTCTTTCAAGTTTCACGAGAAGTAATGGGATTGAGACTGTGTCAAACGCTTTTGCAAGATCTAAAAAAATAGTCAGACATTTTGCCCCTGCATCCGGCTTGTGTACAATGTTGTCTGTAAATATTCAAAAACTGCATCCAATGTTGATTTAGTTTTACGAAAGCCAAATGGCACTAAGAAAGAAGTTCTTTAGTCTCCAGAAAATGAATGAGTCTTGCGTTGATAATCCTTTCTAATATCTTTGACAGCGCAGGCAGAATAGAAATTGGTCTATAGTTTTCAACACAGTCACGTGGACCATTTTTGTGAATAGAATGGATTATAGATTTTTTAAAAGCTTTAGGGAACACACCGTTATTGAGACATAAAACAATGTGTTTTAGGTGATATTAGAGTGAATTTAAAAAATTTGTATATTTTGTTAGGGATCAAGTCCCACCCTGCGACATTATCTTTCTTACATTCTATAAAAAGCCACTGAATCTCGACTTCATCTGTGGCCATAAGCACAAACAATTTCTCATTAGGAACATTTGAAGGCATGTGACTATGATCCAATGGTAATTTTGGAGCAGCGAATTGCTTTTCCGCTAAAGATTTTCCTACGCTTACAAAATGTTAATTGATTTTGTTAACTGGTGACATTGACTATACAAGGAGCTCCGCAGCGCTAGATTTAGTGTTTTAGTGTCGGTAATAGTTTTAATAGTGTTCCAAAGTTTTTAACTGTTGTGTCCTGCTGATTCTAACTGCTGAGTTTCGTACGAATTTTTGACCTTTTTTAATAAACGGTTACAAAATTTCTTATACCTTGTATAACTTTAATAGGTCTTGCAGAGAAGCTAAATTTCTTAAGCAAACTGCATGTGAGGCTTGGACCACGGCTCGTAATAATGAGGATCCGAATATTTCTGAGGTAAAACGCAAATTAAATGCTGCCTCGAGGTTCAGTAAGAAAGCAACTGCCAGATCGAAATTCCAATTCATCAGCAAAATAGGTGGGCGACTTGCGAGCTATCCTTCTAAGAGTCGTGCTTTCTGGTCGCTTGCCAAAGCTGCCGAAGGGAACTTTTGCCAGTCGTCGTTACCACCACTGCGGAAGACCGATGGTGACTTGGCCTATAGTGCTAAAGAAGCCGATCTATTGGGCAGTCTCTTTGCCTCAAACTCGAATATGAATGATGAAGGCGCTGTATACCATGGTGCGGTAAGACCATGCCGGAAATCTCCATAACATAGCGGGAGGTCCGGCGGGCGTTGCTTTCTCTAGACGTTCATAAGTCGAGTGGGCCAGAGGGTATACCAGCAGTGGTGCTTAAGCAGTGTGCTCCTGAGTTATGTCCTGTACTCACGCGCCTTTTCGCGCTTTCCTACCACACAAGGCAATTTCCGTCTTCATGGAAGACCGCGAATGTGCACCCGGTGCCCAAAAAGGGGGATAGATCTGATCCCTCGAATTACAGACTATTACCTCTCTCCACTCCAAGGTGATGGAGCGTGTGATCAACACACAGCTTCTAAGATAGTTTCTTCTAGTGTATTTAACTCACCGATGGGCACTAGCCATTGAGAGTCAGGGGGAGGCATTGGCATGTAGCCTGGACATAGCGCAGGCGTTTGATCGGGTCTGGCACCGGGGTCTTCTATCGAAGTTGCCATCTTACGGAGTGCCCGAGGGTTTGTGCAAATGGGTGGCTAGCTTTTTGTCCAGCAGACGCATACGAACCGTAGTTGACGGTAGTTGCTCTGATAGCATGGACATTAATGCTGGGGACACCAGCAAGGCTCTATGCTGTCTCCTACGCTGTTTCTACTGCATATCAATGATATGTTGGAGATCAACAACATACATTGCTATGCAGATGACAGTACTGGAGACGCTTATTACACGGGCCGTGCAAGCATCCCTCGTTCTGTTGTGGAGGAAAAACGTGAAAAACTTGTGTCTCAAATCCAGATCGGTCTGTCCAAGGCCTCTGGCTGGGGACGGGAAAACTTGGTCCGATTGAACCCTTCAAAGACACAAGTCTGCGCGTTCACCGCTAAGAAAACCCCATAAACTGTAGTCCTACAATTCCAGAACACTCCCCTCTCCATCTCCAAGAGCATTGGGATCCTTGGTGTTGATCTCCAGCGATGTTCAGTTCCGAGATCATTTACAAGATGAGGTGAAGCTGGCGTCCAAAAAACTAGATGTACTCAACAGAGCAAGACTGCGGGGCAGAGGTTGCTGTTTTACAAGTCGCAAGTTCGGCCCCATATGGAGTACTGCTGCCATCTCTGGGCAGGTGCACCCGGATACCAGCTTGGACCTTTTGACTCAGTTCAACGAGTGAGCATTGTCGACGATCCCAAACTCACTTGCTGTGTCGAACCCTTAAGTCTGAGAAGAGATTTTCCTCCCTGTGTGTGTTCTGCCGCTTGTACAATGGGATGTCTTCTGAGAATTGTTTGAAATTATACCCACGGCTACTTTCTACCATCGCACCGCTCGCCATCAGCTGGGAATTCATTCTCACACTGTAGAACCGAAATGGTGGCGTACAGTGCGGTTTCAGAGAAACTTCCTCCCGCTAACGCTTGGGTTGTGGATGAGAGCCAAGGTTTTCTCTGAGGACTACAGTATGGGGTTCTTCAAGAAAGAAGTTATTGGATTTTTGAAGGGTCAGCAACGCGCGAGTGATACTTCTGGTGTTGCAAGCGTCCATAGGCCACGGTGACCACTTACCATCAGGCGGACCGTGTGCTTGTTTGCCACCTTAATTGTAATTAAAACAAAAAAAAAATAATTATACATTTGTAACACACCTATATTTTATACTCAAAATGTACAATAGTGATTTAGGAAGATTATTGTTATACGATGCTTTGAGTAATTTCTTGTTATCATCAGTGATTTTTTGTTCTCACTATTGGCCCGGGCCTAGTGACTATATAAGTAGTTATTTGGTACATATAAAATGTATGTATAAGTAAGTTATTTCCCAAATTATAATAATTCAGTAGAAAATTGTTCTTAGACCATTCAACCACTAAGGTTAAATGCTCAAAGATATTGTTATATGCGCAAGCTATAAAAACACCTGCTCGTGTGTTGAGTGGCTGTATGGACGTATGTGAACTTCATTGCTTACTGCAAGTCTCGCTCTCATGCTTGGAAGTGTCGTGAACGCTATCACGCACTATACAATGGCCTAGTAACAAGCTAAAATAAAGGAAATTTCTCCCCTTGCTTAGTATGTTCCCTGTTCAGCACACTTGCTTGATTTAGTAGGTGAATGTGCAGCTTAAACCAACTGAAAGGCTTCTTGGTACTTTGCTCTATTCCAAGATTTCAAAATGACTCATAACAGATGAGAGTTTCAAACTGTAATGTTTTGAAACAGCTGCCATAACTGTTTTTTAGGGATTTACTGGATTGCATTAAGCCACAAGTAAAAAACTTCAGAGTGTGGTAATTAACATTACTATTGTCATAGAACTCTATGAGGTACTATTACTTTTTATTGGCTGACGATTTTGAAAGAATGCCTTAAAGCTGATCTTTACCTAAACATAGACAAATGAAAAGACAAGCCTTTTCAAACCTTGAGTGGTAAACTCTTAACTGTACTACCTAGTTTAGTACAATACAATCTGTTTACTATCAGACAGTTATTAGAGTGGGTGAACACATTAACATGCACATATACCTGTAGGCATACACACATTTAGAAAGACTTCATACACCTGAGAGTGGCCTAGTTCCCAGACAACAGCTGGACAACAAATGTACATCATAATCAAACTACCATCACTTCGGAAACACACTTAAGGGGAGCAGAAGAAACACCCGAATGTACACCGGTTAACAATCAGCCATGCAGGAACTAAGCCCACATCTAACCAAATATGTAGTCACACACATACACTACAGGCACAACAGGCAACCAAAGGTAGATTATTGCACATGGAGAATCACCAGGTCTTTAGCACACCAACTTCTGTAAAGTTTATGACAAATTTATTACATTTCTCTTTAGATTGGTCTTTAGAATGCTTCTTACTTGACAAATGTAAATTATTTACTACCACCGGTTTAGTATGTTGTCTGAGAGGAGGTGACTTTAAAGAGCATATTTTCATAATATCTCCAACTGACCCCTTCCCGGATGTGTGTCATTATGGTTTTTTTTGTTATTATCAGTACATAAAATTAACAATATTATTCCTTTTTTTTCAGTTAAAAAAGCTTATCATAAGTTATCCCTGAAAGTTCACCCAGACAGGGTAGAGGAAAAGGATAAACTTGAAGCCACAGAAAAATTTAAAGTTCTTGGCAGTGTTCATGCCATCTTAAGTGATAAAAGCAAAAGATCTTTGTATGACGAAACGAAATGTGTGGATGATGAAGATGATAATGCAATTGTAAATCGAGATTGGGAATCATACTGGAGAATCTTGTTCAAAAAAATAACAATAGAAGATATTCAAGCATATGAAAAAGAATTTATAGGTATATTAGAATTGTTTTAAAGATTCACATATCATACTATATGTATTACATATATGTTATTATTATTGTGTGGTTTCCACTCTGATAAGGTTAGATATATTTGTTTGCCTATAGTCATTGTTTTAGCTGGTCATTATGTGGTCGAAAGAATTAAACAACATTGACATATTCGTAAAAATTAATGAAAACTTTGCCTAATCATAACATGTTCTAGAAATCTGAAAAAAGTCACATTCTCTCTGGGTTATCTATTTTTTTCTTTCTATTTTCAGCAGAAATTTATTTTATTTAAATCTATTGAAAAGTTAAATTTGCTATCATATAGGGTTAAAGAGTTCTTTTTGCACGAAAATAAGTTTGAATATAATTTACTAATTTTTATCTGATAATGCTCAATAGTTCTTATGCTATGGAATCTTAACCTAATGCGTATGGCAATTATTTGACTGGTAATTTTTTTTCACACTTTGAAAGCTTGCTACACTTTATGGATGGCCTCTTACATGTGAATATATAATGATGTTTGGCACAGGATCAGCCCAAGAACGTGATGATCTGAAAAAAGCGTATTTAGCAAAGAAAGGTGATATGGACTACATAGTGGATCATGTACAATTTGCAAGATCAGAACATGAACCCAGACTACGGGCTATTCTATTTGTAAGTGTCAGTCGTATGAACAGCATACATATTTTAAGTTCTAATAACCTGCCAAGGTTTTCTCTTAAGGACCAGTATGAGTTCTGTAAAAGAACGTGAGCAGATTTTTAAAGGATTGGCAACGCGCTAATAGTGCCAATTCAGGCGAACTTTTAGCTTAAAATAAAAAAATCTATTTTAGAAACAAATATTCACAACAAAGGTGGCACAGTAGTAGAACATTGGATGGCATGTCGAAGATCCTGGGTTTAATTCCTGGTAGGGGCAACTAATATATTAACAATTAATTAAAAGAGCAGTTTGTGTTTGGCAAATTGCTCATCGCCTAACGCGTTTGTGGTATGGAATAACAATGGCAACATGTGAATATTATGACCATATGGTCATAGTATACTTAACCACCCCTAGGTGTTGTGATGGTATATTTACAACAAAGAGCATATGAACGAAATTATTACTCCGTGTTTCGTGTTTGCGTCACTTGTTACTAATGTAGTAATTTTTAGACATCGTTTGAAAATAGGATGATGCGCAGGTGTCAACACATGTAATATCCTGCATTAAAGTTCGTCCCAACTAGCAAGGCATAAGTTCTATATTATCAAGAATGCAAGGAAGTTACAAATTTTATAATCTAGCCCCCTGTTCAAGTGAGTAAAAACATTTTGGTTCCGTGATGACTGATAAGCATAGTCCGTTTACTTACTTTTTAATGAACAAAAGTGTAGAATAAGTTAACGACTATGACCTAAAACTTTACATTGCTAATTAAATCGTTATTCTACACATTTTGTCATTTAAATGTAAAGTAACTGGACAATGCATGTCACAGTCATCTTGGTGTTTTTACTGACTTGAATAAGGGGGCAGGACATTGTTATAACTGTTTTCATACCTTAACTATGTTTTTTTATCGTAGCAAACATTACATTATGAGTACTAACAACAAGTGCAACATTTCTGCATGCAGAGCCAGGATTATTCAGGGTATTAAATAATAGAGCAGTGTGGTACAGTACTAGGTTAGTACTCTGGTACTGTACATCAATCGTTAAGCCGTCAAAGGCCGCCTTATGGTCGGCTTAGAAACTCTTAGGAGTTGAGTAGCTAGCCACTAACTTGACAAACATTTGTCAATTCTCACTGGGAAAGCACGGTGAAGTATGGCCTTCCTTCCTTCTTTAAAGACAGACCAGTGCCCTGCAGTGGAGCATATAATGGCTAAGGCAAGCAAGCAATTACTAAAAACTTCGTCCTAATAATCTATCTGTGTACACCAGGCTTTAGGCATGTGCTAGAGATATACCGTTCATCGGTATATGTGTGAAATGTATTGAACCTTGTTGATCTGAACGGCCGACCGCGCCACGGTTTCAGCGGTCCACCGCCACTCTGGTCAGCCGGCCTTAATTGTGTTTAGTTCTCTATTATTAAAAATAATATTTAGTTCTTAGGACAAGTTATATTGTGTCAATATCACCACTCCTTCACTGTTTTAGGAAATGATTGAAAATGGTGAAATCCCTTCTTACAAAAAATTTACTCATGAACCTGAATCTAAACGCCAGCGGCGAATTCAGAAAGAAAACCGTGAAGAAAAAGAAGTTGAAGAAATGAAAAATGAACTAGGAATGAGTTCAGGTAACTTATCTAAGATAGGTAATAACGCCGTAGATCTTTTTATACGAAATTTATTTGTCATGATCTTCGAAGTTCCCTATATTTCGCTTCGTATTTTGATTTGAGAAAAAAGAAAAAAAATACCAAAAAAAATTTTTAGCTTATCAATGATTTTTTTTATATTTTTAAGGTTATTCCATTGAGGAATTATGTCAATTTTGCAAAACTATTAAGAATATAGGCTTGTTAGTTTCATGAAACCAAAAACGCCAAGCTTTTTTTGGTTTACAAGGTTAGCGCGATGGAACAAAATTTCGCATCGCAGTCAGACAGACGTAGTGCAGTATGCTCGATGTGTTCACCCGCATCACCGTCTGAAAAGACCTTTTACTTTAGTTGCACTATAGAATATATCAGAACGCTCACTCCAAACTAAGCTCTAAACCCTTCCCCGTGTGCATTCATACCCACATTCAAACCCAAAAAAATTACGCGATCTATAAGTGGTTACTTGTGTCTGCTATTGCTCAACTATTTAGATCAGAGGAGTTCATTTTATCATAATAATTTATTTTTAGGTAAAAATAGTTTAGAATTGATGATAAAACAGAGGCAAGAATCAAGAGCACAACAGATGGATTCATTCATTGATGACCTAGCAGCTAAATACGGAGCAGGAAATAAAACTAAAGGCACAAAAAGGAAAGCAGCTCAGAAGACGGAATCGGCGAAAAATAAAAGAAAGAAGTAAATATATAAACTTTATTAAATTTAAGTATTGCATTTTTATCATACCGTCCTGGACTTAATTTTTTCGTTAAAATTATGAGAAATAAAACAACTTTAATTAAATTTTATTATCCCATAATAAAAATTCATCAGTCTCCCTCTTCCATTGCGACTTCCAAGGCTGATTCTGAATAGAATGGTCCTTGGTCTACGAACATTTTAAGTCTGCTTATCGTGCTTGGATCAAATGATGCTGAATT
The DNA here is from genome assembly GCA_946406115.1 of Apoda limacodes. Lineage (NCBI taxonomy): Eukaryota > Metazoa > Arthropoda > Insecta > Lepidoptera > Limacodidae > Apoda > Apoda limacodes. The sequence goes on along the minus strand of OX291553.1, from coordinate 12,124,970 downwards.
TGACAGCCTTTTAATGATGTCATATTTGGCTTCTTTTGCCTCTTTTGTAGGGTCTGTAGAACGGTCCAAAAGGTATTCGATGAACCCTGAAATTTGTAATATTAAATTAAACGAAATTCTTAACAATAAATGTAGAATAACGAAAGAGTTTAGGTAGCCATTTGATTACTCTTACTGTCTGTTATAAACTACATAGTTCTCAGTAAAAAACTTCAAAGATTGAATACTCTATAGATAATGCAATAAGGAATGATTATCTAAATGCGCGGCTCGTTTACCTAAATTTTGATTTAGTTATGAATGGCACAGACCGATGCCACACGCGCAACGGCTACGTAGAGGGAATTTGTTGCTCAGAAACCGATATGGCCAGAATGCACTTGCTGTCTGGTTGCTGTAATGACGTACCCAGCTTGACATTACACAGCAACATCTGGTCCCAAACTAAGCTAAGCTTAGTTGAATCGATCAAGAAAAACACAAATGCTCATCACAAAAAAATGTTTGTCCTGTGCGGAAATTGCAACCAGCCTGGGTAATGACTTGCCTTCTGCCTTCACTGAGCTACGGAGCCGCACATCAAAGCTATAGTAGCAATATTATGCTGTGAACTTACGCGACACTAGCGACAAACATATGCTACAACAGCCCAGTGGTTTTCTCCTTCCTAGGTAGATCAATATGTAAATTTTTTTTTATGCCTAACGCTGAGTGACAAAGACCAAACTTTTGGAAAATAGAAACAAAATGTTGCACTAAAAAAAAATTTTTTTTTTTTATTTCAGTGCAATGGAAATACTATTTTCTGTTCCTAGGAACAGAAAATAGTATTTGCCTTAGGTTTTATTCAAAGTAAAATCTTGTGCGTAGTATCTGGTTACCCATATATTTATATTTGAGCACATAAGAGATTGTGGTTGCAAATTTATCAACACATAAGAGTTGCTGATCAGCAAAAGATCGAGACAACGAAGTAAGTACGTAAATGATATTATCCTAAGTTCATTCATTGATTTAGAAGAAAATCAAATAAAGATGATAAAATACTGCAGGCATTGGCTTATTTGTTATTTAGCTAGTTATAATCAACAAGTAGTGTAGCAAGTTATTGACAAGCCTAAATTCGACAGTGGGCAATGAAATAGGTAGGAAAGTTAGTTAATATTAAGAAGGTAGTTTTGAATGGTATATACCTAATTGAATCAAAGGTCGCCAATCTTTCTTTGCAATAATTATAGTGGTCTAAAAGTGGTCTATTTCTAATTACTCAACTTCCTAAAGGGCACAGTACATCTAGCCTCTATCAGCACACTACTTCTGTTTTGTAGCTCAGATGTAAGTACCTGGGTTAAATTAAATTAAATCGTAGAATGGTGTGTCAATATAGACTTTGAGAATGTGTCTTTCAGATACAGAAGAAGGTTAAAAAAAGAAAACAGATATGTGTAAAAAGTTATTTTCAGGCAGAGTGTCAAATTTTTGCAACAATGATATTGTGGTCATTATATATTGATGCAGAAGTGAAACAACTAGCGGCCCGCTGTGACTTTGTCCTGGGTGAACAATAACCTATCTGTAGATATTTTTCAGACTTAACTGACAAAACTACACTAATACGGCCTTACTTTTTACTACACCGATCTTGATGCAATTTGGCAAGGCGATAGCTTGCAACTTGGGAAAAGACATGGCTACTTAAAAATAATGAAGTATTAGTCAGATGCCCTATTATAAATTAGAACTGCTGTAGGAACTTAGCGATTTCGATAATGGAATTTAGCGATATATATGGATAGCATGTATCTATCTGAAATAATGTATTTTTAAATACTAAAAGAATTTTTAAATAGGCCCAGTAGTTCCAGAGATCACCCTCCATAAAACGAAATGCTTTTTCTCTTTATGATATTAGTATAAATAGGTATAAAAATAGTACTTTTCACCCATCTATAATTTCTTTTTAGCAATAAGGATTTTATCTAAAACATTACTTCATTTATATAATATAAACTAACTTATGTATTACCTGCAGTTCTCGCAACTAATTCTTCACCCCATTGATGCTGACACACAGCATCCAGTAGTGAAAATGCTGCCAATCTTATATCTGGGAATGGATTTTTACAAATCTCATACAATGTTTCCATACAATTCGTACTCAAACTTCTGAACCACTCTCGCGTCATCAAAGTGACTCTGTGATCAATAGGGCCAGTTTTAGACGCTTTGGGGTCATTCTCAAAGCCTATCAAGCTAGCAAAGCAATGTAGGGCTCTAATTTTAACTTCTGTTGGACTATTTCCAATCATTGTACCAACTTTTTTCACAGCTTGCGTGTACTTGCTTCCTGAAAATTATGTAGGTAGGTTTTTAATATGTTGAAAATCACATAATATACTACAAGCTTAGACTATGTCCTTATCAAATTTCAGCAACCATCTACAGATTATAATGTACTTTTCTATCGAAATCGATGGGATTCTTAACATCAGGCGGACCATCAGCATAAGCTTGCCCCCTTATTGGTATAAAAAGGTAAGCTAAATTAAATCTAATCCGTTAATTATTAAAAAAACAAACCAGTTAAAAATAAAAGGCTCTTAAGGCGTTAAAACTTAAATCCTAAGTGTTGTGCACTGCTAGTCAATCCAGTCCATTTGTACAAAAAATATAAAATGAAACCTTTTAAAAATTGAACATTGTATTTTTGACAATTATGTTTTTTTTACCTGTTGACTACAAACAGTTAAAGTAATGTAAAACACCTTCACAACTAACTGATATTGTTTACAAGCTGACGTCATGGATAAGTGCTTCGACTGTTTATGTTTTTTAACCGACTTCAAAAAAGGAGGAGGTTCCCATTTCTGATCGGATTTTTTATGTATGTTTGGGCGTAACTCCGTCATATAAGGGTCAATCAACTTTTTAACACCAAGAATCAACTTTTTTTTGTAAAAAATTTAATTGCGATTTTATTCTGTTTAGCCAAAGATTCAAATAAAATAACTACGTTCAGCTTTAGAATGCGTGCAGCGAAGTTATTTTAATAGTGACATAGAAAATGGCCCTTAAATATGTCTGTTGCGTAACTATTTAGGTTTTAAGTATTGCAGGTGTTAAATTAAACATATTAAATATTTTGCATTTTTATTTTTTTAAAGAATGTTAATAAACAAAACTATAATGCTAAACAAAAGAAACTTCTATTTTTTTCAAATAATGTACATATTGTGTCTCTTGGGTAACAATACTATGTAAATAAAACAAATATTTCTCCTTAATATAAACTAAAAGGTTTTTTCCCATTGAAACCAAATTTATTCTGTAAACTTAAAATTGCGCTTCAACGTATACTTTAAACAAAAATTAAACATCAATCACAAAATGCAAAAATCTAGAAATACCATTGCAACTATGTGGGACAATTTCGTTACCCAATGGAAAATTTCAGTTACTCAAGAGACAGTTACATGCAACATGATGAAAGATCACATTAAATCAAAACAATTTTTGGTAATAGTAAAGAAATATTTTTTGTACACCTAAAAATATGTTTAAGGTCAGTCGTAAGTAATAATAACACAAATATATGTAAACCATTAAGAACACAATAAAATGTCAAAATTTAATAACATAAATGAGAGATCACATGAAAATTGACTATCAAAACCATTTTTGGTGTATAGTAAGTAAAGATATATTCGTAAACCTTAAAATAATTTGAGATCAATCGTCACTTAAGAAATACTGCAATAAAATAAAAAGCAATGTTTAAAAATATAAATAAGTATTAGAAAGTAATACAACTTAAGATATAGAAATTCCCTTTCTTCCCCACCGACCAACTTACAAATACTCATCATCAAATTTCGATATTCCAGAAATAGCTATAGGATTTTTAAATTCGTAATATGTTTGGCCAAGCTTTTTTATAACAGTCGGTGTAGGAAGAATTTCAATTATGTCTGTAGTCTATCTCAAATATATCTTTTTCTTCTAAACAAAATAGTTTTTTATTTTTAACATACGGAAGGAATGTTACTCTTTGTTCACTATCATCGTGTAATTCGTTAACAATACAAACACTTGAAAGCCGCACCTTTAGCTGATTTAACATTAACTAGAAGAAACTTTCCACACCTGACACTTTGATATATCTCCTCCTTTTGTTGGAATGGTCTTGATGTATTTGGTTTATCGACATTCGACAAATCATCGTCTGAGGCATCTGGAGATTTATAAACTAAATTATACCAATTCTTTTGTTTTCGATTGCATAAATCTAATATCCCCAATTTGTAGTTATTAAAGGCTGGTTTTCGTCAGATCTAATTGATAGATTATCATTCCCCTCATCCTTTGTAGCTTTAGATATCTTCGAGGTTGTGAAAGTCTTTTCCATTTCATTAGCATCTTCACAATTTTACAGGTAGAAGTATCAAGGGGCTTATATGTCTTTGGTGAATAACATTCAAACATTCAAAATATAACCAAGTCATTGCCGTAAATCCATGCTCAAATGGCACATTAGAAGCAAGGTTGAAATTTTGCTTTTGGCGGTATTGGCTGAAGGGTCCATCCGTAAAGAAATGAATAGTAGTAGCAGAAGATCACCGCTTTTTAATTTCTTTAAGAACAGGATCAAGATGTACCCAAATTGCAGCTGGTTGATGCATGGTATTTTTGGAAACAGTGCAAAAAGATTCTGTTTGTTTGCAGAATTCTTTGGATGGCAAATACACAACTACAGTATGTAAAAATATTTGTTGTCTAGAACCACCAAAATGATGCACCTGAATTTCCTCGTGGTGTTTACAGTTGTAATTTTCACTAGAATCTGCAACTAATAGTACTTCTGCATCTTGCAAGTTATCTAAATTTTGAAATTGCATTTTCATTTTAAAAACATGTTTCTTTAATAAAGTCAGTTCGTTGTTAAAAGCTATTTATTAACTCCTTAACTTTTCCTTTTTTTTCTTGTTTTACATTTTTAAATAATCTATATTTTTTGCCATCCTTTTCATAACTTTCTTGTATCCTACACCACTCTTTCCACTCAACTGTTTCTTTAAATCTACTTGCATCAACTTTTATTTCAAAGTTGCAACAACGTTTGCAAGTTCCGTACATACAACACTGAAATTTGGGATCACAAACTGTGGCAGAAATCAAATCAGTCAAGTCACCCGTGGCGATCAAGTTTCTATTTTTCAAAGCACAAGCCTTGTATTCTGGATTAACATGTGTCTCGCATAAACACATTTCTCTGCCACTTACGGTTGGTTTCTTAACATTTTTTGCTTTATTTTACGTAAAATAAAAGTAAGAACATTTTACTAAAAGGGTTTTCTTGGATAAAAGTATTGTAAAGATTTTTCATACTATCAAGCAAAAACCGTTTTTGTATTTTTTCACTATTTATGGTAACTGTCTCCTTTTTACCTGCTGTTGCTTTTGAAACTTCGTCTCTTAGATAGAATTTATTTAATTTTTTTTCTTAAAGTTGCTGTCGAACTCGTTTATACTTTTGGTGGTATGCACTCTGTCAAACCCAAAGACTCACTTACAATTTCTTTTCTTAAAGATTTATCTAAATTTTGAAACACTTCCTTTAATACATTCTTCTCTTTGCGATTCTTAATTTTTTTGTATTTGTCTTTTATCGCATTAGATAAATTATCGTATTTCTTACAACCATTAATATCATCCCCTGATTTATTCTTATTTTCTTTGTCATTACATCTGAACGCACGTTTTTTGTATTTATCACGTTGTTTCTTAAGCTTCTTTCTTCTTTTAGTTTTAAATTTTCTCCGTATAGTTTTAAATTTTCTCCGTATAGTTTTAAATTTTCTCCGTATAGTTTTGATCTCTCTCTGCGCAATTTCTTTCTGCCTGTTGTATTTCTGGAAACTGGTGTATTTGGGGTGTCGTCAAAATTAAATTGAACAGGCGAGACATTTTCTTGTTCAGGTTAAATATTCCTAGGATTAAGCAACTCCTTATAGGAGGTGAGCTTGGAGGTGTTTGAGAAAGAATATTTTTAAGATTTCTTTGACGATTTCTTGGTTCTTGCTTTCTTAACTTCCAAATTACTCTGGTGTTAATTTTTTCTTGTGGTGTTAGATCTTTGATAAGTTTTTTCTCGGTGTGGTAGTTTTTTCTCTTTTCTTCTTCTTTTCTTGGTACTTCTCTGGGTTCTGTTTTAGCTTTTCTCGATATCGTCTTTGTCTTTCCTTGTTACTCAGCGGCATGTAAATCTAAAAACATAAATGTAAAATAAATAGCCATAGGTAGGTACACACTGTTATCATCGCACACACGAGTTTAGAGGTAGGTGTGAAAAAGGTGAAAATTATTAAAAAGGCTACAGCTTTATTATATTTATCTTCTTACAGTCACTACTGACTGATCTACAGATCTACGGTTAGAAACTTTAGTATTTCTTTTACACTGAATGAAAAAGTAAGTAATTAGTTACCAGAATAATAAAACAAAATATTTAAATACTTTCACCCTAAATATTTGCATTAATAACTATCTGTTGGGATTTACTAGTAGAATATCTAAAAATGTCTCTTGGGCAACATTTTTCTCCCTGGGTAACAGCTTTTTGTTATCCAGTGGACCCGTTATACAACAGACATTTTGATGTTTTAATCATTTTGTGGAGTAAAAATGCACCAATAGTAACTTATAATTTGCTATTTAGGCAATTCAAGACCAATAAAAAGTCAAATAATAATCATTATTAAAAAAAAAAAATACTTACCCGAATTTTGTTGTTACCTAGCTGACCACGAATAAACACACGCAGAGCCTATGAGCGTCATCGGCGAAATGAACGAGTGAATTCCAAATTTCGAAAATGGCTGATAAAATGATCCGATTTGTAAGAAGGCTTCCTAAAGGTTAAGCTGATACTATCTTTATCTCGCTCTAGTCTATGAAACCAACTACCTTGTTGTTCAGTTGACCTATTGTTTTCGCTACTATGGGGACAGAAAAATAGTCCTGTTTTTTTTTATTAAATGATCAGTTAATTTTTTTTTTTTGTGATTAAATGAAAAGTAGTAATACATTCTATATACTTGTAAAATAAATTGTAAATTGACTCAAACAATATTTTTGATTTCATTGTACACACAGCTACCTAGCCATGGGGACAACGATGAAATGTATTGAAGGCATTTTTGGTCAACTGGATAACAATTTTTATTTTTCAAGTTATAACATAATAATAATAATGGGACCACGAAGATATTATGAATTTTGGAAGACTTAATACATTTATATTTTTTTGCTATTACTATCGTAAAAAATATATTTAATCATGAACTCCCGGGGACACGATTTCTGGTTAAATAGTTGATTGACCCATATACAATATTTAATAAGTGTGTTGATGAAGGGATATTCCCAGACTTAATGAAATATAGTAAAATAATACCACTTTTTAAAAGTGGAAGTAAAGATGATCCTAATAATTTTCGACCTATCTCTATACTGCCTGCCTTAAGCAAAATTTTTGAAAAAATTATGTTCAATCAGATGCTTAAACATTTTAACTTAAATGGATTAATTCATCCTCAACAGTTTGGTTTTACAAAAGGGCGTTCCACAACTGACGCAGGTGTTGCCCTTATACAGCATATATTTGCTGCTTGGGAACAGTCACAAAATGCTATTGGTATCTTCTGTGATCTATCAAAGGCATTCGACTGCGTGCAACATGAAACTCTTTTACGGAAACTGAGTCATTATGGTATTGCAGATTTGGCTCTTGAGCTTATCCGCTCATATTTGAGTAGTAGAATGCAGAAGGTTCAAATCAATGAAGTAAAATCCAATGGCTCTGAAGTAAAATTAGGAGTTCCTCAAGAACCTCAGGGTTCTATTTTAGGTCCTTTTCTATTTTTAATTTACATAAATGACTTGCCTTTCTTTGTGGAGAAGCTATGCAAGATTGTACTATTTGCTGATGACACATCTCTTTTATTTAAAGTTGACAGAAATAAAACTAATTTTGACGACGTAAGTAGTGCGCTTTCTCAGGTTCTTCATTGGTTTACGGCAAATAATTTACTTCTTAATGCGAAAAAGACTAAGTGTTTAAAATTTATGATGCCAAATGTCAGAAACATAAGTACAAAATTATCCCTAAACGGAGAATAAATAGAACTATTAGACTCAACAGTGTTTCTAGGTATTACATTAGACAATAGGCTGCAGTGGAACCCTCACATTTCAGTTCTTACCGGAAAACTCAGTTCAGCTGCCTATGCAGTTAGGAAAGTTAGGCAGCTTACAGATGTTGACACTGCTCGCTTGGTCTACTTTAGCTATTTCCATTCCGTCATGTCTTATGGCATTTTGCTTTGGGGTAAGGCAGCTGATATTGATACAGTCTTTATTTTGCACAAGAGAGCAGTACGGTCAATTTATAAATTAGGACCTCGAATTTCTCTTAGGGAACTATTTAGGGAATTTGATATTTTAACTGTTCCTTGCCAATATATTTTGCTTGTATAATGTATGTACGCCAAAATTGTCACTTATTTGCTAAAAATAGTGACCTCCACAGTGTTAATACAAGGAATAAGGATAAATTGGTAGTTCCAAAATGTCGTCTTCAGAAGGTACATAGCTCTTTCGCAATACAAAGTATATTTTTCTACGATAAAATTCCAGAACATGTGGTTAATTTACCCTCAAATAAATTTAAAATATATGTCAAAGATAGTTTAATAAAAAAAGCTATTACAAATGATAAAAATGCTTGGAAAAATTAGAACTTAATTGATTTGTATTGGGGCATTTGAAATATTAATTTTTTTTTAAATTAAAACATTGTATATTATGTTATTACCTAGTGTAAGGCTATATTGTATTTTTATATGATGTATAAAAGATTAACTAGTGAGTTTATTGCCGTTGCTTCTCGGTAGTAAAGCATTACGAACCTTCCAATCTTCTCTTATATTTTGTTCCTTTACTACACACATTGTAACTAGTACAATCAAAGTTTTATTGGAGTTGCTTGAGTGTGTCATGCTCTCTCAAAGTGTCTATGCGGTGGTGGCGTGTGTGTTGGGTCGTTACGTTCCCTAAAACATGGTTGAGCGAAGCGATGGCTGATTCATGTGTCATACTCGTGAACGGGTGCCGCCTGTGGAGGCTGGTCTGCTCTTGCAAACTTCTTTGTATTCTTAGTATTTAGTCTTACTTTTTTGTTTTGTTTATTAATACTGTAAGACATTGATTATTCCTTAGTGATGAATACATAAACTGTCTTTTGTTTATATTAGATACTTTTTTATGTTGTGCTTGTGCTTTATATTTCATGTTTTTTTATGTTTGTAATGGAAAGTGTCCTTTTATGATAGGGAGGACATTTTCCAATATTTTAATTGGACGCTGTAAGAGAAAGGGAGAAAAGAAATGCCCTTGCTGAGTTTCTTGCCGGTTCTTCTCAGTACAAGGTCTCCCGCCCTGTAGACTTACGAACCGATGGCGTAGTGACATTCATAAGTGCTCAATTATTGTAGCCTAAACTGAATAAATTAAATTGAATTTTGAATTTTTTTGAATACAATAGGGTGTCTGGTACACAAGCATTTAGTAATGGATCCAAGGGTGCAATCATTAACCATCAAATCATCCGCAGCTTTCTAGTCTAGTAGTTACTAGCCACGTGACATCCAACATGTTGAGATTGTGTATTAATAAACTTTAGTTACAATAAAAACTTAATCAATGTCGCGACTGCGATTCGTTGTTCTTTGAAGAACCTTGATATCAGAAAGTGTGCAGGTTGAGAGGTAAGTATTTTCTCTTCCCTAATATGTGTAATATTTTATCTAAAGGATTCTTCATAAATAATAACATGTTTTTCGTAATCCACGAAAAATAGGTTTAAATCTTGAAAATAATCAATAGTGAGAAGATTTCATCGGATTCTTTATACTTTAGCTTCCTTACTATTTTGCAGGTACTTAATAGTATGTAATGGGTGATTGGAATTTTACTTTGTAGTTTTTGCTAAATAATAATTAGTTACTTATTAGTTTAGGCATGTATTCACACATAAAAGGTACAAATATAGAAAGTGGGATTTTGATTTAGCGAAGCTAGCATTTTAGCATAGTTACAAATCAGCTCAGCCAATTTTGATAGAATTAAACATTTTAAAAACCATGCTTAAAAACTCCACCAATACTTACTTAAAAATTATAGTAAATGGGTACATACCTAACGCTGCTAAACATAATTTTCCTTCAATTGTAGCTCCAATAAAACCAAGAGTATCGAGGGCTACTGGCACAACGGTATTGTCATTCGCTTCAATAGCTCCAAACAGTATGTCTATGAGAGAAGGATATTTCTCAAAAATCTCTCTTGGGTAATGATGTGCTATACTTCCAAAGAATTTCATGTAACCTAGAAAAATGAAAAAATGAAAGAATTTTAAAAGAGGAAAAAGGAGTACCTATTAGTGACAGATGGACAAGCATTTATTACTTTTGTAGCTTAAGGTAAATTTCCTCTTAAGACCTGCCATACATTTATATACTTCTCGTAAAAACTTAAAAGATACACATAAAATAAACCTTAATTGCGTTTTTGCCTTTTGATCTTGACGTACGAGGGGCTCAAGTAGTACATTGAAGGTCCTGGGACCTTCGAAATGGCAGTTCAACGTTGATGAAACTAATTTGTTTATTGTAAAGTTGTCTTGTGTCTGGCGCAAGCGATAATCCTACCACTTAGCACGTTTGTGGGACCATCGGGTAAACGACAACAAGCTTCGCAACGGTTGACGTTGATATGCAATATCTCCGACGCCATACCCCCGATCGACCTCGGCACTGTCGTAAAACTATAGTTAGGCGGCATCAGCACGTACTAACGGCCCCAGATGACGCTCTCGCTATCCGGATAGCGAGATTAGTCTCAACGAGCTCCCCAAATAGGGCCTCTCTCCAAACACGACGACGACGTCCCCGGGTTCGTCGGCGCCCAAATGGATACACATTTTTGAAATCGGATACTTAATAAGCGATGCCACACTAGGAATAGGTGCCTCCATCACTATTTAAATCATGCACGCAAGCTGAGGACGCTCAATTTTGGGTCGGGAATTTCGCATCAAATCATGACAGGTAGAATGTGGCCACTTCATACAACTATGCAACGCAAACAAGTTGTTACTATGTTAATATCGAAATATACAACATAAAAAATTACTAAGCCAAAGTAAGCTCTTCTATATCTATCTATAAATAAAATTTAACAGACCCAGAATCTACCTACAACTCAACTAACTTTTCTACCAAATTTTTTAATGCCAGTGTCGTGTAAATTTACACTATTTTAATATGGCGACTGTAGGTTAGTATAAAACTTTGTTGCACCTGAAAATATGTAAACCTGACGCAGAATCTATTTGCAATTTGTGTAAACAAAAATGACCTTGACCCGCGTCTTTCGCTTTGTAGTCTATGGGCTAAGTAACTCCGGACAAAGATTTGATATGTCACATATCATTCCGATTAAAGATATGTATCCGCTTCGCATATCCATATCCGCTTAATCCTCGTTTGTAATAGATAGATACTATTTGATATCTATATTATATTTTTCTAACAGATATTCACGCGCCCGTCACAAAGCAGAAGTGATACTAAAAACTACATGTTTATTTCACTACATTTTATTTTACCTAAGGCTACTATGCAACCCAACAATGGACTTTGTGATGCAACATATATGTTACGTGTTAATTTGGAATTTTGTTAAATTTAGGTTTAATCAGTGTCGTGATTTGAAAACCAGTTAAAGAATGTGACAATTAAGGTAATCATGTAAGTATTTTAATGATTTATGATTAAATTACCAGAAACAGAAAAAGTGAATATTAAGTAAAGTTAGGTTATGTTTACACGAATTGCAAATAGATTCTGAGTCAGGTTTATTTCTTTTCAATACATATTCAATTTAATAACAAAATTTTGAATTTTTATAATGAAATCTTAAAAATATTGCATGCACCATCGAAGTATGAAGGAAAGTTCAAGGTTAAGCACTCTGGAGCTGAAACGCGCCTTACAAAGCGGACTCAAATTATAGACCCAGAGACCCCGACGAAACTCATATATCATCGTTTTATTAAATTCCTATAATTAGGCCATTTTTTTTTTGTATCATGTGTATTAATTAAATGTTTATAATGCTAATAACCAATTACCTGGTGTTAACAATCCACTAAGTGGATTATGTTCCAAGTTTGAAACTAAATCTGAAAATCTATCCAGAGCTCCATGCCTCACCAAATACCCAATACCATGTGGCTTAGCTGCTAGCCTTGACAGCAATTCTAGAATATTCATTTGGTACAATACATCGTCACACTGCAGATCTGTTATCATGCTATCATAATACCCATAGTCAACACTTAGTCTTAAAAATTCGACTGACTTCAAAGATATGTTGATTATAACCTGATGGTAAAATTAATATAATATTAGATACTTATATCTGAAATCGCATTTAGGTACAATTTTTTTATAAAGATTTCTAGACTAGCTTTTGCCCGCAGTTTCACCCGCCCTAAATTCGGTTATCGGTTTAGGATGGCAACGGAAACTCCATAATTATTAAAAAACTGACTCACACTCGACGTTTTCAAGTAGCCTATGACCTTCCCTGGATCTAAAACTATCTCCATGCCAAATTTGCTCGCGGATCCACCCGCCCTAAATTGGGTTATTGGTGTAGGATTTCAACGGTAACTCCTGAATTATAGAAATAAAACTGACTCGCACTTGACGTTTTCAAGGAGCCATGTCCTTCCCCAGATCTAAAACTATCTCCATGCCAAATTTCCTATTAATCGGTACAGTAATTTTAACGTGAAGAGGTAACAGACAGACAGGTTACTTTCGCATTTATAATATTACCTATTATGGATTTTGAAAACTCTTAGAATCGTTTAGTTTCAAAACTCTGCAATTTGTGCGTAACAAAAAATAATTACTACCTAATTTAAATATGCGATCTCTATCTCAAGCACGCAAAATTTTATTATAGACGGATAGACATGAAAACTGTAAAGGTTCCGTTATTGCCTTCTGGTTTTAAAACCCTAAAAAAATCATAAAAATGTTTTGGTTTTGGTAAAGATACTAGAAACCTTTGAAAGAATTGCCACAATGTGGAACCCCTAAACAGTAGGTAGCATAATTTAAATCTGAATACAGTGGGCAGTAAGTAGACAATCTGGACACTATAAAAATGTTTATTACAGGGTTACAGAGAAAGTCGACCTAGACGTTAAGGACGTTATTATTTAAGCCGCACCGATTGATTTGATCCTTTGGATAATAGATGGATAGAGATAGAGAACTGTTTTCTAGATATTTGATTATGTTTCAAATCTTATTTGTTCTAAGATTTACTTTTTTTTTATTTTCGCAATCTAGGATCCGTTGTTTGCTGGTAACAACCAATTTTTAGCCATAAATGCCCACCACCTTCGTAAAAACAGCACTTAATCGGAACCTTGATTTTAAAGTGTTGCCCCTGGTGTTCCAAGCGTCCATTTGCCGCGGTGACCGCTTACCTTTACGCAGACTTCCCTGTAACCCTGTATAGAACATTAGCAAGACAATGTATGGACACGCGCAAATGTGTGTGGAAACTGCAGGATCGGCTAGGCGACTGTGTACAATTCTACAGTATTAAGATTCTGAAGTTGTTTCTACATACCTATTTGCCCTTTTAATTCTTCTGCCACACACCTGTGCCATTTTACATTGTGTCCTATATCATATAACTGGCTTTTTTAACATAAAATTACCTAACTAGGGTTGCAGAAGTTTCTTAGCTAGCAGTAAACAAGTTATTATAATGTGTGCCATAAATTTCCTGATTTGATGTTATTGAAATAAAGTTGTTTTGTTATATATTATATATATGGATGGAAATTCTCGTGGACACTCAAGATCGGAAATCAATCTTGCGCACCATTTCCTGAGTAATCATGTTGTAGAAAGTTGGAATAGATTGCCAGCAACGTAGTTTCAGCCAATTCAGTAAACTCATTTAAAAAAGACTTACAAGTGGTTTAAAGAATTAAAAGTGTAACTAGAGTGACATATTAAGTGAACAATATTGTTGTGAAAAGGACTAGCACATTTCCATCACATGAGATAGTCACACCAGCAACTTGTGCTGCTTGTCTATAATCTTAATATTTAAATTTGATGAACCATTATTATATGTAAATAAAAAGGAATAGATATACCGTATATCTCGCAGTAAATCGAGCACAACATGCTCATCAGAAATTTGGTAGTCAGTCAGTCAGTGGTACTTGTGGAAGTATTATCAAAGAAATTTATTATAATTAAGTTGTTTTGGGACATATGTTGATACAGAAATAATTGCTTGAGTGTTTTACAAGTGTAATAATTTTTAAAATTCTAAAACATAGCACATACAATAACATTCATTCATAACTAAATAATAAAACTAAATTATGGAGAATTACATTTACAATTTTTGTGTAAAAGGAATAGAATGCTGCAATTTTAGTATGTGCAATGAGCCCAACTAGCCATCTGGAAGCTCTGACTACAGTCATACAGGTTTCATATTCATTGTGCATTAAACATTGTTTATTATTGCCTAATCTAAATAGTAAAACACACCCAATGAATTTATAAAACAGCGCATGGCACTTGTTTTCTACCATCTACACATCCACTCACTTTTATTGTTCTTTCTCTGGTATATTGGCATCTTACCATTTAATTTTAAGTGTAATAGGACACAATGTTAATCGGATCGGTCAGTATGCACATATTCAACAATATTTGTAACTCTTTATTATTATTATATCTAGTTACCTAGCCGTCATTAAATGTAACGTAAATTTTTGCAATAGCCAGCCACCTATCCATAATAAATACTGCATAACAAATAACTGCATAATTATTATATATATTTTTTACCTCATAGGCATTGCATTTGCTACTATTACTGTAGTCCAAAGCTATTTTCATTTCTTCTAATATTTTAGGATATGCTTCAGAAGGTAAGTTTGATGTAATCAATATGGCCTTGTTTGCTATGCCAATATCTTGATCAATGACAAGTTGTGATACAGCAACAAAAACATCTATATATTGTGACACTGACAATACCACTGTATCCGCCGTAACTGCTTTGTAAACCTGAAAACAAAAAACGCAAGTTTGTAAAATGTACAGTACTTACCCTTTTTCTTATATTTACAAAATCAGCTTCTGTCATCACATCACAATAAAATTGTTTTTAGGGGTACCTTGAGTTTGGGCATTTAAATTTACATTCAGTATCTAAATCATTTATGATCAACATTCATTGGCCCTTATACAAATGCACCATAAGGAATAATGAAAATCATGAATATATCCATTGTATATAATATTAACATTGATACATATTTTTATAACATGTTCACACCAATTGAGATTGACAGTACTGAGATACATGTCTACATCATGATGCGTACAATAAAGCACAGCCCCATATTACACTCGATTTTACTCTAGCATGAGTTGGTAAGCAACAATGTAGTTTGAACTAAACTTTACCCTTTGTTCAGGCACTAGTCTTAAGCTAAAATCCAGAGTATTCTTTTCCTCTTTTACCTCTCTAAACACATTTTCTGACTACCTAGTAGATAGAAAGTTTTAACAAAGCCATTTATTTAAGGATCTATAAAACCATGCATAATGTTCCTTACCTCATCAAGAGCAAGTCGGCGAACACAGGCTTTTTCATGCCGTAGTAAATACATGATATGACTTGTATAATTTTTTACAACATCTCCAACATTAAACTTTTCAAAACATACTTTTAGTACTTCACAAGTTAAATCAATTTGAGTCCTATAACAAAATTAAAACAAATAATTTTCATTATTATATTTATATTTCATTTTATTAACCTTTGTCTAGAACTTATTAATTACTTACAGTATTTAAAATATTCTTAATTTCTATTCTCTTTAAGTTACTCTGACCAGAAATTGGGACATCAACTGATTGTTGATGACTGAACCACAGCAGTTACCAGTAGGTACAGTTAGAGTCTTCATCAACTTAGGAACCAGTTTACTAGTTTTTCCTGTAAACTTTGGAACTACATGTACTACACTGCAACCACCTACCTGTTGTGGGTGTAACAATTGATCAGAGTAACATGTTACACATCTACACAAAGTTAGTAACTCTTTTATGGGGCAACACATTTATGGTATTTTCCAGACTGAGTGAAACAACCATATGAGTGTGACAGAAATTATGATAACAATAAAATGTCTAACTGTGCATGTGACTACTGTATATAAATAAATAACCACACAAAATGTATTAGAAGGTCATTGGTTGTACTAGTAATTTTATACAGTTTAATTTTCCAACTAATTTGCAAAGCAAATAGTAGTTTGTGTATAAAAAAAAACTCCTTAAATTATACTGAGGATGTCAATCAATGTCATTGTGACTTAACAAGCAGGGTTGATGAGGAAGAATTAGAAAAATCTTAACTTAAGAGAAAATTACACAATTGTCAAATACATATTTCAATTTTTTTTGCTTTAACTACATTTGGTAAGGGATGGGAGATTTCTTTTAGTGTGGGATGGTGTGAGGTAACTTACATCATAAATTCCTTTTAGCAATAAGGAAGCAGAACAGGAATTCTCTTCAACCCTAGAATGAGGGCCAATGCAGGTAGGAATGACCAAGCCATGTTATATAGTTTTGCCTATCTATATAATCAAACAGATATACCTGCAACCTAAATTTTATGTCACTACCTTAGAATGTAGTTGTAAATATATTTTTTTTTATACCATTACACCAAAAATACCTATTTTTATGACTGTGATTGATAGAAGGCAGCTCTACAAGCAATGTTTGTAGAAAACACTTTTTCTGGGGTCCCAAGTTGCGGCACTACAGAACCCTGAAATTCTCATTATTCATTTAGATTTCTGTTAATAGTAGCTCACGGAATGAGATGGAAAGTGCTCCATACAAATGTTGCTTTTGACATGTACTCTATTGATTTGCATCACAAAAATGGTAAGTTTTAGGGAAACACCCCCTTTTGAAAAAAATGTTGTAGGGGTCTGGGGAGGGGTGGCAGAAAAAAGTGCTCCATTATAATGTCGGCAGCAACATTAGTTACAAACCATGTACTCTATCGATTCCCACTGAAGAAATGGCAATTACGAATGCAATCAGACAAAAATGTAGTAAAGCAAAGGAAACAAGAAATAAAGGAAAGATTTAGACAGTAGATGGGACTAATATTAGATGTTCCTGAAGCAAATTTTGGCAATTCAAATGATGGCAATAATAGCAGGCGATGTTTTGCTGATCATGAATTATCTGCATTAATAACAGAAATAGATATTAATCTAATTTTCAGGTTTCAAATTATTTTAGAAGCCTTATTGAGTGGACACAATATAAAAATAGAAGCTTTTGCAAAATATACAAGGGAAACTGAAAATCTATATGTTCAGTTTTACAAATGGCATCCAATTTCCCCAACAATTTACAAAATTCTGGGACATGGAGCAGAAATTATTTCATCAGTCCTGCTTCCTATTGGTCAGCTCTGGGAAGAGGCTGCAGAAGCCTGTAACAAGCACTTAAGAGATTACAGGCTAAATTATTCCAGAACATTTACCCAAGGAGAGTGTAATTTGGATGTTATAAACAGACTCCAGTTGACAGCAGACCCCCTCATTATAGGTGTGAGAAAAATACCAATAAAGAACAAGACAAGACCATTTCATAAGGACTACAGTTATTACTGCCTGCTGCACTGCCAAGAAGCTGTTCTTATTCAGAAACTCACACGGACATGAGTAGTGATGACAATGATATGTAATGTACTTATCGTTTTTTCAAATTCCACTGGTTTCATTCATTATTTTCTTCCAAAAGTTATAGTTTAAATAATATGACGATAATAGATGTAAGTTATAACTATAGGGCTATGTTCCAAATCACGCCGAGTAATTATCGCCCGGTAGAGTTGAAAAATCAACCCGTTCTGGAACGAGCGTTTGACAGTTAATTTTCACACTGACAGGAGTGATTTTCTACCTTTTCTATGGCAGTGTAAATAATTCAACTTGACAGTTGGAAAATTACTCTACCCTGGGTGTCCCAAAACCACTTTTTTAACTTCCTCGTTGCGATTTGGAACGCACCCTAGGAGTCATTCAAGACAAAAATATTTTTGACCAACTTTTAGGTTCAAAAATCCGAATGTGCGCTGGTAGGTCCAACCTGTCAGACTACCTACCGGCTTAAATTGAATTTTACTTACATATCCGATACATTTACACAGGAAACTATCTTCGAAATTCCTGCAGTTCTTATTGCTGTGACAGCTTCGTCAGACGGTTTATACAAGAGGAAATTTTTTATGTCATTTAACGCCGTTGGTCTGGATTCTTCTATCTGAAGTTTTCTAATAAACTCTCTGTATTGTTCACAATCCTGAGCCGACATTTTTATGCTCACTATTCGTTTAAAAGATTTTCGGCACTTTTCAGTTTGGAATCTTGGAAAGAAAATAAACAAAAATCTACTCTATGAACAAACGTCACAGAAATAAAACAATATGTGTTCGACAATAATTGCCACCTAGCGAAAAAACGGAAAACTGATTGGTGGGTGAAGGGTGAAGCTTACCACATTTGACCTCAGAAATATCCATTAAATCTTTAAAAATATAAATAACTGAGTATAAGAAAAATTTGAATCAAAAAAGTAGTATATTGTCATCGAATGGCAAGTAGTAAACGTTACTTAATACTGTTCTTAAACTAGGAGTCAGCACAGATTGTCGATACCTAAGTACATATGCTTGATACTTAATTTTATATGCAATACTAAGTAAGACTCGATACTTTTAATTTAATAGTACTCTCTGCAATTCACTGCATACATTAATAATCATTATTTTTTGTATAGTACCTATGTTTTTTTTCTTACCAAGGTGGCAACTTGCAGTCTGCCTGATGTGATGTGAACTTAAAAATCTAATCACTTTGCTCTTGATGAGCCCCATATCGTATTCCCTAAAAAGAACTTTGGCAGATCATTCTAGAACTTAAGTGTTTGCGGGAGGAAGTTCCTCTCAAACCGCACTATACATGCGTGACCATTTTGGTTCCAAAGTGTGAGAATGACTTCCCTGCCGATGGCGAGTGGTGCGCACGATGATGAAAAGGAGCAGTGAGTATCATTTCAAACAATTTCTCAATCCACAGCCTATTATATAAGCGGTAGAACACACATAGAGAGGCAAACTTTCCTCAGACTTAAAGGTTCAAAACGGCTTGTGAGTTTGGGATCGTCAACGATTCTCTTAGCTCTTTAATGGTCAAAAGGCCTGTCCAGGTTTCTATAAGGCCCAGTCAAATATTAGGAAATCTTTCCCAGATTCTATTGTGTGCTACGTCAGCTAAGATTTCGGGTAATTTATAACGTTTATATGTTATTTTGTTGCCAGCAGAATAAATGAGTCTGGCCGTTTGTATATGATTATTAGTGCATCCGATCCGATCTACTCACCACGCTCTTACAGAAATAAGTCGTTAGCAATTAACGACTGTTTATTTTCGTTCAATGGTCGTTCATCTTGCAAATTTGTTTGCTCATTTGACTGTGGTGTCTAAATTAAAAAGTCCTATAAAAGGTGTAATATTATGAGTCGGTAGTATGTTTAGTGTCGTTCGATGGTAGTATCTAATTTTTTGTTGATGAAATTTGTAACCCCTATTTTTGACGTGACAACGTCTTATAAATTGGTTTGCCGGGTGACACTTCAAGAAACTGCGTTACGCTCCGCTCACGTTATGCGCTCACAATGAGAGCGAGTGAGAGGCACGCGCCCGCCTAAGAGCGAGAGAGACAGACATAAAATCATTGTCACGTAAAACTTTCGCCCGTATACCGACTTTACAGGCAACCAGTTTTTTTCTTACTTGTCTTATCATGCAAACAAGTATGGTGTATTGGAGACCAGAGACAATTTTAGTGTTGGAAATCAGCTTTTGAGCTATTAAACGAATATGTTCACATATTAGTGAATACCTTTACATTAATGCATCAATTTAATCACGGATATTAATTCCCTGCCGACGGCAAGCGCTGAGATGGTAAACAAGCAATGACGATGAGGGGTTGCCATGTCTGTTTCAGTGTTGGGCGCTAGACCAGTTTATAAAAAGCGCAAGATTCCGCTTGATAAATGTGGTTTGAGAAGTACTAGATTAAAGTATATTTTGAATTATATTATCAATTGTTGCAAGTTTGCTATAAATAAAACTTCACTTTAAATTAAAAATAATCTTTATTGTAACTCGCGTAAAATATATATCGCAAAAACTTGTTTTGATTATAAGTACCTACTTACCTACGAAACATTACCGTAACTTCTACTCTGTTTATATCTCCACATATAATATCAGGAACACGAACATCCTCATACACACTGACATCAGTTTTTTTTTATATTGCGACTATAATACACGTCTTTCGGCAGTTCAAAATTTGAAAAGGGTTGGTAACAAACGCAAGGAATAGAGAAATATGTTTGGACTATGTGACAGAGACGACTAATGCGAGGAACGCGAATGTATTATTTTTCGGGCTTTTCCCGGTGGTTTATCTAACTATAGACTGTTACTTTAATGACTTCGATAGTTCAATGTATGCTAGATTTTTTTTCAGCAATGAAATATAATACCTACTACCCTTTCTCTTTTTCAAGATTTCTTACAAATTTGTACGAGGCTGATATTGTCGCCGAACCTCGTACTGGAAACCACAAATCTCGTATTTATGAGAGGAATCTCGTACGTTTTGATTTATTTGAGTCAAATATGCGACAACAATGACACTTTGCTTGATATTTTTATAGCTTCAAGGGCGGTTCCCTTGAATATGGACCTTAGTATTTGATATTTATACCTTCATACCTTTACGCGTTCCTGAGAAGAAGGGTTTTGACAGACAAAAGAACAACAAAGTGATCCTATAAGGTTTCATTTTTTCCTTTTGAGTTACGGAACCGTTAAAACAATGTTTTGAAAAAAACTGATATTTAGTTTTATTCAGATTCGTGATTACTATCCTCATCACTGTCTTCTAATTCCGATACATGGATAATAAATCATGGGGTCAGTGCATTAGTTTTACGTAAAAAATAAGTTTTTTATTTACAAATAATTTAATACGGTTGTCTTAGAACTATTGTTAGACCTAAAGATACTACTCATACGGTAATGAAAGATCTTAAATCAAAAATCATTCTATTTTATTTGTACGCTCTTCCCATCTCTAAGGTCCATAGACAACAATGATTTACGAATATTGAATCTGTTATACTCTGTGGAAATTGGTTTTGTTCCTACATGGTTATATTCTCTTTGTTGTTCCTAGACGGAGAATTCTCTGTTTACGGTTTTGTGAATATTTCGATTTTGTCAAAAATATTGTATTAGGCCGAAATGAAAGCCATTCTTCAAAAAATTAATTATCCTGATAATATGTAATATGTATTGTTTTTTGATGTGGTACATTTTGTATGTGTTTGTTTTTCGCCGCAAATGAATTTTTGGTGGGTAATATTTAGTGATTGTGAAAGTATCTTGTAATTTAAATAGGACGTGGTTTTGTTTACATGATAAGACAAGTAAGAAAAAATAAGGTTTACCTACTGTGTGGCCGCAAGTATTACCGCTAAAACCCGTGGTGACACTACATTTGTACGATAGGAATGTTTTGAGTTTTACGTTAGGACCTTATTTACTTTTCTCTGTGGCGATCATTCAATAATGCAAATCATGCTTGCAAATTGCCAATACCATGGTATGACAATTTACTAAGGCCAATACAATACATATTTTAAATCTTAGGACCAGGGGCGTAGCTACCGCGGTATCAGCCGTGTCAATGATACGGGGCCTCCAGCTATAGAGGGCTCCAACGTGTGTGAGCAAAAATTCATAAAATGTTAACCACAATCTCAACGGTCAGTTCACACCAAGATGCGACGCGACGTGAAGTGGCACCAGGATACCTGAAGATGATCTTGGCTTTGCTTGTTTTTAATTATATTGGGGGTGGGGGGGTCTAGATGGTGATTACGTCAGCATTAAGAGCTATGACATCGCATAGACATTGAAATCGTTCTGTCACCAAATGTAAACAAACAATATGGCCGTTCACTATATAACAGCGCATCCAATACTCTAACTCCCGAGAATGTGCAGCCAATGCGTTGAGTGCGATCCGGAAGTGACGTCATAGCGCATTCATTTCTGATCAACAGAACTGCATAGCAGGGTTAAAGCCCGTTAAATGCGTGTAATGCTTGTCAACAAAACGCCCCTTTACTTTTTTACACATATGGCAATCCACACATTGTTTATGTTTGAAAACCCCGCAAATAACGTATACGTTAAGGTATTTGCTTAGAACCGATTAGGGAAATTACCGCGCGCTATACACTTGTCCTAATTTCTTCCGTCAATCTATTGTGTCGTTTCGGTACGATTGACAATTAGACGTCTTGTATGTCTTGTTGTTAGTTTAAATGAATATTATATGAAACTGAAAACAGAGAATACATTGAAAGAAAAAACAGAATACAATAAAAGAAAAATGCATATAAAAATGTTTACGTAAGCATTGAGGGTAAGAGCTTTGCTTACTTTTGCTGTCAAGGGGGATGGGGGAGTAAATTGTAATAAATCTGCTTACGTAATACTTGAATGGCCCCATTAAATATAATTCCTGTATAAGTAGTCAAATTATTCTTTTAAAAAAATAGGAAAACCAAAAAAGGACTTTCTCTTTTTACTCTTATACCTTTTTTAGCAATAGTATAAAACGCTTGTCAATGTTAAGTAACGATTCATTTGAAAAATATAAAATCCCCTTAAAATGGAATGTCCTACTAGATTGAAGAGGCCTTCAAGATATGACGCTTTATAAGTAATACGGAAAAAATATTCATTAATAATGAAATCTTTATATGTAGCAACTTAATTTAATTTTCACTAAAAAAGACGAACGTGAGGCAAGTAAAATTATAATTGACATTTTAGAGAGCTTCGTTTGTATTGTCGCTGTTTTTGCTTGTATTATAAATCATTAATCCTGTTTCTAAAGCTCTACAGCATAAAAATAATGACTTAGAGAAAGCTAGTATTTTGCTGAGTAATCTTTTGAATAAACTGAGCGAAATATGAAATCAAAATTCTTTCCATAGTTTGCTAAATGAATCCAGAGATCTTGCAAAAGACTGGGGGTAACAAAGGTTTTTAAAAATAAAAGACGAAAGATAACGAAGTGTTTTCTTGATGCGTTATTAGAAGATGAGAGAATTTTAGACCCGGAATCGTAATTCAAAGTCAATGTGTACTATTGTTGTTTAGATAGATTAATTTCTCAAACTAAACAAAGATATCAGAGCCTCTGTGACATAAGTAACACATTTGAAGTTTTACAGCCGGAGAAACTTTTATCTTTTTCAAACGAAATATTAAATAAGGATGCCTAAAAACTGTCTGCTAAATGTAGTAAAGACATGTCAGTTGATCTGTATGAGCAATTATTTGCTTTCAAAAAATCTGAAATTCAAAAAATTCATTTCATCAAGGAACTCATATAATTATTACTAATAGAATTTAATTAATAGCCTTGCATACAGTATTTCGGAGGTAGTTGCAGCATGCTTTCTATTTGTGACCATTCCGGTGACAACTGCAACAGCTTTTGCAAGATTTTCGAAATTAAAACTGATAAAAAATTATCCAAGGACTTCTATGGGACAGGAACGGCTATCAGATTTGTCACTATTGTCTATAGAGACAGAAACTCTAGAAAAATGAAATCGTTTTCAGCAATAAATGATTTAATAAATAAGTTTTCAGAATAAAAAGGCGAGAAATGTATATATTTGATTTGATTGATTGGCTAACCTAACTCCTAGGAGCATCAATTGTAAGTAATAACTTAAAATAAATATTATATAATCATTTTTATTCAATACGAGCGTTTTTGTTTCTTTTTCTACATCAGGGAAATCTTTTCCCTTCATTTGGGCCCCTCAACAACTTTTGATACAGCGGCCATTTAAGGCAAGCTACGCCACTGCTTATGACTATCTATCTGTGGTATAAATCAGTCTACTTATAAAAGAGGGATTTTATTAGGAAATTTATTGGTCAGTTTATTTTATTCCTATTTGAATTGTTCGAAATGATGCCCACGGCTACTTTCTACCATCGCACCGCTCGCCATCGACAGGGAATTCATTCTCACACTTTGGAACCGAAATGGTCGCTTACAGTGCGGTTTCAGAGAAACTTCCTCCAGCGAAGGCTTGGGTTGTGGAATGAGCTCCCTGCCAAGGTTTTCTCTAAGGACTACAGTATGGGGTTCTTCAAAAAAGAAGTTATTAGATTTCTGAAGGGTCGGCAACGCGCGAGTGATGCCCCTGGTGTTGCAAGCGTCCATAGGCTACGGTGACCGCTTTCCATCAGGCGGACCGTAGGCTTGTTTGCCACCTTAGGGGTATAAAAAAAAAAAAAGAAAAGAAAAAAAAGATAATAGCCGTTTGTCCTATGCCCGGCGAACACTGGTCGTATTAAACGGTTTAAGTGTTTTTTGAAACGGCTTTGACAACAGCAGGGATAATAACCGCTAGGTTGCAAATATTCAATGTAAATTGAGGTTATAAAATGATTCTATTTATCAAGTATTGTTTCCTCTTATAATCCTTCCTCATTAGTCAGTCAACAAAAAATACTCTTTATCACCTATAGTCGCTTAAGTAATATTGAATCTAAAAATTAATCCTCGTTAGCTGTCAAAGTACGACTTTTACTCTACTATTTCAAGAGGTGATTAATGCGATCGCTCGACGATATCTACCAGCTTATTGAACGATATGGTGCTTTCGCCGTGTGAGTCACTCCGAGTTATTGAACGGCAAGTTTATCATCGGGTGATCACACGGCATTGAAACTGAACGTAGCCCTGTTGTTAATAAAAAACATAAAAATATTTTAATGCCTATGTTTCGGCCTTTACTCATACTGTAATTAGGTAGGTAGGTACTCATTTACATTGAAAACGGCTTACAAAGCCTGTAGGTATAGGTAATCTATCTTATGCATGTTGTTGGCGGGGCAGTGGCATGCGCGTTAATTGATCTTACTGGACTTTTCTCCACTGGCAAGGTTTGTGATTTAGTGTTATAGGTGCTATATATTTATATATACCTATAAACTAATGTAGCATAACTGATATTCGTCCTCGTTTCTGAATTACTGGAAATATTTCATCCCGGCTGACAGACTTGAAAGTCTGAAAACTTTTAATTGCCATAGATTCGGCTACTGTCCAGTGGGTACAGATTAGTTGTTTGTGTTTTGTATTTTCCCAGTTTTTGTTGTCGGTGACTACACATCCTGGGCAGTGTGTTTCGATAAGCACCTAGCTTATTTCGCTTTAAAAAATTGCGTATGAACAATCCTGTTTCTTAAAAGCAGCCCACAGATCTATCTTGCGGAAATATCTTATTCACTCTAGCTGATTAATTACTGGACTTGATGTCATCGCAGAAGCGCCGTTTTATTAGGGGAGGTCGTTGAGACTAGTCTCGCTAACCGGATCGTCGTCTGGGGCCGTTAGTACGTGCCGAGGCCGCCTAACAATAGTTTTTCGACTGTGCCGTGGTCGGCCGGGGGATGGAAGCTTGTGGATTGCACAATTAATCGGTTCGGGTAAATGGGTGTACGCTCGAAAAAGCGGACTGACAGGTCTTTAAGGTATTAGGGAATCGTGGGGAGGCCGAAGTCCCTGTGTAGGTCCGCATTGCGGACGAACCAGGACGCTCCGCAGGCCGCTCTGAGGAAGCGGTTTTAGAGGGTCTGGAGTCTATGTAGGTTGCGTTTAGACAACGCATAGACGACACTAGCGTATGCTAGTATAGAGCAGATGCAAGTGGTGGAAAGAGTCAGCTTACTTCTAAGCGACCTTACTATACTTGCCTATCATAGGATATAGGCGACCATTTTTTTTTTTTTTTTTTTTTTTTCTGAGCTGACTATGCAGTTGGCTGTTGCAGCCATTACTGCTTCACCGGACTTTTGGGGCGAGACTCTGAAGGAGCCTCAGCCCATATAGCGCCCAACGCTCAAGGGCTCCCCGCGGGGGAAGCCTCGGCTTGGGTTGTCGCTCTCGGGGGCGTCCCTTCGACCGGCGTGAGTCTCGAACCCGAAGGTGAGTCACCGCCAGGAGGGGAGTTCCCCGTTACGCGGGTGCGGTTGCGATTGAGTGGGGGCGAGAAGCACCCCGGCACTCTTTGATACCTAGTGTATCCTTGTGGGCGCCGACGAACCCGGGGACGTCGGCGTCGTGTTTGGAGGGAGGCCCTATTCGGGGAGGTCGTAGAGACTAATCTCGCTATCCGGACAGCGAGATCGTCATCTGGGGACGTTAGTACGTGCCGAGGCCGCCTAACAATAGTTTTACGACCGTGACCGGGTCGATCGGGGGGACGATACGTTGTGGATTGCACAATTAAACGATTCGGATGATTTTGCGTACGCTCGAAAAAGCGGACTGCCAAGTCTTTAAAATATTGGGGAATCGTGGGAAGTTCGAAGTCTCTGTGTAGGTCCGCATTGCGAACGTACCAAGAGGCTCCAGAGGCCGCTCTGAGAAAGCGGTTTTGGAGGGTCTGGAGTTTGTGGAGATTGCGCTTGGACAGCGCATAGGCTACGCTAGCATAAGCTAGTATGGGGCGGATACAAGTTGTGTAAAGATTTAGCTTATTCCTAAGCGACATCTTACTATACTTGCCTATCATGGGATAGAGACGACCGAGGACAAAAGCGGCTCGGTCCCTGACTATTTTGGTGTGAGCTTGGAAGTTCAAACGACTATCCATGGTCACACCGAGATATTTGGTCTTATTTTGCCAGGGAATGGCACGACCGAAAAGAGAAAGGGGAGAAGGCCGCGGAGGGCGGCCAAGGGTAAAAAGAACGGCAGAGCTTTTGTCGGGATTCACCTCGATTCTCCATTTCCGAAACCACTCGCCTAGGGCGGTGATAGCGGGTTGGAGTCTCTCAGTGATTCGACTCACTTGCCTATCTGTGGTATAGATAGCGGTATCGTCCGCAAAGAGGGCTAGGTTGGTACCTATCGTTTTTGGGATGTCGTTAGTGTACAGAAGGTACAAGATGGGGGCGAGCACGGACCCTTGCGGGACTCCTGCTTCTATGGGACGGGGGGAAGAGAGAGTGCCTTCGACTTTGTAGCGAAAGCTACGATTCGACAAATAGTCTCGTATGATGAGCACAAGACGATCTGGCAACTGAAAGTTGTACAGTTTAAAAATTAAACCGTTGTGCCAGACTTTGTCGAAAACTTTCGCTACATCGAAGAAGACAGCGCCCGTGTGACGGGTCTTACCTAACGCTGGCTGAAAGCCAGTGAGAATATGTGCCGTTATGCGGAGGACTTGATGGACGCATGAGTGTTTGGCACGGAAGCCGAACTGCTCGTCTATTAAAATGCCTCTGGAGACTATAGCGTTCCGTAGGCGGGCGAGAAGGAGGCGTTCATAGAGTTTACCAAGGGCCTTTAGTAAACTTATGGGGCGATAGGAGGACGGCTCGGTACGAGCTTTACCTGGCTTATGGATGCCTATAACAATTGCATCTTTCCATTGAGAAGGAAAGATGCAATGTTCCATAGCAGCGTTAAAGATCGCTACTAGGAGGCAGATAAGGGGAAGAGTGAGGCGCTTTAGGATATCGTTAGAGATACCGTCAGCACCGGGGGCCTTACGGGGGCGTAGGTCTTTGATGACCTGTACGACTTCGTCGACAGTGACAGGGGGCAGGGGGTCTTGTGGAGGCAGAGAAGTTCTGCGCTCCACTTCGCCGTCTACCTCGCGCACGTGGTCGGGATCGACGGGCTGTGTGCTTAAGGCACATTGGGCTTGGAGGCTAGACGCTAGGCAATCCGCTTTTTCGTCGTCGTTGAACGCGGGAACGTTGTTGGGACGAGATAACGGAGGGAGAGAGTTCGCGGTTTCGGATTTTAGAGCTCTGGCTAAGTGCCAATAAGCTTGGTGAGAGGGAGAAATGTTCTCCATAAGATCACCGAAACGTTGGGCGCGGAGCTCAGCTACAGCGGTTCTTACACGGCGGTGTAAGTCGTTGAAGCGAGCTTTATTATCGATAGTGGGAGCGCGATCGCGTGCGCGGCGGGCCGCGTTACGCTCAGTCATTAGCGACCTGATGTGCTGAGGCAGGATTAGGTGGTGATAATCACCAACCGGCACTTGTCGTGAGCACTCGCCAACGGTGGCGGTCAGGTGGCTAGTGAGTGAGTCGATAGCTACGTTAAGATCGGTCGCGGATGAGATTACGTCGGGAACGCGGTCTAGATGTGGCGAGCTGGGATTTTCGAGCAATCGCCCAAATTTATCCCAGTCCGTCACGGTTCTAGTGTCGGGAGGAGAGTCCGAAGGGAAACCTAATCGGAGGCTGTCGTCCTCTTGGCGGTGGTCCGAGTCAAGTTCGTCAAGCACGTCTATAGAGCGAAAGCTTAGCCTTACATTCTTTAGAAGTGCTATGTCGAGTACGTCGGGGTTATTCCGAGTATTGTGGGGATAGTAAGTGGGCGTCATGGGAGCGATGATGTCAAAGTTTAGTCTGTCAACTAAATCGTCGAGGAGTCTGCCTCTTTGTGAAGTTACAGAAGAGTTCCAGCGGCAATGCTTGCAATTTAGGTCGCCGGCAAGGATGACGGCGTCGCCTAAACTTAAGAGCGACTGAAGGTCGCTCTCGAGCAAGTCTTTTAGGGGAGAGAGATAGACCGATGCAATGATGATCGGCTGATGGCCGGTCATCGCTAGGCGGCAGACGGATGCTTCTAAATTCGTAAGCGGTGGAGGATCGATAGGGGAGCAATGCAGGGAGCGCCTGTAATAGATGAGAGTGCCTCCGAGATTGGAGGCAGTTCTATCATTACGGACGGTGCGATAGTTCGCGATCGAAGGGGTACGGACAGCGGGCTTTAGGAACGTTTCCTGGATGAGGAAGACGTCCGGTTTTTGGGACGAGAGGAATTGCGATAATTCCTCTCTTTGGTTGCGGAGACCGTTGGCGTTAAAATAGCCTATGGAGACGGACCGGGGTTTTTCGCGCGCGGTTGTGCAATCCATTTTGGTTCTAAGGTTTTGGGGCTACCCTGCGGAGGGCGGCAAAGAAATCGCGATGCTTAGCCATGAAGCTGAGCATTTGAGTGAAATCGGTGATCTGTACGTATTCGGCGTACACGATCTCGAAATTGGCCGCGTCGAAGGCCCAAGAAATCTCGGCGAGAATGCCGAGGTGCTGCTGCTGCTCGGCCGTGTGAACGGCGTTGCAGGGCAGCGCGAAAGAGGGGCGCGGGGGGGCAAGGCGCGTATGCGCGAGAGGTGCGGGAGCACTTCTCATAGGCGCTGGACGCGGAATGTCCCGAGACATGAGAGGGGCGGGGTAGGGAATACCCGTAACTGAGACGGGCCCGGGGAGAGTAGACAAAAGTTTGTCTGTCTCCTTTGATTTGGACGCGACGACTAGCGCTGGAGGACGGCTCCAGGCGTTGACAGCGGGGAGAGGTGCAGGCACGAGCGGAGCCTGTTGGCGGGGGGCGGGGGGACGCGATTTACCCTGTTTGGGTTTACGCGAGCTCTGTTTGGGAGCTTTGGGGCACCCGCGGTAATTCGCTGGGTGGCCTTCACTCCCACAGAGTACGCAAGCGACCGGGTCGGATGCGTTAGAGCGATCGCGATCACAGTCCGGAGTGGCGTGATCGCGTAAACATTTGACGCAGCGCGGTCTGCGTCTGCAGTTGCGCTGCGCGTGGCCATATAGCTGGCATCTGTGGCATTGGCTAGGGTTCGACCGCTTGTGCGGAGTCTCGACCCTGATGCCTTTGAGGCTGCAAACATCTTTGATATTAAAGATGGCTTTGCCTTCTGTTGTCAGGTCTAGTACAACGAGCACCATGTCGTAGCACTCGGACTTATTACGGCCATTGTACATGCGATGTACTTCCCGTACGGGGAGGCCTTGGACGATTAAGTCGTCCTGGACAGTCTTGGTGGAGAATTCCCTAGGGACTCCCCTTACGACTGCCCTTAAAACGCGTTCCTCGGCCAATGAGTACGTATGGTACTCATATTTTTGAGCCGTGAGGAAGGCCGTCAGATTTCGGAAATCTGACGGTGTCGGGACCTGCACTTTGATGCCGCGCTCGGCATCATTGCGGGCGTGCGTATAATTGATACGCTTGGCCTTCATAGCGTTAGCAATGTTCGGCCAGGCCCCTTTGTCTTTGATGACAATCGGGGGCGGAGATTTTTCCTTCCGTCCCGAAGTGGGACAGTCGGACTGCGAAGAGGTGGCGGCGGGGGGGGTTGTGTCCATGGCGGCTAGCTCAGGGCTGGCCGCCGAGGTGGACGGGGACGGGGACGCGGAAGCGCTAGGCGCTTTGAGGCGTTTAGCCTCAGAGTCGGAGGGAGGAGGAGTAGAAGACTCCAGAGCGAATGCCGCCGAAGCCTTTTTAGACTTGGCGGACTTCTTCCGTTTTTTACCCTTTTTGGTTCCCAGGCCAACCACTTTGAAGCCTTCGTCGTCCTCAGACAACGCCGACTCAGCGGACATTACGGCTGCTGGAGACCGGGGTGCGGTTTCGGAGGTTGCGGGGGGCGGGGTAGCGAGAGACCGAGAAAGGGTCTCATCGGCTACCGGAGTGGGAGGGCGAACGGGCGCAGGGGCCCGAAGAGCGCGGCGAGCGAGACGCGGGTCGCGATTGCGGGGTTCGCGGGAGAGAGAGCGCGAACGATTGCGCGAGCGAGAGCGCGGAGTCGAACGCGGTGAGACGGACGGGGGGGGCGCGGTTGTGCTGGACGCAGTGAGGGCAGGCCCCATAGCCTTTATGATGGCGTGGGCCAGCTCTGGGTGATCGCGAACAAGATTTTGCACGATTGCCCCTAGCTGGTCCGGGGACAAGCCGATGAGTTGCTCGGCCATCGCGGGAGTGACCGAGGTGTAGATTTTTGTGTGCCTAGTGACTCCCCACCATTGCTGGCGAGGAGCAGGAATACCTAAAATGTGGCCAGGCGCCCCGCAGTGCTACGGATTGCCTGGTGTGTACCTAACTCCTACTCCTACGGCCGGGGTTACGTTGTCACCGTTAGGTATCCCCCCAGCAACGAGACGTGATTTAACGAAGAAACGTTAGGTAGACCGCAGCTCTGAAAAGAGCTATACGATCTCACCCACCAGCCCTTGAGCACTCGGAACTGGATTTCTACAAACTAAAACGCAATCGACACTTAAAACGCGTAAATGCACGGAGCGGCGAACCGCTGAAGCGGAAATACTACGCTAGCGATTTAACACAAAGCCGGACTCAGACCGGGCGAACCGGTAACAGTCAAAGAGGCAAGCGAGGGTCACCGCTATGCGTAGTAGTTCCGCGACTACGAGAACACACACTCACGCACAAAAACACACAGTATCGCTTCGATAAACACTCGGTTATGGGCGCGTTGAAGAACGCACAAACACACCCAGCGCGGGCCGAGAGCGATTTCCCAGCCAATACACACTGCCGAGCAGCGCTTCAACACACAGGCCGATTTTCCAAGAATTGCGGGCAATAAACCAAACAACAATTCGAGGTCGTCAGCGCTGAGGCAAAACACCACCCAGGAATGCGCACCAACTGAGTCACCACACACGGAGCACACTGAGAGCACTTGACGCTCGAAAACACGACCGCACAACACGAGAGTCGAATCGGGAATGTGTAGGCGACCAAGGATAAAAGGGACTGGATCTCTAACTAATTTGGTGTGATCGCGGAAGTTTAGATGCCTATCCAGGGTCACGCCGAGATATTTGGCCTTTTTTGCCAAGGAAGAGTGAGAGGAAAGATGGTCGCGGAGGGCGGCCAACGGTAAAGAGAACGGCAGAGCTTTTGTCGGGATTCACTTCGATTCTCCATTACCAAAAAAAATCCATAAACCATTCGCCTAGGGCGGTGATTGCGGATTGGAGTCTCTTTGTGATTCAACTCACTTGCCTGTCTGTGGTGTAAATAGCGGTATCGTCCGCAAAGAGGGCTTTTTGGGTATCTAGATAGGGATTGGGTATCCCGTTTTAGGGATGTTGTTTGTGTTCAGAAGGTACAAGACAGGAGAGAGCACGGACCCTTGCGGGACTCCTGCTTGTATAGGACGAGGAGAAGAGAGGATGCCTTCGACTCTGTAGCGACAGCTGACGGTACTTAATACGCTCTAGGACTTCAAAGGGAAAAGGTTAAATAGAAATGGGCCTAGAATGTGAATAGTCACTAGGTTCGTTTTTTCTAGGTAAAGGTATTATAAAAGCTTTTTTCCAGAATCCGGGGAATCTAGCATATGGGTAAGGTAGGGCAAGGTGTAATCGAGAAAACCAATTCACGACCTATACCGTCCTGCCCAACTGCTATGGTAAGTAGGTATGTAGTGACAGAATGATTTTTCTTATATCGCAATCAGAGGCAGGCTCAAAAGCAAAAGAAGTGTAGTTTGCAACAGGAACTTCATTAATATTTTAATTTAATTATTCCCTAGATACTGGGTGAATGACATGTGTAGGAGTGGAGAAGTGTTAGGTAAGTGCATCAACATCACAGTTTTCAGGAGAGTTTTGAATTCTTGCCAATTCTTCTCAGTAGTTTTTTTTTGTGTTTGAGCTGAATGAGGTCTCTACGATTTACTAAATTACTAATTATAATTAAATTACTTATTAATTAATTATTTCGTTGGTAAGCCAATGTACTGGAGCATATTTCATGCGTATTAGTTATAAAGGTGGATGTTTGTCATACAGTTCTGTTACTAAGCAATTTAACAGATCAACTTCCTTTGCTATCGATGCAGTCCAAATTTTCATTATTCTTTCAATTAACACAACTTGCATCTAATGTTTTTTTTTCATGATTCATGCTGCATAGATTACGCTGAAGTATGACTTTTGGTTTTATGTACTTTGGATGTTTTGATTTTGTATGAAGCGAACATAAGGTAATGGCAAAACCAGGAGCGGCAAGCTGTCCATGAGAAGAGATATGATCAGGCTGGAGTTAATATAGGGTCAAGCAGAGAGTGAGAATCATTTACATGGAAAGTGGAATTTAGGTCAAGAATACAATAAGAAATAATTTGACATTTGTTATAATAACTCGGCTCGTTTTCCGAACTTACACTAGTGTTTAATTAACCCCTGTTTTGGATCAGTTTCATATACTAAAGTTAATTAACCAAAGCTACAGCAAAATATTCGGTTTTGTAAGTAGTCCACGGGAGGATTCGCCAGCAACTATATTTGCAGCGCGTTGGAACAGCACCGAGCGACCAGCTCGAAATGCTGCATGATTCTAATGTGTCTTACGGGTAGTAAGTCCATAAATAGAACAGCGCTACTATCTGAGCACGTTCCAATTTACTAAATTGCTTCGTCACGTGAATATCAATTTATAATCTTTATCACTTCGATTAAGGCGCTAGTTCTTTCAGATGGCGACGCGGTTTACACTCTATTATTGTCTCTATCTAATATTGGAGAGCACTTAGACCATGCTGTCTCAGCAGGTAGTTCGCCCACAATATATTTTTTGATATGTTTCCACATAACTTAACCGATTTTGACGGTTTTATATGTGAACTTTTATGGTTTCGACATGTCTTTCCGTACGTCCGATAGTCAACCATAAGGATCCGTAAGTAAATGATAAAACCTAGGTTTTATGGTTTCGTCATGTCTGCCCATCCGTCCATTTTACAAACTTGAGGGTTTTGAAAAACGGAACCCATATAGTTTGTAATTAAAAGTTAAAAATAATTATAGTACCTATCTTACACGTAAAGTGAGGATGAATATTTTCTTTAGTGTGGGGTGTCGTTGGGAAGCTCGTATAAAAATATTGACGGTGTGTTAAACACAGCAGTCTTCACACAGCTAAAAAGTGCTTTTTAAAGTTCACATGTCATACGCAGACGGTTGAACGTTCTATGAAATTGGTGACGGAAGCATCTATGATCTTATGCGATAAAAAATCAAGAGAAGGTTTAATATAAGCGAAAATTGCACCCTGAAAACTTATGCCTTAGAATTGAAAGTTAACGGGATTTTGTGACCGTTAAATATTAAGTTAGACTGTTTTAAGGGTATATAACATTTTTCTAATAACAATTCTTTGTTCCATGTTAATTGTTTATACATTATATGTAATATTTCTTCATTTTCTATTAATTTAGAATTGATTTTTAATAAATTACTTAGGTTTACCCAAACGCTGTTTTTTTCAAAATTCCCGAAACTTTGAAGCATATGCGCGGGCTAGAAATATGACTAAATCTACCTTTTTACAGCCAATTATTATTTAATTAGATCTCAGACAACATAATATCACTGTTACAATATGATCAAATAACTTTTATTTTTCCTTATACAATAGTCCACCCTACCCTACTGTGATACCTACCTACTCATTATATTGTCATAATAGTAAAAATTTTATAAGTATCAATCAAAATATAGTTCAGGTCAACTTATTAAAAAAAATCCTATACCGGTTCCCACAATACAGAATTGCAATACGAAACTACAAAACTCAGTGAGTGTTAAGTGAGCCTTCCTTTGTTTCCTGTTTATTTTCCCTATTTAACATTTCACCCGCAGCGGGAGCTAAAATACGCACCAGATGACGAAATGGATTTCTGCACTAAAAATCCGGAATTAAAATGTATTTTAAAACAATATTTTCGTCATCTTCAATATAATCATAAATGTGACTTTCTGTTTGTAATAGGTGAATAATAGTTACAAAAAAAAAAACTTTTGTTTTTATTTTCGCAATATTAACAGGACATGATTGCATTATTGTCCTAGATAGCAAATAATTATTCTTTGCTACAGGCCAAGCATAAGTAAAATCTTCAACAGCCAAAACTTAATAATTTAATGCGGAAAGATGGAATATTATTCTACATATACGATTTTTTAGCCCGCCAGTCTAAAAATTCGTCGATATCAGCTTCATTATCAGAATCATCCTCATCTTCATTCATCTGATCCACACCTATCTTATTAGTTTTTGTTTCTTCCTTTTTCAGCTCGAGGTCTAAAACCCTGTCAGCAAAATAACATATTTTTATTACTCATACATTTTGTAAATATGTGGTTTTTTATAAAAAAAAAGAGTAGACATTAATTCTTAAACTTAAATTAAACCTTCCCAAATAATCCAAATGGCTAGTCTAGCCCGAGTCTCCTGGGTTTAATTTAAACCCACCTCGAACGTGGATGTTTTTCGGTATAAATAAGCCATAGTTGTTTTTAGGTTAGGGCCAGAGCTTGAGCAGGGTGTGGGAGCATTTATTATTATTATTTGTTAAATTTTCAGGATGCGCTTTAAACTTTTTTTTGTTAACCACATTACTAATCAAATTTGTGGTTATCTCAGAAAATTTGCGGCTTATGCGGAATTAAAATCTCAGAACCGACGCAAAAGACCAATAGTTACTCTAAAAACTAACTATAGATTTATTTATAAATGTCTCTACCTTGACCAATTTCTTATTTGTTCGTCAATTTCGTCAATTTGCCTCTCTGCAGTAGCTTCTTCTTGTTCACCCGCTATAATTTCTGCTGAAGCACTGGCTTCTTCTTTGATTTCTTTTTGAAATTTCTCCCATTCTTCTTCTACCGGATCTTTATATTCTATATTTCTCACCTGAAATATTATTCAAAATTATGATAAATCCCATCTCTCGAAAAATAGCGCCTAAAACGATTCCTTTTCATCTTCTTTCTTCAGAATAAATTGATAAAAATAATCAAAATTTTAAATAACATACCCGTGTAAAAGAGGCGATGTTATGAGGTTTTAAAACATAAGGGTCTGATTTTGCGTTTTATTTGCGAAACCTTAAAAACGTGCATAATGTATTTTTGGTATTTTAAAAAATAGGCTGCATGACTGAATACTTTTGCTTGTTCCATTCATTCAACTAAAGGAAAAGAACATTAGCAGCAATTTTTTTTTCTGACTGACTACTGCAGTTGGCTGATGCAGCCGTTACTGCCTCGTATATGAGGTGAGCGTGCGGGTTGAAGGTCCGAACGAACGAACCCGGGGACGTCGGCGTCGTGTGAGGGGGGGGGGGGGGGCTACTATAGGAGGTCGTTTAGACTAGTCTCGCTAACCTATATAAGTTTAAAAATAATAAAAAATTAAACCAATGAATTCAGCAAGTACCCACCCAGTTTGTGCAAACTTAATTGAAAAAATCAAGTTGGTATTTGATGTCTTGTTCATACTCAAATATTGTCAAGAAAAAACTAAATATTCAATTGAAGGTTAGTATTCTCTTAGTCCTACATTAGTACTTCAAATTAAAATACGCCCCTTAAAATAGGCAAATTTCCTAAAAGTAGAAACATTAAGTCTTGACAAACATGCAACTCGGTTAGCCGTTCAAAACTTTAGATAGGCCCGATAGGGGCCGTCCATAAATTACGTCATCGATTTTTTCAGATTTTAGACCCCCCCCCCCCTATAATCATCCTATCGTCATTTCTTAATGACACCCCCCCCCCCCTTCTCCCAAAATTGACGTCATTACTAGTTTGACAAAATAAAACATTGCAGATTTGAGAAAAATAGGGTATGAGACATGTATTTAAGTATAAGTATAGTATTAATATGTACTTTTATTAATTATGTAATGTTGTAGTTATTATTTAAGTATTGTGTTTATTATCAATACATAGTATAAAACAAAGTCGCTTTCGCTGTCTGTCCCTATGTATGCTTAGATCTTTAAAACTACGCAACGGATTTTGATGCGGTTTTTTTAAATAGATAGACTGATTCTTAAAGAAGGTTTATATGTATAATACATGTAAGTACCACGGGCGTAGCCGGGGCGGGCAGCTAGTATTTTACTAGGTGTGCTGGAAGAAATTTCTTTTTAGAAATAATCTTTTTGTACGTGAAAAATAAACTATAAATAAATAAGAATGACGTCAATTTCGAAACACCCCCCCCCCCATCTATCATTTACCGTCATCCGCAGACCAACCCCCCCCCCCCCCCTAATTTAGAATGACGTAATATATGGACGGCCCCAACTCATTTTTAACGCAACCCAGCATCGTGGTTTTTCCGTGGTAACTGACAATGGCAAAAATCTGTGTCTACTGACACAATGAACGCCACAAAGAAAAAAAAAGATTACTGATTTTGTAATTTGTGGCTATTCTTAACATGCAGGCCTATGACACCTTTAGTTCCATATACCCCGAAATAGCGCTAGTGTGTTTGAGAAAAAAAAATCAACCATTTTGTTTGTTTACAATTATTGTTCTCGTTTGACTCTAACCTACCTAATAATTTGAATTTTTCAGAATTAAGTTTTATTATTACTATTCTCCTGCATCAAGTGCATTGCTATCATGCTACCATGTGAAAGCTTAAGTTAAGTCGCAGATTGCCTATCCTCTATTGGTCATTAAGTTTTATGTGTTTTCGAAACCTTGAAGTTTTTTGGACTTCTTTCGCCATGGTGCTGCTCAAAGATGACCTATAAGCCATCTTTGGTACTGCTATAGTGTTTCGCTGGTGGTTGTAGTGCTACCAGCGCTACTCCTCGGTTCGGTAATCAGTATGCCAAAGAACGATAAGCTTCGGAAATTGTCACTATCTTCTCTAGTTCTAACAAATTCCATACTGCTAACATTATTGGTATAAACTCTTCTAAGAGAGAATGTGTGTGTTAAACGTTTTGATCAAGACAATGTGGATCTTAATAAGAAATGTTGATGACAGATTTCATGAAATTCTAAGTGTCTGCAGTAAAATTGGTGTATCATTTTATAGGGAATTCATTTCAATATAGTAACGGGTTCTGGTGCTTTGGATAATGCAATTGTTCTAACTCAATACTTGTTATTTACCAGAAAAATTTTACAAAAAGTTTTACAAAGCTTTTGTGCTATTGTGTTAGTGCATTCAGTGTATACCTGTGGCTCAGACGCATACTATATGCTAGATTTAAAAACCACAAAAAAGTTGAGAGTACTGGTTGAGTGAGAGCGCTCTGTATTAAATTTTATACATTTAATAGTACTACATATATAAGAAACACAAAATGTTTTCAAGGGAGAACTATACTACTGAATAGGTCATTGTCTAAGAGAATTGTCATCAAGAAACAAATCTAACAGAGGTGACTGAACTCTTTATATGTTTCAGATGCAAGCGAAAACTGGTTAAATGAGAGCGCTCTGTCTTAAATGTTATACATTTAGTATACTACATATATAAGAAATGCAAAATGTTACAACGATTTAGGGAGAACTATACTACTGAATAGGTCTAGGACAATTGTCATCAAGAAACAAATCTAACAAGGAATATTAATACTCTTTATATGTTCCAGATGCAAGCGGAAATGTGTTTGCCGTATCCACTGTGACAACTGCTGAGGCTGTTGAGTTTTTCAATGAATTCTTCAACAGTGTAAATAGATGCCCAGGAAGATGCACCAGAGGAAAACTTTTGGACACCATGCATTCTGAATAGCAGTGACAAAAATATTAGAACATTTATTGTTGACACCAGTAAGGGTCCAAAACTGGTAAAGCTAGGAATTCTTGTCAGGACTTTGAGTTGATTGTAGATGATGCTAGTTTTAAAACAAATTCTGAGGTAGCAGTTGCCTTTGAACAGTTTTTTGGGAATATCCCATTCAAAACAACTGAACATCTAAACTCAAGTCCAATCTTAGCAGAAAAATTATTAAAAGCTAGTGTTCCTGAATGTAACGTTCCCTTTGTATTTAAAAACATTAGTCCTACAGATATCATTAATACATTTAAAACATTAGAAATTAAAAACACCACAGACCTTTGGGGACTTTCTGTAAAAACTATAAATTCAATTATTCATGTTATAGCACAACCCTTAGCCATTATATTTAATAGTTGTGTTGATAGTGGTGTGTTTCCTGATAAGATGAAACTTAGCAAAGTTATACCTCTTTTTAAATCAGGTAGTTCAACAGATCCTAATAATTTTCGGCCTATTTCAATACTACCTATACTCAGTAAAGTTTTTGAAAAAATCATACTTTGTCAAATGTTAAACCATTTCTGTATTAATGAGCTACTTAGTAGTAAACAGTTTGGCTTTATGAAAGGCCGTTCCACAACCGATGCAGGAGTGGCACTATTAAAAAATATATATAACGCCTGGGAGGATTCGCATGACGCCCTTGGAGTGTTTTGTGATTTATCTAAGGCATTTGACTGTGTTCAACATGAAAATCTCATCAGGAAGCTACATCACTATGGTATTAGAGGCAAAGCTCTCGACCTTTTGACATCCTATATGAGTAGGAGAGTACAGAAAATAGATGTCAACGGTGAAAGATCTCCGGGATCAGCAGTCAGTATAGGAGTCCCTCAGGGCTCAATTTTAGGTCCTTTTCTATTTCTTATTTACATTAACGATCTCCCATATAATGTAAAAAACCATGACATTGTCTTATTTGCTGATGACACCTCTTTGCTTTTTAAAGTTAAGAGACGACAGACATGTTATAATGAATTAAATGATGCCCTTTCTAAAATTGTAAATTGGTTTAACGCTAATAATTTGTTACTTAATGAAAAAAAAACCAAATGTGTTAAATTTACATTACCAAATATTAGTCAGAGACAGACATGTATTAATATTAATGGCGAGCAATTAGAACTTGTTAATTCAACAGTCTTTCTTGGCATAACGCTGGACTCCAAACTTCAATGGGGTCCTCATATTCAT
The DNA here is from genome assembly GCA_946406115.1 of Apoda limacodes. Lineage (NCBI taxonomy): Eukaryota > Metazoa > Arthropoda > Insecta > Lepidoptera > Limacodidae > Apoda > Apoda limacodes. The sequence goes on along the minus strand of OX291553.1, from coordinate 12,084,930 downwards.
AACCTAGCCAAAAAACTTAGCTCTGCTGTGTATGCGATCAAGAAAATAAGACAATTGACCGATGTCGACACTGCAAAAATAGTATATTTTAGCTATTTCCATAGTTTAATGACATATGGTATACTATTATGGGGTAGCGCTGCTGATGTAAATACAATATTTTTGTTACAAAAAAGGGCAATTCGTGCTATTTATAAATTAGGATCTAGGATATCTCTGAGGGATAGGTTTAGGGAAGTAAAAATTTTAACTTTAGTGTCGCAGTACATATATGAAAATCTTTTATATGTACATAAAAATATCAATAGTTTCAGCAAGAAAAGTGACGTTCACAAAGTAAATACTAGAAGTAAAAATAAGCTGTTGGTGCATGATACACGTCTACACAAAATAAGTAACTCTTTTATGGGGCAATGTATACACTTTTACAACAAAGTTCCCAATAAAATTCAAAATCTATCAATAAGTAAATTTAAATCTTTTATCAAGCAGGTACTTTGTAAAAAGGCATATTACAATATTTCAGACTATGTAAATGATAAAAATCCTTGGGACTGATGATGCTCAATTACAGGATGCATAGGTAAACCAAATTAAAATGGAAATAACATAAAATTGTACGACTAAAAATCTTTTATTTAAAACATTAATTGTATTTTAGTTTATTTAAGTATTTTTAAAAGAGTAACTATCGAGTTTCTTGCCGGATTCTTCTCGGTAGAAATCAACAACATTGTGAACCGGCGGGAAGGTGGGAGGGTTCAAAAAATAATATTTTATAACTTTGACGATTCAAAAGTGATTGTAAAATCCTTATTTGAATAAACCATTTTGACTTTGACTTTGACTTTGACTTGACAGAGTTTACATTGAAAATTTGTAGTTAATTTTTTTTATCATTTATATATTAATTATGAGTTACCATCTTTCTACTCTTGGCAAAGTACTTAGAATACTATAAGTAAAACATCTTCAGGTGACAAGTGTATTCAGGTGCTACAATGGGAAAGGGGATGCTTCTCTTGATAAATCATACAAACCCTAGTTAACCTAACCACGGTTAACATATAGATTATGTCACTAATTGTGTGATGTATTGCCTACATAAATGTTTTTGACAGTAATTTTTTTCTGTTATTATAATGTCAAGACAACATAACAACAGTCACCCGTATGTAAGAATACTTCCTGGGTGGTGCATGCTAATAGTACTTTGCCCTCAGTTTATCGATATGGATCATCTAGAAAATTTCTTTAGCTGCATTACTGCTCTTAATTAATGTAAATCCATACTGTTATACTTTGTAAACTTTTGGAGTCTTTAATGTTAACTCATAATTTGGGGGCTCATTCCAAATGTTTATACTATGTATAATATGAAAGTGATACTTTATTTTACTTTTTATATACTATTTTTTGTATTTAAAAAGTGTTAAAGATAATATTGAGAGAGCCGGAACCAAGAAAATTTGCTATTTTTACCTTCTTAATAGGTAGGGAGTGATTTATTGTCGAAGGTGGTATCCAAACCTAAATAAGAAGTAACAAATTAAACATTAAAAATATGTTCTGCATTTTCAGGTTACTGCCACTAACAAACGAAACAATAGTTTTGCTGGTGTAAATATTCAAAAATGTTTATACTCAACGGAAAATGTTTATAAAAATCACAAATTGGTACAACTTTTGTCTATATTGGCACCAATTTTTGGTGTACGTCTCAAAAACATTATCCAATTTTTGTATTTTTATTTCTATTTTACTTTTCTACCCAGGTAATACATAAAATACTTATAAAATAATGATACTAAGTTGCAACACCTATGCTTTGAATAAATATTAATACATGGGATTATCTTGTTTTATTTGTGTAACACACCTATAAAATTAAAAAATGAATAAATCTTAATAATGGGGGCCACGTCGAATCGATATGAGGGAACATCATTATTATAGCGACAATATATTTATCGATACATTTTCATCACTATTTGAAGAAGTAGAAGAGCATATGTAATCTGTGACAGCCTGGCGATCACAGCACCAAAACGGAGAATGCGGAACTAACACGAAAATACGAAGTGTCCTATCTGTAGCTTGCTACTAATATGTAAATCTGTGCTAACATGTTGTAGTAAATGTTGGTAAATATTCAAGGGTGCGTTCCAAATCGCAACGAGGAAGTTAAAAAAGTGGTTTTGGGACACCCAGGGGGCCGTTCAAAAACCGACTGAGTCGAGTAGAGTTATGACTCGAACCGTTCATAAACTAACTGAGTTCCAACCCTAATTCGTTCAAAAACGGGTAGAGTTGTTACCCTAGGGTTGGCTCAAGTGAACCGTACTCGACGCGGGTTCGTCGGAGTAGGCGGCCATATTTGATTAAAATGGTCGAAGCAATGTTTCCGTATTAAGAAAATTAGTATATTATTTTGTTGTTTGCTTTTGTATTTAAGTATTTTTCTATGACTTTTGTATTTGGAGTTTTTTAGTTATAAAAGATTTTTAAGTATTTCCACTCCACTACTAGGGTTCAGTTTTTTCTTAGAATCTTTAGTGAATAACCCTAAATGCCTTAAAATAGTGTTAAAATATTGATTTTAGCCGTAAATTTTAGCTGTTTAGAAATACTCCTATTTTCATTTTATTTTTGTCAAAATAAAATCTAACAATAAAATAAACCGCGATTCAAGTGTTTAGAATGCAAACACAACGTTACAACTACAAAAAGGTTAACATTGTTAACATACTGATAAATAAATAGTATTATAACATACTTAAGAATAATGGTAAGTTTTATTAAAATATATGTATAATCAAAACAAAAGAATTCACCAAGTTCCCACCTAGTTTATGAAAACTTAATTCAAAAAAGCAAGAAGGTAATTATTAGTTTGTTCTCACTCAAAGTCAAAAAAAAGGCCTAAAACTTTATTTAAATTTTAGTGTTCCGTAGACCTTACATAGGTATTTCAAATAAAAAAAATGCCTCTACAAGGGCGAAATTCCTAAAAGTGGAAACATTGATTAAAACTTGACAGATGTAACTCGGTTAGCCGTTCAAAAACTATAGGGTAGAGTAAGGAACCCGATGACGTCATTTTTTACTCAAGTTACTCGTTTTTGAACGCAACCCAGGGTAGAGTAATTTTCCAACTGTCAAGTTGAATTCTTTACACTGCCATAGAAAAGGTAGAAAATCACTCCTGTCAGTGTGAAAATTAACTGTCAAACGTTCGTTCCAGAACGGGTTGATCTTTCAACTCTACCGGGCGATAATTACTCGGCGTGATTTGGAACATACACAAAAGAAAAACTAGATCTGACAGTAGATAAAACAAATATCTACATTTTGTCTTTATTAATGTTCTCTGTAACGCTTCGACCAATTATTGTAATAACGTTTGGATGCCGGATAAACCTAAGGTTTATTTGCTTTAAAAAAGAGACAATGGATACTTTAGGTCTGCTAGAAGTAGTAAAAACTTGTATACCAACTTTAAACGGCAATAATCATAAAGGTCAGTGTGGGAGAATAGGAATAGTCGGAGGTTCTTTGGAATATACTGGAGCCCCGTACTTTGCTGGTATAAGTGCTTTAAGAGTGAGTATTAATCATTATTTTAATATTTTACTTTAATATCTAAGCCTATAGGTTTGTTCCGTTTGTATATATTAGGCTTTTTTAATGTGCAAATTGGGCAGTGACATAGCTTTTAACTTTCTGTAAAAACAAAACAAAAATAAATGTTCCCCTTATCTCCATAGTTTATGAGCTAAAATAATTTTAAATATATTTTACAGATAAAGTTATTCAATTTAACAGTTTTTGAGTAATATGGAACCAAGTCTTAAAACTTAAAATTTGATAGCTTTAGTTATATATCACACAAAATACTGCATACGAATTGCAGAGAACTTTAATTTGGATACATGAATTTTCGGAAAATTTAATTACATCAGTAAAGTTATTATCCTGTTTTACAGGTTGGAGCAGATTTGGTGCATGTATTCTGCGCTTCTACAGCAGCCACAGTAATTAAATCTTACAGTCCTGAATTGATTGTACATCCATTACTTGATCACAAAAATGCTATCACTGAAATATCACCCTGGTTAGACAGGCTTCATGCTGTAGTTATCGGCCCAGGATTGGGAAGAGAGACTGGAATTTTAAAGGTTATTTCTGAGTTGATTAATATCATCCAAGAACGGAAAATACCATTGGTTATAGATGCTGATGGTTTGTTTTTAATAACAGAAAAACCAGAGTTGTTAAGGGATTTCAAGTCACCTATCATACTCACTCCAAATAAAATTGAGTTTGAGAGGCTTTGCAATAAACTGGATGGCCATACAGGATTGAGTTCTCTCGGCAAAAATATAATTATTTTGAAAAAGGGAAACATTGATGAAGTAATTAGTGTAAATACTGAAATTCAATGGAAATCAAATGCAGGTGGTTCTGGACGACGATGTGGTGGCCAGGGAGACCTCCTATCTGGATCAATTGCTACATTTTTATATTGGACCCTAGAGAATATAAACAAAATTGAGATTTCTAGCAAAGATAAAACTCTTGTTGCTTCTTCTATTTCATGTTTTGCAGCTTGTTCCTTAATAAGATTATGTAATGAGAAAGCATTTAAAAGTAAAGGTCGGAGTATGTTAGCCAGTGACATGATTGAGTACATCCATGAGGCTTTTGAACATCTTTTTGGGGAATAATTGTTTTAAATATTAGTTTGTGTAAATGTTGGGACAATAAGGTTGATGGTTTATTTTTGTTATTAGTGGATATAAGTGTAAATTATTTACAAAAAGATTACATTTTCAAGAGTTTTGATTTGTTGCCAATAGCCTATATCATAATTTGTTGACCAGAACCAAAACAATTTTTTTTATTAGATTAAAGCATTTTGTAAGGAATATTAAAAAGTTTTTAATGGGATTGGATTTAGATATTAAAAGTAAAACTATGGTTAATAATTGAATGTTTGCTGGACAACACAAATTAAGAATTAAAAATATAAGAATGTTGGTACTTTTTTTACAAATATTTACAACTATAATTTAGACTTATGTAAGTAAGTTTCTATATACTAACTGTGTAACGTTTTCATGTAATAAAGATATGTTCCTTTAAAAATACTTAAAAAAGATGTATTTGTTTGTAAACCAATTCTTTATTTTAAACTAATAATGTAAATTTATTTTTCACGATACATCACTTATTTGTCTACAAATGTCTCTGAATTTAACTTTTTCATAATTTTTTAAATAAACAAAGTTTTTTGTGTTAATATCTGTCTCTACAGCTCTTCCTGCATAAAAAATCAAATCACCAGTGACTGTGAGAACACTCAATTCGGGCATAAAGTACCCTGTATACAACATGCCTTGAGCTATCTATTTAGTAAAACTTAGGCCACCCTGTTTGCCAGGAATTACACCCGTTGTTAAAATTTATTCATGTGGGAACTGACAATAGGCATAAAGAGTCAGCTTGTACTACATTGCTATAACTATCCCTTTGCCAAAAACCAGGTCACCATGATGTACCGTTGCTTTTGAAGTAATGGTTATGGATGGGGATCCCATAAATTTATTTGGATGGGAGTTCTTAATTGGGATTAAAATTATTCTAGTTCCTTAAATCACGCCTCCTTGTTCCATCACAGGCTAAACAATAGTGCCCTGTGGCATTTCCTGCTAAAAATATTATTCCTGCAGGAACATCAGGATAAAATATATTATTTATAAGTAAACTCCTACATTATACCCACATCAAATTTTTACCTTAGCATCTAAGACAGGGTCATCAAAGAATCCTTCTGGGATAGGTTGGTCTGTAACTGCCTGCATTGCACTTTCGTCATTCATGTTAGGAGTTAATTGAACCAAAGAGGGTGCTGCATCTGAGATCAACAACATAAAACAATAATGTCTTAAAAAAAACTGGATGTGGAATTAAGTTAAGTAATCATGTTAATTCTGAAATTGACATATTAACAACCAGCATGGAGTCATTGAGAAAATCAATTTCTAAGTGTTTTTTTCCAAGTTGAAGTAACACCAATTACTGTGTAACTAAACCTATATAATCATGTATTTATAGAGTATAATAAAGTATAATATTCATATAATAGAGTATAGTTGCCTACTTGTTAGCAATTCTTTTATGCTATTTTGTATTTATTTGAAGGAACTCTTAATTGGCGTATCTTTACCATTTTTCATGTTATTTATTGTAATGCTGTGAGTTCCTCTTGAAAATGTAAAAATAAAATAAAAATAAGTTAGGGTTCCATAGAATGAAAATATTTTCAGTTTCTAAAAAACCTTAGGAACCAATATTATTTAAAACAATTTCCTTAAAAAATATTTATAAAGCCCAATTATAAATTATTATTGTTTTCAGTTTTTTAGCACAGAAAATCAATGTCATTTATTGAGGAAAGAACACAATATTTTTAACTTTGGACACCAACATCTAATTATATACATTATCTTGGAAACCTCTTAGACCTTAGAATCTCATAGATATTCATAACAAAACCATGAGGGTCCCATTTCTGCCATTTGGCTTTGTCTACTTCTTGTGGTAGGCTGATTTCCGCACTTGCCACTTGTACATGATGGCTTTGTGCGTAGCAGATGGCCAGTTACTGCAGCCAGCCTAATTCCTCCAGAAGCTCAATAAGTGACCAAGCATGTGCAAGCATCTTTAGGATCCCTGTATTTTGCCCTGTGATCTCCCACGTCTTCCCAATACAGCTTGATGAGATGGCAAATTTGACTATGATAACTTAAAAAATGTGCTTCTTATCTAAACAAGCTAAAGTAATCTTTTTATTTTATGTCTTTAAAATCTACTCAAAACAGCAATGATTTATTTGATAGGCACTGATAGGAAACTCCTATCCTCACACCTTAAGTTATATAACAATATGTATGTACATCCGTAATGATGTAGACAAGTATAATTATTGTCCTTACACATTAAGTTATCACAAAGTTAAGTAGATAGTACGATATTTAACAACAATCATAGTGATGTAGAGATAATGCCAGAGCAGAATAGGCTAGTATAAAAATCATATATATCTGAATAGGTAACGGGTTTAGAGAGGCAAAAGTAGACATGGTCAAGCATGTTTTAAACATCCTAGCGTACCTAAGTCTCACTTTGGCTCTGACCCTGCATGACACAGTTTAGATAAGGTACTACACCGAGCAGCAACAGTGGTCCTCTCAAGTCATAAACACAAGTGATCTCTCAATACCCATTGTCTTCAACAGTGCTGCTGTGCTACAAGCCCTTAATAACAACTGCATCAATAGGAGACTTATCCTAGAGCGTCACAGTAAGCTGCAAATAATTGCACTAAAAATCAGATTTCTTCAGTGGATACGTGGCCACTGTGGCTCACAGGGCAATAATGCAGCAGATTAACTGGCAAATAGGGGATCAGACTCTCAAATAATGGGACCCAAACCGATTGTGCTGATAACATTTACGCAAATTAAAACATGGTTATGTGACAGAACCACATAGCTACACAAAAAACCAGTGGGCAGAACAAAGGGACTGCAGACAGCCTAAGGCTGATCTTGCATCCCTGGACAATCATGTGTCGCACAAACTACTGCAACTCAGTAGGAAAAACCTCTACCACATAACTAGCATAATAACAGGTCACTACCACAACTAAATAAACATCTCTTTAACATTGACATCACAGACAGTCCCCTACGTAGGTCTACCAGTTAAAACAACTGATGTGAACTTACATGACACCAGCAACAATACACTGCATCAAAATCAAAATCAAAATTATTTATTCAGTTTAGGCTACAATAATTGAGCACTTATGAATGTCACTACGCCATCGGTTCGTAAGTCTATAGGGCGGGAGACCTTGTACTGAGAAGAACCCACTAGAAACTCAGCAAGGGCATTTCTTTTCTCCCTTTCTCTTACAGCATCCACTTAAAAATATTGGAAAATCCCCTTCCTATCATAGAAGGACACATTACAAACATAAAAAAACATAAAATGCACAAGCACAGCATAAAAAGTATCTAATTGCAAAATTAAAAAAAAAAAAAAAAGACAGTTTATGTACCTATTCATCACTTGGAAATAATCAATGTCTTATAGTATTGATAAACAAAACAAAAAGTAAGACTAAATACAAGGATACAACGAAGTTTGCAAGGGCAGACCAGTCTCTACAGGCGGCACCCATTCACGAGTATGACATATGAATCAGCCATTGCTTCGCTCAACCATGTTTTAGGGAACATCCATCCATCAGAAAACTTTATTGCAATGTACATAGTAAAATATTATATTCAAGATGCTCCTAAAGTCCATACAGGTTATGAATGTTGAGTGCTTGGATTGTCAAGGCTCTGTGGAGTATACTAACTGTAAAAATAGGGTCAATATTTACTTACTGGGCACAAGCAGGCATTAAATAAATAAATAAAAAAAAAAAAAAGCTATTTTTACATAAAAAATGCTTTAAACGATAAAGACACAAAAACCCTTAACACACAAATAAAATGCAAAAATCAGGGAAAACCATATTTTTCTAAGTATGAATTTTTTGAGAAAGTTTTTGTACTGATTTTTTGTAAAATTTTGCTTGGCATGTATTAAACACCCCTCTGTGAGCCGCCCAGTATTTTCAGTAGGCTTTTTTATTTTGAAAATATGAACAGAAACGGCTTAAAGCAATGACGTCAACAATGTTGATACTTCTTGCACAAAGAACTCTATTACAGTTGACCTTTAAAAAGATTGATTGTGCTACTATACAAAGTGTGAATACCTTGGGATAAAAATCAAGCACAGGGATAGATCCTTCTACATTCCATGTTATTATTATACAAGAGGTATGGAAATGAAAAGTATACATAAGTAAAGTTGTAAAATGTCTCATACCATTTTGTATCGATGGTGTGACAAGCAAAGCTGTCCTTTTGATTTCTTCATTGTGATACGAAATTACATTAGGTGCATTGTTCTTCAAAAGCTGCACAGATGGTATTGATTGTTCACTGGAGTTCTTTAATATACTCTTCAACTTCTTTTCGTGTGGCACATCAGAAGGTGGGCTAGTTGGACGCTTAATTTTTCCAACAGTAAAATTATTTGTGAGTTCTTTTAACTTCTTAGCTTTCTCTACGTTTTCCCTATGTTGTTTGCTATTTAAATGAATTTGCCATACATTCTCTGATCTTACTATTGATGAACAAAGTATACACGTTAGTTGACCTGCCTTATTGTATTTAGCGAGAGGGTTATCCACTTGTACTGTTTTCAAACCTGTTTTTTTACGTTCTGCCATCAAACGGCGCATTTCTTCATGAGCTTTCTTCTTTTCTGCTTGCATACGCGACATATTGCATTTCGCATTCGTATCATAAATCCAAATTGATTCAATTTGTCCAAATTTCTATATTTTCTACTGTATATAAACAAACCAGTGTTGCCAGATGGTCTCGGCGACGTACCCCTAGACTAATTTGATTTCCCCCCAGAAATCCCCTAGGATGCCCTCACCAAGCGGATGGTTGCATGGGCCATGGCCATCAGAATCATAGTATCGATAAATTTTATCGCCAGGCCATGAAGTTTCCATGAAGTTGTCTCTCTAGTAAACTTACTATTCTCACCGTCATTCTCTCGTGGCGGCCGGTCGACTGACTGCTGACTTGTACTCTCGAGTAATAAAAGATGGTGAAAAAAGATCAATACAAAACATCAGGTCAGGAACGTGATATACAATAGCAAAACAATGTATTTGGCGTGTTTTGAAATTTCCCCTAAAAAGAACCCCCAAATATTCTTTCCCCTTATTCTGCCCCTAACTCGGTTGAGAAACCCCTGAATCTAGGGGGAAAACCCTCTGTCTGGCATCACTGAAACAAACTATTAAGGGTGCGTTCCAAACGCAACAAGGAAGTTAAAAAGGTGGTTTTGGGACGCCCGGGGTAGAGTAATTTTCCAAATGTCAAGATGAATTCTTTACACTGCCATAGAAAAAGTTAAAAATCACTTCTGTCAGTGTAAAAATTAACTGTCAGATTCCCTTTCTAATACGGGTTGATTTTTCAACTTTACCGGGCGATAATTACTCGGCAGGTCTTGGAACATAAATTGCTGTAAAAATCGTGGCTGGTACGGTTCGCGCATTTGCCAATGTCGATGTCTGTTTAATCTTGTACAGACCTTTTTTAGAAAGAATTTGTCAGTGTTTAGCACAAAAAGCTTAGTATAGTACCTATATGTTGTACCAAGTGGTTTACTGAAGCAGGGTTGCGTTCAAAAACGACTAACTTGAGTTAAAATCGTTCAAGTGCGAGTCGAGCTCGCGCACCGTGGGCTTGGATTCCGTACTACCATTTACATAATTTACAATCACCAACAACAAAGTGTGCTGTAAAGTAAGCGGTCACTCATCCAATGACTGACCAGGCTCTACGTTGCTTAACTTTAAATATCGTTTCCAAACACACAAATATGATACTGTTTGTCTTAATAATCGCTAGATGACGCTGAAAGCATAATTTATGATAGTTATAGCTCGGACCCGTCTTAAGCTTGGCCGGTTTTTATTATTTGTTGTTATCCTTTAAAGATAGCTTCTGCATGTTTGAAGCTTGTATGGATTATTATTTTTACGATAGAGCAAAAACAACGAAAGCGTGTTTCTTGTATGAGGACCTTTTTATTCTTTATTAGATAATCCGCAACTATAGCACATATTCTGTAAAAAAAGCATTATTCAGATCTAGCCCGGCGCGAACAATTTTTTTTATTACAAGTATATATATAAGGTCTATAGAGTATTTTCTTTTGTTTAAAAGAGAAATATTCAATGTGTTTTGTAGTAAGTATCAGTATTTTTTAGAATTACTGAGTGTAATTAAGTTAATAGTTAATAGGGCTGCCATTCAACATTTTGTGCACGAATATGCATCAAATGATTTTTTTTTAATTGAAAATAGTCAATCTACATAATGTATTAATCGAGTTTGAATTTATCATGTGTAACATTATATATTTTTCAAGTTAATTGGCTTCAGCTTTAGCAGTGTCATGTTTTGTAACCTTTATTCAAACAAAAGGTAAAGGTAAAAGGTTTGATACTAAAAAATTATAAATTTATATTCGTAAGGGTATGTGCTAATCTGCCTGGAAATTTGTCCAAGGCAGGGCAAACTAGCATACTTCACAGGACAGAGGTTGCTGCTTTACAAGTCGCAAGTTCGGCCCCATATCGAGTACTGCTGCCATCTCTGGGCGGGTGCACAACCCACTCAACTTGGCTCTTTTGACTCGGTTCAACGACGGGCTGTGAGAATTGTCAACGATCCCAAATTCACTTGCCGTATCGAACCCTTAAGTCTGAGGAGAGACCGCTTGTACAATTGGATGTGTTCTGAGGAAATCCGAAATGATGCCCACGGCTACTTTCTACCATCGCACCGCTCGCCATCGGCGGGGAATTCATTCTCACACTCTAGAAGCGAAATGGTCGCGTACAGTGCGGTTTCAGACAAACTACCTCCCGCGAACGCTTGGGTTGTGGAATGTGCATTATCTGTGGAATGTGCTCCCTGCCTTGGTTTTCTCTAAGGACTACAGTATGAGGTTCTTCAAGGAAGGAGTAATTAGATTTTTGAAGGGTTGGCAACGCGCGAGTGATACCCCTGCTGTTGCAAGCATCCATAGGCCACGGTGACCGCTTACCATCAGGCGGACCGTGTGTGTGATTGTTTGCCACCTAAGTGGTATTTCAAAAAAAAAAACCACCTCTACAAAGTGAACAATGCCCCTTTCAGGCTTCTACTAGTTTTTCAATCGGACTGCGTCTATGAAATGAAATCAGTGTTTCCACTTTAAGAAATTTCGCCACGTTTCAGAGCCAAATCTTAATGTTGTTATGTTTGAAGAATGTAAGGCTTAGGGCAATTTATATTTTTAGGACTTGAGGGTCAATTGATGAGTAAAATTTTTCCATTTAGTTAAGTACTGTACAATACTTTATAAATTACAGTTATTGTTTTGTGCGAACCTAAGTACTTGGTAAAATAATTTGTATTTTTTTTTATTTGATTTGATTTTCATAAATCTCAAACCAACTATATTTATTCGTTTACATTGCTTACCACTTTGGAGCTGTAAAAATTTAATCTAAAATACACGAAATACACTGTTTTCACACAATGTTTTCGTTTTCAATCGTGAAATTATTTTCAGAGAAAAAAATTAGAAATAAGAGGTTTTGTCATTGAGATAAAATACTCTAAGGCGCAATCCTAAAAAATTCGTGTCCAAAACGCGTGGCTAACTGCCAGATTTCCGGAAGTAGCTATCAAAAAGATACTTATTTCATCGTTAAATATATTTATCTGCACATAACAGAACAATGTTAACATCGAAGATTGTGTAGGAACAAAAAGAAGATATCATTCACTCCATAATGTTTTAGACTAGTGATGCTAACTTGCAGTATAATTTCCCTATTATGATGAAATTGATGAAGCGTTAACAGTGACAAAAGCGCAAGTTTGGAATGTCGGGTTGGAACGTGACTATAAAATAATACCCTTCTAATAAGTAGTGTACTGTACTCATAATAAATTAACAAGGGTTTAATTTTCTAAACGCTCTAAATTTCTTCCAAATGTCAATAAATATGTAGTTAACATATAATAATATTGACACGACTTCTATACCTAGTTACCTACTTAAAATAGATAAGCAAATACAAAGTTGATATTTAATTCGGTGGCAATTATCGTCAATAACTTTGCTGTGAATTGTAATGATAATTAATTATTTTTAATATTTTCTTTTTGTCATTAATAAAACATAACCGATAAAGCTATTTTATTCTGTTATTAATAAGTACCTAAAAATATAAAAAACGCAGCAAATAAAGATTTTAAATCATTCTTAATCACTGTTTTACTTGATGGTAACATTACTACCTTTAACAAATAATATATGTAGGTAGGTACGTAATGTTTTATTAGAAATCAAATAAAAACAATTATATATTTGTTACATTGTATAATATATATTTGCAAGCCGTGGCAAAATACTTATTCGAATAATTTTCATTGTCAACTCACCTCACATTCATATTTTAAAAGTACCTACTCGTAATATGATTAAATTAAGGGTATGACGCAATCAATGTTTTTAACTTTAAAACAGCCAAAGTGTTTTTTTCGTAAAATATATGCGGATTTTGAAGGCAGGTAGGTACGTAAGTTGGAAGTTACAGTTTTCTTAAGCATAATACAGTATAGTATTTATGGTTCATATTACTATTAAACATTTTTAGGAACATCCAATATAACGAATTTTAAATAACAGTTGCAAATCGCTAAGTTATAAAATGTGCAGTAACATAAGGAGCAAATATTGTTGAGGTGACTTATTTAATTTCCGGTTGTATCATAACCAAACGACAAATAAATGGGGCAGATAGTTAGGCATTCGCATAAAATTATGTTTTTTGCGGCTGACGTTACTATATTATTCCTCAATAAATCTGAAATTTTTTTTAGCCTAAAGAAAAACATTCTTGGTACATTCGATAAAGTTGTAACACATTTTAAAGATATATTTTTTTTTTTTTTTTTTTTTCTGAGCTGACTATGCAGTTGGCTGTTGCAGCCATTACTGCTTCACCGGACTTTTGGGGCGAGACTCTGAAGGAGCCTCAGCCCATATAGCGCCCAACGCTCAAGGGCTCCCCGCGGGGGAAGCCTCGGCTTGGGTTGTCGCTCTCGGGGGCGTCCCTTCGACCGGCGTGAGTCTCGAACCCGAAGGTGAGTCACCGCCAGGAGGGGAGTTCCCCGTTACGCGGGTACGATTGCGATTGAGTGGGGGCGAGAAGCGCCCCGGCACTCTTTGATACCTAGTGTATCCTTGTGGGCGCCGACGAACCCGGGGACGTCGGCGTCGTGTTTGGAGGGAGGCCCTATTCGGGGAGGTCGTAGAGACTAATCTCGCTATCCGGACAGCGAGATCGTCATCTGGGGACGTTAGTACGTGCCGAGGCCGCCTAACAATAGTTTTACGACCGTGACCGGGTCGATCGGGGGGACGATACGTTGTGGATTGCACAATTAAACGATTCGGGTGATTTTGCGTACGCGCGAAAAAGCGGACTGCCAAGTCTTTAAAGTATTGGGGAATCGTGGGAAGTTCGAAGTCTCTGTGTAGGTCCGCGTTGCGAACGTACCAAGAGGCTCCAGAGGCCGCTCTGAGAAAGCGGTTTTGGAGGGTCTGGAGTTTGTGGAGATTGCGCTTGGACAGCGCAAAGACTACGCTAGCATAAGCTAGTATGGGGCGGATACAAGTTGTGTAAAGATTTAGCTTATTTCTAAGCGACATCTTACTATACTTGCCTATCATGGGATAGAGACGGCCGAGGACAAAAGCGGCTCGGTCTCTGACTATTTTGGTGTGAGCTTGGAAGTTCAAGCGACTATCCATGGTCACACCGAGATATTTGGTCTTATTTTGCCAGGGAATGGCACGACCGAAAAGAGAAAGGGGAGAAGGCCGCGGAGGGCGGCCTAGGGTAAAAAGGACGGCAGAGCTTTTGTCGGGATTCACCTCGATTCTCCATTTCCGAAACCACTCGCCTAGGGCGGTGATAGCGGGTTGGAGTCTCTCAGTGATTCGACTCACTTGCCTATCTGTGGTATAGAGAGCGGTATCGTCCGCAAAGAGGGCTAGATTGGAACCTATCGTTTTAGGGATATCGTTTGTGTACAGAAGGTACAAGATGGGGGCGAGCACGGACCCTTGCGGGACTCCTGCTTCAATGGGGCGGGGGGAAGAGAGAGTGCCTTCGACTTTGTAGCGAAAGCTACGATTCGACAAATAGTCTCGAATGATGAGCACGAGACGATCTGGCAACTGAAAGTTGTACAGTTTAAAAATTAAACCGTTGTGCCAGACTTTGTCGAAAGCTTTCGCTACATCGAAGAAGACAGCGCCCGTGTGACGGGTCTTACCTAACGCTGGCTGAAAGCCTGTAAGAATATGTTCCGTTATGCGGAGGACTTGATGGACGCATGAGTGTTTGGCACGAAAGCCGAACTGCTCATCTATTAAAATGCCTCTGGAAACTATAGCGTTTCGTAGGCGAGCAAGGAGGAGGCGTTCATAGAGTTTACCAAGGGCCTTTAGTAAACTTATGGGGCGATAGGAGGACGGCTCGGTACGAGCTTTACCTGGCTTATGGATGCCTATAACAATTGCATCTTTCCATTGAGAAGGAAAGATGCAATGTTCCATAGCAGCGTTAAAGATCGCTACTAGGAGGCAGATAAGGGGAAGAGTGAGGCGCTTTAGGATATCGTTAGAGATACCGTCAGCACCGGGGGCCTTACGGGGGCGTAGGTCTTTGATGACCTGTACGACTTCGTCGACAGTGACAGGGGGCAGGGGGTCTTGTGGAGGCAGAGAAGTTCTGCGCTCCACTTCGCCGTCTACCTCGCGCACGTGGTCGGGATCGACGGGCTGTGTGCTTAAGGCACATTGGGCTTGGAGGCTAGACGCTAGGCAATCCGCTTTTTCGTCGTCGTTGAACGCGGGAACGTTGTTGGGACGAGATAACGGAGGGAGAGAGTTCGCGGTTTCGGATTTTAGAGCTCTGGCTAAGTGCCAATAAGCTTGGTGAGAGGGAGAAATGTTCTCCATAAGATCACCGAAACGTTGGGCGCGGAGCTCAGCTACAGCGGTTCTTACACGGCGGTGTAAGTCGTTGAAGCGAGCTTTATTATCGATAGTGGGAGCGCGATCGCGTGCGCGGCGGGCCGCGTTACGCTCAGTCATTAGCGACCTGATGTGCTGAGGCAGGATTAGGTGGTGATAATCACCAACCGGCACTTGTCGTGAGCACTTGCCAACGGTGGCGGTCAGGTGGCTAGTGAGTGAGTCGATAGCTACGTTAAGATCGGTCGCGGATGAGATTACGTCGGGAACGCGGTCTAGATGTGGCGAGCTGGGATTTTCGAGCAATCGCCCAAATTTATCCCAGTCCGTCACGGTTCTAGTGTCGGGAGGAGAGTCCGAAGGGAAACCTAATCGGAGGCTGTCGTCCTCTTGGCGGTGGTCCGAGTCAAGTTCGTCAAGCACGTCTATAGAGCGAAAGCTTAGCCTTACATTCTTTAGAAGTGCTATGTCGAGTACGTCGGGGTTATTCCGAGTATTGTGGGGATAGTAAGTGGGCGTCATGGGAGCGATGATGTCAAAGTTTAGTCTGTCAACTAAATCGTCGAGGAGTCTGCCTCTTTGTGAAGTTACAGAAGAGTTCCAGCGGCGATGCTTGCAATTTAGGTCGCCGGCAAGGATGACGGCGTCGCCTAAACTTAAGAGCGACTGAAGGTCGCTCTCGAGCAAGTCTTTTAGGGGAGAGAGATAGACCGATGCAATGATGATCGGCTGATGGCCGGTCATCGCTAGGCGGCAGACGGATGCTTCTAAATTCGTAAGCGGTGGAGGATCGATAGGGGAGCAATGCAGGGAGCGCCTGTAATAGATGAGAGTGCCTCCGAGATTGGAGGAAGTTCTATCATTACGGACGGTGCGATAGTTCGCGATCGAAGGGGTACGGACAGCGGGCTTTAGGAACGTTTCCTGGATGAGGAAGACGTCCGGTTTTTGGGACGAGAGGAATTGCGATAATTCCTCTCTTTGGTTGCGGAGACCGTTGGCGTTAAAATAGCCTATGGAGACGGACCGGGGTTTTTCGCGCGCGGTTGTGCAATCCATTTTGGTTTTAAGGTTTTGGAGTTACCCTGCGGAGGACGGCGAAGAAGTCGCGATGCTTAGCCATGAAGCTGAGCATTTGATGGGAATTGGTGATTTGTACGTACTCGGCGTACACGATCTCGAAATAGGCAGGGTCGCAGGCCCAAGAAATTTCGGAGAGAATGTCGAAATGCTGCTGCTCGGCCGTCTGAGCGGCGTTGCGGGGCAGCGCGAGAGAGGGGCGCGGGGGGGCAAGGCGCGTTTGCGCGAGAGGTGCGGGAGCACTTCTCATGGGCGCTGGACGCGGGATGTCCCGGGACATGAGAGGGGCGGGGTAGGGAATACCTGTAACTGAGACGGGTCCGGGGAGAGCAGACAAAAGTTTGTCTGTCTCATTTGATTTGGACGCTACTAGCGCTGGAGGACGGCTCCAGGCGTTGACAGTAGGGAGGGGAGCAGGCACGAGCGGAGCCTGTTGGCGGGGGGCGGAGGGGCGCGATTTACCCTGTTTGGGTTTACGCGAGCTCTGTTTGGGAGCTTTGGGGCACCCGCGGTAATTCGCTGGGTGGCCTTCGCTCCCACAGAGTACGCAAGCGACCGGGTCGGATGCGTTGGAGCGATCGCGATCACAGTCCGGAGTGGCGTCTGCAGTTGCGCTGCGCGTGGCCATATAGCTGGCATCTGTGGCATTGGCTAGGGTTCGACCGCTTGTGCGGAGTCTCGACCCTGATGCCTTTGAGGCTGCAAACATCTTTAATATTAAAGATGGCTTTGCCTTCTGTTGTCAGGTCTAGTACAACGAGCACCATGTCGTAGCACTCGGACTTATTACGGCCATTGTACATGCGATGTACTTCCCGTACGGGGAGGTAGTAGTGAACGCCTTTACATTGTTAGGTGTAACTTTAGATACGAACCTAACTTGGAAACCACACCTTGAGACCCTAATAAGCAATCCAAGTCGATTTTCGTATCTGTTTCGTGAAATACGGAAATGTACCGAAGAAAATGTGCGCTAACTACCTATCATAGTTACATAGCTTCGTGAATTAGGTATGGTATAGTCTTATAAGGAAATTGCACGGAAGTCAATGCAAACTTTGTTTTACAAAAACGCTGTGTCAGAATTATATATAATTATTAATTGTGTTCATTCCAATTGAGATGATGTCGACAAGAGGTATAATAATAAATCGAATACAGTAAACCGACTGCTGCTACCCAACTCAATACTTAACATGTATCAGAACTGTGCATACTACATGGCTATAAAACTATTTAATCATTTACCTACCTATCTACAGAATCTTAAAGGCAAAAAATTCTTTGTTTAATTTAAAGAATATTTATTAACCAAAAATGATTATAACGTTAGGGAATATTTTGATGACAAACTGTAGAAAATATAAACTGAAACATTATTAAAAATACTGACATTTCATAAATCATACTCTGACATAAATATTTTATAAGTTAATACCTAGGTATTAGGATAAAAAAATGTGTAATTTTCGAATCCTAATATTAACATACCTGTATTACTAAATTATTACTTCTTTTTTAATTTAATGCCATCAACTGTTATTTAAAACCTACTGTACATACATTTAGAGTAGAGGTAGTAGATAATAACAAGTAATAAAGTTTTTTTTTTATCCCACTATGGTGGCAAACAAGCTCACGGTCCGCCTAATGGTAAGCGGTCACCGTAGCCTATGGACGCTTGCAACAGCAGGGGTATCACTTACGCGTTGCCGACCCTTCATAAATCTAATAACTTCTTCCTTGAAGAATCTCATACTGTACTCCTTAGAGAAAACCTTGGCAGGGAGCTCATTCCACAACCCAAGCGTTCGCGTGAGGAGGTTTCTATGAAAACTGTAGCCATCAAATATATTAATTCTTTAATATAGTTATTATATTCATATATATATATTATAGTTATAACACATTAATAAACATTCTTTAACTATATACTACAATCTGTAAGTAAGCAAATAAATTAAATTAAGTATATATTTGCCTATAATCATCGTTTTAAACTCACAAGAACGTTGGTCATCCTGCAATCATGTTGCTTGTAACAGCATCAAAATATCGGGAGCTCAAATATTTAAATAATCGAAGAAGTTATTAAAAATTATAAAAGACCAACACTTATTTTTATTACTAGGTATTAAGTACTGAAAAAACCGATACTCTTACTAGACCAGTCTTTTTCAATAATAATAATAAAAATAATAATATACTCTATTGCACCAACAAAATAATTGTACAAAAATCTGTTTATAAATAAAGAAAACAAATGGTGGTCTTATCGCTTTAAAGCGATCTCTTCCAGACAACCTTTGGGTAGAGGAAATAATAAAGTTAAACATAATATAGTAGGTGTGTGACGATATAGTTATTAAGAAGTATATACATCAAACAATAATATATATAATATAAATAAATACACATAAATAATATATATGAATAATGTATATATAAATATAAGTGAATATACAGGGTGGCCGGGGAGTTGACGTTCAAACGTAAAATTTAGATAATTTTTTCGTAATTTTCACCTAACATTAGTTTTCGATTTTTTTCTCGTTCGGTTGAACATTGCTGGTTCAGTTTTTTTGTGATAACTAATAAGCATGGTCTAACCTAACCCCCTAAAATATGGTTTATCTAGGAATTGCAGAACTTACTTAGAATTCATTCGAAAGTTCAAAATTAAGATTTGAGCTCAGTACTCACAAATTTTCAAAGTATCAAAAAAAAATTGAATGGAGAGATTTTGGGTTCAAAGTTATTTCAAAAACTTCCTAAGACATTAAACTTTAAAACAAGGCCAAATAAAAATAGGGTTATCAAGGGTTTATTTTCTATAACTGACCTTCAAAGTAAATTAAGGCATTTTTTAAGGAAAAAAAATAATTATTTTATTTTATTTAAATCTTTGACTTTCTTTGCGTTATGATGGATTTGAGTAAAACACAATTAAACTTAAAATCTAAATTCTTTGAATTTGTAGATGCCTGCATTTAATCAGAGAAACCCAATAGATTTCATTGTTGTGATTTTTACCATGAAAAAATGCTCAGGTAAAAAAATTTTGCTATCTCACTCTCTCTAGTTTGTGTCGGTGGGTTAGAGTAGTACAGTAACATTAGAAACCGGTTATAGTGAGACAACTGCTACCAGCATTGACGCTAACAATGAGTACATCTCCGTGCCGCCGCGCGCCGTACCTCAGTCGTACTCACATTGTGTTTACTGCTACTCATCTCGTTCTGCCGGTTTTTGACCACTATCTTGCCTATTGATACCGCCGCTGCTTACTTGTTTGACCCTTGTTTGTTACTGGATTTCGTTGTGCCTATCGATTTGGACTGTAGTTACTTGGAAGTGTTAGTGATGCCTTACAGTCTGAGTGAATATGCAGAAAAGCATTATTTCTACGGTGTTGTGCAACGGACGTGAAACAGCAAGACTCTACAGATAACACCTTGAACGCCGAGGCGGACCACAACCTGATCATTACCCTGACTATGGTGTGCTCGTTAATACTCACAATACGTTAATGGCAGGCCGTATTCCTGGCCAACGTGGTGGTGAAGGCATTTTGAGAGTTGATCCGGAACGCAGGGAAATTGTTCTATAGGAAGTGCAACTTAATAGAAGTACAAGTACGAGAGCAATGGCTCGTAATCTTGACATACCAAGATCTTCAATACAAGATATTTTGCGTGAGGAATCTTTTCACGCCTATCACATACAAAAATTACAAGCTTTGCAGCCTTCAGATTATGAATTGAGAGTCGAGTTTTGTAGAACTATGTTGCAAAAAGAGGAAGAAGACCCCGGATATTTTAATAAAATCTTGTGGACGGATGAGTCAAGATTTGAGCGAACGGGAGTTTTCAATATCCACAATTATCATATTTGGGCCGTTGAAAGTCCACATGCTGCCAGATCTTCATCATTTCAACATCGTTTCAGCGTGAACCTGTGGTCTGGCGTCTTGAATGGCGAATTAATAGGCCCATTTGAACTGCCATCCAGATTAGACGGCGAGATGTACAAAAGTTTTTTAGAAGATGATTTACCAATATTACTGGAAGATGTAAACCTTGAATTGAGAAGGACAATGGTGTTCCAGAACGACGGCGCACCATGTCATTATTCGGCGAAAGTGCGTCGCCATTTAAACCAGACGTACCACAGCAGGTGGATCGGACGACGAGAGCAAATTGCCTGGCCACCACACTCGCCTGACCTCAACCCCATAGATTTTTTTATCTGGGGCTACTTTAAAGAAATAACGTACGCCAGAGAAGCTTCAAGTGAAGAAGAGCTTAGAAGAAAAATTCGCGAAGCCGAAACCGCTGTAAGCAATAACCGCGAAGCTTTTAGGGGAGTTAAGACATAATTTTTTGCGCAGGTGTAGATTGTGCATTTCTGTGGGAAGGCGAAATTTTGAAAATTTACTTTAAATAAATTTATCTTATTAACAAATAATTTTTTTACTCAAATCCATCATAACGCAAAGAAAGTCAAAGATTTAAATAAAATAAAATAATTATTTTTTTTCCTTAAAAAATGCCTTAATTTACTTTGAAGGTCAGTTACAGAAAAAAAAAACCCTGATAACCCTATTTTTATTTGGCCTTGTTTAAAAGTTTAATGACTTAGGAAGTTTTTAAAATAATTTTAAAACCCAAAAATCCCTCTCTATTTAGATTTTTTTTGATACTTTGAAAATTTGTGAGTACTGAGCTCAAATCTTAATTTTGAGCTTTCGAATAAATTCTAAGTAAGTTCTGCAATTCCTAGATAAACCAAATTTTTACGGGGTTAGGTTAGACTATGCTTATTAGTTATCATAAAAAAACGGAACCAGAAATGTTCAACAGAACTGAAAAAAAATCGAAAACTGATGTTAGGTGAAAGTTACGAAAAAAATCATTAAAAAAATTCTATCTCGAAAACTACGAAAAATCGTAGAACACACATGGGGGTGATTCGGATACTCCTCATATCATAAAGTATCTAAATTATACGTTTGAACGTCAACTTCCCGGACACCCTGTATATAAACAAATATAGATAGTCATGTTATTTTAGTCTTTAATATAGATAGTAATAACAAGATTTTTAAATATTGCTATCGATTTTGCATTTCTTATTTCCAAAGGTAAGGCGTCCCATAATCTAACAGCCTTTGCCGTTAAAAAATCAAAATACGTTTGTGAATAATGAAGAATCTCTCGAAGAGAAATATTACCAATAAAATTGAAACATTTCTTTAAGTATACCGGTGTGTTTGGATTAAATAGGAAGTTATACAGAAGAAAGAGAACATGAGTATCCCGGCGAAGTCAAATTGGAAGCCACTTGAGCTTTGATCTGTATTCGGAAATATGGTCGTACTTACGTCGACCAAATATGAATCTGATGCAGAAGTTCTGAAGTCGCTCAAGTTTATTAAGCTGCTCCTTGGTAAGGTCAACATAACTAGCATCAGCATAATCGAGAACAGGCAGAAGAAGAGATTGTGCAAGAGCAATTTTAGTGGGAATTGGTAGGAATTTGCGCAACCTGCCTAAAGATTTAGCTGTAGCAAATATTTTCTTGCTAACTTCCTTTATTTGCGAACCCCAAGATAGTGTTCGATCGATAAATATACCCAGGTTTTTAACTGTGTCTATGTAAGGGATAGAAACTCCGTTCACAGTTAATAATGGGAGTTCGTTCCAGTCAATCTTGGATATAAGTCTAGAACGATGATTGTTTGCGTTTTCGTAGGATTAACAATAAGGCCATAGGATTCACTTCACTTCACAATTTGTTGTAGTAATTATTCAGAAACCTTCTCCGGCATGTACATAACAATTTACCCACATATCATAACAATCGTATGGTTTACCAGAACGAAGGTCGATACTTCTTGCAGTAAAGCTTGCGAACGAACTTGACTAGTTAAATGCGCCGTGCACGGTGTGTCGGGAGGGCGTGTAATGCCTGCCGAATGTCAGCAGTCTGCGGTAGGCCGAGACTAGTACGTTGCTGGCCGTGTGTCTGCAGTAAGTTGAGACACTGGTGTGTCCTGGCATGGAGGTTGCATGTGGCCACAGTAGGTTGAGACCATTATGCGATAATAGGTTGTGTTGTCCAAATAAAATGTTTTTCTTTTTTTTTCTTTTAGTGATTTGACTCACTTGCCTATCGGTGGTGGAAGAGGGCTAGTTGGGAACCTAACGTTTTAGGGATGTCATTACACCAATGACAGAAGGTGCAATATAGGGCAGAGCACGGACCCCTGAGGGACTCCTACTTGTATGGGACGAGAGGAAGAGAGGGTGCCTTCGACTCTATAGCGAACGCTGCGGTTTGACAAATAGTCTCGTATGATGAATACGAGGTGGTGTTGCAACTGAACCGTTGTGCCAGACAGAGACAGCGACCTTGTGATGGGGCTTACCTAATACTGGTTGGAAGCCAGTGAGGATGTGTTCCGTGTCCTCCGCAGGACTTGGTGAATGCACGAGCGTGCGCGAAAAGTGCGGAAGCACTTGGTGCAGGTGAAGTGCGCGGGGGTCGCGGGATGTCCCGGGATATAAGGGGAGCGGGGTAGGGAATTCCCGTGACTGAGACGGGCCCAGGGAGTGTAGACAGAAGTTTGTGTCTCTGGTTTGATTTTCCTGCATCCCGCAGGGATGGGAACAGGCACAAAGGATGCCTGTTGGCGGGGGGTGGAGGGGCGCGATTTACCCTTTTTGGATTTTCACGTATTTTGTCTTGGAGCTTTGGGCACCCGCGGTAGTTTGCAGGGTTGCCCTCCCTATCACAGAGAACGCCAGCGACTGATCAGTTATAGTGGGCAGTCCATAGGACAGATTACAGAACTCGAAGTCTATAAAATAAACATAAGCAAACAAAATGGCGGACGCACATAGAAAGAGAAAATATACCTCAGGTTAGCTTTGTCTCTTTCTAAGTAAGGGCAATTTTGTGAGGCATATAATAGGACAGATTACAGAACAAGAAGTCTATGGGTTCACTCCACTTGTAACGGAAAACTTGGTTGGCCAAATTCAAATCTGGCCATAGACAAGACATTATTTTTGACAATTGGTATTTCAGTATTCTGTTGCTTTTGCTTTGATCAATTACTCAAATCGACTTATTTTGAAAAGAGGAAATAAGTTTTTACAATTTTCTTGGTTTTATTAAATATTTACTTGGTACTACATTGATTATTCAATGCCAGTGCCAAGGATCTCACCAGTCCAGTGTAATAAAAATCAGTTTTGTAAATCACATATCTTGTTGCCAAGTGCTTCGTGTTTTTCCTGATGTTGTGACAATTTTACATTAGTTAAGCCCGTAAAATGGACATCGACGTTAGTAAAGAAAATATACAACCTCTACGGGGTGGTAGAAACTTAGCACAGTTAGGTACCGCATTGCAAGCTCAGTCAGATGTTGATGCCCAGCGCCAGCTACATTTACAGAAAGAGTAAGGCTCACCGGCTATATTTTCTTGATATTCCAACTGTGATAACCTTTTTTTGTGAATCCCTATAAACTACTGTGGGCTTAAATTTAGTATACTACTGCTATATTGCATTTTATTAGTAATATTCTAAATGACCATTACATCCTTATGAACAACTATTATTATTCTCATTAAAGTTGTCTGATACCTTAAATTAGTAACGCTATTTTGTAATATTTATGTCATGTGTATATCTTCCAAATATTGTTTGTCAGGGAACATGAAGCTGCTATTAGGCATTACCAAGGTCCAGATCCATTAGATCCTTGGTTTAATTACATTCAATGGGTAGAGCAGTCCTTTCCTAAACATGGACATGAAGGCCATCTTGACAAATTAATAAAAGACTGCTTGCAATTATTTGAAAAAGATGTAAGATACTATCAGGACAGAAGATTTGTTAAGTTGTGGATTAAATATGTAAGTATTTCTGAAGGTGTTTGAATCAAAATTTTATGATTGAATCCAGTACAAATTGTATTTAGTGTTTTCACATAGGTTACTGCTGTTTCTAAGTATTTATTTAAAAATATATTTGCTATTCTGCTGTCATGCCACCTGTTCAAAGTTTCCTAAATTTGCAATTTACTTTTTTATTAAAAGTTATTTGGCTTATAAGAGAATAAAAACAATTTCTAATGTTTAAAGTTTTGCTTTTTTTTTTAGCTATTTTTATAATTGCCTGACTTGCTAATAAAGTAATCAAGCCAAATCTATAATTAGAATAGGATCTTGGTAAATATATAGACAAATATCTGTCAGTTTGTGGTACCGCCACCAGTTAACTGGAGAGCTAGGGTGGTAGACCATAGGCTAAGCCATTTGCCAAGGAGGGGCCTGTCCGTCTGCAGTGGGACATTACAATAGCCAAAGCATGATTACCTGACTTACCTATAGTTACAGTATCAGCAAGCTGAAGTGGCAGCAGACTAGTATCATCCGTTGCAGGACCTATGGCTAATAAAGCCAAGTAGAGATATTCTAGAATAGAGGGAGACTATTGGTAAAGGTAGCCTTGCCTTGGAGGTAAGGGATAAGGGTTTTAAATCAATTTGATGATTTTTGGAAAAATCATTGATTGAAATCAGAATTCTAAAGGCAAAGAAAATTTAATAAAGACACTTCTCACAACTGAAATAATTGAAAAATGAAAATTGAACTAAAGTATTAATAGCGGATTTTAACCAGTTTTTTAAAAGTGTCGGCAGATTGTGAGCATGTGATAGATTAAGGTAGAGAGTTTCATAACTTTATTGCACAAACAGTAAACGATAAACTATACAATTTGGTACTATGACTTGGTATTCTTAATATGAGGCTAGTAGATGAGCAAAGAGTTAGAGTAGACGAGCTAATTAACTGGAATTGGTCCTTTAGGCATTAAGTTCACCTGTGTAAAAAATTAGTGCAATAAAGAATTTTATTATTATTATATTATTAAATATAGACCAGTGCAATTACAATTGAAAAAAGTTTCAATCCCAATCTAATTTCTATTTAATTCCACAGTAAGATGAATTGCATTGATAAAATAAAATGGCTTCAAAAGCATGTGTTTATATATTTATATTTTTCATTCCATTCCAACCCTCTTATTCATTCTTGATGACATTAAGTTGGCATCAATTACTGGTCTGTTTTTGATTGAGCACTACAACAATGTTCAAGATTTCATAACTTTGATGATTTAAAAGTACAGTAAAACCTGCTTAAGATGATTTCATAGGGACCTGGCCAAAACGCGTCTTACGCGAGAAATAGTTTATAAATGGGGATAGCGAAAATAAAACATTACTACTAGGGTACTAATGTTGTGTGTTTAAATATCAAATTGCGTTACATCATAGTATTGTTACATATATTTATAATGAAATTACTTAAAGTAATCACATTTTCAAAGGAGTTTAAAGCAAAACTAAAGCTTAGTAGCTAACTGATTGATTTTTTGTTAGTGAGTTTTCATCAAACGGGCAATACATTCATCTTTACCTGAAGTGACAATGCTTACACCACATGAGATTAAAAATGTGTAGAGATTGTGTATTAAACGGGTGGCGAATTGTATTAAGAGTGATAAAACACGCTTCAAGTTGAAGGGACTGACGTAAAATTATACAGGAAATCGTATTAAGCGTGATCATATTAAGCCGGTTTTACTGTAAATGTAAAAACCTAATTTGAATAAAAAAAAAACATTTTACTTTGAAAAGAGTACTAAGTCTTTTCTTTGTATAACTATTGGTTTTAATTATTAAAAAATACGAAACATAAAAACAAACTTTAAAGAAGCAAAAGGAGTGCTAATTGTTAGTTCACCTGTGACTTTAAAATCCATTACATCGTATTCTTACACTTTTGTGCAATACACTACATTGCGTGCATACAATCAATCATAATTAATATGTATATTTTTATATTGCCAACTTGCAAATGAAATATTCTAGTAGATATAAAAATAATTAATCCAAATCTAAAAAATCATGATTTATTGTATATTATTATAAGATAATTTTTCAAACTTTGATTCGATTGGAATTAAAAAATCATAAGAATACATTTTATGGTACTTAGTATTTTTTTTTTTTCGTTGGTTAGATCTGTAATCAGTAGATTGCTACTATTATCAGATGATTTAAGAGGACGCTGTTTTGTCGGGTCAAGTGAGTCCAATAAGGATCTACTCATGTCCATAAATAATAAGGATGTCTTTCAGGCAATTTTGATAGCTGGGAGCTGTCAACGTAACAGCTAGTTCTAGTTAGTTATCAGAGATTTCCTCCTTAACAGTTTTCATCTCTGGATGATAGTGGATCTCATTATGGGTGATATACCATGGCATGTTAGTCATATTTTGCATTTCTGCAGTATTGAGATGTTGAGTTGCTAGTGCTTCCCCATAGTTTTTTTTTTTTTTTTCACACAGTCAGGCAATGTGAGTTGCACAGCCAACTGGTTAGGATGGTTAATGAGTTGTTCTGTATTTAGTAGCGGATGCCTTAATTTCGTCTTTTACTTTTGGCATGTTCAAGTATTCATGTACTTCACTGTTTCTGATGAACCAGGGAGCATTGCTAATTTGCTTGAGGATGTAATTCTGTGCTCTTTGGATTTTGTTTATGTTGGAATCGCAACAGGCACCCCATAACTGAATCCCATAGGTCCAGACTGGTTTTATAACGGCCTTGTAGATTAAGAGCTTATTGTCCAGTGACAGTTTTGAGTTTCTTCCCAAGAGCCAGTAGAGGCCCTTGTATTTGAGATTGACCTCTTTACGTTTTGTCTCTATGTGTTTCCGCCATGTCAGCCTTTGGTCCAAGTGTAGCCCTAAGTACTTCACTGTGTCACTCTGAGGTAACGCCCTACCACTAAGGTTAACAGGAGGACAGGTATCTCTGCGCAGGGTAAAGGTGACTTGCACTGATTTGTCGGGACTCACTTTAATACGCCATTTATCACACCAGAGGCTTATTTCATTGAGGCTTATTTGAAGTTTAGCAGTGGCATCAGCTGGATCTTTACTTGAGGCTAGTATTGCCGTGTCATCTGCATAGGTAGCGATAGTTACTCCAGGTGTTAGTGGCAGGTCAGAAGTGTATATGGTGTACAAAACCGGACCAAGCACGGAACCCTGGGGCACACCAGCAAGTATTTCATGGAAGCCTGATGAGCAGTTATCTTCTCTGACTTGGAAGATCCTATTGCTGAGATAGGATTCGAGTATTTGATAGAAACTATGAGGTAGCAGTAGTTTAATTTTATAGAGCAATCCCTTATGCCAGACCCGGTCGAAGGCCATTTGGACGTCAAGGAATGCCGACGAGCAATATTCTTTTTTCTCTAAGCTATCACTGATATGTTTGCACACTCTATGTATTTGTTCAGTCGTGCCATGCTCTGGTCTGAACCCAAATTGGTGGTCTGGAGTCACGGAGTTTTCGCACATAGCACGTGAAAGTCGTCGAAGTAGTATCTTTTCCAGGACCTTGGACATTATGGGAAGTAAGCTAATCGGTCTGTAGCATGATAGTTCATGTTCGGGCTTTCCAGATTTATGGACCATGATTACTTGTGAGACTTTCCATAGTGCAGGGAAGTAAGATGTTCTAATGATACAATTAAAAAGCATGGTCAGGTAAACTTTTGCTTTACGCGGAAGCTCTGAGAGGACCTTTTTGTCTATGAGGTCAAATCCTGGGGCTTTTTTATTGTCTAGTTGGCTAATGATTCTCGTTACTTCTCCTGGTGTGACTGCTTTTAGAGGGAGATCGAGTTGGAAGTCTTGTTGAAGGATGTCGTCTATGTCGGCTTCGCTGACAGTGGCATCATTGGGAACAAATACTTTGGCGAGGTGACCGGCAAATGCTATTGACTTTTCCTGTTTCGTTCTGGCCCATTGGTTTCCTTCTTTTCGTATAGGTGGCTTGGGGTTTATTGGTTGGTTTCTATTTTTGCATGCCTTCCAGAGGGAGTAGTCAGTATTTGCAGTAGCAGTTAGCGACAACAAGTTTAATTCAATGGCTTCATTTTTTTTTTGCCTGTAAAGTTTGTTTTACAATTTTAGAATAGTTATTAAATGCCCTTTTATCATGGGGGTGCCGGCTAGAATGCCACACTCTTCGTAGTCTCCTTTTCTCCAGAATTAGTGCTTTAATTTCTTGTGGTACATAAGCCTGTCTTACATTCTTGGGTTTTACCTCTTCTGTGCTGTTCCAACAAGCTTTCTGGACTTCAAATGTAAATGCAAGAACTGCATCGTCAATCTCATCCTCATTCTTTAGGGAAACCCGTAAGTCCAAGGAGTCCTCGAGCAAGGATCGAAAGAGTTTCCAGTTTGTCTGATTATTATACAGTCTTGGTTTGTTCTGATCCTTTAACGCATTGGCACTGATTGTAAGTATGACAGGGATGTGGTTAGAGGATCCATCTAGGCAGGAGTCAATTTGGTAGAAGAGTCTAGAGAGTCCCTTCATTAGGAAGAAATCCAAGACATCTGGCAATTTATTTGGGTCGGTCGGCCAGTGGGTAGGCTCGGGTGTGGCAATTGTTGTAAGATGCTGCCTATCGATGCACTTTTTAAGTTCCTTGCCTCGTGTGGTTATTAGTCTTGACCCCCACTGCAGATGTTTCGAGTTCCAGTCTCCTCCGGCTATGAAACGAGAGCCTAGACTTTTGATGTATGCACTGAACTGTTCCTCTGTTATTCTGTTTTGGAGGACAATACACTAATGAGACATTGAAATCACCATTTCTATCTCGAATGTTTACCGTGGTAGCTTGTATGTGGTCTGTTCGAAACTGAGCGAGCTCGTAGTGTTCAATTGAGGCTCTAATTATGATAGCTGATCCGCCATGTGCAGTGTCGTCTGGATGGTTTGTCATGTATATATTATAGTTTTTTATCTTTATGAAGCTTTTGTGAGTGAAGTGGGTCTCAGATACCATTAGAATATCTATGTCATGGATTTTTAGCAGCATCTCAACCTCAGCTTTGTTGGGTGTTAAACCATTTGTGTTCCAAGTGGCTATTTTTAGTTTATTTAGTTCAGCGATAATTTGTTGACTAGTGTTGTCAAGAGCCCCAGCATGTTGCTCATTTGTTGTAAGATAATGTCTAATTTTTGGGATTGTTTGATAAATATTTCTTCTAATCTTGAATATGACATTTGTTGATGGTTTTCTAGCTCAATTTGAGGGTTAAAAGGTTGATCTGGCAGATTATTTTTGAGAACTTCACTGTACCGTTTCCCAGTTTGGATATTGCTGTGGTTTGGAGCCAGTTCTTTAGTATTACCATGTACAAGGGTGGGAAATTGGGATGAGGTTTTTTCCACTCTTAGGAAGGTTCGCTTTTGTGTTTTTCTGGCCTGGATCTCTATGTAGACTTCACAGCCTTTATAATTTGATGGATGAGGACCATGACAGAGAGCACATGTAGCAGGAGTGGAGCGGTCAACCTTTGGACAGTTTTTGGTCAAGTGTGGTTCTGCACATTTAAGACAGCGAGCTGGCCTCATACAGTAGTTTTTTGTGTGCCCATACTGTTGACACCTTTGACATTGGACAATTGTATTTCTTTTTTTTGGATCTTCTATGGTAACAGCTTGGTGATATATGTGTGTTATTTGCTTGGCAGCTTTATTATTAGGACCAGACTCCAAATTTACAAAGAATGTCGTAGTAGGCTTTTTGTCCGGTCCGAATCTAGCATTGATGATTTCCCCAATCACAGCGTTTCCTGTCTCTTCAAATGCTGCTTTTATTTCTTGATGTGGGGTTGTGGGATGTAGGTTCTTAACAACAAGTCTATAGTTTCTTTTATCTTTTCTATTAAAAGTATGTCCGATAAGGCCTTTCTCTCTAATAGCTGATATTAGCTTTTTGTAGACTTCTGTATCTAGACATATAATTCTTATTTGGTTTTTATTAACAATCTTATATGTAAATGTATCCCTTGTAGCTACTGTCTCTAAGAATTCTGTAAGTTTGTTAATATTCTCAATACCGTATAAGATAATTGGAGGGGGTTTGTATACTCGTTTCTCATAAGGTTTGGGCTCATCTTCTGTTAGGTCGATCTGTAGGCCATGGAACCTATTGGTATCTTTAATTGTCTCAGGAGATGGCGTCTGTGACATCTTCTTGCGCTTGCTGCTTCTAATTGTTGGAACTCTTTGCCATTCGGGAGGACTAGGTGAGCTTTTGATGATCTTCATTGGCGACTGACTTTTCTGTTCCCTAGTTATAGCTTCGAACTCTGCTGTATTTCCAAGAGATAGGCTTCTTGGTCTATTCACAAGCAAGCTGGGGTGGAATGCCTGCTGAACAAATCGCTTTCCAGTAGTATTCACTGACGTAGATGCCTGGTTACTCACATCTATGCAGTCTTCGGTAACCAATTTCACACTCCCTGGCCCGGGTACCAGAGAGCGCCGGCGGTTAGCCGGATCGCATGACAAATTACATTCTCTAATTGACTTTTCCATGTTTTTTACGAAGGTTTTGGGAAGGATAATCATAGCACTTTCCCAAGGTGCTATGTCCACACTTTTAGGGGTATTTAATGCCGCATGGCTAGTGGTAGCCGTTCGATAGGTTACTTAACCGCCGCCCATTTTTCGGCGTTGCTGTTCATTTGGCACCACCCAGGGAGCACGTGCAGGGTGGTAAAAGTTGTTGGCTGGGATGGTCTAGCCTGCGGACGCGAACAGCACTACTCCCAAAAGTTGCTTCCCCATAGTTGACAACATTATGTACAGATTGCTTTCCAAATGGCCTTGCAGATAAGCACCGTGTTGTCTACACTAAGTTTGCTTCTTTGCCTCAGAATCCAATGCAGGGTTTAATACCAGATGCCTTGTTCTTCTCTCTTTGGTTTGCTGTGTTGGGCCCAAGTAAAGCAGCAATCGAGATATATACCTAGATATCTAACACAGTTATGGTGTGGAAGTTTTGGGTTATCTTGCAGTACTGGTCGTTCCTCAGCATGAAAGTAACTTGTATGGATTTGGATGCGCTAGCTTTAATTCTCACTATGGTTGGGTTTCTATTCCTTGCCAATATGGCGGTATCATCAGCAAATGTATAGCACAGGTCGCAACACTGATCCTTGGGGAACACCAGCATTTTTTTGATAGAACTTGCATGTGATTTTACCTTCCCTAACCTGGAACAGGCGTTCTGATAAGTAGGGTCTCGGTAATAAATAAAGGCTAAGTGAAATGCTAGTCTGTACAGAAGGCCCTTGTGCCTAACTTGGTCAAAAACCTGTTGGATGTCCAAGAAGAATGATGCACAATATTCTTTGGCTTCTAGTATTTGCCATTTCTTGTCGCATACTTGAGTCTCTTGATTTAACATTTCAGAATATAGTCTTCTATAGACTTAAGGGGGTTTGTCTTTTAGTTGAAACAATTGGGGAGAAGTTTCTTTGGATAGATTCTTCTATGTTGCAAGTTTATTGGGGGTATCCTGGCTGTAACCTGCTATTTCTTTATAAAATTCACACTCTTTACAGTTTGCGGGATGAAGAATGTTACATAGTGCACACTGTGCAGGGGTGTTGTGGTCACGTCATGGGCATTCCGGGTCTTATGGCCTGACCGCAGTTGATGCTTCTGTATGGACGCATCCAGTAATTCTTTATGTGCCCATATTGCTGGCACCTTTAACATTGGACTTTAGTTTTTCTTTTCTTTGGGTCTTCTATACTAACTGACTGGTGGAAGATATTTTTTAATTTCTTAACAGTTTTATTATTTGGCTCTGAAACGAGATTGAAAGCTTAGTATATATTGGTTTTATGTATAAGTAAGTAAATGTCTTCTGGGTATTATGAGCACCAAGTACATACCTTTATAGATTTTAATAATTTGTCAACTACATTATATTAGGTACCTAAAAACAGTTTCAAGTCCTATAATTCATATAGGCCAAAGATTGCACTGCTGTTTTACATTGTCAGTCTGTAAATTCTTAATAATATTTCATATAAACATATTAAATACATCTGATATGTCATTTATTTTTTCTTAATTTTATTAACAGAACTACCTATGTACAGTGGAGACCTTTCTGGAAAATCTGTTCAAAATTAATGGAATAAGGTATAACTACACTGTGTTTGTGCAAACCTGATTAAACTATATGGGTTCTATTTTTGCCTAGTTATAGAATGCTCAAAATGATAGAACCCATTGCTGGGTTATCTCAAAGCTTTTGGGTATCTAATTAAAAACTTCTCCTCGTAATAGATTTTTTTGGTGCACCAGTCTAACCCTAATTTGCCTGTTTTTTGTATTTGTAGAAAACATGTTACTATAGGTACCAATTATGTTTATATTATAGAACGGAACTGAGGTTCCAAAGTGTTCGCGAGAGAGATTCGCCTATTGGGCGAAGCCATCTGGCAAGGCCGAAGTTGG
This sequence comes from Apoda limacodes, assembly GCA_946406115.1. Classification (NCBI taxonomy): domain Eukaryota; kingdom Metazoa; phylum Arthropoda; class Insecta; order Lepidoptera; family Limacodidae; genus Apoda; species Apoda limacodes. Next base: position 12,051,663 of record OX291553.1, on the reverse strand, counting down.
AGGACGGTAGCATTGTTTCGTCTAGACCAGAAGTCTTGGAGGAGATCGAGAAATTCTATAGACAGTAATACACGTCGACATCGAAACCAGTTGGCAGTCCAGCTAAAGAACCTAGAGCTAGACTGACTCGACACTATACCGAGGACATCCCGGACGTCAGCTTGTACGAGATTAGTATGTCTCTCAAATAGCTCAAAAACAATAATTGTTTCCGAAGCGGCTATAGTACCATAGACCACATACATACGCTGCGGCAGATTATACAGAAGTCAGAAGAGTATAATCGGCCGCTTTGTTTAGCGTTTGTGGACTATGAGAAAGCCTTCGATTCGGTGGAAATATGGCCAGTGCTACAGGCTCTACAGAGATGCCGTATTGATCATCGGCATATCGAGGTGCTAAAATGCTTGTACGATAACGCCATCATGTCAGTACGTCTCCAGGATCAGAACTCGAAACCAATCCAACTGCAGAAAGGTGTGAGACAGGGAGATGTCATATCTCCAAAACTGTTCACAAAAGCGTTGGAAGATGTCTTTTAGCTTCTGGACTGGGACGGTTTTGGCATCAATGTTAATGGCGAGTACATTACCTATCTTCGGTTTGCCGACAATATTGTGGTCATGGCAGAATCGATGGAGGACCTTCGCACAATGCTCGAAAGCCTCAGTAGAGCTTCCCAACGAGTGGGCCTCAAGATGAACATGGACAAGACGAAAATCATGTCGAATTGCCATGAGGCACCCACTCCAATAACTGGTGTGAACTCTACATCGAAGTTGTTGACGAATACGTATACCTTTGGACAAACTGTTCGATTAGGTAGGTCCAATTTCGAGAAAGAGGTTAATCGCCTAATCCAACTCGGTTGGGCAGCAGACAAAAGTCTTCAACCAGTGTGTGTTGCCAGTGATGACGTACAGCACTGAGACGTGGCCGCTAACTATGGGCCTTATACGAAAGCTCAAGATCGCTCAGCGGGGGATGGAAAGAGCTATGCTCGGAGTTTTCCTACGTGATCGAATCAGGAATTAGGAAATCCGTAGGAGAACTAAAGTCGCCGACATAATTCACCGAATCGCAAAGGTGCAATATAAAACATACTTTAAATTAATATTTCCTAATTTAAATAATTAAAATAGTTTACAATAATATAAACTAAATAAACAGTGCTCAAGAATGTTAAATAACTCACTGTGATAGTATCTACCCATTGGCAGCACATTTCCTATCTTAGAACACAGTTAAAATCACAATTTATTTTCTCTTTGACTTCACTTCAAAATGGAGGCCATTAAACAAACAGTGTCTAATTTGTCTGAAGTTTTTCACACAAAGATTAGTGAGTTTGAAGAGAACAACCTAAAGCAGACCACAACTGCTACAGCAGCCACTGGATCTCTCGAAGCTGAATTTCTTGTGTTCAAAAATTTCATCACCGAAGCACTTCAGAGCCTGCAGAGTCAAGTTGACTTAGTGGCCCAGGAATTGGACAATCAGGAGATGCGAAGCCGTCGAAAGTTTCTTCTTTTCCACTTAGTCAACGAGCAGAAAGATGATAACCCTGCCACTGCTTTAGTACATGAAATAGGTAGCAAGCTTGCTGAGAATATTCCTCAGTTTTCCAGTGAGGACATAAGTCGCTGTCACCGTATGGGCCGGAGAAGTGGAGATAAACCTAGGCCTATCCTGGTGAAATTTAGAGACTTAAACTTGAGGGATAAGGTATGGTTCGGCAAAAGTTCTTTTAAAGGATCAGGCATTACTCTTTCTGAGTTTTTGACAAAGTCACGACATGAAGTATTTATGGCTGCGCGTTAGCAATTTGATGTCAACAAGTGTGTCAACAACAACTCGACTAAATGGCTCAAAAGAACGCATTCGCTCTTTAGCGGATTTGAGGCAGGTATCCACCTCAGTGACAAAAGATTCATTGAAAGCATGTTCTTCAACAGTTTCCAGTAAGCTGCCTACTAGTAGAACTGGCAGAAGAGTAGTGAAAAAGTAATTTTAGAATTAAATTCTATGTTTTAGTTCCATAGAAGGTAAAAACACTATCGTTTCATAAACTAAGTTACAAATCCGCCAGTATGTTGAAACAGCAAATATCATTCATATGAATTAATTTCCTTTTGAAGGTAGATAACACAAGTCACAGATCACTATTCTTACATAATCCAAACTGGTTTTAATCATATTTATAATATATGTAACCTTGTATTTTTGTTTGAATGAATGACAGATAACATAATGCTGCGTTCGATTTTATATGTGTGAGTAAGGTTGCATTCAGTTTAATACAAAGTGATGTTTTTTTTATTCACTATTTAACCTAACAAACTTGAACTTATGAGCTGTGACTAGACTTAAATTTTATTATTTTGTATTTTTTGTATAGTGTAAATGAGTGTATAAATTGTAAGTTGTGAAATTTTAGGGTAAATGTTACCTGTTAATTCCGTTTTTGTCTTTTCTCGCTATCTATTGTAAATTATTTTTTTTTTTACTCGTTTTATGTAGAACATAAGTTTTAAATGTCTGGCTGCCAAAGGGAAGATAAATTAGTTATATTTTTATTTATTTTGTATTTTGTTGTATTTTATACATAGTATATTGAATTAATCTATGATGTATAATTTAGATATTGATAATAGTGATGATGACCAATTTCAGTCCTGTTCATCCTCTGACGGATTGAAATTGAAGCTTTCATGCTTTCACAGCACTTCCAATCCACTCAGCACTCAGCCTTCCTTTCCTTTTCTGATATGCTGGCGTCTTTCGAAAACCAAAATATTCAGGCAATCCTTGTTTCAGAAACCTGGTTAAAACCCTGTCTTCCCTCCACTTCTTATTCCTTGCCAGGATTTGAGCTTGATTCGTAACGATAGTGTTGGCAGAAGTGGTGGAGGAGTCGCCATCTATCTCCGTTCCCATATTACTTTCTCAGTGTTAAGCTTGTCAACTCAGTCCCCACCTGCTGATGCAGCGGAACACCTGTTCATTGAAATTTATCTGCCCCATACAAAACTCCTTCTTGGAGTTTTTTATAGTCCTTCTCTACATGTAAATTATTTTAATACATTTGGAAACCTTTTAGAACTTTATACACCACTTTATACTCATAATATCATCATGGGTGATTTCAACACATGTCTCCTCAAAAATGATAGTCGGTCCTTCCGACTTCTATCAATTATAAATGCTTGCAATATGAAAATACTGCCCCTTGATGCTACTCATTACTTACCAATTTGTGTACCATCTCTTCTTGAAGTTATTATGGTTTCCTCTCCCGATTATGTTCAAAGACATGGTCAATACGCATTCTCATACCATGATCTAATATATCTATCATACAAAATTCGTACCCCCAAAGCAAAGCCGAAAATTCTTCTGCAGCGCAATTTAAGTGGTATGAATATCGATAACTTATAGAATGATGTTTCCAAAATTGACTGGTCACCAGTGATTGCTGCACAAACTGTTGATGAGAAACTTGCAATTTTTAATTCCCTTCTAACAGGATTGTTTGACATACATGCGCCCGTTCGACCTGTCAAACTCAAACACATGCCGGCTCTATGGCTCACAGATGAGATTAAATCATTACAGGCGAAAAAATGCAAAGCTAAATCCAAGCTCAAAACTCATAACTGCGAAGAAAATTTACACAAATACAAGCTCCTCAGAAATCGCTGCAACATGATGTGTAGGGATGCACAAAGACGCCACATTCACAAATCCGTTGAAAACGAAGACTCTGCCCGAGTCTGGAAATTTCTCAAATCGTTAGGGGTTGGGAAACCTGGGCCTGAGGCTATGTTAAAAAACTTCGATATAAATCTACTTAATCAACACTTCTCTGATTCACCTAACATTGAAGCTAGCATAAAAATCCAAACTATTAATAAGCTTTCAATGATCCCAACGCCTGATTATTCCGCTTTTAATTTCAATGACTTTGCCATCTGTGATGTTAAAAAAAGCATGCACTCAATTGCATCAAATGCCGTCGGAATCGACAGCATTAGCCGTAGTATGCTTATTCCAATCCTTGATATTGTCTCCCCATCTATAAAACACAACCTTAACACATCCGTCATATCAGTTAAATTCCCAGACTTATGGAAACAAGCAAAAATAATCCCATTGACAAAAAAAAAATCCTTCTTCATTCTCCGACTACCGTTCAATATCCATACAATCTTTTCTGTCTAAAGTCCTAGAACGTCTTGTACACCAGCAACTTGGTCACTTCCTTACAAAAAATTCTCTCCTTAACCTTTTTCAATCCGGTTTTCGTCCAGGGCATAATATGGTTACTGCTCTAACAAGAATTTTCGATGACATTTGTCTAGGCATGGATCGTACGTAGCTAACAGTTCTGTCTTTACTGGATTTCAGTAATGCATTCAACACTATCGATTTTGATATCTTATTGAGTCAGTTACGATCCATTAACATATCTCCAGCGGCAATTGAATGGTTTCGCAGTTACCTGCAAGTACGCCGGCAACGGATTCAAGTAGAGGACTCGTTCTCTTCTTGGTTTGATATTCGGGCTGGCGTTACACAAGGCGGCGTGCTCTCTCCTCTTCTGTTTTCAATATTCATTAATGCAATTTCTCAAAGGATTTCTTCTCCCTACCACATGTATTCAGACGATCTCCAAATTTACACCCAAGCTTCCTTACATAATCTTCACAAAGCTATCAATACGATGAATGCTAACTTTGCTAATGTCACAGAATGGAGTAAATTACACGGTCTTAAAATAAATCCATCGGAAACACAGGTAATAATTATTGGAAGTCCAATGTTTATATCGAGAATCGATTTCACAAAACTACCTCCGATTGAACTTGATCGTGTAATTATCCCTTACAGCGAAAATGTGAAAAACCTTGGCGTATAGACCGTACTTTTTCTTGGGTGCCACACCTACAAGAGCTAAGCTGAAAATTATACGCTTCTGTTAGTTCACTGAGGAGATTACGTAATTTTCTTCCAATATCGACTAAAATTTCGCTGACACAATCATTACTTCATCCTATTCTCGACTATGCTGACGCCAGCTATTTTCTCACGGAGGACCAACTAAATAAACTTGAGCGTCTCCAGAATTTATGTATACGTTTTATATTTGGACTCCGTAAATATGAGCATGTCTCTAGTTTTTTGACAACAACTCAAGTGGCCTCCAATTCGTATTCGCCGGAATATTCATATTCTTTCTCTTCTGTATAGCATTTTGTTCAATCCGTCAACCCCAACATATTTTAAAGAGCGTTTCCAATTTGTAGGTTACTCCAATACTAATCTCCGACCATCGACCAATCTTCTTCTGAAAACACCAGCGCACTACACTAATTTTGACAATAATTCATTTACAGTACAAGCTATCAAACTTTGCTCTGATTTTGTCCATTAAGAAGGCTCAATCTTTTCAAATTTTCCAAAAGCAAATAAAAAATCAATTCTATCCTTCACCATAATATATATGTATATGTATACTATTTATGATATATATATATATATATATATATATATAAAATATGTATCTATGTTATGTAAGTATATGTGTATATGTCTATGTATATCTATTTATATTTATATATGTAGGTATATATTAACATATACCAATATTTTGTTTTTATTCTAATTTTTATTTATATTGCATCACCTACCTTATACTGCTTATTTTTAAGATCAAAGTTTCCTCTACCCAAAGGTTGCCTGGCAGAAATCTCGTAAGCGATAAGGCCGCCTTATTGTGTGCTTTCCAAAATAATGTAATAGTTTTAAGTAAATTTTTGGTGTGCAATAAAGAATACATCTATCTATCTATCACCGAATCGCAAAGCTGAAGTGGCAATGGGCAGGGCACATAGCTCGAAGAACCGATGCCCGATGGGGGAAGAAGGTTCTCGAATGGCGACCACTAACCGGAAAGCGCAGTGTGGGACGGCCCCCCGCTAGGTGGACAGATGATCTCGTAAAGGTAGCGGGGATCCGTTGGTTACAGGCGGCACAGAGTCGCACGCTGTGGAGAAAGTTAGGTGAGGCCTATGTTCAGCAGTGGACGTCAATGGGCTGATATGATAGTTAAGTGTATACATGCTAGTGTAGGTAACTACAATAGTACAAATATGCATTTATTTTTTGTAATTTTTAGGTTGACTGTTTATCAAATCCCCTGGAGATATACCAAAGGTTGTATAATACAGGAATTGGGGTAGAATGCTCTGAGTTTTATCGTGCATGGGCATGTTATTGTGAAGAATCTGGAGATTATAAGAAAGCTAACCAGGTTTATATGTTGGGCCTCCAAGCTAATGCTCAACCTTTAGATGAACTGGAACAAGCTCATATGTAAGTATGGATCTGATTGAATTGTTGGTTAATATACATATAGACAGATGTTTTTAAACTTATTCATTGATCTAGGCAAACTTGCAAACTAATCACCATTCAAGATTGCCCATTGTTACAGCTCTAGATACTCTGCTAGATTATTCAAATATCCTTAGTTGACTGGTCCAGCAACTTCAGAATGAAAGATGAAAGGAACTTCCTTGTTCCTTGAACTTCATTCCTTTGTGGAATGAACTCCCTGCTAAGTTTTTCTGTGACTACAGTATGAATATGGCATTCTTAAAAAAAAGTAAATTTTTAGATTTATAAAGGGTTAGAAACGCGCGAGTAATGCCTTTGGTGTTACAAGTGTGTAGGCTATGGTGACCGCTTAATATCGGGTGGACCGTAAGCTTGTTTGCCACCTTGATAGTACAAAAATGTGTTTCTGCACACTGTTGCAACTGTCAAAGAGCAGCATAGCAAAGTCAAAAAAGGAAAAAAAAGTGTCTTCTAATCTTGTATTAATCTTTGTTTAGATAATTTGTATGTTATGCCAAGTCTCATAAAATCTTGTGATGTTAAAATTTACCTGTCCATTTGAAAGAAACCCCATAAATAACTTGTTTCAAAAATAATTTGCGCACGTTCCTTTTGGATAAAGTGTTATTAAATGTTATAGTTTGAGCATTATTTAAATTATACGCTTTACTATTGTATACAATGTATATTATTTGGTATATATGACTAAGTGTAGCTAGTATATATATTCATTATTCATTGAATATATTAATGTAAGCTTATATTAAATATAACTGATGATCAATGGTCTATACTTTACATTAAGTTCACTTTGTCCCCTCTTTATAATTTTTATTTTATTAAGATATTAAGAAAAAAAATATGTTTAATTTTAACCTCCTTCCCTTTTATTCCGCGTACTTTTTGACCTCTCGTATAGTGTATGTATGATCTCGAGCTTTATTTCAAGGATGGTTAATTGTATGAAATATTTCTAGGAATCAAATTTGTAAAGAAATTTATGCTCTACAACTTTTGTAATAACTTTAAAGACAAACCTCTTGACTTACAGACTTCAGATTTTATGAGACTTCTCATAACTTACAAAATGTCAAGATTTATACAAGTGTAGCTTATTATCTTACATTCCAAAGTTTACTCCTTTTTACCCCTTATCTAACTGTGTTATGCTGCTCTATGACAGTTGACGCTGTGAACAGAAACACGTTACACGTGTGAGAGAGAGAAATGTGTTGTACTGGAAATAATCTTGTGCCTTTTATAGTTTTGTATAATAGTTCATATTCTATCAGATATATTTAGAAATAATAAAATTTATTTTGCAGGAACTTTCAGTTATTTTTTGCTCAAAGAATGCTCCACGATGACTCTCCAACAAAACGAAAGGCAGCATCTGCATTGGCTGAAACTAGAATGGCCTTAACATCTTTGAAATCTTTCAAGAGACGTAATATAGCTAGTGCGCCTGTGCAAAGAGTAGGAGAAAGCGTCAGGAGTCTTGTCCCTGGTGTTATGAGGCAGCAACCTGGGCAATTTGATAACAGAATAGCTAACAGTAATGTCATGCTTAATGTGTATGAGGTTAGTGATGATATAGAATATATACATGTATATTTATCTTGTCTGTTGGCATAAGGTACACATTAAAAATAATACAATTGTATTTCTACAGAATTAAATAAAGATATATTTTTTTAGGATGCTCCATCAACATCTAATAATGCTGTCCCAGTAACTGAAAACCCTGGCCCTGCATCATTAGTGCAGACAGTCAGTAATGTGGAAAATCAAAAGGAAATTGGTATATGGACTAATGCTAAAACAAAAATGGTGCATGACAATGTTGTCCCACATCAACCTTTACCTTTCACACGTAAGTTTAGTTGAAAAAACAAGTCAGTTTCAGTCAATTTGAATACCATCAATACAACACACAAGAATTATCTACTGTTGCTTTAAATAGTAATTTCATTTGTAATTATTATTAATGAAAGAATTTTAACATCGTACACATTTTTAACAGCTTATGAAGACGAAGATGATGTATTAAGGCTCCCACCGAACCATATGGCCTGTTGTGTAGATGATTTAACATTCACTGTTGCCCTTTGTGTACCTGATCCTCCAGACCCAACGAAAATACCTTGTTATGATAAAGCGCAGGTATGGTGTTGCATATTTTTTTTTCTGTAAGCCACACTAGCAACATGACTATAAGCTATTAGTGATGGGCTGTAGGTTAAAATTGCAAATGGCAAGTTGCGTATGTCACAAGACTCGTGACAGAGTAGATGAATTCTGGAATTGAGACTTCATTGTTGAAAAGGGAATTTGCAACACTCCTCTACCGGGTGGACTGACAGGCTAGTTGTGTTGGCTTGCATTAGAGTTTACGTTTGCTAGTGGTCGATCGACCCAAATCGCTAGGCTGCTAGGGCTACAAAGCTAGGACCTAAATGTCGTGTTTTTCGAAATCATCGACAGAGAGGTAATTCCACAACCATTATTCCTCAATAAACCTCACTATACAAGACTATTTGGGTTGTTAAGTTGTAGGGATAAAGTCTGCCGATGGCCGATGGAGATAGGCATAAATTTAAGTAGTATTCCAGCAGGACTATACAACAGCTGGTAGCTGGAATTGAGTTTAATTTATAGACTTGTCACAAAAAAATGTACACAATTTTTAAACATGAAATTATCCGATCTTCTTAATGACATTTCTTATTTGAATATCTCTCCGTGGCTCTGTTGCTAGTATGAGCGCCTGCCGATCTAAATGGGCGCAGGTTCGATCCCTGCACAAATTTATGTGATAAACATTTTATGTTTGACTTAATTGTTTTCTATGGGTAATATGTACGTATTTACAATCGTCTGGTATCCATAGAATCAGCTTTGTTTAGTTTAGGACCAGATGGCACTGTGCGTGATGTCCGGAAATATTTATTATTATTATATAATCTTGTTATTCATGATTTCCAGGTATATGTTAATGATACAGAATTTAGTTTAGAAGAAATAAGATCTAGGAAATACAATTTGAAATTAAAAGCTGAACCTGAAAAACAATATGAATCAGAAGTTCAAAGAAATTCTAGCAGAATTAATGAAACTCTTGCCCAGTGTAGCGCTTTGGAGACCTTGGCTAATTGTGCTCTGGATGCTGAACAGGATCACTTATCCCAACTCATGCCTTTGGCTATACCTGCTATTCAGAACATCACTAAAGTTAATAATATGCATTCACCCGGGGAACCTAAGGTACTAGTTAATTTGGACTCTAAAGAAGTTAGCGAACATTCTGGTAAAAAATATGATGCTGCAGACAAACAAAATCAACTTGGAAAACCAACTGCAGTTGATAATTACGAAAATAATGGCCAAAATTTTGGTAAACACAATTTGATGGAAGAATTTAATAGAAGTTTGTTGGGAAATTTTCTAAGTGATTCTGTTACTGTAAATACGAAAGAAGCCAGATGGGAGCTCCGGAATCTTTTCAATGATAATGGTTAGATATTTTCACTATTATTTTTCATTAAAAAATAAAATAAAATTTTATTATAATTTTTATTTTAAGTATGTATTAGGTTGAATAAACGCATATATATGAATTATTGGAATATGTAAATAAGAACTGATTGAAGATTCAGATCCTGCTGGGGCATATTACAATAACTATCATTACATAATTATGGGCTAGCAGCAATTTGGATCATAATAGGATTCCTTAGTAAAGAAGAACCCTTATAGTTTCGCCATGTTCGTCCGTCTGTCCGCGGCTTAGCTCAGAGACCATTAGTACTAGAAAACAGTAATTTGGCATAGGTATACATGTTAACCAGGGCAACAATGTGGTAATATAAAATTAAAAAAAAAATATTTTTAGTTACCTACCCTACGCGTAAATTGGAGATGACTTTTTTTCTCGTGCACCCCATAGTGTGGGGTGTCGTTAGATAGTTAAAAAATATTGAGGGCGTGCGAAAACCATTTTTTGATTAAGTGATGCGTTTATGCGCAATATCAAGCTTTATAGTTGTTGCAATTTTTTGTTAGAACCCAGTCCCAGTGTCGTCGTCGTCGACCCCTACTGCCACCTAAATGGCTGTTCTTGGGTGTGTGAAAAAAATCATGGGTGTAGTAGTAGTATATGTAAAGATATGCATAATATAATTTCTTTCCACAGAGCCTACCATGGTGCAACCTGTTGTACAGCAGTTTGAATTACCAAAATTTGACATTCATGAAGATCAGTCTATAACAATGGCTATAAATACAAAGAAAAAACAAGAATTTGTGGATGCAACAGTGTCACCGGATAAAGAAAACGCGAATAAATTTACAGCACATGTTCCACTTCTATCTCAAAATGTAAGAATTTTCGTTGAACTTTTATTAGTCTAATGTAATTCTAAGGTGCTGTTCATAGATAAGAATATCAAATTATGAAATTTCATTATATTTAATAATTGTTAGTTATATCTAACTTAATTTAGTGTGATTAGTTTTTGAATTAAACCATGGTCATCTGCTGCCACTCACAAAATCAAAAAAGAGACTACCCCGTTGTAGAATACTGTAACTATGTCCGTATTACACTTATCAATTTTTTTGTAAACCTTCAACAAACCTCATTGCATAAAATGTCTTGTGAATATAGGCCTTTTTTGTTTGAAAGAGAAGGACTGAAAGAGAAACGAGAATTTGAGGTCTCTTTCCACATTTTAGGGATCCTACCTAGAAACCTTTATAGTTTTGTCATATTAACCATTGGTCCGTGTGACTAAGAATAATACTTTCCATTGATTCTTCTAATAATTTTACAGGTCATACAGTTGTATAATATTATGATATATTTGTATTTAATTAACAGGTAAACAAAACAACTTACTATGAAGAACCTACTTGTACACAAGTATTTAATTTTAATATTAACGATGCCAGCACTCCAAATATGTCACAATTTAAGAAACCTAGCAGTTGTATCGACCAAAACAAACCCTCAGTACCAAAATTTAGTATAGATGAGAGCGTCATCGAACCTTTAGAACATGGAAATGTGAAGAGGGAAGAAAATTCTAAGCAATTTGCTGTAGACCAACATGCAACTGATAATCAAGGCACAGGACTTTCAGTAATAATGGAGGCCACGCGTGAATTCAACAGGTAATATACCGGATATTAACAGTGCATATGACCTTACTAATATTAATCAATATTTTGTTGTTATAGGTAAAAAATATTTTAATTAACGAACATAAATCATAGTAACTGTATTGATTTATACAATAAATAAATTATTAAGAGTGCTTTGTCCATTTAAACATGCGTAAATAAAAAATGTACAATAGTAAAACCTATAGATATAATGTATTGTGCATAATTTGAAAATCAAAGTGGCTTTCAAGGTCATAAATGTTGCAATTTTAATATATTTTTACTCTGTTTCAGTAAATCGGGGTCTAGCTCATCAGGGCAATCTATGAGAACCAATTACACTGGTTACACAACAACACCATACAGTGAAAAAACCCAACCATCTAATTTTGACTCAATGTACAATCAAAATAATGACCCTACACAGCTACCTTCTACATCCAAAAGAAACTCTATAAACTCTCAACCTAGATTGCCTAATGGACAATTTGCTAGAACCTTCCAACAAAAACGAGAACAACAAGAAAATAAACCATCCGCCCCTGTGCCTTATTTATCTCATGACCACCAATATCAAAAAACAGTTCCATCAAACTGTAACGGATATACCTCGCAAACACCCATGCATCCTCAGTATCAACAGAACTATGGGTATCAACAAGCCTACCTCAATAACCAAGTTGTAAACCAACAACAAGGTTATGCAAGTCCTTCCCCAAATGCTTATCAAAGTCCCCAACATCCAGGAATGCAAAGCCCACATGCCATGAGTCCTCCAGTACCACCCGGATTTCAAAGTCCGACGTATTCTAACCAAGTTTACCATAGTCCTATGATGAGTCCACATGTCCAAGGACGGCAAGAATACCATTATCCTAGTCAGGAAGTTCAGCAAACATACGTAAATCAACCACCACAGCAACAGCAAGGTTTCCAAAGTCCATCTCATCAAACTCAGTACCAAAATCCTCAGTACTATCAAAGGCCTAGTCAAGTAGGTGGAGTTAATCAAATATATAGTCCGCAATACAGTGGTGCTCACAACCAATACAATAATGCTAATGTTTATGCGAACGCAAATCATGTCGGCCAAAATTATGCTAATCAAATTCCTTATAATCAGTCTTCCAAACCTGTGGAAAATTCACCTTCTTACGGCGTTATAAATGGTCAGGCGTTCCAAATTTACCAAAGTCCACAGACAGTTCAGACCAGTCACCGAAGCCCTACAGTCAATAGTGCTAATATGTCTACAGATTCTTCTCGTGAGGTTAAAGTAACACCAGAAAGTATGCATGCCAAATTAAAAACGCAAACACCGACTGTAGTAGAACAAACCCCGGTTAGCAAGACAAATCTTCAACCCAAAAATCCAACACCTTTAAGAAGTCCCTCTGCAGCTATAAGAAATATACGACATGAGCAGCCTAATATAAAACTGAACCAAAACTCGCCAGATGTTGGATTCTGCAACCAATTTCTCAATTTTATATCTAACAGAAACGAGCCCAAAGATAATGCAAATACTCCTAAATTTACTAATAGTCCCAGCATATCTCAGAAAATGCACAAAAACCTTTATGTCTCAAGTCCTGAACAGGCACAAATACCTCCTTCATCCGGTCTTTCCGATTCTGACAGCAAGGATGGAATGACCGCTCAAACGGGCACTCCAATCCAATCTGCTAAAGTGATGCATATTATCGACAAAAACAAAGATATTTCAAAACGGCAATTGGACTTTGAGCAGCGAATTGAAATTCAATCAGAAGATAGCAGAGATTCTATCAGTAAAGAAAGCAGAATTTCCTCAGTTTACTCTAGACAATCCGACTTCCAATCAGATGGGTATGGAATGGATGTAGATAGCGAGAATTCTATGGAGTGTGGAAATTTTAAATCGTCACATTCCATTTCCTTAGTGGAAACAAGTGACATACCTCGACCCGCCGACATCGAATTGCCTTCTATAATAGATCCATTCAACAAAAAACTACTGACTAAATTGTTAGATTATGTAAAATTTCCTAATAAAACTCATGCTGAGGGGTATAACGAAGTTAGGTCTATACCGAAATTGCAAGTTGCATCTGTAGTAACCGTTGGTAACAACAGATTCTCAATAGAAAAACAACTTGGTAAAGGGAATTACGGTGCCGTATTTTTATGTCTGGACATCCATACAAATAAGTCGGTTGCTGTTAAATATCAGAAACCAAGCAGACCTTGGGAATTTTACATCTGCCAAGAAATTAAAGCTAGAATAAAGGATCCTTTTATGGTATGTGACGTTTTTAAACTGAGGTATTAAGCCAGCATTACCATACCTTAAAAGTATGTAAGCATTTAGCTATGGATAATAAACTTTAAGACTTTAAAACTAAAAGACTGAAATCAGCTGTAGGGATCATATTGTGATGATGGTTTAGTACCCCTTTCTTCTTACACGGTGTTTATTTTTGGGCTTGTAAATATTCTAGAATTTTTAATAAATGAAATTTTGTTTCTAGCTTCCAGGATATATGGATATAACAACGTCTTTCATAGGAGATAATGCTAGTTTATTTGTCTCTGAGTATTCAAAATATGGTTCATTATTAGACGTTGCTAACAGAGTAAGAGTAGCTACTTCAAAATGTATAAATGAATTTATTGTTATCTTGTTGACGTCCGAAATGCTGTCCATTGTACACTACCTGCATAAGGCGCAGATAATTCACGCTGACATCAAACCAGATAACTTTTTGCTTATGAAAATGTAAGTAAATTTATGACTTTAATTTTTTTTTAAAAACAAACAAATAGCTATTTTGTCCTCGCATCCACTGTTCTACCTTCCCAATTTGTGTAGATGTGTACTAAAAGTCTCAACATATATCGCTTATAGCGTATTTATTTTAGGCAGGTGAAACTATACAATGCGCATTGTGGTCCACGCTTCTATCTGTGTCTCCCTCCCAAAAAAAATACGATCCACACCGAAATAGAATAGTGACTTTGTGTGTAAATTAGAACCATTTAATTTAAAAAAGTTAAGATCAAATTTGCATATAGCTACACATTTTGGAACACTGTTTGTTGATTTGTTGGAATACTAAATTGTATCTTACAAATAAATAGCGTGTTAAACTATGTGTTTTCAAGATCTCCTCCAAAAACTGAAGACAATAATCAATAACTATTCTTGATTTTTTCTTAACATGCATACAGGCATCGGAAATATAAATATTTTTACTGACGATCTAATGTAAATCATTTATTTAATTTTTAGCTTATAAAAAGTGGAAAATTAATTACTTTTTTTATTATTATTTATTCACATTTTTATGTAGTTAAATATGTGTATTATAATTTTTAAATTGAATGTTAACTGGAAAATTAAAATAAATAAAGTTCATTACTTTGAATTGTTCGCCACCGCCGCGGTGTTCACGTGTAGCTTTAGCGCCATTTGAAGGTTTTTTTCTACTTTACAGACCAACAGAAGAGTGGAGAACTCCATCTTTGCAGTTAATTGATTTTGGTTGTGCAATTGATATGTCATTGTTTCCTGAAGGAACTACATTCAGAGAAGTTAGTAAACATATAAAGAACAGTGGCCAATCCGGACTAGGAAAAAATGATGTTTTTTTTTGGGAATGACATTAATACCATATAGTAAAAAATAATTGTGACAACTTCATGAATACGTTAATGAAGCAGTAAATATTTATGGGCTCTTGAACTGTATGTTTTTTGTATGGTTTTATTTTCGATCTTAATTCAAGTAATTCTCGAAAAAAGTGCATCAAAGTATTCCATTTATAAAGACATTATCTCAAAACTTTCTATAGACTGTCTACATTATCTTTGCACGCCTCCACTGTTCTTCATTAGACTCTAGTCAAAATAATAGAACTGTTTTGTATGGATGTGTAATATTCGCACTGTTTGTTGTTTGCTAACTTAAACACACTTGTGGTTGTGGTTTTTTTAGGGAGCCAAGATATTGTAGACGCACTATACATTCCTTTTATCAACTTTTTATTTTAATTTTAGGCTGGTTTTGTCTTATTTATAGAGACGAACAAAATGTGATTCGCCACTTAAAGACATAAACCTAGTCCGATCAAGTATGGAGAATGGCAATTGTTCTTAAAAATTTTACCCTTTTTTATTTTCACAGTATTAATCTCTAATGTTTTACAGTTAATTGCAACAGAAGGATTCACATGTACAGAGATGAGAGAAGGCAAACCTTGGACATACCAAACTGATTTGTATTGTTTGGCTGGTACTATATATGTTATACTTATGGGCAACTACATGAAGGTAGTTAATCGTTTAGGACAATGGACTATAGACAAGAAATTTCCCAGGTTTGTTTTTAATAATAAATTATTTATAATATTAATAAAAATAAATTTTGTCCGCATATAGTTTAATAATTTACCGTCTATAAAAATCAAAGAACCTTCCCAATATGTGAAGTAGAGATAAAAAACAATTTAAAAATACGAAAACCTCCCCGATATGTATAGTGGGGATGAAAAACAATTTAAAAATAAAAGTATCTCCCTAATATGTCAAATGAGAATGAAAAACAATTTTAAAATAACAGTTCATTCCCAATATGTAAAGTGGGTATGAAAACAATTTAAAATAAGAGTACCTCACCGATATATATATAGTGGGGATCAAAAACAATCAAAAATAAGAGAACCTTCCTTATATGTCAAATGAGGATGAAAGCAATTTAAAATAAGAGTACTTCCCTAATATGTCATATGAGGATGAAAAACAATTCAAAAATAACAGTACATCCGCAATATGTAAAGTGGGTATGAAAACAATTTAAAATAGGAGTACCTCCCCAATATGTGAAGTGGGGATAAATAACAATTTAAACTTCCCCAACATGTCAAGGAAGGATGAAAAACAATTTCAAAATAAAAGCAACTCCATTGGGGAGGTGATAGAAGGGTAAGGGTAATGTAATGAGGGAAAAAACATTTTTTTTTACCAGATAGTGAGGTATCGTTGAATAGATATTGTTGTGATTTCATAGTTTTTTAAAAAAAATCCCCGGCTTTGTTTATATTCGGCTACAAAGATGCCCTTTCTACGTTCGAACATGTCAGTCATGATATTACGATACTATCAGCGCTACCGAAGTTTACTTTTAGTGGCTACTAAGGAGCAAGATAACGTTGCGGTATCCACTTCGCTGGTTGTTTAGCAAGTAAGAAAACATTTAGCTCTGGCCCCTAAGCCTGTTACAAAATAATTGAACGCCCAAGGCCAATCGAGAGGCAATCGGGGGGCCGTCATGTCGCGCACCTTACCTTACCGTCAGGCTCATCCGACTAGACTTTGTTGTCACATATGCCTAGTCGGATCTGAACAGCCAGTCATACATTTTGCCGCGGCGCCCAAACTTCTTGACGTTGTTGGTATTATCAATGGCGATAACTGTATGAAAATGAGATAAATTTTCAGATTTGACTGTATTTGTACTTTTGGACACCATATTATTATTAGGTATAAGAAAATTTCATTGTTATTATTTTATACATATTGATTCAAGATAAGATTGATTTTATTTTACATACACCCAATAAAGTAGAATGTTTCATGATTTTTTAATTTGTTTTTTAGGTATATGAAAAATAGTTTATGGGACAAAATATTTACAACACTACTTAACGTGCCAGATTGCAACAATCTTCCAGACTTAATGGATCTCAAGAACGAAGTAGACATTCATTTAAATGGCGTCGACACATTAGGTTCACAACTTCGTACATTTGCAAATGTTCTTAAATCTAGATAAAGAAAATGGCGCGTGGATTGTATTTATTGCATTTAGATATTACGATTGTAAAGATTAGATACATAATTACTATAAATATACATACAAATTATGTCTAAGTTTGATGATCATATGAACACCTAGAATATATTGCGTGTGAAATTAAAGCAATAAGTATTAAATGACAGAATCTACGACATATTTATAACATGCCGTGTTTAGTTAAAAATTGTGATATTGTCACTTAGTTTCTCTATGTTAGTACCTATGAAATGAAAACACCTGGCTTAGATATTAACTGTTTAGCTTAGTTGTCTGTTGATACATTATTTAGATTTCATTTTATTTTTATAACATAAAATTTTTTGCATTGCACACTACTTCGTGATTTTTTGAATTAAATTGTATGGAATTAAACAATTTGGTTGACGAAAATATGTTTTTGATACATTATTGTTTTGTAGTTTAAAGCATTGATGAATTAGGTCTATAAAATGTAATAACGCCCGCGCGCCCCTCCACTCTACCTACTTCATTAGACTGTGTAGTCTAAATAAACGGTTTGTATGTTTGTTGTGTACTTACCTACACATATTTTATGAAAATTTGCTTTGTACTTAGTAACACAAACACTTGTATCCATTGTGGTGTTTTGGATGACGTAACACAAACACTTGTATTCATTGTGGTGTTTTTGAGGGCGTGCCAAGGATTCCCACTAAATCTATATAAAACTAGACATTTCATGCCCGTTCGTACAGTCCAGTCGGTACATGGCAAAGTTACGAAAAACTTGTCAGCAAGTTTATTTCATAAAGTGGTAGTAGAGGCAAAATATTTCTACTATAGAAAGAAAGCTTAATTAATATTCTACAAAGATATTTTGTTTTTTTTTTGTATTTTCTATAGCTACCGAGATAATCGCTTTCGAAAAAGTTGCAAAACGTCTAATTTTACTTCACACGAATCCTGCATACATTAAAATATCTGTTTTTTTTTGCGGCCTATAAAAAACTCTCGAATCTAAGCAAGCTAAGATTCAAAATAAGTATTTTGAATAAGATAAATGGTATTTTTTTTAAACATAATTTTTAATGGAAGTATAGTTAGTATTTAGACAATTACTATAGTTAGGTTTAAATTTTTTTTGCGTTTTTTACAGGTTCATAAAAAATAAATAAAAAAACACTGTCCTTAATGAAAGTTATACTTAAGTTATTAATTTTAGTTAATATTTACTCTGATGCACTGCAGGTTGAAAATAAAAATATTTGTACATTTACATTTTTTTAATTTTTCAGCTGCATCTTCATGTTTTAGGTACTAGATTGTTAAAAAATAACATGAAGAGTGAAAATGTAATAAAACAAAATTATGAACCTATATCATATTTTACAGAAAAAAAAATTTGCAAATTTTTTAATATTTCCGTGTTATTCTCTTTATATCTGGTCAACAATGAAAAAGCAGCTGAAAAATAGAAAGTTTTAAATGCTTCAAATTTTTTTTATTTTCCACTTCACTGCATCATAGTCGTTCTTACCTCTAAAGGCTATGGCATACCCTAGCAAAAGCGTGCCGTTTCGACCAGTGTACTATTGAAGCATTCAAACTGATACAGTTCCACGTACAATAGGCGCTAGCATTTGACCGCACGTTGAAAATCTCGATTTTCTCGGTTTTTTGTTGGTATAAAATTTAAATATTTATTTAGAACTATGAAATTAGCAAATTCACTGGGTGAAACAATGGAAAGGGAATATCACCTAGTTTTCCAAACAATTTCAGTAGACGGACCCCGACATACTCTTGGCTGGTTGCTTCTTTATTTAAAAACAGTTTTCTGATACAGACCCACCAACTTATCTAAAGAGATCTGTCAGTAATTTTGAATGTTTATTTTTTTTATCGACATTAGCGTCAGTCACGTCACCACTCAGATCTCAGATAAATTGGTGGTGACCTAACTGGAGCCATCCAAATTGAACGTCATGCAACCCACTCAACAACATTTTCCGACCTCTGACAGTTTTATCTTTACCCTATGTCTCCCTATTCCTGTGGCAAAAATAAGACTATCTCGTTGCTCCTTTGGTACCTACGTGAATGTACCCGCGATTAAATCTATTCCCATGCGTGTCGGTCGCTCACGTTTTTGCAGTGTATTATCACGTGAGTAGGTGTCTCCTCGGCTTCCATGCAGCCATACATATGGGACTGTTGGTATATATTAAAGAAAGGTAGGGTAGGTAGCGTTTGGCAAGCATAGTCAAGTTATCTCGTCGATTATACCTACCTTTTTTTTTTTTTATATCACTAAGATGGCAAACAAGCTTGCGGCCCCCCTGATAGTAAGCAGTTACTGCAGGTTTATGGACGCTTGCAACACCTGGGGTATCAATTGCACGTTGCCAACTCTTCAAAGATTGAATAACTTCTTTCTTGAAGAACATCATACTGTAGTCCTTAGAAAAAAACTTGGCAGGAAGCTCATTCTACAACCCAAGCTTTCGCAGAGGAAGTTTCTCTGAAACTGCACTATACTAATAAAGGTAAGTTTTGTAAAAAATTGGGTGTTATTCAAATAGATCACATATTTGTATCAAATATGTGTTCTATTCATATATATGCATTTTTGGCGTAGATATATAAGAAAATCCAAACAGGAGGGTTCTGAATTAAGAAACAAGATTACATTAAAAAAATCTTATACTGAAAATAAAAAGAAGTATTCAATTAGATTGAAAGGTGCTATAAAACATCTCTAATTAAATGAATCATGGGTAACCAATGCCTAGATACACATTCACATCATAATGTGGGGGACAGCTTTTTTCACCAACCACTTTAGTCCTTTGTGACAGATGGTGAGCCCATCTCCGCAACACTGCTTCTGATACAGTGTATCTGGACTTAGTGCTGGCAATCTAGTTTTCCTTGAAAGTCTGTATTGCAACCCCTACTTAGAGCGACAACCGAAGCCAAGGCTTCCCCCACATGGAGCCCTTGAGCATTGGGTGGTATATTGGCTGATACTTCTACAGAGTGTCGCCCCAAAAGTCTGGTGGAGCAGTAATGGCTGCATCAGAAAGAGAAATTAAGTAAAAAGCTGTAATTAAATAAAATTATATGTTTATTTCAATGATAACTTATCTAACCTTTGTTTCTTTCGCTCTTGGTATTCTTGAACATTGTCAAATTTTCTTTTGTACAAAACTTTAACACTTTCATAACTGTTAATTTTATACTTGGGACAGTCAACATTTTTAAACATTTCAATTGTCTGGTCATATTGAAGAGTAACTTTATTATTCTTATTCCAGACTTTGTAAACCTTAACAAAGCAATTAATGCTATCATAAATATAGAAGTTTAATTTGTGGAATTTTATAGTAACAGGATACTGATCCACAGTTAATTTTTCTTCTAATCTATGATAGAATACATTATCATTAGTTTGTAAACTATAAATAAATAACATACCAGTACTATGCACAGAGATAGCCATAAGACTACAATTGTTGTTTAGCTTTGTTATTGCATAATGATCTATTGGCAAAGTGTTAACTTCTACAGCATCACCATCCATCATTTTTATAAAGTTTTCAACAATTTGACAGTCATTTACATCTAAACTAACGTCAATACTGTAGCTCTTAGCACCATTTACATAGTCCCAAATTTTTACAGTGCAATCCCCTGAGGTACTCGCTAAATGTTTGTCACTGTGTGGCAGTAATTCTATGTGGTTAACAAATTCTTTGTGACCCAGACAGTATGTTTGAATGTTGTATGTGTTCGGATAACAGGTAACTCTTATCTTCTCATCCCGATCACATGTTATAATGAACTGTTCATCTGCTGTTTGTAAAACGTCTAGCAGTAAACTTAAGTGCCCCAATAGCTTAGTACCATGGTCATTAGGATTTTTTATGTCATATATCAATACGTCACCAGTTTTATCAGCAACTAATAAGTGTGTGTTGTTGGCTGTAAATCTTATTTTGCTGGCGCTTCTGGGCAGTGTGAAGCTGCAATTTATTTCCTTTAGAGGAAGGTCAAATACAATCAATTGCTTAGACGCAGATGTTATAATAGCCAAATAATTAGATTTCTGAGAAACAACGATGTCTGATATGTAGTCATTCTCGCAAGTCTTCGTTTTCAGTGCGATGTCTACATTGGTGTGATTTGTGTTATCATAAAAGTCGATGTAAAGACCGTTTGTCGCTACCACAATGTTTTCGCTAACTGCTATAAGATTCATAGCTGTGCCATTAAATTTGTATATTTTTATTTATAACCTCTTTATAAAGATAACCACTAAATTTTTTCTTTAATCTATTTTTATGGCCTGGGCTACGTTCAGTTTCAATGCCGTGTTATCACCGGACGATAAACTTGCCGTCCAATAACTCGGAGTGACTCACACGGCGAACGCACCATATCGTATGTATCCGCACTGCACCATATGACCGCGGAAGAGCACTTTGTAAAAACCGCGTAGCAGATCCGCGTTTTCGCGATTTTACAGGAAGAAAAAAAAACTTAATATCTCAGTCATTTAACTAATGACTGAACTCTATCGCTACTAGTTTGAGGCTTACTTTACGGAGAAATAGTGTAAATTTATCCGTAACTTCCATAAATTCCGTGTAAAATCACTTACGCGGTTTTGTTGCAACAAAAAATAGGAAAAGTAGTATAGTATCAGTAAGTACGCGGGTTTGAAATGAAACATTTTTTATTACAAAACTTTATTAATTGTGAAAAAAAAACAGAAAAATAATATCTTTCTTTTATTGATAATCAACGTTATAAAGAAAACTTATGTTTGTGAAGTTAAAGATATGAGCTTCTTAAAAAAAAAACTTCTATTCTGCAGAAAATGAATATTTTGAAAAACTTTTTTCAAAAGTTTTAAAAGAAGTACTGGGAAACTATATTTTTCTATTCTCTATCAACATTCATCTATAATTAACATAACCTATATAAGAAAAACTTTTTTATTGGTAAGTTTAAGATTTGAACTTCTAATCTCAAGACAATTAACGAAGTAAGTTATTAAATTTTGTATTAAGACGTTGTGAGTTAATCTCTTTAACTTACTAAAAAAAGGTAGTTTCTTAATGATCAGTCTCCTAGGTTCTTCTAAAATCACAGAAAATATCCTAACGTAATCTTTGTTAAATGCTTTGTGCGAATACAGAAAAAGTAAAATTAGCTTTTAATTATTGAATACTGTAGGGACAATAACAACCCTAGTGCCTTGAATATGCAAAATAGGAATAGTTTTCACAATCAACTTTTCAAAAGTCATCATTATTCAAAAGTACTTATACTTATCTAATAAAACTAAGCCAACAAAAAAATTCATTAACAAATAAACATAAAAAATAATAATTATTTTAGTAACTTAAACTCTCATTTAAATAATTATATTCACACCATTGAGACTCTCAATTACAGAAGGAACATTATTTATAAGGTAGTTATTATAAAAACTATGAGTCTTTGGGTATGACACGCTTAAGCTCCTGTAAGTGAGCATACTAGGTTTTGGATATTGGCTGTCTAGATTCAGAAAGTGAAGGCACACTGTCAATGGGAACTATTTTCTTTGGCCGTCTTGGCAAAGGAATAAAAACAAAGCGGAGCTTATAGTCTATTGTGCCACTTGGATTATACCTCAGTGCTTTTATTTCAACGACACAGTGATCACCCGCCCCCTGGCATATAATGCTCATTTGATATATTATCTGCTTTGTAAGCGCAGAACTGGTCGCATGCATCATTTTTACGCTGAAACAACCCTATATTCTCTTCAAATAAAACATTTTCAAATACTTTTCTTAAAGCTACCCGTGGTTCATTATCCGATAGTATTATATAATCTGTGCCGAAAGTGAATAGTTTACATATAGACGATACAATTGCGCTTTTGATGGGATTATGGGTTCTAAATATAATTTCGAAGTAGATTGCCTACAATATCGGGATAGCAGTTTCGGTAATGCAGATACATATTTTCTAGCTATTTCTCTTTTCTAGTTCGAGCTCTTTTGGGTTCTGTGACTGCTGTATCTCTTGGTTCAGATTCAGATGGATCGAAACATCGCGATGATATACATTGTGGACCGATTATTCTGGCTGGTTTTGGATCATTTTGTACATATTTATTACCGACTTTTTTTAAATCCTGTATTCTCCTCTCCCATCATTCTCTGTCGCTTATCATTCGTTCTTTGCCAATTATTTGGATTCCCTTTGCGCTTCCTATTATTTTTCTTTGATGTTTGTTCTATTAATTTCCTTTCGAAAAAACCATACCATATTTTCTGGTGATAATGGCTTTCAGTCGTTATATCTGAGAAAGCAACCAAAGGCGGATCTGCAGCTGATTCAATAGATGAAAAATCAAGGCCGCTGTTATGTTATGTTATGTGTTATTAATGGGAGTAATAATACCATCATCTTCATTTTGTGTTAAAGCGGGATCAAAAACAGTGGTAAGTGTAGTACACTCGGATGTCAAATTTTTATTTTGACTTTCTGTATGTAATGACGCAGAGATGGGGACTGTTTGCGATTTTGATAAGTAGGTTTATTTAATATTTCTCTCTTCATTTTGAGCAATATTTTACGCCGTTCGCCCAGACCTTTCAGAGTTACCATGTTACTGTTTAGGTCAGCATTTTCTAAAAAATATCATCTCTATCTCGATCCTCCATTATTATGTGCTTACTTGACACTTGAATGTATGTACCTATCTAAAAATAAAAATAACTGTATTTTTTTTGTAATGCAATACCGCGTAAATTGATTTTTTTACACAACTAAATAACGTAATGTCAAGCATAACTACGCGTCAATAAATTATTAAATAATTTGACGTAGCCTACAGCATTCAAGCATAAACACAAACATAAATATGTTTATAATTTAGTAAATTAAGATCATAAATAATCAAAAAGTACTTACATGGTCGTTATTCTTAGCAAAACCTTTTTTTTCGAGAGTAAGCGTTAATCGTGTCATAATTTCTTCACCGTTTGGGTAAATACGCCAACTACAGGCATACTACTGTTCCGCTGTATTGCTACGATGCCAAAAAAGAGGTTTCCCTTTGGCTAATTCAAAACGCGTGAGGCTAGTAATAAGCCAATCCGCGTCAAGTATCTGTTGGCGCGATATCTCAATTTTGTGCCTTTTGCTGTTACGCGGTATTAACAAAGTGCTCTTCCGCGGTATTGCACGCGCAGCGACGATATCGTTCAATAAGCTGTAAATTATCGTCGGGCGATCGCACTAATCACATCGTGAAATAGGAGGATGAAAGTCGCACTTTGACAGCTAAGTAGAATTATAGATTCCATATTACTAAAGCGACTATAGTTGATAAAGAGTGCTTTTTGTTGACTGACTAGTAAGTAGTAAGGATGATAAGAGGAGACAACAACACAATACTTGGCAAATAGAATATTTTTATATCCTCAATTTACATTGACTTTTTTACAACCTAGCGGTAATTTTCAAACCCCTGCTGTTGTCAAAGCCGTTCAGTTTCAAAAGTTACGTAAACCGGGCCAAAGAACGGGCAATCGCCGGGCGAAAGACAAACGGCGATAATCAAACCCAAAGTGAACGTAGCCCTGGTGGTTGGAAGGGAGACCAAAGGTAGACAGCGCACGTAGTATATTATATTCTCTTTGGACAGGGCAGGGCTTCCTTCGTTTTGTGTTCAGTTTCTACGGAGAGTTTGTTCAGTTGTTACCGCTTGTATTTGTGCCAAGTTTATGCAATTTTTTCTTGCTTTAACTTATTAAAAATTATGCTATTGCCTTGATCTGCCGAAGGTATACCTACCGGTCTCGTAAAAAATAATTAGGTTTTTGCTGTATAGGCATTGTTTCGTTGATCCTTATTTACGTAGGTAGACAGGTACCTATATATTTTTTATCAGACTACTAAAGTGGCAAACAATCTAACGGTCTAAAAAAATCCTCATAATACTTCCCATCATACAAGTAGTAGAACACACACGGGGACGCAATCTCTCTTTTCAGACTTAAGGGTTCGATTCGGTTTGTGGATCGTTCACGATTCTCTCAGGTCATCATTGAACCGAGTCAAAAAAGCCAAGCTGACTTCCGGGTACACCCGCCTAGAGATTGCAGCATTACTCCCTAGGGTGACATGCCTTGGATGATTTTCCGTAGTTATTCTTAAATTTTTACCAGAAGGCTAAATAGGTACCAAACCAAACCATTGCATGTGTTAGACGAGCACCCACTGATGACGTCACTGTATTTGACTAGTCCCGCATAAGCAGCGCGCGGTGGCTTGTTGCTTCAGTATATTTAGCCGGTAAGGAGGTCGTTCAAATCAAGTACGGCAGAATTCTAAATAACCGTATAAAACTCTCGGCTCGGTGGGTAAAACGGTTCTATTTAGGTGTTCGAACCTACGTTTGAACTACTATGAGACGTGTTTCCTTTCCTATCTGCTGCTAGAATTTTTTTCGATTTTACCCTGTTAAGGTAATTTTGGCTATTTTTTGGCTCGATATTAAATAAATCTGCCAATAGAAATGTATAGTTATTTAATTATACAAAGTTTATATTAGTTGTATATCAGATTTTAATAAATCTTGGGATAGGATTACCTATAGGAACTTATATAATTATAAAAATTTTTGGAGATTAAATCCTAATTTGCTATGGGAAATTGTACTGGCATATACTACGATAAGGTAGGTAGGTACTATAATTAAAAGTGAAAGTGTTCAAGTACAATTTTTAATTAAACTTAAAAACATAACACTTACATAACTATATTTTATTTACCTACATAGAATATATCTTCTAAAGATGTTTATTGTACCTATATTACTTTTGACAAAAATTTTAATGATTTGTGTACAGAAAGTGTAAGCGTGTCATTAAGACCCTATTATCTTAAGCTGAAATAATTAATTATTGGTTAATTAATAATTAATAACCAATAATTTTAAATTAATTAATAATTAGTGCTTTTAATGTAAGATCACTCTATGTTCCAGTATTATGTTGTTCGAGAAGAGTCGCAATTAAAATTCTAGACCAAGAATAATAATTTTACATTGTTTAACTTATTATTTCTTAAATTGACGAAATTAATTTTAATGCAAATAAAATGTAATACTTATAATAAATGCTGTGCATATATTTCAAAATTATCAAAAATAACTAGTAAAATAGTGTTTTCTTTTGCATTTTTAGATGCGAGAAGCTTGGGTAAAACTTACTTTACAAAATTTTTTTTTACATAGTAAATTAAAAATAAGACTACGAGAATAAATCTATGAGCGAATACTATGAGTCATGAGGATGACCCACAACAATTAAAGGATACATAATTCAAGTAACTCCCTAAAACATCTAAAATGCCATTATTGTCCAAAGTTAATTGATTGTGCTACGGGACATTTGGAATCTTCGTTGCACAAGCAACAGATGACAACTGCAAAGGTTATCACACACGAGAGAGTTAATATATTTTTATCAGACCGCATATCATACGGTATCGCTCGTCATACAAATCAATGGAGGTAGGTTTTGTATATGTCACTGTTAGTACATTCTAGCAAATATAAATTACAAGTCTCTTTTTCCCTTTAAGGTAAACACGTCGTTGTCTGCGCCGACTGCACCGAAAGATTAAGTTAGTATAAAGAGATCCTCCTGTATCTAGTTATTTGGTGCACGTGAACAACGCTTGTCACATTACCTAGCAAGAATTACTTGTTCGCTTGGTCGACGTGGACAAGAGCGTTTACACCTTGAGAGATAACGGCAAGAGGCCCACTTATAAGATGTCTAAACTTTTTAATTTCTAAACTCTGTTTATGTCCTAATAATTATAATAACAGCGCTACAGAATTATCTGACCTGGGCCCCGATTACGTAAGTTGTTGCTAACAATTCTCGATAGAAATAAGATATACATTGTGGTTTCGCGACAATTGACGAATTTCATACGTAATTTCAAATGCGCAATGTATATCTTATTTCTATGGAATTCAAACGAGAATTGTTAGCAATAACGTTACGTAATCGACACACTGGTGTCCATTACTGGGATTAATATAGTTCATGATAATTCAAAGATAGGTATACTTATTGTAATAATACAGAACAATTACTAGTAAAACAACTTTTATTATATTTTTAATATGTCGAAGATTGCCTGTTACCGGTTATTTTTAAAGAAAATTTTATCAATTCCCTGACTTAAGTACCAAAAGATGTTGTTGGGTAAAATGAACGTCTTTTTCATTTTTTTCCATTGCAAGAAAAATAATAAATAGCATCTTAGGCAATGACAATTCCTTGGTTCACCCTTATATTCATACAATTTGTACCCACTGCGCCAATACGAAGGGAAGATACATCAACTAAAGTTGAAAATATTTTACCTTATAACAATATTAAATATATATTTCATAATGGACACAAACAGAACATTCTATTTCATGATATCTTTTTTTTTATGTAAAGCATGCTTGTTTATATAAACTAAGTTTTATTTATCATTACTTACAACTAAATCATATTAACAGGGCTACGTTCAGTTTCAACGCCGTGTGATCACCCGATGATAAACTTGCCGTTCAATAATTAGGAGTGACTGACACGGCGAACGCATTGAAAAAGCTGGTAAATATCGTCAGCCGATCGGACTAATTACACTGTGAAATAGAAGGGTGAAAGTCGCACTTTGACTGGTATAATTATTTTTTAGATTTAATATTACTAAAGCGACTATAGGTGATAAAGAGTACTTTTTGTTGATTGACTAATGAAGAAAGATGATAAGAGGAGAAAATAACACAATACTTGATAATAAATACTTAATACAATTTTAAATCCCTACTGTTGTCAAAGCCGTTCAGTTTCAAAAGTCACGTAAACCGTTTAATAAGACCGGCGATCGCCTGGCGAAAGACGAACAGCGATACTCACAACCAAAGAGAACGTAGCGTAGTGGTTTACAAAAATAAAATCTCAATTATTTGTTGTAAACTCCTAACTATGATCATAGATTTTTGTTATATTGTAAAGCATGCTATGGTTTATAATTAAAAAGTTTTTTTTTTATAATTTATTACAGCTAAATCTAATAAACAGGATTGGTTTACAAAACTAAAATCACAATTATTTTTTGTTAGGTATCTCTTAAATATTATCATTATCACTTAAAACAATCTATAACTAGGCAAAAACCCCCTGGGTCATAATGCTACGAGTTATAATGCTAAACGCAAAATTTTAACATTCCCTGTGTGGATCAATACTCAATAAATTATTTGCATTTCATGATTTGTTACCTACAGTTGTTTCATATTGATCATAGGTATCATTTGATTACCCTGCTAGCTACACCTTAACAAGTGTAGGTACAATCGACCAAATTTCCAGTAGACCATTAAAAAAAAGAATCGCCTGCATTTCAGAACAGAGCGTACCACGCCTCCAGCCTTTTTTTGACAATTACGGGTTCGCCCAGCCCTCAGTGGCGAAAGGGTGTGAAAGGGAAGATTTTTGTCGATTGTACATAATACACTCATCTAATTAACTACATATATATTGCTTAGTTTTTTATACAAGGGGCTCGACATCTCGTTTTCTTGGGTTTGTAGTTTCCTTCTCAATTTTTAATAAATGTGTCTGTTTAAATATGATATAGCTAAAGTTAATACGTAACTTATGTTTGTTGTTTGACAGATTTTGATCTGGATACATTTTAATACAAAACTGAATAGTTAAAAATTAAGCATCTCGCGTTAAAAATAGATAGAAGAACTACTCTGTTATGTATTAAAAATGTAAAAATATGACAAACATGAACTTACTTAAAGTAAGTGGTTAAAAAATTTAACTATTTACAAAAAAAACCTTTTAAGACGGAAAAAGACTATCAAAAATATAGTTAGGTAAATCTAAAAATAAAGTAGAATTAATAAAAGAAACAAAATAAAATAAATTTTAGTGATTAAAAAAATTTAACTATTTAAAAAAATATCCGTTTTAGACAGAAACAAGTAGACAATCGATAATAAAGTAAATTAAACTTAGAAAAATCGCAAAAAAAAAAAAAAGAGTATGTATGTACGTCAATATGAAAATGATGTTATTACAATAAACTTTGATTTATTTGACTTTGATTGCTATGTAAACGTTGTTCGTCCCTTAAAAGATCATTTGCCGACTTGATTTACTATTATTGTACGTTACTTTATTTAACAAAATATATCTTATAACCAGGAACTTGGAAAGTTAACATAACTATGAATAAAAAAAAACATGTAAATGGGAGAAGTAGTTGTCACGGGAAAAAGGTACTGGATAGACAGACAGACTTGAGTTTTATAACATGCATAGTATAGGTATATAGCATTTGTCTATCTAAAATAATGTACGTTTCAAATAGTGAAAAAATCTTTTAGGTGCTGCGTTCGGGCTTCGGATATGACCCTCTGTCCCTCTACAAATAGATAGATATAGATAAACGCATGAGTATGAACCTATGATATTATGTACATTTATAGATATAAAATTACGTATGTTTTTTATAAACACTAAACTAAAATAAACAATTTGAACTAATTTTTATGACTATATTAAACCTGCATTTTACAGAATAATAATGTTTTTCTTAAATTACACATCACAATACACTTAATGGTAATAGTTATTAAGCATAAATTTCCGATGTAATCATTCTGTCCTTAGTCTTAAAGGATCTAAGCACGGCAAATCGCTTGTACTATGACATTCAACTTGATTAAACACTTGTAACGGCACTTCTCTAACTTTATTTGGTTGTTTGTTTAATTGTTTGCTGGGTCCAGGCCTGCCTCCTATCATGGCTACAGGCACTAGTCGTCTGCGGCCGACTTTCTCTGTCGTTTGTCCTTCTGCAGCTTCTAAAGCAGTTTCCACGTCGATTAGGGCGTGGTTACGGCACTGAAGTAACGCAGCCAACTGATAAATATAATACAATTTTTATTAAGTTTTAGCCAAAATCTAGTAGTAGTGTATTGGCATATAAGTATATACAATTCATAAAAAATAATAATCAGTGTTAATATATAGATATCGATAGCATCTCATGCACTGTTATCATACATTACTGCGTTACGCGTAGCATGAGTCACTTGCCACGTAAATTATCGATATCTGCTGGATTTGCAAAATTACTACACAAAACTTTGCGTTTATGCGTTTGGTCATACTTTAGTTAAGAGTGTCACACAAACCTGCAATATTTGCTGAAGTGGCTGAGCAATTTCATTTGGCGGACGACGCAAGGCTCTTGCGAGCGCAGACGCAGCAGAAGGCAAGCGAGCGCGGAGTAGCGCCAATGTTGCCAGCTCGCGGGCCACATCCGACCCCTCTGGCACTCCCTCTGATCCGGAGTCCCCTTCTCCTTCATTAGGGCCATTATCTGACCCTTGCTGCTCTAAATTCCAATCACTACTGGTGCTACTGCATAAAAAAGAAATAGACATAAGTGACAGAAACTAAATTTCAAGTACCTTTGTAGTTACTTAAGCAAACGCAAAAAAAAGGCTTCAAAACAAGAATTTTATTTTAAACAGTTTTGGGTAAATGTAAAAAAAAAATTACATTTAATAATGCGTGTTTTCCATGCAATAGTACACGTAGGCTCGGACCATATGCATCCGGATTATTCCGGATCAACAAAAAACGGCTCCAGATAAGAACGGATGCAATCCGTCGCTTAAACAATCATTTGATTTTTTACTTGCTTTTATTTAACGCCTTGATTTTATACTTGCTTTTAATGATTCGTTCTCCAAGTTCTTATCACCCAACTTATGAAACTTGGGCAATAAACTATAAAAAATCAATTAAATAATCATTAAAAAGTATAGAATAAAAAAAGTAAAAAAAGAATTTTTAAAACTTGCTTTTCTTAGAACTTTAGAATCATATAAAAATTCTTCTTAAAAATTTTTTTCTTGCATTCTTACGTGGATAAAAAAAAAATTAAATTTATTTTTGAAAAATTATTTTTTACTTTTTAGTGCAATTTTCGGTGAGATTGAATTTTTATGATTCTAATATTTTAAGAAAAGCAAGTTTTTAAAAAAATCTTTTTTTACTTCTTTTTATTCCCGTATCGATTTAGGACCCGGAACGGCCACTGAGTAAATTTTTCTCGCGTTTCAATCTTAGCCGCATGAAATCGATATCAGGCCGAAATATTTTTTTTGCAAAACCGGAGATTCCGGATGCTTGAAGTGCAAGCTTTACAGGTAATTCGTAGTAACAAAATCATTTTTTTATAAAACCGGAAATTTCGGATTCTTGAAGTCCAAGCTTTACAGGTAATTCGTACCGACGACTTACTTGGGTGAGATGTTATTAACAGGAGGTGGTGGTGGCGGGAGAGGACGCGGATAATCAAGCGGTCTTCTTAAATGTAGCGCCAGTAAGCAGATGTGCCCAACAGATATTGGTGAAGGACGCATCAGCGCTGATAATACTGCGCCCACTTCTGGGTTTAATACTGCAATCAACAGCATAGTATCGTTAGGCAGACAAATATGTAGAAGCTTTAACAGATATATTGTGCGTTCGTCCGTCTTAAAGTTCAATCAAAAAAACGTCACAGTTAACTTCTCCTTAGCGCGCGACACAATTACACCCCACACTTGAAACCCTTTGAATTCACATCAAAAACACACGAACTGCCACTAAATTGCGTTTAATTCTCTCATTTGTTAGAACTACTCGCGCGGGACCCTGCAAAGCGGAGAGTTGGAAGCGGTTCGGGATGTACAATATATATCTAAATGTGTGTATGCATATGTTAATGTGTGCGTGTGTGTGTAAAGCGCTATTTGCATTCGGACCCCTGGAGGCCGATGGCAGATTGCAGCAGTGTCAGCACACTGTGTGGGCGTGGGTGTGTGAGTATGTGTAATTGCGGGTTGATATAGTTGATGTATAACGTTTGTTTGTTAGGCATAGCGTAAGAAAAATACTTTTCTTGCGCTTTGCAGACTACGGTAAACACTCAACAACATGTGCGCCGTAAGTTTGTTTGCCACCTAGGTGATATAAAAAAAATTCTACGATCACCTGGTCTCATAAAAAAAAAAGATTATCCTAATAGGAATCACTATTAGTACTTATAAATTTAAATGACAGGTAAGCAGTCACGAACGACCGCTTCAATCAGCGACAGCACAACGAACTATAATCTTGTCTCAAGGCAGTCTTGTTGTGACGTATAAAGCACGGATGAGCTCATAAAAATAATGCTACTAAAGCGGTTACCCAACCAATAACTGACCTCGCCCTATTTTTTTTTAATTTCGTATATCGTTTTCGATTTTGTCTAAAGCTCCTCAAGACACATTTATGAAAATAAAACAGAAATAGAAGGTACCACTAAGTTCTAGTTAAAATATTCTAGGCCTTGGACACTTAAGCCTTAAAAAGCCTAAAGTGACATTTATGGAGAAAGTAAACCTGTGCAGCCTATTCTGTGATAAGAAAATCTTAACTACAAATATATGAATTAACTTACAAGTTGTTCTAATAGAAATCAACATAGCTAAGATTACGTAGTGAATATTAGGGAGCATTGGCCCATCAGAGAAAAGGAATCCCCATAGATGTGGTATTTCTGTGCGGGGAAATTCCCTCCCAAACAGTAGTCGCAACCACCGACTGAAAAAAAAAAAAACATTAAGAAGTAACATAAAAGTGTTCTTCAGTTCCATCATTCGTCGGTTAAATTTTTTTTAATTTTTACAGTGTACACAAATTATTTTTCATTGTAATCAATTAGACATAGTTTAGCAGAATAAGGGTTTTTTAGTTGTGTTGAGTTTTTGAGTTGAGTACCCACATAAAGTTACTTTTGAGATATTGAATGAATATGTTTAAAGTACAGATAGGTAAGTACTTATTCTTCAGAAATGTTCTGCACGGGATTTTTAAATTTGTGTTAAGCCCTTTCTGCTAAACAACCCCCTATTAGTGTATACGTCCAATATTACTATAGATCATTTTAGATTTTGGTTTCGGTTTTTTTTTCGAAAGCCAAGAATTAAGTTTTTCATGCTGCCAATAGTTTCGAACATTCGACAGTAAAAAAAACACTTTTAACTAGTAATACTCACATTCCAAAAAGTTCCATCGTTATATTACAATCTGCTAAGTGTGCTGCAAGTTCGCTATCTAATGGTACTAAATACTGTTCTCTGACCCTCTCCAAATATCTTACTACTTCGTTTGGGTTCTGGAACATTGATTTAATTATTTAATTTTTGGTTATTCTTTGGTATTATATCTGCCAAAACCAAGCTGCACAGAAACGACACCCTGATATTAATCAGTAACTAATAAATATCTGTATTAAAAACCGGCCAAGTACGAGTCGGACTCACGCACGAAGGGTTCCGTACAATTATCTATAAAAACCGCAAGAAAAACAAGTTTGTTGTATGGGAGCTCCCCTTAAATATTTGTTTTATTTTAATTTAATTATTTATTTTAAAAGTGACTATATAACTAAATATTCAGTGAATATTTTAAGCGTCTACCTGTTGCCGTTATAAATATCAAGCAAAATCGAGCAAAAAAATCACGTTTGTTGTCTGGGAGCCCCTTAAATATTTATTTTATTCTGTTTATTTAGTGTTCGTTGTTATAGCGGCAACAGAAATACATCTTCTGTGAAAATTTCAACTGTCTAACTATCACGGTTCATGAGATACAGCCTGGTGAACTGGACAGCGAAGTCTTAGTAATAGGGTTCCGCTAATTACCCTTTGGGTGCGGAACTAAAATAAAATAAAATAACTGGATATCTAAGGTTTATGACTTATGCCCTGACAGACGAGCAAAGTTTGGTTTGGGACACTGTACTGATATAATAAAAAGACATAAGTTGAGATTCGGATAATAGATAATTCGATAAAAGCAAGATGCAGTTTGGAATTTGGATAGCAAGGTTTGGGTTATCAAAATTTTACTATATTGAACAATTTAGATAAGTATACACACATGAATAACTTTAGAGGTAGGTAGTCGCCCGCAAGAGGTAGGTATATCGTCTGTTGCGTAAAATTTTTCTAAACCCCTCATCAATGTATTGAATAACATGCTGAAATAAAATTTAATGTTAAAGTTAAATACATTTTTTATTTTATTTATAATATAAAATTAAATATTATTTTTTAATGGCTTACTTTAATGGTCTTTATGATAAATTATATACTTACTAGATACTTACTAGCTGTCGTGTTCTAAGTATGTTTCATCCAAATAATATTTTAAGGTAGGACTGTAACAAAAAAACAGTCAAGTGTGAATATTCTTTCTTAACTCCTTAAGGAGCAATTAAACTTGCTCTATTCTAGGCAATGTCTATCAATAATGACGTCACGAAACTCACGACATCATTAAACAATTTAGTGCGATGCCAACATTTAGAAAAAGTTGCTAAAAAATCTGAGGCATCATAAACGGTATGGCACAATTCAAAGAAATTAATTACTCCAGTGCCTATTTTGACGTTTTGTAAAAATATAAACTATATTTATATATCTACAAAAGTATACAAATATTTGTTGCTTTACCCAGTAGTAGAAATCTTGCCTGATTTGGGACATGACGGCGCTGTGAGCTTTGATGCCCCAGGATACTTGGTATCAATATTATCATTGTAGTAATTAGAAGAATTAATAAATATTTCTTCAGATTTTTTGTGGAATTGGTATAAGCCAAACAACGTAGGCTATGCTGAGTCTTCCTAGCAGCCGGTAGTCGCCAACTGAAAATCTTTCTTTCCCACTTATCGGTTCGACGACCGATGTGGCCTACCCAAGTTGCACTTCAGATTTATAACAATTCGAATTATGTCGTTAACATTTCTCATTTTAGAGTTTGTCGGCAAGAAACATCTAACATGTCCTTGGAGCTCGTTTGAGCTTATTTATGACACACACACGTTGGTAAGCATGCTCTTATTCTTACGAAAATCCTTTACTCAGAACAGACTATGCAATAATATTAAAACATGGATTAAAATGATCAAATATCCATGAATTCTTTGTTCCTAGCTTCTTACGTCGACTTAAGTAAGGGTACCATAGGCAAATGGGAGAGGTGGGGGGTTCTATTATATAAGTACCGTCGCCGCGTCGGTCGGTTTTCATCCCCCCGATCGACCCGGGCACGGTCGTAAAACTATAGTTAGGCGGCCTCGGCACGTGCTAACGGCCCCAGATGACGATCTCGCTATCCGGATAGCGAGATTAGTCTCTACGACCTCCCCGAATAGGGCCTCCCTCCAAACACGACGCCGACGTCCCCGGGTTCGTCGGCGCCCACAAGGATACACGAGGTATCAAAGAGTGCCGGGGCGCTTCTCGCCCCCACTCAATCGCAACCGTACCCGCGTAACGGGGAACTCCCCTCTTAGCGGTGACTCACCTTCGGGTTCGAGACTCACGCCGGTGGAAGGGACGCCCCCGAGAGCGACAACCCAAGCCGAGGCTTCCCCCGCGGGGAGCCCTTGAGCGTTGGGCGCTATATGGGCTGAGGCTCCTTCAGAGTCTCGCCCCAAAAAGCCCGGTGAAGCAGTAATGGCTGCAACAGCCAACTGCATAGACAGTTCAGAAAAAAAAAAAAAAAAAACGGTGCGCAAGTTAAAACTCGCACTCAACCGGTTTTTTGTTCTTTGTGGCATTTGATGCACGCAGGTTAAGCTTACAAGCCATACAGCGTTGTCGATAAACAAAACTGTTCACAATGAATTTAGGTACAAAAAAAACGAAAGCCATTTATGATAACCACCGAAATTAATTTTCTTCTATGCCTACCATAATGGCTTTCTGTTTTTGAAAATCCGGTATATGACAAATAGCAATAGTAACTATTGAATAGAATTCTCTAAGTAAGACTTTCAGCAGTATTACTGACGACATTACTTAGCAACGACTATTTATCCGGGCCTACGTCAACTCAGTAAAAAAATACGGCGGAAAAACGGCAATTTTTGTCGCATATTTTGGCATTCACAAACAAATAAAACCTATGGGGTACTTCCCGTTGTCCTAGAATCATGAAATTTGACATGAAGGAAGGTCTACTACACCACAGAATTAGTGAAAAATCCAAAATTCGTTAATTTATAGTTATAACACATTTTAAAAAAAAGTATGTCTGTCTATCCGTCAAGACCCTTTTACTTAATAACGCGTGCAGTTATCAAGTTGAAATTATTATCAAATACAAAGGTCTACAGTACCTTAAAGGTGATTAGCATTCCCAATTATAAGAGTTGATATTAAAAATGTTATCTTGTATACAGCAGCTTACTCTAATATTAACATAGATATAGTTATTCACTAGAATACCTTAACTCATCAGGTGCATGCTTTCGGTCTAGATGCAACTCAAACAGCAATGGTGCCAATATTTCGTGCATGCCTTGTCTATAGCCCACGTGGGAGTGAGATCGTGCCCAAAAGAATAATACACGTACCTGTAACATATTTATCTTCATAACATATTTTTTGCTAAATGGACTATGCAGTTAACTGATGCAGCCTTACTGATCCACCAGACTTTTGGGGCGACACTCTGAAGGAGAACAGCCTTTACTTAACTTTAATCGAGTCACTATTATAAAATGAAGTATGTTACCCCTAACCAGGGCCGGATTTAGGGGAGGGCAAACGAGGCGAAAGCCCCGGGCCTCCACAAACGGGGTGCCCCCAAAATAGACTTCGGAAAAAAACTTTCAAATTCCGACTAGTAAACATCTTTTTCTTTGATATTTTGTTTTCGCTGTTTTACCTTTACCTAATAGTGGTGGTTAATATAACGTACAGGTGATAAATATAGCAAACTATTTTCTTGCAACGTATAGCGTGCGCTATATAAATATTCAGGTAGCGCTAAAATTATAACGTTGTTTTACAACATCGCGCCGGACGCGCGACTCTGACAACGCGTGAGCCGCGAATGAAGCGTTGTCAAAAATAGAGTCGCTGTTTGCTGTTTTACCTTTACCTAATAGTGGTGGTTATATAACGTATAGCTGATAAATATAGCAAGCTATTTACTTGCAACGAATAGCGCGCGCTATATAAATATTCAGGTAGCGCTAAAATTATAACGTTATTTTAGAACATCGCGCCGCGCGCGTAACTCTGACAACGCGTGAGCCGCGAATGAAGCGTTGTCAAAAATAGAGTCTCATTATAAATAGCAAAAAGTAGATTAGATTAGGTAGAGTAGGGCAGATTTTTATTGGAGTATTTATAGGGGCTCCGAAGAAAATCTGAAATTTAAATCGAACAAAGACTGTGTCATGTGCGTAGAACGGAACGCACAACACGAAAGTTCGAAATTCATATCGCACCGTCCAACTCTTTCACTCAAAAGGTGTTAACAGAACCGTGAGAGGGACGGCACGATAAGATATGAATACGAACTTTCACTCACTGTTCTATTCCGCTCTATCTTTCGATTAAACTAAAATACTAGTACTATAAGAATATACTTGGTTTCAAAATAAATTATTTATTGAAAAACTGGACTGAAAAAAATTAATCATTTTATTTGGAACATAATTTGGGGCCACGGGGCCTCCACTCCTTTGTTGCCCCGAGGCCTCCAGACCTCTAAATCCGGCCCTGGTTAGGGGAGCGAAAGTGTAGAAATAAATAAATATTTCTGCATTTGCCATAATCCTTGAAGTTTCCTAAATTTCACACTATATTTTGATTAAAAAAAAAGATTTTTTTTTATTTTTTAGTTATTGGTTTCATGAGATTCTGTTAAGCCATTATTTTTTTTTAATTTTTGCAAAGTTGCCGAAATTCTTTGTATTGAGCAATAAGAGCTTATCAGTATATCATAAAACTTGCTAATCTTCTAAATCAAAGGTTCAGGTTTTCAAAATTCATTTTGCATGAAACAATTTAAAGGTGTTTTACTTTATCCTTTCATAATTAGGCATTAAAAAAAATAGAGGCAACTGGCCTATTGCATGTTCAAAGCGTGAAAATATTGTTATTGGATTTGTCTAAGTTTCACTGAAGCTCAAGCTCAGTTAATCTGAAATCTGGCCCATTGATGTAACTATTTATTTTTAATTTGAGATAAATTAATGTTTCTTTTGTAAAATTAAAGTTCTGTTTTAATTTTTACAAACAAGCTTGCTGTCCGCCTTATGCTAAGACTTCTTACATTCTTATATTGCTACCTACTTATATGTGCAGCTCTACATGTAAGTAGCTTTCCTACTTTATCGTTCAATTTAGCCCGAAGACGTCCACTGCTGAATGTATGCCTTCCCTATATGTCTCCACAACGGCCGGTCTTGAGCCGCCCGCGCCCATCCGCTTTCTGCCTGCTAGGAGGCCGTCCAACGCTGCGTCTACCGATCCGTTGTCGCAACTCGAGATCCTTACTTCCTCATCGGTTCTCGGTTCGACGAACGATGTGGCTTGCCCACTGCCACTTGAGCTTGCTAACTGTTTGAGCTATGTCGGTTACTGTAGTTATTCGGCGAATTTCCTCATTTCGAATATTATAACATCTTTTCATAGCTTGCTGAGCGAGTCTGAGCTTATTTAATAGGCCATAGAAGAGCCCATAAGTCATCACTGGCAATTCCTACTTATATATACTAATCAATATATACTTATTTAAACAGTCTTTTATAATTGCAAAATTCTATACTTATACCCTGTCTGGGTTTTGATGATAAAAAGTGATCATACCATCAAATCCTCTATGTCTTTGTCCCGAAAGAATCGCTCATCAGGGTAAGTCCTCACGACATCTTGAAGTATCAATGCTTTTAGCTCATTGTCACAGAAATGTTGGTTCCATGCACTCTGAAATTATTACAGAAGTAGAGGTAAATTTCCTGTAGATACTTAAATTTATCAATATTTATAAATTTGGGTTCACAAATAGGTATTATACTTAGGTAAATGAATTTATTATTGTTTATTTAGCCAAATTTATTAACTTTATTGTAACTTATAACAAGTGGATGTTACAGGTCTTTTAATGCTGAATCATAAGCATTTAGCTAAATATGTATGCATTAGAAGAAAAATTACCTCA
Organism: Apoda limacodes; assembly: GCA_946406115.1. Classification (NCBI taxonomy): domain Eukaryota; kingdom Metazoa; phylum Arthropoda; class Insecta; order Lepidoptera; family Limacodidae; genus Apoda; species Apoda limacodes. The sequence goes on along the minus strand of OX291553.1, from coordinate 12,012,138 downwards.
TCATTTTGTGACAGTGGATCATCACCAATAACAGCCCGAGGATCCATAGACAGTTTAGCTTTCAAATCATTGTAAAAACTTCTATGGATTTTTAAGCTGCAATAATGATAAAAAAATTTTTTACAATGTTAACATTTTTACAAGCAAATTTTGATGACAAGTATAGTGTGTATGTGCATATATATGAAAAATAAATATCATAGGAATTCCTACATCTGCTATAAATTCCTACATAACCCTGAGTGAGTTATGTAGGAATTTATAGCAGATTCTAGCATAAGCAGGAAGGTTTTGTCATAAGAAAAAACTATGGGATGGCTAAGGAGGTTCCTTCCTATATTAAAATTCACACTTATAATAATCGGAAAATGAATTAGGAGTTCCATAACAGGGTTATCATACTTACTAGCAGATTTAAATGTTTCTTAAGAATCACAGCTTACAAACTACATTGTTGAAATACATGATATACTGAAATTCCAAATTCGCATCTAGTTCATGTATGAACAATGCAATGTATCGGTATCTTAGATTAAATAGCACCTAAAACAAAGCATCCTCTTCTTTTAAAAAACTTAAAATAATAACTGTTTTTTAGAGTTCCGGACCTTATGGGTGTCTTTGTAAATGTAGCTACCTTACAATGTTTAAAATTACTTTAAGCGGGATGATTGTAATTTTTTTGCACTTTTACAAAATTGCAATAAATTGAAAAAAGAAATTTTAGTTGTTTGCAGTGGAGCTCATGTTTAGCTCTAGCTTCATATTGAGCTCTAGCTTCATATTCACTGAACTACTGGAAAATCAATGTTTCCATATACATACATCAAATTAGTATTACTAAGTAGTGTTCTATTTGTCACTTAATGCATTTAATATCAGAATCCAGCCAGAAACAAATTTTTGCTCATCCCTATAGTCAATTTGTTGACTTGCCCCTAATGCTCATTATGCGGTCAAACAAAACAGTACTGAAGTAGTTGTACCTCCTTATAATATCATCACTGGGTGGGGGCAAGGCACTTAACATGATGGCCCAAGCCAAGCTCCTTGGTCGTGACAATCTCTGTTGTATGCCAGCAGTATTTAACTGTTCTAAGCTCCATGATGGCAATTGTACACTAAATTTCAAACAAAAGAAACACATATATAAACACAATAAGACAATAACATTAAAGGCAATTTCCTACAGGGAAATAGAATTTCTCAAGTTGCTCACTGAGCCCCCAGTCAGAGTTACTAAAAAGAAGCACAAGGTGCAAGGTAAAACAAAATTAATATTTCATAGGTTATGGTCCATATGGAAAACCACAAGGAAACACAGATAATGTTGGTGTATGATGGTAATTACCACATTAAGGTAGCAGTCCATATGGACAATCAGAAGAAACCATGGATTGAGTTGATTTAAGGTGGTTTGTACCATATTAATGACAGCTGACATTCAACTAGGACTACAGTATGGGGTTCTTCAAGAAAGAAGTTATTGGATTTTGAAGGGTCAGCAACGCGCGAGTGATACTTCTGGTGTTGCAAGTGTCCATAGACCACGGTGACCGCTTACTATCAGGCGGACCGTGTGCTTGTTTGCCACCTTAGTGGTATAAAAAAAAAACTTCAAAAGAATGAAATACCATGCTAAAACCCATGGTTATATGTAGTGAGTTGGTTTAAGTTGTATTATTTTAGATTGAAGTTTATGTACCGTGGTTGTGACATCATTTGTTCAAATGAATTCAAAAATATTGATTTGTTTATGGCAAGTGGACCACTCTCAAAATCAAATGGACCGGTAGTAAAAATTTAACATTGACAGCTGACATACAACTGCAAAAAAACGAACACCCTTTCTTCTGTTCTTTTATTGAGTTGGAGGTTCAAGTTGAATTATTTTAGATTACATAAAAAACCAGAGACCGTGATTAGATGTCATTTATATTCAAAATTGTCATTTGTTTATTTTAAATTGAGATAAGTGGACGGCTCTCATAGTTACATATTATATTTATAATTTATAAGATAAAGTCCACTTGTTTTTACCCTTGGCAATTTTAGTTAACTCTGATCTGTAATAGTAATAGTTATAGTAAATTAATAAGTACGAAATATATAAAAGTACATTTAGTACGTACTTTTAGTATCTAATTTATCAAGTTCAATTCAATACTTACAAATATTCTCCTATTTCGAAACAGTCTTTTGATGTTAGAAAATCACTGCTATGCTCATACATTTCAGCTGAAGATGTAATTCAGAAATATTTAAATCAAACACATTTCAGTTACAAGCAAATTGTAAATTTTCTAATTTTTATGAACAAAATTTCACAAACAAAAACAATTCAAGGTGCGTTTAGGGTTGCCAGGCACTAAAATAGAAAAGCCGGACCTGGCGCTGTATTTTTTGGTAATTTGCTCTAAAAGCCGGACATATCTTTTTCAAAAGCCAAATATATCATTTTAAGAAATCACTGTTGTAAGAAAAAAACTCGCTGCGGTTGTTGTTGATTATTATAACAAAATAAAACCGGCCAAATACTTAGAAATCTCAAATGTATTTTTGAAGCCCAATCAAATTTTATCTCGCACTTCGGGGTGCGCGAAAAAACATTTTTTTATCCCTCAGTTCAATGATGTAGACCACCATACAGATTTGTTATAATTTACAAAACTGTTTGGCAGTTTACAAACGACACCTTTTTGTTAAAAGCCGATGCCGGAATTTATATGGAAGAGGGTGTGTCCCCATACATGGAACGCGTGCGTCATTTTCGTTGTTTTGCTCTATCGTCAATACAGTAACACATACAAGTTTCAATTTTGCAGTAATGATAGTGTAAGGTCTACAGTATAACAACAAATAATAAACATTGGCAAAGTGCGAGACGGGCCGAGCCACCATCCTTAATAACCGTATCAGCGCCTTCGGGCCATTATGCAGAGATAAACAGTAACACGTTAGCTTGTTTACTTGTTTTTGTTATTTTAATACCCTTTCTTTAAATGACTATCCATTTTTTAGTGTTTGAGATTTATTAATAATATTCCAATAGCGGTTCCTGTAGTACCATGTGGAGTAAGAATGAATAAGTTTAACTACCAGGCTACAATTATAATTTCAGAGATATAGCCCTCTTTATTCACATATTTAGATCTCAATGGTAAAATAAAGTTGCTTTACAAACTAAATAGTGGTTTATTATCAGCATCCATATTTATTCTTTGTAAAACTACAAACGAAACATTATATTGTAGTGAATCAACTAATAAATACATCTTTTTGCAAGCTTTGCAATGTGAGTAGTTAAATTAAAAAAAAGCTTAAGTAATTTTTTACTTGCCCATTGTTTTTCAGATCGCATAAAGGGCACACCGTGTGAACCTATAAGAAGTCCTCAATTCTGTGACGAGATTTAAATAAAGCTAGTTAGTAACTCTTGAGATAAATATATATATTCATATATCTTACGGAGATATAGCACTTTCTAGTTTGACAGCTGTCATTCGAAACGAAGAACTTGATGAGATCTATCACTTCTGTACAGAAACTACTAGTCTAAGATCAATTGGTGTGGAGATATAGCACTTTTTAGTTTGACAGCTGTCTATCGAAACGAAGATCTTGATGAGATCTATCACTTCTGTTAAGAAACCACTAGTCTACGATCAATAGTTTTGGAGATATAGCACATTCTAGGTTGACAGCTGTCATCCGAAACGAAGATTTTGATGAGATCTATCACTGTACAGAAACTACTAGTCTACGATCAATAGTTTTGGAGATATAGAACTTTCTAGTTTGACAGCTGTCACCCGAAACGAAAATCTTGATGAGATTTATAAAGGACATATAAAGAACACTTCTGTAAAGAAACTTCTAGTCTATGATCGATAGTTTTGGAGATAAAGTACTTTCTAGTTTGACAGCTGTCATTCGAAACGAAGATCTTGATGAGATCTATCACTTCTGTAAAGAAACTACTAGTCTATGATCAATAGTTTTGGAGATAAAGGTAGCCATTTTAAAACTATCACTTGGAATTAAGCTTTAAGATTTTGAGTGCAAAACCTTGTTTTCAATTGAACTTGGTTAAAAAGCTTTGGTAAGTATTTATATTCCGTATTAATCTATCAGTCCCTCAGTGCGCAAATCAGGCTCACACTTGACGTTTTTTAACTAGAACAACTTCCATTCTTTTAAAAGTCGGTTAAAAAGGAATAATGTTTAATTCATTATAAAACCTTCACGAAAACCTCATTTGAGAACCTCCGTTTTTAAAGTCGGTTAAAAGTCGGTTTAAAGTTGGTCCAACTGGCCATGCAGTTGTACAACGGCCACTATAAATTTCGGTTTTCCAATGTTCAACTATTTAGTTGGACTATGGGAAAAAAAAATCCTTGTTTGTACAACTAGTTGGACAGAATAGTTGGACACAGGGGAACGACCCTTATAAAGGTAGGCAGTTGACTAACAACTGTGGTAATACAAACAGTTTAAGTTTTTTTTTTTGCGTACTTAGCCATCCACCAAATCTTTTAATTTTTGTTAAGAATACTGCAACGAAAAACACATAGCACATGAGTACCTCTAATCTTAGTCAGAACTAAGTTATAAATTTAGAAAGTCGACAAATGTGTAGTAATTCTTTCAGATTTTAAATATTTTTATTTTTTTAGGTATGGGCTGCCAGTACTTTTCTAAATATGTTTTCCATTTCTTGCCTATTTACTGTGCTAGGCCCCTTGATTATGAGAAGATTAAATTTCAATTTAAAAAGAACCCTAACTCCATGTGTTTTCCTTATTTCATTACAGAGTCCACGTAGTTGCCTTCATCACATCAGCTCTAGGATTGTCACCGATGAAAAAGTAGGTCTAATCTTGATTGCGTAACACTATGTCTACCGGCCGGCATAGTGTTACGGGTACGGGCAACGACTGATTTTACTACTTATCATATTTTTGTACCTTTATAGCCCATAAATGAAAACCGATTCATAAGGAGTAAACCCAAATAATAACTAAGGTCACTCTCGGGCCTTTATCAACCAATTCCTTAATAAAATCTCTAAGTAAAAAATCACGTTACCCTATTGATGGGTTAAAGGATGACAAACCAACTGACACACTTTTGCAACAAAATATTAGTACAAGTGTGGCGACACCCCTAACCTTATTTGCCGACACAGCATCTAGTTCCGCTTCGAAATCGCTTGCCCGTGACACCAGTCACCACCGTAACTATTGTAAATATCGCGACTTGCGACATAAACCCTGTAAAATTCAATTACAATTTCATTTCCTTGCCTTCTTCAAGTAACCCCGTTTTAACACACGCGTTAAATTAGTGACCCCGACTTCGAATACAATTTTTAAAAAGGGGGTCCTTCACCTTCGAATTTAGAGTCAGAAGAAGGGTTAGTGACTTTGCGACGGAAGAATACACAGAATGTTTTCCATGGTGAGCGCAAACAGACGGTGCACTTAAATTTAAGGCCTCCCAAAAAACATTATTTATTTCTATTTTCGTTGTGTAATTGGCCATTTTTAATTGTACCAGTGTTGTGTAATTGGACAATTTTCTTGCGTTTACCGACGCGCACATAATCGTGAAGTAAACTAAAAATGACGCAGTATATGAGAGATCTTGCCAGGGGCAACGTGAACGACACCACACTGAAGATAATGTGGCAGAACCATCTACCAAAATCGGTCAAGGGAGTCCTAGCGGTTATGAAAGACAAGGATCTGAACCAACTCTCGAAAATCCTGGAGGCCCGGTAGAAATAGCGGAAATCACGATTTCTTAGAACTATCCAAGGCACAAGGCCTGGATAACGAGCTTCAAACACTACTGAGCTCGAAAACTTCTGCCCGGATCAAAAAAAATTTCATCCCAGGCCCAAACATTGATATTTATTGCTAGGTTTCGCGTAATACGTTAGACCTTACCTCCTAGAACCTTTCAGAAGGACAGCTTTCACTGTCGTACACAACCTGGCCATCCAGGCATCCGCACATTGCGTAGGATAATGGCAGACAGATACTTCTGGCCTAGGATAAATGTAGATGTAGAAAAATTTGCCAAAAGTCTAAGGTACACCGACATACTGTGTTAAAATTAGGTACTTTCCCTCTTTTAACATGTCCACGTAGACATAGCTGGGCCATTACCAACGTCACCGGATGGCTATAGATATTGCGTTACAATGGTCGATCGCATCACGGGGTGGCCAGAGGCATACCCCATCAAAGATATTTTTGCAAAAACTGTTGCAAAAATCGTGTAGGCTTATAGGCTGGGTCACACGCTTTGGTTGCCCGGTTAGGATCACAATAGATCAAGGCACGCAATTTGAAAGTTCACTTTTCAGAGAGCTTATGGCCTAAGGTTGTAAGGTCGGTTTCAAACGAATCAAACCATGCCGTTTAAAACCAAAATTTTGGTTTTAATGGTTAGAAACAGTGTTTTTTTTATATGAACTCAGAATACATTACACTATCGAATTCGCCATGCAACGGAGTACCAAACTGTGTATTTTCATGTTTTTTTGATTTTTTACTAATAATTATTATGAGTGAAAAGTGAAAAGCAATGAAGAAAATGCCGACCCCAGGAGGGACTCGAACCAGCACCTCCCGATTACCGGTCAGGCGTGTTAAACATTTCACTACCGGAGCTTATTAATCTCTTAATATGTGGCCGCGCTGCCCTTGCGCTAAAGTATAATATATGCCTATAGTTAGGAAGTTATGAGTGATGCCCCTGGTGTTGCAAGCGTCCATAGGCTATGGTGACCGCTTACCATCAGGCGGACCGTAGGCTTGTTTGCCACCTTATTGGTATATAAAAAGAAAGTTAAATATTTTTTCGTATGAAGTGCGAAGAGAACAATTATTTAAAGGAACCAATAATATAACAAGTAGTAATAATCTTTTTTACTTGTAAATATTTTATTAAATACAAATAAAACCATTCAAGTAACTAGCTTGTAAAATATTGTACGTTATTTTATGCCTTTACAATTCTAAATAGACTCTCTTCTGTCTCCGCAGTCGGGTATTACACCGTTTAAAACGGTGGCTTTCGGGTTTTAAACGGTGCGTTTCGGTTTTATACGTTTTAAACTGGTTTTTTTACAACTATAATCCTAGGTAATTCAGCAGTGGAAAGGTTTCACTGCAGTCTTAAGCAGCCCGTATGGCAAGGCTGCAAGCATTCAAGTCACACATCGTCTTGGGTAGAGCAACTGCCCACTGTCTTGTACGCTCTAAGGTCAGTCCTAAAATATGATAATCAAGTAAGCGCAGCTGGAATGACATACGGACAGACATTACGATTGCCAGGCGAATTTTACGACAGTTTAAGTAAGAATGTAGGTGAATCAGACGAATTCTTACTCGAACCTTCCAATCTTCTCCTCTTATATTTTGTTCCTTTACTACACACATTGTAACTAGTACAATCGAAGTTTTATTGGAGTTGCTTGAGTGTGTCATGCTCTCTCAAAGTGTCTCTGCGGTGGTGGCGTGTGTGTCGGGTCGTTACGTTCCCTAAAACATGGTTGAGCGAAGCGATGGCTGATTCATGTGTCATACTCGTGAACGGGTGCCGCCTGTGGAGGCTGGTCTGCTCTTGCAAACTTCTTTGTATTCTTAGTATTTAGTCTTACTTTTTTGTTTTGTTTATTAATACTGTAAGACATTGATTATTCCTTAGTGATGAATACATAAACTGTCTTTTGTTTATATTAGATACTTTTTTATGTTGTGCTTGTGCTTTATATTTCATGTTTTTTTATGTTTGTAATGGAAAGTGTCCTTTTATGATAGGGAGGACATTTTCCAATATTTTAATTGGACGCTGTAAGAGAAAGGGAGAAAAGAAATGCCCTTGCTGAGTTTCTTGCCGGTTCTTCTCAGTACAAGGTCTCCCGCCCTGTAGACTTACAAACCGATGGCGTAGTGACATTCATAAGTGCTCAATTATTGTAGCCTAAACTGAATAAATTAAATTGAATTTGAATTTGAATTTATGCCAAACTATAGGAAATCTCAAACCCAAACACACGCGAAACACAGATTCAAGGACAATTTTCGTACATACGGACTAAGACAAATGCACACACGTGTTCCTAAGAACAGATTCCGTAAAGGGATCTTTGCAAGCACCTTACGATGGTCTCTTTAGAGTTATATAAAGGAGAGAAAAAAAAAATTATTAATTTGGGCAACAAGAAACAATTGATTTTCATAGATAGACTGAAACCAGCCTATATTTTCAACGACGTTCCTGTCTCATTCCACAGGGACACAGAATCGAGTTTCCGTAGTAGCAACCGGCTACTATCGAACCACAGCAAGGTTAAACAATGCCGTCAACTCTCAAAACGACACGTGCCGGTCGAACCATAAAACCACCAATACGTTTTAACTTGGAAATTGCTAAAATAAAATTTAAATATAAATTGCAAAAAACTTGAGAATTACGGATTTTCTCGACCATTGTACTCAAAGTAGGTTAAAATAATAATTAGTCTGTAAGTATATAACTAGTTCATAGCTTTTTTAACTCAGCATTTGTTTCGTATATCTTCTTTATATATATATATATATATATGTGTGTGTATGTCACTGTACTCCTCCTAAACGGCTGGACCGATTTGAATGATTTTTTTTGTATGCGTTTGGGTAGATGGCGCTGCAGTCGGATATCATGCAGGACAACGTCTGCCCGGTCAGCTAGTATATCAAATATATACTTATTGTCACACTTTATTTATTTTCGTTTTCAAATAATGTAAAAATCCAAAGCAACGAAAACAGTTTGCAGACCGTTTCGCTGCTCATGACTATAACTGCATTACTACAACCGAACACATATAGCACATTTTAACTTAAAAGTGGCAACCATGCCAAAGGTAGTTTTTTGTTACAAAACATCTTTAATTTAACTTTTGTATAACTTGTTTTTTTCTTTCAGCAGCGACAACCCTGTATGGCGCATACAAGATATGCGCTCAGATTTCTTTATTGTCAATGTTTACTATTTTTTTGTTTGTATATGTAAACCATTTTTTTTGCCTACGATATTTTTTTTATTTTCGTATAGAATGTATTATGAATAAATGCAAACTTCGGAATATTTACTTACTAAAAAATCTCTAGAAATCACTAAATAACCAAATTATAGTAAAATTTTTCTAATTCAACTAAAAGTGCACTATATTTTTGTGATCCAACATCATCCAATAGCTTCTGTTTGAAATTTCAGTGCATTTCGTTCTGTGCATTTTTGAATTCTTAACACTTTTCGAATCAGTAACACATTTTTTTAAAGCTGCAGTCAAGTGGTCAATTTACTTTATGGTGTTTTGCAATAAACAGGGGCAACGTTCCTTCAACTTTAGAGGAGCCTTTATTATCTTTAGATACAGGCAAAAATTTAATTTGTCGGTTTTTAGAAATTAAGTCATATTTTTCTAAATGTTTTTTTGTTTCTCTATGTTTCTTTATGTCACCAATTCTCGCAAATATTTCACAAGAACAAGAACTGCAGAAGGCTTTTTACTATAGGCCGTAACCACATTTTAAACTCTTCTTTAGTTTCCCATTTGGTAGTCACAAACATTTCGATACGATAACTTTCGCGAATAAAGAGGCTAAGCAACTTACTAAAAGCAAACAAGCTAGCTGCAAGAGTATTTGACACTCATTACAACAAAATGTATATGTTACGTTACGTGACGTTACGTTTATATCGAGAAACCAAACAAAGACGTCTTAATTCGTTTTGCTAAGGTGAAAAAAGGATAGTGCTATCATCTTCTATTTAGTCTTTGCTGCTATCTATGACGAGGTATTCACCGACAAGTAATAATTTTTTGAAATTAGTTTCAATAAATATCACTTAAAGTCACCAAATATCCTTTAAGTGATTTTTTTATTCAGAATATCGCTATAGAGCTCCAAAATTCACCAAATAAGGTGAAGCTGGCGTCCAAAAAACTTGGTGTACTCAACAGAGCGAAGCAGTACTTCGGCCCCATATGGAGTACTGCTGCCATCTCTGGGTAGGTGCACCCGGATACCAGCTTGGCCCTTTTGACTCGGTTCAACGACGGGCTGTGAGAATTGTCGACGATTCCAAACTCACTTGCGGTATCGAGCTCTTAAGTCTGAGGAGAGACTTTGCCTCCCTGTGTGTGTTCTACCGCTTGTACAATGGGCTGTGTTCTGAGGAATTGTTCGAAATGATGCCTACGGCTACTTTCTACCATCACCCCTCGCCATCGGCAGGAAATTCATTCTCACACTTTAGAACCTAAATGGTCGCGTACAGTGCCGCGTTCCGCGAACGCTTAAGTTGTGGAATGAGCTCCATGCCAAGGTTTTCTGCAAGGACTACAGTATGGAGTTCTTCAAGAAAGAAGTTATTAGATTTCTGAAGGGTCGGCAACGCGCAAGTGATACCCCTGGTGTTGCAAGCGTCCATAGGCTACGGTGACCGCTTACCATCAGGCGGACCGTAAGCTTGTTTGCCACCTTAGTGGTATTTATAAAAAAAAAAAATCACTGAAGTGGCAACACTGGCGATAACATATAACAATGTCGGCGAGGATGCAACCTGAAACCGCGAACGGAGCGCATTGTCGCGGGCTCAAAGTCAGCCGTGTCGAGACTTTAACCTACTTTATAAAGTGTAATGTTAACTAAAAAACGATTATAGGTAAATTTTTTCATGTATGTAACTATAGTATATTTTTTATTTTTTCAAAAAAAAGTATATATAATATAGTATATAGGGTATTGTGGCGAAATCCCTTTCCTTATTTGCTGATATAGCATCTAGCTCCGCTCCTCGCTGAAATCGCTTGCCCATTACGCTAGTCACCGCCGCGCAGACGTACTGTGTACTAGAGCCTAGCTACTATAAGCCAAACCTGTAACTATTGTAATTATCCTGTGGAATTCAATTACAATTTCACTTTTTTGCTTTCGTCAAGTCGGGGTGTCTTAACGCTTCCATACCTACTAGAAGTCAATTTTCAAGCCACGCCACAAGCGTTAAACAAGTTACCATATAGTAGGTATTTAATAAAATAGGTAATTAGATTAGGTTTTCGTATTTACACATAAAATTCTATATAATAACTTAAGTTTCTAGTTATTCTCCTGCACCCATACCCATAGCAAAAAACTCCTTAGGTTCCTACCTACATAAGGTTCATACTCATACTAGTACATAGGTACTAGTTTGTAAACAAATCTTGAAGTAGATATTGCTTTTGAATTTTTTTAAGCATTATTACATTCATATCAACCAAACATCTTAACTCAAGTCCAATTTTGCAGATTAATTAATAAAAGCTAATGTTCTTGAATGTAAAGTTCCCTTTATGTTCAAAAAGATTACAATTAAAATATTACAAATAAAAATACCAGACCTATGGGAACTTTTCGCAAAATATATAAATCTAATACCTTTAAACGAGCAATTCTTCTATATATGTTTATATATAGATATATAATCTAAATCTCGGAAACGGCTCGAACGATTGTCATGAAATTTAGTATCGGGGGCGATAAATCAATCTAGCTAGGTTTCATTTTTGGAATACGTCGTTTTGTTCGTTTTTTCAGCAAATGATAAATTGAAAAATATGACTCTTCCTGGCATTTATTGGCGAGTAGTAATACTATTATTATTACCGACACTGTATAACCAAAGGTACTTGACCAATATATGGCGTTTTAAAAAAAGGTAACTTATATAATAGCAGAAACCTTAGCCATAATTTTTGATACCTAGTTATGTTGATAGCGGTATATTTCCTGATGATATCAAGCGCGGATCTACGCCTTCTTCTTGGGGGCGAATTTCAACAAGGAAAAAAATCGGTCAAGTGCGGGCCGGAATCGCGCACCGTGGATTCCGTTCCACCATTTACATAATTTACGAACGCAAAAAAAAAACAAAAATGTTTCACGAATCGATCTCCTATTCAATGACTGACCAAGCTCGACGTAGCATAACTTTGAATATCGTTTCCAATAAATAACTTAAAATCTAGAATATTTATACTAGATGGCTCTGATACTGTAATTTATGATGGCCTTAACCCGTCCCACTGCTGGGTGCCATACTGCAAGCATAGAATACGTTTTTAGGGTTCCGTACCTCAAAAGGAAAAAAAGGAATCCCTATAGGATCACTTTGTTGTCCGTCCGTATGTCCGTCTGTCAAGACCATTTTTATCAGGAACGCATAGAGGTATCAAGCTAAAATTTATATTAAATACTCAGGTACTCTGTCCCTTGGAGCTGTGAAATAATCAAACTTCTAAGCCAACGCAATTTAAAGATAGAGCCGTTTATGCCGCAAATTTTCGAAACTCGCAAGGGAATCAATACCTGCAGGGTACTTCCCGTAAACTCAGAATCTTGAAATTTGGTACGAAGCGTTGTCTTATAGCACAGATAAAGGGAAAATTGCGAAAACCGTAAATTTTTAGTTACATCATATACAAAAATACTAATTACAATATACAACAACATATAATAAGTTTACACGGAACCCTCGGTGCGCGAGCCAGACTCGCACGTGGCCGGTTTTACTTGTATCAGGATCCCCTTAAATTTTTATTTTTTGAACTTTTTATTATTTGTTTACTGGCTGAAACGAATTATTTGTTACTTAACTCATTATTACACATATTCTGTGAAAATTTTAGGCATGTAGTACACTACCCCTACTTTGATATAAAAAATAGAGTTCTATAATGGTGGGACAGAAAGACAGTCAGACAGCGTAAGCCTAGTAATATAAAAAGAAAGATATAAAAAATAAATAAAAAAGAAGAAATAAAAAATAAAAACATAACTTGTATGTCACTGTGATATTTATTGGAAGTCTACGTCAGTTAGGCGAAGGACTGGGTGTGTAAGCGTTCAGTAGGGACTGCTTATGTCCAAAAGAGGACTGATGATTGATGATGGTTGATAATTGGTGATGTGACTTACTCGTCTCGCCTCGAACGTGGAACGCGCTTACCCCATGAATAAAATCTTATTTTTGAATCAGACTTCTCTAAGATATTTGAAAAAAAAAAGTTTGTTTTACTTATAATGATAATGTAATGTAAACTTATTGTATGTATTTTATGTATTTTGTTAAAACTCATAGACATATTTCTCATTTTTATCTACTTTTAATTAATTTTAGAGTGAACTAAGGATTATTTTCAGAAAAATAATCAACAATTTAAAACAAATAAAAAAACTCTTCTTCTTCGAGAGAAACTTGATTGACTATTCTTAAAAATGTTAAAATTTTGTTTTTATTTATCTGAAGGAAAACTTCGAACAACACTAAAAAATATTCAATTGACGAAAAACACATTTGTAACACTGCTTGGCAAAACTAATATAAAATACGTGCGTGCCTGTATCAGATACACTCATCTCCCTAATCATTTTGAAAAAGTCAAAGTTAACGCAACCCATCCTAATCTTCCGATTTATTATGCCACACACGATGCCAATTAGTTGGTTCAGATGAATCGTGCTGTGTGCATGACACTTGAATCCGAACGAGATAGTGGTCTGAAGAGCCAAGACTGAGAAGGAATATCCAGTAAGGAGCTCGTATGGTTCTCTATATCTGGTATTCTCGTTTAACAAAATACCAGCCGAGAGAATCCATAGGTCAGAGCAACTTCATGAGCAGCACGATGGTGGGCGTTAAAGTTTCCCAGAATAACTAGATCGGCTATCTGGTCAAATATGGGATTTGCTTTAGAACTTTGTCAGTCGTTAAACTCAGGTGTGTGATGAGTCAAGCTACGTCCGTGTCACCGCTATGAGATCTGTAAAGGCATGCATAGATACGAATCTACGCGCACCCACAATATCGAGAAGTCCCTGTCTTCAAGGCTATGAAGGCGGTGACGGCAGATATCCTCCGGAACATACATACACCGCCATGACACACAAAATTTTGCTCGAGTTTGTAGCCGGAATAATGTAGATATGATAAATCGACCGGGTAGGATATCTGCGTCTCCGTTAGAAAATAGAATAGTCGTCTGTGTAGTCTCCGGATGTTGCAAAAATCTAAATTAAATTTAGATGGAATAGCCGTTAAATGTACACTTTTCCCTTTTTTTTACTTTTTTTCCCGTAAGAAGTTACTTAGACTAAGTTAAAGGGCTAAAGCTCGGCACAGATAGAACGGTTGATGGCGCGGAAGGTAGGGCCCCCTCATACTCTGCCATATTTTGTTGTAGTATCTACATGGGTCCGCTCCGTTTTCCTTCTCTGGCATAAATAATAATTCAGAGACTTTGCACATGTTAGTGGTTTAGCCTTCCAGGGTGGAGAATAAAGTAATCGCTGGATTCGAGAACCTGTTCAACCTGCGGGTTGCCAACGATCAGCCGTTTCACCGGGTCTCCTTGACCGCCACACCAGCAACTGCCAGAGCTAAACTCCAATTCACCGGTAAAATACCTATTTTGCACCTGCAATTTACATCTGGGCGACTTGCGAGCTCTTCCTCCGGGATTTGTGCTTTCTAGTTAGTTGCTTGCTGAAGTTAGTGAAGGAAACTTTTGCCAGTCGTCGTTACCACCACTGCAAACGATCGATGGTTACTTGGAACATATTGCTAAAGAGAAAGCTGATCTACTGGGCAGTACGAAGGCACTGTACCACCTACTACATCATGCCGAAAATCTCCATAACTCAGCGGGTGGTACGGTGGGCGTTGCTTTTGCTAGTCTTGGCGCTTTCCTATCACACTAGACAATTTCCGTCTTCTTGGAAGACTGCGAGTGTGCACCCGGTGCCCAAAAAAGGCGATAGATCAGATTCATCAAATTACAGACCTATCGCTATTAATTGGTCCCTTTCAACTCGGTTCAATGACAGACTGTGAGAATCGTCAACGATCCCAAACTCGCAAGCCGTATCGAACTCTTAAGTCTGAGGAGAGACTTTGCCTTCCTGTGTGTTTTCTATCACTTGTATAATGGGATTCGTTCTGAGGAATTATTCGAAATGATACCAACGGCTGCTTTCTACCATCCAAATACCAAAGAAGTTATTTCATTTTTGAAGGGTCGGCAACGCACGAGTGATGTCCCATGTGTTGCAAGCGTCCATAGACTGCGGTAATCGCTTACCATCAGGCGGACCGCAAGCTTGATTGCCACCTTGTTGGTATAAAGAAAGTTATGTTTATAGGTTAATTTGAAAACTTGACACTTAAAATTATTATGTTACTGCAAAAATATCAAGTCAATTTACAATATTTGTTAATTATTTGCAGCATTTTATTTTAATCAAACATGACATTACTTACTGATACTGCATTTTTAGATAACTATTCTACAACTTTTTCTGCCTCAATCATTTCTGTTTACTCATACATTTTGCTTCATCAGTTACAGCGTTCTTAACGTCTGGTATTTCAAAATATTTCTGTTGTAAGTAGCCAATAACCTATTGTAGTAACTTTGGATAAAAATTTAATAAAGAAAACTGTAACCTGTTATTAATAAAAGTTTATGTTTCCAAAATTGTGGCATTATCACATTTAGTTTGGAAAATAATATTTTTTTTCCAATTTTGAAAAGTTTTTTCGGCTCTGGTGAACAATTGCAATATATTATTGTTAATATATGTCGATATTATTTTATCTCAGTTGATTTTCACTGTTTTTATTGAATTACTAAAACAAAAGTAGGACGAAACGTTAATTTTCCAAAAAGTTAAGATATTCCAAATAGTTGTATTGTATTGTCGTATTCATAGTTTTATTATTTTGTTTATTTGTTTTAAATTATTGATTATTTGTATTCTTAAGTAATTCTGATTTAATTCTAAAATTAATGAGTTGTCGATACTATGAGAAATATGTCTATGATTTTTGATATAGTACATACAATAAGAACTATAACACATTGTAAGTAAAATAAACTTTTGTTACAATATTTTAGAGTAGTCTGATTTAGAAATAAGATTTTGTTCATGGGGCAAGCACGTCCGACATGATGTAAGGTGCATGGCGAGACGAGTAAGTCACATCACCAATCATCAACTAGACATAGGCGTTCCCTAATGAACGCTTACACACCCAGTCCTTCGCCAACCCGACGCAAACTTCCAATAAATATCACAGTAGCAGATGAGTTTCACATCTAATCTAACATTCTATCCAATATTTGCAATTCCGATATTAGTATCGAAATTCCGATATTGAGATTCAATATCGGAATTTAAAACCTTCCGATATTACATGCCCTAATTAAAATAAGGATGCTCAGAAGAATTAGAACTTAATTATGGACGACCTCGCTAATGACCCGCAACGAACGTCCACCGTGGAACTCGACAGGTGGTATTCGTGGACAGGCGTCCCTCGAGGACTAAAATTGGCCTGAACAAAAAAAATCCTTTTTCATCATAAATGTGATATGAAAAGTATCATGTTGTTTATTTTCAGACGGATTATTTATTTGTCTTAATGCTTGTGTTACGGTCCTAGCGTACCCTTATACAGTATTTGTTTCCTCTATGGGCATACCGTTAATATGAGGGCGCCATTTTATGTTTCAACTTCTATCTCTTTTTAGCGGCATGATGCCGATTACTGAGGGACATTCCGAATACTGTTTTTCATTTTTTATGGTTATGGTGGTTTACCTTTGTTTGCTTTTAACTGTTATTTCTATTAAAGTACCTTACGTGACCAATAAAACTAATGTTAAAAATTATATATGTATATATTTTCACTTACCCAGGTACTTACTTCATTTCAGTAGAACTTTTAGTACCTACAAAAGGTACTATTAATTTATTAAAACTAAATAATTGTATTCATAGAATATGTCAACTATTCTAATTATACTGATCAAAAGTTGTTGTACTGAGGATCAAATTAAAATGTCATAAAGTTTCAATTAAGTGGCATACACATTAAGAAATATTTTAAAACTGTATTTCGAAATCAAGCGGCCATTTTGTTTTACGATGCGGTGTTTCATATTTCCATTTTGTTTCTTTGCAATACAAACTGTCTAAAACATGGATAAAGTAAACTAAAACATATAACTTTGTTTGCTTTTTCAAGTACGGTTTAATTTATTTTCACACTTTTGAGCATCAATTTCTCAGCTTAGGTTCGGAACGTTAAACAAAGAAAATAAAGATCTATGGATTCCTTTATTATATCCTTCTCTTTCTATTTTTTTTCTTTAGTTTGAGAACGAGACAGAATTCTAGAAGCGATATTTCTCAAAATTATGTTTGTGAAATTTATACGTAAAACGTGTAAACCATACCAATGTTGTTACGGAACGACAGTTACAAATTCTTGTTGTGTGCCTAATTTATTGTAAATTGTATTAACAAAATGGTTTGTAAAGCATTAACCGTTATGGTATACCTGCGCGTAACGACATCGCAAGCGCTGACTGCTTTCCGATTTCGATGACCCTAAACAACGGCAAGAATCATGATCGCAAATTTGCCGCTGCTGTTTGCCAATGGTAACCCTACGGCACTATCCAAAATCACGGTCACGGAGTTGGAGAAGTTCATAACGTTTATGGTAACTTGTTCTTGGGGACATGATACGGCTAAGGACATACGCCAACCACCATGGTGGCCAGAAGATGTTGAGTTTTCCCACCCATTTACTAAGCCTTTCTCTGTTTCCAAAGATTGGGAGGTACGCTTGAAGAATTTAGTTAAGAGATGCTATGACTACCATAAGAGTGCTTTTTTATTGGTTTTTTCTGCACAATTGGCTCGATATCCCCGTAAGAGGCTTAGATATGTAGATAACCGAGATCACACAACGTCTCTCTATTACAGACCAAGTGGTCGTTTATTAGTTACTTTCAGGAATGAAAATATTTTCTACGATAGAGGCACACCTATAGACCTAGATGAACCCCAGCTTAAGTCGGCAGACATATATCTGTGTGACAATTGTGACAGCCATTTCGATAATTTAGATATATTGAAAGCACATGAGAGACTATGTAATGATGACAATTTGCCTTCAAGCTCATGCAGCGGGGGTCTGCCTGAATTCCTTTCTGCTTTAAAGTTGCAGCCAGTAATAGAAAAATCTGATAATACTACCAATAGTTATCTTAGTGAAGTACGTCCTCGGAATGTGAGAACTGCAGCTAGTGTTGATAGAGGGCCTCCTTATCCCTTTTCATCACTTGCTTATATGCGTAATTTGAAAAGCAATGTGCAACGTGATACTAGTTACTCAAGAGAGAGAATTGAGAGATACTGCTGTACTTCCACACCATTTAGTAAAATTGTAGTTAGTAAACAGAAAAATCAACAATTTCCTGTTAGATATAGACGTCCTATTGACTATTGGAACAGAAAGCACATATTTCCTGATCAAAGGAACAAAAAAATACTCGGCCTGAATGGTCAACTACTCTGGTTTAAATGTAGACCTATTACAGTTGATGTGGAAAGAATGTCCATGGACAGTATGCAGGAATACATAAATAATCTCCAAAAAGAAAAGGAGAGAAAAGCTGAATTAGTTGGTGATAAGGACATAGTATTTGTTGACGGTCTTGACTGTGATCATCCTTTAGAAGTTGAAATGAAGACACTAGATCCTTTGAAGCGATTAGATACAGATTGTGAAGTGATTGACTTGTGTTCTGATGATGAGACTCCTAGTGTTAATGAGAATTGTGACCCAAAAGTTGGAGTGACATGTGTGATGCGTGGTGGTGCAGTATTACGCCGAACAGCAGCAACTCCTAATGCATTGCCTGCTGAGCCATGTGGGGCAAGACAACGGCCTTTTCCCACTGCTATTCTTCAGCCACATCCTGTAATTTTAATTGCACATACACTGAACAACTTACAGACTATATCATTAGAATGATTTCATGTATCAAACAGTAGGTTAAATGCTATTTATTATTCATCTCTAATTAAATAATTTAATGTTTATTGTGTGTTTTATTCCAGATCTGTAAGTCTGTACTACAACTTGAGTACTGTTGCCTGTTGACAAGTTTGAGAAGTAGAACAGGGGATTGGCAAAAGTAATCCATGACATTTATAATTTTTATACAGTTAATTTGAGCAAGTATTTGTTATATTAAATGCATTATTTATTTTCACTACATAATGTTGATATTGGCAAGTATTGGGCTTAACTTCATTTATTCAATAAATAATAGGTTGGTGGTGGCTTAGTGGTCTTGGAGTGTGCCTCACATTCTAAGTGGAGGGCCTTTGAGCCTCAGCATAAACCGATAAGTCTTCTCTGAAATTTCTGAAGTACATTGTTTTCTTCACATTACTGGTGTACTGGCTTCATTAATTTGGTGGCAGAAAAAATAAAAAAATACGGTAAAAAGTAGTATCCACGCCTAAGGTTGAGGGTAGGCTAGGGGGACAATGGGGAGGGGGGGGGATTTAAAGGTGGTTGAAGGGAAGGCAGAGTGTTTATCTTGGCTTATACTAGAGACAATAGATAAACATTTTTGGACATTATATGCAACGCCATCTAGTCCTAAACTAAGCAAAGCTTGTACTATGGATATGTATGTATGTTTGTTTATTGTAAATATTATTATACTAAGAAACAATTGATTTTGGTACAATTTTGGTGGTTGTTTGAATCACTTGTTTGTGTTTTGTTCTTAAGATTTGCGGATCTATTCTAACAGAATTAAACTTCTAAGCTAAGATTTATTAAGTGTTCAGTGTTTGTGTATTGTTTATGTAAGTTACTAACCCTTTTTTAACAGATAATAGTTTAATTTTACAGTCGGAAGGCTTCGGCCTATCCGACTGACAATCATGGCGGATGACAATATCCCTCCTAAGCCTTCTGATCCCATCGATCAGATTATGTCCCAACCCATCCCGATACCAGACGATTCACGGCAAGTTGATAATCGTGCCCAAAAACGCCCATTTGTGCATGCGAATGAAGGTGACGAAAAAAGATTACAAAGCGAAATCGATTCATCTGCTTCAATACAGACAATATATGTTCACCCGAGTCTCCTTGAGGAATCCCGTACATACGATTTAAATGATAAAGGTCCTTATATTGTCCATATATCCCGTGTTGAACCAGACCTAGCTATTAAAATAGGTCATCTTTTGTTCCAAAACAAGGTTCAGAATATTGTTTGAGATGGAATTAAAAGTGCAGGACGTAATAGAGTATCTATAGAGTTTAAATTAGCTAATGATGCTAATGAATTTATTAATGCTTCCTTCATACAAGGTAATAAATACAAAGCTTCCATTCCATCGTACAATATAACTAGAATGGGGTTAGTCCGTGGGATTCCTACAGACTGGTCCATGGATGAACTTATTGAATCATTAGATTTACCAGAGGGCTGCGGTAAGGTTCTCAAAGCTAGATGTCTTAATAGAAAAGTAATTACAGAAGGTAAAGCCTCGTGGGTCCCCACTCAGTCAGTAGTCCTGACCTTTGAGGGTCAGCGTCTACCAAAATGGATTTATTCCTACAATACTTCTCTGATTGTTGAAACTTACCAACTACCAACAATACAGTGCCACAACTGTTGCCGGTTTGGGCACATTAAAACTCAGTGTCGCTCTAAAGCTAGATGTTTCCGCTGTTCACAAAATCATGCTGGTGAATCCTGCCAAGTTTTAGATGATCAATCTACATGCTTACACTGTTCTGGTAAACATTTTGCAACAAATAAATGCTGCCCAGAATTTTCCAGGCAGAAATCTATAAAAATGGTAATGTCAGATGAAAGCATATCATATTTAGATGCTTCTGCCCGCTTTCCACCCTCCCGCCGCCGCCCATATGCAGATGTAACTAAGACTATGTTCTTACCTTCACAGGAAATTCAGACCTATGATCCTTCTATCTCCTCCCAACCCTTCCAATCCCCATCCCCATCTCCAAACACTTCATACAGGAAGACTGTAGTTCGCAATCCTTCCCCTAGAGCTCCTCTTCCCCGTGGGTATGACAGACTAGCCCATCAGCAAATTATACAAGAAATTCCCTTTTCACTCCCTAATGGATCTGCTTTACAAAACCTATCTTTTTTAAATACTACCCCAAATGATTCATTGATTGAACTAGTCCTCTCTCTTATAACCAACATCATCTCAAAATGGGATGATGCATTACCGAACACCGTGGCTGATAAACTGTATGAACTGCTTAAAATTCTCCCCAGTCAAAGAGACAAAGATTCTGCAGTGGAATGCTAAGAGCATCCGCCACAAGAAACACGATCTTATATACTTACTTAATAAGTTCACTCCGGCTGTTGCTGCCATTTCGGAGACATGGTTGGTTCCTGGATCTTATCTCAGGATTTCGGGCTATGCGTGCCTCAGGGATGATAGAACGGATGGCTGGGGTGGTTCTTGCCTACTAATTAATCGTAACTTTCCTTCTTCTCAGATCCCACTTCCTCACCATTCATCAGAATTTAATGTTGTTGCAGCCCAAGTTATGGATATTACATTCGTTTCAATCTACATCCCTCACCCTAGCACAGCTTATATTCCTGATCTACAACAAATAATTTCCTCCTTGCCACAACCTTTTATTATTCTTGGGGACTTTAATGCCCACCATATCTCATGGGGTTCACATTTCTGTGACTCATTTTCTGCCCACCTTATAGATCTTTTTGAGAATTACAACATCTGTGTAATTAATGATGGTTCTCCGACTCGACGGGTTTCACCGACCCAAAACAGTAAATCAGCAGTTGATATTAGTGTTTCTAGCCTTTGCCTAGCTCCCATTCTGCATTGGGAGGTTCTCCATGAGTCATATGGCAGTGATCATTTTCCAATAATTATTACTAAACCTCATTTAGTTTCTCCTTCCCCCTCCCTTAACCCACTTCTTAAATACAAGCTTCAGTATGCAGACTGGCCCCAGTTTTCATTGTATATGGAGAAAAATCTAAAGGAAAATAATTTTGATAATTTTAACAATATCGATGAAGTGTACACAACATTTATCAACTGTCTTATATCTGCTGCGAACTCCCACATTCCATTAAAAAAAACTCCCAGTAAAAACATATCTTCACCTCCATGGTGGGACCCTGAATGCACAGACATGGTAAGACGCCGTAAAGATGCAGAACTTCTATATAATAGATTGATGACTATGGAGAACTACCTAAACTATCGGCAGGTCTCGGCAAGGGCAAAAAAACTTTTTAGTCAAAAAAAAAAACGCAGTTGGACTACATTTTGTGAGTCCTTGTCTCCTAGGTCTCCTCTCGCCTGCTGCCAATGTATGGAAAAAGATAAAAAAATACCGAGGGTCAATGACCCTTAATTCTGGACTATCCCATGATTCTTCCAATTGGTGTGAGAATCTTGCAGATAGGCTATGTCCCCCTTTTGTTCCAGGTGAGAACTGTCTTCCTCAACCTTACCCCTCCCTTAGGACAAATGACATAATGGATGAACCTTTTTCAATGACAGAGTTAAATCGTGTTTTATCAGGTCTTAAGGATTCAACACCTGGTGATGATGGTATCCCATACTCTTTCATCACCCATCTCTCAGAATTTAGTAAAGGAGTTTTATTAAAAATTTTAAATAATATATTTTGTTCTGGTGTTATTCCCGAGATATGGAAATGCCAAATAATCATTCCCATTCTTAAACCTGGATCCGACCCTTCTAAAGCATCCTCGTATAGACCAATAGCACTATCCTCCTGCTTATGCAAAATAATGGAGCATTTGATTAAGAACCGTCTAGAGTGGCTTATGGAATCCAGAGAAGTTCTGGCTAAGTTCCAATTGGGTTTCCGTAAAAGTAAGGGTACCATTGACAGCCTTGGCATTTGACCACAGACATCCGTCTAGCACTATCCGAGGGTAAGCATCTTGTTGGAGTGTTCTTAGATATAGCTTCCGCCTATGACAATGTCCAACTCCCAATACTCAGGCAGAAAATGCATCAGCTGAGCATTCCAGTGAGGTTGGTTCATTTTATTTCTAACCTCTTAATGGGTAGAAATATTAAAATTCACTTGCAAGCTACTTCTCCTCGGAGGACTGTGTGGAAGGGTCTTCCCCAAGGATCTGTGTTAAGCCCACTATTGTACAGTATCTACACCTATGATCTTGATCATGCTGTCACTTCTTTTTGTAATATACTACAGTATGCTGATGATTTGGCACTCTATTATGCATCAGACAACATAATAGATTCCTCACGTAACTTAAATTCTGCTTTATCTTATTTAAAAACTTGGCTAGATGACCATGGACTTACCCTTGCTGTTCCAAAAAGTAAGGTAGTTATTTCCTCCAGAAAAAGATCAAATCCAATAATTGATATTAAAGTTAATGAACAGCTCGTACTAGTAGTTGAGCAAGTAAAATTTCTAGGCCTCATATTAGACTCAAAACTCACAGGTTCCCCACACTTTAATTCTGTGACTGACAAATGCGAGAAAGGAGTTAACATTTTAAGATCCCTGTCAGGTGTGTGGTGGGGCTCTCACCCCTACAGCCAAAAGTTATTATATAATGCCATTGTCCGTAGCCACCTTGACCACGCATCCTTCCTTCTGGAACCTTGTTCTAAGGCATCTCTGGATAAAATAGACAAAATTCAGTCAAAGTGTCTACGTATCATAACTGGTGCTATGAAGTCCTCCCCATTGAATGCCTTACGGGTTGAATGTGTGGATTCTCCACTGGGATTGCGAAGACAATTTTTATCTGACAGATATTTTTTTAAAATTGCCCAATTCTCCTTTCACCCTCTCCCTATCCTTCTCCAATCTCTCTCTGATAAGTTACAATCTAGTTCTTACTGGAACCACAAGGAACCCCCTAGACTTATAAAAAGCTATAAAAAACTAACCCAATTCCCTCACCCAATTGCTCAGTTTCCTAAACAGCCCCTCTACGCCACAGAGTTTGAAGTTTTATTATTTCACCCACAAGTAGTTTTAGATCTTGATATCACTAAGGGCGATCCAGCAGCAAACAACTTATTAACTTCATCTCTTAATAAAAATTATTTCAACTGGTTAACCTTGTTTACGGATGCCTCCAAACTTTCTGAAAACAGCTGTGTTGGTTCAGCTGTTTGGATTCCTAAATTTAAAATTATTCTTAGCTTCAAAAGTCCCCCTCAGACATCTGTTTTTACAGGAGAGGCTATCGCTCTCTTAGAAGCCGTGTTATATATAAAATCTCACCAACTAAATAAATCAATAAGTAGTTCTATCTGATTCAAAAAGCTGTCTCCAAGCTCTACTATGCAACCCTTTTTAAGCTAAATTATTATCGCCTATCATTCTTGAGATAAAAAAAGTATTATATGCATGTCATATCCAAGGTATTGAGGTGGTTCTTGCCTGGGTTCCTGGTCACAGTGTTGTGGAAGGTAATGAGACGGCTGACCAATGGGCTAAAGATGCTGCTCATACAGGACTTTCGACCCACTACAAAATCTTCTCCCTAGACTTGCAATGCCTTGCAAAAAGACAACTTGCAACAGACTGGAACACTTTATGGAGACAGTCGAGAGCAACAAAAGGAAAATATTATGGTCAAATCCAAACATCTATTCCATCAAAACCATGGTTTTTTCATTCACGAAACAGTGATAAATCTGTCACTTCTACCATATGTCGTCTGAGGTTGGGCCATGTGTGTACCCCAGTTTTCTTAACAAAACTTAGAATTAAAGACTCCTCTCTTTGTGAATGTGGTTTGGATGAAGGCTCCCCGGACCATATATTTTTTAGCTGCCCTAAATTCCCAGTTCCTTTGTATGATATCCTTCCAACCAAAATCCCACGCCCTGTAAATATGCAATTCTTGTTATCCCTTGTAAATACGCCATTTATACATCTCCTAACAAAATATATCAAAACATTTAACATTAAACTGTAGTAGTAAGTTGTTTATGAATATATATTTGTCTCTCCCCTAATATATGCCCTTTTCCAATTGTTGTTGTGTGTGTGTGACGTGGATCCTTTGTTTTAGGTGGTGGCAATAAATATAGAACCTCAATTTAAAAGAAAACAATTCTGGTCAATCAATTATATACAGTGATTCTCTCACCACGTTGACATTGGCGAAATACTGTGCCTTTAAAGCACAATAAAGGCCACAAAGCGAAAATAATAATAAGAAAAAATTGTTCATCATATAAATGATTTTGTTGTGTGGGGATTGCACCCACATCCCTCAATTAAGCAGTCAGGTCATTACCCACTGAGTCACGCAGTGAGTTTGTTGTATTAATTGTAATTGAATAGTATACTTGTCAGACAATCTCCAGATCTATTAGGCGGATTTTATACATTTTTTTATTGTCTGAAAGCTTCATCTACCTAAATTGTCACAGGTTAAAGGCAATATTTTGGTCTAACAGATTTAGGTTTCCATTAGATATGGGTTTTAACAATTTTTTTTTATAAATTAATTGATATCCGCAATAGAATCAATCACAACCACCTATTAAAATTGTTATTAAAATCACCTAATAAATAATTGATTCTTATTAATTAATCTGTATTCATAAAAATAAATATGATTTAGGTGTGCTGTACTCACTATTCAATTACAATTCAACACATTACTCTGACAGGAAAAATTTTAGTCTTTTTACCATAAATACACCTATATTTTATTTTAATGAGTGTGTCAGGGTACTTTTAAATATCATTAGTATCTTGGTCAAAAAGGAAAAGTCATTTACATAGCACCTATCAACCAATTTTTTTTATGTGAGAGTGGTTGGAGAAAGATTGAACAAATACTTAATTTGTTAATTTAACTATCTCAATAATTTCTTTGAATATATTGTTAATTGTTATTGCCAAACATTGGGGGACTAACTTCTTTGTGGGTGCTTCAAAATGAAAAAAATAATGTCGTTAGGGAGTACCTATATTAAGATAAAGTCAGATGATGTAGATAATAGACAATGCACATAAACACAATACAACCCTCATAAAGGAAGCCTATTGAATTTGCACTTCTGAAATTACAAACAAAATCAAAATCACATTTCGCAATGGCTTAAAATGGCTGTCCTAGAAAAGTGCAGGATGCACAAAATGTGTGACAGGAGACCAGGCATAAAGAGAAAAGACAAAGATTTCATAAGGAAGCTTCGAATCTAAACACCTGGAATCACTGCAACTGATAACTTAATATGGAAGTTTACAAAAGCTAGAATAAGCTTCAAACTGCAAAGCCTTCTTTTAAAAGCAATCATGGCTGGGGCCTTTAACTCCATAGGGAAATGTAAATGTAATGGCTGACCCTTAAAAAATCCAATAACTTCTTTCTTGAAGAACCCCATACTGTAGTCCTTAGAGAAAGCCTTGGCAGGGAGCCTATTCCACAACCCAAGTGTTCGCGGAAGGAAGTTTCTCTGAAACCGCACTGTACGCGACCATTTCGGGTCCAGAGTGTGACAATGAATTCCCTGCCGATATGGCGAGCGGTGAGATGGTAGAAAGTAGCCGTGGGAATCATTTCGAACAATTCCTCAGAACACATCCCATTGTACAAGCGGTAGAACACACACAGGGAGGCAAAGTCTCTCCTCAGACTTAAGGGTTCGATACGGCAAGTGAGTGAGCATACACCGATGGGCACTAGCCCAGACTAGCCTAGACATAGCGATGGCGTTCGCTCGGGTCTGGCACCGGGGTCTTCTATCGAAGTTGCCATCTTACGGAGTGCCCGAGGGTTTGTGCAACTGGGTAGCTAACTTTTTGACCAGCAGACGCATACGAACCGTAGTTGACGGTAGTTGCCCTGATAGGATGGACATTAATGCTGGTGTCCCGCAAGGCTCTGTGCTGTCTCCTACGCTGTTTCTACTGCATATTAATGACATGTTGGACATCAGCAACATGCATTGCTATGCAGATGACAGTACTGGAGACGCTTATTACACGGGTCGTGCAAACATTCCTCGTTCCGTTGTGGAGGAAAACCGCGGAGAACTTGTGTCTCAAATCGAGACCACACTGTCCAAGGACTCTGACTGGGGACGGGTAAACTTGGTCCGATTCAACCATACAAAGACACAAAGTCTGCGCGTTCACCGCTAAGAAAATACCTTTCACTGTGGTCCACAATTCCAGTACACTCCCCTCCAAGAGCATTGGGATCCTTGGTGTTGACATCTCCAGCGATGTTCAGTTCCGAGATCATTTGCAAGAGAAGATGAAGCTGGCGTCCAAAAACCTAGGTGTACTCAACAGAGCGAGGCAGTACTTCACGTCGGGGCAGAGGTTGCTGCTTTACAAGTCGCAAGAGTTCGGCCCTATATGGAGTACTGCTACCATCTCTGGGCGGGTGCACCTGGATACCAGCTTGGCCTTTTTGACTCGGTTCAACGACGGGCTGTGAGAATTGTCGACGATCGCAAACTCACTTGCCGTATCGAACCCTTAAGTCGGTGGAGACATGGTAGAGTACATTATCACCAACAACGGTTGTATGGAGCAATTTTGTCTATGAAATTAGGTACTTACTGATCTACAAAGTCATCCTGAAACCAAAACGGATGTATTACATTTAACCCTGGGGAGTGCCTGTAACTTGAACATTTTAAGTGTTTGCAAATGCAAATTATGATCCTCCGAACTATTAGCTGTGGTATACTTCGAGCGTTCACAAATTCACCCGAATCGATTAATTGTGCAATCCACAACGTGTCATCTCCCCGACCGACCTCGGCACGGTCATAAATCTATCGTACTAACGGCCCCAGATGACGATCTCGCTGTCCGGATAGCGAGATTAGTCTCTACGACCTACCCTAATAGGGCCCCTCCCTAACACGACGCCGACGTCCTCGGTTTTGTCGGCGCCCGTAAGGATACACGAGGTATCAAAGAGTGCCAGGGCGCTTCTAGCCCCCATTCAATCGCAACCGCACCCGCGCAACGGGAAACTCCCCTCCTGGCGCTGACTCACCTTCGGGTTCGAGACTTACGCCGGTCGAAGCCACGCCCTCGAGAGCGACAACCCAAGCCGAGGCTCTCGAGGAGCCCTTGAGGCTCCTTCAGAGTCTCGCCCCAAAAATCCCGGTGTAGCAGTAATGGCTGCAACAGCCAACTGCATAGTCAGCTCAGTAGCAAAAAAAAGGGATTACAGAAAGGGATACGGAGATACACGATCACTTAGAAATCACTACAGTAAAAGAGAAAAACCAAAATGTGACCTTGAGATATTGCGAGATGTACAGTCATTTGCTAAAGTCCATGCATAGTGTAAAGGTTAAAATTGCGTGAAGCTATTCTGTGACTCTCGCACTCACACATTAACATTATCAGAACTGTCAATAATATTAACCTTAAATCGACGAAATTAGGTTTAGTTTTCTTTATACTAACCAGTTTATTTAAACCGTTCTTATATCTTTTGTTTTCTTAACCTAACAATTAATTAGGTGTAAACTGCAGTGTTGTTCTCCATAAGTATTGTTTATTTCGCATTAAATTTTATCTGCCCCGTGGTGTGATCCATAGACGCTGCGACTTAAACCGGTGAGCCTATGGTTCGAATCACGCAACTTCCGTATTGAGTATTTTTGTTAGGAATTACTTTTTTTTTATGTTTTGACATCTAGTTCTCTCTGAAAAGGAGGAATTGGTATGAGAATTTTTTGTTTTGTTTGCAAGAATTAAAACACATGCAATTTAATAAAAATGGTTTTTATTACAATTTTATAAATAATGTTTTTGATAAATGTCTCTTTTTTCTATATATATATTTCCTATGGTTATAGACGACTTTATCCCATGGTGTAAAGTAATCTAAATTGGTTCCGAATTATCTTCTAACGTTGTATAGTCCTTGAGCATATTCAAAAACTTTCAATTACATCCTACAATGAATAGTCATCTAGATTATAAATTATTATTAAGATCGACATTTGTACTGATTTTGTGAATGCTGTTTTGTGTTATTGTATGTGCAATAGAGTGTGACGTATAAGTCATCTTTGGTATTATTATTATTATTCATTACGTCATAAGTCATGTAGCAAAAAATAAAAATAAACTGCATTTAATAATTCTATCGATTAAGAGTGTTTGTAAAAACCCTATTTTTGAATAACGACTTGTTGCCTTTTGAAATCTTATTTTTTAACTCTTTAGGGCAAGAAGTTTATATATAGATGACACTGGAGAGTGCACTACGAACAAATAGTTGAAGCCAATTTTTTGACCTTTTTGACCTTTCTGAGTGGGTTGTCGGTTACCAACATTTGGGATAATTTCCCTTATTAATAACTATGCTACTTAACCTGACATCACGCACGTAATAAACACATGCATTTCGAAATTAACTTACCCGGACAAACTAATATTAGAAATAATAAGACCCATTTATGAAAATGGCAGTCTCAGCGACATAAATAACTACAAGCCATTAACCATAATGTCATGTATTGATAAAATAATTAAGAGGTATTTCGATGACGAAATAAATAAATATTTAATAGCTAACAATATTATCAATGAAAAACAGTACGGTTTTTAGAAATAATTGAGTACCTCTGAACTTTTAAACGTGTTAAGTTATATACCTAAACAAATACTTAAATGAGAAAAACTTATTGGCCTAAGTTTACTCATTTGAATATTTTATGTTTTTTTGTTTGATAAATAAGGCTTTTGACTGTAAACTGTTCAACTTTTACAATATTGCAGAATGCTTAGATGTAAGTATTTCAATTGCTTTCTAGCCTTTCAGTTTCCATAATATGTATGCATAATATCTTGTTGTAAAAATTAATTAGGGTGGCCAAAAGTTAAAGGAAAATTATGACCCACATAATTTTTGGAAATGATTTTTTTAATACTAAACTTTTCGTTTTAGCCGAAAGACGTCCACTGCTGAACGTAGGCCGCCCCCATATGTCTCCACAACGGCCGGTCCTGAGCTGCCCGCACCCATCCGCTTCTTGCGGCTCTGACCAGATCGTCTGTCCACCTGGCAGAAGGCCGACCTACGCTGCGTCTTCCGATCCGTGGTCGCCACTCGAGAACCTTTCTTCCCCATCGGTTATACTAAAGTATTTAGGCCAAACTATTTGCACAAAATCTTATGCAGAAATAATACGGAAACTAAAACGCTGAGGACCAATTAAAAGACATCTAAGGATTCTGCAATATTGTAAAAGTTCAAAGGAACGTGTTAAGCGTAATATTTTGCACTAAAAAGCATTATTTATCAAAAAAAAAACATGAAATATTCAAATGAGTAATCTTAGACTTACATTTTAAATTATCATTTAAGTAAATTAATGCTTAAAATTAAAAGTCAAAAAATTAGATATTAATTCACACATAGTTTACCTGAAATCCGCCTGCCTGCGTCATACAAAGAACACACCCTCCAAGTTTCAGGTCTCTACGATCAGTTTAGGCTGTGCGATGATCCATCAGTCATTCAGGACAAAGCCTTTTATATGTATAGATTTAGTAGCTAGCTAAACGACCGTGTCAAATGTGTTTCTTTATATATCTAAATACGACATAAAGGAACATAATACATTGTTATTTTGAGTAATTATTGTGTACCTACATTTTAATTTGTTTATCATTTTCTTAATATCTATTTTCTCCTCCCTCCTTTGGGTCACTCCAGACAGCTAGACGGAACTAGACTACCATCCGTGGAGAGACGTATGATCCGAAGTTAGTCCAAAGTAGGTTGCATTTCTTAACTGACTATTTGAGTGTGTAGTGCGTTTATATGTATGTCGTGATACCGCCGTGAACCTGTTGACGCAATTTTGAACTACTGCGGCAGATATCGCAATCATTTTGTAAACGATTCTCAATGAAGTATCTTCATCTTCTGCAGCAGCGCGTACGATGGTCTGAAACAACGGAACCTCCTAAGGTTGGAGACCTTGTCTTAGTGAAGGAGGCCAATATGCCGCCCCTCCATTGGAGAAGGGGTCGTATATTGCAATTGTTCCAGGGCAGAATGGAGTTACTCGAGTTGCCGAAGTTTGGTTGGTAGCTCCGTTCTGAGACGAGCTGTGGCGACCTTGGTTCGTATCCCTGTTGTTTAGGATTCTCCCGTTTAGGAGTCTTAGCCCGATTCGATCTGGCTGGGCCGGGGGATTGTTCGGTACAGATGCGGGGCGGGGACGTCATGTCCTTTCTTTTGGTTCGGCATTGACTGCGCCGGCGTCCGTCCGGCGGGCATTCAGTTCTAAAAATGTGGCGAACGGTTGAGCACGCACCCGCGTCTCACGCATTGTAGTTTTGGTTTGTACGGAAAAAGGCAACGGGCCTCGCTATCATATTTATGGACAAATTAATTTTGACTCGGTATAGCCCAAGGAAGAATTGTACAATTGTTAATAATTTGTGAATTGTGGCAAACAAATTAGGATTTTTGCACCAGCAGCAAAGAGATAGGCTCCTGATTCCGGTTTGAGGCGGTTATGGAAACAACGGAAGCTTGAAGTAGCGCCCCGGGACCTCTGGATTGAGCAAGACGTTGATACCACCGTACAGATAACAATTTCATTTCCTCTAAATTTCATCCTATTTCCCCGTTTAGATTTGCTATGCCCTAAAGTAAATTCCCTCTTACAAGTTAGGCCCCTACTGACGATAGGACAGACGGACTGTCAACAATGCGTCGAGTTCAACGCTTATGGTCAGTACCAAACAAATATTATTCTAACGATTTACCTTACGACAGCTTTTAGTTTTATACGTAACATTAAATTAAATAATTTTAATGATGGCCGTTATTTATATTTTGTTTTAAGGTTTTAATTTGTTAAGTTTATTTAGTTATTTAGTTTATTCATTCACAAGTAACCTTTTTGTTTCTTTCAGAAACATTTTTGTGTTGTTTATACCTATTTATAGGTTTAGGCCAGGACATTATATCTGTGTAATTTGCTAAATCAAGCGTTTTTATAGTCAATAAATATTACTTTATGACGAAGAATTTTTATGAAAATTACATGCAGAAACTTTGTTAATATCTTTTTCTTTTCAAAATAGTTGTAGATAACAGAATTACTAAGTACGCTTAGTTGTAATTTTTCTAATATGTTTGTGAAAAATATATTTACACTTACTCACCTTAATAACAGACTTAAAATATAGGTCGATTCCTACCTACTTCTCGTAAACTAATAAAAATCAAAAACTGAAACAATAATTTACGCAGTTCAAAAGCAACTCGTCACTATGAAGTCATTAGTAATGTGTTAAAATTATTAAACGAAAAAAACAGTATACAGTACAAACATTAAAAGTAATGTTTTCCCTGACCTCAATTAAGAACCCTATTATTAACTAAATAAAGTCTATTATTTTATGTAACATAACGGTTATCATCCTATAATATCAACGCCAACTGCTAACTAAGTTAAAATGTGTCGCAGCAACACAGAATTTTGCGGTCTGCAGCGCGCCGCACTTTTCAGCGTTATAACGTCACACTTGGTGACAACCATTGCAGTTTGTTTCTAACACGCTTGTAAACAACACGTGTCACCCTGGAAGTAGTTTGAAAAAAATTGTTGCCCTATAAAGCAACGCTGTTATGTGTTTCAGCCCTAAAACGAGTTCCGTCTGATAGTTAAATATCCGATATGTTTTAATTTCTGTTTAATTCTTGTTGTTCTTGCAGTCGGCGTTTTTTTTAAATTACATGATGAACGAACTGTCAATAATAGCCAGATGTACCTAGATGTACCACCAAGCGCTGCTCCCGAATTAGACCGTGAATATTGTTATCTATTAATTTAGTAAGTATTAGTATTCAGAATGTTATAATTTAATTTATCTATAATGTTACATGGTTCATAAACTTATAGTTAAACTGGTCTTTAAAAAAAATTGCACTTCAAAGAGTTTTTTCTGAACTAAGTCGCGGACAGATAAACAGAGGGAAACTATAAGAGTTCCTTGATGACTATGGAACCCTTAAAACGGACGTCCCCGAATGTAATATTTCTTTTGCGCTTAAGAAAATTAATCCTATGGATATTAGTACATTTAAAACAATAGAACTTATAAAGACTGTAGACCTTTGAGGGCTTGCTGCGTTAACTATAAACTGTTATTCATGTGAAAGCGCAACCCTTTAGCCTCAATTTTCAACAGTGTTATAGATAATGGAGTATTTCCTGATAAAATGAAACGTAGCAAAGTCATTTCACTTTTTAAATCAGGTTATACAACAAACCCAAATAATTTTTGGCCTAATCTCAATATTACCTATACTTAGTAACTTTTTGATAAAATCAAACTTAATCTTATTAGATGTTAAGCCATTTTAATATTAATAACCTGCTCAGTAGAAAAGTGTTTGGCTTTACGAACTGCCCTTTCGCTACCAATACAGGAGTGACATTATAAAAAAACATATTTGAGGCGTGAGAGGATTCGAATGATGCTGTAGGTGTATTTTGCGCGAGTCGCTTTTGACTGCGTTCAACATCAAAACTTTATTACGTCATACCAAACTATGTCAAAGGCTTGGGAAAAGTTCAAATACCGCAGAGCAGCAGTCATTTTTATTCTCAAAATAATTTATATATACAATTAAAAATCTGTAAATTTGCTCGATTGTGCCATGTCCTTGTCTGAAGCCGAACTGATGATTAGGAATTAATTTCATCCGTTAACAATAGAAATTTGCTAACTCAAATGAATTTGTGTAAAAAACCGGCCAAGTGCGAGTCTGGCTCGCGCACCGATGGTTCCACTTATTATTTGCAGATAGATCTTCCATCATGAGATCATGAGTCTTCTAGGTCAACAGGAATTACCCCATAGTTTTTGTTTTTTTTTGTGTCACAATATGCGATAAAAATTACCGTATTTTGGGCTTATTTTTCTGGGTACTATCTACCTAATACTTAAACTAGTCTTTTAAGACAAATTTTGACTGCTCATAAAGAAAGCTGTAGAAATTCTCCGCATTCACTCTTCTGTGTTAATGTCACTCACACTTACCGTGGTTAGTGATATTTAGGTATAGATTTCAAATATACAAAGACTTTCTTACCTTTTATTATAACAATTATCACTTCTAAGCCCCCAAACATTCTAAAATTACATCTCCAGGAGTAAAATATACATTAAAAATGGAAAAAGAAACCTCAAGTCGATTCCTAAGAAAACATAGATGTATGAAAACGACTTCAAGCTTGTGGGTCCTATCGACATAGGAGTAAACAGGACGACCGGTCATCTTAGTTTTATTACTTCACTTTTCAATGAGAAAAAGTGTATAAAATGTTAAATAATGTCGTATTAGAGATTCGATTTTTTACAATAAGCAACATCGATGAGTAATCGATGTAACGATGCATAGGTACCCACACTACTCTTTTCATTAGTTAACGACGACCCTAATTTTGACTCTGAGCGTGGACCGTGGACCATACTTAACCAAGTTAATGTGCATTAACTAATCATTCATTAGCCCAAAGTTACTGAAGCTTTCTGAGTGCGGCCGATAGTATTTTTTTTTAATTTTTATTTATACCTAAGGCATTCCTAAGGGTAAGGTGGCAAACAAGCATACAGTCCGCCTGATGGTAAGCGGTCACCGTAGCCTATGGACGCTTGTAACACCAGGGGTAAAACTCGCGCGTTGCCAACCCTTCAAAAATCCAATAACTTCTTTCTTGAAGAACCCTTTACTGTAGTCCTTAGAGAAAACCTTGGCAGGGAGCTCATTTCACAACCCAAGCGTTCGCGGGTTTCGGTTCTAAAGTGTGAGAATGAATTTCCTGCCGATGGCGAGCGGTGCAATGGCAGAAAGTAGCCGCGGGCATCATTTCGAACAATTCCTCAGAACACATCCCATTGTACAAGTGGTAGAACACACACAGGGAGTCAAAGTCTCTCCTCAGACTTAAGGGTTCGATAAGCCAAGTGAGTTTGGGATCGTCGACTATTCATTCAATCTTACTCAATCTAATCCGATGTTAAGCCATTTTGATATCAATAACCTGCTCAATAGAAAAGTGTTTGGCTTTACGAAAGGTCGTTTCGCTACCGACATAGGAGTCACACTATAAAAAAAACATATTTAAGGGAGCATTCGAATGATTCTTTTGACTGCGTGCAACATCAAAACCTCATTTAGAAGCTAAATTACTATGGTATTAGAGATAAAGCTTTCGACCTTTTGACCTCTTACATGGGTAATAGAGTTCAAGAAATTGATGGAAACGAGGAAAGATGACGGAGTCAGCAGTCGCTATGGGAGTCCCTCAGGCCTCAATTCTGCATTTCTCTGATCTTGTAAAGTAAGACCTCACGTCAAACTGTGTCAAAGGCTTGGGAAAAGTTTAAATACCGCAGAGCATCGTTATCGTTTTTGTTTTTAAAACAATTTATATACTATCACGGGCGTAGACATAAAATTAAAGGAAAATAGGAGAATATTAAAGATGTGAAAAACTGTAAATATAGTGTATGTACAGGAAAAATCTCCTCGAAGGAATTGGGGGAGTCCTTTTTCGAGCAGTGGGAGAGTATAAACTATAAGCTAAATAAAAAAATAACGTTCTGTTATATCAGGCCACGCAGAAAGTTTTGCGAAAAAAAGTTTTTTTTTGTATTAGGCACTGGCTACTTGTAATTATTTTAAAAAATTTGGTTATTTAAAAGTCAAAATACCATTGTTCGAATTTCGGATTTCCCTCCACATTTTTTTGAGAGCCAAATTAAATTATCGTGTTAAATTTAAAAATGAATCTGCATCGAGAACATTTTCGTGCGATGATTTTCTATGATTTTAAATGTCGCTTTAAACCTGATGAGTCATTTGATCGACTTCAAATGTTTTTTATGGATGAAGGACCTTCAAAAGCAACCATTTACCGTTGGCATAGCGAGTTCAAGCGCGGTCGCCTTACTTTGGGCGATGAACAAAGCAGTGGTCGTCCTACGACGGCTGTCGCGGAAGAAAGTGTGCTGTCAGTAAAAAAAAATTATTCAAGAAAACAGGCGAATTACATACGAAGATATTCAGCACACACTGCAGATTGGTTTGGGAAGTGTTCGTCGTGAGGTGGATAGTTTCGCGCTGTGTGCCGCACAACCTTACCGAAGCTCAGAAGCAGGCCCGTGTGGAGTGGTGCCGTGATATGATGCAAAAATTTGAAGCAGGCTCGTCTCGGCGCGTTTACGACATTGTGACAGGTGACGAATACTAGATTTATCGATACGATCCAGAAGCAAAGCGTCAGTCGACAGTTTGGCTGTTTCAAAACAAACCAACGCCTACGAAAGCGCACGGAAAATTTTGATCGCTTCTTTTTTCACTTTGACAATTCCGTTACGAGACCAAAGCAGCATCAACGCCGAATGGTATACCACAAAATGCCTGCCAGAAGTTTTGTTTGCAATGAGCAACCAGCGACCGAACATCGGGGTCTGTGGGGTACTGCTTCACCATGACAGCGCGCCCGGGCACTCAACGCTCAAAACGACGGACTTCCTGGACAACCACACCGGTCAGAGTCTTGGGTCACCCTCCTTACAGTCCTGGTCTGGCACTGTGTGACTTCTTTTTATTCCCTAAAATGCAAAATCAGTTGAAAGGGATACAGTTTTCATCGCCGGAAGACGCGCTAGCAGCGTCCGAGAAGGCCGTGGAAGAGGTGCCTACGGCGGACTGGAAAAAATATTTCGAAAATTGGTTCAGACGCATGAAACTTTATATACAGGTTGGTGTTAGTTAGTGGTGCTTTTGGTCACACTTATCTAAGCATTCCAAAGCTGATTTTGGAGCAGGGGAAGTGGGAGCCATAGCTGCTTTCCACACTTCAAGTACTGCTTTGACGACAGATGTACTTTTTTCGGGCAGCACTGCCGAATACATACAAAATGCCTCTTCGATTTGACAAACGGCTGTAAAATTTGACGGTAACACACCAGATAGTGCCGATACTACTTTACGGTGTTTTGTAAACCAATTGTTGAATTGTAAGCAATGGTTGAGAAATGGGATGAATAAATTTCTTTTGTAATACGTGGATATATTCGCCGTAGGAATGTTAGAGCGATTCAACTGCCTTCCGACTACACGTGGCATAAGCAGTATACCACCATTTTCTTTGATCAACACCTTTGCTTCTTGATAGAGGTAGATATTGATATAGAAATTTCTGTAACGCACTCTTAAAAAAAGTTAAAAGACAATATGGGTCAAATGAAATTAAAAAAGCTGGTTCAAATAACAAAAAGCGATGGGATGCTATAAAATCCATTTCATACCCCAACAAATCCTATAGTAGTGTCACGGATCTTATTTCTTTAACTGACCCTTCCCAATCTGTCAATCTCATAAACACTTTCTTTGCTAATGCGGGTAAAAATTTGGCTGAAAAGGTTCCGCAACCTACATTTGATTCTAACATACCTTCTGCTAATGACTGCCCAATTCATTCGTTTGTTCTTCTTCCGACAGATGAAGCCGAAATTGAAGCTACCATAGATAGATAGATAAATACTTTATTGAACACCAACATGTTTCCATTTACATAAAGCGAATAAAAGTAGACAAAAGTATACAATTAGGCGGTCTTATCGCTTAAAAGCGATTTCTACCAGACAAGGGCAGAGGATAATAACAAAATTAATCAGAGGTAGGTGAACCAAAATAAAAATTAAATAGTTACAAGTAAAGGAATATCTTAAACTACACTTTAATATCTACATACAATATCAATACATATATACATAAAATAAATACATATAAGTCATATATAAATATTTATAATACAAATAAATATAATTTTATATGCTTTGATACTTACAGTGATCCGTTAATGTCAGTAAAATGAGATTTAACAAGGCGTTTAAAAGTATTAGGAGACTGGGCTTTTCTAATTAATAAGGGCAGAGAATTCCAGAGTTTGATGGCTTGAATAGTAAAAGATTTATAGTAAAAGTTAGTGGAATGAGAAGGTGGTTTTAAAAGGAGTTGAGTGGAGCGACGAAGGTTGGAATTACAACTGCCTATAAATTGGAAATGACCTTTAAGGTATGCAGGCGCTGACGGATTGAATAAAATGCTGTACAGAAGTGTAAGAACATATATATTTTGGCGAATACGGATTGGAGGCCACTTGAGCTCTTGGCGAAAGTAGGAAACACGGTCATATTTGCGAAGTCCAAATATGAAACGTATACATAGATTCTGTAGACGCTCAAGTTTATTTAATTGGTCCTCAGTGAGAAAGTAGCTGGCGTCAGCGCAATCGAGAATCGGATGCAGTAATGTCTGCGCAAGAGGAATTTTAGTGGGAATAGGGAGAAAATTACATAAACGTCTTAACGAACTTACAGTTGCGTATAACTTCAGATTTAATTCTTGTAAATGAGGTGTCCAAGAAAGAGTATGGTCAATAATAATACCAAGATTCTTAACTTTTTCGCTATAGGAGATAATAACACCATCAAGTTGTACTGGGTATAGCTGAGAAAAATTAATTCTTAGTATTAATTTTGAACTTCCGATTATGATTACTTGAGTTTTATCCCTATTTTTGGTAAGTCCATGCCGTTTACTCCATTGTGTTATGTAGTCTAAGTCGGAATTCATATTTTCGATGGCTTTATGAAGATCAGTTAAAGGTGCTTGAGTATAGATTTATAAATCATCTGCATAAAGGTGGTAGGGAGAAGAAATTCCTTGAGATATAGAATTTGTAAAAATAGTGAAAAGAAGTGGAGACAATACACCACCCTGAGGCTCCAGCACGTATATCACA
The DNA here is from genome assembly GCA_946406115.1 of Apoda limacodes. Lineage (NCBI taxonomy): Eukaryota > Metazoa > Arthropoda > Insecta > Lepidoptera > Limacodidae > Apoda > Apoda limacodes. The sequence goes on along the minus strand of OX291553.1, from coordinate 11,973,319 downwards.
CCATGAAGAAAAAGAGTCCTCAACCTGTATTCGTTGCTTGCGGTCATGCAAATAGCTGTGAAACCATTCAATTGCCGCTGGAGATATGTTAATAGAGCGCAGTCTGCCAAGTAAAATATCAAAGTCAATGGTGTTAAAGCGTTGCTAAAATCTAGAAGTGATAGGACAGTAAGTTCAGTAAGATCCATTGCCAATGATATATCTCCAATAACATTGGTGAGTGCAGTAGTCGTACTATGACCAGGACGGAAACCGGATTGGAAAGGATTAAGGAGGCTATTCTTCGTAAGGAACGTACTAAGCTGCTGATGAACAAGACGTTCTAGAAAGTTCTAAGATAGGAAGGGTAATATGGAGATAGGACGGTAGTCAGAGAAAGAATTGGGATTAGACTTTTTTGGTAAAGGAATTATTTTAGCCTGTTTCCACAACTCAGGAAATTTACCAGTCAAAATGGATGAATTAAAGGTGTGGGTAAGGACTGGAGCAATTATGTCAAGGATAGGAATGATCATATTGCGACTAATGCTGTCAGTACCAACTGCACTGGATGCAATAGACAGTACGCTCTTCTTAACATCACAGACGGCAAACTGATTAAAAATAAATGGGGGGTAATCGGGAGTTGGGATCATTGAAAGACGTGTTAGAGTTTGGCTTTTCATACTACCTTCAACATTGGCAGAAGCCGAAAAGTGCTGATTCAGAAGATTGATATCGAATTTATTAGAAGGTGCCGCAGGTCGAGTTTTCCCAACTCCTAATGATTTTAGAAATTTCCAGACTCTAGACATGTCCGCGTTTTCAATTGATCTATGGATGTGCCGCCTTTGCGCATCCCTACATACCTTATTGCAGTGATTTCTAAGTATTTTATAATTTTCTAAATTCTCGTCTGTATAGTGAGCTTTGAGTTTTGCCTTTGCCCTGCATTTTTTTGCCTGCAACAACTTAATTTCCTCTGTAAGCCGTGGGGCTGGTAGGTGTTTGATTCTAACTGATCATAGGTGCGTGTATATCAAATAAAGCCGTAAGATTTGAATTAAAAATTTGGACCTTTTCGTTAACAGTTTGTGCTTCACTAATACCAGTCAATATTTAGGGCATCGTTTTGTAAATATTTACACCACTAAATTGCGCTGTAGAAGTATTCTCGATTTCGCTTTTGGAGGACGTATTTTGTATGAGAGGTACATAAGATCATGGTATAAGAACGCGTCGGCAGTGTATTGCCCGTGTTTATACACATGATCTGAAGAAGAAACCATAATAAGGTCTAGGAGAGACGGCGTGCAGTTCGGAAAGATATGAGTAGCATCAAGAGGTAGAATTTGCATGTTACAAGCATTGACGACAGAATGGAGATGAAGGGAGCGATTATCGTTTTTGATAAGACAAGTGTTGAAATCACAATGATAGAATTATTATACAGAGAGGTAAAAGTTTCTAAAAGATTTTCGAACGACGCAAAGTAATTTATTTGGAGGGAAGGACTGTAGAATACAACTAGAAGAATTTTAAGTGAGAAAGGGAAAGATCTATTTAAATGTGTTCCGCAGCATCAGAAGGTGGAGGATGGTTTGACATGCTAAGAACCTGGTATGGAATATGTGATCTTAGATATATGGCAACTCCACCACCCGTTCTGCCTACGCAATCGTTCCGAATTAAGCGGAAACCAGGCAAAGAGTATGAAGTAGAAGGAAGAGAGGGTTTAAGCCAGGGTTTAGAAACAAGTATTGCATGAAGCTTTTGCAATCAAATGACGCCAGCATATCAGGATAATAAGCCGGAATACTTTGGGCATTTATATGAATGGTATTAAAGTTTTTCTCTAGGTCAGAAAAACAAGAAACAAGGGATTTGCTAAGAGGTAATGAAGTGCTGTGGAAACTATCGTCCAACCCGTCAGAAGAAAGACATGTTTGGTAATCATCATCATCAATATCACTATTAGTATTATGTATCATAGCAGATAAATAATAACTATAATAATAAATATAATAAGAAATATAAAATATTAATATCTATAAGAATTAATATACAACAAAAAACAAAACTTACATAACTAAAAAAATGATTGCACTGTTGGACGGGATAATATATCTTCAACTTTTCTTAAAGGATATAAAAACAAAATAGTTGGCCCCATAACGTACATCATTAATTTGGCATTCTCAACAGGAGTCTTTCCTCAGACTTTCCCTAATACCCTATTCACAAAATTGGAGATCGAGACTGTGTCAACAACTATAGGCCCATCTCTATCCTTCCGACCCTATCAAAATAATAGAAAAGCTACTTAACTCAAGACTTACCAAATACCTCGAAGTTAACAACTTGTTATCACCATCTCAATTTGGGTTTCGACAAGGTAAAAGTCAACAAACGACGCGGTACATGAACTAACTTATTTTGAAGTAGATAGTTTGGATAAAAACCTTAAACCCTTTGCTATTTTCTTAGACCTTGCTAAGGCATTTGACACGGTCTCGATCCCATTATTAATTAAAAAACTTGAACATCTCGGAATCAAAGGATTACAACTGAAACTTTTTACTGATTACCTATCAAATCGATTCTAGTGCGTCAAGATCAGCAACTGGACTAGTGATGAGCTTCCTGCTCTCTACTCCTCTCTATTACCTGTCCCTCAGGGTTCAATACTAGGCCCAACCCTGTTTCTTATTTACATTAACGACGTTAATACCGATGATTATTAGATGACTTTTGCCGATGATACCGTCCTATTAATTAGTACCCAATCTTGGCAAGATAGTTTCGAAATGGCTCTAAATGAATTTAACAAAGTTACTAAATGGTTGTATACTGATAACTGTCTCACATTGAACGCTGTAAAATCCAAAACCTTAGCCTTTTCATTAGTAAATAACACTCAGCCACGGACGTCAATCAATTCGATTATCGCTCACTCTTGTACTCTCTTAAATACCAGCAAATGTGCTTGCCCTATTCTAGAGAGTGTAAATAACATAAAATACTTGGGCGTTACCCTAGACCATAGACTAAGCTTTCAGCCACACGTAGATTTACTTTCGGCTAGAGTTTGTAAACTTATATACATATTTAGCACTCTTCGACGTGTGGCTAAACCCAAAATCGTTAGATCTGTCTATTTTGCGCTATGTCAATGTATACTTATCTATTGTATTACATCCTGGGGAGGTTCATCCAAAACTGCTATGATAAGGTTGGAGCGTGCTCAAAGAGCTATACTGAAAGTTAGCGCCTTCCTACCATTTTATTATCCTACACACGACCTTTATAAGTGTTACAACTTATTAACAGTACGCCAGTTATTTATACTTTACACTATACTCAAACAACACTCTAATTTAACATTCAACCCTGAGCTACTTACAAACTTACGGCGACGTAAACTCAAAATCTGCACTCCTAGAAATTTCCGCACAAAATTTTTACACAAATTCTTCTTTTTTCTTGGTCCCTTTCTTTTGAATAAGCTAAATTATAATCTAAATATCTACTCACTAACAAAATATGAATGCAAGAATGCTGAATGCTGTCTAAATGGTTGCAAAACCTAAACTATGATGAAACTGAAAAGCTATTACTAATGACATAATAGTGAAATAAATGATATAAAGAACCCAATCACCTTACAATATCTTGTACCTCATCTTAATTATACACCCTCACATACACCCTCACACTCTCTCACACACACACAAAGTCATATACGTTCATTTGCTCGAACATACTCTCAATTCATACTTTCAAAAATTAAATTTTAATAATTAAATATTTACGTTATATTAAGCAACTTCGGTGTATTATTATTACTGCAAATATGTTTTTTGAGTTCTATTAACTTTGTGTACTATTGGTGGTAGAGGTGTTCTGAAATAACAGGTGCAAATCTAGTTCGGACTCTAGAGTCTCACAAAGTAAAATTTTAACTCAGTGTCATTCTATATTGTATTTATCATTTAACTGTTTGAGACTAAATAAACGAAATTATTATATTATATTATAAATAGGTACTCTTCGTCAACTTTATCTCTCAAAAGTTGCAAAGCATCCACGTGACTGAATGCTATTATGAGGTCTGTGTTAATTGCCTGCAGTTGCTTTAATAGCGGCAATGTGTAGCTCATGACTTATTGATAAATCACTAGGGACATAACAAAATTCGAAGATCGCAGAGTGTTAAGCATTTGGACGGCTTGTTGCGATGTTTCTTTATTGTGGCTTGATAACCGAATTCAGGGCCTGTGGAACCGCGGGCAAATTTGACATGGAAATAGTTTGAGTGCCGGGCAAGGGCATAGGCTAATTAAAAATGTCAAGTGTAAGTCAGTTTTATTTCTTTAATTGAAGAATTGCTGTTGAAATCCTACACTGATATCCGAATTTAGCGCGGCTGAAACCGCTGGCGAAAGCTAGTCCTCAATAAATCAGAATCGAAGTGTAGGCAAAATTAAAGGCGTGCGTCGATTTAGTAAATTCGTAGTTTTTTGGGCTTCTCGATGTAATAAAATTCAACATGGATAAAACTACTAGAAATTTGTAAAACAAAATAAACTAAGAATGTTAATAAGTTTCATAATCTTTGGGCACTGCGTTGATTAAAATCTTTTTAATTTAACGTATGGTAATCCAATTTGTTTTGCTATTTTACGACAATCTACCCAAACTTACAGACATGTTAAAACTAACTTTTTAGAGTTCTGTAGCTGAATGACAAAAATGGAACGCTTAAAAATTCGTCATGGCCGTCCATCCATCTATCCATATGACACAGCCTTCGTCGACATTCCATCGTCTTCGATCTGATTTTAATAAAATGTTACACGAAGGTGTCCGCCGTACTGATCAATTATAAAATGTGAGAATTTTTTTTTAGGGGTGGCTCTCCATACATTGAATTCATGGATGAAAAACTTTTATTTTCACACACCTCATCGTATCGTTGGATAGATTTCAAAATGTAATTGATGTTTCTTAATAGGTTTTCTCTTAAGTTTATATTTTGCGAGTTATTGGCTTTCTTTGAAAAAAAAGTGTACCCCGTCTAATTTTTAAACCGCTTATTCTAAAAATTTAAAAAAAAATACGATTATAGGACCTTATAAATCTTTTCAAAGAAAATTAGTTTGAATGAAATCGGTTTATGAGTTTTCTAGAAATTCGAATTAATTCGGATTCTACGGAACTTTAACTTAAAGCCTGTTGTCCGTTTTGATTTGATGCAACTGCAATGCCGAAATATGGGAAACACAACAAACTACATTTTCGATAAGCACCAAATCTAAAGTGGAATAAATATTTTTTTAATAAACCGGCTGGTACCGGCCGTTGAGGACACATGAGGGAGGCCTACGTATAGCAGTGAACAATTTCCGGCTAAGATTATAATAAACATTTTTTTATAATTGTTTTCTTTCTGTTTTAGCACTGTTATTCTTATTCTTTGTTGGCTAGCTTATTTTAAGCGCAACATCCTAAATAAAGCTATCTATTTCTGATTTACATATTCCGTATTATCTTTCGTTGTTAAAACCTATGTATATGCTAAGGTTAGGCAATTATAGCGGGTCAAATTTAGTATTTTAAACAATAATAGATTAGATTTTTAAAGAGTCGGAAACTGGCGAGTAATGCCCCCGGTGTTGCAAGCGTCAGGTGCACCGTAGGCTTGTTTGCCACCTCAGTGGTATATGTCAAAAGATCAGGGTAAAATATTCTTTTGTTCTGTTTTTTCTACATTTATGTGACTCGAGGCGTAGTATCATGATCGCAACTGGCTATTCCTTTTACAATAGACCTCTTAACTCACTGCTCTTTTGTCTTTTTTCATTATTGCAGCGCCTTATAACTTTTGAATAGAGGTGCGGAAAGTCTTTCCTGTAATACTCAACGTATTTAGAAACATTTTCTTGCATAGTTACGCCGAGATTCTGTGGCAGAAGATTTTTGTCCCGTGGGTTTTTTTAACAAATCTCTTTATATACCTACTGTACTCTGGAATGTAAGATCTGCTAAGGAAATCCATAAATATATTTTTGCGGTCTTGGTCAAGAACTATGGCCTACGCCACAAACAACATCAGGATCCTGCTGACCGGAGTTGTAGACCTCCCACGGGCTATCAGCTTCGTTCTGATTCCGGGCAAGCTGTTTCACAATCACCGTTTATTAGGGAAGAAGCAGCAGATCACTTCAAACACTGAGTAGCGCGCTGGCCCCGACCCTATTTAATTTTTACATTGACGACCTGCCCAACCCACTATGAACGCAGCGCTTTCTTTACCCAGATGACCTGGTTCTCGCTGCGCAGTGACGGTCTTTTGAAAAACAGAAGAGACCCTTTCGGAGGCCTTGGAGGACCTCGGTCAATACAAACTGCCTCCAGCCAAACCTGGGCAAGACACAAACTTACGTGTTCTACCTACGTAATAAACTATAAAGCACAGAGAAACCTGCACGTGATGCAGGATGGGGCCGCGATCGAATACTGGCCCTACCTTCGGTACTAGAGATCACGCTGGACAGAACTCTGACGTATAAGACCTACTGTGCTAATACTTAAAATAAAGGTCAGTTCGCGTATCAACCTCCTACGCAAGCTAACATCGGCAGATTGCGAAGCTTTACCGCACACCTTGTGTACTACTGGACTGACAATGTGCTGCTGCTTCTCTGCTAGCGAGTACACCTGTTCAGTCTGGCACGCTGGTCTAATGACCGCCGCCCTAAATGACGCCTGCCAGACCATCACCTACTGGGCAGCATGACATCTAGTTAAAGAGGTTCCTTAAGTCTCTTTACAAGAGCAAATTAAGAAGATATCAGAATAATAATTGAGTTTCCGGATTGTTTGGCTAAAAACCCAAAACACAATCTTCTTACGTTCGAATTAGCTGATTTTTCTTGCTGACTAAATATTCACATTAATTTATTAGCCAATAATAAGAAATAGTATTTGAAATGAGAAAAATAAGATTTTTATCTTTTATTATTAATGTTACAATAAAATAACTTAATTTACTTAAAAAAATATATTTTGGAACGAAATTATATGTTTTCAATATTTTCATTGTTGGATCTATGTACAGAGTTTAAAGGTCTTCGGCTTTCTTCGTCCGATCCATAAATAACTTCTTCATCTGAATCATTGATCATTGAAAAGGCTGGGTTGTCCTTAGTTATAGTACTTTCTGTGAAAAATACAATTTTGTAAACTCACCTATATTTTTGGAAACGTGTAACGATCTAATGTAAGTATTACTAATTTTCTGCGCCTTCAAATTTTTAACAAAATTCATGGTTAATGTATAAAGTTTCACAAGTGTCTATTATTTTTTAAAAAAAAGCTGAATCGGTTTAACTTACCTCTGGGTTTGCCAAGTAACTACCTTAAGCTTTACTCGGCAAACAAACACGCAAAGTTTACTCAATTTAGTCATTTTAATGTTTTATGTTTGTCCGAAAAACTCCTACTTAATGAAAAGTTCTGATTTACACTTTTATTAATACTATACTTTTAGTAATTTAATTCATTGTATATGCTTTTTTGGTTCTCAGATTCTTGATATTATAACCCTTTTAAGGTCATTGTTCCATCAAGGTCGAGGGCGTCCCACGCTTTGCCTTCCGATACAAGGTCTCCACTCTAGGACACTTTTTGCTTCATCAGCTGGCAGTACTTCGACAGACGTACACTGCCACTTCAGATTGCTGAATCTGCGAGCGATGCCTTATTTCGGATTCGATTCCGTAGAAATGTTCCATCGCACAGTTTAACTTTAGATTTAAGTAATTGAATATACTCATAAGATTTAAAATTGTAAAATGAAATAAGTAAAACACACTTATGTAAGTATTTATAAAGTAACGCAACTTACCGTGATGGAAAGATCCTCCTGGAGAGAACAGATAAGCTAATATGTACATCTTAAAATTAAATAATCCATATAGAGCCATGAAAGGTGCTGAAGTGTCATAGTGAACTCTAGGTTGGGAAGCCCAATGGTCTTGCAGTGCTGCAGGGCCCCATCCTTGGACCGCTAGTATAACTGTCAAAAATGTTACTGTACCCACAACCAGCGATAAGCAACGGAGTCTGATATCTGTAAAGGCGATTGATTTTTCATGTAGTCTATATAATGTTCTTTTATACAAGCCGATGTTCGCGGTTATTCTCATGTGGATATACTAATATTCTCTATTTCTTAAGGTACTTTAATGTTTTGTCAAATCCTCGAACTTTTAAATTTTAAGGGCTTCGGAATACCTACAATATTAAAATATATTTCCTTAAATTTAAAGTTCCATCACCATTCGTAAATTATTTAAAACTCAATCAGATCCAGATAAGTAACTCAAATATTCTGACAAAATGCTCAAGACGCGACTGTTATTCGCTGTTGAATAGACATTTTAATACCCGGATGAATCGAAATTTTTGAATTAAAATATTTTCATTAAACTTAAGATCTATATGAAATGTATACATGTCTAATAGCAAGAGATGTTAAAGTCAATTTTTCCATTTTGAAGAATATGGAAATTGATCCGACTAAAAATAAACGTTGAAAATGTTTTTGAAGAATTAACGTTTTGATTATACAGCAGAATTTAAATTTGATAATTAACAACTTACCGAAAAATGGCATATTCCTAAGGTCGCTATAGGCCTTAATTATTAGTACTAATAGATAAAAGAAGTATATTGTAATACCACTAAAAAACATTATCTTCACAACCTGAAACCAATGAAAAACACTTCAAGAAGGGTATATTGTTGTACTTAGAAGCTGGCCTCTGCCAAAGCCACATCCCTAGAGACGTACTACTCCGTTTAAGGTAATAAATAATAAAACACCGTTACTAAAACTTAAAACAATGAAGTTATAAATATTGATAATAGGAAGGAGAGTCATAATATCTAAAATACATACAATTTATTCCTATATTTTGAAGGGCAGGGGACATTAATTTGAATAAAAGCATAACCAGTTACATCAACTTATGATGTTTTCTGGTTAATCGAAAAAAAAAACAAAAGTCTGGAATGCAAGTTAAGAATTTTTTACAGAACCACAATGATTTTGTGGCTTTAATTATATGGTTTATTTGAACTTTGTTGCCAAACTAAGAACCAAATTGATGGTAGCATAATGTTAGTTTTGTGAAAAGTAGATACTTATATATGATTTATAACATGTATTTAATAAATTATGTCGCTAAATGCGGTTTTATGTCTATCCATTCATGATCTATCCTAATGGACAGTTATATTTTTTTTTTTTATTTTCCCTGTTGAAAAAGGTTTCTCATAATCAATGAAACAAACATATACATCCTGGTTTATCTCCTAGTATTTCTGTGTAAATAACTGATAGATAAAAATATAGCTTAATGGTATCTCTTGTGCCTAGTCCATTATGGAGTTCCAACAGCGTGCTCGAGATAAGTCGTAAGTATTACTCGACTCATTAGTGAGTCTGTTCTATATCCATATTTTTAGATAAAGCAACCATTAGGAAGGTAAAAAAACATAATATGTGTCTAGTATTCCAAATAGAATTTTATCATTTACTGAAAAGTTCCGTCCTGATTTATAGACATTTTCGCTTCAGTTGATAGTTATTGGACCGTTGGACCATTCAAATCCATAACAATTAATGTAGGTATATGTTATGCATTGGTTTTAAGTCATACATTATTGCGAAATTTTGTGTAAATTAGTTCACTAGTTGTACCTAAAATCCAGACATCCTTATTCTATTTAAAGCCATGATATTTCGTCCTAACGACCTTTTTTACTTCATAGGTCTTTATATCCTTGTTGAGTTGGGTTGTGTTAGCGCATCGCTCCGGTGTCGGTTAGTGTGCCCAGATCAAAGGAATTGGCCGGCTCACACTGGGAGTGTCGGATTTACGTCGGATTACTGGAAGATTGTATAGTGTAGAAGTACGTTTGCGATCGATCAAGAATTGAAAAGGTTGGAGTCAATTGAAGTTGGTTGGAGTATTGAACTATTGATGGATCATGTAAGGCCGCCCACTCAGGCTACAATTTTTAATTTCAAATCAATTTATCTACCAGCAAATGTGATTTTTGTCTTCAATGTTATATTACTACCGCTTACTTTAAAAACAAATAACATTGAACCTTCAATTTTGACAATATCCACAACTGTTACTATAAACTAAAATCTTTTAAATTAGCATTAAAGCAGATTTAATCGGTAGGTTTTAATATTATAAATGCGGCTCAGCCGGTAAACCGATCTCGGAAAAAATAGCAAGGTGTTAGCTTAAATTTACTGGGCGGACATAGGTTACTTAGAAATCGTCAAGAGAAAGTCGGGTCAGCGTACAGATGTTTACCTAAGAGCGATTTGGGTGAAAGAACATAGATACTTATCAAAATGCCAAGCTTGAGTCGAAAATTATTAAGGGAATAAATAATAATATAAAAGGAAATAAACCCTTAGGGAAGGAAAAATTCAAGTTTCCTGTGTCAAAATATGAAACTCATAAATAACATACAAACTCAGATCTAGATCGAAACATAAATTTGACATATACGGACCCTTAAGTCAATTAAGTATGAATCAGATTATCGCAACGCGAATTTATAAGAAACCGGCAGAACAGCTGAACCGAAAGCGGACAAGGGAACGAAACGGCTACTTTAGAAAACGTCAAGTGCGAGTCGGATTAGTATCGGAACATAAAGACATTGTAATCCTCTCAGTTGACCAAACTGCCGCTGAGTTATCCTGTTTAAAAGTTAAGTACCTTCTTTACCTAGTTTAGAAGTGTTTGCAAACCTCGTGTGGAATTTATGACAGTTTTGAATTTATTATGAAAGAAGTGCTAACAAAACTTAGAGAAGAAAATAGCTACTTTAAGAAAGTGTAGGTAAATCGCTAATCCGACTTGATGAATTAGAACAATTAGTATTGAGAAGGATGTTCTCAAGAAAATGTTTGTACTTTAAAAATAATAAATAGGTATATATGATTCGGATAGGTGCACTGAGGGTTTCGTACTAAAAAAAATCAAAGCAGTTGACCAACCAAATCGTCTTCCGCGCCGGTAGAAGCTAGTATTTGTCATTTTTAATTTTATTAAAAATAAAAAAGTAAAGAGTGAAATTTAAAAACGTAGGTATACTTACAGCATAATTAGGATCCATATTATAGTTGAATGTGGGGTCGAAGAAACCATAGTATTTCTGCCACACTGTAATGACCATAGATGGAGCCCATACAAGGCCTACAACCACTACTTTAAATACATAGAAGGATACAAAACTTCTTTCGTTCTGTAACACAAAAATTAGATAACAATTGGAACAGAGCTTTTTTAGGGTTCTAAATGTAAAAACAGAATCCTTATAGGATCATTTTGATGTCCATCAGTTTTCCATCTAACTTTTTCACAAAAGCTAGAGGTATCAAGCTGAAATAAATATAAAGTTCTAGAGCTACGACGTCACTCGCGCAGAATTTTTTTATTAGTGCCGGGTCAGATAGTAGAGAATGCTGTATGGCAATAAAGTCGGCTCTGTACACTGTTGTTTGTGCGAAGAGAATCATTAAATAAATAAATAAAAATTTAATCCACTCAATGTTATTTTCTATGCCAAACATCCGTTCGCTCCGCTGATTCGTTGCAAAGTGATCAAAATAGTACCTACCTGCGTCGCAGTTCACCTATTCCCACAGGAACTTTTGACTAGTCTAAAACGTGTCCTAGGTGATTATGTGCCAAAAATCAGGCTAGCGCGTAAAAGAAAAGTGCACCACACTATCACAGAAAACCGATGCCTTTGAGAAGTCTTGGTTCAAAAGTAAAATCCTATGTTTTAAATCGTCCCTTTAACAGTCTATGTAGCGCAAATATCAGTTAAATTGATTGGTTCGTTGGTCCGTCTAGGAGTTTGTAAGACAACTTTTATTGACAGGTAGGTAATATTTTATTAAATGTTTGTGTTTTCTGTGTTATCGCGCAATTTTATTGGCCAGTAAATTGAGGTAAGAATTGAACTATCTCATATAGTTTACATATACAGGCATAAAAAGAAAGAAAGTACGAGTAACAAATTTTAAAAAAATGATGGATACCTGTCTTAGTCCATGGTAGAGTGCAAGCCAGGACAACATGACGCAAGCCACAAATGTGGTCTGAAATACCGTGTCCATCAATGGTGCCAAGCAGCCTCCAGACAAGAGCCGTAACGGGAATATAGGATCTGTGCATGAAATGAATCTTGATTCATTACTAGTCGTGGTAGTGCATTACTAGTATTGTACCCGTATCATAAGGTTTATCAGAATAAATAATGTAGGTTTATCCACCCAATACAAAATTTTATCTAAATCGTTAGAGCAGGTTCCAGGAAACTAATCACATATTTATTTATCTATATTATTATTAATATAGAGATGGTGGATTTCTTCAGTTTGTTTATGTGTACTTTTCGAAACCACTAGACCGATTTGAAAAATTCTTTCATTGTAAGAAAGCTATATTATTATATTTAATTATTCCTATAATTGTTATTGTATAACAAGTGTTTTAAATCGTTTATTACTAAAATCTGTGGTTTCTAACTGCAAATAGCCCGTTTCAAAAGGTTGAATACTCGACTGCAAACTTAAAGAGGGTGTTGTGTTTTACAGACAACATTAGCATAACTAAGTATGAAAAACAATGTCGTGTTTATATAATAATAACATCATAATATGTACAAAAACAAGCCAAGTTCGTGTCGTATTGCGAGTATCTGAAAAACAGATTTTGTTATCTATTTATTTTTTTATCATGATACTTTATTATTGTGATCTTTTTGAGATTTTTAGAACACCGTTAAAAAGTACAAGGGGTATGCCAATATTTTTTGGGATCCGCGGATCCACGCTTTGAAGGTGCGGGATCTAGCAGATTAATAAAAGCAGCGGTATCCTGCGGGAATGCGTGATACCGTTTTGCAGGATTGCAATCCCTATATCCAACGATACACTACACAAAGTGGGATGTGAAGTAACAATACTATAGTCACAGATTATATAATACTATACTAGTACTATAGTTAATTCAGTTTATGTGAATGTGGTTTGTATTTATAACTAAAAAAACTGACACTTTGCTGCCCCATGGGATGGATAATTCGATATCGTAATAAACATTAGACTATGATTAAAAAAGTGAAGTTATCAATTGGTTTAACACTACGGTGGTTTTAAACGGACCGATTAAATTATTTTAGCACCAATTTTACACATATACTTATTCCAGATGGTTATATGCTGTGTTTTGTTTTGATCATTTTAAGGATCCGGAAGATATACGGGGATGAATTCGCGACTGACTGCTAGTATTACATATTCTAATTACAACATACAAGAATTACTGGCTTATGTGTATTATTGTATAGATACAAATATACATACAAAATAGGAAAATGGTTAGGTTCGTGACTGACAAGACTATACATCACCACCCGACACTGAGCGGGTGCAGATTATGTAACTCAAACGCATTCGACAAAGATAAAGATTAAACAAAACGGCTGGGTTAGTGACGTAGGCATGTGTCACCGTCCGAAAGAGTTTGTTTTCTTAGACCAAGGCTGAACCACTTAAACCAGGGTAGCACAACAGACAACAGAAAGAGATAGCTGAGTTTTCCAAAACAGCCCAGGGAGATATATCTAAATTCTTTTCCCCAGACGTATTCGAGAAAGTCTATATTAAAAACTACACGGATGTCATTTAGTAGTAGACAAAACAGTTTGTTTTGATCCTGAGTAGGTAAGGTCGTTATGCATAAAACAGCTGTTTGTGTCTCTTAATAGAATACAGGAAAAGAATAAAACACAGGGTCGTCACCACGTCGCCACCAGAGTAGCGTTTTGTAATTGATATGGCCGACAGCCGCGTCACACGCTGCTGTCCCTTGAACTTGACGTCTTCTATATTTATTTTGAATTTATTTCTTCGCTAAGGCTACAAAAGGCGGCATTGTGCGATAAAATCCCGATTTTGAAATCTTCGAAATAGAAATAAAAGCAGCAGCATCATTGAAGAATATGAGTGTTCGTTTTTGATAAAGACAGTTTTGCCTATCGTTGAAGCGTTACTAACAAAACACACACTACGACTTAGACTATTTAAACAAAATAATAACACATACACTACCAAAAACAATGAATATGTATAGGCAGTTTGACAGATTTACACTAAAGCCCCACCTCGAGACGTGGGTATAAAGTTTTATTTTTCGGAGACAAAAGTGACAAAAATAACGAACACGTATACGAACGTATGTCAGTTTGTTACAGATGATACAAAATTTTAGATATTTTTGATACCAATCCTAAGCAAACATTGACAAAAAACAGAATGAACAAAATAATGATTATTTAGCCCAAACAAATAAAAACACCCTTAGTTTAACACATCCACGGAAAATTACGTCATGTATTGGCGCTGGCAAAAAGCGTTGCAGGCGTAATCACGGCCAAGTTCTGTTGCGTATTTTTCGTAAGTGTGGTAGGTTTCGTTATCGTAATAAAAATCCTGCTACACAACAAAAGGAATAATAAATTCTTAAAACAAAATTGCTTAAGTAAGTTACCTAAGTTTGCCTTTAGGACATTTGAATTATATCAATCTTCGAACTATATATAATCTGTTATAATAAGAAACTTTGGTAGGTATTCCTAATGTCTTTGTCTTTTCTTATCGATTTTATCGACAAACGTAGGCTTTGGTTAAAGTATTGGACTAGGAATCCAAAATAAATGATACACATATAAATGAACACATACAAATACAGTGTTTTGACGCCTCAATTTTATATATGGAGAACTGCCGCTGAAGTGTTAAGTAAAAATATTTACCAAAAATGTTTCTGATTTCAAATTATGACGGACAAAAGCTACACTGATAGATCCGTAAGCACTAGTTAAAAGACAATCGAATTTCCCGACTATTGTAGTATTGGTGCACTACGAGCAAAAAATTGGAAAGTAACTGGATATCAGTGTTCAATTCTTCTAACTTCATGCAACTAGGAGTTAACTATTAGTAGCAACACTCGCAGCGAGAAAATGTTTTTTCTTCGTTTTGTGTCCATAAACGATAAGTTGCAGCCGCAGTCAAAAGCTGATATGGAATATTTAAGACTTGATCCGCAGCTGCCGGTACCAAAAAACGACCTTCGGCCTTGCAGAAAAGCTAAAATTCTTAAACACCCTCAAGCCACTTGGACCACATTTTAAATAATAACGATCCTATGGTGTCTAAGTCAAAACGTGAACGCAAATGTTGCATTGAGGTTTAGTAAGAAAGCAACTGCCCGAGCAAAATTCGAATTCAACGGCAGAATTGGTAGGTGGCTGGCAAGAAAGTCGTGCTTTCTGGTCGCTTACTAAAGCAGCTGAACTTTTTCAGCCGTCGTTACAACCAGTGCGAAATACCGATGGTGACTTCGCCCAGAAGGCTTCTAAAAAGAAGGCAGAAGTAGACACTGGGCAGTCTCTGCCTCAAACTCAAATTGGAACGAGGTACATCACCTTTTATACCTTGATATGATAAGACCATGCCAGAAAGCTCCATAACACAGCCAGAGGTCCGGCTTGTGTTATTTTTTCTAATTTCACATTAATTCACAAGTCAAGTGGGCCAGACGGTAATGACGGTATACCATCAGCGGTGTTCAAACAGTGTGCTCCTGTGCTTTCCTTAAACACTCAGATAATAATAAGAACATACCCATTAATTATTTTAATTAATTTAATAAAACTTACCATTATATAGTAGGAGTAGTGGTAGTAAAATACACACCCACTTTTGTTCGATTGCCCAATCGTTGGTTGAATACTTTTTTAGGGAATGAGTAAACCAACACTGAAATATTAAGGTTAAATAAAATAAATATCACAAGGAAATTAAACAGTTTATATTAATCTATGAAGTAGTTTATACTTACGGCTATGGTAAACGTTGTTAATAGAAATATAAATCGAAACCATGTTTCCAATTGCGTGAATGCTGGATTATATGTTTTGAACTGAAACAAAATACCTGATATAAAAAAAAAACATTTCATTAGCAAATAAATTATACGAAGTAAAATAAAATCCTACCTAAATCAAAAAGCAGCCGTTACCGCTCTGAATTCGAGCATGACGAAATTTTGTTGTGCGGTCGGTCGGGCTGTTGCAAGACTATATATAGTACACGGTCTGTTTTCGTTCAACTTCTCGAGCTGTCGACGGTGTCAACTGGTCTAGCGCAGTTAACGCACTAATTTCTACAATTACGTAATCCCAAGAATTACAAAGTGAAATCAATTTAAAGTGAAATTTAAATTGTAAAATATTTAGTTTTTTTTCTGTCTCGAAATCCATATAGACTAAAATAAAGCTTGAAGCAAGCGTGATCTAAAAAATGGGGTTTCTCTTTAGGAGAGTGACACATTTCTTTACGTCACTAACCAGCCATTATGTTATTCGAACGCGTTGAGTTGATTCACATATTGTGCTAGCGCTCGGTGTCGGATTATGAGGTAGTGTCGTTTCAATCATGTGACAATTTTCTTGGGAAGACATTAATATTCGCAGTGCATATGTTATTTATACAGTGGAAGCAAGTAACTGCAGCCGTTGAAGCTGAACGCTCAAGCAGTTGACAACAACTGCCATAGCAGTCGACATTGACGGCTTGAGCAGTTGACAATGACTGCTCGAGTAGTTGAGAAGTACCGCCCAAGCTGCCTGTGTGTGGACAACCCTTGACAAAGAATTGTCTATTACGGAATGTAGTGTGACAACTAAGCGATACGCGCACATTGCTGCATATCATCTTACAGTGTTGCAGCAGTTTTGTATACCATTAAATTCATCCCGTTGTATTTGATACGTACGTACTTACATGCTTATACATATATATTATAGACATCATGAAGGAAGCTCGATCACTTACATAGAATATAATTTCTCTTATACAGTAACGTTTATGAAATTCTTTCAGACCATAAAAATGGACATTCAAGACATAATGTGTATATTCTAAAGCTCCCAAATGTAAAACCATAACTTCTTCACAAATTTGTTTTTTACATTTTAAGTGTTGAGTTCTGGAAATAAAGATTAAAGTTTAAATAACAGACTAAGAATTGATCTTTGGAAAAGGTTTTATATTGAATATTAGACCTGTTTGTGGCAGCACTTTCTGGTATTAGATTGATAGTTGAATGATCACTCAACACTCCATCAACTGATATACTAATTTGGAAGCTTTTGTCAAATATTTCCTCTGGAAAAGAAAAGAGGTGGATAATAAACAGCCAAATATAATGGTCTATAATAAGAATTATTTCTAGTAAAAACACACAGCTTCTAAGATGTATTATCTAGAGATACTCGATTTGGACAGCTACCATTTACTGTTCGCCACGGTTGCTTGACCTAAACCGATTGACACTAGCCATTTAGAGTCAGTGGGAGGTATAAGCATGTAGCCTGGGCATAGCGAAGGCGTTTGATTGGGTCTGGCAACGGGGTCTTCTATCAAAATTACCATGTTACGGGTTTGTGTAAATGAGTGTCAGTAATTTTGCTGTTGTGTCTATTGATGACACACATTGCTATGCAGATGACAGGACCACCCTGTTTGCCATCACTTTGATGGTGTAAAATAAGGCTTACTGTCCACGACAGCTTCATTTGTATCGGTTGCTACATGCAAGCTACAAATGAAGTCAGACGTATTTTGCATTTTAGTTCTATCCACGTAACGGCATACCAGCTACAAGCAAGCTATAAAAATAGGGTAGTTTTTTTTAAGTTTACCATTGCGAAAGCACGGAAAATTTCAAGTGATGAAGTAGATGTGTTTATAGCGTAACGTTTTTATTAGAAGACGACGAATTAGACGTAGAATGTATTGGCTTCATGCACATGTATCGCTTCGATGTCAAAAAAACTTTAAACGTTGATTGTTTGTTGCTACAAGAGAGTTATCAGACGATGATTTAGTATTTTAACCAGTGTACCGAATTATATGAACAATATTGACTGCTGATCGGGAACGCCATTTTAAAAACAAAATTATGTCTATGCGTTGTGCAGTACGCTTGAACTATGAACATCTCGCTCAGGCTGCGTGACGGTTGCTTGATGCGTTGTTGCCGCTCCGTGGAGAGAGCTTCGTTTGTTTGTGTGCTAGCGGCTAGCAACATTGAGATAAGCAAGCGTACACTAAGCGGCAAATGACGAAAGCGTGGTGCGTATGAAGTAACGCTAAGTGGACAGTAAGCGTAATAGTAGCGAAGGAGTTAACAACACGGTCTGTGCAAACACCCTCAGTGCGTTGTGAAAGAAATTAGCTGACAACTTACATCTACAGTTTAGACGATAACTATTATGTAGTGCTTTTTAGGAAACCATTTAGAACTTGAGAAGAACCTAACCTAAATCAGGATTATTTTTACTGGAGACGATAATTGATTATATTTTATATTCCTTTGTAATATGGTGCCGTTGGCAGATCCTAAAAATTAACAACGAAAATGGCCGCCGTACTTTGGAGATCCATCAATTTAATGCCGCAATTAAATGTAGGTAAGTTAAAGAAGAAAAAAGAGTCGGACTCGCGCATCGAGTAGGTACTTCCTATTCCCATTTTACCCCCTAGAAGATAAATTTAGACACTTTTTTCAGTAATATTAAAATAGAGATAAGCATTTGTAAAGAACCACTAGTACCTACCAGTGGATTTGTATTATCTCCCTATCATAGATCTAATTGATGTTACCCTATGTCCCTTAATAGAAGCCAAAACTGAAATTATTTTATACCGGAAAGGTGACTATGATAGTAAGTATTAAGTCATTCTTATCTAAAATCGACTAGGATCTTTTGTTTAAAAATTACCCAATAGACCGCGCGGTTGAAATATTTTATAATTGTATTTATGAAACAATTAATAAATTCATTCCTATAATCAAAAATCGATTCGTTCAAAAAGTAGTTTTCCAGTATGGTATTGCCCGTCTATAATAAGAATAATTTAAAAAAAGGCGAAAGTACATTCCCGTTGGAAACGTTTTGGAAATCCTCGCGACTATGATGAGTTTTCTACTTTGCCAAAAATCCGTAAATAGTGTTATGTTTCATATTTAAAATCTACACAAAATTCTATCAAAATTAACCCACAACGGTTTTGCTCCTTTTTAAAATCACTAAAAGGTGGTTCCAATTACCCTAAATCATTAACACTAGGGCAAGAAACACTTTGCAATGGCACAGATATCGCAGAAGGCTTTAGTAGGTTCTTTAATAGTGTATTTACTCCACCTCAGCCTCATTATGACAAAAAAAACCAGTATGACCACATAATGACAATATTAACAAACTCCATATAACGGTAGATATAATAAAAAAACATTTAAAAAATATTGATACAACAAAAGGCGCCGGTGGTGCTAAAATTCATCCATTATTTATTGTTAAATGTGCTGATGAACTTACTTATCCTTTATTTTTACTAATCGCTAAATCCTTGAATGACAATGTTATTGTATAAATGTTATTCCGATTCATAAAAAAAGATTCTAGAATGAAAATAGAACATTACCGAGGAATTTAGATATAAAATCAATTTAATAAATTATTTGAAAAACTGGTTTATAACGCTATTTATGCTATTAATACATAAAGGCATAAATAACTGAGCACCAGCACGGATATTTAAAAGGCCGCTCAACTAAAACAAACTTAGCTTGCTTTTCTGACATTGTGCTTCCAAGTGTAGCAGTCTGGTCAAGTTAATGTGATCTACACAGACTTTGAAAAAGCTTTTGACTGTGATCACTTCATCTTACTAGCAAAACTGATAATTGAGATCGTTTGCGATGGGTAAAATCCTATCGGACAAATAGATCACAAATCTAAAAAATCTATTCGGGTCACAATGAGGTCAGGCGTGCCGTAAGGATCACATTTAGGGCCATTATTTTATATTGCTTATTTATATGATCTTTCTTAAAATTAACAGTATTTCAGATTGCTTAATCTTAATCTAAATCGCCTACTGGAATATTATTAAGAAAACAGAATAAATATCAATAATTTTCATTCACAAACAAACAATCACCTACAATTTATCCATATACTTTTGATAATACACCTATTAAACGCGTTATTCAAGTCCGTGACCTAGGTCACATGCTGTTAAATAATAAATTTTCACTGTCGGATCATGTTCAAGCTATCGCTAATACTCGTAAAGCTTTTAGAAACTTGGGGTTTGTTCTCCGAACCTGTAAACCTTTTAATGATTTATCATGTATTAAAAGTCTGTATTTTGCCTACGTTCGTAGCAAATTAGGAATACAGTAGTAATATATGGTCACCAATGTATAATACATACTCAGACCAAATTGAACGAATACAACGTATGTTTTTACGTCACTTGAACTATAGAGACAAATACAAAGCAACATCGTACCAAGAATCATAATTTGCTCGCTTCGTATGATAGGAGAATGTTACTTGATATGTCTTTGCTTCACGATATATTATGCGGTCAGATTGTCTTGCTTTACCCCATGAACTTAATTTCTGCGCTACTGTAACTCGCACCCGCTGTACAACATTACTAGCCGTACCTCTTAGTCGCACTAACTATCGTCTAAATTATGTTCTTACCCATATAGCTCGCACATATAACTTCTATAGCACTAATTCCTGTACTATAGCAATAATTAGCCTTGTTGGCAACCCCAATTGTTTCAAGTTGTGTTAGCTGCTATTGAAACTATTGTAGAGCTATACTAGCATATGAAGTTTTAAAATAAGCTGCAGTCAACACTTATGCTAGTTGGGAAGAAATGCAGTAAGTGTTCTTAAACAGTAAATAAATAAATTTTGCAAAATATTTTCCTAATGCTCGCGTACCTATGTTGTAACAAAAACGTCTGTGAAATATATCAAGTCTCTAGACACAAATATTGGTATTCTTAAACAAATTATCATAGGAGGATATAAATTTTTAAAAACGGTGAAACATCAATCAATAGTAATGATAATTTTTAACCTCAAGCCTAATAATATATTTATTAAAGTTTAGAAATGACGGATTTTCTTACAAATTTTTAACGCCATTTTTATTCCGTTAGGGAATAAACCTCAAGGCTAAATACATTTTTTTATGCATTGAGCTTACAAAATGACAAATTTCAATACAAACTTTTAACCCTCATTTAACCCAGGGATGAATTTTGCAAAATCTTTTTTTGCGCTCACTTACCTTATAACATAAAACTTATTGCGAAATTTCAAGCCTGTAGACGCAAAAAATTTGGATTGTCATACAAATTTTCATTTCCTGTTATGCCCCCTAAGGGATAATTTTCCAAAAACGGGGTAGGGAAGTGTATACTTCAGTATTTTTTTTTTTAATTTATAGGACAAATACTATTTTTTTTTGCATTTAGCTTAAAGAATGACAGATTTCTATTCGGATTAAGGGATAAATTTTGTGAAATCCTTTTTTAGTGCTCACTTATGTTATAACGGGAACTTTTATGCAGAACGTCAAATCTCTAGACTTTAAAATAAATTCCCTTTGGGATGCTTTTGTAATATCCGTTCTTAGTGCTCGCCTCCGTTATAAGTGGATACTTGATGCAAAATTTTAAGTCTCTTAAGACTTAAAACAAACAGTCTAAACACAAAAATATCGAAATCCTTTTTAAAATTTTCATTCTCTAATTTACCTTTTAGGGGATGATTATCCCTTATATCTTTAGGCGAAATAATAAGCTTTTTGCATTGAACTTCAAATGTGACGAATTGCCATACTATATAATTAACTATAATTTTAATTAAATATAATTTCAACCCCCAGAGGGTTACATCTCAGGGGGTGAATTTCAAAAAATCCTTTCTCAGTGATCACTTATCTCGGGTAACTCGATTTCACAATTCGGAAGAACTAACTCCAAGGTGATATGCCTTAACTTGTTGTATCTCTCTAAGTTTACAAAATCGAAGACGCCTAAAAGTACCTACAGATTATGCGTGTCACAACTTGTTGTAAATACAGCCGGTCTTAAAGAGAAAATCGAGTTTTAAAAAAATCACTGAAATGTTATAAAAGACCATTGACCGAAGTGTTTCGCTTTTTACTCGCCACCACAACACAATAGTAACACAGTACCAACTACCAAGTCCACGCATTTCAGAATTTGTGAGAAATGCTTTGAAAACTTATGAAGTACTTGTGAAGTCCTCGATACTCTTGGTGAAGTTATAGTGCAACAAACTGACCCAGTGGTCAAAAATCAAAACTATAGTCGCCATATTGGAATGGCGTGAAATTACAACAACACTAGTAGACGTGTCCTAGAGTGCAGACCGCGTATGGGAAGGCGAAGCGTGGGACGCCCTCCAGCCCGGTGGACCGACGACCTTAAAAAGGTGGCTGGTGGTGTCTGGATGTGGAAGGCAGAGGACCGGGAGAAATGGCGCGCCATAGAGGAGGCTTATGTCCAGCAGTGGACCGGTGTGAGCTGATATGATGAACTTACAACGTCACTTGCGACCAAACACCCAAGGTCAGAATGACAGAAAAGTTTGTTGCTCTGTAACTAGTTATTGGTATCAATCAAAGTAAACATATGAAAAGGTTTTATTTAAGAACAAGGAGGTAATAACAAGATTAGGTACCGTATATGTATATATGCATATATATATTAGAGGGTATAAGGATCCTTATTAGGACCGATACTATTCTTACGATAACATACCATCCCTCGACATATTCCGGAAATAGTGGTAAGAAATATATCGGACTACAACTTTACTATTCCTATCGGGAATCGAACCCAGGATACACAATATGTTTGTTCAAAATTTGAAATTATTGTCTATTGACGCAAGCATTCCATGCTTGTAAAACAACGAACAAAAATGCTTCGCTTTATTTTAGTTAATCTTTATGCTTCTATAGTAGTACCTATTGAATTTATAGTAAACTCTGCAATCACTAGGTTAAAATTAAAATCATAGTAAAAAAAAAATAGCAGAAGTGGGATCAATGGGGACTTTTGTAACGGTATACTTGAGGTTTGTACCAATTTTAGCTCTATGCGAATTCTTTGTAACTTATTTCGTCTATTTAGGCTGATGTAATACCTACCTTTAAAAGATTAACAATTCTTTTGTCAGGCAGTGTGTACGCTTTTATAACAAGATCCCACAGACTACCCTGAACTTACCTTTACATCAATTTAAATCTGTAATTAAATGTCATTTGATAAAGGGAGGGTATAACACTGTTGACGAGTATTTAAATGACAAGAATATATCGACTTACCGAAAAAAAAAAATTCTGACATGTTTTGTGTAACATTTATAGATAATAGTTTTTTTTTTGACAAAATTTTATATTTGTTACTTGGCTTATGATTCTACTATTTTTATTTTGACATAATATAATAATTTTACTTCATAACTTAAGTTTTTTTTGTGGTAGTGTTGCCTACTTATTAAATTTTTTATTGTTCTCAATTTTATTTGTATTGTTTTTTTTTAAGTACATAACTACATGTTCTTTTATTTAAAAAATTGACATGTAAAAGCCTTCTTAGGGCCTGATACTGAATAAATAAATAAAAATAAAATAAAAATACCTAGAAAGTATATGTAAAACTTACTGACTAAATAAAAATTCAAATTATTTTATTTAATCGTATACATTTATTTATTATTCTACACAATGCTTTAATACAAAACGTGTTCGTCCACAGAGGGCACGTGAGTCATCTAAAGTGGGTGGTGTATGGTGTGGTGGCTGTGCGTGACTCGTGTCACGTAGGCATGCATACATACACAGTAGTGCCCGCAGAGCAATGCAGTCGCTAATCTTCCATGTAAAGGCAGATTTACGTTGAGTCAGTTACTAACGTCAGGGTCGCGTTTAGTAGAGTTTTGTGATATCTCTTTCTGTATTGCAGAACTATGTATTTGCTATCGTGCTGTTAGTACTAGCCAGGTTAACTCAAGCTGGGTTAATGTAGTACGTATATTGTTATACCATTTGGGTTTATAATTGCGTTCCAGTAGGTACTAACTTGTTTTGCCAGCCCCTACAGCCAAGCTATGTCGGCGGTAGCGATTGAGAAATGTGATTAGGTGTCTGAGGAAATACGCAAGATGCAGATTGTTTGCTATTTCTATCGCCACTGTCACACTTCACTAGAGCCAAAGTCCAGTACGCCAAATCCTGATTCAAAATGTGATAAAAAACGGGATATTGGATTTTTATTTTTCGATGCTGTTGCATTACAACCACCATTATCGCGAGATGACTTGCAGACCTACTTGCGAGTTTGAACAAAGACTAGGCAAATATATCTATCTACGTTCTTTCTTTTTCGTTATATAAAGCCACTACTGGGATCTTATTAAAAGAGGATGAGATTTAAGAGAGCACTGCAAGTACTCGCTCGAATAAGCTGCCCGAATAAATAAAGCAGGGCATAGCGAGTACTTGCTCGAATGAGCGGCCCGAATTGGGAATGTACCTCCACCTTACAGAAAACCGCAGCCACAATAACACTAACATTGAGTAGTGTTGTGTTCCTGGCGGTAAGTAAGGTTGCCAGAGCTCTCTTTGCTGTCATTGCTCGACGTAGACGCGACGTTCCGCGGTCATGGAGACCTGATAAAACGGCTAACCGCTGGCCGCCCGCAGATTGAACGGGTTCCCGAACCCAGGGATTACTTAATCTCCGCCCTGGGACGCTGATCCGCCAGCCTGTGTAAAGTCTCTGAAGTGGTAGTCGTGCCGGAGAAGGAGACCGGAGTAGGGGCCCTTCCGCCCGCCGTGCCAGCAACCGTATCATCTGTGTTGATCTTCGGCATTCAGTACCGCACCTTTTTGTCTTCGAAGCTGTCTGTGCAGTGCATCCTCATCCCTAGTCTTAGTAACACATACAATGTGGTTTTTCGCAATATCAGGGGTATTCACGCAAATCTTAACGCAGTCCACCATCACCTCGAGACTGCGCAGCCGACCATTCTCCTTCTAACGGAGACGCAAATATCCTGCCCGGCCGACACATCATACCTTCATTATCCCGGCTACAAACTCGAGCACAATTTTTTGAGTCGTGCCGGAGTATATATGTTCGTCCGGGAGGATATCTGCTGTCGCCGACTTCATAGCCTTGAAGACAGGGACCTGTCGATATTGTGGGTGCGCGTAGATCACGGCGGCCACACTCGTATCTATGCGTTCCTATACAGGTCTCATAGCGGTGACACATGACGTAACTCGACTCTTCACGCACCTGAGTTTGACGACTGACAAAGTTCTAGAGCAATATCCCACAGCAGAACTAGTTATTTTGGGAGACTTTAACGCCCATCATCGTGAGTGGCTCAGTTCTTGAACCAATAACTATGCAGGGATATCTGCTTATGAATTTGCTCTGACCTATGGATTCTCACAGCTGGTAAAGAGGACCATACGAGCTCCTTACTGGACCTTCTGCTGACTACACGTCCGGACGGAAACTCCGTCTCAGTGGATGCGCCTCTTGGCTCCTCGGACCACTGTCTCGTTCGGACTCAAATGTCATGCACATAACCCGATCCTTCTCGGCCAACTAATTGGCGTCGTGTGTGGCACTATAAGTCGGCAGACTGGGATGGATTGCGAGAATTTTATGCATCGTACCCGTGGAGGCAGCTCTGCTTTAGCTCAGATGATCCTGACGTCTGCGCAGCCGCTGTCACTGAGACAATCCTCGCTGGTATGGAATGTTTCATTCCTAACCTCCGAGTAGCTGCCGGCGTCAAAAAACGACCGTGGTTTAATATGTCTTGCAGAGAAGCTAAAATTCTTAAGCAAACTGCGTATAAGGCTCGGACCACGGCTCGTAATAATAAGCCACGGTCGCTCGACTGGTGACCTTCTAGTGTATCTCACACACCGATGGGCACTAAAGTCAAAGTCAAAATGGTTTATTCAAGTAAGGATTTTACAATTACTTTTGAATCGTCAAAGTTATAAAATATTATTTTTTAAACCCTCCCACCTACCCGCCGGTTCACAATGTTGTTGATTTCTACCGAGAAGAATCCGGCAAGAAACTCGATAGTTACACTGTGTTTAAAACACTATCAATAATACAAATAAACTAAAATACAATTAATGTTTTAAATAAAAAAATTTTAGTCGTACAATTTTATGTTATTTCCATTTTAATTTGGTTTACCTACGCATCCTGTAATTGAGCATCATCAGTCCCAAGGATTTTTATCATTTACATAGTCTGAAATATTGTAGTATGCCTTTTTACAAAGTACCTGCTTAATAAAAGATTTAAATTTACTTATTGATAGATTTTGAATTTTATTGGGAACTTTGTTGTAAAAGTGTATACATTGCCCCATAAAAGAGTTACTTATTTTGTGTAGACGTGTATCATGCACCAACAGCTTATTTTTACTTCTAATATTTACTTTGTGAACGTCACTTTTCTTGCTGAAACTATTAATATTTTTATGTAAATATAAAAGATAATAATGGTAGGAATTTAGGTAGCTTCGAAAGTCTACATTGAACGGAATAAAAGTACTAATTTTGACTTACTAAAAGCTCGCTCACAACTTTAGACCATTTAATTTTTCTATGCTTACAACTTACGATGGATACATCGATTGTAAGCAGAATGGTAATGTGCTACTACAATAATAGGCTACGGTGACCGCTTACCATCATGCGGACCGTAAGCTTGTTTGCCACCTTAATGGTATAAAAAAACAACCGAAAACACGCTTACATCCGCATAATAAATTAAAGTAGCTCTAAATTTTTTGCTGATTTGTAGATTTTAGCACTCGCACGGCAAATATTTTCTTCGTATAACTGTTTCCTGTTAACATCGCAATCATAGATATCTCCAAATAAAAAAAAAATTAAAATATTTTTTCTTTTTTGAACCACCGTCAGTGCCGTAACACAGGGCTCTAGAAGAAATCCAAATGGTAGTTTTATGCAAACGAGTAAACTTTCCACTCATTTCACACATTATTCACGCAAAACGATCCGGCGGTTCCTTACGTGATCGTTCCATTTTTTCTTTAGAGGTAGGTACATTATTCTAAAATTCTAACAGCAGAAAGATGAAAGAAAAAAGCGATTCTAAAAAAGTCGGACCTCACTATCAGTTTCAGTCTTAAAGGAGGTTAAGCTTATCTTCAGGATATTTGTAATCTAGCTTTACTGCTTCGACCCTTGCAGGCTATCTTTTTTTGGTCTTTGATTCTACAACCACCCGGCACGCATTTTTTAAGTTTTCTTTCAGCTCGAGTGAAATAAGCAAATAATACGTAAAGAAATTCAATAGTTCCGTAACACGTGAGTATTACAGTGTTTTTCCGCATGCAGTCTGCATGTACACTAACCAAATTGAGTGAATAATTATCGCAATTCATAAATATCGCTAGATTATCTTTGGTATCTTCGTACGTTTCAGTCGAAAGACGTCCTCTGCTAAACGTAGGCCTCCCATATGTCTCCATAACGGCCGGTCCCATTAGCTTCCAGCGGCTCTAACAATCGTCTGTCCACCTGGTAGGAGGCCATCAAACGCTGCGTCTTGCCATCCGTGGTCGTCACTTGACAATCTTTCTTCCCCATCCGTTATCAGTTCGACCAGCGATGTGGCCTGCAAATTGCCACTTCAGCTTGCTAACCGTTTGAGCTAACTTTTTGGTAACTTTGGTTCTTCGGCGAATTTCCTCGTTTCGTATTTTATCGCGCATGAAACTTTGCAATTGAAGTATTTTGCACGAAAAGATGTTGCGTAGTTTCCCGAACTTGCCTAATTGAACTCGATTTTTCGACCATCTTTGTCAAATTTGGACCTACCTAACTGGACTATTTGCCCTAAGTATGTGTATTCGTCAACAACTTCGAGAGTAGCGTTCCCAATAACAACCAGTATATGAACAACACGGATCTTCGTTTGATTCATATTCATTTTAAGGCCAACCTTTTGGGAAACCCTGCTACGGTCTCCGAGCATCGTGCTTAGGTATTCCAGCGATTCTGCCTTGATCACTATGTCGTCGGCAAAGGTGAATGATGGTAAACACATCCTCCAATGCAGTTGTAAACAGTTTCAGAGAAATAACGTCTCCTTGTTTTCATACCTTTTTGCAGGTGGAATGGTTTCGTGTTCTGGTCTTGTAAACGGACAAACAATTTGTATTGTATTGTGGTTTATCTAAACAAAAAAACTCTTTTACCGGCTCAAAGTATTTCAAAAGTTCTACAATTACCAAAAAACCTTAGGACGCTGCTTAAAAACTATCAAGGACACCCAAAGGACACTCCAGAAACCTAAACATATGCTAGGAAAACAGGAAGGTTGGTAACCCTAGTAAAGCAAAGCAGGTTAACTGGCCAATTATAACTCAATTAACAATTAAAGTAATAATTATTTTTATTTACCATCATTGTTGTTGGTAAGTATTTCCGCTAAGAGCCACAACTGCTGTTTCCTTATCCCTAATGGTGGACTGTGAAGATGGAAGGGTCCTTCGTACATGATGCTGGTGTTGGTCTGCAGGCTCGATGCTGTGATCGAAGTCGTTGAAGTAGGTGATGGACCTGAAATTATCAAGGTTTATGATATCAGGCTATAGTATATGTACCGGTGTCATAAAAGTACACACATTTTGAAACTAGGCGTAAATTTTTTTATAAAGTTTTATTATATTAGTACCTATAAAGTTTTGTGGTATAATATAATATTTGCTGTCAGTGCTCTGCGATTGACAAATTTGCTACATTGGTGCTTTAAAAGTGTGCCAATGCATAACAGAAGGGAGATAAGGAACCGTAGCCTTAAAACGTGACACATTTTTGGAAACTTTTTACCTTCCTACCTTCTCCCAGTGACCACCGGTAGTATATGTCAAGACCAAACGTCTTGTACATAGTTACGTCATGTATAGATATTTTTAATAGTCCCACTCTAATTTCATCGTTATATCCGAAAGTTGTTACAGTAAATGTGCGTCTATGAGTAAAGTTCAAAGTGGGTTTAGTAATCTTTTGAATATACACTTATTCAAAAGTTTACTAAAACCAGTTTGTACTCAGTTATTCACTTCTACTTCTATATATTCTATATCTATATAAACATAAGGTAAAGATCTCCACAGTTGCTAACCATCTGTGTGGATGTAAACAAAAGATAAGAAATGTTTATGAAAGAAAGAAATCATTGTGTCTTTGGCGGCCGACTCCAGTGGGATTTTTAGAAATTCAAATGATTCATTAAAAACAGTTGTAACATCCGAACTCGGCGTTACACCCAAAGTCGCTATAGCCACATGAATTTTGTACTCAAGTATGTTTTAAATTTAAGGGTCTTAGATATACCGTCAAGGGCGGATACAGAACAAAAGTTTAGGGGATCATAAGATCTGAAGGTATTTTTTGAACTTTGAATCTGCAAACGTAAGTTACCCAATCGACCCAGCTCGTGCCGTTTTTGAATAATTAAATATGCAACCCCAAGTAACCCAATAGACCGTGCATTCATTTAATTATATATTCGCCGCGATCGCTCTCCGCTGGATCCGCCCTTAAACAGGTAAGTCGCGTTAGCTAAATGGTCGCTACAACCAAGGTCGTAATAAATGAAATTTTTAGTTTTTTAGATAGATAGTATCTGTGTTGCAAGGTGTGTTAGTATTTTTATATCTGTTACAATTTTATTGTTTGTTTCAAAAAGTGCTGAGCCAGTTTTAATGCGGTTTGTTTCATTACATATATTTTATTTTCAGGCTGCGCCCTACCCAAATATGCAGTTTTCTGCTCGTTTTTAAAATCGATTGCACTGTCCTATTACAAGTTTAAATCATAAATAACAAAAAAAAAAAATAACACATCGCTTTAAAAAATAAGTTACGACCCTTCTGTTTTTCTATTTTTATTCCATAACTCCTTATCAACTAGGAGCGGGTAATGTATTTTTACAAAGAATCTTAAGTAACCACAAAGCTAAACCTTACTGTAATAGATTCCTATAACTTATGTGATATATAATTTGTCATGTCCTTTAAGAAAAACTCTACCTAATTATGTTTTTGTGGGTATACACGATTATTAGTTTTAGTGGCTCTTGAAATTTAGGTCTGGGTACATACCTACGCTGTTACATTTTTAAGTCAATAAAAATGTTTAAATAAAGTAAAAATTTTTCTTTTTTCTTGTGTTCTAGGTAAATATAAATAACAAATATTGGTTTGTATGTAAAAACCTTACCTACCTGCTAGTCCTATGAATACACCCAAACCAAAGCAAGCAAAAAATGCCATAAAAACCATCACGAATTCCCCTTTGTGCATAGAATATATCCGCATTTGGACAGATCTGAAATAAAATTAACGTTATTTTTTATTTTTATCTATCTATTGCGTTGAACTTTATTTTGATAATAGGCCCCTATGTGTTTACCTACCTCTCACATCGATCATGATGGTATGCGGGAGCAATATATTTATTGAATTCACTAAATAAATCACTGAATTGTGATAATGTGTTTCTTATTTTGTAGTTCCATCCAGCGGCTGGCAGATGGTATGAATATCCAACGTTTGCTGACTCCATATCAAACACAAGCTTTGACTCAAAAGGACAAAAATCAATTAAACGTCTTAAGTTAATACAAAATAAGTTGTGGGCCACGAAATACTAGTTTAATGGTAAATGAGTTTAAATAGTAACAAAATATGCGCCCCACATGGATGGAGGACTTGTTTACAAGCAAGCACGCTATTGATTTTTAGGGAAGGGTGTCGTCATACCGACTGCGATATCGCGTAGCGATTTCAAAGGGCTGCGGCCGATCCGGGCGGTCCTATTTCGGAACGTTTTAGTCAGAAGTAGTTTGATCTGTATGAATCCTGTATTTCAATATCTAGATCATTGCATTATATGAATTGAATGAAATCATAAGAAAAATAATTAACCTACTACTAACATAACTCTCCTAGTACCGAGGTATTTTCTTTAATATTATTCTGGCCTTGCAGGTTCTTAACTTTAGAAGGTCCTTGGTCTTAAAAGACCATTGATTCTTTTGCCAGAGAAAATGTTAACTTATTCTGTCAAGACTTGTTTTAGTGTCTTTTTTGTTTAATCAATTTTCAAGTTCAATAAAATTGCTCTCGTGTTCAATTATTGCTCTTAACTCTTTACCCTGACTTTTGAAGGTTTTATGTCGGCCAATTTCAACGCAGGTATATATTATTATTATTAAGATTATAGACGAGCAGCACGAGTTGCTGGTGTGACTATCTCATGTGACGGAAATGTGCTACTCCTTTTCACAACAATGTTGTTCACTTAATATGTCACTCTAGTAATAGGTCCACACACTTAAGTCTTTAAACCAATTGCTTAGTCTTTTTTTAAATGAGTTTTCTGAATTGGCTATAACTACGCTGGCTGGCAATCTGTGTCATGTTTCCACAACACGATTACTCAGGAAATGGTGTGCAAGATTAGAAATTTTTCTTAGTGTCGCAGCACCGCGCGTCCTCGTTTCTTCTGTTACTTTAAAGGAACCACACAGCGTAGCTAGAGGCAAGTCGTCTGCGTAAAGTAAGCGCTGGGTCCCTGGTAGGCTGGGCTACTAGCCATCGATGTATGTGTTGAAGACGCTCGGGGATAGAAAGACCCCGAAGAAGATCATTTTTTTGACGTCAACAGCGGTGCCTTTGAAAGATGGACTTCGAATCGGCGGTTGCGGAGCAGTTCACAGAGAATCCAAATGAAGCCTTTATCTTTAGGTACGTTTGCAACTTTTGTCAGTAGGGTCCTGATGTTGACTGTGTCGTACGTCGCAGTTAGGTCGTTAGTTTAAGTACCTGGCTCGTGCCCAAATTCCCGGGACGGAACCCGGCCAGTTCTCGGATAAGTAATGGTCCACTGCGGGTGTTGTATGTTAAGCAATAACCGCTCGAATACCTTGTATGTGTGTCACAGCAAGGAAATAGGTCTGTAGCTATGGGCTTTTTTTATTTTTCAGGGATTTTATTGCAGTAGCAAAAGTTCAATTAGTGTGAACGGCTAGCTTAGTTCGCAGTTATTGTATGTCCTGAAATTTCAATGCTGGTGTGGTTTGCCGGCAGACGTATCACCAGTGAGTTTGTGAAGAGTGTCTCAAGCTTTTTTACTGTTGTGTGACATGTCAATGCTACCAGTGGTCTTTTCCTAATTTCCCTGACGCGTCTTAGGTAGTTCTTTTTTTATCTCTCTACCTGTCTGTATAGTTTCTTCAGTCCCTTCTGATCGTTTGGGAACTGCGTTCCATAGATATAAAGTTTTGCCGTCACTGTATTTAGACCGGGGATTAGTTTGTCCGACAACCTCTGGATATCGATTGACAAGACACGGGTCGGATGATACAGACAAATTTGTCGTTATTTGAAGCCACTGGTTGTAGAGAACGCAGCTGCTCATCGACGTTTGTCGAAAATTTGTCCCAGTTGGCTTTTGAGAAATTGAAACGTTGTCGGAACGTTGATGGCCTGCACTACAGCCAGCACTAGGCACATTATAGGCCTGTGTTGCATTTGTTATATGGGCTTGCAAATGGATTTTGAGCACTAGATGCTGATGTTTTGACTGACTAAGATGAGGGTAGGGTTGTAGCCAAGCCGCCATAATCCACCATCACGTAACTGTGAAAGATGCCGGTAACTTGGGGTTGTGTAGTAGAGTGATGTCCGTTTTCACCAACGACCCCTAGTGCTAAGATAATCCTTATTAATTTTTAAGGGTCGTAACGATGTTTTCTTTTTCACAAACATTTAGGTAACACTTAAAAAGTTAGGTGAAACTTAAATTTGCGGGCTCAAACAACGACCTCTTAGGCGAGCCCTTATCTAAGTAACAGTTCATTTTCAACTGTAGTTGTTTTTTGTTTGAGTTTTTTTATAATGGATTTGATTGTATAGCCAACTAGCTGTTACCCCGCGGCGTTACCCGCGCTTCTTGCATATTTTAATATCTTAATATTTCTATATATATCCCAAGTAACATTTTAGCGTTAGCTGTAGTAGCCCTTTTTTTCGGTTCTGCTTAAATATTAAAGAGTTAGCGTATAATATTTAAGAGAGTTATAGCGTGTGATAACACCTTTATATCTTCGATTTTAGCGCAAAATTTAGCAGGTAAAGCCTGTATAGACCATTTATAGTGGTTCTATATAACCTTTAGTAGAAGTGTATAACAGGTCTTATAAGATCGTCAGTTTTCCGCTTAAAGCACCTTTATAATGGACTTTTTTAAAACTTTTAGTTATATAAAATATCTATAACGGTGTCAAATAGAACTTGGATCCGTATTTTTATACCGTATTACTCATTTGTAGCGTTTTCGGGGTCAAAAGTAGATAGTAAAAACTTCTAAAGTCATAAAATTACATTAATTTATAAATATTAAAGAAGTGTTACTGTTTATCTACGGCCATTGCAAAATTTTTATCACGAAATGTAAGTATTGTTGATTAACAGTGTTCTTGAAGTGTAATATTAATTACTAGTGCGCTTGCAAGTTTAATGTGATTGTGTATCATGTTTATCGTCTCAATTTTGTCGCGCCTTAGAAAAAATATGATTTTAAGAAAAAAAAAGGGAAACAACTAAAAGTTCTAATAACCTAAAATAGTTTTTAGACATTCATTTTCAAATGTTGGTCAGTTTTAGCGACTGTTTACATAAACTATGTAAAATAATTCGGAAAATTTACGTACCACGTTATTTAAAAGTGATTTTGTATAAATAAATATTTAGTTTTTTTTGACAGAAAGTGATTGAAGATGGCGATATTTATCTTAAAGATGCAGACTTTTCTTAAATCAATTACGACACACGAAGAACTACAACGCCGGTAGTCAAGAGTATTATGCGATCTTTGGTTGACATAAAAGAGGAACTACGCACTTAGCGAAGACATCTACCTGCAGCGGAGACTAAAATACCGTCTTTAGCGTTACCTATATACCTTAATTTTAGCTCAGTTCGATAAATGTTTTCATAATGTAAGGTTAGATTATAGACAAAAACTTTAAGCGTTAGAAACATTAAATGGTGTCATTAGAGAATTACCATTTGTTTTACTTACATCATATAAACCCTTATATCAGGATCGTACAAAACTGCTATAACTATTACAACTATCATTGTCTTTCATATAACAGGCGTAACCTGTATGTAAGAGTTATACAACGCATGTAGTGTTTGGTGTAACTACACTCTTAATTAACTCCGTTGCAGAACCAATGACGTTAATGAAGTTGAACAACAGCCTTATGATATATAAGACACTCTGATATAGCAGATTTATAGCAATAAGAATTATAGGGAGTTAATGAAGATCATTAAACAGCTTTTGACGCTGCAGGACGAAACAAGCTTTAACGTCATAAGTATATAAGCGTCCGCTGCTGCTACACTAACTAAAATTAACTTCGTTTTTACAGTTCTAATACAACCTATAGAGTTCACCTTATTTCATAAGTGAACTGTATCACTTTTAGTAACAACCGAATCCATTATAAATCTATAATATAATAGTAGTACTCTAAGCTTCAAAATTACCTGTAACCAACGCTAAATTGTTTGTTAGGATATATCCATATAAAATGCTTTGTCCTGAATGACTGACGGGTCAACGCACAGCCTAAACGGCTTTGTATGAAGTAGGCATCCGATAATAAAGGATTTTCTTAAATTCTACCCCTAAGGGGGTTAAAAAGGGGGTAAAGTTTGTATAGGACAACGTGTTTGCCTTGGTCCAATCTACTTCAAATTTTGCATAAACCTTTTTTAACAGAATTGATGGAATACGTGTTTCGTATTTTATTGAAATTCATCCCCTAACGGGGTTAAAAAGGGGTAGAAAGTTATTTTGGCCGTGATTTGCTTCAAAGTTGACATCAATACTCCTTAGTGCTTTTGATTTAAATAACATTTTATTTTGACAAACTCAATCCGATTTTATTCATAATAGCTTCTGCCAGCGGCTTCGACCGCCCAAAATTTCGTTATCGTCGTCGGTTCTTACAGCAACAATTATAGAAAAAACAAAAAATCAAATCTTTCCTCTTTAATGGCATAATACATTTGTGTTTGTGAAACCATGGAAATACACATACAAAATTTCAACCCAATTGGTCAAGCCGTTTAGAAGTTATGTGAGAAAGATAAGTACGGAAGGATAATTCTTCTACTAACCGTTCCTATTACCCGTTTTCCCGTAGGAATGAAGCATTTTCCCGCGGTAGAAAGTAGCCTATGTTAATCAGGGATAATGTCGGCTCCTAATGGTAAAAGAATTTTTCAAATCGGTCCGTTTCGGAGTTTCGGAGCCTATTCAATACAAACAAACAAACAATCAAATCTTTCCTATTTATAATATTGTTCCTCTTTATAAAAGGTTGAAATCACCTAAGAATATTTACTTAATATTTACTCTTTAAAATTGAAAAGTCACCGTACTATATTAGTACCTCATTTTGGTTTCTAAGCTTAAAGAGGTTATGCACTTTTTAGGTATTTGATTTTTTTGTATAGGTACTTAATAACACTTATAGTTTTCTTTTTCTACCTATATACATATAAATTGCTTTGTCCTGAATGACTGACTGACGGATCAACGCAGCCTAAACCGCTTATCTTGAAGACCTGAAACTTGGAGGGCGTGAGAGTAAGACAGGGTCAAGTGCGAGTTGGACTCGCGCAATAAGGGTAAACCGATTGTAATTAAATTTTGGTGAGTTGTTATGCACACGCCGGGAAAGGTTCAAAGCCGCTCCAACCCTTTCACAATACGGTGGTGCGACAGTTGTTTTAAAAAAAAAACAACGTTCGCCGTGTCAGGTAGTAATTTATATTTACTCAATATTCATAACAAATTTTTGCATTATTATTATTATATAGTAGGTACCTATATATTTTTAATATATTTGAATTTAGTAAATAATTTTTAATACCTATACCTAACTAACCTGCATTTCAATATCATAGTTTTCATTATTCAAATATAAGTTGGTTTAAATTATCTGTAGTTGTTTTGGAATTTGTTGATATTTTAATTTAAGCGCCATCTGTTGGGTCCTAACGTAACTATTAAGCGTCGTCTCGATAAACCAAATATGCTAATTGTGTGAATAAGACCGTTTAGATCAGATGTATCTTTATGGAATCCTAAAAACCATAAAATAATCAAAACGAGTTAAAATACGGCAGTCTAAACCATCGTCTCACAATGGCACCGGTAACTAGGTATCCCTATTATATATTATATATATTATATCTGGGAGTCTGTATCAATGGTGAAAACGAAGTTAAGTAAAGGGGTGCGTTTAATAAAAGGGAACACTTACTTAAGGGATCTCCTATCTATGGGTCGATTTAGGGGACTTTGGTGAAAACGGGCATGAGTCCATTGGCCTCACACTATAAATGCCTCACCGTCATCTTAGTTAGCCTCTTTTAGTCATTCATTCCCGATTCGACTCGTGCTGTGCGGTCGTGTTCCTGAGCGCTCAAGTGCTCTCACTGTGCTTCGTGGTGTGCTGACTCATCAAGTTCGCAATAATTCTGGGTTGGTGTTTTTCCTCAGTGCCGACTACCGAGTATCGTTGCTTGGTTTATTGCCCGCAATACTTGGAAGTGTCTGCCTGAGTTTTAAACACTGCTCAGTTGCGTACTTGACCAGGACATTGCTCCTCGACCCACTGTGGTTCAACTATTTCGAGCTATTGAACTCACTTCACTGCGCGAAGTTTGTCGAAGCGATAATGTGTTTTTGTGTGTTTTGTCGTTTTGTCGTTGCGGAACTACTACGCAAAGCGGTGACCCTCGTTTGGCTCTTTGACTGTCGCTGGTTCGCTTACGGCTTTCATTAAGGGAATCCGGCCTTGGGTAGATCGCAGGCTGTGGTAGGTACTTCTGCTTCGGCGGATCGCCACTCCGCGCATTCTCGCGTTTGAAGTGTCAATTAGTTTGTAAGAAACCCAGTTCGGAGTGCTCCGGACTGGTGGGTGAGATTGTATAGCTCTTTTCAGAGCTGCGTTCTACTTAATTGTTTCATCAGTTTAACGTCCCGTTGCTTGGTGGGAGACAGAATGGTGACAACAGAACCCCAGCCGTTAAGGTACTGTAGCGCTGCGGATTGTTTGGTCACACTTAGGTACACTTGCTCCCCGTCAGAAATTACTCAAAAGTTTGACCCTGGGCCAGCTGGGAGCCTTCATCGAGGCTCTCTCTCGCGATGGCTTCAAGCAGGCTCAAGCCTGTATCACCCAGGCTTTGGCACACCAGTCCGTTTTACCGCGCCAAGTGCTCCCGCACTTCTCGCAAACACGCGCCTTGCCTCCCCGCGCCCCTTCTTCGAGCCACCCCGAATGGCACACTAGGTTTTAGGTGCAGTGTCTCCGCTATCAGGGTCAGTCTGAGAATCTGCAGCAGAGTTTAGCCTGCGTAATATAGGTTTCCTGACGCACAGAATGGGGCAGGCCCATTCCCGAAAGAATTAGTGTGTTGTTTTAAAAATAGTCCTCTATATTGATCGTGATGACAGTCAGGGTTGGTAATCGCATCACGTGTTTGGTGGAACCATCGTTTTGAAAGAACTGGGTGCTTGGTAGTAAGAACTGAACGTTGCCCTAGACGCTGTGACGGAGACTATCGTCTATCGTCGGAGACTTCGATTGCGTCATACAGTGAGACTCATTTTATGCACTACAAATTTAATATTTACATATTTAAGGTAGTCAGGTAATGAAAATAAAACTTGAATCTCTAAAATCTATGAAAATTTATTTACCACTTTTAATATCTTCACATGCAAATATTTTAATTTTGAATTATAAATAGCTATATTAAAATAAAGGAGGTACCAATCAAACAAAATAATACTTGTCCAAAATAAGTGATTTTGTAAATAAATAGGAATATCACCAATAATTTCTTAAGTATACAAAAAATATTGTAAAAAAAAAACTAAACTGCATTTAATAAATTTAATTTCAATTGTAATCAAATTGGATAATCATATAAATCGGAGGGTGTTTAAAAGTGAGTACAATACAATGAAATAAGTTAAACAATTTATCTTAAATACTTATAGCATTGACTGATAGCACACTAGCGAATTTTACTTTTGCTATTTAGTAACTGATCGCCAAAAATAGCAACAGTGTCCAAAACCCATATCTGCTGCCTAGTGTGCGCTATTTGGCGATAGCGATCGTACGTAGGAATTTTATTATATTATGTAGATTTTGGTAAAGTTACATAAAACTTATAATTTTAATTTAGTTGGATAGGTCCGTTTCTATGATCGCTATAGCAGTGTACACTTGTCTAGGCTTTCGTAATAGCTTAGTAGCTGGCAGTCGCGAATCGATTGCAATGCATTCACAATATACTACTTTTGCCAAAACTAGCGATTTGAAAACTAGTCGCTAGAGAGTGGTAACATTAGTATTGGAACCTTACATTCAATAAACCTTTTGATTCTAACATTAAAAGTGTTCAGATCTAGATTTTTGAGTGACGCAACAACTATACTCATTGGTTGAAATAAAACCTAAAAGAATACCTAATTAATTAAAATAAATTCATTTCATAGTTTGGCTCATTCAATAACTAACTTTTAAATTTAGAATAACTTAATTAATTAAATAAACTTAAAGAATAAATGTTAAACTTATCTAAAAAGTATGTGTATTTGAACCTATGCGTCGGCAATAATTTACTGTCAATGAATAATATATCTAGTCAAGATTTCGCCGACATGACATTACAGTTGTTTTTGCAAATTTATACACGTATATCTATATAATGCAATTTAAAATATTTTATTTCTTCAGGTTTCTATTAAATAAACTAATTTACAAAACTTTGGTTATTGCAGTGTGTGTTTCATCTTATTATTATCTATTAGATGAAAACTTTAAAAAGGATTCGACGACGGAAACGTATTCGTGTGTCGAAACAGTGACATTGAATGTTACCTACATGTTTGTCCGAATTTTCTACTAAGTTTTTCAAATTAGTTGGTTCACAGTTGGACACATTTCCTTTCCCAAAGGAAATTCCTGGTTAAAAATTAGTACAATGCAACAAACAAACTTTTCTGATCTAGAGAGTTTGGCAGCTAGTGTCGTTGTAAGTTCATACCATTTCAATATGGCGACTGTAGTTTTGATTCTCAACCGCAGGGTCAGAATAGTTTGTTGCATTATACGCAAGTATAATATGCTAATTAACAGAGTATCATATCACGGTGAGATAACAGAGTACGGATTAGAGAGAGAGACAGAGCACGGCAATCGTGCGGTTAGTACGCGACAGGGATAATACATCCTTATAATGGGGACATCCCCATAATACTGAGGCTAGTTGGGGTCGCTTCCTGCTCCGAACTTACTCTGCCCAGACGCCTTTCGTGGAACCTCTGTATCTTTTCCTTACTTTATGAAGAGAAGGCCAAAGAATAACATTTATTATATAATTTTGATGGTCCAAAAGTGTTTTGAAAACCTTACTTAAATAAATATCTCTTGCCTTAGACTTTATGTAAGTAATTTGGCTAGTGCTTTTTAAAGAACGTAAGATCTCAAGTTCTCTCTAGAATTTCAGTTACTCAGCGAGTGAGCTTTAACCACCAGTTAGTTTGAGTCCCATTATGATCTCTTTGACTGACTAGTGAGATCATTTGCTGAAATCACACTTTGGTACCAAACAGCCTTCAGCTCAATAATACAAAAGAAAGTATTCATAGCTATACATATATATGTCTCAAAAAACTTTAAATAACACAAAATATTTTTACGGCATTTCGGCCTAGACTCTGTAATCAGAGGTAGGAATTGGATAGTGTGATTTAAAGAATAATATGGATATTCCACAAATTTCACGCTTTTAGTTTTGTTTAATTTATTTGAGATATCTATTCATACAACCCTGACAACCATCACAGTATTATTAGATAGAAAATGTATATACTATTGGCAATAAATTGCGGTTCCTATTATTCAGAAAATTCCTAGACTGTTGATGTTGATATAGTTTGGTGCTAACTTCATGGCAGCTGGCCTTGAACTTCCAAACCAGATTGTATTAAATCACTGTTTTATTATATATTTATTAAATTTTGGCTGCAATTTCCTAAATCACACTACCTAATTCCGACCTCTGTCTATAATACAAAAATATAATTTACATACATTTCTAAATTCTGAATTAAATAAAACAAATAAGTACATTATTTTTACAGCACATTGACAATACAAAAAATATTTTCTATTGCACATTAAATAACACCTTTACATATTACACTACTTTTTAAATTAGATTTTTTAAATAATAAAATACTAAAGACTATCATTTGGTGTTGTTATATTAGTATTTCCTGTCACATTTGTACCAATTTCTGGCTCTGTCGTGGTATTTATAGGTACGGATGTTGGTGCAGGAATACTTACTTCGATTTTATTCGGTACTAAGGTAGCTGTAAAATGATATAAAAGTTGAAAAAACAGTACATGGAATAACATTTTACTATTTGACACACTAGATTACTGTTGTATTACTATTATATTCGACTTCATTAATTACTGGTTAATCAAAGTACGAAAGATAAAGTATAAATTGCGTTAAATTTGCTTTAAAATGCCCCTTGAGTGTAGTAAATGTAGTCAAGGTCAGTAAACTATTGTTGAAGGATTAATATGCAATTGGCAATTTGACATTTTCAACTTTACTTAACACGGAATAAACTAACTAGACGCTATATAAAGTACTATCTACAACCATTTGCAACTAACTTCCGACGCGTTTTTGATACTGGAAAGTATTGTAAATAGTTTCTGCCATTCGCTATTACCAACAGCCAATATACACGATACATATGTTTTTTTTTTTTTTATTAATAGGAAACATGTAAGGCAATTATATTTTGATGATTGCATTAAAACTATACTAACTCCAATCGCGCATTAAACATGTTTGTTTTTACCCAAACCACAGATTAAAGTATAAAGATTTCAAAGCTATCACGCTCTATACTTACGATCAGACATACTGTTTTGTTACTCTTTGGCGCCAATCAATCGTGCACCGCAGATAACGATGTATGGTTAACAGATTAATACAACCTTTTTTAAGAGATTTTTTTAAAAAGGTTAATTTAACAGAAATGTTGGAACATACCAGTTACTTGATCCTTTAACCACTGGTTTATGTTATCAACATGCAATTTTTTCCATTCTAATTTCAATTTGGTTGCGTCAATCAATTTCTGTAGCGTCTGAGACATTGGCATAAGTTTGTCTTTGTTTTCTGTGGCCATGATTTTAAGCTAGAAGAGAATGAATTGATAATTAAAATTATGAAAGAATGAAGAAAAAAAAGTAGGTATTTTATCAATACACTTGCTCATAAAGTAACTCTTATTGCACCGCTTTTCGGTTCATAATGCAGCTTATAAGACACGCGTGCTTTTACTTTACCCAGTATTTGCTAGAACTAGTGAGAAGTGGCCCCTATTTTCTTTTCTCTATAACGTGGCAAACAAGGTTACGGTATGCCTTATGGTAAGCGGTCACCGCAGCCTATGGACGCTGTAACACCTGGGGCATAATCTTAGTAAAATGTAATTAGCAAGTAATTTGAAAAATATCGCATGAAGCGCGTGTTCTACAGTTACCAGTACACTAGGAAAATTACGCTGAATTCTTTCTAAGGTGAACAACGGACAAGGACAACACGCTGTTTATAAAAATGAACGACAAACACTCCCATGTTTCAGCGTAGAGTGTACTTTACGTAGAGTGTACTTTACGTAGAGTGTACTTTACGCTGGCCGTGCCATTGAACACCTGCTGTCAAAGTGATGCGAACAATGAGACAAAGATTTGTGTGTCAATATGCTTTGCTTTTAACTTATATTATAAATTTGCCTTACTAACTTTATGGAACATAAAATAAATTAAATTACCTTGTGTAACTCGTCAGAGCTAGAAGCGAAGCCAAAAGTGCCGCTTAACAATGTGGGGAACATAAATGGGTCCATCTGAGTAAACTTTTCGTATACACGGTCAAAATTGTCCGTTAAAAAGGACTGAGCTATGCGGGTACCAGTTGGCGGTTGAACACTCCAAACGGACACAGCATATTGCTTTGGTATTTCTGTTAAACTCTTCTCTAATAACCTGTTAGGAATAAGTTAAACTTAATATAAGTGTTTTACAACTTATTTTTGATGCCGCTGAACGTAAACCTACACCAATGATTTACAAAACTTAAGGTGCCAAGTTGTCTAGTGAATTTTTGGGGTCCTAGTCTGCCCGTTCTATTATGCAGTTTCGATACCTGACAGCAATTAGAAGATCTTTTGTGAGCAATTACTTTTTGGCTCTGTATGCTGTCTTTTGCCACTTTGATTTACTACATTTACGCTTTCGATCGGTTTATTTATTGACCCGACCCTGCAAAATTGTTCATAAACACGTTTTTGAAACACATTAGGAAAAACGTTATGTATAATCGTGCAATAAACATTGTCCGTTAGAAAAGACATATGTTACACAGAAACTGCATATTGGGTACATAATTTTTTAATAATGTTATTCATTTATTAATTGCAAACTTGATATTTTAAAAACTTACTACTTTTACTTGCTTTTATTTAACTCACAATGTTTCCTTTTGTTTTCCTTCCATCTTGTGGTGGAATCTTGCAAGCTTAATTAAACATACTTCCTGTTATAACCCTTCGATGAAATTTTGCATACTTTCTAAGCTCGGATGAAAATACAATATTATGCAGTTACTTTGACCAACAACCCCCTCCCAGAGTTGTACCAGGGGTACAACCTAGAGGTGGAGGTGAAAAATTGAAAAATGGGTATCCGGAGGTTTTGAGAGTCGCAGATCAAGAATTTGATGTTCATTTTGATGTTATCACCCCTTGATATATGCAGTAAGTGCACCTGAAGGTGGGCATTAGGGTGAAACGTGAAGAATTAAGTGAAAATTTAATTACTTATTAATATTGAACATAATATCGTTCTCCAAGTTCTTATCACCCAACTTATGAAATTGGGCAATTAACTATAAAAATTAAATTATCACTAAAATGTATGAAATAAAAAAAAGTAAAAAAAGTTTATTTAAAAACTTGCTTTTCTTAAAACATTAGAATCATATAAAAAATCAATCTTCAAAAAGCAAGGCGTGCGCAGTTACATACAATCACTTGATAAACTCTCAATTAATATCCACTAAAACTCTATCACGGTAAATATTCGTGTGTGACGCACGCCTTGCTTTTCTTGCATTCGTATGTGGATATAAAAATTTTTATATTCATTTTGAAAAATTATTTTTAACTTTTTAGTACAATTTTTGGTTAGATTGAATTTTTATATGATTCTAATGTTTTAAGAAAAGCAAGTTTTTAAAAAAATCTTTTTTTCTTTTTTATTTATTACTAGAATTGGCTAAGAGATCATAATTGGTAATGTTTTGTAAATGGTATCTTATATAATAATAAGGGACTTTAATTTACTTACATTGTAATTAGGGATTCTTCCCTCGTATTTGATAAGCTATTAATGATTACACTTTTTGTGTTCGGGTCGGTCGAGATTTGGAATGCATTCCATAAAAAGTCGAACTCACGACGTCCGCCATGTTTTAGAGCCATAGAATAAACTAAAGAACGTAGATAGCTTGGTATTCTGCAATGACACATTAGTGGATCAGTGCAAGTTTTATGCTGAGTAGTAAAATT
Source organism: Apoda limacodes (assembly GCA_946406115.1). Lineage (NCBI taxonomy): Eukaryota > Metazoa > Arthropoda > Insecta > Lepidoptera > Limacodidae > Apoda > Apoda limacodes. The sequence goes on along the minus strand of OX291553.1, from coordinate 11,929,404 downwards.
AAATTTTAAATTACAACGACAACAGAAAATCACAAAAACAAAATTAGGTATTAGTAAAAAGGTAAACCAGATATTTCAATCCCTATATCTTTTACTTCTCACTTTTTACTCGTACACTGGAAATCACTCTGAATTAAGCCAACTTTAGTAATAATTACATTACATCGCCCCTATGGCCGAAAGTCGGCTAAAAATAGTGAAAAGTTGGCTTTGGGCTACCAGTCGGTGATTAAAAATCTCAAGTATATGGCGGTAAGGGGCTTGATAGGATGCAAAGTGATCGAAATCCATACTCATATTATAAATACCATAGTAACTCTGTCTGTCTGTCTGTTTCCTCTTTACGCTGTAACCGCTGTACCTATTAGGATGAAATGGAGATAATTTGAGTCCCGGGAAGGGAAATAGGCTACTAAAAACCTCAAGTGTGTTAGTTTTTTTAGTCTATAGTTGTGTTGCCGTTAAAATTTTACACCGTTAACCGAATTTAAGGCGGGTGGATCCGCGGGCAAAAGCTAGTATGTATGTATGATTTGAAAATCGATATAATATTAGTTTGGTTAGTATTGTGACAATGAAAGACGGAGCGAGTGAAACGCAGCAGCACAGTGCCCTTGGCCCTAAAATGTGCAATTCAATCACGCAAAGGCGATGAACGGATTTGAATCAAAATAGTAGACAGATCTATTATGTTCTGGATTAATAAATAAAATACTTTTTAACCCAATCGATAGTCTTCTGCAATAGGTTTTTTCCGGGTGGAACCGGGGGCACAGTTAGTACAATTTCAGCATTGATAATATCAACTTCATTACTTAATATTTTGTAAACATTTATTATCTTAAGTTAGTAATTGTGAAGTTTGCGAAGATGATAGACTCAGTATTCATCATAGGTGATTCATTGTGATTTTGGTTAGTTAATTGTGAAAAAAATAACATAATAGATGCATACGGATTGTTGCTGATGTCAGACTGGTTAGCCCATTTCTCAAATTCTTCTCGAGCCCATGTCAAACATCTCTCTGATTCCACAAAGCAATCCCAAGATAGAAGATTGTCTATGAAAAACGCCTCGTTGTCGTCTTTTGGCTTGTCTCTACCATAGTTCAAGCTTTCTAATTGTTTACTAAGTAGTTTCTTCATATAATCCTGTAAAGAAATAGTCAAAATTAGAATATTTTAGCTATATAGGCGCAGTACAATGGTCCTAATGCAACTGCTGAAAACTTGCTGGATGCAAAAGACATGAGATCTATACAACAAAAAAGTTCTGAAGATATTGGAATAGTTATATCTATTATTTATATATATTAATAATAATTCGATGTCCGGAGATCCATCTTTGGATATTTTATCTCATGGGCATCATATGATGAGTTTTAGCATAAGAATAAATAAAACGAGAGAGAAGTAACACTCATGTACTATCCTTTGTAATTTATTGCCCCCAAAATAGATACCTCTTTTCTGAGACAACTTTATCTAAGCTGGTGGCAGAAATTAGAAATATTACTTCTCTTATACTAAATTAATGAATTGCGCTGTGTATTAAGCTAGTGCCACTAATAAACACGGAATCTAACTAGCTGCACGCCTAGACTTCTACTTTTTGTAGGTTATAATAAAGATAGATAAATGCTTTGTTGAACTCCAACATGATTTCATTTACATATAGAGAATAAAGGAAGACAAAAGGTGAACCAAAATATAGATGAAACATTAACGAGTAAAGAAATATTTTAAACTACACTTAAATATATTTTCAAATAATATCTACATACAATATCAACACATATATACATAAAATAAATACATATAAGTCATAAAAGCTTAGCCATAAACGCTTTTGACCGGACTCTCACTATTAACTGTCACAGACTATTTCTTATACTTTTTTTTTTAATAAATATTTTTGGACATTATACACAGCGCCGTCTGTTATGGATACCAGATAACGGATACAAATACACAAATATTACTTTTTTTTGTTAATACATACATAAACACAGGGTTGTATAAGTGATTTGGGATCAGTGGAAGTCTCATTTTACTACCTGTCTAGTTATATGCAATTAAATTCAATATTGAGTCAACTCAGCCGTTCGACAGAGCAATGATAAGTTTGACATGAAAAGCGGCGTTTCTCTCCTAGCAGCGACACTTGCATAGCCATCTCGGTTTCATTCGTGAGCAGGATTATAGATTACGCAAAATCAAATGACCTTAATTTATGAAATTTTTCAAGTAGTTTTTAAATACACAAAAATTTCAAACAAACAGTTATTTGCTAAATTTTACATTTCTAAGTAGATATGTATATAACAGCATCAGGCTAAGGAGGTAGGTTAGTACTCAGAAGGTACAGAAGAATCATACTTATTTCCCGCAAATACTACCGGTGAACCTGGCTTTGCTAAGATGTACCAATATAACTAGTATGTATATGTATGTATGTATATATAAATGTATTATGTATACGAACTACTCTACTTTATTCACAAACCTGGAAATATATATAGCCTGAAGTAGTTTGCAGATTGAACTTCAAAAACGCCATGTTATTCAATAGCATATCCCAAACCATCTTTGTATCGGTGCCATTAATCAAATATGTAGTCAATCCAAGTGCGTAACTGTAGTTAAGTTGAGAAGTCTTTGCTAAATTAAACGCATCGTCAATCAACTGTGCCTTCGAAACTGAAGACTTAACTTGGCCAGATTTGAGTGCTGTACTTAGTAGTTCCCAGTTTTTCTGATCGTAGTTCACTCGGTAGTACCCTGTAGTTAATTAGGTAGTATAAAAATATTTTTACGAATTTTAACATCTACTGAGATAAATAGTAGAAATAGACCGCTCTTCTATTTTATCCCTAATAAAAAAGGGATGAAAATTTACAAAATAAATGTTTTTTTTTTGTTAAAGAATTGGGTATTAAGAATAAATTAATAGTATTTCCTAACTACTAAAATAAACGTTAAAACCAAAGTACATAGTTTCAATCCTGCCAATACATATTTTTGTTTCAATATTTTTAAGTGCTGCCTAAGTTATCAGTACTAATTAATTACATACTTAGACAAGTCTTCCTTACATATATGTATTTCTGACTATAGAAAAAAAAACTTATAAATCCTAGTGAGTTAGATATTTTTAAACTTACCTATGGCATCTACATTGACATAAAAAGCTTGGCTTCCATTTATAGCTACTTGAGTTGTGGTAGACTTATCCTTTAACCACAGCTTTGGTTTTGTCGACCATTCCAAGTTAGAATCAGTCATAGTAGTATAGCTTATGGGAATATGCCATAATTGGTCTACTGCCTTCTGGTAGGGATCTTTGGAGGTGGTAAATAGTTTCTGAAAAGATAACTGTCTTTAAAAGAATGAACTTTGTCGCACTTTTTTTTGATTATCAAACTTTATCTTTCAAGAGACTGTAAGACTAAGAATTAAGGACTGTAAGACTAAAAATTAAGGATCATCCTAAATGTAGCTTGGTCTCCTCTGATAGAACCTAAACAATTCTTAACTCACAAGAGTCTGTTTGTGCCATATTGGTAGTATATAGCCAAATATAAAAATAGGATGATAAGGTGTCTTTTAATTAATTTTCTAAATCTATCAAAAATGGAATGATTTTGTTCACCTATAAAACAAAAAAAAAATGTTTTTATTTATATGATTTTTTAGGCAACAATAGCTTAGATTTTAAGACTATAACATTTTCCAGCTTTTTTACTCTTAAAACCATTTCAATGGCAAAATACTAATTCTGTCCAGGAACAGGATAAGGTTACGATAAGTTTACAAAAAGGCCTAGAAAAATGGGTTAACCTGTTCAAAAAAGATATCTCCGGTATCATAATTCCTCTTTACGTTAACCACAGGGTACCCTGCTTGTTTAGTCCAAGAGTTCATAAAGTCAACAACAGACAGGTCTGTTAAGGTGGGATCAGATTTCGTTGACTTCGACATCGCTTCCCATAAATCGGTCTCTTCAGCATTTGAGTATTTCCTAGAATCAATAGACATTTGTTTAATACACGAAATTAAAACTCATTCATTTTCCTCATGAGCAAATAAAGATCTTAAATTTTTTTAAACATGGAATGCAGTTTATATCTATACATCTGTCAGCTGACATAATTAGTTAAAGTTTTTGTCCAATTAAAATTAGATCGTCGGTCGTGTATTCATAATGCAAATTGTTTGTCTGCCGGTGACGGTGAAGGCACATGTTTATTACATAAGCAAAGATGCGATCCAAGGTGTGATCCACATAGTGAGTAATGTAAAGATAAAATATTATAAATTTACCATTCATTCAAATAAGAATGCAAACCCTTAAAGAACAGTTCTTGAGAAATGGTATGGTTCAACATCCTTATCAAATTAGCCCCTTTGGTGTATGAAATCTCATCAAATTTCTGCGATATTTCTGATGCATCGCCCACGATTCGAGACACTGGTGAGGTGTTTTTTAATGCGTCACTCCGGAGCAAATCCATTTTGTCACGACTTAATGACTCGAACATATTCCATGCTGGCTCGATCTATGAAATAAAAACAAACCTATATGTGACGGGTAATGAACGTAGGTGGCGAAGACATACCTTAGGGACAGTTTAAACATTAATTTAATAAATGCAGTCAGTCATCGCCTTGGATAAATAGTTGTTAATACCATCGTTGTTTGAGTCCTAATAAAAATTAACTTGTTGGACATGAGGTGCGTTTTGTTCGCACCTTCAATGTGTTCAAACTAAATAATTTTGTTAAAAACAATTTTTGATGAAAGTATTTACAAAACTGTACTAGTGTAGCAACTTACATACAATGTGGCACCAATATGGTGCCTAACTGGCGGTCAACTCATTTGAAAGGCATAGTAATAAAATATTTAAGTAATTTCTAATAATAATTCTATGTATGTGGAGATAATGTAAAATTTTGTTTAATAATTTTATGGAAGACATATGACTATAAAATTTCCACGGAAATTACAGAAATATGGCATTATAAGGCTGTGATATACAGACAGACGGACGGACAGGACGATATTATAAGAATTCTGTTTTGTTTCCATTTTTAAAATGACCGTGGAGTTGACACATGGAAAACACAATACCGATTTCAACCAAGATTAGCCTCTCGAAGATATTTATTTTGTGTTACTAGGACTTATGAGGCAGATAAATTAAATCACTTGAAATTTATACAGTGTGATGAATTGCAGTACATATTAACAAAGTCGGTCAAACCTGAGAACAACCTCCACTACTATAAATGCCTATTCCTAAACAAGGGAACAGAAACGAAGAGGAGTAGCCGGCTACAGATAGGAAAAATATATAAAAAAAAGTCTGAATACTTACTTCATTAACCCCAACATACTCAATGTAAGTAGCAAATCCTTCATTAAGCCACAGATCAGTCCACCATTTCATGGTAACAAGGTTTCCAAACCACTGGTGAGCAAGTTCATGAGCTATATCTATGGCTACATTCTGTTTTTCGCGGGGGTTGACTGTAGTTTCATCAAATAGCAGAGTTGTTTCTCTAACAAAATAATCAATTATTAGTGTAAACAGCTCATTGAACGCGTTGGTATAAACTATAGAGATAGAGTGGGTTAGATAGTTCATTTTCTTGACATTAACTTCTAAGCACTGTAATTGACCTAAATAGATAGATTTAAAAATAATATTTACTCAAAAACACAATGAATGTAATTACATTCGAAAAACTAACGCAGAAAGCAAATCAATTATGGATTGCAAATAAATTAGAAAAGACTTTTTGGACAGCAAAACCTCCAGTAAAATTATTTGCGTGGCCTGTAATTGCTTTTTAGAAACTATTTAATTGTTATAAACAAAGGTCACAATACTCATTCCGTTTAGTTGAAACGTGAGGAATAAAAAAAAAATTAACACTACAAAAACTAAATTTCTTTAACATCCTTGTATATTTAGTTACTTTTATTAAACAACTATTCTATTACAAGTCTGTTTTCTTTTCCCTGGGTTTTTGGGTAAAGCTCTATAGAAGTCTCGGCCGTGGGTTCTTTGCTGAATTAGTATTATTGACGGCCTTACCATCGGTACGGTGTTTAAACTCTACTCATCCAACAAAAACTTATTCACGGCAAATGCCTGCAGGGTATCTTTAGATGTATCTTGTCGAATTTCTATTGACTAAGTTGCACCAAGTCAGAGCTTAGCCTTTTTAATAGGAATAAATTTACAAGAAAACAGAGAAATATTTTTTTCCATTATTTATTTTATTTTGATTGAAATAAAGATATTTGTTCAGATAGCATATAATAACAATTTAAATAACAAAATGATATAAAAAGCTAATAATTCTTACCTAAATGTTATCAAACCCCAATTTTCCATAGCACCACTGCCAAAATCTGGTATTGCAATCAGATCCAGTTTATCCAAAACATATGGGATTCCAAAAACATCTTCATAGAACTTTAAAATTTTTGGAGTTATTGTCAGTGCATAGTTGGCTTTCGAGATCAACTCTGGCCTAGTCCAGATTTTAATTGATTTTGATACATTATCTTTGCTAACATAATTAGTTTCAAGAGATTTGAAATCAGATATAACATATGCGACCAAATATGTGGACATTTTTACTGATCTTTCAAAATGGGTCCACTGCCAATTGGGTTCTTCCTTACTGAAAAGAAAAAGTTGGTTAAAACATGTCAAAGAAGCTTCAAAGCTTTGAAGACACCCGTCTTGCAGGGTTTTTTAAAGCAACTTAGAATAGGACTGCCTTAAATCCATAATGTTATATGCCAGGCAAATGGTCAAATGGAACACTATTTTTTTGGTCTTTTGCAAAAATTCATCTCAATCATCTTGCTGAGGTTAGAAACTTAAAATATTAAATATAGATTTGTTTTAATGATTCAGGGTTCCACTTTGATATAAACTTGCGAAATCTTTGCAAATGAGGAAAAATGTAATTCAGCATTTTTGATAAAGGCAAAATAGGAGGAAACATGTTTTACATATTATAGGAGTTTCTCTTGTTTACGGGATTTAAAAGGGGCTGTGAAATTATTATTTGGGCATAGAAAAAGTAAATTGCGCGGGTAACACTGCGGGAAACCAGCTAGTAGCTTACATATTTTCTTGTGTTGCTATCTTCATATTCGATAGTACACTAATATTTATTGGATGTGCAATACTTATTTCAAACATGGCCTTGAAAGCAGGTTCATCGAAACAGGGAAATGCAGCTCTGGCTGAAGTTGGTTCAAACTGAGTCACACCCAAATGTCTGAAAATTATAATATTGCTTAGTTAGACAATAAACATTTATGATATGTAAATAAAGAAAGGTTATAGAACTAACACCCAACTATGAAAATGATTAAAACATTAGCAATTTAACATAGTGGTTGTTAAATAAATAAGATCTCTGTTACTGGTATGTAAAATTGTTTATTTTATGCCTTCTTCATCTAACTAACAATACCTTAAACGTTAAACCCTTTATAAACTAAGGCAAAACATTTGTCCACCCCAAATCATGTAACATACTAACTGCTAAATTCATTACTCTTCCTTTGGTGAGCTGAGTCCAGTAAACATTAAGTAACATAAATTGCATGTAGTATGTACTTAGATACAATAAAAAAATATATTAAAATTGTCTCAAATTTGTTTTTCAAGTTGGCATAAAATAAAATAGCTATTAAAAATTTCATGTAAATTATGCGACTTCAGCAGCAGTTACTCTGTTACTATTTTGATTAGTTATGATAATATATAAAAAAAAAAAATAATATAATTTTCTACCCTAGGATAATTATAAAGGAAACACCCTCATTTACTCTGCCTTTCAAATAAGTTGACTGCCAGTTTTTCATAAATATTTTTGGACATTACACACTGCACTATCTGGTCCCAAGCTAAGCAAAGCTTGTACTATGGATATACTACAAGCAGTATACATATACAAAAGTAGTTTTGTAAATACATACATATTATACATAGAAGACACCCAGTCTTAAGACAAATACAAATGTTCATCACATAAATGTTGGTTTTCTGAAGCAATCGAACCCACACCCCTCAATTCAGCAGTTGGTTCATTACCCACTGAGCCGACCTCATTGTACGAGTACATGAGTTGCTACGGTGTACTCGATACTCACTACTAGTTACTGACTTTGGCCACAAATATGGCGCCTCATACTTTATCACATTAGAAACAAATGGTACACAAATTAGGTGTTTGTTAAACATAATGTAGGAAATAGAATTTTTTTTTATCATACTAGATAAATTTATGAATATAACAAAATTATACTGACTTGACTTTCTGTTCATTATCAGTGTATGAACTCATATAGAATCCAGTCAAAGAATTAGTGATTTTTCCTTCAAAAGCCAGTTCTAGAGTATAATCAGTTCCAGGCTTAAGAGCTGATGCCAATGTTAAAGTCAACTGGTCTCCAGACCCTTCTGATATTGATATTATTTTTATATTCCGTACACTGCTGTGTGTCACTTGAGTTTCAATTATTGAAGGAGTAGTGATGGGTTCTACAGGTAAAGTACTTGAGTTACTTGATGGTGCAGTAATATTAACTATTTCTGCTGGAGTAGTTACAGGCACTGGTGTAGTTGTTATGTTTTCTTGTACTGTATTATTTATTTGATCAACTGGAGCTTGGCGTTTAGTTTTTGAAGATGTGTGTAATGTTTCAACTTTTTCATATATTTGTTCAGAGAGTTTAGCATTTTCTTTTATTATAAGATCCTTAGAATGTAATATTATTTCTTTCACTTTCTTGTTTGCTTTAATAGTTATGTAAACTTCACCACTAAAAGATGCATTGTCTAAGTTGGGTTTTAGTTTTAATCTATAAAAACTTGGCACAATATGTGATGGGAGTCTCAGGTCTGCCGTTGGTTTATTTTCTACTGCAAAAGGGTCAGTTTCCTCCCAGAAATCAGTACTTTGTTGAGAAAGCTGAAAATTACAAAAAACATAAATTAGCTTAGACCATTGTATATGACAGGGCAAAGTTGAATGAAGATACTAAATTTGTTATTATTATTTTTTAACACTTCATTATAACTTTAGAGTTTAAATGACATTTAAAACACTATACAACAGTAATCTGAAAATCTTAAAAATGGAAAGCTATTTATATAGCAAGTATAATAAATAACTGCATCTGTCAACTGTCAGTCTTGACCCTAAAAAGACACATATTTTAAGTAGTATATCATGGATTACGTAATTAAGAAATTACCAGTTCCAGAATCTATACAAAGTGTAGCAGACACATTTAATTAGATTGCAACTATTACAAAGAAACTATAAGTAAAACAATAGAAACTATTTATCAGTATGTTTGGAGTTAGGACTACTACCTTTTGTTTAACAAAATTGTTAACAACATATAAAAATTACTTTGCCTAGTACTTTACTCAAAAGCGCCGGCCGGGTATGCTTTGTTTTAATAAAGATCAGTGATTTCTTACTGAATTATAAAAGTTCGATATAAATAAAAAAAATGATTAAGACAGGCCATACCGGTCAGTTTCCCATACAACTGTAGTGCACCTATAATTTCAGAATTGAATAAGATTTATAAATAGTAATATAAAAGTTTTATGAATTAATTATTTTTTTGATTTACAAATCTGTTAATGTATGTCTATACTAATTCTTTTATGAAACATCACTAAACCAAGTTATGACAAATTGAAGTTTGAGTAACATTGCACACAAAACAATCCTATAAACTAAACTAGTGTTTTGCTTTAGTAAATTAATTTCACGAAAAAACTTTCAATACTAAACCAGACTCACAATCTGTTCGTGTAAACAAAAATGACCTTGACGCGCGTCTTTCGCTTTGTTAGTCTATGCAACATATACATAAATACGTATAATATTTGTCATTGCAAATTTGAAATTTTGTAGATTTTAGGTTTAATCAGTGACGTGATTTGAAAACCAGTTAAAGAATGTGTCAATAAAGGTAATCATGTAAGTATTTTAATGATTTACGATTGAATTACCAGAAAAAGTTAATATTAAGTAAAGTGAGGTTATGTTTACAAGATTTGCATAGAGGTTTTGAGTCAGGTTTCCACACAGCATTAGCAATATCGCAGAGATTTCGGCCCTCTGAAGTACTAGTTAAAAAAAAACTGTTTCAAAAGATTCAATATATAACTGTATATTTTTATCAGTGTCTCAGAACTTATTAACCATTTACCGAATAAGCAACTTATTGCGTGAAGGGGCTTTTGGGATACTAGTTTCACAAGATGTTTACATGTCAAAAGTAGTTTTGTGCCACTAGTTTTACAACAAAACAGAGCATGAAAGTAATAGGTTCTGTGAAATTAATGCATGCATTGTGAAAGTAGAAGTTTACATGTGAAACTGTTAAAGACAACATTTGCAAAAATTTTGCAGGTGTAGCTGCTATTTCAAAAAATATTATATTCATATACGTGTTTTGTTTTATAAAATTACACAGTTTCACATTATTTTTTATAACTATTTATGTTTTATTGTGTTTTTGTGTGCAATGAGTGATTTTTGAATTTCTCAATTTTCTTATATATAAATTATTATTATATATATTTGAAATTGTTTTTAGGTTGGGGTGTACATAAGGGGGCCCTGCGGTAAAAATAATCTACCATTATTTCCTTTTCCCTATTTGTTAGTCTGACCATTTTTTTTTGTCTTATAATTACAGTAGTCTTGCTAATCCGGACCCCGGTTACTTTGGTGCAAGCTGTAATCTGGATAGGCGTGAGGATCGCATGGGGGGAAACGGTAGGTGCAGGTCAGGTTTAATATTATTCGTGAAAATGCGAAGTAACCATAATCTACTTATATGACAGATTACGCACTAGATTAGAGGTCCGTCATCCGATTTATCTCTGACATCTGTAAGTCTCTGATTCAGAGTAGAATATTGACGGACAGAAGTTACCATAGTATAATTTGGTATTTTTACGGTTACGGATAAATCGGTAAAAACGGGGGCAGGAAGTAACATCGCGTTTATTTTCTTCATACCTGCTTTTGTAATTCCAATTTCTCAACTGACTTTGGAATATAAGATAAAATACATACCTAGGTATAATTTGCAATGATACTTACACATACTTTCAAATGAATAGTCAGTATAAAACATAATATTAAAATTAACCGGTGCATATTACAGAATAAATAAAATAAAAATTATATAATCACAGTTAATGAGTATTTTCTGTTACAAATACTAAGCTAATATAACTACTAAGTTTATGAATTAATATCTCATTTCATTTCGTTATCAGAAAAATAAATAATTTATGTTCATTGTTGATAAAAATTAAAAACTCAAATAAATACACTAGCTAGGCATGCCATGCAATCTGAGATCGATTTATCGATTCGATTTTTTGGACCAAGAAATCGATTTTTTCAACATCGCAATAAAGTAAAACATAGATCGATTACAATAAGTTCAACAATGTCCTGTAAAAGGTATTTGTCACTCTGAACCTATTTTTATGTGTATTAAAACGAGATAGCATAATACCCTTACACACGATTTAAAGCAATGAGCGTCTTTAGTCGCAGACAGCTAAGTTTGTTTGCTATCCATCTGGTTATCATTGTGTCTTATTTCTTAAACATATTTTGTTCGTTTCTTTAAAAGGCATAATATATTTAACTGCCCCAAATTAATTTCTTACTTTATACAGATATTTTGTTATATTTAAAACGAAAAATACAGCCAAGTGCAAGGCATACACGAATTAAGTTAGGGTTCCGTAGAGTAAGAACTAATGCGTTAGTACGAAAAACTTCTGAATCTTTTCAGTTCAAAACACTTTTAGTTAAGTATATACTACTAGTTGTGATTGTCTTAGAATTTTTAGTGTAAATTAAAGTAAATTCTTATAAATTTCTATGTGTTAGATATATGGAGGTAATTTTTTTTTATGTTTAGTTCTTTTTAAAAATGTGGTATACATTAAAAAAAAAAATATTTTGTTTCCTGCGTTTTAATCATGTGTAGGAAAAAAATCCGGTTTATTTTGTACATGAAATTAAAACAATTTTTAAAAAAATCTATCAAATCTAATGCAAAATTTGTGTTAGAAAGACAAACAAGGATACAGATACACAAGAACACCAGTTAGTATTGCGTTTTTATCGAATTCTAAGTTATGTTTAAAGTTTCAAGTATCTCGCCTATCGAAAAGTTTGTTTAAAATCAATTGCAAAATTCAACTCGATGAGAGCGATATGAAAGCGAGTTCATAAAAAAATCACTTGCAAGCTGCAGTAAAAAAGCTATGTAAAACGTGAAAAATATCAATATATTTATTTACTTTTCCCTGAATTTCGAAAAAATGCATATGGTCCCCTGGATAAAAAGTATCCTTCATCCTTTACCTCATAGACTATTTCCAACCTTGTATACATTTCTCCTTCCTCTCTCCCTGGCAGCCTAGTTGGTGTGGGTTTAATTCCCGCACTGGTCTTGAGGCTGGGTGTATAATATTTATGTATTTACAAAAAAAAAAGGAATATATATATATATATATATATGATCCGTTGTCTGGTGTCTATGACACAAGCTTTGCTTACTTTGGGGCCAGACGGCGCTGTGTGTAATGTTTTAAAATATTTATTTTTCAATTTATTCATTTAATTTCATTGTGATTCGTTACCCTGTTTTTGCGTGAAAATAGGACACATCCACAAACACCACGCCGCGACAAAATGTATGACTGGCTGGACAGGACCCGATTGGCGACACGTGATGACATAGATTAGTGGGATGCACTTAACCCTCGTCTCACTGTGCACTTTACCTCACGTTTGCCCTGTGTAGATCACTTCGATAGCCAATGAAATGAAAAATGGTTAAGGTTGAGCTTATATTATAATAAAAACTCAAACAGTAGAAATCGAAATAAGATCAAGTTATAAATAATCGATTTTTAAGCCCTCGGTTTTTTTGATTTTTTAGTTTTCGAATCGATCTTTTTCGGAAGAACCCCTAAAAGTTTCTTTCTTCGTTAACGTCCTTTAACTTAAATTAATACTTAAGTCTTAAATCATGTTGCCTAGCCTTTTTTATTCGTATGATTTTTTTTAAATAATTAATTATAAATAGGTAATTTAAATATATTTCATTTATCTACAAAATAATGTCTTCAGTAGTATCTACTTAATAAATAAATTGTAATAATGTGAAAATCTATATTATCATTTATATCTTCAGCAGTTAATTATTATTAAATTTATTTCATAGTTCTGTTGTCAAATCTAATCTAATAGCGCTGATTTGTATTCGATTCGTTTTCATTATCCCCAAGAGCCCTTGAGCGTTGGGCGTTTTATGGGCTGAGACATCTTCAGAGCCCGGTGGAGCAGTAATGGCTGCATCAGCCAACGACATAGTCCGTTCAGAGCGAAAAAAAATATTTCGTGATTTCAAAATGCGGCTTGTGCAGTACATCCGTGATTCGTAATTTTCCCGTTCATATTTCATAGGCAGAAAGCGCGTCTTTTCAGCTCTCGTTCTTATTATACATTTTAGAACGCCGGAGATTTAAAAAGTTCTGGATTCAAGTTCTGTTATTAAATAAATGTACAAGGGGAGCGCGTAGAGATATTACAATATATTTTTTATTTATTATAGATTAAATTTAGCCACATTCTATGACATATTGTCTCACATCAAACAAGAAATTACTCTACATTTTACCAAGTTTTTGTCACAATCGGGCGAACCCATAAAAGAACGCGAGATAACGTTCTCCGTCCTATCCTATCCTATTTAAATTTAAACACTATTCTTTTAATAACTCAACCGCAGCGCCACCTATCGGATCCAAGTTTTGCGATTTACTGTTTCGACAGTGAATCAACATATATTGTGAATATGAATAATTTTGCTTCGTAAGTAGTGAATAACCAACTTTTAAGTAATAGATAGTAAAATTATAGCCCAGGGTCAGGATAACAATTTTGTAAGTTTTTAATCAAGCAACTATATAGAGTAAGGGATAAATCGATAATTTAATGCTGGACAAATTTTGACCATGCTCTCTGCCTACAAAATCCTATGAGTAGGTTTAATTTGAGCATAATATGGAACCATATATGGGTTGATATATATCTATATATTTACATAAAATTGCTTTTATTAAAGAAGTAAATTATAAATCACGGTTTCGTTTGCAGCGCGAGTAGCAGTGGTAAGAGCATGAGAAGTATCGTGTTTACATACGTGTCCTGCCCACTTTTCTGCTCACTTCGGCTTAAAGTAAATGGGGTAATAGACCCTCAAAGGCAAACCAGAGCTCAAATCAGTCACCTACCATAATTATTGGCGTGAATGCAATTTATTCTCCAATGTTTTCTACAGGTGTTAATTTATTAACTATCTTTTTAATTTAGGTAGGTTTCTAGAAAAAAAATACCTTAAAATATGTGATAAAGTAAACTATGACGCCCACGAGAAGAGCTACTATGACAGCAAATATGATGAAACTGACGCAAATACATGTAGAAACGAATATTCCGCCTTTTCTTCCATATTGTATATCTTCTGGACTTTGGGTCTCACACGCCAAGAATTGTTGGCGGCTATTTGACAGCGTCATGTCGAAGAATCATTCTGAAACAAATCATAACGATGGTTTAATAAAAAAATACACGTATTAATGGCTGCCGTGTGCGCCCGGTTTGGAATAGACAAATATTAAAGTTCTTTTCTGTCCATTCAAATGTAGCTTAATATAGTTTTAGTACCATAATCTATGGCTATTGTTGTTTTTTTAATTGGTTCCACTAAGGTGGTAAACAAAGTTAACTGTCTACTTGATGTTAAGCGGTCAGTGTAGCCTAGTTGCAACACAGTTGCAGGAGCATTATTCATGCACGCGTTGCCCAACTTCAATCAACTCACTCCTTTCTTGAAGAGCATCCGCCCGGTACTGTAACTGTCAGACGCTATAGTACTATACTTAGGGAACATTTTGAGAATGAGCTCATTCCACTACCTGTGGGTTGGCTGAGGAGGAGGGAGTAAGGTTCCTCTGAAACCGCACTATGCTTGACAATTTATAAGGCGTGGGGATAAATTCCCTGGCGATGACGAGCGGTGCAAAGGTAGAAAGCAGCTGTGGGCATAATTTCCGATATTTTCAAATAATTCCTCAGAGCACAGCCCATTATATGAGTGGTACCTACAACATACACTGAGAGGCAAACTCTCTTCTTAGACTTAAGGGTTCGATTTAAGGATTCAAGTGGCTGCAGGTAGCTTTTAGTAATTATAATGCATAAGACTGAAGAATTAAATTTAAATCGATATCTAACGAAACAATGGCCCAAAAATATATACACCTACATTTCTATGAAGGAGGTTCGACCGTTTGGTTCGACCTGACGCCTGTACGTGCATTCTCTTTCTCACCGAATGTTAGGTTTTTTTAACCTAACAGGTAAAATCGTGCGTGTGCGGCGGAGCTATGTTTATAGTATAATTTGATGCCTTCGAGATTCTTTCCTGATTCAATAACCCCCGAAGTCAAAACCTGACGTGTGCGCTAAGTGAGACGTAGACTACTTACTGCAAGCTAATTAATTTTGCATATTCAATTGAGCTATTGAATTCTTTTCTGACTTAGAAGACAAAGACTGTTGAAGGTGGCCTACCTACCTCCTCCATTATTTTTCCACTATAGCCGATTATTGGCCGCCTGGATCTTGGATTATAAGATCATTTCTTCTCTTCTTCGTCAATTTTTCAAAATTATGTCCTGTTTTTGAAGTATTCTGTTTTAAAGTGCTCTTTTCAGTTACGTTTGTATCAGTTAAGATATGACCCTTAACGCAATTCCAAAATATTTTGTAAAATTTAGAATAATAACACAAACTAAAATTACTTTAAAAAAGCACATATTAGATACTAAGATTAAATATTTCGCGAGATATGGCCGACTGAAGTTAACCTTTTTTGTGGGCTCTTTCTTTATGTGACGGCTGGGAATGGAACCTACAATAACAACCTACTATAGCCCAACATTATTTATTGAAATTATACTATAGCCCAACATTATTGAAATTATTATCTAGGAAGTACGGCTGGTCCACACCAACATTGCCTTGTCCATAAAATTAAAGTATAACTGTAGTTTTCGATTCGCTGAATCTAATTTTGGAACTAAGGACTGATAGCTGTTAGTTCTTGTTTATGTTATACTAGCTTTTGCCCGCGGTTTCACCCGCCCTAAATTCGGTTATCGGTAAAGGATTTTAAGGGCAACTTCTCATTTATAGATAAACACCGACTCACGCGTGACGTTTTCAAGTAGCCCATGTCCTTCACACAAACTATCTCAATGCCAAATTTGCCTGCGGTCCCACCCGCCCTAAATTCGGTTATCGGTGTAGGGTTTCAACGGCATCTCCTCAATTACAGAAAAAACCCGACTCAATTGACGTTTGCAAGTAGCCTATGTCTTTCTCGCGACTCAAACAATCCCTATACCAAATTTTATTTTAATCGGTACAGCGGTTTAAGCGTGAAGCGGTAACAGACTGACAGAGTTATCTTCGCATTTATAATAATTAGTGTGGATTTAAGGTAGCGGATTTCTAGAAAATTGTCATCTTTACTGTGAGTATTCTAAATATCCAAATAAATATATTTCATCATATTTGCAGTTTTACCTGGGTGATAAATTAATAATACGTTTTCACTTGATGGCCCCGATTCTATTTGTTTTATGTTAACCAGTTAAATTTTTAAGGTATTTTGTATTTGATGCTATAGACTTTCGGTTTAAAATTTACAATTTTCATTACGTCTAGTATTTCTAAAAAAAGTGCCGATACATTTTGCTACAAACCTACGTGGCAACGTAAATCTAAGTAGCCAACGATGGTCATTAACCAACAAAAAAAAACTAAATAAATGTATGTTTTTTTTAAATCATAACATTATTTTATGTTTATTTAAACTTTTATGAATGCCGTAGTGTTCCAAACTTGTGCTATTTTTCCAAGCTAATTTTAAAATTTCATAAGTATATTCGTTTGCCACAAATTAGTAGAAAAAAAGCAAGTTAAATTTTATAGAACCAGTGTAGTCGTTAAAAACATTTTAATTCCTAATCCAATAAGTTTGAGTCATCATATTTGGACGTTTATCAAAGCATATCCTAATGCATTCGGCCTTCAAAATCGAGCAGACCAATTTAGAACATTTATGGAAACTCGAAATATCCTCTGAATCATTGTCAGAATTAATTAGGGTTCAATTATCATCCTCAATTTGTTTTCCTGATGATGCTATTAATTAAGTTAAAGAAGTGTATAGTTGGTAATTTATTTATTACTGCACCGATTACACCGCATTAAGTAATTATAATACTAGGAGGTAGATAAGTCATTGTATCCTCTTTTCGAAACGTTGCAATTTGAGTTGAAAATAACCAAATCGATGCAACTATAGGTGAATGTATTTAAAGAATATCGCCACCGATCGCATAAGATATTTAAAGATTTATATCAGGTGCTACTTTGGTTTTTTTTTAAAATAGCGGTGAAAAATGAAAGTTGTTTATTTGGATAAGGAACACTTATACAATTAAAAAAATGTCATATAACAAAGGTAATGTTCTAAAGCAGTGGATGTCAAACGTTTTGGTGAAGGGCAAATAGAAACTGTGTGGGGTATCATCGAGGGCCGCATACCTACCTGGTCTATATATAATTTATAATTCATTAATTTATATGTTGCTGTTACTAGCCTTTATATACGCTATACTGTTGTGGTGACAGAACGGCTTATATAACATAATGAAAAAAGAATTATTACTTTTATGAACTTATGGGTTGTCATGGTATGATACACTATTATGACATTTATGCCTGAAGGGGTTGGACATAGTTATCATGAATGTAAACTGTTAACATTTATTATAACAATTACATTTGACGAATGATATGCTGCTCCTAACGTAAAAGGTGGCTAGGCTATCGCCTTACCTAGCACAATCTAGACTCAAGTCAACATTACAATGAAATATACAGCTGGCTTTGTTGGGGTGGAGTCACGGTAAAAATAAGTATCTTAGTTCACTCTCTGTGTAAAAAACTAGCGATCCGTTGCCCTCTTTTACCCTAAATAATGACAAACATAAATGAAAACATTATTGTATTTTAAGTAAGATCTTTTCTGCACCTAGTCTTCTTTATTTGACATTTTTAAAGTCACTCCTTTGTTTTAAGTAGAAAGACTATGATAATAGATGTATACCTAATGGGTGTGTTAAACTAATAGATTGTCCTAGAGTGTCGCGAAAAATATCAATTTTTTAACATGGAAACTTTAAGCAAATGGAGAACGAAGTGGGTCAAAATTCTTTTGAGGCTTATAAAAACGTCCCTTGTAATGTACCCATATTTTTCAATTATTCGGATAATCTTCAAAAAACATATAATTTTCTTACTCAGAATGACACACGCATACCCGAATGATGACTTTTATCGAAATATTTGGACTCAAAAAATAAATGCAGGGGACATTAATTTTGAGGGGTCATATGGGGACTAGTAACGCAGTGGTAATTTGAGTACCAAATGAGACTTTTTTGTGATAAAAAACCTAGGAGGGTGAGGAAATTCATAATAAACATTGAGTTCCGGTTGAGAACTAACGTAAGTCTACTAGGAAAATATTTTGA
This sequence comes from Apoda limacodes, assembly GCA_946406115.1. Lineage (NCBI taxonomy): Eukaryota > Metazoa > Arthropoda > Insecta > Lepidoptera > Limacodidae > Apoda > Apoda limacodes. The sequence goes on along the minus strand of OX291553.1, from coordinate 11,910,632 downwards.
GACATATACAATTTAGTAAAAGTGTTTAAATAAATTTTAATTTCCATTTTCGGCACTAAAAAGAATTTTGGCCCAAGTATATAACTTTATTTGTTCACCGTGATATTGAATAAAAAATTAAAATGTCAGCCGATGACAAAGGAGAATTTTGAAACATTTAAAAGATTTTTGTATGTTGGGTGGCCTATACACCCTACATACAAAAATATTCAAAGCCCTTTGTAGGTCCTGGTTATAAGAAGGTAAAAAAGTTCCTAAAAAGAAACACTTTAGTTTTGACTTATTATCAAAAACTGTTACTATACCATTCTCTGACCATAAAATCATATACCTTAGATGTCGAAATGACTGCTGTCACTGTCATACGGCAAAGTGTCCTCTGAAAACTCTGAGCGAAGAGGGCAGAAAATTGTGCTACCAATAGGCAGTCAACCACCCAATGACTGGCCAAACGTTGTCTAACTTCGTATATCGTTTCCGATAGACGAATGTTATTAGTCCAAGACCACGAGCTCTTCTCGCATGCTTAAGTCATAGCGTCGTCCTAGTTCAAATCTATCGAATCTTACTTTTTTTGCGAGACCGGTGTTCGGTTTACGTTATACTCAGCGTTGACAAAAAAAATAGATGAAAACGCTTTGTTTGAAATCCACTGATCCTTAAATGTCAAATACCTCTCTATGCTAATTTTGAGATAAACGTGAGAGTAACATAAGTTACTTAATTGACCGTTAATTTTTAGTAAAAATTAATCATGGGTTAAGCTACCTACATATGAAAGCGGTTAAAAATAAAATGCTTAAGCAGCAAGGTGTTTGCGAATGAGTTATTGAGCGCAGCAAGCGTATCCAATGTGTTATGCGGGTCGGGTGCGATAAGGCCGTGTTTTATTTGTCGATAATGGCAAATGCGTACCTAACTTTCCATCTGTTAACATTAACGGTACCGATCATTGGACGTATTTTAAGTTTTAAGATTGACCATAACTGTGTAATAATGAAAGTAATAACCGAGACACATTTTTGTTTCCAGTAATAGGTATAATGTAGCCAATTTTTCACGAAAAATGTATAAGCCAAGACAATATCTTAAGAGGGGGTATAAAGGTAAATTGTCCTCAGTAGAACAAAGTTTAAAGTGTGTAAATCAAGTCCAAATAAATAATAAAAAAACACATAATAAAGTATGTGGTGGTGGTACTGGTAATTTATAATTTGAAGGTTTGATATTAGCCAAACATAATGCAATAAAATTTTATGGATAGAAAAAAATCATAAAGTTACCTACCATCAGTTTTTGCCAAGATTTGATTTATTTTTATAATGTAAGGGTACATATAATTTAGCTTAAATTTCATTATAATTTGCTTAATATAAAACTTAAGGCAGTTGTTAGCGATTTTTCGATACAAATAATAATATTCGACTCGTTAATATTTAATGCTTTTCGCCCACACTGTTTGTCCATTTTGTCTGTAGAATTTTATGACCCCTCTTAAAGTTACTTTGTTCATCATCAGGCATATTTCAAGTTATCTTTATGTTTAAGATTAGATATTTTCTATTTGTGCTTTTTTCAGATAAAATCAAATAGCGATTATTCAATTAGGTGTTTAAGAACACTTTTGAATCGTTAAAATAATAACACAATAATAATAATAATTACAAAAATCACACAAGTAGTAAATCCATCCTATGTTATAGTCCATCAGGAGCTATCAAAGCTGGCAAGTTATTTTGGCTTAGCTCTTTTATGTATGTACGTATGCATGAATGTATGTATGTATGTATGTATGTATGTATGTACGTATGTATATATGTACGTATGTATGCATGTATGCATGTATGTCTGTATGTATGTATGTATGTAGGTATGTATAATATGATGGTTTAAATTGGCTATCGTCATAATGTGGGGAATGTACCTTCACCAACCACTTCTTATAAATCTGATTCTGTATGTCGGGACTCAGTTGTCTTTATAAGAGTATGTCCCTAATACTACTGCCTCAGCTATTGTCTGCCCCACTGCAGGGCATAGGACTCTCTTTAGAGACATAGTTACAATTGGTGGTCTGCCGACTATGATGAGTTAGGGCCACTCAACTGTCAGACATTTCGAATCGCCCATAATGCTTCTGACTAAGCTTGACGACTGTCATTTGACAAGCAGCATACGAATAAAGAAACAGTAACGACCGCCGGTTTTTCGTGCCTTCCGAAACACGAAGGACCTCAGCCAAGGGTGAAGTAAGTAGTGACCGTGCCCGACGTTCCTTAAACTTAAGCATATTGCTTCCGATAGAAGAGTGACACTCATACATACATATTACTAGTGCTTATATTATTTATCTCGACTGCATGGGAGCAACCATCGGCTGAAACAGTAGTGTACAAATAGACTACTATTATATTATATCTTAACAACAATAGTCATCGATGCAAATCTATATAACTCTTAAATGCACAGACATCTTCAATGTTATTGAAATACGCGAACTTACACAGGTTTTATTGCTATGTTTGTTCTGACAATAGATAATTTACATGCTTGTGTATTGTGCTATATTGTTACGGTGTTTGCTTGTGTCGGTGCTGATTCATCTTTTTTTTCATCAGTATTTACTACACACAATGCTTCAAAATAAATTAAAATTTTTGCTAATATTTTTAAAAACTTTTTTTTGTAGGTACTTGTATGTCAGGGAATTCATCCTCACACCTTAAAATCTAAATGGTCACGTACAGTGCGGTTTCAGAACTTCCTCCCGCGAACGCTTAGGTTGTGGAATGAGCTCCCTGTCATGGTTTTCTCAAAGTACTACAGTATGGGGTCCTTCAAGAAAAAAGTTATTAGATTTTTGAAGGGTCGACAACGCGCAAGTAATGCCCTAGGTGTCGCAAGCGTCCATAGACTTCGGGGTTCGCTTATAATCAGGCGGATCGTAAGTTTAAATTAGTTATCCATTTTTGAAGGGGTCCTAATAATTTTATTGAGCTGAAACTTGGCTTTTATAAGGCCAAGTAATAATTCTAATTTGTTCATTGATCATTAACATTTTGTGTGTATTCATTCTTGTTTATAAATATCATACAACAGAGGCAATGCACGTCCCAATAACTTCGGCATGAGATCAGACTATTTCGACTAACTTAAAATTTCAATGCGCAAATCGGACGGACGGTGTTTTGCCTCAGGTTCGTCCGATCGATAGGCTTTACGAGATTATAATTTTGTACTGCTTAAAATGTACATAATTTGACTGTAGGTACTTATAATTCATTCTATTCTAATTGACTTCTCTACTTTGATTACCGTCAGTAAAAGAAAAAAAAAACAAATCACCATAGAATATAAAATAGCGATGCTAAATACGTTAACCGTTCGTTTTTTAAAATCAATAATTATGATAATAACGTTATAAAACTACCCGAACGAATGATAATGTGTAAAATAGTGGAAAGAATGGCGTTATTAAAAGTGTCAAAATTATCAAACGCAATTCCAGTAAGCTAAATTAAAATCATATGTGATGAATGTAATTAATTGAATAGTAAAACAGTGAATAAGTAAATTAAGATTTTTTTAAAATGCATCAAATTAACTGTAGAATTTAAAATGACAGTAAATGTAAGTAGTAGAATTTAATTTGGAATGTAGATTTATTACGCCCATGTACTTAAAACGAATAACCAACACAAAATCAGTTATTAATCTGAAGAACAGAATACTTAACTATTCTATTTTTAAATTTAATACGTTCTCATATTTAAACTCACCGTTTGTGAAGAATTATAAATCCAAATTCCAACAACGAATGTTAAAAAAACATACGCTTCAAAACAACACACTTATCAATTTTTCCACAGAAATTAAAAATATGAAAGAAAATTCCGTAACGACCTGCGCACGCGACTCAAATCAATGACGGTATACGGCGATATTCAAACTATAATATGGTGGGCGTACGACGTTATAGCTTCATCACCAGCTTACTAAGAACTCTCACACAACTTCACTTTACCCTTTTGAGAATAAGTTTGGTAAAGATGTAAAGGGAAAGGAAGCTCTTTTAAAATGGTCAAGCGATTCATAGCTAGGAAAGTATGTGACGTCTCCAAATGGCCTTGCCGATGAAGTCTGGTTTTGGCGACAGCATTTATTAACGCATTTTAATAATTATTATTGACTAGCTTTTGCTAGCGGCTTCAACCACCCTAAATTCGGTTATCGGTGTGGGATTCAACTCCTTAAAATTATACTAATGAAGTTTGCTATAGCAAGCTATAGTTCGGTTTAGCTTGGTTATAATTAATCTCAAGAACAGAATATAATAATCCTGGGATAAAAACTATCCTATGTCCTTTCCCGGGACGCAAACTATGTATCTCCATACCAAATTTCATCTTTATCGGTTCAGCGGTGTAAGCGTGAAGAGGTAACAGATTGACAGAGTTGCTTTCACATTTAAAATATGGATCGTATGGATGACATCATATTTTTTTCTCTGTATTTATTATGTGCAATAAATTTCAATAATTCATTCATTCATATTTCATGTTGTTAGCATAGCTGTTTACATACATATTTGTATAACGTAAGGTTACAGAGCTAATTGTATGCGTATGTCACATTTATTGCTATATAGAAGTTAATTAAAACATAAATAAATACGAAGACAGCCGGCGGCGTTAGTAAATACTAGCTTGACTAGGTTGTTGAGGACGCAATAAAGACACAGCTATAAAAATTAAATACTTGGGTATTGTTTCTGCAAATTAATTTATGAGCTGTAAAGTACATTAACAATTCATCCCAAAGACTGCTATATTTTATACTGGCTGGTAAAATATTAAAGTATTTTCGGCACCAAATGATTTGTTCATGTACTTTACAGCTCATAAATTAATTTGCAGAAACAATACCAAATATATGTTGCTTAATACATATTTAGGGCAATTTCTTATATAATATATATAAGAATTGTGTTGTGTTGTGGTTTAAGTTTTTAGAGCTGGCTTGTCTCCAGTACTCTCTCATTTTTTTCTTTTTAGATGTAAAGAGTATCCTACGTTCTTTTATATATCTCCTCCTATCTTTGTGTCAAGATGCAGGTCACTTCGGTGTCTGTTGCAACTAAAGGAATATTGCCCGCGGTATTACTCATGAAAAATCTTTTTCCACTGGAACTTTGAATCAGAATAAAAAGTTAGGATAGCGAGTATTTCGTTTTTCATTCCTATTTTTGCTTATACCGTTATTATATTATACTAGCAGCCCCGGTGAATGTTGTTCCGCTGCCGTCCCTCTGTAACCCGGCGAAAGTTGGTTTTTACCTAAAGTGCTCGAGTCCGGCTCGTACTTAACAGATCGAGATAAAACTATCCTATCTTTTAAGTTGGATCAAATAACAGATATTTACGAAGTTTGATCAAAATCGGTTCTGTAGTTTAGGAGTCCATTGAGGACAAACATTGTGACACGAGATTTATATATATATTAAGATTATTATTGGTAAAATGTGTGCTTGATCAAAGCATTATTTTTATGTTTGGCACTTATTGGAAAGATCACGTTTGTATAATACAAATAGCCTAAGATAGTTTTTGTTTGCGCCGGGGTTGGGGTAATTTTCTTTGAAATTTGCACAATATCCTTTTAAAAATAAGATCGCTGGGGTTCCGTAGAATAAGATTTTAAGAATTGAGGATTAAAAAGTTGTGAAACGATTATGTTGAGAACAATAATTTTCGTTGAAAGTATTAAATTGTGTTTAAATTGGGATTTTTGCAGAATCTCTATAGAACACACAGTATTAAGTTAGAGGTTACCATTTTTTAAGGTGTTAAGTAACTCGCAGGTGTAGGTAGATCTTAGAGAAAATGTTAAAAATTAGAAAATTAAAACTATTAGTTAATAAGTTATTTTCCCAACTTTATGTTTATATTGTTACATATATCTGCGAGTATAACTGCCAAAAAGCTACTGCTTTTAGCAGAAATGCTATCTACAGTTAATAAATGTACCAATATTCTAAAAAACAATATATTAAGTTCTCAAAATAGCTTATCAAAAGCTTTTTTTTTATTTTTAAGATTTTTGAAATACAGTTTGTACACAAAATAATTTATAAACACTTTTTTAAAAAAAAAACAACCGGCTTCAAAAAGATGCAATAAAAAGATAAAAGTAATTAATAACTTATTGCCAAAAATCTGATCTGAATCGCTGTTTGATGTTGGTGTCTATGTACCTTTCTAGTGCATCTTTTTGAAGACGGTTCTTTTTTTTTTGTTAAAATATTTTTAGTATATTAATCTATGGTCAGCCCCTTAACTGCGTGTACGTTTAAACTTTACCTATGTAATTTTATCTTTATCAGCTTAACCTTCTGACTTGTAACTATGCCCTCAACGCAGTGAAAATTATGTCCAGCCTTGAAACAATTCCGACTGATAGCTCACTTATTATACCTGCCTTTGTGAACGGGCAGCAAACCTATGTACAAATGGGAAATAATATTTTACCATGTACTATGTATCTATACAATACAATACAAATATTCTTTATTGTACACCAAAACATAAAAAAGTAACATCAAAACAATAATTAAAAATAGTATAATCGCCGGCCTTATTGCCTGTAGTCAATTCCTTCCAGACAACCTAAAACTGCATAACAAAGAAAAATAATGAAAAGTACGATTGAAAATGATGCCTAGGATTTTAATGGTATCGCTGTTAGGTTTGCGTGTACCATCAAAGTAAATTGAAGGTGGTGCATCCCAACTTCATTTGTAGAGTAACTTTGAACTTCCTATAACTTGCGTTTTGTTGGCATTGACATTGAGTCCGATTCATTTGCTCCACTCAAGTTTAACTGCATTTTGAAAGTCATCTAAATTAGCATGAGTGTAAATCTGGAGATCATCAGCATACAGGTGATATAAAAAAGAGATATGGTGAGTAATAGAATTAATGAAAATTTAAAAGAGTATAGGAGATAACACACCTCCTTGCGGGACACCAGCGGTTGTAATGCACCAATCTGAGTAAGATTCTTCAGCTTGGATATGTTGCCCGCGTTCACACAAGTAACTGCGAAACCATTCAAAAGATTCAGAATATCAAAATCAACGTTGTTAAATGCGTTACTAAAATCTAGTAACGTAAGTTTAAGAGCTGTTTTCTCTCTATTGCATTTCAAATGTCGTCAGTAATCGAACTATGACCAGGACGGAAACTGGATTGGTAAGGATTTCGAATGTTATTTTTTGTTAGGAAAAAACTTAGTTGGAACGGAAGTATGGAAATAGGTGTATAGTCGGAAAAAGCTGTGGGATACTTTTTGTAGGCAAAGAAATTATATGAGCATCCTTCCACAATGAGGGATAAATACCAGTCAAAATGGATTTGTTAAGAATTTAAGTGATAATGGGACCTAGGATATCAAGGAGGGGAAGGATCATATTACAACTAATGCTCTGCAAGAGTAGTTATTGATGTCAATATTGTGTGGAAGATTATCTAAGTGAGATTTGCCAATTCCAAGAGTGCGCAAGAATTTCCACACCTTAGCTGGAGCACCATTGTCAATAGAGTTATGAATATGTAGTCGTTGAGCATCTCTACATAGCCTGTTGCAGCGATTTAGTAGTGGTCTATAATACTCTTTTTATACTTTGCTTTGGAATAATTTCTCTGCTCCATTAAGGAGTTAATGCCATAAGTTAGCCAGAGCGCAGGTAAATGTTTTACTTGCACTAGACGGATCGGTGCATGTAGATCATACAATTGCGTTAGTAGTGAGTTAAAAAAAATTGACCAAATCATTAACCGAATCAGCATTTTCAATCTCAATTTATATCAGATTATATTTATACTATTATATTCAATCTATATCAGAAGTATCAGCTAAAAGTTTATTAGTTTCCATTTTCCATTACAATGGTTAATACTTATGACACAGAATAAAGAATATGGTAGTAACTACCTGCCGATACCGAGAGGTGCAGGTTCGATTCCTGCACACTATAGATTCCTGTTTTCTATGTATTTATAAAGGAAAAAAGTACTTTTATATGTATTTGTATCCGTTGCCTGGTATCCATAGTATGTATCCATATATCCATATCTTGCAAACTTCTTTGTATTCTTAGTATTTAGTCTTACTTTTTTGTTTTGTTTATTAATACTGTAAGACATTGATTATTCCTTAGTGATGAATACATAAACTGTCTTTTGTTTATATTAGATACTTTTTTATGCTTGTGCTTTATATTTCATGTTTTTTTATGTTTGTAATGGAAAGTGTCCTTTTATGATAGGGAGGACATTTTCCAATATTTTAATTGGACGCTGTAAGAGAAAGGGAGAAAAGAAATGCCATTGCTGAGTTTCTTGCCGGTTCTTCTCAGTACAAGGTCTCCCGCCCTGTAGACTTACGAACCGAAGGCGTAGTGACATTCATAAGTGCTCAATTATTGTAGCCTAAACTGAATAAATTAAATTGAATTTGAATTTATAAGTTTTACTTAGCTGGGTTCAGATGGCGCTGTAATTATTTATTTATTTAATAATTTATCAATTATATTTTTTATTTAAAAGATTTTAGCCTTAGATAAGTTTTGTTAAAGCAAAGGTTTTTTACGGGTGGCCCATGACCCTCTAAAGGTGGCAATAATTGCAAATCAAAACAGAATACATACATACACAAACAAAAAGTGCGTCTAGGTGGTTACGCATTCAATGACAGACACACATGTATGTTTCTCTTAAATTCAAATCGATCGATTACGCGTAAAAATGGTCTCGAGGGATAGACAGGTGGATATTTTTTTTTGTATGACTTAACTACAAATCAATAATGTTTTTATTTTCCCTTTAGGCATATTTGCTGTGAGACCTTGACTTCTTGTCAAATTTCATGATTTCAGCTCAACAGCAGGTTTGTAGGGTTCGATATATTTGCAAATGTCCGATTTTTTTTTGTGTTAACTTGGAAGCTTGTCTTTTTAAAGGTCTAAGGAATTGCCGATTTATCGATATATTGAATATTTTGGTATTAGATGTTAAATTCAACTGGATACCTTTACGCATTACCGAGAAAAACGGTTTTAAGAGACATACCTATAGATTATTTTTTTGTATGATTTAATTACAAATTACCAATCGTTTTCCTTCACTTGTGTTGTGAGCCCTTGCTTCTTCTTTTTATTCCAGGTCAACGGAAATTACCCTATAGTTTTTGATCTACAAATTTGCAAATATACGTATGTTAAAATAAGTGACATAAATTGGTTTTTGGAAGCTTGGTATTTTTTAATAACTTCACGTGTTTCTTAGAAAAATGTGGTGGAAAAAAAAACTTTTTATGATTTATTTTTTCTATTTATAATCTTTTTTCTTTAGTTTTGTAGAGATATATCTTTACAGTAATTTTGTTCTGAAATCAGTAAAAAAACCTTAAAAAATACAATAAAATAAAAAGACGAAGAATTCAACGCAAAGGATCAATTTGCGTCCATGTGACCGTATAACAACTATCACGTGATCGTGAATGGTATATATTAGTGAATAAATAAATGTTTTATCAAGTTTTTATTTTAATTATTTTAAATCATACACTAGGTGAAGCAAAGAAGCAATGTTAATTTAATAATCTTGGAAGCAAATCATTATTACAGGGTTTTAGGAGGCTGTACGAAGAAGTGCAATTTTTTAGTAGCTTTTGTATGCCTTCTTTTGTATCCTATACCTGTTTTAGGCATTGGAAACATCATAATTCAATCAAATATGGCTGTCAAAGCGAGCATATGAAATTATCAGTTATAAGTACAGTCAGGTACGAGTATGAATTTAAAGAATGTCAAGTACCATTTTCTTTTCATATGTATACTTTAAAGTGTTAATTTTTTTTTTCATTACCTAATTTTATAATGTAATAAATCTTTATCAAAGGTTCAATTTAGTAAAATCTGATGTATTTTTAGATTTGATTAACTTTTGCTCTATTCATAATCAGTTTCTCATAACCCATATTTAATAGCACCTATGTTAACGCCCTAAATAGCCTGATCTAAAAACCGGCACTGTTGCCTCATTTTAAAGTGGGTAATACGTTTTGTTAGGCTAACGGCTGAATTCCCGTGGGTAATTGATCTTAATCGTAATTTTGTGCCTAAGTTAATTACCAATAACAGTTTCACTTATAGTGCATCAAACTTTGTTGCACTAGTAACCTATATATAAGTTATAAGTGGTTCCACGGTATAAAAACAATACAAAAAAATCTTGGAGCATTAAAAGGCCAATAAAGATAAAAGCATAAGTAAGCTACGAAAAGAATTTGGAAAGGTCTTGAGATCAAAAATTTTCGTGTGTCATTAATGCGCATTCCTTAGTTATGAAGTAAATTAATAAAGAAATTCACACATTAACACCTTACTTTCTGCCACCTACTAATTATATTGTGGACGTGGTTTGGCAGAATACTTCCATTAGCTTATAATCTCCGATTAAAAATAATGAAAATGAAAATTAAGGTTTATTTGGTTTTGGATTTCGCTGAGATTTTCACATTTCTATACACTTCCTTTACTGTTCTCTCTCTCTATCCCTTTCTTGTGTGGATAGTACGTACCTATAAATCTTCGGCTGTTAATTCTATTAAATCTGAAAGGAATTAACTAAAAAGTTTAAACCCCTGTCGCTACGGCACTGTATTTTGTATAACTGGCTCTTAATCGGTTGATCGGCATACTTAAATTACCTCAACTATAGCACAGATTATATAATACTATACTAATTATAGTACAGTTTTCGTTATGAATAAATAATAGAAGACCATTGTTTTTTGTTTCAGACTGTACATAATCTTAGTCCTTTGGTACAATCACTGCAGGTTGTCACCTAAATGAGCTATATCCTGGAGCCAATTGGTATGAATTGTACCGTGAGGTGGACTCATACTGCGCAAACATTCTCCCCGAGTTGACGCTATCACGTGAGTATTGACGGTTTAAATTAGGAATAAAATTTAATTATAGATTTAATTTTAACCTTACTTACTTACTGTGTTTTATAAAAATACTAGATTTTGCCAGCGGATCTGCCCGCCTTAACTTTGGTTGTCGGCGCGGCGTGGGGTTTCTACGGCAACTACTTGATTGTACTAAAGTGATTTGCTTTGTAAAGCTATAGCTGCGGCCATAGTTCGTTCAAGTTGAAGTTATTCCGGAACTTTTGAATTTTCCGGGATAAAAAGGAGCCTCTGTTCATCTCCGTATCTTCAACTATCTCTGTGCAAAATATAGATGCTAATAAGCAAGCCAAGCTAACAGTGTGGCAGTGGAATTTGGAAGACCTCTAATAAGTTGAGTAACTCAATAGCTCAATTTTGCTCTGACCCATGGATTCTCAACTAGTACGAGAATACCAGTTACAACGGACTATACGAACTCTTAACTGGATCTTCTGCTTGCTTTGCTGACCATATGTCCTGGTGGATGTTTCAATTCAGTAAAAACGCATTTAAGTACTGTCCGGTACTATTGTCTCGTCCGATCTCAGGCATCTAGGTCAATAATTGGCGTCGTGTGTGGCATTCTGAGACAGCAGACTACGATGGATTGCGTGAATTTTATAGATCGTGACATTAAAGGCTTTACATTTTTTTTAAACCACTAAGGTGGCAAACAAGCTTACGGTTGCAATCAATCCGTTGTAAGTCGTACTTTTTATTTGCTAGCGAAAGCTGCAGAGAGAAACTTTTGCCGGTATTCCTTATCACCACTGTGGAGAACTGATGGTAACATGGCCCATAGTGCTTAAGAGAATGCCGATCTATTGAATAATTTCTTTGTCTGAAAATTGTCTATATAAACGATTAAGGCGCGGTTAAGTCCTTGTTAGAAATCTCCATAACACAGCGAGAGGGCTGACTGAAGGCAGTTGCTTTTATAAAAAATTAATTAGGATGAAAAAGATCGCGTACACAGTTTTTGTGCAATCTGAATGATTGAAATATAAGGATCAAAGTGTGAAATTGCCCTTTCGTAGTGAAATTTCTTTTCGTATGTTTAAATTTATTTATTTTATTAAATTATCTATGTACCCTTGTTGTCTCTTCTACATTTCTGCTATTTAATAGACGGATCATTTAAACCTTTCCGAAAACACTCTGTGAACCTGGACTCCACAAACTGTGAAGGCATTTTGTACTGATGGGGAGTATGGAGGATGACGGATGGTTTCTAACAGCAGTTCTTGTAGTGTTAAAACTGTTTCACGAGCAATATGAGGTCTGGCGTCATCATGGAACAAGTTTTTAATTTTTCTTATTTGCTGCCAATGAGTCAATATTGTGGAGTATGCTAACGTCAAACCAAACCGCTAATTCTTTCGTAGTTTGACATGGATCGGTTTCTACCATAATCTTCAATTTATCGTTATTTACCATAGTGGCGGCCTTTCTTGTGTGTTCGTTGGCCCTATCCTCTCCAAACACAGCACTGACATAGCGAGTACTTGCTCGAATGGGCAGCCCCAACTGGGGAATTACCTCCACCTTACAGAAAACCGCGGCCATAAAAATGATAACATTGAGTAGTGTTGTGTTCCTGGCGGTGAGTAAGGTTGCCAGAGCTCCTGAGGATTCGCTGCGCGGACAGCGGAGGACCGGCAGTGTTCGTTGATGTCACTGCTCGGCGCAGATGTGCGTGCTGGTACGGTGGTCAAGGTGACCTGATGAATCGGCTGACCTCTGGCCGCCCGCGACTGAACGGGTTCCCGAACCCAGGGATCATTTATTCTCCTCCCTGTGTTAAGTCTCTAAAGTAGTAGTTGTGCTGGATAAGAAGAACGGGGAGGACCCGGCTACTACAACAGAGGGGGATCAGGGGCCCTTCCGCCCGCCTTGCCAGCAACAGTTTATCTGTGCTGAGCTTTAACAGTGTGCTCCTGAGTCATGTCGTGTACTCAAGCGCCTCTTCGTGCTTTCCTACCACACTAGGCAATTTCCGTCTTCATGGAAGACTGCGAATGTGCATCCGGTGCCCGAAAAGGGCGATACGTCATTTCCATCGAATTATAAGCCTATCGCTATTACCTCCTTTCTCTCCAAGGTGATGGAGCGTGTGATCAACACACAGCCTACCTGATACCTAGAAAAACACGACCTGGTCAGTGACTGTATATATGGCTTTCGCCACGGTCGCTCGACTGGTGACCTTCTAGTGTATCGCACACAACGATGGCCACTAGCCATTGAGAGTCAGGGTGAGGCATTGGCATATGTAGCCTGGAAATAGCGAAGGCGTTCGATCGGGTCTGTGTGTCGGTTTGTGCCGCCCGGCTAGCTTTTTGTCCGGCAGACGAACACGAGCCGTAGTTGACGGTAGTTGCTCTGATAGCATGGACATTAATGCTGAGTCCTGCAAGAATCTGTGCTGTCTCCTTTGCTGTTTCTACTGCATATAAATTACATGTTTGACATTAACAACATACATTGCTATGTGGATGACAATACTGGAGACGCTTATTACACGGGTCGTGCAAGCATCCCTCATTCGATGGTGAAGGAAAAGCGTGGAGAACTTGTGTCTCAATCAATACCACTCTGACCAAGATCTTTGACTGGGGACGGGAAAACTTGGTCCGATTCAACCCTACAAAGACACTTGTCTGCGCGTTCACAGCTAAGAAAACCCCATTCACTGTGGTCCCACAATTCCAGAACACGATGCTCAGTTCCGAGATCATTTGCAAGACAAGGTGAAGCTGGCGTCCTAAAAACTTGGTGTACTCAACAGAGCGAAGCAGTACTTTACGTCGGGGCTGAGGTTGCTGCTTTATAATTTGCAAGTTCGGCCCCATATGGAGTACTGCTGCCATCTCTGGGCAGGTGCACCCGGATACTAGCTTGGCTTTTTTGACTCGGTTTAACGACGGGCTGTGACAATAGTCGACGATCGTAAACTCGCCGTATCGAGCCCTTAAGACTAGGGAGAAACTTTGCCTTCCTGTGTGTGTTCTACCGCTTGTACAAAAACGTGTGTCGAAATGATGCACACGGCTACTTTCTACCATCGCACCGCTCGCCATTGGCAGGAAATTCATTCTCACACTTTACAACCGAAATAGTCGCTTACAGTGCGGTTTCATAGAGACTTCCGCCCGCGAACGCTTGGGTTGTGGTATAAGCTCCCTGCCAAGGTTTTCTCAAAGGGGATTTTTATAGGGTCAGCAACGTGCGAGGGATACCCCTGGTGTTGCAAGCGTCCATAGGTTCTGGTGACCGCTTGCCATCGGGTGGACCATAGGCTTGTTTGCCACCTTAGTGGTATAAAGGAAAATGACATTATGAGCAGTTTCTGCTGCGTTAGTACCAAGTTGGAACTCGTATACGAATATTATTCTAATTTTTACTGTATCTGTATCTTTCCTTTAAATCTGAATATAAAAACAATTAAAAGTCAAACCTCTTAGCCAAATCTTTTTTTAAATTTAGAACTTTATTGTCTTTGTATGAAAAAAGTTTCACTCTGAAATCTGTCGCCAGTCTGACGCTATTTGCAGGTTTAATTTTTATTCAAAGTGGCTAGTGCGTTAAAACGGCAATTTTTATATTAAAACCCCTATTAAGAAATATGTTTCATAACTTGCTTTTGACTAATGAACTAAACTTAAATATTTTCATTTATTGTATAAAAATAAAAATGGATCTTTTATTCTGAAACTTGTGACTGTTACTATAAAAGTCAGTAAAAACATTAGGATCTGTTGTTACCTCGTGCATTGACTTAAATCTTTACCAAAAAATCGACAAACTCCACACGAAAAACGCAAAAGTTTCAAGATGTCAATATAGTATAACAGCATTATATAATCTGTTGTATAACTTACAAATGAAGTATGGAAATGAACTTAATAGCATACGATTCGCGGCGCCTCGCAGCATGCTTCATACAAATGAATTTCCCACTCGTTTTTGACATTTACTGATCAAATACTGTGAAATTTTGTAGACATGATATCAAGCAGAATATATATGTCTGTGGTTTATCCAAAATCCCAAAAAAATGTTTTTATTTAAGGTGCGTTTTGTTGACTGCTTCAATGCGTTTAATGTCATTATCCTGCCAAGTTAAAAAGACGTAAATTCTGTAACACAGAACAAAATTTTGGTTCATTCTCTTTGGTAGGATCACCGCATTATGTACATTATGTCGGTCAAAACGCCACTTTAGTTGTAATCTTATTTGAGACCATTTATATGAAAAACTAGAATCCCTTATAATTTTTAAACTGTACAATTAAATAAAAAACTGTCAGGCTGCAGGCTGTAGATGTTTATCCTAGAACACTTTTTAAAACTTTTTATGGTATTTGAATAGTAAGTGTCGAAAATAAGTGGGATATTCGTTTGTATGAAACACGCTGCGAGGCGATACGAATCGTATCCTCTCAAGAATGAAGTTTTTCTTTTCATAGTTATTTTTCATGTACCTAGATGTTGCAGACTTCATTTTAATTTTAAATTTAATTTTTTGTGAATTTATTGTTTATAATTATGGAATAAATACATTTCGTAAATATATTTGACATTGTTTATATAATAGTTTTAAATATACATATTTAAATCCACGTCGTTGATTTTTAGAAATCGGCTTCCTGATCTATAAATAGGCATTGGCGTCCTGCCTAGTGTATTGAACTTCAGTGTTCAGTTCAGTTCCTAGAGTATTAAAAAAAAAGGCGCGTTGTGTCTCGGTATGAGCTGACCCTTAGAGACTTAGAGATATTTCGCAAGCGCTCTGGCGATTGGTAAATACCCGACGTCCCCTTGTAATTTTACTGAAAAAGTAATAAAAAATAAATATGCGTGATTCAAGTGCTTTACCAGACAATTATGAATATCAACCCATACTTGGCAATGATGAGCGGTTGATTTTGACCAAATTTGAAACAAAAGAAGATGTCGAAGTAAATAAAAACGGTTTTCAAACGGTTTTTTAAGGTGCGCGCATTAGGATACACCTACAAAGTTCCTACTTACGGTAAATCTAATTTTTCCCGAAGTTCACCCGTACACACTTATGTGCTTTCCCTATTTTAACCCGTTTCACCAGTTAAAATCCTTTCCGATTTTCCAAAAACATTTCTGGGAAATTTAAAAAAATAATTTGGTTCGAAAAGCACACTAATAAGTGGTTTATGTACTGCTTTCAAGTGGAAAGATATCCGAGCAAAACACCTTTCCAAGAATAAATGTCGTCGGCGCGGAAAATGCATCACTGTTCAACCGACGTCAGACGCGCGGCGTCGGCGTGGAACTAAAAAGACCGTTGCTGTTGGCAGTCAATCAAAAGAAATAAAGAAAGCGAAACCCAAGGCTCCACAATGTCTTAAATAAACTTTAACAAATTATATTAAAATTTTATACACATTGTTAGTTGTATGGAGAAGCAATATTTCCGACATTTATATCAAAATAATTAGTAAATAAATATAGTTGATATCTTTAATTTTCTGGTAGAAATATGTCTGAGTAATTAATAATAAAGGCCGCCCCGTTCCCGAGCGCCAGCGAAGACGAGCTCGAAGCGTAGTAGGCACAATAGGCCGCCGCTACCGCCGTCGCGCCGGCAAACCGCCAAGCCCCGCCAACACACAGCCGTACCTCACGTCGCTAGCGGCAAGTGTCGACGTCGAACCACAGACTAGTAGATTAAAGTTTTTTCAATAAATATCAATTCTATAATAATAACAACTGATCCCATTATTCTATCCTGGGTCTCCGGCTTAGGAATTCCAGTACCGAACGATGTTACAATCACAATTTAAGCCTGAATCTACAGAACCCAGAATAAATATGAATTAAGAGATTAACGAACTCATTAGTAACTTAGTGAAATACGGGAATTTGAACCTCGCGAAGAGCAACATTTATCAAGTTGTGTTTTCCTTATCAAGAGAAACAATGGTCAGAATAGGATCATTTTGACTTTAAAATCCTTAAATAAATATATTTACACTCCTCATTTTAAACTTGAGGATTATAGAATGCCTATGACGATGTTGCACCTTCGCCGTTATCAAGTTAATGCGGCCTATCATTCATTTTTGCGTAGTTAGGGCCTGATATCTATGATTCACTTAGACAATTTGCTATTATTTGAAGATTCGTACAATGGCTGCTTATATAATTTTACAAAAAAGAAAATTATTTTATTATTTAATAACGAGAAGACTGGATTCACCTAGTCGTACGCCAGTTTTTCTTGGTTTTGTTTTTAATTCAGCTGATTATACTATTACGTGCGAATAAATACTAAAAAAAAATATAAAATAAACTTTTACACTTTTATTATATTAAAATATGTATACTTTGTATATTTTATAGGATTATTGCTTTCGATATACCCTGCACTGTCGTATAGGTGGATGTATACAAAAAACTTCGAAAGGTTCAAGATTTACTGTCTAAGAGAAGATAACGATTTCGATCAATTTGTTAATATTCCAGAAACTCTCAATGAAATTTTCAACTGGTGGCTCCGTAATATAAACGTTGGAAGTTAGCCTATATAATCGGGCAATTACCAATTGGAGATCTTCTCCGACGCACCCTTCCTGGTTGGGGCGGTTCTATGCTCTAACAAACCTACCAGTTGACAATGGTCCCGACAGGAGCTTATATAAATACATATGGAATTTTTGTAATTCACAGGCGCTTTCTTTCAAATACTTTTAAGGATCGACAATTCCACTGCAATGGAGGATATTAAATTCCCCTATTTGAGTAACTTAAGCAGGAAATCTGCAGTGGTGTAAGGAACGGTGTTTGTTTATATTGGCGTCATAGATTAGTTCCAGCGATAATTTTAAGGCGGACGCGGAATCTCGCAGTGTATTGTCGGATTTGCGCTCCTTTCGGACACCCAAAAATCGATTTATTTGCCGAATAAACAAAAAATAAACAAAAAATTCTGTTAACTTTACGTAAAGCTTGGAGAATACTCTGTAACTCAAGAAATATAAAAGCGGCAAATTTTATTTTTTTTACGGATAAATCGCGGCAAATTGGCGGCAAATTCCTATGTATTGAATTTTCTCTAAATTCCATTTTTTTCGTTAGTGTTCTGCATATTTACGAAAAGTTAGCAGAAAACTCTGTGACTCAAGAAATACAAAAGCGGCAAATTTTATATTTTTACGGATAAATCGCGGCAAATTGGCGGCAAATTCCTATGTATTTAATTTTCTCTAAATTCCATTTTTTTCGTTAGTGTTCTGCATATTTACGAAAAGTTAGCAGAAAACTCTGTGACTCAAGAAATACTAAAACGGCAAATTTTATATTTTTACGGATAAATCACGGAAAATTTGCGGCAAATTCCTATGTATTTGGTTTTCTCTAAATCCCATTTTTTTCGTTAGTGTTATGCTTACTTTACGTCAAGTTAGCAGAAAACTCTGTAACTCAAGAAATATAAAAGCGGCAAAAATTTATATTTTCACGGATAAATCACGGCAAATAAGCGGCGAATTAGCGGCAAATTCCTATGTATTTGGTTTTCTCTAAATCTCATTTTTTTCGTTAGCGTTCTGCTAACTTTACGTAAAGTTAGCAGAAAACTCTGTAACTCAAGAAATATAAAAGCTGCAAATTTTATTTTTTTACGGATAAATCACAGCAAATTAGCGGCAAATTACGCAACTTATTTCATTTTGATTTGAGATAGTTGTTCAGCTAACTTTACGTACATGGGATCTCCGCCTTTGAGTCCCGCCCTAAATACCATGACTTTACTTTCCTTAGCATTATAGATAAGTGCTTGGTGTGTGGCATATTTGTCGCATATAGAAACAAGCTTTCTAAGGTCACAAATCGATGCGCTCAGCTCACCATACCGTCCGCGTTACTAAAATTACACACGTCATCTAAACGTATGTGCATGAGTGTCTTGTGCGAGCTTTTGTGATTACCCAGGTTCTACAGGTTAAGAGTTATAAGTAAATAAAAAGATTTATGTACGTATGTATGTAAAACACTTAATTGTACATAAAAATTTAAAGCAATTTAAATACACATAAGTCAAAGGAAAGCTTATCCCTTTCTCTTTTTTTGTTTACCGAATTGCTAGTGTCCACAAGTTTCGAACGGAAGTTGGAACTTGTTGGAAATTTCTCTGTACTTCTTCTCATAAATGAGTTGCTATGATTAAAGTCGTGTTTTGCAACATATTTTATTTATGTTCTGGAGATATGAGAATTTTTCACCAGGTTCGCTGATCAGGATTCCCCCTGAGTATGGGGGCCCTGGTGCATGGCACAGTCTAGCCCTCCGATAGCTACGCTACTGCGGGCATCAGGAAATTACAAGCCACCCTTCGACCTTAAGCTTCTAAACAATCTGTCGTTAATCATTTTCTCCTTACCATCCTTAATACACGATCACGGGTCGTTGAAAAATGTTACAAACTTTTCTCCATTACGTCCTCGACTACAAGCTCCCGCAGCAGTCCTGCCTAGTGTGTAATCAAAATATGTCATAATGTACTATTAATTAAACTAACTCATGAGTATATTTATTGGCGGCCTTAAGAACCATATTTGCACAAGCATAAATATCGCAATAACCTATTTTTTAAAAAAAGGTGCTAAAACTCATAAACTAAGTTTGACATTTCCAGGTACGAGGATGTGTTTGAAGAGTTCATTGATTGCATTTCTGTGCCTGACTGTAGCCCACACGCTGCCGCCGGATAAGGTTAGTTATGTATGCGAGAGACATCCGTACGAACATTCACCTTGTTATTGGCAGCCTGACGAAGTTAAATGTCTATTAGGTTGTTATTAGATCCATGCGAAGCTCACGACGACGCGCGACGGTGGATATAGGATTTTGTTTGTAAACATATTAGCTATATAGATTTGATTTAGTAACAATTTTCTTGTGTATAAATAATTTGAAAATGTGTCAGTTCGCATTTAATACTGTACCAAAGTACTTAGAGCGCGCCCCGCTAACTACTTTGACTGTACCTAGGTGCTTGTTCGAGACATAAAAGAGAAATTTCGAATTCTGTAATCTGTCCTACGCAATAGCCTCACAAAGCCACTCTTTAGAAAGAGACAAAGAAAACCTGTGGTCTCTTTTCTCTTTCTATCAACGTCAGCCATTTTGTTTCATTAAGTATATTAAAACAAGTTAGAAAGAAACAAGAGACCTCAGTTTTGTTTCGTCCCTGTCACACTTTTGTGACCATATTTTTTTGGATGTGAAAAAGCGCTCTTCAGTTCCCTATGTATATATAAAGTACCTACAATATTCAAATAATATTTTTTTAAAAGTGCGTGGATTGGAACAGGCAATTTAAAATTTCTATAAGATTTTCAGACAATGTTTTAAAATTATGCTCCTTTTTAAATATTCAGCTCCCAAAGATGCCATTTACGGTTAGGTGCCTGTCAGTCAAGAATAGTCAGTATATCACTTCAAAAGATTTGTCGGAAACGATAACTGATGTAGTAGAAAGGTTTTCGAGTGGCGACCACGAACCTTAAGACGTAGCGCGGGACGGCCTTCTCCGAGGTGGCCAAACGACCTGCTTCGAGTCTGCCACTGCCACTGCTGTAGTATATTCTAAGATTGGACATTCTGGAGACATATACAGACTTTAAACAGTGGGCAGGTTCTGGTTGACAGAATAAGGGCATAGAAACGGTTTTTTTTTTGGTTAAAATGGCTGTTTTTGTAGATTTTATTTACAGCAACATGACGTAACTGAACCGTAGACTACGTCTCGCCGTCACTCGAAAATGTGATTAAAAAATGTTTAAACCGAATAGACCTACTTTTGTATCTACTTTAATATTTAGTAATATTGTTTAGATGGTAACGCATTCCATAAGACAGACGCGCAGTATAGACCTCAATAATGCCCATGGACTAGCAATGGAAACTCGTCTAGACAAGAGTGTGGAACCAACTGGCTATCGTCTGGAGCTGGAACCTTACATAGATGATGGTGTCTTCAAGGGACACGTGAGCATCAACTTGACTTGGTTGAAAGAAACTGATGAGATAAACATTCATTGTGCCCATGAACTAGAAATAACTGACTCGGAAGTAAAGGCACACATTCCAGCCGATTCGTAAGTATTTTGGGATTTTGTCTCACACACATTACTCTGCATTAACCGCTTGTGTGTGGTGTGTTTTTACTGAAATAGTTGGCAACTTCTGTGTTTTTAACTTTTGCTTAAGGCTGCGGTAAAGGCTAGACCGCGTAAATACGCCTTTTTTGTGCAAATTTTGTGGCTGAACCTGAAGGATTAAAAAAAAAATATGTTATAAAACTTGCTTTTGTCCAGTGCATTACCTAAATGAGTGATTTTCATTTATTGTATTAAATGCAACAAAAAATTTGGACTTGAACATTGTGTCAACACTTGTGCAAATTTTGTGTATTCGATTTTACTGTAATGTGAGTTAGTTCAATAATTTGAATAGTTTGTTTACGGGTATAACATACATGTATATATAATATTTACAATACTAACTTTATGTTTTTGGTGGGCTTTTACTATTATTTTTCCTAATATTTTTTATTGCATCAATAAGTTTGTTATGGGACAACAGCGAACCCTTCTGGTGCTAACATATTTTTACTTTTATGTATGTAATCTACGTATTCTCTCCGTACGTGAAGATGCATTAATATTTTTGTTTTGTAGTACTAGGTTCCTTGGTGCAAGCTGGTTGTTTGTAAAATAAGATTTTTTTCAATTCCATAACTGTAGGAAGGAAATGCAGAAAATAGCGATAAAGCGGTTGGTCATAGATTCAAAGAAACCTATAGCTACTATTTATCTAGAAAAATCTGTTCCGCAATCATCGAAAGGCCATTTGGACCTCAGCTTTAGCGGCAATATGGAGACTGTCACTACCGAGGCATTCTTTAAAACTACATATATTACAGATCAAGAAGTTGAAAGGTAAGTATTATTTTGTTTAGTTTTCATAGATTTACAAAAAAAGTAGTTCGGCGAGCCAACTTTTTGCAGCAGAGTGCAAGCAGCACCGCAGCGTAAGTTAGTCCGCGTGTAGTTGTCGAGGCCATCTGCGGTCAACAACAGTAGACAGTAGTTAGAAAAAAAGGGTCGGCGAGTAGACGTATGATATAAGAAACAAATAATAAAAATCCAAAAAGAGAGTCTAAGGTCTGTTACAATTGTCTATACATTAAAGATTAAAGAAAAATAGAAGCAGCCAGTCTTTTCTTTCTCGATTTTTATTTGTCCCAGGACAGTATACATCTTAGCTTCTCAGTTCAGTTCCTGAGATGCATCAATTCTCAGTAAATTTAAATCTAGTCAATATAAACAATGTTGCTATAGTTAACTAAGCCATTCGGCAGTTTTTATTAAAGTAGCTTTAAACAAGTATTACAACTTATTAGGTATGTGGCTGACGCGACGATAACGATTTTCTTTGCTTCGATTACTAATAAGAAAAAAAAGTTTTTCCCCGATAAAAAGACGTTGCCTAACTTCGTAAATCGTTTTCAACAGCCGCTGCCGCCGGAAACAACTAAGTTTCTTATTTCTTATATTGAATTTAAATTACCTTTAATGAAGTTGCTTCAATCTTAGTTTTTATAGTATAAGAAAAAATGTATGTTAATTTAAATGTATATTTTAATAATAACCTTTCGGTATTTTAGAAATTGTTTAGAAAATGTCACTTTTCGGACTAAGTCAAATTTAGAAGCCTGCGGCTCTTTTCCGTAAAATGACAGCTAACAATTCTTATTTGAAATCCATAGAAATAAGATATACATTGCGCATTTGAAATGACGTATGAAATTCATCAATTGTCTCGAAACCGCAATGTATATCTTATTTCTTTCAAAAAGGTTAGCAATCTTTTTACGGTATCGACCCGCGGGGATCGATTGTTTGATCAAGAGAAACGTAAAAAGTTTTAGTTATCCTACGGCCTTACGGCCTATCCTCACGTTAAGGGAGAGCGATTGTGGAGCGTGCAGTTAGAGTGTGTTGTGTTGAGTGTGCAACTGTCAAACTCAAAATACGTCGAACTTATGGAACAACTACAGCAAAAATTTTGGTGTAATTCTGTTATTGCACTACCAAAAATAACAATAGAATACTAATCTTAGTTTTTCATTTGCGTAGAGTTGTAGTCGGTACACAACTAAGACCGAACAATGCAAGACGCATGTTCCCCTGCTTTGATGAGCCTGCCTACAAGACTCCTTTTGAGCTGAGCGTGGTGAGACCACGTGATATGGTAGCTCTGAGCAACGTACCTGTCGCTAGAACTGAAGATATGTAAGTATAATTTAATATCCTGGAAATAATTTAGATTTTGGCTTCGGAAAGACCTTGCACTATAATGTTGCACTTTAGGCTCACAAAAGAATAGATGCTTCTGCACTACCCATGTTTCCACCAAATCAAAAGCTATCTCATAGTCCACAAACGCTAAGTAGAGGGCAAATAATACTCCGGACTACCTACAGACTTCTGTATAACATGCCGCAGGGTATTAGATTTGCATATCTTTAGCGAAGTCAGGTGTGTATAGTTTAAAATTTGCCGATCACGAAGATTCAAACTTATAAGCGCCAGTCAAGTAGGAACATTGCACTGCACTAGCTGAAATCAGATACCTGCAGGGGCGCCAAATTCTGGAATTTGATGCCCAATATAACTAGCCATGTTACAACATGAATGTATTTTCTTTCCATGGGCAATAAGCATATAACCTATCTGCTCATGGTTTGTCATGTGCTTACCCGTTCGCCAAGTTTTTAGACTTAATGCACGTCGGACGGGCGCCGGCGCAGTCAATGCCGAACCAAGAGCAAGGACACGACGTCACCGCTTATCTGTGTGTTATCTTAACTGCACGTTACAAATAACGTCAGAAAAAGCACCTAATAGTTATTGTAACGTATAAGTAACTTTTCTGTGGTAGTTGCATACTAAGGCAAGTTTTTTTATACATAAACCTGCATATACCTAGCATATTCAATTGTCATTTTAGCACTGGCGAGCCAAACGCCGTGTGGGACCACTTCGAAAGGACTCCGCCAATGTCCACTTTCACATTAGGACTTGTCATTGCAGATTTAAATCTTATGGCCGATACACTAGTTGACAACAAACGTAAGTTAAGCTTTGCTAATATTTAATTTACAGTGTTTGATCAAATCGTATGATCCTCAGATGCAGTAATTAATTATTTTTTGGACAGAATTGCGGGTGTGGAGTAGACCAGAATTTCACCCACTACTAAGTGAAGTACAAGAAAAGTACCACACGGTTTACAAGGAAGTTAATGACTTCTGGAAAATACCTTTGCCTCTTCGTCAACTGGATATTGTTGCTCTTCCTACTTACCAAGGAGTTAAACCAGCTGATAATTGGGGACTCATAGTTTTCAAGTAAGTTGTATTTTAACACAATTCGTTCGGCTGGATTCTTGTAATTGCGTCACTTTCGGTTTTATTTATTATGCACGTAAAGAACAAAGGAACGATCCAAATACGTGGCAGTGCACAAACTATAGAGTTTTCCAAACAGAATTTTCCCTATTATTTAAGACACACTGCTTGTAGAATTAACCTAAAGAAATTTGAGCTGCTACCATCATAATATGGTTTCCGAGAACGGGTCCAGCTGTGTAAGTTTTTCAAGCTTAATTTTAGTTCATTATTTTTTTTTTGTTGATTATATTTTTCTATGAGACTTCCTTAGATTAAGACTTAGAGAAAATACCAGTATAGCTCGTTCCTATCTGAATGAGCACAAAGTTCAGCTAAGTTTCTAGGTTATTGGTAAATAATTAATTATATATATATATATATATATATTTAGGGATCTCAATAGAATGCTCATGAATTCTTTTTTATTCTTTAATAGATTTATTTCTATGTTATTTGCTCTCTATGCGTAGCTTAGAGATGGACATCTGAGTTTGAACTGTTTACAATTTACTTAAAGGGAAAGTGACTTGAGCAACCGAGGCTATCTCCAAATGGCTCAGGAATTAACTTATCAATGGCTTGGCGCCTATACCACACCAGCTTGGTGGTCAGATGCTCACCTCAACAAAGCTCTTGTTGGCTACATCGCTGCAGAAACGACGTTTAAGGTTTTTATTTGTTTAAAAAGCATTTACTTTTTCTACCCTGATAAGAAAATTAATCTTTATTAACGAATGAATTTACATACATATGTAAGAGAAAAAGCTATTCCATTGCACATTGAAACAATCATTAGTATCACTCTTGACCAGACATAGATGTATCAAAGTAACACTTTCAATAAATATGGCTACAGATTAACAGTGGCTTGGAGATGGAAGGGAAATGGCCAACTACAATCTTGTACTCTTTATACTACGAGTTCAGCAAACGGTACCCACACTCCCGTATTACGGGCATGAAACAAGAGACGACATGCTCCAAGATAGAGCTCCTCTTCCGGATGATGAACTACACGCTTGGTGGCGAAACCTTCAAAAAAGGACTGAGAATGTTTCTAGAATCTCGGTAACTGTTTAGCATACAATATCTTTAGTGTTATAGATATATTAAATATTTCGCAGCCTAATTGGCAGTGTGGCCAGCTGCTGTGCAGAGGTTGTAGGTTTGATTCTTGCACTGGACAAACATTTATGTATGATATGTATATATATATACACACAAAAAGTAATATTTATGTATTTGTATCCGTTTTCTGGTTCCCATAACACAAGCTTTCCTTACTTTGGGGGCAGACGGCGCTGTGTGTAATGTCCAAAAATATTTATTTATTTATATTGATAGATATATGACGAGCACTACAATAAGAAAGAGTACTGCACAATAAGATCTATGTGTGGAAGTATGCATATGAGACGAGTTCTTGTGTGACAGCTGGAATGAAGATATAACATCTTCCTTTGTACTATGGCTAATTACTTACGTTGCTGATGTGCATGGTGTTTTAATTGTGATATTTTTTTTTAACAAAGTGACAATCAAAAATTAGTGTCAAAGTAGTGTGTTTGAATGTATAGTGTGTTTTATTTACTATATGAAACGAAATCCATTAATCAATACATTTTTGGTATTCGTAGCAAATTGAAAACCTTCACTGGCGACGATATCTGGAGCGCTTTAAACACTGCAGCGCTAGAGGATGGAAAGATCTCCAAAGAAATAGACTTGAAGACAGTGGCTAAAAGCTGGATCGAAAAGGATAGGCTTCCTTTGGTGACGGTGGAGAGAAAGTATGACAGCAACTCAGTGTCAATTCGACAGGTAATATTGTCAAAATATGTGTTTATTTTGGCGTTTCAGCGTGCGCCATACAAACGAATTTCCCACTTATTTTTGACACAAATTAAAAACCATGAAATTTTGAAGGCGTGCTCTAGGATTAAATATCTAGGTCTGCAGTGTGCCAGTTGTATATTAAAATATAAAGTTTCTAGTTTTTTCTATAAATGATCTCGAATAAGATTTAAAAAATTTAAGTTCTTAAAAACTTTTTTTTAGGATTTCGGAAAACCACAGACAATATTCGGCTTCAGATTATTCCTTAGATTTATTGATTTATTGATTTGTGAAATATATAATATACAGTTTATATTACAACTGAGGCCCCGTCACGCTGTAAATTATATAAATAAAGACCTTCTACTAAGTTACGTAGCAACCATTCAATCAACAACAAATAATTCCAAATTCAATCAACTCAAAGTAACATACGTGTAATACGAAACTACGAATAATATACGAATGTAAACATTTGGGCCAACAATTTATGGTTCAATGTCTACCACAGACTGTTTTATGTAGGACTAAAAATTTACTTAACATCTGTATCTGTATTGTACCATAATTTGAGCAAAATAAAGATATTCTAGGTATTCAATTTTATTATATGCTTTATAGTGTAGGTACCTCATTGTTACATTTTCATAACTAGATTTACGTTTTGTTTTTATTTGTCATGAGCTGAATTGAATACGCGTATCTATCTACATGTTTTTAAGAATTTAAGGATTACCTGCTACGTACCTAATGTGCCGTATAATCGCTGTATAACTTATCATTCCTTCATTAAACTTGAAAATGACACTCTTTACGACAGGATAAAGACTTTTGTCGCTACAAAAAATGGCGTTTAACGATAAGAATTTCCATTTTAAATGGTTTCATTTTTTTGTTGATCTCTAAAGTTCTTAGCATATCATTAGGCTGGCTGATATCTGAGGAAAATATTACAATATTCTCATTGTGATTGTTTTTTATAATACACAATTTATATAAGCGGTTCACAACATTAGGGTTCTTTTAAGTCTCGGCTATAGGCTAAAACTGCGGTAAATATTATAAAATGTTTGTTTGTTTATTTAAATATTTGAGTTTAGGCAACCTTTTTATATATTAATGGTGCCCGATGTAGATTTTTAACCTTCAAATGTATGATAACACCACCGCTCTGATGATTAAAAAACTGCTTAAATCATTATTTTCCTCTAGAAAGTTTACCTTAGAGAACGACCTCATGATGTCCCCGACGCTGATCGTATGTCGTGGTGGATCCCCCTGGTGGTGGCGCGAGGAGACAGACTGGACTTCACCGACGGAACACCTGTCGCCTGGATGCGAGATACCAAGCAATTAGATTTAAGAGATATGCCGAAACCAGATCAATTTATTATAGTTAATCCGGAAGAAATTGGTATGTTTATATATAGTTCTTAAATATTTATTTTTAATAGTTTGTATTGTATAGGTACTACTTGTACTTGAAGTTGTTTCATTTAGCGGCAGATATGCCAAGTCTATGAAACCCTCACCGTTAAACCGTTATTAGAGAAATTTACAGGCTAAATTTTAGGACACTTTATTGCCCATAACCACGTTACTCCATTTCTGGCCAGTAGTGGAGTTACTTAGTTATAGTTACGGTCAATTTAACAGTTAATATTATTAAGCTGACCAGATAAAAATGAGGTTTTTGTACACAGTAAAGAATCTACTTATTTCGTCTTCAAACCTTACATATTGAAACACGGTAATATTTTTATGATTAGCCCTTGCGGGTCGATTCCGTTTTTCCGATTTCCGAAGTTTGCTAAACTTATTGAAAGAAATAAGATATACATCGCGGTGTCGCGACAATCGATGAATGTCATACGTCATTTCAAATGCGCAATGTATATCTTATTTCTATGGATTTTAAACGAGAATTGTTAGCTGTCATTTTACGGAATCGACCCGCTGTTATCGCCAAATGACGTGTAATAATGCGATTGCGCACGGTAGTGATATAAATTCCGTGAGCCTGCGAGAAACTGGCCGAGCGTCACAGATTTTATTAAAAATTCCCCAGTTTTTTAATGCTTTTAAAAATCTAAGAACAAAATTAACTATATGCTTTTGTCAATTTCATAAATAAAAAACCTTTTTATAAGTTTTATCGTTATGGTGGTAATAGTTTATAATTTCTGTTCTAAAACCGAAGTTAATCTTTTGCAATTTTTCCTATCTAACAAGATTATTGTAATCGTGTTACAGGCTTTGTCAGTTCCTATTATTTAGGATTCTATTATGTATTGTATGTATATATATTAATGTATATCTCTGTTTTTATTATTTTTTGGGCGTCAGTATTCTATAGTTATGCCTTAACAGGATGTTCGAAACCAGGATATCCTCGCCTTAAAGACTTTTGCTTTAAAATCGGTTTTAGGTCCATTTCCTGTCAATTATGATGAGCACAATTGGCATCTTCTATCAACGTTCCTTCAAAGTGAAAAAAGGACTCAAATACCAGAAATAACTCGTGCCAAGCTGCTCCATGATGCATGGAACTTAGCGTACGCTGGAGAATTGTCTTTTGCTGCTGCACTCAATATGACACTGTTTTTGAAAGACGAACGTCATCATTTGGTCTGGGATCCAGTATTCACTATGATAGATCATATCGGGAGACAAATTTGCCAATGTATACATCAGAAATTCCAGGTACTATTCTTTTAAATAACAGCTAGTCCAGCTGTAGGGGCGTTTTGTTGACAAGCATTATACGCATTGAATGCGTTTAATGTTGCCAATGGGCATATTCGCCCGCTCTTTTGACCAAATATGGATGAGCTATGACGTCATTTCCGGACCGCATTCAACGCATTGGCGGCACATGCTCGGGAGTTAGAGCAGTGGATGCGCTGTCAAAATAGTGAACGGTCATATAATTATCAAAGTGATATAATCCGAAAAGGATGAGCTGCGTGTATGTATATGTAAAACTTTTAAGGGAATCCGTTTACGCATTTTTGGGTTACGAATCAACAAACATAAAAAAATCCCATTAATAATATTAGCATAAAGGAAACCCAAGTAAAAGTACACAAAATTCCGTAAATTATTTGCCGAATAAAGTGAAACCAAAAAAACTTGAAATATTCCCAGAACTATATATTTTTATATAAATAATTAAAATATGGAAAATAACGTAGTTTTTTTCCCCTTCATACCACTAAAGTGGCAAACAAGTTTGCGGTCCACGTTATGGTAAGCGGTTGTCGCAGCTCATAAACGTTTGCAACACCTGGGGCATCACTCACCGCAAACGTAAAAATAATTTAATATAATTGGTTTTTAAAATCAAGTATAATATTTATTAAATCATAAGCCAAAATTAAAACAAAAAACTACAGAAAATATTAAGATTAATATTATTTCTACATTCAGACCTACGTGAGGATCCTATTAGCTCCTTTATATGAAGAACTAGTTAAGGATGAAAAAGAGGATGAACCAAACTGGAGGAAGAACCTGCGAACTCTCACAAAGACTTTCCTGTGCAAGGCTGGGTACAAGCCGTGTATAAAGGAAGCACAGGAACAGTACAGTAAATGGATGCAAGCTCAACACCCCGATGAGGGAAATCCGTATGATTTTTATATGTTTTACTATAATAATATTGATATAATCACACATACATAGACGCATATAAATATAAATAATAATACAACTACTGCAAAAAAACACAAAAAAATATTTTAACATGATTATATTTGTTTCAAAAGAAGCTGATTTTGTTAAAAATAGATAATTTGTACAATTTTTATTGTACGTCCGTTTGTTCTTGCCGTATTATTTTTTGTGAGTATGGCAAATACTCGCCACGCCTGGCAAGCGGGTTGGCGAGCGCAGTATTGTTATAGGGGGTCGCTGCTGCCCAAAATACCCTATCGGATAGTAGAAGGGAACAAGGAGTTGGGTTGGGATGTGATGATTTTTTTTAATGGAAATTGCATAATGAGTGGAATACGTCGAAAGGGGGGTTATACTACTGTTGGAAGGAAATAGAGAGAATTAGTAGTAGCTCGGGAGGCCGGGGTCGCGTACCCGTGTATTCGGAAATTAATCTCCTGACACAATAAATATAGATATTTATATAGATATGTGTGTATAGTTTTATTATTGAATAATAAAGTTAAATCGTACAATAATTCAAACTTACAAAAACACAAAGACTTTAATTTATTATAAGAATTTGTTTTAAAAAAAAAATGTCTTCATGCGACTCAAAATATCTAAATTATTCAATTACCTAGCAAGATGGTTCTTTCAATTCGCGAAATACGAAATAATGATGAAAACACATTAGTTCGATGGATTTTCCTTTTTCCTTTGCATATCTTATAAAACGTATAATTTGATTCATTGCTTATTCATTATTTTTCAATTTTTCGTACACGTGACAGTTAAATTTAATTTGAGCACGTTCTTGAATTGGAACGTGATTTTTTTGCATTAGAATGTAAAAAGGTAATTATTCTTTTGGGGAATCCCTTATAATCAAAGTAATAATGATATGTAATGCGTTTTTCTTTACAAGCTAAGCTACAGTGTGTCAGGGCCTTAACTAAGGGGGGGCATTGTGGGACAATGCCCTACCTTGAAATACTAATGTCCTACCTTAAAAGAACTATTTTGCTCTTGTTTTCCCGCGATCCCACCCAATTACCTTCTACCTTAATTACTCACGCTCACAAGCAGGTAAAATAACGAAAGATAGAAAAATTACTTGCGCCGTAAATATTTACACCACGCTCAAATATAATATTTAGTTCACGAAATATTTTTTAATTATAAAATTTTGCGCAAAATCATATTTTGCGTATTCATCTCATTTATGCGCGAATTTAAAATCACATTTGCGTTTCTAGTTTAATTAGAAGTTAATTATTGTAAGAAATCTTTTTGATAAATAAGTTGATATGCATGAAATTACAAATGAATGGTTTTACAAAAAACTATTGATAGCATTTAAGTAAGTATCGGAAATATTAAAAACTAGCTTTTGCATGCGGTTTCACCCGACCTAAATGGCAACTCCTCAATTAAAGAAAAATAAAACCGACTCACATTTACGGTTTCAAGTTTAAGCGTGGGATACGAGTAACACAGAATAAAAAACATTATGTTGTTATAATATTTGTATGTGTCGATAAATGTAAATAATTAGCACTCAAAACTAGTTACTATTTTATAATTAATGTTAATACAAACAATGCTTAGTTATGCACAATGTAGTCATAACAAGGAAGTCAGTAATGCACAATGCAGTCATAACTCACTTCTACAACTTCTCTAGCTCTAAATCACCTTTGCATCTAATAAAATATATTGGCTTCTCGCGTCTGTCTGTCTTCCAATACTGTACGTATAACGTACGGTTGTCGATAGTTAAAAAAGTGTATCGAGCGATAGGTTTAAGTTCTTAGTAACTATAATAAGTTATTTCTAGTCTCGGTTTTAAAAATCTATGTTAATTGTCAAGTGTTAATTTTTTTCGACAAAAGACGTTATGTAGCCACCATGTTACCTTTGTTTACAATGATTAAAATTCATTAAGCTGTGAGTATGATACGACAAAATAAAAAATGCCACATAAACGTATATATATGCATGAAAAACATAACTCTTTAACAGTTGGGTAAGCCAAATATAATTCATGTCAATGACTCAAGTTTGTACTTTGAAATATTAATAATGTAATATTCTATTTATCAAGTTGGTTTCTTGACAGAGATCATAGAAGCATTATAAAGGTATATATATATTTGTTTACAGGATTTCAAACCCATACATCTGTCCAGTTTTCAAATGGGGTACAAAGGAAGAATGGCAGTTTGGACTCCAAAGGGTTATTAATTTTCCACCGTCCAGGAAACAAAGTGAACGAACGTATCTTCTGAAGACTCTGGCTGGCTGTCCGATAGACGAATACAAAATTGTCAAGTTATTAAATATAACTGTTCTGGAAGGGAACAGTAATTTTACAGAGACAGATATATTTTTGATATTTGGCATGCTGTCTGGAAGTCCTCAAGGCTACACGACCCTATTTCATTTCCTGATGAACAACTGGGAGGTACTGAAGCAAAAGTTAGTATTACTTGGTTGACTATAATCTGTACAATTATTACTAATAATAAAAAGAGGTAATCTCTGCAAATATTCAACCAAATCCAGAACATATTGCCACAATAAAAAAAAAACCATAGTGAGTACAAAGGCTACATTTTGTTTTGCTAATAACTATTGAGTTCTCAGTCGATGGTGGCCGAGGGGTTTTAATTTCACGTCACTTCTCAAGGGGCGGAGGTTCGAACCCCGGGGTCGGCGTGTACCAATGAGTCTCTAATTAATTTCTCAAGTACACTGGTTTATTTATTCACACCACTGGCTTTTCGGTGAAGGAAAACGTCATGTGGAAACCTGCATACGTCAAGAAAAAAAAAAGGTGTGTGTGAAGTCCACATCCGTATTGGGCCCGCCTGTGGACTTATGGCCAAATCACCCTCAGTGAGGGTAGGCCGTGCCCCAACAGTGGGGACGTTTGAAGGCTGGCGAAATTGAGTTCTAAATATCAATATTCGAAAATCAAGTCGTGAGAAGAAAGTCACTATTACCAGAGTATATCGAGTAAGTTTTCTGTCCGTTGTGATTCCTTCTACTAATCTTTAACGCGCGAATGATGCCCCTGGTCACAGATTATATAATACTATACTAGTCCCTGGTGTTGCAAGCGTCCATAGTCTGCGGTAACCGTTACCATCAGGCGCACCGCAAGCTTGTTTGCCACCTTAGTGGCCATCCGGCCAGATGCAAGGAGTCACAGCGGTGCGTAAGTGTGACAGGTTAATCTAGCGCTAACTCGCCCAGTTAGCCTTGACCGGACCAACAAAAAACTTACTCGATAGACTCTGCTATTACTTTACAAAGCCAAGGAGTGATCTGAATTATTAAAAAGGTTTGCTATAAAATGAGATTAAAATTCTTTTTGCGGGGTACTATTTCTCATTCTTACGTCATAATTGTGCATACTTATAACCAGCAGTGTACCAAAATAAGTTGATATGATGAACGGATCATACAATTGGCTTATGTTAAAAAGATTTTTTTAAACCTATTGATAGTTATCACGGGAATAGCTTGCTCGGTTGGACGTCTAGTTTAACTAAAGTTTCATTGCGATTTTTTTGAATTTTCTAAACTTTTTTACTGTTATTAAAGAGATATTCTAATTTTAATTTCTACTACCTCTAAGCTACATGATTAATTTTGATGATTCTTTCTGTGATAACATTAAGCCAGGTCTCCCGCTCGTGTTTCGCTAAAACATTACACAAAAATATCTACACAATACATGTTTTGTTTAATGTACGTATTTTCTGCTGCTTTGGTAATGTTGTTTGATGTTTTTAAAAACATTTACTGTCAAAATGTCTTCAAACGTAGAAGACGTACTTTCAGTTTTTGAAATAGTAGACTTATTAAATAAAATAACCGGCACGGAGTACATTTGATTACCACAGATCAAATACACGATGGAAATTAATGATTGTGCCCCCACCCCCTACCCTCGCGGGGGTAAATATTTAAATGTTTACCGTCGAGCGTGGAAAGCAAAAACAAAGTCTTAAGAAAAAAAAAATTGTGTAGGGATGAACAATGTTTTGTGTACATGTTTGTGTGTGATGTTTCGGCAAAACACGAGCAGGTGACCTAGCTTTATAGTTCTTCGGAAACCGCTTTAGCACGCTTTAAGGATGTTTTCAGAGATATGCGACTTTTTCATACTTATCTAAGCCTCATGACCAAAAGCCATAAAAGGCGCATATCGCCTAGAGACGCATCTCTAAAAACACCCTATGTGCACCGAACAACTTAAAACTTGATAAAGTTTCACATCAATGCTAATAATTCTAAACGGTTTTGTCCATACGAATTAAATCACTAATATCGTCAAAAAAAAAAATACATTTGAATTTTTATTGAAATAAAAAATTGAATTTAAATTTGTTAGTCCCAACGATAGAATGTGCATTATGTTTGACATTCACACATTTGGACACAGAACCAGAACTTTGCGCCAGTCCACACGTTGCGTGAATAGCGTTGGCTCCAACGTTGGCGCCAAGATGGTTTTAGCCTAAATTAGTGCCCTTTTCTGCAGGTATTCAAGCAAAACTAACCTTTGGGACAGCTTGATTACATCAGCGACTTCTCAATTCACTACTCAAGAAGGCCTTGATCTGGTGACCAATTTGTACGTAGCCCATCAAGGAGAATTCGGATCTTCGGAACATATCATACAAAAATCAATGAAGAATATTAGAGAAGAAGCTAAATGGTCAGCTGAGAATCTACCAGTAATAGAAGCGTGGCTTGACAAATATCTTGCTGATGTTAAAGTTAAGGAATAACAGTAATTTATAATTGTATATAATAAAAAAATTATAATAAAGTAATAAGCAATAAGAACAGTCTTCTTTTTTTTCTTTGTTTTCTCGTAGATTCTCTACGGACTATGTGAGGTCCCCCCTATCTCACTCTTACATCCCTAGCCTATCGCTTAGTAAAAGACTTGTGATATGACGTGATCATTTATTTAATTCTATTAAATAATGAAAAACATTACCAAACATGGCATTGTACACGCTGTCGTCCTCGTGCGCGTTCGACAATATTAGATACCTCGTTCCGTTGTTGTGTTGCGTATCGTCCGCCTTAGTCAGTCCTTTCGCTTGTCCATGCGTTAAAGACCTGGAATTGACGAGATAAAGTGTATATATTTTGAACATAAAAGACGTTGTCTGCTGTAAAAGAAAAATCTCCCTTTTGGGAAAGTAGATAGTCCTTTCCTTGTCTCCAAAGTCGCAATTTCTGTTCCACGAAGTTTAGCCTTCAGAGATCAGAAAGTAAGACTTGCCCAATGGATGACCGAAGTTGGTAAAGGTCATTCACCCTCAATCCAGAAAGGCCTTTCCGAAAAGCACTTTCCTTTTTTACACAAGGACTATCTAGACCAAACTACGTTACAGTCTGAAAATACGACACTTAGAAACAAACAAAAGTTCTCACAAAATAACAATAAGTGTCGAGTAGTTATTTACGTTAATTAAATTACGGGTTAGGATGGGCTCTCCGAGCCTGGAGTAAAAAATGTGTTGCTGAAATAAACCGGGTTAATACACACAATATTTCCAAAGAGTGATCTTCTGAGTAATATCTACTTTTATAACACAAATAAGTTCAAGATTTAATGAATTTAAATATATCTTTGCGCAAGATACGAAATCTACGTCATTATTGGGAACTCGATTAGAAACAATTAAGGATTGAGTACATTTCAAACTAGTTTGCTAAAATATTTACAGTTTTGCTGAAATTGATTATGCAGTTATACTTAGCTTTGAACAAAGGTCTCCGTACGTTAACACGTAACACTCTCACAGTTCACTTGTTAGCCACGTGTTAGCCTTCCTTTAGTTCAAAAAATGACTCCCACGTGTTAGCCTTACTTAAGTTAAAAAATGACTGCCACGATTCCCGCCTTCCTTCTGCAATGCGCTGGCGCACCCTTGTGTCGGAGCAAAGCTGTAAATCTCAATTATACGTTAGTGTTATTCGGCCTTATCGCCTTTGCAATAAGCCCGTAAATCTCTTATTCTTATAACTATGCGAAAACCATCCCTTACGCGAATCATCTGTCTCGTACGCACTTGTACGTCTTTCTCGCTCTTGAATTTTGGCGCGTTGATGCGTCATGCCGCAAGCGACAATATCTCAGAACCGACCATCTGTTAATTAAACATTTCTAAGAAAGTCCGCTCGTCCCAAAAGGTTCAAACGCAACAAAGTACCTGACCTACGCATTCCAGGCAAAATGTACAAGTTTTAAATATTTTGAAATCTCGAAGCTATAACTAAATTGTTACATAATTGAAATTTATTTAGGTACACCCGTGTGGACCTGACAACTAGTGAATGCTGTGCTTAATTTTTGGGTAGAAAAATTAACCACAGTATGTCGCTATAAAATATCCATGTCATTATTAAAGTTAAGAAATAAGGAGAATGGGTCTGTCATTGCCACAAAGAGACAAGAATTTAAAACTGTGAAGTTAAATTCTTGGATCACAATTCAATAGACGCCTATTAAAAAAGAAACTGCAAATAATACAGTCAGATACTAAGTCGTTTTTTAGGGTTCCGTACCTCAAAAAGGAAAAAAGGAACCCTTGTAGGATCACTTTGTGGTCCGTCTGTCTGTCTGTGAAGACTTTTTTTCTCAGGAACGCGTTAAGGTATCAAGTTATAGATAGAAGAAGATAGAAGAAGAGTTTGAGAAGAACGAAGCAAACGGTCGTGAAGACAGCTTATAAACTGGAATCGAGAATTCAAATAGCTTGGGTAGTATTTTATAATCTGTGGTTTGGGGGATCGTTTAGAATTTTTGGTCTTCCATTAATTAAAAATTCTATCATATCAGGCACAAAAGTTTTCAAGGAAATCGGTATTATTCATGATTTAGGCTAAATATCAAAGTATTTTTTTTATTTTCGTTATTTGTTTAAGTTATTTTTAGTCTTCAACATATTTCAGCGGTTGATATAAATTATTGAAAATACTCATTTCTATCCATTTCGATTTGCCGCTCCAGTGGGTAACGGAACGCGATAAGGCTGTTTGTACCTCAAAGGATTTCCTTTACGGTTGTGTGGTTATATCTTTACGTGTGCAGTTTTACTCAGCGAGTAGCTTAGTTTAGGTACCTTACATTTTATGGTGGTTATATACAATTTAATCAAAGTGAATACTTCTATGTTACGAACAATTTATCTATCATAGCGTTATTGAAGTTAAATAACTTCCAAATAAATAACTGATATACTTCTTGGTACACCCAGTTTGTACCTATAGAAAAACCTTAAAATGTAACAGAACATAATATTACTTACTAAAAATAAATTAGGCATATTCATAGGTTGAAATTTCTGTTGATCTGAGAGTAAGGCTGCACCAACTAATTTTGACCTAAACCAGACCAGTCAAAAATGGGAGATTGTATAAAAATTTGCATAGTCAGCTATCTTTAAACTTAGCTGACCATTAACTGGTTAACTTTAGAAATAGCTGATGATAGAAATTTTCATACAATCTCCCATTTTTGACGACTGGTTAACGACAAAGGTAGTTGGTGCAACCCAGCCCAAGTTAATAAAAGCCATTTATTTAAAACGTCAATCAATTAAGTTAAGATCTCAATTACGTACATATACATAACACTTCGTAAGTACCTGCCTAAACAGCGTCTTTCAGTCGACGTAGCTTTTTGATGCGATGGTGCTAAAAATTAACACCACGTGGTATGACCACCTGATTTCATTTCATTTAACTTGAACACATCTTTAGTTTCTTTGGCATATGTGCCAATAATAGTGCCGAATTGAATTCTAAAATTTATTGATCAAATATAAAAATTAGTGCCTAACATGGCAATATTCTAGTTAACTCTGTTTCACGTAGTTTATAAAAAATAATGCAGATGGCGCTAGTTTATTCTAGTATAAAAGGTTTTCTCTATGGACTACAATGTGGGGTTTTTTAAGTAAGAAATTATTAGATTTATTAAGGGTCAGCAACGCCCGTATGATTGTCCAGGTGATGCAAGCGTCCATAGGTTGCCGTCCATATCTTTACTTTTTATATCAATGATCATGTGGAATTCTGATGATTTTTAGGGTTCCGTACCTTATATAGAGATATTGAACCGTTTTAGCAGTATGAAAAGCCTTCAGTTTTAAAAGTTAGATGAGTCTAATCCATATGAAGTGCTATGACGTGTACCTACATTGGCAACAGTATTGTTTATATTAATCATTTCAAAAAAGTGGGTTTTTTTTGCATATCATTTCATATATTGTTTCTCACGGTCAATCACGATAAAACGAGCTTAGTAACTGAAATAGGAAATTAAACCGTCCAAGAACAAAGAATCGGCTAGAACTAAACTGAAACAAACTAAATTATCATAACAAGTTGAAAAACGTTAAACCTGAATCCCTACTCAGCGCTACATTTTGCGTTGTCAGCGAAACGGTATTTCGAGAACTTTGAGCATTGCAGACAATAAAATTGAAATGAAACTCTCCTCGTTAAAGTAGGACTATAAATAGCAACCGATTTTGTGTTAACAAAAGTCTCTATTCAGCAGTGGCAGTGCCGTTTTCAAGTTTATTCGATCGAAAATAGGGCTACCAGACATCAGGGTTTGTCCTTACATGACTGTATTTTAGGCATTGGTCAAGATTCCGTTCGTACCTTGTAAAGTTTTTTTAAAAGATGAACACAATGAATATATATTTATATATAGGCTTCTGCTCTTTTTAAAAAAAAAAACAATTTTAATGTTATTTTTTGGGGCAGTTATCAACTTCAATCTAGGTTCACAAAAATCAAAAATCCACCATACAAAACAAATGCATGCAATAGAAACGTGCACGCTCGTGGCATGCTCGTGGCAAATGTAATGGCGATTTCTTTTGAAGCAGGGTTTTTGTAAGGACTTTTAAAATTTCAAATCTGGTAACCCTAATCGAGCAAGGTTATTGTATGTAGAGTACGAGAAAGTTACTCTTTTGTTACCGTTAAATTGGAAGTACGTATGTTGTGAATTCAGCACAAAGCTAAACTTTAACCGAATGAATGGTAACAATTTCGTCAAAAGGTTCTCAACTGTTTCGGATCAATATGTGGCGTTTGATCATCCAAATTATATATAGGTAAAGCAGTTTTGGACGCGTGTAATTTTTGATCATAATAATTTTGCAAATATAATTAATGTACAATAATGTGTAGAATTTTGGTCACTACCTTGCTGAATGGTAAAAGTAAGCCGAAATTTGGTTGAACGTTAACAATAAAAAAGCCCTACGGTCCCAAGGTTACTCTAATGGGTTCCAATAGTAGGCCCGAAAGGATTTTCAAGTACTTGTGGTTCCACTCCTCAATACGGGTGGAGCGGTGGGTGGTATAAGGATTTGTGAATATATATAATATATATATATATTGTATTAACACTTAAATATAGGTAGTTCATAGTTTTTTTTAAGAATAGATCAAGAGCGACTCGGGCTCACGCATCAAGGGTTTTCCTCTATCGCCCGCTGTCCTTTTGCGTACGTTATTTTTTCTTCTATTTCTTTTTAACTTTTTCTTAAAGAAAATAATGTAAAGGGGAAAAGAATAGCAAAGAAGGGGGCAATACGCAACTCGGACTTGACCCTTTCATACAAATCCGCATTCATCCATCCATTTTAACAGAAAACTATGAACTACTTCCATTTAAAGTGTCAATACACTACGGCCAGTATCTTAACAACAATAGATTTGCATAAATCCTTATAGTTCCACCCGTATTGAGTAGTGGACCCACTAGTGGAACCAGAGGCAGATTAAATATCGAGAGCATAGGTAGTATATAGTATAGGTACTAGTAGTAAGTAGTATAAATTAATGATGATAACTGTAGTTGGCATTACTACATGATTCTGCAATATATCTGGTAAAACTTAGTTCGCGTTAGCAAAGAACCATTGAACTTATTATGTTTTCTGTAAATATAAAATGCATATATTATGCCTATAAAACACCCGGAAGAAAATATCTGTATGGTAGTGAAAACACCATCAAAATCCGTTGCGTTCCTAGTTTAGAAGGTCTAATACATGGACAGAAATCGGGAAACGACTTTGTTTTGTTATTATGGTTAGGGTTATGTAATATCATAAATAAAAATTGTAATTTCGCATAAAAAAAAACTAAATATACAATATTTCGCATTAATCCAAATTTAACTATAGATAACCTAGTTAAAGGCTAGCATTGTAGTAGTCTTTACATTTTCGTCTTTAACCTTTGTCTTCGATCATTTATAACAATGTTGTAGATACTAAAATACCTATCAGCGTCCACACCGTTGACAAGGCAAGTGGGGCTTTGAATTTGGCCTTTGCAAAGCCAGGATAGCAGCATTTTGTTGCCACTAAAACCTGCAGTACCTACATCAACAGGAGTTTCTTTGTTGACCACTCTGAAATGAGTATACCCATCAATCAGTTCTTCCTGAAGTATATCTAAAAAAATGGAATTTTGTTGAAATTTTTAATATCAAACTTGTAGCCAAAGATGACGTTGGCGCGGCTGCTGCTTCAGATGGGCAAAATAGTCTGCCAATGTGTAACATCAATATGTTGGGTTAGATTTCATGTATACAGACAATATATCCAAGCTCTTCTGAGCTGTTGTCTTTAACATACTACTGTGATCTTGTACATTTACGGCGCAGCGCCGGTGTGTCGCGAATAAAATGGGCCTACATTAAGACCTACATAGCTGCTGCCTGTTTAATGTCGATTTGTCAATAACTCGCAGTTGTCGCGGAGAGGCGTACAAAATGACATACTAGTTATATAATCAGTCATCAAATCTTTAGTTATTATTAATAATAAACACTTTAAGTGACTATGCATTCTTTGGTTCATTACCTAGCTAGAATTATAGAGAACTAAATGTCAATGAACTAAATACAATAGAATTACTAAACATTTCCAAAAACATGAAAAAAAACCGTTTTATCTGCCCTAGGTAAAATGAGACACAGGGTGTGGACAAGATGGAATACCAAATTTGTTACTAAAATCAGTCGATTACATGCAGAGTTCACACGTAAAACGTTTTGCCATTTTCGACATATCAAGCACTTTAGCCCGACTTATTTTGGCTTGGACTTAGACTAGAGGTCTTTTGTATTGACGTGACAACGTCTTATAAATTGGTTTGCCGGGTGACACTTCAAGAAACTGCGTTACGCTCCGCTCACGTTATGCGCTCACAATGAGAGCGAGTGAGAGGCACGCGGCATGGTTAGCCCGCCTAAGAGCGAGAGAGACAGACATAAAAAGTGAAAGGCACAAGTTGTCACGTTACAATGTTAATAATATTACGATTAATAGCAATGGTTTTTTTTTTGTTTTAATTTCGTTTTTGTTTTTTTTTAATTTTTCGTGCGCATTTAATTTTTTTATGTAATTTTGAATATTTTTTTGTAATAAAATATTAAGATTTATAATAGTACTGTGTGCTAATTTTTAACCCCCATTTCAGTGGCAACCGACGTATAATCTATTCAACATGAATATTTCGATGGATAAAACTGGGAAACGAAACTGCTACTGCGAATTACAGACTTTTGTCAAAGCGAAATCGGTTGGTATTTACAGAGTTTCATTTCAAATTGTGTATAAAGCTCGGAATTTTATTTCAATGGCGAGGCAACGTAGCGATGACGAGAAAAGATTCAGGTTTAACGTTGTTCGAGTTGTTTCGATATTTTTTAATTATTGTTTCAGTTTGTTTTTTCTTTCATTTTGTTGAAATTCTATGCTTCAATGGGAATCAAAAGTTTCTTCTTACGTCGTTTACTCGAAAGAAATTCTGAGAAGATAGTAGATACCTAAATAGAACGCCAGTACGTATATTTTTTACCAACATACTAACACTAAAGAGTTAATATGTTATTAGGTGTTCTGGTTTGAACGATGAAAAAAAATTCTTTTTGCATTGTTGGTTGCTATACAGGTTAGATCATGTAGTGGACCCAAGCCTTTAATAGAGAGTTGTAGCAATCCGGACCCCACGACACGGTGTTGATTTGCTAAATTAAGTCTTAAGAGAACAGGTAAATTAAAGAAAATGGGATTCATTAATAATAAATATAAATTAGATCAATCACCTTCGTAATTCATACCAATCGAATACTATCGAGATCGATGAAACATTAAGTGAGTGAGTGGCCCGGATGTCCTCACCGGTCTTAGATTAATATATTTATATCTACGCCATAAGGCGTAAATCGCAGTGGGATCCTAAAATCATCAACACAAAGAAAAATAATTACTCGTTAAATACGACCGATTCGTAAAGTAGCAGATAACCAGGAGGTTAAAATATATGGAGAATATCGATCGATTATTTTCAGTTAATTGTTATAAATATCGTAGGGTGCGAGAGGGATAGTAGAGTAGGCTCCGCGCCGCTTACGACGAGCCTTCAATGTGTAAATTAATCGAAGCTGTATAATCGAGTCACAAAGAAGCGGAGAAACTAGTTCGGCAGGTAAAGAGTTTAGTAGAATCGGGTGACGATTTCGATATGATTGTTCGATTATTACTATAAAGTAACTGGCCACTAAAATGCGAAGCACGTGGGTACACGTGGAAGTAAAATAAAGAAGAAATTAACTGGCGCCACAATCCCTAGACACGCCACGTGTTCAGGCCGCGTCTATCGGGGGGGAGGGGAGAACGGTTATAAGCGATAGGCGTCAGTTGCGGCACCCTTTTCCACTGTCGTCGTACCGAGAGGCTGGCCGTGCTCGAGATTCCTGAGGAAGCGGGAAGGACAGGACGAACAAAGATTTGAAGAAATTTAATACCGACGCCGTGCACGTTTCGCCTACATCAAATATCAGTAAGTGTCTTTTGTGAGAACTGAGGCTAGCAATGTCAACTTATTATTGATGGGTTTGTACTATGGGGCTTTGTGAGGGACTTCCTTTATACCATGGCGTAAGGACTGTGTAAGGGACCGTGTAAGATGCCACCTTGGTTAAAGTGAAGGGTTGGTTGGGGAAAATTGAAAGTGGTTGACCTTTTGGTTGGGATTCTAGTTGTAAATTTGGAGTAGAGAAGGGAAAAACCCTTGCTTATTAAAAATGCAGAGGTAGTTTGTTGACATTGTTGGCTATGTACTCTTAAAGGAAAAGAGATTGCCGATTTCTG
The DNA here is from genome assembly GCA_946406115.1 of Apoda limacodes. Taxonomy (NCBI): domain Eukaryota; kingdom Metazoa; phylum Arthropoda; class Insecta; order Lepidoptera; family Limacodidae; genus Apoda; species Apoda limacodes. The sequence goes on along the minus strand of OX291553.1, from coordinate 11,867,396 downwards.
CAGAAAATTTAGTGGAGAAAAGGGCTCCTGCCGGGATCGGCGTCTCTTAACATGATGTTGTAAATTTTGTGATACTTTGTGGGAAGAAACCCCGTAATTAGGCTCTGATCTGATTAGTTAAGAAATCGTTTAAGATTAGGGTTAAGGTCAGGCAACCCTTGTGTAAATCCTGTCCTGTGTATATGTATATCTTATTGATGAAAGCCCTACGCAAGTCCTAAGCATCGACTTCGCGCTTTGATCGGACTCGAGGTGACGGGGCATGCTTACATGACTTGGCAGGCAACCCTTGTGTAAATCCTGTCCTGTGTATATGTATATCTTATTGATGAAAGCCCTACGCAAGTCCTGAGCATCGACTTCGCGCTTTGATCGGACTCGAGGTGACGGGGCATGCTTACATGACTTGGCAGGCAACCCTTGTGTAAATCCTGTCCTGTGTATATGTATATCTTATTGATGAAAGCCCTACGCAAGTCCTGAGCATCGACTTCGCGCTTTGATCGGACTCGAGGTGACGGGGCATGCTTACATGACTTGGCAGGCAACCCTTGTGTGAATCCTGTCCTGTGTATATGTATCTTCATTGATGAAAATCCTACACGCTTTGGTAGACGCTCATTAGAATGGTACAGTTATGTTACATGTAATTGATGGTTATGTTAATGATATCTCTATATCCGCTACTTACTATCTCAATCATTTTAGTCCCGATGTCTTGTTGCGTTGCGGTATGGGTGACCCCCAAAGCAAGCAGACCCTTGGTAGATAGAGGTAGGTGAGGACGGGGCAATCACAGTAGGGGTTCTTCAAGCGGGGTCTGGCTTGTTATAAGATTAGGGAAGATTGGGGCTTGATGTTAGAGACATACTAGGATAACTGCAGGCTTCAGGAATCTAAGGGTGTGAGGGGGCTGATAAAACCTAAATCTGGGTTGGCTCCAGCTCCACCCTTCACCGGCGTCGAGTGGGGAAGCTGAACTGTTAGATGCCGTTTAGGTAATGGGTGGCTAAAATTTAATGTGGGATTTTTAACCCAATCTCCTTAAGGAATCCATAGATAAATAGTACCTCCACTCCACCCATTATTGCGACGGATAGATTTGGAAAGCTAAGTATTATTGTGTTCATATTTAAATATTTGTTTCCTGTGTAAAAATAAACGTAAACCTCATATGTTTTTCAGAGCCGCGACATTAATCTAGAGAGTCTAATTTTTAATTAGACTATCTAAGCTTTATTTTATTGCTTTATACTGTTTAATTTATGTTTTGACTAAGCCATTTAAGATAAAGATGACAGAACTTCAACATTGACCAAACTTTATTAACAGGCTATGAGGTGACGTTAGTGGGTCAGGATTTGTTCTATTCTTCGCCATGAATCACCCCGTTGAAGACGTATTAGTATAACCATACACAATTCTCTACTAACTGATGAGGCTCTGAATTGTTGTATGGAAAGCCGAAACGTTAAGTTCTAAACACTCAGAAAAGGGCTAACCCTTACTTGATCTGGCTAATGCGCCAGGTCCTGAGTGTGGATATGTCTTCCTTACAAACCACCTTAAACATACTAATTGTGTGTGTCAAATTAGGTGTTCTGTCGCCTTAATTACTCTGATGAACAATTTACCACTTAACCATGTGCGTAATCGCACACCTATTTTATTATTTTATATGAACTTAGCTTGCACGACACTTGTTTCGGGCGAGTATAGCCTCTCCGGACTAGCGGCTATTTAAACTTAAGGAGCCTCGGGTTCGAACCGACCGATCGTAGGTTGTATTCAAATAATAACGAAATGGTCCCCTTAGTTCCGTAGTTAGTCATAGTAGTAAGGATAATTACATGGTCGCCTGGTTGTTTGCCACCTCCGCAGCGTTATAAATGTAGGAGTTGGTGGGGAGCACTACTTACCTATCCTAAAGAACAGTTTAAGGCACAGCGTACGAAAGACAAATGTTTATACACCTACTCAATTACTAAATGACAGGAAGGCGAAGCCACAAGGTAAGCTAGTCTGATTAAACCTATCTACGAGTCTGTCAGGAGTTGATCGTTATATACCTTCCTTGTTAAAGGTTCCAAGGCGTTAGTCAGATAATAGGTACGATATAATTGACAACCGCTTAAGGCCAGACGGTACCCTAGGCCCTTAAGGCTATTCAAATTCAAGTTATACATAATTAATTTTCAACATTCATTTTAGCGATCAAGTAGGAACAACCTAGGGTATAAGTTAGGCGAGCGTTAGGTCTTGTCTCAATTTTATAGTTTTGTTTTCATAAACTTTATATTCTAGTGTAGATAATCGCCATAGTTTGTAAACACAAACCCAATTTTAGATCTAATAACGAAAGTTGTATTGACCGGGTCGCGAGATACTAAACCAAAACCGAACCAACGTAAATTAGTCGAAGGAAGGTCGAGTAACACGATTAGACTCTGTATCTGCGCAGAAGACTAAAGTGTGAACTCTGCGCACCCACGTGACCACGAGACGCCAGCTGGGCACTTCGACGCACAGGCAAATGTATGAAAAGTCTGACCGTTCAGCCTTTAATTGGCCGAAGGGATAATTTGGTGGCGGGCCCAACAATTCTGAATAGAACAACTTACGAACCCTTAAGGAATGGTTGTATATGTGAATTTTCCTGGATGATTCCCAGTTAGGGTTACCCGGAAACGACCTGGAAACTAGGATTGGTAGATTTAGATAGACTTCCATACTAAATCGTCCGCCCTTAGCGCCCTCTATAAGACCTCCTCAATGTCTCCAAGATTATTAGACAGTTAGCTAAGATATCGATCGACCGAGTAGTTCCACGATTACTACACAGATGGCGTGAGCCACAGTGGTAAAATAATAATCATGAATGTATGAGGATTTCCGGATACGGTTAGAACCATGTCATAACTTTATTCAAAGGTAGGCTGTAGTTGTATTTTAGGTCTACATTTACTTCTAATTTGTTAGTTTGTCTTTACGGCGGTTCTCCATATATTATTATAAGATAAGATTTGAAGAGAAGCTAGTAAGGATAGTGGTAGGCTCATTATATACTTAGATTGTCTATTTGTCTTGGGGTGGCTTCTCGAATACCATTACGACTTTATGGTTTCACATAGGGGTTGTTCACGGGTTGTCAACCAATAATTATGCAACTACTAAACCAGTCGGCCCATCTGTGGTGCATTCTAAGTGTTATTAAGAGGGTTGTGTAATTTACGTAAGGGCCAGGCCGCGAGTATATTCGTGTGTTATCTATATATATATTCAATCTGTTAGTTCATCCGTATGGTGACTTTTCATATTACATTACAGTTTTATAACTTCGCTTAAGGGATCGACAGCTAGTCGGCTAATAATTTATCTATGTACTTAATAGGTCCGCTTGTCTCCCTAATGCCTTATATATGTTGTTATTAGTTCCAACCTTCACTTAAGCGCAAGCTAGAGAACTGGTGACAGGTTAGTTGTGTAGGTTATAGGTTAATTAAGGGATCAATAGCGTATCTGCTAATAATTTATTTAGTTATTAAATAGGTCTGTCTGTCTCTTAGATGATTTCGTTATATTATAAGTGTATAACTTTAGTTAAGGGGAAGCCAGTGAGTTTATTAGTGGTTAGTACTTTCATATGTCTAAGGGTTCCACTTTAGTTAAGGGGAAGCCAGTGAGTTTATTAGTGGTTAGTACTTTCATATGTCTAAGGGTTCTTCCTTTTAAGGTGATTTTCCTACAGTACTATGAGGTCACAAGTTTACTTAAGGGCAAGATAACTAGCGTATCGATGGACTACTTACCGTTTAAGAGTTCTCCTTTGAGGCGACTTCATACATTACTATAGGATTACGACTTCACTTAAGGGGTATGCGGTCTTAGTCGTTATAACTTTAAGGCCTATCGTGTTCGAGGGCCAACCGTGTTATTACGAGACATGTTCGGAGCTGTAAGGAGGTAGCTAGGCTGGTGAATAGGGTGACTTAGGCTAGGGTACTTCGACTACGTTAGGATAATAAATCGCATATATTTTAATCTGAAACTCGCATTTAGTAATTCAAATTCTGGTCTAATGCTGATCAGGACTTAGTGGTTCTGCGGTTAAGGATTAGTTATAGGCCATTGTTTTTAATGTAGGTATAATGTAAAATTAGGGTTTTGATTTTATTCTTTCACACCTGGGACTGATTGAATCCATACCTCTTAGGATCTGGGGTTATTATCGGTCACAACGAGGGGTCCAAACAGACGATTACGCCACTAGACGATCACAGCCAAATAATAATATTAGCTTTCTTTAATAATAACTTTAATAACGGTTACAAACCATTTTAATAATAATAAGAGCAACAATAATATGTTAGGATCACGTACGTCATCACGTAATCAAATTGGCGAGTATGTCAGTATACTCCACGTGAGTTTAAATTTAAATAATTTTATTATTTTTAAGGGGGGGGTTTCTACATTATGTGTTGCCGTTACCAGGATAAGATATAGAACTAAAATAGGCTTGTAAAAGCCTACATTTTGTTGTCGTACAACGGATGGGAGGTCATTAAAATGGATTTGAGTTGGTGACTGGTGTGACAGAATGGAACCAATAAGCAAGATATAAATCTTGTTTAGAAGGCATTTTGTAGTTGTTTGTTACTTAAGCTTAGTTATAGACACATACTTTAATATAGCATATAAGGGAATTGTAGGCCAAGTTTAGAATAAAACCATGTTAAATTAGTGTAAAAGAATGTTTTTATTTTAGTTAGGTTGTACAGTACATCTATCTAGGTACTAGTATAGTAAGATATATTCTGTGACTTAGGCTTAGATATAGGAAGGCATTACTAGTAATATGTAGACATAAAATTACGGCTAATACGCAAAATTACAATTACATTTATAGAATGGTAGGCAGGGGTATGTGCATGATCTAATGACATACTAGTCTCGTTCAATCTGGACTTCTATGTGGTAATACCTATATGCATATTGTCATAACATAGGTTTAGGAAAATGTTCAAAACTAGATTCGAATAAATTTATTAATGGATAGCACTATTAAAATTATTATGGACCTTAGTTTAATGTTGTGAGTACGGGTTGAATGAGATTGTGAGTGCTGGTTTGTACGTATACGTGTGCGTAAGTAGATGTGGACGGGTGTATAATTTCGCAGTAGTGCTATGGACAGATTTCGAAACTTTGTGATGGCTAATTGAAAGAGAGGAGGAGCTAGCCGTATTGTATTGACTGTGGTGGTCGATCGCGAGGAGGATTACTGTATATACCGATACGTTAAATATCGGTATATTTGGTGTGGCCTTAATGAATTTTCCATATGCATAGAATTGTTTGCCAGAAGGGCGACACTGTGGAATAAAAATCTAATATGCTCGGGGAGGGAAAGGACATAACAAAATAACGAGCATTTAAGAGGGCCCCAACGCGCATATACCTTTGTTGTTTCAAATAGAGCTCATTTTCCAGTGGCATAAATATATCATAGATGGACATACAACTTAGCGTAAAGGGGGGGAAATAGTTAATTACAGTTACATCACATGCGATATAAAAATTTAAATTACAGTAATTTTCTAGCTTTGTAGTTACTTAACATGTCACGAAATAAATTATGTTCTCTCTACTTGTTGATAGTGAGTTATGAATTAAAAATAGAAAACCGAGAAATTCGGTCGTAATTTTCATTAAAATCGTGGTTTGGACAGAAACCTAATCTGCTAGTCAAAGAATGTAGAAGGCCATGTTATTTTCCGGTTTGGAAGTTACCATAGGACAGCGAAATCGATTTTAAAACCGAGCAGAAACCTGTATATTGAAGTAGGGTGCAGCCTTAATGTATCATTTTACTATAGAAGAATTAGAGTGAGTTAATTTATGATCAGGGAATGCATTGAAAGGCGGGATAGCGAGCATTTAGAATGTTAATGCAGAAGTAAGGTCATAAGGTCGCTAAGATATTAGCTAAAGTAGGCCTCATCCATCTCAGTTCTTTAATTTTATACTAAGTAGCGCTGACTTAGTAAGTTGGGATCATCCCCATGGGCCATTTAAACATATCTGTATATATGTGTAATTATCGGTTTATAGGTTTAGTTAAAAGGGTATTCCAAAGTACGAACATCTAATAACTGTTTCACTTGACGGTGACGTCTGTTAAGCCCTTAGACCAGGTGAACTTCCTCCAACGGGAAGATTCATGACTGGTAGAAGGTAATCTTAACAAAGTAAACAGTAGATGTTAAAACGACTATATGTACTTTGCGAGTTGGTAGTTTAGTAATATAATTTTGTATAAGGAAAATTTATAACAAATAATATAAACTAAAGAAAAAAAAAGTGTCCGCTCGAGCGGGGATTTGAACTCGGAGTTTCTCGGGGTCTTGGCGCGAGCGTGGGGTGGTTGGTCAACGGAGCTGTCTGGGGTGATTCTGTGCGATCGAATGTAGACATTAGGTTTAGATTATCTTTTATAGATTCGTTGCTACCGTTCATGGGCTATTAGATTAAAATTTTAGGATACTTTTGACTCATGCTTTTGCTTGCCGAATTATTACATTTTGATTGTCGATAAATATTTTATTACTAGGCGGACCGGTAATATCAGACGGTTTTAACCTATTGTGGTACCATTTATGAAAGTTATAGATTGACAGTGTGGAGGTACTCGGGTGTAAACGAGAAGTGTATTTACTATGTATATAAATATATACATCTCTGATTAGGTAATTTAACGTACTTAAGGGTAAGATAGGATAATGGCAGGTATTAGGTGGTGTTCAGGTCGGCTATGCCTAGTAGCGTGTTCCTTTGAACTAAATAGGTTATTGTTAATAGGTATTATCTGTTCAAAGGGTTTTGTTGAGTAGACGATATGTAGCAATTGAGAAATGAGGTTGATGTCTGAGATTAAAACCATTGGCGTAGGTTAGGGATCGGTTTTGTTAGTGTAGTCATGTTAAGGGCAGTTAGAAATAAAAGGTACATTACGAGAGGGGAGGGTACCACAGGATAAATTGCTGAGTTATTAGGGGAGGGGTCAACATAATAAATGTTTATTGAACTGCATTAATGCTTATTCAGAATTAGGATTCGCACGTCATATATAAATATATATATAAATTAGGGTTAGTGTAGGATGAGGAGTGAGCTAGACGGTGAATAGATACTATTACCTGCTATGTAGATGTGAAACTAAGACAAAATTATTAAACCCAGCCGAGTAGAACAAGGTTATTATTTAACTTGGTACGAGGAACAAATGAAATGATTTTGGATTTTTATACATGGTTAGTGTAACCCCTGAGATTTTTGCCGTGTGAGTTGCAGGGGGTCGTAATGTTTCGGCAGGTACGATCCCTGAGTGACCGCGGGCGGTGCATGTCTATGTGTGTGTATACATATCAGTATGCAGACATGTGTATATGTGTCGAAGTTGAGGTCGGGCCCTGCCTTAATGGTGGGAGAGTCAGGTCCTTAACTGAAAGAGCGAAAAGGGTTATGCTGGGGATGTGTTTAAATCGTCGCGAGTAAAGATTGTAAGCTGTTAGGGCCTGAATTGAAATGATTTTGGATTTTTATACATGGTTAGTGTAACCCCTGAGATTTTTGCCGTGTGAGTTGCAGGGGGTCGTAATGTTTCGGCAGGTACGATCCCTGAGTGACCGCGGGCGGTGCATGTCTATGTGTGTGTATACATATCAGTATGCAGACATGTGTATATGTGTCGAAGTTGAGGTCGGGCCCTGCCTTAATGGTGGGAGAGTCAGGTCCTTAACTGAAAGAGCGAAAAGGGTTATGCTGGGGATGTGTTTAAATCGTCGCGAGTAAAGATTGTAAGCTGTTAGGGCCTGAATTGAAATGATTTTGGATTTTTATACATGGTTAGTGTAACCCCTGAGATTTTTGCCGTGTGAGTTGCAGGGGGTCGTAATGTTTCGGCAGGTACGATCCCTGAGTGACCGCGGGCGGTGCATGTCTATGTGTGTGTATACATATCAGTATGCAGACATGTGTATATGTGTCGAAGTTGAGGTCGGGCCCTGCCTTAATGGTGGGAGAGTCAGGTCCTTAACTGAAAGAGCGAAAAGGGTTATGCTGGGGATGTGTTTAAATCGTCGCGAGTAAAGATTGTAAGCTGTTAGGGCCTGAATTGAAATGATTTTGGATTTTTATACATGGTTAGTGTAACCCCTGAGATTTTTGCCGTGTGAGTTGCAGGGGGTCGTAATGTTTCGGCAGGTACGATCCCTGAGTGACCGCGGGCGGTGCATGTCTATGTGTGTGTATACATATCAGTATGCAGACATGTGTATATGTGTCGAAGTTGAGGTCGGGCCCTGCCTTAATGGTGGGAGAGTCAGGTCCTTAACTGAAAGAGCGAAAAGGGTTATGCTGGGGATGTGTTTAAATCATCGAAAAAAAAAATAATAAAAAAAAATATAAAAAAAAAATTTTGGTGAGTTGTTAGATACATCAATGAAAGGTTTTTGGATACGTGGGTGTGGCAGCCCTTACAAATTTGCCTTGTGGGATTCAGGGAGGTTTTAATGTTCCGGCAACTGCTGTTTTGATGGACCGCTTTCGGTGTATGGTTGTATAGGTGTATGTAGGTATACATACATAAGTATATGTCGTTAGTGGAAGTCAGACTTAACCTGAATGGTGGGTGAGTAGTTAAGGGGAGGAGGGGGATATTCGGGGTATGGGGTTAGGCCGCTCTAGTATCAGCATTATTACACAAGGTTCGAAATTTCACGACCGGTTCTTATAGTTGCTGATAACAATTTAATATTTGTTTCTTAATATCATTAAATGAACAACCCTCTAACATTATCGCCATATTTAATCTACTATAACTATCACGACAAGCGGAAGTTGAGTGAGGCCCTTGGTCCTTAATCGAAGCATAGCCATCATAACAAGCCTAGATTGAGTGAGGCCCTTGGTCCTTAACCGAAGCATGTCCGTCATATCCGTTCTAATTACCTACGGCTGGTAGTGGGCAAACTTAACTGTTTGCTTCCGAACGTCATCGAATGGACAAACTCAACTGTTTGCGTCCAAACGTCATCGCCACCTTATAGCTACTATATCTATCATAATTGCCTACAGCTAACAATGGACAAACTCAACTGTTTGCTTCCGAACGTCATCGAATGGACAAACTCAACTGTTTGCGTCCAAACGTCATCGCCGCCTTCTAGCTACTATATCTATCATAATTGCCTACGGCTAATAATGGACAAACTCAACTGTTTGCTTCCGAACGTCATCGAGTGGACAAACTCAACTGTTTGCGTCCAAACGTCATCACCACCTTATAGCTACTATATCTATCATAATTACCTACATCTAATAATGAACAAACTCAACTGGTTGTTTCCAAACATCATCGCCATATTTAAACTACTATAACTATCCCGACAAGCCGAGGTTGAGAGAGGCCTTTGGTCCTTAATCGAAGCATATTCATCATAACAAGCCTAGATTAAGTGAGGCCCTTGGTCCTTAACCGAAGCATTTTCGTCGTTCCCGTCCTGATTATCTACGACTAAAAATGGACAAACTCAACTGTTTGCTTCCAATCATATTTCCCTTCTCCGATCTACTATGTTCTTCATAACTATCCATTATATCTGGTGTTTCCTATTGTAGCGTTGCAGGGGACTGACTTTGTTTCGACAGGGTGGGTCCCTGAGTAGTCGCTGGCTGAGGTTGAGTGAGACCAGTGGTCCTTGACTGAAGCTGTGTTCGTCATTGTTATTTGTTGCGTAAGGGACTCCATTGCAGTAGAGCACAATCTTAAGCGAGATATACCATTTCCTTTAACTAGATTTTTGCGTTCTATTCTGAGGAAGATCATGACGGTTTATTCACTGTTAGATAGGAAAGCTCTTGCTTGTAATCGTAAATTGTCAGGTATAGCACCTTAAACCGTAAATAAAAAGACTAATGAGAGTCGTGTTCAGGTACTAGGACGGGACAAAGTCAAATTTATTTCGTTTCAAGGTTTTACCCAGACGGGCATCTTGGTTTTGTTACAGGTTTCGCGAATTTTACGAACGGTAATCTGAAAGAAAATTGTGAGGAAAAGTATGGGTCGTCCGAGGAAGCGACCAGCTACGTGGGGTATTGACGAAGATGGTCAAAGGGAGGATCTAAGAGAGATAAAGGAGACCTACGAGCGAACCATAGCGGACCTAACTAGAAGGATACAAGAATTGGAAGGGATGTTAAGAAAGAGGAGGGCTGAACCAGTCGTAGTGTCCATCGATTATCCATTCTATCCTCCTCATCCTCCCCTTCGATTATCCATGCACTTCTGAGCCCCGAACCGCCAATTGTCCCCGCACCCCCCCCGTTAGTCACTGAAGAGGTATTAAGGTTACAACCAAGTAGGGGCTGTGTACAGGTATGGGGGGGGGGTATATCAGACATATTACACCCTGTAACCATTATAGAAAACCTGACATGTTTAGTTGAAGAGAATTCCTTCGGGAGACCACGACATAGACGGAATCTTCGATTGCCTGGAAGGAGTAGCTAGTAACTTGGATTGAGATTATCAAGACACCTGGAATTCTCTGGAGGACTTCGAAAGGCATTTTTGGACGCGTATTGGGGTGGAAATGAACGAGATGCTCTGAGGATGGGCAATATTCCAGGATGTTGGGACACCTCTTACATTTGACTAGACAGGCTAAGATACGGACATATGTTATCCCGGAACAACAACTAGTGGGAAGTATAATACGACACTGTTCTAAAGAGGTGCAACATTCTTGGATCATGGCTAGAGAAGAAGGGTTCGGGCTATTTTAACTAACCTACCATTTTCCTGAGGCGTCTGGACAACATTGGTAAACAAAGGGGACCTCTAGAGGTTGTTGGCGGGCCTAAAGGGTGGTAGCCACTGGCGGTCGACCCTTAAATAAAGGAAACTGGAGGTACGATCGCCATGAGATTAGGAGAGTAGTTGTCAGACCCGGGGGAAATCAGGCCGTTTACTACCTAAGAGTGTACTACCTACCTAAGGGCGAATACAATGGAGGTAGAAGTAGAGCCCAAAAGAAACACTTCGGTGAACTATTAGAGACTGACGATTATACCCCCCCTACTCAGCTCATTACTCAGGAGAAGAAGAGTTAGAATTTTCCCTCCTTAAGGCAAATGTTAGATGTCGGTTGGTTGCTTGACTAGCTTTTGGGAGGGGTAATGGCATACTCATCCGGACCTAGGATCTCGGTTGTCGTGGGCGGTTGAAACGAATTGGGGGAAAGAGCAAGATAATAGTCGGAGTATTATGTGTTGCGGATTTAGGGGGAAACAAGGTTATACCGTTCTTACCTAGTACCTTACAGAGAGGGTGGTATTGCAAGTGCATACGGAAATGGATCATTTAGGGGCTCTGAAAACAATAAAATTAATGCACGACAGATATTATTGGTCGAACTTAAGAAGGCGTGTAAAGGAGGTGATAGCGAAATGTCATATTTGCCAATTGTCTAAATCGAATAATGTAAATTTAGTCGGAAGCTGTAAGTCCATTCTACCCGGGGAGATAGGAGATGTAGTAATGGCAGATTTGTACGGGCCTCTGCCCAAGGGGAAGTATGGATTAAGTTATTTACTGGTAGTACAGGATAGTTTCAGCAAATATCTGAAGTTATTAGAATTAAGGAAGGCCACAGCTAAAGGAGTAGTTTCTAGAATTAGACTATACGGGAGGTATATAAAACCAAAAATGATTCTGACGGACAACGGTAGTCAATTCGTTAGTAGAGAGTGGAAGGAATCTTTAGCGGGGATGGGAATCCGACCTATCTACACCACGGTTAGGAACCCGCGGCCTAATATCACGGAGAGGGTAAATCGAGAACTAGGGCGTCTGTTTAGGACTTATTGTCATAAAAACCACAAGGGGTGGGTCGACCAGGTAAGGAGGATAGAGGATTTGTACAACAATACCCTTTACCTCAGTACCGGGTTTACCCCGAATGAGTTATTGTACGGTCGGAAGGCGAGGTTGGCGATGGATAGGAAGACTAGTGAAGTGGTAAGCGAGAGTGAGTTAGAGGAAATGAGGAGGAGAGCTAGAGAGAAGTTGGTAGAAACTAGTAAAAGGCGAAGTGAATATTACGATAGAACGCACCGGTTGGTGAATTTCCAGATAGGAGATTTAGTGAAGGTGCGTCGTCACAATAAATCTGTTGCTATGCTTAAACAAATAAAAAAGTTCTCTTTACTATACGAGGGGCTTTATGTGGTTGCGGCAGTCTCCTTCCCGAATGTCTATGTTCTAATGAATCCAATCAACAAGCAAATAAGAGGGAAGTTCAATGCCATACATTTGTCTAGATATTATAGTTAGTCAATGCTTTTATTCCGTTTTCCCGGGGTGACGGCTGAGATGGGGGGGGGGGAAGGAGGGAGAGATTGGGAGAAAATCATTTTTTTTTTGATTAACTTGTATCGTGGTCATTATTCAAAGAGGAGTGTATTAAGATAAATAAACGATATCTATTGGTGACGGAGTTTCTTCTTGATACCCTGTCGAGTATACCTTTAAGAAACAAGTCACAACTGATAAGTGTACATTTATGACTTGTTGGGGAGGATTGTAGTGGACCCAAGCCTTTAATAGAGAGTTGTAGCAATCCGGACCCCACGACACGGTGTTGATTTGCTAAATTAAGTCTTAAGAGAACAGGTAAATTAAAGAAAATGGGATTCATTAATAATAAATATAAATTAGATCAATCACCTTCGTAATTCATACCAATCGAATACTATCGAGATCGATGAAACATTAAGTGAGTGAGTGGCCCGGATGTCCTCACCGGTCTTAGATTAATATATTTATATCTACGCCATAAGGCGTAAATCGCAGTGGGATCCTAAAATCATCAACACAAAGAAAAATAATTACTCGTTAAATACGACCGATTCGTAAAGTAGCAGATAACCAGGAGGTTAAAATATATGGAGAATATCGATCGATTATTTTCAGTTAATTGTTATAAATATCGTAGGGTGCGAGAGGGATAGTAGAGTAGGCTCCGCGCCGCTTACGACGAGCCTTCAATGTGTAAATTAATCGAAGCTGTATAATCGAGTCACAAAGAAGCGGAGAAACTAGTTCGGCAGGTAAAGAGTTTAGTAGAATCGGGTGACGATTTCGATATGATTGTTCGATTATTACTATAAAGTAACTGGCCACTAAAATGCGAAGCACGTGGGTACACGTGGAAGTAAAATAAAGAAGAAATTAACTGGCGCCACAATCCCTAGACACGCCACGTGTTCAGGCCGCGTCTATCGGGGGGGAGGGGAGAACGGTTATAAGCGATAGGCGTCAGTTGCGGCACCCTTTTCCACTGTCGTCGTACCGAGAGGCTGGCCGTGCTCGAGATTCCTGAGGAAGCGGGAAGGACAGGACGAACAAAGATTTGAAGAAATTTAATACCGACGCCGTGCACGTTTCGCCTACATCAAATATCAGTAAGTGTCTTTTGTGAGAACTGAGGCTAGCAATGTCAACTTATTATTGATGGGTTTGTACTATGGGGCTTTGTGAGGGACTTCCTTTATACCATGGCGTAAGGACTGTGTAAGGGACCGTGTAAGATGCCACCTTGGTTAAAGTGAAGGGTTGGTTGGGGAAAATTGAAAGTGGTTGACCTTTTGGTTGGGATTCTAGTTGTAAATTTGGAGTAGAGAAGGGAAAAACCCTTGCTTATTAAAAATGCAGAGGTAGTTTGTTGACATTGTTGGCTATGTACTCTTAAAGGAAAAGAGATTGCCGATTTCTGCAGAAAATTTAGTGGAGAAAAGGGCTCCTGCCGGGATCGGCGTCTCTTAACATGATGTTGTAAATTTTGTGATACTTTGTGGGAAGAAACCCCGTAATTAGGCTCTGATCTGATTAGTTAAGAAATCGTTTAAGATTAGGGTTAAGGTCAGGCAACCCTTGTGTAAATCCTGTCCTGTGTATATGTATATCTTATTGATGAAAGCCCTACGCAAGTCCTAAGCATCGACTTCGCGCTTTGATCGGACTCGAGGTGACGGGGCATGCTTACATGACTTGGCAGGCAACCCTTGTGTAAATCCTGTCCTGTGTATATGTATATCTTATTGATGAAAGCCCTACGCAAGTCCTGAGCATCGACTTCGCGCTTTGATCGGACTCGAGGTGACGGGGCATGCTTACATGACTTGGCAGGCAACCCTTGTGTAAATCCTGTCCTGTGTATATGTATATCTTATTGATGAAAGCCCTACGCAAGTCCTGAGCATCGACTTCGCGCTTTGATCGGACTCGAGGTGACGGGGCATGCTTACATGACTTGGCAGGCAACCCTTGTGTGAATCCTGTCCTGTGTATATGTATCTTCATTGATGAAAATCCTACACGCTTTGGTAGACGCTCATTAGAATGGTACAGTTATGTTACATGTAATTGATGGTTATGTTAATGATATCTCTATATCCGCTACTTACTATCTCAATCATTTTAGTCCCGATGTCTTGTTGCGTTGCGGTATGGGTGACCCCCAAAGCAAGCAGACCCTTGGTAGATAGAGGTAGGTGAGGACGGGGCAATCACAGTAGGGGTTCTTCAAGCGGGGTCTGGCTTGTTATAAGATTAGGGAAGATTGGGGCTTGATGTTAGAGACATACTAGGATAACTGCAGGCTTCAGGAATCTAAGGGTGTGAGGGGGCTGATAAAACCTAAATCTGGGTTGGCTCCAGCTCCACCCTTCACCGGCGTCGAGTGGGGAAGCTGAACTGTTAGATGCCGTTTAGGTAATGGGTGGCTAAAATTTAATGTGGGATTTTTAACCCAATCTCCTTAAGGAATCCATAGATAAATAGTACCTCCACTCCACCCATTATTGCGACGGATAGATTTGGAAAGCTAAGTATTATTGTGTTCATATTTAAATATTTGTTTCCTGTGTAAAAATAAACGTAAACCTCATATGTTTTTCAGAGCCGCGACATTAATCTAGAGAGTCTAATTTTTAATTAGACTATCTAAGCTTTATTTTATTGCTTTATACTGTTTAATTTATGTTTTGACTAAGCCATTTAAGATAAAGATGACAGAACTTCAACATTGACCAAACTTTATTAACAGGCTATGAGGTGACGTTAGTGGGTCAGGATTTGTTCTATTCTTCGCCATGAATCACCCCGTTGAAGACGTATTAGTATAACCATACACAATTCTCTACTAACTGATGAGGCTCTGAATTGTTGTATGGAAAGCCGAAACGTTAAGTTCTAAACACTCAGAAAAGGGCTAACCCTTACTTGATCTGGCTAATGCGCCAGGTCCTGAGTGTGGATATGTCTTCCTTACAAACCACCTTAAACATACTAATTGTGTGTGTCAAATTAGGTGTTCTGTCGCCTTAATTACTCTGATGAACAATTTACCACTTAACCATGTGCGTAATCGCACACCTATTTTATTATTTTATATGAACTTAGCTTGCACGACACTTGTTTCGGGCGAGTATAGCCTCTCCGGACTAGCGGCTATTTAAACTTAAGGAGCCTCGGGTTCGAACCGACCGATCGTAGGTTGTATTCAAATAATAACGAAATGGTCCCCTTAGTTCCGTAGTTAGTCATAGTAGTAAGGATAATTACATGGTCGCCTGGTTGTTTGCCACCTCCGCAGCGTTATAAATGTAGGAGTTGGTGGGGAGCACTACTTACCTATCCTAAAGAACAGTTTAAGGCACAGCGTACGAAAGACAAATGTTTATACACCTACTCAATTACTAAATGACAGGAAGGCGAAGCCACAAGGTAAGCTAGTCTGATTAAACCTATCTACGAGTCTGTCAGGAGTTGATCGTTATATACCTTCCTTGTTAAAGGTTCCAAGGCGTTAGTCAGATAATAGGTACGATATAATTGACAACCGCTTAAGGCCAGACGGTACCCTAGGCCCTTAAGGCTATTCAAATTCAAGTTATACATAATTAATTTTCAACATTCATTTTAGCGATCAAGTAGGAACAACCTAGGGTATAAGTTAGGCGAGCGTTAGGTCTTGTCTCAATTTTATAGTTTTGTTTTCATAAACTTTATATTCTAGTGTAGATAATCGCCATAGTTTGTAAACACAAACCCAATTTTAGATCTAATAACGAAAGTTGTATTGACCGGGTCGCGAGATACTAAACCAAAACCGAACCAACGTAAATTAGTCGAAGGAAGGTCGAGTAACACGATTAGACTCTGTATCTGCGCAGAAGACTAAAGTGTGAACTCTGCGCACCCACGTGACCACGAGACGCCAGCTGGGCACTTCGACGCACAGGCAAATGTATGAAAAGTCTGACCGTTCAGCCTTTAATTGGCCGAAGGGATAATTTGGTGGCGGGCCCAACAATTCTGAATAGAACAACTTACGAACCCTTAAGGAATGGTTGTATATGTGAATTTTCCTGGATGATTCCCAGTTAGGGTTACCCGGAAACGACCTGGAAACTAGGATTGGTAGATTTAGATAGACTTCCATACTAAATCGTCCGCCCTTAGCGCCCTCTATAAGACCTCCTCAATGTCTCCAAGATTATTAGACAGTTAGCTAAGATATCGATCGACCGAGTAGTTCCACGATTACTACACAGATGGCGTGAGCCACAGTGGTAAAATAATAATCATGAATGTATGAGGATTTCCGGATACGGTTAGAACCATGTCATAACTTTATTCAAAGGTAGGCTGTAGTTGTATTTTAGGTCTACATTTACTTCTAATTTGTTAGTTTGTCTTTACGGCGGTTCTCCATATATTATTATAAGATAAGATTTGAAGAGAAGCTAGTAAGGATAGTGGTAGGCTCATTATATACTTAGATTGTCTATTTGTCTTGGGGTGGCTTCTCGAATACCATTACGACTTTATGGTTTCACATAGGGGTTGTTCACGGGTTGTCAACCAATAATTATGCAACTACTAAACCAGTCGGCCCATCTGTGGTGCATTCTAAGTGTTATTAAGAGGGTTGTGTAATTTACGTAAGGGCCAGGCCGCGAGTATATTCGTGTGTTATCTATATATATATTCAATCTGTTAGTTCATCCGTATGGTGACTTTTCATATTACATTACAGTTTTATAACTTCGCTTAAGGGATCGACAGCTAGTCGGCTAATAATTTATCTATGTACTTAATAGGTCCGCTTGTCTCCCTAATGCCTTATATATGTTGTTATTAGTTCCAACCTTCACTTAAGCGCAAGCTAGAGAACTGGTGACAGGTTAGTTGTGTAGGTTATAGGTTAATTAAGGGATCAATAGCGTATCTGCTAATAATTTATTTAGTTATTAAATAGGTCTGTCTGTCTCTTAGATGATTTCGTTATATTATAAGTGTATAACTTTAGTTAAGGGGAAGCCAGTGAGTTTATTAGTGGTTAGTACTTTCATATGTCTAAGGGTTCCACTTTAGTTAAGGGGAAGCCAGTGAGTTTATTAGTGGTTAGTACTTTCATATGTCTAAGGGTTCTTCCTTTTAAGGTGATTTTCCTACAGTACTATGAGGTCACAAGTTTACTTAAGGGCAAGATAACTAGCGTATCGATGGACTACTTACCGTTTAAGAGTTCTCCTTTGAGGCGACTTCATACATTACTATAGGATTACGACTTCACTTAAGGGGTATGCGGTCTTAGTCGTTATAACTTTAAGGCCTATCGTGTTCGAGGGCCAACCGTGTTATTACGAGACATGTTCGGAGCTGTAAGGAGGTAGCTAGGCTGGTGAATAGGGTGACTTAGGCTAGGGTACTTCGACTACGTTAGGATAATAAATCGCATATATTTTAATCTGAAACTCGCATTTAGTAATTCAAATTCTGGTCTAATGCTGATCAGGACTTAGTGGTTCTGCGGTTAAGGATTAGTTATAGGCCATTGTTTTTAATGTAGGTATAATGTAAAATTAGGGTTTTGATTTTATTCTTTCACACCTGGGACTGATTGAATCCATACCTCTTAGGATCTGGGGTTATTATCGGTCACAACGAGGGGTCCAAACAGACGATTACGCCACTAGACGATCACAGCCAAATAATAATATTAGCTTTCTTTAATAATAACTTTAATAACGGTTACAAACCATTTTAATAATAATAAGAGCAACAATAATATGTTAGGATCACGTACGTCATCACGTAATCAAATTGGCGAGTATGTCAGTATACTCCACGTGAGTTTAAATTTAAATAATTTTATTATTTTTAAGGGGGGGGTTTCTACAATCATACAGGACGTTTAAAGTGATATCTCGTTGGAGATTTGCAGTGAGTTTAAATTTTTAAAAATATTTAAATAATTGTAAATTTTTTTTATTAAATTGTCGATTTGCGACAATCCTATTCTTGGATACGCGTTTATATCGAAAAACGGGACCAAATGGCAATACGGGACAAGGTAATCAAATATCTCAAACCCTATACATACATAAGCCATACAAAATACAATAGTTGTGGTTATACCGCTAATATTTAGACCAAAAGTTAATAGAAATGTGACTTAAAAAAACTTTTCAACAAAAAAAACAACCGGCATCAAAAAGATGCACTAAAAAGGTGAAAATAATTACTTATTTCAAAAATCTGAACTGAATTTCAGTTTGTGTTATAAACTGTAAGATACATAGATACCAACTTCAAACTGTAATTCAGGTAAAATTTTTGGTAATAAGCAATTATTTTTACTTTTTATAGCATCTTTTTGAAGCCGTTAGTTTTTTTGGTTAAAAAGTATTTATTTATTACTCTTGACTGACGAATTGCTTTTTTCTCATACACTAATGATATCTATACTCGTAACAAATGTTTCAATTATTATTGTGGTTGTTTTATGTCATTGTACTCTTATCACCCGGTAATAATTACCGAATATATACCGAAATGTGATAATAGTAATTTTTGTTTTCTCCCAGTCAATGGTAAAAATTAGAGTATATAACACGTGGAAAAAAAAATCATCTCGGTCCTTTGTAACCCTCGATCCGCTCAGGATTCTACTGTACCATCCTTTGCTGCTCACGAGATCCAGCTTACTCCCTCGAATTAAATTCCCTTTTTTATCACTTGTTGTACAATCTGCTATTTTTCTTTTTGATTTTTTTATTATATATTATATCTTTATATATTATTTTATTTTATATCTGCCGCAAAACACAAATTCTGTGTAAATTTTAGGCTTCCACTTACTTTGTTCTAAAACATGTAGCCCATTTAAGGTCGGACAGCGTAGGTTTAGTGATAAGATTCCGATGGCACCCAAATAATATAAAATCAATAACTTTGACGATTCAAAAGTGTATATGTGAAAACTTAAATTGGAAAAAAATATATATATATTTGACTTTGATCCTTTTAAGCGGAACCTTAGAAAATAAAGGTACTTTTTTTGGGTAGCTTTGTTTGGTGTTGTTTAAAATGAAGTTTGTTTCATCCTTTTATTTGTAACTTCGTAATATAAAGCTTTATTTATTATGTATCTAAAATATATGTTTATAACTTTATGGTTATCAGAAAACTCCATAACATGGACACACAGCCACATCCTGATGTGGGGGCTAGCCTATTTTCATCACCAAGTAACTAAAGTTTTGGTATTAAAAACAATACGTGTACCTTTATTCGATTTTGTAAGCATAATTGGATAGTCAGATAAAATAGAGGGGAATTTATGCGAATTACTTAAAAATAAGTCTAGCTAAATCTACTTGCAAATTGAGAAATACGGGTACCGAAGCTTTGATCCTAGCTAGCAGAACATCACAAATGAAAATTGAATTTCAGACTCCAGGTCACAAGCTAACTATTAAAACCTCACTACTCAATTACCTGCAGCAAACAAGTTTAGTTAATTCTCAACGTTTGGTCTGTCGGTTGATTTTCAGGGGGCACGGCTGTGTCCCCGCCAAGTCAAGCAAACCAACAAACTAAGGCACAGTTGTACTATCCTTTTCTCGAAGGCAATTACGATATTTTCGACACCATTGTAGCTTTGTTGTGGATTAAAGTAAAAGCTTATATTTTTTAATGATCTGTGACCAAGAGGGCATTATATAACTTGATATATTCCCAAATCCCAAATTCAACTTAAACCTATAGTTTAAAACCTTCGCAAGTCAATTTTCCTTAATTGTATCACTGACAAACTCACTCAATCACATACTGATCATCAAAAAACTAAAGTACTTCTATCAAATACATGCAAAGCGTCAAATTTTGAATAGAATTAGTGTTCAGTAGTTATAGGACTAAAATGTATACAAGGACAAACTGAAGCATACCGCAATTTTAGTCCCGTTGTCTAGATATACAAACTGAATAAGTAACTAAGGAATCCTATATAAATGGATATGCGATTACAAAGTTACTTTATGCTGTTCATACACTGCTAGACATAGGCCTTTACCAAGGAACGCCACCACACATTCAAACACTTCTTAAAACATTGAAGGATGGGTGACGTGAAGACCTGGCGTAATTTCCGTATACCGCCCAGTCCAGGTAAATTCTTCTTCTACTGCTATCAGAATGTTGAAAAGGGAGTGCTATACGTGCAGGTGAAGTTTTTAAATTGCAGCCCAGCGTAGGTTTGTAACCCCTCTACCTTACATTCTACAAAACCTTTAATTAAATCTACGAGTATAAATAGTATATATCTATATTAAATTATTAAAATATTATACCTTAAATGCTTTAGTGAGTTTGTTTGTTTGTCCTTACTTTCGTCACAACTACTCACAATAGAACATCCAATTAAGCTGAAATTTGGCACAAAGGCAACGGTTTTTTTGGGCTGACTTCTATGAAGATTTATGCGATTTGATTTCTTAACAAAAGTAAGTAATAACTTAGTATCAACGGTTACAAAAACTTAAATTTGAATTCTTACCAAAAACATAATTGAAATTAAAAGTCTTTGATTTATTTCCTGTATGCGCGTTAGGAAGTAGCCATTTTGTTTGAAAACAAAACGTGTAGGCTGCCCAAGAAGCTTATATAAGCTTAAATATTGATATATATAAGCTTTTTGAGGCTGCCTTTACCGAAAACATTTATGAGTTGTTGGACTTACTCAAACCTAACATTTTTCTAAGAAGTCGTAACTACACTCCGAGTATCGACTGAGAAATCGTTATTTTTTTTTTTCGGGACTTTACTAAATATTTCAGTTTTCCAGTTAGACTTGTTTGACCCACCCTCCTCAAAGGCATGAACTCTAAAATGAATAATTTTTCATCTATATACGATTAAGTTTCAAATTGAGGTGAAACTGTCTACCATACATAAAGAAATCGTCTATTTTTATTCCGGAAAAATCACAAGTTCCCGCAGGTATAACAGATATAGCAAAGAATAATAGAATTCCACGAAGACTATCTATAACGCCCTATAACAAACTTTCTTACTATAATGAAGTTGCTAACGTAGGAGTCCTACTCCGATAACATTCACACCGATTAGCGCAGGGGGAGCCGCGGGAAAAAGCTAGTTCATAATATTTGGATACAACTAAACCCTGGCCAGTTCATGAAAAAAAAAAGATTATTCGTGCCTACGAACACTACAAAAATAAATGACGTGTGTATACGCGTTAATGTGTGTGTGTCCTATACGAGCAGTCACAGACTCGTAACAGTGGGGGTTGACAGTTGACACTAGAGAGCGGCGGAGACTGTCCATTAGTGTTCATACTGCCTGAAGTGCTATTACCTATACTGTGACTCAATACATAAGAATTTTATTACACTCTTAGTGTACGTAATTGTTTGTTTGTTTATTCTGCTACTCAAGCAGACAATTCAAACAGTACTATTGACATATTAGAAAAGCAATTTCCATTCAAAGAAAGAGCTAACAGAAGGTCTTACTGATCGGTCATTTACTAAGCTAGCGTCAATAACGGTTTTTAGAGTGATATTTCCATAATACTAACTCTCTTTTAAAGAAAAGAAAATGGCGTTAGAAAGAAAACTACAAAATATAGGTACTTACTACAATAACTAAAAGGTATATTGTGATACAAGGGCGAAAAACAAGAGAGATCTTAGTCCTCAACGAGATTTTTAATAACCTAACGCTCGTGCTTCACACGACGTTTTTCAATACAGTAACAGGCAAAATAGGCGTGTAAATAAAATGGTATAAAAGAAAGTTAAATGTTTTTATTAATAATGAAAGAGGAAAAGACACAATTATATGGAAATTAACACCACCCGTTCCCATCCCATTAGGCGTTCATTTTGATTGTTTGTTTAGTGATTCCTTTTTTCATTTCAAAGTTCAAAAACACTGTTTTTTTAACACTTAATTGTAAGCTGTCGAGTGAAAATGTACCAACTAATAGCATAAAAATAATACTTTATATTCCTAAAGTTTTTCAACTTCGTGATGAAACGTAGATATCTCTGAGATGGAACATTAAAATGTCATTTAAAAGGGACAAAAACATGAAATTCCCAACAAGGACTGCCTCTATTGTGGTTACTGTGAAAGCAACACAATGCGGCGGTATGGACGCTATTGTTTGTTTTCAAACTGTGAGTTTCTGTAACGTTTTGAATAAGTCTATGCCAACCGTTCTGTAATACTTTAACCCAATAAATGGCAGAAATGAAAAACTAGGACCTTAAAGTACGGCTTTGCTTTACGGCGGCGCGTAACAAACATTTTTTCATCACGCTTACTCGTAAACAGAGTGAGTGATTATGAAATTATCTGTCCCCACAAGATCCCTGCCCCTCGTCACAGTCGACGAAGTGAAACAGGTCAACGAAGTCCTATGCCCCCGTAAAGCGCCCAGCGCAGACTGTATGACTAACGATATCCTAAAGCGCTTCACTCTCCCCTTTGTCTGCCTTCTAGTAGCTATTTTTAACGCTGCTATCGAAAATTGCACCTTTCCTTCTCAATGGAAAGATGCAATTGTTATAGGCATCCATAAGTCTTACCGAGCCATCCTCCTACCGCCCAATAAGTTTACTAAAGGCCCTTGGTAAACTTTACGAACGACTCCTCCTCGCTCGCCAACGGAACGCTATAGTCTTAAGAGGCATCTTAATCGACGGGCATTTCGGCTTCCGCGCCAAACACTCGTGCGTCTACCAAGTGAACATCACGGAACATAATCTCAATAGCCCCGTCACACGGGCGCGGTCTTATTCGATGTAGTGAAAGCCTTCGACAAAGTCTGGCACAATGGTTTAATTTATAAACTGTGCAACTAACAGCTGTTAGACCGCCTCGTGCTCATCATACGATACTATTTGTCAAAACGCAGCTTTCGCTATAGAGTCAAAGGCCCTCTCTCCCCCCGTCCCATAGAAGCAGGAGTCCCGCAAGGGTCCGTGCTCGCCCCTTTCTTGTACCTTCCGTACACAAAACATATCTCTAAAACGATATGTACCCAACTAGCCCTCTTCGCGTACGATACCGCTATTTATACCACCTATAGGCTAGTGAGTCAAATCACTAAGAAACTTCAATCCGCAATCACCGCCCTAAGCGGTTCCGGAAACGGAGTATCGAAGTGAATCCCGACAAAAGCTCTGCCGTTCTCTTTACCTAAGGCCGCCCTCTGCGACCATCGCCCTCTCACTCTTCGGCCGTACCATACCTTGGCAAAACAAGGCCAAATATCTTGGTGTGACTCTGGCTAGGCGTTTGAACTTCCGCGATCACACTAAATTAGTTAGAGACCGAGCCGCATTTGTCCTTGGTCCTCGCAAGTACAGTAAGATGTCGCTTAGAAATAAGCTGACTCTTTACGTTACCTGCATTCGCCCCATACTAGCCTATGCTAGCGTCGTTTATCCGCTATCTAAACGCAATCTCCATAAACTCCAGACCCTATAAAACCACTTACTCGGAGCGGCCTCCGGAGCCTCCTGGTACGTCCGCAATGCGGACCTACACAGGGACTTCGAGCTCCCTACAATTCCCTGATATCTCAATCCGGGCAATCCGCCTTTTCGAGCGTACACAAAATCACCCGAATCGATTAATTGTTCAATCCATAACTTATCCCCCCGACCGAACTCGGCACGGTCGAAAAACTATTGTTAGGCGGTCTCGACACGTACTAACGGCCTCAGAATAGCGAGATTAGTCTCAACGACCTTCCCTAATAGGGCCTCCCCCCTAACATGATGCCGACGTCCCCGGGTTCGTCGGCGACCGCACGGATACACGAGGTATCAAAATGCCGGGGCGCTTTTCACCCCAATCTCTCGCAATCGCAACCGCGTAACGGGGAACTCCCCTTCCTGGGGACTGATGGGCTGACTCACTTTCGGGTTAGAGGGTCACGCTGGTCGAAGGAACGCCCCCGAGAGTGACAACCCAAGCCGAGGCTCTCCCTGCGGGGAGCCCTTGAGCATTGGGTGCGATATCCAAAAGCCCGGTTAAGCAGTAACGGCTGACACAGCCAACTGCAGTCAGCTTAGAAAAAAAAAGATGTAAACTAGATGTCGCTGTCTCAATTTATTACATTGTATGATTTTGTTCTAAAAGGAAAATAAAATTTTTAGATGATTATCAATAAAAGGGAAATTTATCCGTTTCTTACGTTAACGTGTTACAATTAGAATTTTTGAATGTTCTCATTTATAAAGTCCCGAAGATGTATTTTATATATATTTTTTTTGGATTAGAGATCCAAGTTGGACCTAGCAAGGTGAACCTATTCTTAGTCAATGATTCGTGTTCTTAGTCCATGAATCCATACTATGACTTGATACATGACATCATTGACAATTTTACCTACTACCTAGGTACCTACGTAGACATTTAATCAGATTTTTGTTACTGAATAAATAACTATTTACACTTTGTTATGTGAGGAATTGATCTCTTTATACTTTCACAGGCTTAGGGTTAGGACTGTCAACGTACAAATGTACAAACACAGTTTTTTAATCATTAATACTTTTGTATAAATAATCTATGAATTGTCAATGAGTGTCGATAAAATGATCTCAATCTACACTAGGTACTTTCCTTTGGTGCCATTGGTATTAAATGTTGCAGGGTATCCTCATTTTTTTTAAATCGGTGTACTAGGTCTGTGTTGCTAACTTCACGCTCAGATCAAATAAAAAGTTAAGATGGAACTAGCTAGCTTTACACGTATAGTCCGCCCGCGCTAAATTTGGTAATCGGCGTAGGATTCTCACGGTAATTCCTTGATTATAACATAGCGTAAAAACTATTTATTATTACACTATAATTATACTAAGGAAGTTCGTTATAGCAATGTTTAGCTGCAGCTATGGTTCGTTTTTGAAATTCGGTTATATTAATTCACGTGGGAACATAAAAAATAGCCTTTGTCCTTCTCCGTATTCAACTTCAACTATCTCTGTGCAAATTTCAGCTCAACTGGACGCTCCGTTGCGGAGAAAAGTTATTCACGCGGAAACTTAAATAGCAGCAGTTCGGTTAAGCTCGTTTTTACGGAATGAAAAATAGCATTTATCCAATTTCAGGACCTAACCTACATATGTGCCAAGTTTCATCTCGCTATATCGAAACAACCAAACATCCAAATTTTTAATAGGATAGCTGGTAATTTATGAATTTTGCTAGCGGCAAATTCGGTTATCGGCGGAGAACTCCTTAATTATAATTATACACATGAAGTTTGCTATAGCAAGCTATAGTTGGTTTCAGGTCAGTTATAGTTATTCCCGCGGCAACTTCTAAATTTTTCGTCATAAAAACTATCCTATGTTCTTCTCTGACTAAGACTCAAACTATCTCCATACCAAATTTCATCTAAATCAGTCTATGAATCAGTGACTTATGAAGTAACAAACAGACAGACGAACAAACTTTCGCATTTATAATATTGATAGGAATTTATTAAAATAAAAAGAACAAAAGTTTACACTTTTATACGAATATCAGTTTTGTAAATATGTACGCCTAATAATGAAAAGCTTTCAATAGAAATATTAGAAATAAGTCATAACTGGGTATGCTGAAATTTCGGAACTGATTTGCAACTGACATAACACAAATTCTTATAAGGGTCACAGGTGCGTTAGTAAAACTAAAAGATTTAGAAGAGAGAAGAGAGAAGATTTAAAGTAAAGCAACTGGTGGTGCAGCGTCTCACATTATGAAACAAGGAATTTGACGAGAAAGATGCCCTTTCTTTTTATATAAATTGGTTCAACTGTTGTTAATAGGTCGAAATAGCACAGTTTGGCATGTAAAAGTGGAAAAGCTTTGTGGGACGGGCTATACACTCTGTCTATAAAATAATCACCTACGATCAATCTCTTTACATACAAGAAAGACGCAAGTGACAGTATTTCCATCCATGTTTCTAAGCTACAAAGAATATCTCAGCAATTTAACGAGGAGTTAACATCTTTCAGTTACAAGCTGCATGAAAATCTGTACCTATAGACGAGAGGAATGTTTTTCAATTCCTACTGAGATGTTGCGTTTACTTTTATTAACAAAGAATATAAGATATGCAGCCTCTTTCGAATAACGCAGCTTCTTTGACGACTAATCGCTATATAGTGCAGTATTTCTGACCCGTTTTAAAAAAAAAAAGTAATAGGAAAAGAGTCGTCATGATTTTAAAATTATCAAGCGGACATTAAATACCTAACTTTGTGGAGCCGGATTTGCATGTAAATAGTCATGAAGTTATTAGAAATCAGGCAATTCCTACATAATACTACATAATTTAATTTAATTTAATTTTAAACAACAAAAAGAATATTGCAAGCTTTGAGTTTCAATTGAATATTGATATTTTTGATATGAAAATAGTTTTTTTTTCTATTACTAACGTATTAAATATAATCTTTCAGATACGGAGAAGGACAAAGGCTACTTTTTATGTTCCCACACACTGAAAAAAAATATTTAGCTGAACTAGTTTAGCTAATCGAATAATAGCCAAAATGTATCTAGTATTAACCAAACTTGTTAAAATTGCTAAAGTGATTTTGCTGCACATCCCAAATGAGTTAAGCTATTCGTAGTCTAATTGCTATTTAGTAAACTTTCAACTAATAATTGATAACATGGGTTAGATAAACTAGTTTTGCTGCAAGGACAAAGAAAATTTTAGCTAAAGAGAATTGTTGTTACGTAATGTTGTAAAACTTGAAATACATTAGTTTAATTGCTATTATTTTATGTGCTAGGATAATTTTTTTTATCCTTCTTTTTCTTATTAATTGACATACAGATAGTAATAGTAAGGAAAAAAGATGGATGAAAAACAATTTAAACTACATTATAAAATAATATTAGTAAAACAGATTATTAGTTTTACAACTATTTGGTAAACAGTTTTACAACTACTAGATTTTTCACACAGTTTCGTTATATTGTACAAACTATTAGGTATGTATTAGACAAACTGTTTTGTAACTGCTAGTTAAACTATTAAGTTACTATTAGACAAACTGTTTTGTAACTGCCAGATAAACTGTTTAGTTACTATTAGACAAACTGTTTTGTAACTGCCAGATAAACTGTTTAGTTACTATCAGACAAACTGTTTTTCAGGTATTAGACAAACTATTTAGTTACTATGAAACAAAATGTTTCATTACTACTAGAAAAATGTTACGTTACTATTAGACAAACTGTTTTGTAACTGCCAGATAAACTGTTTAGTTACTATCAGACAAACTGTTTTTCAGGTATTAGACAAACTATTTAGTTACTATGAAACAAAATGTTTCATTACTACTAGAAAAATGTTACGTTACTATGAAACAAACTGTTTTGTAGGTACTAGACAAACGGTTTCATTACTACTAAACATAATGTTTTGTTACTATTAGGCGAACTATGCCGTAAAAATTAGATAAAATGTTTAGTAAATATAATACAATCTGCTTCTTTACTAATAGACAAACTGTTTCGCTGCTATTAGCTAATCAGTTTAGTTACTATTAGACAAACTGATTCGTTACTATCAGACAAACTGTGTTATTGATAATTCCAAAACTTGTTTAATACCACTCAACCGAAAACAGTTGAACAGAATATAACTAAGTTTATTTTACAAAACTCATTTTATCTAAAAGTAGCACTCAATTTGGCTGTCACTCAAGTTATGTTACCGGTAGATAAAATTTTTGTTACTGTTAGCAAAACTTTTTTTCAGTGCAGGAGTTACTATAACCGAATTCTAAAAATGAACCATAGCTACAGCTATAGATTGCTATAACAATCTTTAGTATAATCATAGCGTAATAATTATTTGTTATTACGCTATGGTATAACCAAGGAATTGCCGTAAGAATCCCACGCCGTTTACGAAATTAAGCACGGGCGGAGCCGCGCGCAAAAGCTAGTATATAAATAAATATAACGAAATTAAGTACTTGTAGATGTTTCGACGTCTACTTGTTGTCAATTCTTACAAAATTAAATATAGATATTATTATAATGAATATATTAAGAAATTAATTAATTAACAATTAATGTAAGATTATGAGATGATTGTGTGTTGACTATGAATGACATTTGCTATAATAGGTATATACAAGCTGTAAGGAAGTTACGTAAGAGGTTGTATTTTAAATTTTTGATATGAAATAGGAAAATATTTTCTTGTTCGAAGGACAGACAATATTATGAAAGACATTTTTTACAGTGCTGTTTGAAAGTTTACTTCAATAAAAATACTCTCTAGTTTAATTGATATTTAGTACAAAAGGACTAATGAAAAAGCGATAGAAAGATACAATTCAAGACATTTGAGTAAGTTACCCTGATAAATCTGATCCTGGATCTAATTTAAGTTTGGATTAAGTTAACATTCGTGGCATTAGGTTTAAGACTAGCTATCCTACCATTTTGACACGGATTACTCGCATAAATCGTTTTAATGCGAGTAAATTGAAGTTTAAGAACAATGACATTCTAATTAGATATAATACCTATCCTTTGAACCGTAATAGGTATTCGGCGGTAAATTTTAACATAATATTTGTTAACTATTATGGCAATAAATAATCAAAATAAAAAAATAATAATAAAACATAGTTTTTTGTTTTTAATTTATTGTAAAAACGGTTATATGTAAAAGCTTTAAATTAAGAGTGATTATATTGTAAACTCTAAAGTAAATCAATAATTAATAAAAAGGGTAAGTTCGGCTAAATCCGAAAATCAAAATCGCTAAATTTGCGTTGTGTGTGCGTTGTGTGTGTGTGTGTGTGTGTGTGTGTGTGTGTGTGTGTGTGTGTGTGTGTGTGTGTGTGTGTGTGTGTGTGTGTGTGTGTGTGTGTGTGTATGGTTGCCCCTCGATATCTAAATCATTCCATACGCTACGTCATGACATAGATCCGTAGCGCAAGCACGAATCACTATCGAAAAAGTATTCGTAACGTAATCGTAAGCATTTAGTATGCAATTTGGACAGCGCCGTAAATGTAACTAGTTTTGGAAGCACGAAGCACTGTCGAAGCGCAATCGTATCGCTGCGTGACGTAACACGTGGTGTTTATATGAAAAATGATAGCACGAACCATAGATATAAGATGAAAAATCAAATCAAAAAAATCCTAGGTCTGTGGCACGAACATTGTTTTGGCGTACGGTATCGTATCTCTCGAAGGCTGAATATCGAGAATGGACGAAAGTTTCTTCACTGAGATTGTGTCGGTAAGAAAAGTTGCGATACTGAAAAGAGTGTGAGCAAATTCGGTCCAGCGATTTGTTTTTAACCACTCCTTTTTATCTAAAAACCTGATTTTCTTAAAGACGCAATAATAATCGTTATGTATAAATTCTCAAATATAAAAAAAAAATCTTAACAGAAGTTGCTAGTGCGGTACTTGAAACCAAACTATTTTTTTTAACGTTTTGATTAACTACATTTGTATAAATCTACGTTACGCTAGGATATCAGTAATTAATGCCAAATGGAATAAAAATAAATAAAAATGAAAAATAATAAAATAAAAATATTAATGGGAACTTTGTTGTAAAAGTGTATATATTGCCCCATAAAAGTGTTACTAATTTTGTGTAGACGTGTATCCTGCACCAACAGCTTATTTCTACTTCTAGTATTTACTTTGTGAACGTCACTTTTCTTGCTGAAACTATTGATATTTTCAGATAAAATATTTTCTATATAAAAGAATTTCATATATGTACATACTGCGACGCTAAAGTTAAAATATTTACTTCCCTAAACCTATCCCTCAGAGATATCCTAGATCCTAATTTATAAATAGCCCGAATTGCCCGTTTTTGTAACAAAAAAATTGTATTTACATCAGCAGCGCTACCCCACAACAAGATACCATATGTCATTAAAATATGGAAATAGCTAAAATATACTATTTTTGCAGTGTCGACATCGGTCAATTGTCTAATTTTCTTGATCGCATACACAGCAGAGCTAAGTTTTGAATATGAGGGCCCCATTGAAGTTTCGAGTCCAGCGTTATGTCAAGTAGCTTTAGTGTTGCTGTGATGATAAACAAAAATAGTCTTCCTACTCCCCAATAGATGTCAGTAAGAGTAATATTTTTCAGTTTATCATTGCCTGAAAACACGGATAAAACGACGTTTTCAAAAATGAAACCTAGCTAGATCGATTTATAGCCCACTAAACCAGCTGTATTCTTATATATATAATGCAAAAAAGAATTGCTTGTTTAAAGGTATACGATAAATACACGATTAAAGCTCTGTTCTCTTCTAACAGTGAGACGAGTCTTTGTCATGTAAATGTGCCAACCGAGGCAGCTTCCATTCAAATTAATTTGGTTACCACATGCACGACACTTGCACAATTAGTACCTAATTTACGGCCTATGCTATTTATGTCATGAATGAGAAAATTCTACAAAGGATTGAAATAAATTTAGCTAAAAAATAGAATATTTCTGGGATTAACGTACCTTTAGGATACCGATTTCAATCCCAATCGGGAGTTTGCACAAGAAAAGTTCTACCACAACCAAAACTGTAGAGCATACTATTTTAGTATAAATTGAACAAGCATGAAGGTCGATTACTAATAGTTTTTTTTTAGGTGGCCGCTTAATATCAGGCGGACCGACCGTAAGCTTGTATGTCACCTTGGTGCTGTAAAAATAATAAGTAATATTTAGTTACTTTCAAGTGTATGATCGATTGTTAGTACGTTAGTCTAAAGAAGACTGCATGTGTCGTGCTATTTATTAACTTTTACTCAAACTTAATTTAATTTTTTTAAATAAGGAATATTTTAAGATAATATCAAATCTTCAAATTAATTACCAAATATTGTGTGGCTTATAATCTGAGCTTTTGTAAGCTCCTGGTGATAAATAATGTTTCTATTGTTGGTTCTAGCCGTGCGTAGGCTGTGACGCGTACAGCGAGTGCCACAGAAATATAAATGTTATTTGTGAAATATATTCTACTATTTAGAAATAAATTAAATAAATGAGGAATGAGTTGAAATGTAAACAAAACCGGTCAAGAATCACACGCCATGCTTAATGTAG
The DNA here is from genome assembly GCA_946406115.1 of Apoda limacodes. Taxonomy (NCBI): domain Eukaryota; kingdom Metazoa; phylum Arthropoda; class Insecta; order Lepidoptera; family Limacodidae; genus Apoda; species Apoda limacodes. The sequence goes on along the minus strand of OX291553.1, from coordinate 11,835,827 downwards.
GTTGTCATCCTTATCTATACTCATCAATTTATTGACCGAGTGAGCGAAGAGAGTCAGGTCTTTAGTGATGAAATGCTACGGCGCGCGGCGTTTGATCTTTGTTTTTGTATGTTTGTTCGACCGTTACTCTGATCTTAATGATTTGTGGTGGACAAGTAGCTAAGGGCAAAAGAATTTTAGAGTTCGAACATTGGCAGCATCAGGATTAGGGGTTGCGAAGATACGGGGTGCAAGAGGGATTAAAACTATAAGGTAAGCAAATATGGCAGCTGTTTCTACGTCAGAACACTGATACGTCACAGCCATGCATGTACAAGTGCAGTGGGGTTTTTGATTCTTCTGGGGTTTATATAGAATATTACTGTTTTGTAGATGTAATTTAATGAAGTGGGTACTTTAAGTTTGTTATAATAGGTCGTGTATGTGGAATGAGCTTCTGCCAAGGTTTTCTCTTAGGACTACAGTATGAGGTTCTTCATGAAAGCAGTTATTAGATTTTTGAAGTGTCGGCAACGTGCGAGCGATGCCCTAGTTTTTGCAAGCGTCCATAGGCTGCGGTGAACGCTTACCATCAAGGGGTCTGCAAGCATGTTTGCCGACTTAGTGGTGTAAAAAAGGTAAAAAAAGGTGAGGTCTCAGGTAGAAGAATAAGTACCTATGGAATTGTTCGACACTTAATTTATACAACTCTTAAAGGGAAAAATACGTAGATAACTATATGTAATACCCGCTATAACTAATCCGTAATATAACAGTTGCTGTTAAAGTTATAAAACAAAAGAACTTTTAACATTGAATAAACTTTCAAGACGTCATTGTTAAGCTAGCTAACTTTATGGCTAAACGCAAACTTAAGTACACTAGTAAAGTTTGAGCACATTTAATGTTAAGTACGTACTTAGAAACGAGCGTCATAGAATATAGTAATAAAAGATAATGTATCTGACTTCTTGCGACTACTTTTTAATATTGCTTTTTTTAATAAAAATATACAAAGTGTGCTTAAATAACTTAATCAGCATAAAAAAATAAATAATAACATATTATTTATTTATGCTTTCAGAAATACCACCAAATGTAATGAGTACCGTAAGTAACACCACGATGTGAAATCGCTGCCTGATCTGTCCTGATCTTTTTATAGTTCCTCAAAAACAGGCAAAAACGGTATATTATTCTGTCTCTAGTATTTTATTGAAACCACTTCAGTCTAGATACACTCCATCTGAAGGAGGAGGAATGTTGTGGAGACGGACTCACCACCTGTCACGCTGGACTAAAATGGTTGGTGAAAAGAGGTTGTCCCCCACATTTGGATATGGGTGTGTATCCAGCTACTGGTTACCGTATTCTGGAAAATAAAACAGTGGTGATATACATACATACATAAACACAATATTTATTTCAGGGCTGTGAGTAGGGTGTAAATGAAGGGTGAACTGTGGTGTTGGAGCTACGGCTGCTAAAAAGATTTGTGAATTTGCTGGCAGAGACCAGATAGAGCACGCGCCCGACACGTACTTTACCGGTTTTGATTGTTTGTTGTTTTACTGCAGAGATATTACTATAATCAAATATTTATACATACAAAAATAATGGTAGATTATACAATAAGTAAAATAGGAGGTTAAAAAGGACCGAGATGATTTTTTTTCACGTGTTGTACCTATACTTTATTTTTTATCACATTTTGGTAATATTCGGTAATTATAACCGGGTGATAAAAGAACAATTTAACAATTGTTCCAAATTCAAAATGTTTTTATTAACTTAGTGAAAAAAAGTGAGTTCTATTCACTGTTATGGATGAATAGAATGCGCCTTTTCGAGAGGCAATGGTAAAAAAATAGTTATTTGTTAAACAAGTGAATAAAAGCGTTTTCGCGTAGCGAGTGAGGGAGGGAGGTGAGGGATTTAAAGGCACGAGACCGAAAAAATTTGCTCACGCGTCCAACATACAACTTTTCATCTCTACCAGCGAGAAAAATATTTTCACGTTACTTTTCTGGTAAAAAGTTAAGTTCGGCATTGGAGACTTGTTGCCTTAATTCTTCTGGTGTCAGAGAAATATCTTCGTAGCTTGTATTGCTCGTTTTTCAAAAAAAAAAAAACAGAATTATTAATTAAATAAACAATCTTATGTTTAAAAAACTAACTTGCCGCCATTTTACTTTGTTTTTTTTTAAATTGTGGTTGCGTTCGGAATTGTACCTACTACAACCTCTGCCATTGCTATCAAAACAACGTATGATATTTTTTAATTTAGCTGTATAAACTTTTTATAATACTAATAATTTATTTAAACTCACTTAAAAAAGAAAAAATGCTATGTAGTTATATTCTTAATTAAAAGAATTGTCCAAATATGTCCAGCCGATCTCTAGTTTTGTGAGACTAACAAACGTCAACTATTTTTAAATATATAAAAAATGGCTAAAGTGTTGTTTAACTGACTACTGGCTGGATCACGAAACTTCATTTTCCAAACTAAGTCTTGAGAACAAAAAAACATTTCATTTTTTGGCCGGTTCACACTAGTCATAATTCCATCCCTCGCCACAGCGAGCGTGTAAAATTTTATTGCAACAAAACCGTTAGAAACATGAAAATTCAAGGTACAAAAAGCCTTCTGGAGTAAGTACCTACTATTTATAAATGTTGATTTAATCAAACAAGACAGATCCAGGCACTGAGCAATCATAAAATATTTTATTGACGCGAATACAAAGAGGCGTTGGATTATCTCGAAGATTAATTTTCTTCAAGAGTTATTTTATTACATCGTTATATAATATAATAAATCTTCAATCATTTGATGCGACGCAGTGGAAACAAAATTGATTAAATTTTGTTCATTTTGTTTTGTATAACTTTCGTAGGGAATTGAATATTTCGTTAATATGTCATAGTTTATGACGCATTAGGAAATATGGTACTCGTAATTTGGTTGCACCTACTGTAGAGGGTCAGACAGACCCTTCTTGGGTTGTAATTGGGAAGTGGAAAGCCAATAACTTTATTCGAAGACTAAACTGCGGTCGTACGAGCCGTAAGAAGAAAACGAAAATGATATTTAAAATCAAATAAAATCAAGGACCACGTTCGTTTTTAACCGATTTAATTATTATTCGTCCGTATGTTTTCTCTCTCTCTCTCTCTCTCTGTGTGTGTGTGTATGTGTGTGTGTGTGTGTGTGTGTTTTTCTTCATGTCTAACCATTCAACCCGTTTGACTTTTTGAGGGTTACGCAATAAAATGTAATAAAATTGTAGTTCTAAGTTTTTTATATCACTTTGCCGATCTCCTGAAATGAGATAAGATTTTCAAGTGAAAAATATAATAAAAATTTAGACTTCAAAATTGTACTAAAAATAACTACTACATCAAAGCGAATAAAACACGTACGTTGCTTAATGTTTGCTTGTATGCATGCTTTATAGGAGGTTATTGTTTACTTTTTTGTTAAAATTTTATTTTATGCCTATGCAATTGTTATTATCAGATCCATAAAAGGCGATAGGAGAGGATTTTGAGATATTGTGTCCCTAAAGCATAATCCTTCAAGGAGATAGATATCACCAGTTCTATGTATGTATAGCTCATATATCGAATCGCTATTCACCCAAGTCAGCTCGAATTAGGCCGGTTTTAGTGCTATGCGGTTTGCCAGAGTCTAATGTATACAAATATATATAGCTGAAGAGTTTGTTTGTTTGAACGCGCCAATCTCAGGAACTACTGGTCGGATTTAAAAAAACTTTCAGTGTTGGATAGCCTATTTATCGAGGAAGGTTATAGGCTATATATCATCACGCTAACACAAATAGGAGCGGAGCTGTAATGAAAAATGTTTCAAAATCGGGATTTTTTTCTATACTAATATATAAAGCTTAAGAGTTTGTTTGTTTGAACGTATCCAAATAAATACGTTATTCATCACAAGCACGTTATTTAATTTAAAACAAAATTGCCCTGTTCATCATTCGATTTCAATGAATATTTTCGGAGATATCGTAGTTTTAAAATAACGTGGCAGCAAAATAATTATCAAGTATTGCGCGCGCATGTATGATGTGCGAGGCCAGCGGGCAGTCATGAGGGGGAAGGGCGGTACGTTTTATTTAAAAATATTTTACCTTTTGTGTTTTTTTTATAATTGAGGAGTTGACGTAAGAATCCTATGCCGATAATCAAATTTAAGGCGGCCGAAGCCGCTGGCAACAGCTAGTGTCTCATAAAATCCAACATGGCGCATACACAAATTGATTAGGCAACTGAAAAAAAGGAGTTGAAATTCGTCGTGTTTGTGAGCGAATGAAATGTCTCAATGAGCACATTTTAAATATCTACATATATTACAAATTATGTCGCCGTTAATATAACTTGGGTAGTAGGGTGTTAGTTAACAAACTTACCCTTGTTAGTATTTGTTTCTTTCAAATAAAATCTGGCATGTAATATACAGAAATTACAAGTTCCTAACTAGTTTAGTTTTTGTTGTAGGGGTCCTCAGCAAAAACGCTCTCCAGCGCTTATTGAGTAGGGTAGACTTGTCTACAATAAAAAAATATATATCACATGCTTTCATAACTAATTATAAACATTTCAGCTTTCATAAAAATTAAAATTAGACAGACAGACGAACAGAAAAACAGCAGAGTGAAGTTAGGTACGACCCTAAAAACTATAATTTTTTAACGCTTCCAATACTGAGTGGGAAACACTCTACTGCGTATAAAGGAAGTTCCCGCTAAAAGTTACCCTGCTCATAGGGTAGGGAACTTATGTAGTACACGAGATATGGCATTGCTCCGTATCTAACTATAAATCCAAAATATTAGTAGTATAGTGCTTTGACATTAACCGCTAAAACACGAATACAGACAGAATGTGTAATGATGGCTACAGCAGTGATCTGCAGTTAAACAGTTGTTAAATTATGGGGACCCTTGGGAACCCTCCACCAGGACAATTAGTATTCTACATCAGCTATTACTATACTAATAATTGGGTCACAGCATTCCTTTGTTACGACTTACCTACGTGAATAAGAAACAAACAAGCTTTATCTATAGTTTGGTAATTATAAATATGGTAATTTAAAATGAATTTTACACTTAACCCCTGCTACACTCGTTGGGCCCAACTTATTCGCGGATCATGTGGACCCTGTAGAACCAACAATTGTGGCAAGCGTTGAAAGTTGGCATTAAGTATTGTTTTCCAACGCGTAGATGGCTAGCATTATGTACGGTTCAACGTATGGAACCTGATAAAACACAATACAATTTCATTTTCCTGTATTGAAATTGATACAGGCTATCGATTAGTAAAAACGTTAATTGATTCGTCATAAAAAAAGCATGTATCTGACTTCAAAACTATTAAAAAGTATAAAAATAAGCCCTAAAGCAGATTTATATGACAGAACATTCAGTTAAATTATTTAGTCTTGGAGTCGATTGCCACAACTAAAGACAAGTCAAGAAAGGTAAAAAAGTTTTGTTTGCATCCCACATTAAGTCAAAGACACTATAGCTATATCTTCTGTCAGTATATCAGCTTTAGGAGCATTTTAATGACATAAGTAATCGACTTCAAAGCTTGTTGTGATATATGTATAAGTCTAAGTCGTCGTAATCACTAAAATCGGGGTATCATTATCCACTCCAAATTTTCAACCAAATTTTAAAAAAATCACTTCAACTTAAAGGTAATCAATTTTTCTGTGTCTGCGTGTTTTGTTTTTTAAAAATGAGTTTTTATATTTGTATGGCACACGTGTAAATTTATCATAAAGAAGAGGATTTTTTGGACTTTTGCAGGGCCTCAGTTTTTTATAGGAATGGCGTATAAAGAAAAGCAAAACATACAGACATTGTGATTGTGTATATCTATCATACATAAAAAAATAACAGCTCTCATGCTAAAATCCAGGGAGGAAACAGGGGCATACGGTTGTATGGGCACAAGATATTTCCTCTTAAAGAAACTTAGAACTTTCTTCAAATCCCTAAATTAGTCAAGTGGACGAATAGATACGAAATAAAGAATAGAAAACTACAAGGGTTTGGTTTTAAACTCATATCTACGGAACTCTAAAAACATATGATTGTAAATATATGAGGAAATATCAATGTTTTCTCATAAGGGGATCTGGAAAAACAAAGTAAATCACTGTCACAACAAATATTTATCATTAGCTCTGGCAACGTATACTAAATTCCTCACTACTATCAGTATTTTACTAATTTCAGCTTTGTTCAGGATATAACTCTAGAATCTTCTGCTATGTTCTGGATTCAAAATTGCGCCCTCACCGTTAAAATATTATTTTGCCCCCTTGTAATACAAACTATTCTGATTCAGTTATTTATTTGTTAATTAGTTAAAAATAATATAACGGTATTAAACGCGTCGTTATTTGGCAGAGTACCTTTTTCCCGGCGTTTAATCCTTTTTTATTATTTTTAATTTAGTAATGGACCGCGTAAATTTAAAAACTTTTATTGTTGATTAATGTTTTGTTTTTATCACATTTGCTGTCGACAGAATACTGTGTTCCATTCCAATCCATGGCTGGATGGACACAATCGAACGCACAGTCCGTTTCTGGTTCAACGTCTTCGTTGCAGGAAAAATTATCAAAAGAATGAATCCCGTGGTCGTCCGGAGACAACGACGAATTAAGAGCAATTACGGAAATTGATGATTCTCAATCTCAGTGAGCGGTAGCTTGCGAGGGCGAAAAATAGATCTTTACGAAAATCGTAAGTGCCTATCGCGTTAGAAAGACCCCGAGTTAGCACCCTTAAAATACCATAAGTGAAATTTCGTCTAAATAGTTTCAAAGTCTCTGTGTCACTATTTTCTCTTTAGCACTTTCTTTTTAATCAGTGCGACCAAAGTAAATAACAATAAACTACGATACTTAAGCCTGTACTTACTTGTTATTCCATTAATAATTCTTATCCTTGAATTGGTACCCGCAATAAAATAAAAAGCGAAGACTTTTGACCTTTTTGAATTATATAGTGGTCTTAAGAATGACTCCACGATTTGTGGACTTTCTTTATACTATTGTGGGAGTGAAATTTATCTCATAGGTAATTTTATTGTTACGTCTCATTATAATTGAAAATCGATATTATTGACGTTTTTTTTACCTTTGTCTCTGTTAGGTATTTGAAAAGCATAATTGTAATAAAAATTTAGGTGTTAAGTCGGTCCTTGACGTAGCTTTAAATATCGTACCAATAATTAAAGACCATAGAATAGCACGGGTTACGCATTTTGTTTATTTACACAATCACTCAAATATTTTGCCATACTTAGGGTATAAAAAGGTTTACTAATATTTGAACAAGGATCTGGCGGTAACGTCCATCGGTTAGCCTTTTCCATATTATGTGTCTTGAGCCGAACGCTCCCGTTGGTTTCCTGTGGCTCTTACCACAGAAACTGTCTAACAGGCAGAAGGACGTCCAACGCCGCGTCTTGCGATCTGCGAGCAATGTAGCCTGTTCATTGCCAATGGAAATAATGATAACAAGCAAAAAAATTATGTTTTAGCTATTACGATTGCACTTACTTACTTGCTGTCTCTTACTGTTTTGTTGAAAAATCTATTTGCTATCCTGTTGTCAGTTGCCAAATTTGCTGATTTTGCGAGAAATTTCAAGCTAAAAAAACAGGGCCTAAGTAAACGAGCATGCACGATACGCACTTAGTATGATGATGATTATGACACATGATAAACACTGCTTTGCCATTTACTTGTAACAGTTTAATGTAATAATAACATTAAACATTAACGAAAGTATTTAAACTAATATTATAACTATTATATTCTATTCACTAGAATTTACTAGATGTTGTTCTGTCCTTTCCGTTTTTCGCTAATACTTCGTTTTCGCTTAGTTTCCTTCTGAGCGTAATGTTAAATAGATGTTAACCTTAAATTAAATTAAATGTTAACCTTCCTGAATAATTGGGCTGTCAAATGCAAAAAGACTTTTCCCGAATCCGATTGGTAGTTTCAGAGATTAGCGCGTTCATACATAATAAAACAAATAAACTCGTCAGCTTTATTAAGTGTATAGAATCCCTTGCTTTTATTTCAGATTTTTCTTTTACTGCCGCTCGCCATTACTGGGTTGTTTAGATGTTTCGTTTAAGCTTACTTTCACTGAAAATGTTTTTAGTAGCTCTTCGCTTCTACGTGCTCTCATAAAGAGTGTAAAAATAAAAAATAAGAAATAGCCGATCAGTTGATTGCATAGAAAATGTAGACTCCAACGAGTTTACAAGAATGAGATTAAAAAAGATTTTTTTGTTTGGACATTACAAACAGCTGGTCCCGAAGTAAGCATAGCTTGTGCTATGGATACCAGACAACGGTAACAAATACATATATGTTAATCCTTTTTTTTTGTAAATACATCCATATTGCACATAGAAAGCACCCAGTCTAAAGACAAACGTAAATAACAAATGTTTGTCTTGTGCGGGAATCGGACCTTCACAAAGAAAAAAACTTTAGCAGCCACAATTAAATAATACTACTAATCACTAAAATATTAGTAATTCCGAGGACAAGTAAAATACACTGACGGTTACCAATGAGTTTTACTTATTGTATTTACTAACAGGAATCAAAATAGTCTTGTTGTAATAACAGTATTTTTTACTAAAAATAAGTAAAATTTATTGAAATGCAATAACGTAACACGCTTACAATAAGCGTTAATTACACCTATAGGCCTGATCAACCTCTGTGATGCGAAGCGCACGGTTACGACCGAAGGTGCGTCAAATTTGTTCAGCTGAGGGTCACCAACTGTGAAGCGGCGGTGAAAGGGACATCCCCGCTAGGTGAACGCCCTAGTCCACTTTACTTGCGATTCGGTTTGTATATATATACGAACTGCCAAAAAAACGTCAATAGCGCGATGTAGCACGCGTGACGTCAATCTTGATTCGTAGCGGTACGCTATGATGTTTGTTATTAGTAAACTTCACTAATTCTTAATAAGGTGTTTGTAAACATTAATTGGCCTTCACTGTAATGACAAGTAGTGTTTTATCTTCTCACTTTAGTAAAACTTTTTGTAATCGTTAGTAAGCTTTATATGTTGATATTAATTACCCTACTCATAAATTCGAGGAAAAATTTATATTTGTAAAATTCTATTATCCGAAGTACAAATTATTATTTTCGGAAAGTAATAAAACTATTTTGTACTTATTAGTTTATGAAATTAATAAAATGTTCTTAAAATTATATTGTTTTATAATTTCTAGAAAAAAAATGTTGAAATGAATAAAATTTAGTATTAACAACAATTTTAAAAAACAGGTTTTTAATTCGAACAACATTTTTTCTCTCCGTGATACGCCCCTCGATACAGCAGTCGGGTCATTACCCAATGAGCCACGGAGCCCATTGTAATAATAAAAAATATTGCAAGAAATTTAAGCTGTTATTTGACCAAGTTTTCATTTTCGTTTGCTTAAAGTCTTTCGTCCATTTTTATTTACATATTTCTAGAATATACCAATAAATATATATAATAATTTTGCTTTTAATTAATACTCGTAATTTAATTAAACTCATCTTCAAACAAATAAAATAATTACGCAGTTTACTAAGTAAAAAATAATCAACTTTAATTGAATATCTTATAAAGACAACACAAGTAAAACAAATGAAGCTGTTAAATTAAAATTTCACTACACTTACTTGCCATATCAACAATACATAGATAATAAACCTTGGTACTTTCAGCTATTGCCAGGGCTTAATGATACGTAATTCTGCCTGGAATAAATCTACTACAAGTCTGAATTAGACGAGGAATGGTTCTCAATTCAGTTAGTAATGAGCGACGCCCACATAGTTTGAGTACAATGTAAATAAGGAAAAGTCAAGAAGTTCAAATTACTTTTAGAAAGATATGGTATGAGGTTATTATTTTATTAAAATTTCGAAAAACTTTCAAATAATTCTAACACATTTCGCAATCTATAAGAATATTGCACTGTAGATGGAGTAAAACATGTTTCAAAATTTTGAACCAGACTAAACGATTCCTGGGAATTCACAATTGATGTTTAAAAAACAACGAAAATAAATATTCATTAATAACATAAAAATAATTAATACCGTAGGTTCAAAAAATTAAAAAAGAGTTTGTACTGTACCCGCAATGTAAGAATACGCTTGAAATTTGTTAAAATATAAATAAGAAGGTAACTACGACGAGTCGAGCTATCCACGCACCGATTTAAATCCCAAGTACTTATAAGTTCTGATTAAAAACGATAAGCAAATTTTAAGTTTAAAGTCATGAGTATCATCTGCATATAATATAACACAATATAAAATACTAGGTAGCTGTTTCCAAAAGTTTTCCCTGCGTGGAGTATAAGCTATGTGATGGTAAGTATAAGGTATGTGTTAGTAGGTTTAAGCTATGTGTTGGTAAGAGTAAGATATGTGTTGGTAAGAGTAAGATATGTGTTGGTAAGTTAAAGTTAAAAAATTGGTGAGTATAAGTTGTGTCGGTAAATATAAGGTATGTGTTGTTAGGTATAGGCAAGTGTTGGTAAGTATAAGCCAAAGAGTATTATACCAAAAGGAAGCTAAGCTATAAGCTAAGTGTTGGTGAGTAAAAGCTATGTGTTGGTAAGTTCAAGCTATATGTTGGTAAGAGTGTTGGCGAGTATAAGCTGCGTCGGTAAGTATAAGCCATGTGTTGGTAGGTATAAGCTCTGTGTTGGTAAGTATAAGCTATGTGTTGGTAGGTATAAGCTATGTGTTGGTAGGTATAAGCTATGTGTTAGTAAGAGTAAGCTATGTGTTGGTAAGTATAAGCAATGGTTGGTGAGTATAAGCTATGTGTTGGTAAGCAAAAGCTATGTGTTGATAAGTACAAGCTATGTATTGGTAAGTACAACCTATGTGTTGTTAAGTATAAGCTGTAGGTAAGTATAAGCTACGTGTTGGTAAGTATCAAATATAAGTATAAACAATAAGTTTTTTAGTTATTCATAAGGTAAAGATGACAAATTAATCTGTTAATTTACATTATATATATGTTGGTGAGAGTAAGCTATGTGTTGGTAAGTATAAGCTAGTGTTGGTGAGTATAAGTTATGTGTAGGTAAGTATAAGCTATGTGTTGCTAGATATAATCTATGTGTTGGTAAGAGTAAGCTATGTGTTGGTAAGTATCAGCAAGTGTTGGTGAGAAAAAGCTACTTGTTGGTAAGTATTAGCTACTTGATAGTATATATGTATAATGAAGTTTTTTTTATTATATTTCTCCGATTATAGCAATCTGTCTCTATGAAAAATCAAAAGAAATCTACATAATAAATATAAATAGCCATGTAAATATAATAAATCTATGAGAAATCAAAAGAATCTAATAATTAATAATAATAGTAGAGAAGTATTTTATGTGGCCAAGCGTGATCGTCAAAAGTGGTAGGACCGAAAATCCGTTGTGTTAAATAAGTAGTAACCCAGTTGTTTTAGAGGTACGTCAGAGTTATATAGCAAACAATAGTATACAAATACGCGTAAAAGAAAATAATCAAGAAATAAATATAGCTAAATCTACGATCATAAATAATGTCCACTTTGAATTTTTCACCATTTCTAAAGTCAGTACAAAACCACCTAAACAAAGCGAATACGGGAATATTAGAACTAAAGGGACAAAAGTACTAATGAGTTATATGATTTTCCGTCATCCCTACACAAAGAAACTTTATTGATGCTACTTCCACATTTGAAAGTAAATGTTAAATCCATTCGTTTTGTAGTGTGGGAACCAGTTAGCCAAACGTTCAGGGCTTGTGACCTGAGAGTAGGTTTAAGGGGCGCCCCCTTACGATGATTGCTATTTTAGTCGCCAGATCTTTGTTCTGATATTTGTGCACTTTATTGAAGACATAGCACATTCAAATGTTTCAATGAATTTATGTACATGTTTAGCGCCGGCTTTACACAGAGTGCCGCCGGTTCTGTATACAATGCTTAGTTCAAGTATAAAAAAGTTAATTTTATACATTGCCTGAACGTTTTTAGGCATTCTATAGGCAACCCTAGTTATTCAGTAGTAAAAGTAAAAGTAAACGGAGAAAAAACTTTAGTAGCTACAAGTAAATAATACTAATAATCACTAAAATATTAGTAATTCCGAGGACAAGTCAATTATGCTGACGGTTAACAATGAGTTTTACTTATTATAACATTAATGCTGGTGTCCCGCAAGGCTCTGTGCTGTCTCCTACGCTGTTTCTACTGCACATCAATGATATGTTGGACATCAACAACATACATTGCTATGCAGATGACAGTACTGGAGACGCTTATTACACGGGCCGTGCAAGCATCCCACGTTCCGTTGTGGAGGAAAAGCGTGAAGAACTTGTGTCTCAAATCGAGATCGGTCTGTCCAAGATCTCTGACTGGGGGCGGGAAAACTTGGTCCGATTCAACCCTTCAAAGACACAAGTCTGCGCGTTCACCGCTAAGAAAACCCCATTCACTGTAGTCCCACAATTCCAGAACACTCCCCTCTCCATCTCTAAGAGCATTGGGATCCTTGGCATTGACATCTCCAGCGATGTTCAGTTCCGAGATCATTTGCTAGACAAGGTAAAGCTGGCGTCCAAAAAACTTGGTGTACTCAACAGAGCGAAGCAGTACTTCACGTCGGGGCAAAGGTTGCTACTTTACAAGTCGCAAGTCCGGCCCCATATGGAGTACTGCTGCCATCTCTGGGCGGGTGCACCCGGATACCAGCTTGGACCTTTTGACTCGGTTCAACGACGGGCTGTGAGAATTGTCGACGATCCCAAACTCACTTGCGGTATCGAGCCCTTAAGTCTGAGGAGAGACTTTGCCTCCCTGTGTGTGTTCTACCGCTTGTACAATGGATTGTGTTCTGAGGAATTGTTCGAAATGATGCCCACGGCTACTTTCTACCATCGCACCGCTCGCCATCGACAGGGAATTCATTCTCACACTTTGGAACCAAAATGGTCGCGAACAGTGCGGTTTCAGAGAAACTTCCTCCCGCGAACCCTTGGGTTGTGGAATGAGCTCCCTGCCAAGGTTTTCTCTAAGGACTACAGTATGGGGTTCTTCAAAAAAGAAGTTATTAGATTTCTGAAGGGTCGGCAACGCGCGAGTGATGCCCCTGGTGTTGCAAGCGTCCATAGGCTACGGTGACCGCTTACCATCAGGCGGACCGTAGGCTTGTTTGCCACCTTAGTGGTATAAAAAAAAAAAAAAAAATATTTATTAACAGAAGTAAAACTAGTCTTACTGGAATAACAGTGTTGTTTACTAAGAAGAAAAGAGTATTTGGTAAGACTATATATTATTCCCTATAAGTCGTCAACCAGCATTTATAAACTAAATGAGAGGTAGAATGAAAGACCTAGAACAAAAATATATACCAGATCTTAATGAACTATAAGAAATAAGTTAGGAATGGGCAGGGGGATAATGTCTAAATCAAAGATGACTTATACGTCTAGATACCGTGTCCGAAACAACATCAAACGGAGTGTTGCGAGCCATTTTCCTAACAATGTGTGTGTAAATCAGCTTATACGACTATAATTTTTACGTTTGTTTGCGTAATTTTGGTGTTACCAACCTTAAAGTTATTACCCCGAATCGGGGAGTTCTTACTTTCATTCTAATTACAATTTATTTATAATTATAAATTATGTGGTGACACATTATTTTGAGATAGAACGTAAGCCTTTGATACGAAGGTAAAAATCTATTGATCACGGCCATGTGATGCATGTTAAAACCTTAAAGTATGTTCCAAATATTATATACTGTAGTGCTAAAATATAGATGGGTGAACAAAATAAAATCCGTTCTTCTCCGCCATGGTATCCGTGCGCGCCGTGTTCGTTATTCATAGGTCCCGCTTGTGACAACAGCCGTGTTTTGTTGCCAAGATTTTTTTTAACATAGAAAGTTATCGCATCACAGAGCCATTGAAATCGTTTTGTTCGCCAAATGACAAGAAACAAAATAGCCGTTCACTATTTTAAAAGAACATCCACTGTTCTAGCTCCTGAGCATGTCTGCAAATGCGGACTATAAGTGCCGCCTTTAACATAGAGCGCATTCATTTTTAGTCAACAGATAGATAGAATGCGCGCGTAGAGAGCATAGAGCACATTCAATGAGTGAATATAAAAACACAACATTTTTTTTGCAAAAGCGATATTGTTAGCGCAGCCCGCAGGAATCGGATCACAATGCTATTGTTTAAATATGTACAATTTTCTCAATTAACATTTATAATGAATCTTATACTCGTCAGTTTTGTAAGTTACAGTGTCATTTATTTAACCACCGGTACTACGGGAGCTGCCTATTCTAAATGGCCCTCTTAAATTTTTAGTTTTTATTTTATATTTTTATTATTAGTTGGGAAACCCGCGTACGTAACACATATTCTGAGAAAATGCTTTTAAGTCTATCATTGTAAATGAATAACTTATATTACTGACTGTCTCAGAATATTACAAAAACAATGCATATTACACTCGCCCTATAATTTTACACACCCAATTGCGCGTGTGCGTACACCGTCTTGCTAATAAAGTACTTAGTATTAGGTAACTAAAGTTGAAATTTTATATAAAGGATCCAAAACGTGACGTTCACGTCACAGTTCGTTGTAAAGAAAAGATATTTTTTCAAATCATTTGTGTATTTTAAGATAAGGTAATTAATTAATTTCGTAGTTCATAAAATACATGATAATGACTACTTTTTCTATTGATATATACATCTAACTGTTATGTTTTCTTTATTTAAACATTGCAGAAATCCGGGGTAAAGGTTTATGTTCTATAGATACAATGTGTCACAGGGTCATAAATACATAAATACTATATCGACTTGGAATAGTGTAATATACGTAAGTGACGTTAGGTGAAAAATATGTATTGTCGTTTCAGTATTCGCCTTACTAAACTTGGGATGGGAAATGAACGTACCTTCAGACTTGGCAACACAGACAGAAAAACATTTGTTGTTTGTTTTGCGAATAATTATTTTGAAAACTTAGTTTGTATCTGAAATATAGCAAGCAGATTAGTGTAATAACTTGTGAACAATGATTTTTTGTCATCAACCTTTTTTTTGTCAATAGTTTAACACGATTTGGTTGGGGTGTACAAAAGGGGGCGCTGAGAAAAAAAGACATTTTTTCCCTTGCGCCCCCTTATAGTTACTCTGACCCACGATTTTATAGCACAAATCGACATTTTTATTACTTTACGCGGAAGCACAGTTCGCGTCGACGCACTGATTACGTATGATGTAGTGTGATGGCAAGTACCTACTAATGTGTCACAGGGTCATCAATACATATTTAAATTCAGGTACTCGGATCCGCTCGTTTTGTGTACCCGAACACGGTATCTAGACGTATAAGTCATCTTTGGCCTAAATGCAATTGACGATAACTTAGGTACATAAAAACGGACGATAAAAACAAATAAAAATAATATTTCTTTAATAAGGTTTCTTTGATAATATTTCGTTCAGCATCCAATAAACAAATAACAGTAGAAACTTCGCTCGTCTGAAAACTGATATATAGGGCAAACTGATTTAGGGCAAGGGGTTATTTTGGTCCATGCACAATCTCGCGCTTAACTGGCGTCAAGGTAAATTACATAAGGGTTGAGGACGGTGGCATGTCACACGACGGATATATTTGTATTTAAAATTACGTATAAAAATACGTAGCTTTTGTTACACTACGCCTCAACTAAAAATTATAAAAATACAATTAAAAAAATAACTTGATTGAGCCGTGGGCAATAAACGGAATTTCCCACGGCTCAATTTAACACAACAAAAACAAATGATATGTGTATGTATGTATACGCGCAAATGTGTATGCTATTTAGTTACTTTTATTATAAAACTATTCTATTAAAAGTCGGTATTCTTTCTCCTACTTTTTTAAGTAATGCTCTATTATATTAAGAGAGTTAGGGCACTGCAAGTACTCGCTCGAATAAGCCACCCGAACAACTAAAGCAGGGCATAGCGAGTACTTGCTCGAATGAGCGGTCCGAACTGGGGAAGTACCTCCAACTTACAGAAAACCGCGGCCATAATAACACTAACATTGAGTAAGGTTGTGTAACTGGTGGTGAGTAAGGTTGCCAGAGCTCTTTGAGGATTCGCTGCGCGGACAGCGGAGGACCGGCGGTGCTTGTTGCTGTCATGCTCGGCGTAGACGCGGCGTGCTGGTTCGGCGGTCAGCAAATCTTAACGCAGTCCACCAACATCTCGAGACTGCGCAGCCGACCATTCTTTTTCTAACGGAGACGCAGATATCCTGCCCGGCCGACACATCATACATTCACTATCCCGGCTACAAACTCGAACACATTTTTATGAGTCGTGCCGGTGTATGTATGTTCGTCCGGGAGGATATCTGCTATCGCCGCCTTTATAGCCTTGAAGACAGAGACCTGTCGATTTTGTGGGTGCGCGTAGATACGGCGGCCACACTCGTATCTATGTGTGTCTATACAGGTCTCATAGCGGTGACACGGACGTAACTCGACTCTTCACGCACCTGAGTTTGACAACTGACAAAGTTCTAGAGCAATATCCCACAGCAGAACTAGTTATTTTGGTAGACCTTAACGCCCACCATTGTGAGTGGCTCAGTTCTCGAACCAATAACTATGCTGGGATATCTGCTCATGAATTTGCTCTGACCTATGGATTCTCTCAGCTGGTACTTTCTCCAACGAGAATACCAGATATAGAGGAACATACGAGCTCCTTACTGGACTTTCTGCTGACTACTCGTCCGGACGGATACTCCGTCTCAGTGGATGCGCCTCTTGGCTCCTCGGACCACTGTCTCGTTCGGACTCAAATGTCATGCACATAACCCGATCCTTCTGGGCCAACTAATTGGCGTCGTGTGTGGCACTATAAGTCGGCAGACTGCGATGGATTGCGAGAATTTTACGCATCGTACCCGTGGAGGCAGATCTGCTTTAACTCAGAAGATCCTGACGTCTGCGCAGCCGCAGTCACTGAGACAATCCTTGCTGGTATGGAATGCTATATTCCTAACCCGCGAGTAGCTGCCGGCGTCAAAAAACGACCGTGGTTTAATAGATCTTGCAGAATAGCTAAAATTCTTAAGCAAACTGCATATGAGGCTTGGACCACGGCTCGTAATAATAAGGATCTGAATATTTCTGAGTTAAAACGCAAATTAAATGCTGCCTCGAGGTTCAGTAACAGCAAAATTCCAATTCATCGGCGAAACAGGTGGGCGAGTCTGGGAGTCGTGCTTTCTGGTCGCTTGCCATAGCTGCCGAAGGGAACTTTTGCCAGTCGTTACCGCCACTGCGAAAGACCAATGTGACTTGGCCCATAGTGCTAAAGAGAAAGCCGATCTACTGGGCAGTCTCTTTGCCTCGAACTCGAACATAAACGATGAAGGCGTTGTACCACCTACTATACCGTGGTGCGGTAAGACCATGCCGGAAATCTCCATAACGCAGCGGGAGGTCCGGCGGGCGTTGCTTTCTCTAGACGTTCATAAGTCGAGTGGGCCAGACGGTATACCAGCAGTGGTGCTTAAGCAGTGTGCTCCTGATTTATGTCCTGTACTCACGCGCCTCTTCGCGCTTTCCAACCACACTAGGCAATTTTCGTCTTCATGGAAGACTGCGAATGTGCACCCGGTGCCCAAAAAGGGCGATAGATCAGATCCATCGAATTACAGGCCTATCGCTATTATCTCTCTCCTCTCCAAGGTGATGGAACGTGTGATCAACACACAGCTTCTAAGATACCTAGAAGTACACGACCTGGTCAGTGACCGTCAATATGGCTTTCGCCAGGGTCGCTCGACTGGTGACCTTTTAGTGTATCTCACACACCGATGGGCACTAGCCATTGAAAGTTAGGGGGAGGCATTGGCATGTAGCCTGGACATAGCGAAGGCGTTCGATCGGGTCTGGCACCGGGGTCTTCTATCGAAGTTGCCATCTTACGGAGTGCCCGAGGGTTTGTGCAAATGGGTGGCTAGCTTTTTGTCCATCAGACGCATACGAACCGTAGTTGACGGTAGTTGCTCTGATAGCATGGACATTAATACTGGTATCCCGCAAGGTTCTGTGCTGTCTCCTACGCTGTTTCTACTGCATATCAATGGCATTTTGTTCATCAACAACATACATTGCTATGCAGATGACAGTACTGGAGACGCTTTTTACACGGGTCGTGCAAACATCCCTCGTTCCGTTGTGGAGGAAAACCGCGGAGAACTTGTGTCTCAAATCGAGACCACACTGTCCAAGGTCTTTGACTGGGGACGGGTAAACTTGGTCCGATTCAACTCTACAAAGAAATAAGTGTGCGCGTTCAACGCTAAGAAAACTCCATTCACTGTAGTCCCACAATTCCAGAACACTCTCCTCTCCATCTCCAAGAGCATTGGGATCCTTGGTGTCGACATCTCCAGCGATGTTCAGTTCCGAGATCATTTACAAGATAAGGTGAAGCTGGCGTCCAAAAAACGTCGGGGCAAAGGTTGTTACTTTACAAGTCGCAAGTTCGGCCCCATATGGAGTACTACTGTCATCTCTGGGCGGGTGCACCCGTATACCAGCTTGGCCCTTTTGACTCGGTTCAACGACGTGCTGTGAGAATTGTCGACGATTCCAAACTCACTTGCAGTATCGAGCCCTTAAGTCTGAGGAGAGACTTTGCTTGTGAGTGTTCTACCGCTTGTACAATGGGTTGTGTTCTGAGAAATTGTTCGAAATGATGCCCACGGCTACTTTCTACCATCGCACCGCTCGCCATCGGCAGGGAATTCATTCTCACACTTTAGAACCTCAATGGTCCCTGCCAAGGTTTTCTGCAAGGACTACAGTATGGAGTTCTTCAAGAAAGAAGTTATTATTTTTCTGAAGGGTTGGCAACGTGCAAGTGATACCCCTGGTGTTGCAAGCGTCCATAGGCTACGGTGACCGCTTACCATCAGGCAGACCGTAAGCTTGTTTGCCACCTTAGTGGTATAAAAAAAAAAGTCTCGGCTGCAAGGCTATTGCTGGTTCAAACTCTACTCATCCAACAAAGGCTTATTGATACGATCTCAAAATCCAAGATTTAAAAAAGAAAAGAATACTTTTTTTATACTACTATGATGGCAAACAAGTTTACGGTCCACCTGATTGTAAGCGGTCACCGCAGCTTATGGACGCTAGCAACACCTGGAGCATCACTCGCGCGTTGCCGACCCTTAAAAAATTTAATAACTTTTTTCTTTAGGAACCCCATAATTCTAGAAACCTGTAGTTTGTAAAAAAATGTAGGTAATTTATCACAAAGGTAGATTATATCTTGTTTTCAAATATTTGAGTTCTGAGCGCCATTAATAGTATTATTTTTCTAATATTAGTTGATAATTGTTCTTTGGTTGTTTATGAATTAATTAGTGCGTTTGAGGTTGTCAAATTTATATGAAAGTTCTGTTTTTTTATGTTAACCTCATAAAATTTGGCTTAATACCAAATTAAATAAAAAAAAATATTTTAAAATATTGAGCCGTTACTAATGTTGTCAAAAAGGTGAAAAGTTTATATCAAAGTCCTATGTTTTTAATGCTAAGAGCATAAAATCATAAGATATTACGAAAGCGAAAAAGCGTGGTTGAAAATAGTTATTAGGGGCATGAAATTCAAAGATTTTTGCGTCTGGTAAAAAATATACAGTCCACCATCCTTATATTAAAAGCGAAGTATTTCTACAAATAATTTAACCTTGACATGAACTTTGAGTAAGGCTATTTGTCCGAAATTGATAAAAACGTATTGTACTTCTTGAAAACATTATAGGTGCGTTCTATTTGCGCGTGCGTTGAAGCAGTCAATGCGTTTATTGCCATAATCCACCCAAGTAAAAAGACATAAATTCTGTATGACACTGAACAAATCATGGCTCATTCCCTTTGGTTGGATTACTGACATAATGTACATTATGTCGGTCAACAAAACGCCTCTTATATCTGGGCAAAAAAAATTGAATTTATTAAAGTATTACGCTGGGTTTTAGTACATAAATTACTTCAAAATTTTGAATTTACAATGTTCTATTATTCAGGATTCTTCAGGAGGTAAAGTTTGCGATTCTTCTTCGCTCTCTGGTTTCTGGCATGTAAAAGCTCCGCAGCGGTTTGCGCAGCACTTTAGCGTCCTTGGACAGTCAGAGTCGCCAGTGCAGGTGTGAGTACATACCCAGGCGCCACGTGGGTATTCTGGACACCGGCCTTTTTTTACTGAAATAAGTAACGGTGACTTTTAAGATGACTGATAATAAAATAGAGTTTAATGAAAAATCTTCTGTTTGTAGTTTTTTTTTAAAAGTTCAGTAATATTGGTAATGAAGATAAGTAAGTAAGATATTATTTTGTAATGTGGCTTAGGAATCTTATTTACTACTTCAAGGATATACATAATGGGCCTAAAAATAAAAATCTCAGCGAAAAAAATCTGTCAATTCTGTCCAAAACATCTGCGGAAACATATTTTACCATGATACCAAATCTCTGAGACATTTATTTTAATTTTTTTGCTCAAATAACTTGTTTCTGACACATTTTACTGAAAAATAAGTCAAATCTTATTAACTTAAATAATAATATGTTATTTTGAAGCTGATCTGATTATACATATAGTCGAAAGTTAGCCATAGAAATTATGATAGCTGCGTCGTGTTTAGGGTCGCATTTTTTAGCGTGAGATGTACTCTGGTCTTGTTTAATATCTAGGACCTGATGATAAAGCCGAAAGGTGGCTACAAGAAATCTGTAATCACATAATACTAAAAAGTAAAAATGAAAAAATTAGTTCGGTAGCATGTACCGCATTTTTTTTGAGATCTAAGTCATGGTGTGGCGTTCGATTGATTTGGTCACGAGACAAATTGGTCCGTTGGTACTTGAGATAACGAGGAGAAAAAAAAGCTAACTTGCATACATACATACATACATTCACACACACACACACACACAGTCAGATATCACTCGTAAAATGATGGCAAACGATTCTCCAGGTCTCAAAACGTAAAGAAAACGCAAATCTTGCGATTTCGATTTTTCTCGATCTATTTAATAACTTCCCTCAAGAGAAGTTATAAACTTAAAAAAAACTGTCTTATTTTCTCTCCTAGTGTCAAATGTAACAAGGTTTTTATTCGAAGTGATGATGATTATAAACTTTTTATGTATTAACCTAGATTAACGAAGTGCCTCTTAGTTACGGCGTCGACGCACATGGATCCGCCGCAGGCTGTGGGACAACACAGCTGCGTACTGTTACACTGCTTGCTGGGTCCGCAAGCTGCACTGCAAACCTCCACCGGTAGCGTTGGTGGACATGAGCCTTGACTTGCATCTTCTAAGGTCGCTACCACAACTGACGCGGCTATAATTATGTAAGTAAAAGTATTTGAATTATTTAAATAATTATAGCTACTTAATGTAAAAAAAAATGAGTTGTAGCTAAATATGTAATAATACAAAATATGACTGAACCCTTTTACCCCAATAACTTAAAGCGTACCTGCCCCTACAGTCATGTGCGAGTATGACTCTTGCGGCATTTCGATTCCCGCAAAGATGACATTTTCGAAAAGCTTGGGTTGGTCATGACTAGACTGGTCTAGACCCGCTATGGTTGCCTAATCAAAACCTGTAAGAGTCAAAAACGCTATATTTTGCAAAATCGTAAAAAATATTTTCTTTGGAATATACAAACAAAGCCCCTTCATACGATACCTCACTTGCCATGGCAACTCTGCTTTTAGATTTTGACCATTATTTCAAAAAATAAGACCTATCCTCTTTATTTCAGGTTTTGATTAGGCAACTGTGGCTGTTTAGTAGCGATAGCGTTTTGTTTGACCGCATAATCCGAGTATATAGAGATGACCAATATTTGTTTAGCTGTCATATCGATTTATGTCTTTTTAACTTGTCTGGATTATGACATTAAATGCATTGAGCGGTAAACGAAACGCTCCTATAACCTATTTAGTGCTTACACGTACAATATACTGGAACTGTAGAAAGAGGTCAGTGTATACGTTCGGGGTAATTTCATAAAACCAATGTATAAATATGTTCTCAACTTTAAACCTCTTTAATGTGGTATCCTAAATAATACTCTATAGAATAAGAGGAAGTACTCCGTCTTATTCTCTAGAACGTTTTGATTATTTAGCCTAACATCGTCTATCTATTTTGCTTTTCCAATCAAAATAAAATGTTCGAGTCCTTGACAGTGACCACTGCTGTCAGGAACAGCATTCCTTAACAAATTAGCGAAGCAATGAAGTATTAGTTAAATGCAGGGTAGGGATGAAATAAAATAAAGACAGGGAGTTCCCCAATTGTATTATTACTGACATATCATTAAGTTGTACCTATAATGTTTGCTTTAACCAAATGTGCAGTTTTCTGCTCGTTTTTAAAATCGATTCTACTGTCTTTTGAAAGTTTCAAATTGTAAAAAAAAATACAGCTTTATTTTAGCTCCCGGTCCCCTCGTTCTTCTATTTTTAATCCATAACTGCTCATTTACTGTTAGTAGAAATATAATTTATCAGAAATCATGTTAACCACCCATAAAGATGGCAAATTACTGTAATAGATTTTTTTGTAGCTTGTGTGATATAATTTTAATAAATTAATCTCCGATTTTACGCTAAGCTATTCTTCAATTTAAAAAATAATTCGCATGACGTCCATAGGAAACATTTGGAGCGCTTAGGTTACTTTCACAAAGGACAGGACTACCTACCTAGCGCTTAAGGATATTCTTTATTTCCTTTTTATACGAAACACATTTAAAATATGTTACAAGCTATTTTTAGAACGTTGTGTATTGTATCTGGAATATTGTCAAGATCTTTTTCCCAGGGGAAAATAAAATGAAAAAATTTCGTGTGTAAGTAATTTTAAATTAATTACAGTTTTTGCTAGGCTAGCACTTTTTACAATTGTATACTATTATTTTCTATATCCCCGTCACAAATTTTAATTTTCGGTAATTACCACAAAGTACCGAATTTCTGTTTTTTCTGTTATCGGTACCAAAATTTTATTACCGTTTTGCTGTCTGTCGATATTATATATTTTTCTCGTGAAAATACGGTTGTAGTATTATCAAGTTATTCAGTAACACAATAAATATTTTAACAGAAAACTATTAAAAGCCGATCCGTAATAGGGTGTAATTTTCCACGTATGTTTTAAACAAGTTGTTCAAAACGCCATCAAGTCTAGTTATAACAAACTTGTTACCTGCGTCTAGGGTTTGTGGCTTTACCCCATAACCAAACATAAAAAAATTATATAATCCTTGATAGATTCCTTTTTATTTGAAATTAATGTCCTCTTTTCGTTGTAGGTTTCAGTGTTTGTCAAATAACAGCACTATATTGAATCCTCTAATAATCTCTTACGTCTTTGCGTGAACCTTCTTTTTCAAAAACTCTCCACATCTTTTTCTCTTTCTACATGACAACCATTCAAATACCAAATTTAAGAGTAAAAAGTAAGTATGTCAAATTAAATAAGTTTGGCCTTTCTCGTATGGATATAGAAATTACAATAATTTTGAAATAAAAAAGCAAAAGGACAACGAAAGCTATTTACAGATAAAAAATTACATATCAAAACAAATCACTTGCTACAATAAACGTGAGTTGTAGATAGCGTTTCTGCTAAAAACGGCTACTTTTAGCAGAAACAGTATGTACAACTCACAGGTTTATTTCTATAATCGACGTGTAACGTTCTAAAAAACGTTTTAAATGTGTTTCGTATAAAAAGGAAATAAAGAATATCTTTTAGCGGCGCTAGTTAGTTAATTACTGCGCTTAAACCTCCTATTATGTTATTTTCAATGTTTAATAATATTTATTAAAAAATTCAAGGCAACAATATAGCAATTAAGAAATAATCTAAGTAACTTAATGCACTACTAATTAGCCTTATTATAATTAATGTGCACTATAAATCATATTATCCACAATATAGTGTATCAATGATATCTGCATAAAAATAACCATTGTGTATTTTCTATCTCACAGGATACAAGTTTAAAAATCTAGGTATATGTACTAGGCACTAGCTTCAAATTCTCTCTTACTTACCCAGAACAATAATACAAAGTCGAAACATTTCTAATAATCGCACATTAATTTACACAACTCCCGAGCAAAGTCAGCTGAATTGTGTTATTAATCACTTCATTTAATTATGCGCCACCACCACCGCGGAGAGAGGCGCTGATTAATGCCGAACTGACACACTGCTGTGACAGAGGTGGAACATTTTGTTGCGTACAATAACTTAAATAAAAAATAGAATAACCGAATTCATAAAACAAGTTAAGACAACTGAAACGCGATTCTAGAAAAAAATGGGCTAAAAGCATGAAACAAATAAAACCAAAACCATAGTTTAAAATTTTAAACATGATTTGGCAAATTAAGTGCTGTAAAGAATTCACTGAAATTAAAATTTACATACATGTCCTAAGGTGATGTACAAAGCGGGTATAGGTGTGATTAGATTCATGCATTTTATTTTTTTCACGCAGCCGCCTTATATACTACTTTTTTTAAACCAAGCAAAAACACTCCAGTCTGTAAACTTCTTTATTAATTAGCGTTATATTCGGTTATTGGCTTAGGATTCCAACGACAAATACTCGATTTAAATAAGAAAGTTTGGTATAGCAAGATATTGGTGTAGCTATAGTTCATTAACGTGTATTTCAGTTAGGTTATATCTGCGGAAACTTTTAAATTTACTGGTATAAAAAATAGCCTTTATCCCTAAACTTTTCTTCAACTATCTCTGAGCCAAATTTCAGCTTAATTGCATGCTACGTTGTTAAGGAACGACAAACAAACGCACTTATTTTTGCATTAGAAATAATAGTGTTAGTATGGATATTTAGAAAAAAACCGCTTTGATTTATTTTGTTTTACTAAAACCTATTTCATTTATTTTGTTCACTTTATCACTCTCATATTTTAGGTCTTGATTTATTTGTCCTAATGTACGTATGTGAGTGTCAATCTATCTCATAAAGAAATGTCACTGAGGGTTATCGGTGTGGCCGTCAAATGAGACAAATATGTTTTTAAGTCAGGTTACTTTTTTATAGAGTAGTTCGTGGCTCAGTTGGATTTTTTATTTTGGAAACGATATGCGAAATAACGTCGGATTGGTCAGTTGGATGGGTAACCGCTTGTGACACATTTTCCTGAATTTCTTCGTACTTTGTGGGGCAGGTGAAACTATCGATCCCTGGATGTTATTGTATCACGAAGGCCTTGATTTTGGCCTTGGAAACTAGCTTTACAACGTCCGCCAATCGACACTGGGATAGCCGAATAGACAATGGTAATAGACAAAAAGCGTCCTTTTTCTAAGAAGGCGATTCTTTGCAGTTTAGAAGTACAGCAGCTGGGGCGGTTGGGGCAGAAATATTTATTTTGTTAGTTTTAACAAATAAAATTGAGACATTTTATTTGCCAATAAAGAATAATAACTAAATAATAGAATAGTAACAGAAATAGGACAGTAGCTATCATTTTGCTATTGTAAAATTTGTAGGAACACGGAACAATTTTTATTTACGTAAATTAGTTTTAAGGGTTCCGTACTTAGAGGGTGCCAACGAAGCCCTATTACGAAGCATATGATGTCTGTCTGTGTATCTGTCCAACCAATAAAAGGCTCTATCTTTTAGAACGAAATAGGTATATAGAAGCCTGAATTCTTCACAGAATATGTGTTATAATGGGGGATTGTTCTACAAGTAATAAAAAGTTATAAATTAAGGGGGATCCCAATACAAGAAACACATTTTCGTTGTTTCTGCTCTATCGCAAAAACAGTAATACATACAAACTTCAAACTTGCAGTGAAAAATAGTGTGAACTCTAAAGTATACCAACAATAATAAAAATTGGCCAAATGTCAGACGGGCCGAACCCATTACCATATTAAATTACTGGTACAACGCCATCTAGCAATAGTATTATGAAAAACAATAACTCATTTGTTTGGGGAGTCCTCACACAAGAAATACATTTTCGTTGGTTTTGTTCTATCGTAAAAACAGTAATACATTCTAACTTGCAGCGAAAAATAGTGTAAACTCTAAAGTATAACAACACAAAATAAAAACCAGCCAAGTGTGAGATGGGCCTCAGCTATTACTATTTTAAATTACCGGTATATCGCCATATAGCTTATTATTACTAGAAAAAGTAACACATTTGGTTGGTGAAAACGATATTCTAGGATAAGCGACATCGAACTTGGTTAGTACTTGGATTGATGACTGTGATAAGCGGCACACTTTTTGTTTTTGTATTTTTTTGTAATTGGAAACGATATTCAAAGTTGAGCAACGTCGGGCTTGGTCAGTTTTTGGATGGGTGGGATGGGTGGTTTTACCAGCTCTAGTTTTTCTACCAAAGCATATGCTGAGTGGGTCCAATTTGACACCCAAAACAATGGAAGCTTTTACCCTATTTGCTTTATTTTTTACTTGTTCTTGCTTAATTGCTTTTTGTCTTGTGTTGTATATGTTGTGTTAAATAAAGAGTTGTCTATGACTATATCTATGTCTAAATGGTGGTAAGTACGGAACCCTCGGTGCGCGAGCCCAAGTCGCTCTTGGCCGGTTTTTGGTCTAATTTTATGATATTTTAAGCACTCGAAGCTTGTAGCTTATATGTAATACTAGTTTTACAATAGAAAAAAAAATATTGAAACATTTAAAAAAACTCACATAACTTTTACTTTGAAATCCGACGGAATAAATAACAAATACCTTGTAAAAGTTTCAGTCTCATAGCTTTAATGGTTCAAAATAGTTCAAATTTTAAAGTTCGGACAGACAGTCTGTCTACAGTGTAGCTTTAGAACTATATAGGCCCATTGCCACCTTCGGCTACGGAACCCTGAAAAGCAAATGTTGGCAAAATGGACATTTATGTTCCTATCGGAAAACAATATCATCTAAACAGGGAAGGCGTAGTTGAGTTAATGTACTGTTTGAACCAAAAACAAGTATTGTTAAAAGAGGGCACAAAGCCAGACCAGAAGCATACATTAGTGTGTCACTTGATATTAAAATTAGTACTTTTTTATTACAGCTGTTTGATATATCTAACAATAATAACAATAACGTAAACATGGCTAAACTAAGAAAGTTATCTAAATAGGAAAACTTCTAGATGTTGCTCCCAGGTGCACTAGGCAATTTCCTTCTTCATGAAAGACTGCGAATGGGCACCCGGTACCCAAAAAAGGCGATAGATCAGATCTATTGAATTACAGGCCTATCGCTATTACCTCTCTCCTCTCCAACGTGATGGAGCGTGTTATCAACATACAGCTTCTAAGATGCCTAAAAAAACACGACCTGGTTAGCGACCGTCAATCGCTACGGTCGCTCGACTGGTGACCTTCTAGAATCTAGTGTATCTCACACATCGATGGGACACGCCATTGAGAGTTAGGGGGAGGCGTTGGCATGCAGCCTGGATATAGCGAAGGCGTTCGATCGGGTCTGGTACCGGGGTCTTCTATCAAAGTTGCCATATTACGAAGTGCCCGAGGGTTTGTGCAAATGGGTGGCTAGCTTTTTGTCCGGCAGACGCATACGAGCTGTAGTTGATGGTAGTTGCTCTGATAGCATGGACATTAATTCTGGTTTCCCAAGGCTCTGTGCTGTCTTCTACGATGTTTCTACTGCATATCAATGACATGTTGGACATCAACAACATACATTGCTATGCAGATGACAGTACTGGAGACGAATATTATACGGGCCACGCTAACATCCCTGGTTTCGTTGTGGAGGAAAAGCGTGACGAACTAGTGTTTCAAACCGAGACCACTCTGTCCAAGGTCTCTGACTGGGAACGGGAAAACTATGCGTTCACCGATAACAAAACCCCATTCACTGTGGTCCTACAATTCCAGAACCCTTCCCTTCACCTTCAAGAGCATTGGGATCCTTGGTGTTGACCTCTCCAGTGATATTCAATTCCGAGATCATTTGCAAGACAAGGTGAAGCTGGCGTCCAAAAAACTTGGTGTACTTTACGTCGGGGCAAAGGTTGCTGCTTTCCAATTTGCAAGTTTGGCCCCTTATGGAGTACTGCTGCTATCTCTGGGCGGGTGCACCCGGATACTGGCTTGGCCCGTTTGACTCAGTTCAACGACGGGATGTGAGAATTGTTGACGATCCCAAACTAGCTTGCCGTATCGAGCCCTTGAGTCTGAAGAAAGACTTTACCTCCCTGTGTGTGTTCTACCGCTTGTAATAGGATATATTACGAGGAATTGTTCGTAATGTTGCCCACGGCTATTATCTACCATCGCACCGCTCGCCATCGGCAGGGAATTCATTCTCACACTTTAGAACCGAAATGGTCGCGTACAGTGCGGGTTCAGAGAAACATCTTTCCGCGAATGCTATCAAGGTTTTTTTCTATGTACTATTATTTATTGTTATTTTCAAGTAAAAAGTTATTAGATTTATGAAGTGTCGGCGGTTTCAAGCGTCCATAAGCCAGGGTGACCGATTACCATCAGGCGGACCGTAGGCTTGTTTGCCATCTTAGTGGTATGAAAAAGAAAT
The DNA here is from genome assembly GCA_946406115.1 of Apoda limacodes. Classification (NCBI taxonomy): domain Eukaryota; kingdom Metazoa; phylum Arthropoda; class Insecta; order Lepidoptera; family Limacodidae; genus Apoda; species Apoda limacodes. The sequence goes on along the minus strand of OX291553.1, from coordinate 11,807,045 downwards.
AAACCCTATTTTGATAATTATAATCATATTTTATTCCATTAATATTCCTCATTTTTTTTTGGATTTTATTCTTTTCGATAAAAAAAGCTCTCTTATTCTGTTAAAGTGACCTTTACGACTCAATATTATATTTTTAAAGTCATTATATCAAAGTCATATAATACATAATATCTGCAGTCGTAAAGGTTATTATCTCCGTAAACAATCTTCTTCCAGCAAAAATAATAATGTAAACTCTCTTAACATTATTTTTATGCAATAATTAACAACGGAGTAATGATTTATTTTATTTATGCTTTTTGCTCATATTGTAAAGTATGATAATGTAAAGGGTGTAAAACCCTTTGAAATTTCCGGTATCAATAAGTTGGCTAAACTCAATTTATTTAAAAAGATTTCCGAAATGCATACTAAATTTATTCGCGAGTACCTTCTAATATAGAAATATTATAACATTATTAACACTGAAATTAATTAACTGTACACCAAAAAAATCTTTCTGGAGTTAAATTTCTATAATTGATCAAATTATACTACGTAAATATTAATTATGAATTTTTGTATCCTATTTACAAATATTTTATAGATGTCTTATCTGTCACACAATAAACATACCTGAGCTAGTTTTTATTATTCATTTACACTCTCTGTCCCACCACACACATTTAATTACAACTTACAATGTAATTTCTCTAGCTTCTTCAACAGACAGTCAGCAAACAGCTACAAAAACAATTTCCAGTGAAAGAAAGCACAAACAAAACGTCTGAACAATCCACTAATGTCGAGCGGCAATAAAAGAAAAATCACAAATAAAAGTAAAATGAATGAATAGAAAAATATTTCAGTTTTGCGAGAATTTACTAGATTTACAGACTAGAATTGCTACAATTAAACGGTACAACAGTGCTTGACAAGCTTAATTATCATAATTGTTGTTTTACTTAAACAATATTTACTACTGATTAATCTATACTAATAATATAAAGGGGCCATTCATTTATTACGTAAGACGATTTTCGCTAGTTTATAAGAAAAAATAAGAATAGGCCGACCCCCTACGCCCCTGTTTAATATTTATTACGTAAGAATCTAAAGGAAAAAAGGAATACACGTTTGGTTTTTTTTGATGTTTATTTTTCGAAGTAGCAATTTTTAGAAATGTTTAGGTACTTATTTAAAGGTGCTAATAATTTTTATTTTCTGGTAGTAATAAAATTTGGTTTAATTATTCATCTAGAGATACATAATACCTTCATAAGATTTTTAGGCCAAAGGGGCTCAAAACCCACTCGGAAAGTGGATCTACCTCTGGAACATCTCTAATAATAGGTGTTGCTTCTAGTTCGTTATGCAGGATCGCCTTGAATATATGGCTAAAGCTCTTTCTTTTTCAGTATTTGAAATACGGTCATAAAGTTTTTGGTAAAGTTGCGCTGCCTTTTTGCATAGTCTTGAATGGGGCCTCAACCGCCATATTCAATAATTGTCGCACAAACAAAGTATAATTTTAACTGCGCACTTTTGTTTCTTACGTAAGAACTATCGAGACTCCCTCCCACCCCCTTGTAAGAAAAAATAAGACATGGTCGACCCCCCCTAAATCGTCTTATGTAATAAATGAATGCCTTCAAAGAGGAAACATTTGATTGTTTTTTTGTTTGTTTGTATTGAATAGGCTCCGAAACTACTGGACTGATTTATAAAATCTTTTACCATTAGAAGCCGACATTATCCCTTATGAACATAGGCTACTTTTTACCGCAGGGAAATGCTTCATTCCTACGGGAAAACGGGTAATAGGACAACGGGTAGTAAGAATTATCCTTCCGTACTTATCTCTTTCATATAACTTCTAAACGGCTGAATCGATTGGGTTGAAATTTTATATGGGTATTTCGATGGTTTCCTGGACGAATTAAAAATACAATTGGACCCGGTAGGTGGCGCTGCTGTCGTTATTTATTTATTTATTTAAATATATGAATTGCAACATTACAGTTCAGAAAACCAATTCGTTACAATATTATTTTCTTACATTTTATAAAAACGAAACACACAAGACAAAAATAAAAGAAAAAAAAATCTTACATACGTCGTTCTAGCATGCTCTTACACTCAAACATCAATCTCGGCACTGGTGTCACAAACAGATCACAGTGTGGTACTGCCTCGAGTAGAGCTCGCAGTGCTGCGTGCGCGCGCGGGATCGGCGACAATCGGTACAAGTTAGTGCGACATTCATCCAAAAATTCACATTTAAAAGCGCTGAAAGTGCTTTACAAGCTCTATCTAATGTACTGCTTGATAAAGAAAACTGGAACTATCCGAAAATCTGATGGCACCCATCGCATAATACCTAATACCTCAGCAAGTTTTAAATCTAATAAACATAAATTATTTCCGTAAATAATTTTAAATAAGAACGCAATCTACGAGCTTCTAACTTTTATTTAATTACATTCTTCTTTTTAATAATATTAGAAGTGGTGTCCTCCATTTTCTTTGTATTTTACTCGCTGTATCTACTGTCTCTTTATGAACGTTTTTAGATACTATTAAATAATGGTTTATGTTTAACTTATCACCAGAGATAGTAAAATATAACGACAAAAAAAAACTTTTTACTGCCAAATTTTTATAGTAAATGATCACCAAAAATTAAATTTCATTTTAGTGTGAAATTATTAACAAAAACTTTACATCTAGCTTCCATTCTTTTAAAGCAAACATTACCAAACTAATCATTGTTAACCTAAAAATAGTAAATGATCAACAAAATTTTTACTATATTTTAATTTAAAATGTCATCCAAATATTAAACATCTCGCTATTCTATAAAAGAAAATTACTCTCGATAAATTATTGTTTACCCAAACATAGTAAATGAAGTCCTAAAGTTTAACCCTATACTATGGTAAAATGTTCACTAAAATCTAAGCTTTAAAGTCTAAAACAATAAACCACTACCAAAAAACATTTTTTCTCTTGAGCGTTTATTCAACCAATTGCTCATAAGGGGCCGTTCACGTATTACGTAAGCACTACAGGGCGGCGGGGGGGTCTTTGATTTGCTTATTTTTGATGACATGGGGGTGAAGGGGTTCTAGATGGTGATTACGTCAGCAGTAGTTATTTAGGGTGCGTTTTATTGACGGCCTCAATGCGATCGCATAGGCATTGAAATTATTCTCTTCACCAAATGTAAACAAATAATATGGCCGTTCACTATTTGACAGCGCATCCTAACTCTACCTCCCGAGCATGTGCAGCCAATGCGTTGAATGCCGTCCGGAAGTGACGTTATATCGCATTCATTTTTGGTTAACAGAACGATTGAATGTGCGCATAGACAGCATTCAATGCGTGTAATGCTTGTCAACAAAACGCCCCTTTATCGTTTTTACACATATGGCAACCCACATATTGTTTATGTTTCAAAACGAAACGCATTTCCCGGGATTCCCGCAAATAACGTAAACATTTAGGTACTCGCATAAAACCGAAGTGGGCGAATTACCGCGCGCTATACACTTGTCCTAATTTCTGCCGTTTATCTATTGTGTCGTTTCGATACGCTTGACGATTAGACGTTTTGTAAGCAAAGCAAGTTAATGTTTGTGTTACCGTTGATTCAGCAGACACACAACATTGAGCAGCAATTATCCAATATTATCGAATACTTAGAATCATGAATTCGGGTGTTATGGACTGAAGATAGACATATATATTTAAAAAATACTAGTGAATATCTTTCAAATTAAAAAATATTCAAATTGTCCTTGTTAAAACAATTTATAAAATCAGAAATATTTGGTGTTATCATAATAATATTATGCTAGGCAGGCTTAAAACCAGGACTTTTTCAGTAGTTGTTAATTTTCTACAAATTAAGCATTTTTAGGAGGAGTAGTCTGCGATTCTTCGTCGATCTCTGGTTTCTGGCATGTGAAAGCTCCGCAGCGGTTTGTGCAGCACTTCAGCGTCCGTGGACAGTCGTAGTCACCGGTACAGGTGTTGGTACAAACCCAGGGTCCACGCGGGTACTCTGGACAACGGCCATTTTTCACTGAAAACAAGAAGCAGTGACCTTAGTTATTGTTTATAATTTTACGAAATGTTACCTTGTTTAGTCTTTAAACTTTTGCTGAATATATTTATTAAAATTTTAGTAATAGGTATACATATCTTATCGTGTTTTTAGAAAGTAGTTACAGAAGTGAAATAAAATAAATAGTCCCTTGAAAGTCATTTATGTAGGTTGCTTCTTTTTTTCGTTGTGTGTTATTAAGAAAATGCATTTTCAGAATATAAGTGAAAATGTTTTTTTGTTTAATTAATAATAAATAAAACACGTCCGAATTTTGTATCCAGCTGGTTTTGGAGTCATTGATCACGAATATTATGCCCAAAAAGGTCTCCGAGGAACCTGGGGACCAGGAAGAAGTCATAGGACTCATAGGTTGTCTCCGTAGCCTTACTTTAAATATTGCCCAGAATGGTTGGTTATTCGGGGTTTATTCGGGTCACAAATCACAAATATATGATTTCCAAAAACGTCCTTACGGTACCTAAGGACCAGAAATTAGAAGTACCTAGAGACCAGAAATGAAAGGTACCTAGGGACCATAAATTAGAGGCCTTAAAGATTACCTTCGTAAAGCGACAGAGCTCTAAATCTAGCTCAAAAATTTTTTTACTCTAGTAGACTTTTAAGCAGCACTTAGAATCGTCAGTTTAATTATTTAATTTTATGGAATTTACTACCGTTTCGGAATGATTTTATTATCGCTTTGATCAGGCATAAACTTAGTATATTTTTATTACTTTATATTAAAAATAATACAAAATATTCTTACACTAGGTAATTACATAATGTACAATGATTTAATTAGAAACTATTACATATGATACCTCCCAATTAATTAAATTTTAATTCTTTCAAGAAATTTTATCACATGTTTACATCATTGATGTATTCATTAACAGCCTTTAACATACATTAACCATTAATTTAATTTGCCACATGTCGAGGAATTTATAGTAAAAATATGTACTTTGTACTGCAAAGGAGCCTTTTGAAGACGAAATTTTATAACTTCTAATTAGCAAATAATCGATTGTATTGGTAAAAAACAGTTCTTAGTCAGGTCCATCCGTTCCTCTACAGTTTCGTCATATGTGTCCGTCTGTCCTAAGACTATAGGTATTATAACTAAGTAGCCAAACCGTTAAAGGTATTTTAAACGGTTATAGTTTCGTCGTGTATTTTTAATCATTGGTTTTTAAGGTTCCGTAGATATGTGGTAAAAACCGAACACTTGTAGTTTCGTATCCTATAGAAGAATATTCTTATACATTCGTCCACTTGACTTATTTAGGGTTTCAAAGCAAAAAATGTAAGAAAGTGCTAAGTTTTAATATAGAGCTTTAGCTCGCGGTTTCACCCGCCCTAAATTATGTTATCGGTGTAGGATTTCAACGACAACTCCTCAATTATAGAAAAAAACGACTCACACTTGACGTTTCTAAATACTAAAGGCCTACGTTCTTCCCCGGAATTCAAACTATCTCCATGCCAAATTTCCCAGCGGTTCCGCCCACCCTAAGTCCGGTTTTCGGTGTAGGATTTCAACGGCAACTCCTCAATTATAGGAGAAAACGGACTCACACTTGACGTTTTCAAGTAGCCTATGTTCGTTCCCGGGACTATCTCCATGGCAAATTAATAGCATAACGGTTTAAGTGTGAAGAAGTAACAGATAGACAGAGTTACTTTCGCATTTATAATATTAGTATGGATTTTTCATCATATATAATTTTTTTTATACTAGTGTACCTCTAAGTGTGCATTTTGAAGATACATTTTCTTAAATGCACATTTACGTCAGCAAAAATATGTTGGCAAACTTTATAACTGGCTTTCTAAGTCAAATGCAACCAGTTTCATATAAATCCGCTCAGCACACAACAACCGGAAGTTTTAGTATTGTTTGTACATATACGTTTTATGTATTCACCATTATTAACGAAGACTCTTTTAGTCATGGGATCGACGCACATGGCTCCACCACAGGCTGTGGGGCAACACAGCTGTGTATTGTTACATGGTTTGCTGAATCCGCAAGCCGCGCTGCAAACTTCAACTGGCAGCATCGGTGGGCATGAGCCTTGGCCTGATTCTTTGCAGGTCACTACCAACATAGAGATGGCTGTAATTAAATAAAAAAAAAAAATTAAAAAATTAGTTAGAGATAAGTACGTGGATAATCATTTGGATCTAAGTAGGTACGAATATCGCTAAGTTATAAAACTGTTTTTTTACGGTTATTATCATTATAGTTATCGCGATTTGAATTTTTGAGCTTCCGATATTTCGGCATAGTTGCATGCGCCATCTTCACGAGTGAACTAAGAAATTAAAACTGATGTAGTGAGGGTTAGTAACATCTAAGTATTTCTAACATGAAACTCATCATTATACTGCAAATGTTACTTATCTTCTTAGTCTATGTTACTTATTCTTAATCTTTCTGTGTGTCTGTACGTAATTTTATTACAAGGATTGTAAACTATAAAAACTATGTATGACCTTTTTCTGCAACTTTTTGATATTCTACATTCTAGTGGACACCGTCCACTTAAGCCGTAATTTTTTAAACTCAACTACCTATTAGACCTACAGCAGCCATATGGACATGGGATAAATCTTGTAAAGCTTTATATACTTTATTATCGAAAAAGATAAAAGATATCGAAAAAAGGCCTTAAAATATGCTTTCAAATTGCGATTCATATAAATCTCAATACCATCAAACTTTTAGTGTTGCTGGCTTCAAACGAGCATATTTGTGTTAAGTAGGTCTACTTACATTTTTCATTAGATCGGGACTATCATCGACGGTATAGACAGGTTCGTCCTTTTGGATTTCATAATTTTAATAAAAACAGAATCTGGGAGCGTGAGTTCGACTTGCACTTGGTCGATTTTCACATATAGAATCGGTGGTGCGTTTGTTTGTTATCGTGTCCTATCTAAACGACTTTAGTGCAAAAAAACCAAAGTCTTTACCTGATAGGTGTATTCGGTAATGAATGACTTGATGTTCTTAACTCCTTATCCTAATTCTTTAAATAGGTATCTCTATAGGTATAGGTAAAATACAAAAAAAATAGAAATGCGTGTTGTGTATAGTAACTTGCACACAAGGCTTAAGTGGTACCTTTTTAAATGTGGGACTGGCCTTTTGAACGTGACTGCACATCACATTTTGTGCCGTATGAAATATCAAATAACTAATGATAAAAAAGATTGACTACTCATTTTTGCTACGATTTGCTATAATGTCAAAGTCAATCTAGAAAATGTGAATACTATACAGTTATATTATTAGTTTTAAGTAAATTTTTGGTGTGCAAAAAAGAATACATCTATCTATCTTTAATATAAATACTACACTACATTCAAATTATCTCTTACTTACCCAGAAGAATTATACAAAGTGGAAACATTTTCCAGTTATAGTAATTACTCATTAATTTACACGACTTGCGAGCGGACTCAGCTGAATTGCGTTGACTATTACTTCATTTAATTATGCGCCAAATATTGAAGGAGATAAATGCCGAGCTGACACACGGCTGTCACGGATGTGGAGCATTTTGTTTTATTTATTTATTTATTGAACACTCTTTGTAAATGGTTGTAAACTAAGAAATAAAGTCAAACTTAATTTAATTACACTTAAATGTACAAAGGCACTCTTATCACATTTTTCTTCCAGTGAAATTTTGGGTGTGTTAGGTAAATCTTGTAAACATTAACCGGTAGTGTCATATATAATAATAAAATTTGGAAAATAACATAGAATTTACATCATATTATACACCTAAGTAGTGTAAATAAATAATAATGACATACTTATCTGAAATACTAATACCCTTACATACATCTATGGCCAAAAATATTCAAAGGTTCCCGTAAAATAACTATAAAAGAATTTCACGTGACCAAACTATAGTTATACAGCTGTGCCTTACTATAGCAAACTTCCTGACTGAATCAAGCAGTGACAGTAGAAATCCAGCGCCGATTACCACATTTAGCGAGGGCGAAGCTAGTAGTATTAAACTAATTTTGTCAGATTTTTAGAACCCATGATTTAAAAGTAAAAGGGGTCACCCTTTTCAAATTTTTATTTCGAAACTTAATAACCTTTTTAGTAAAAAAGTTACTTCTTTAAGACCTATCTATCTACTATATCCCATATATCCCTCCCACATGGGGTGTATAAGCAAATTCATCCCTCAGTTTAATATATTGAGAGCCTAACTCACACACTTGATGCTGGGTTTTTTTGAATATTCCGTCAGAAAAAATCTTTGAAAAACACATTTCAACAATGAATAATAACAGTAATAACAGTTGTATTTTACAATAATAAAATGAGATTGGTATGAAATTTTTTATTTAACACACTCGTAAAGGGGCTTTTATGCATCGGTTTTGGGTTTCTAATACAGCTTATTAAACACCCGTGCCTTTAACTATACTATACTTATATAACCACTCTAGTGCAATAATAGTATTTATTTATATCTACCAGGAAAAAAATCCGTTGGGAGTATAATTGGCCAGTTCATTTTGTTCCATGAGCGCGGCTGTACATTTATTTGTATATCAGAACTGTTTTCTCTTGCTTTGCTAAATCTATTTTATTCCACTTTGTACTAAACAAGCACATTCATATTTTAATTATTATTTGTTTGTGCTATAGGTAATGTACGTCCATGCGTATCAATATCTTTTATAAAAAAATATCACATGGGGTTATCTGTGTGGTAGTCTGGCATAGTTTTAAAGCAGACTGCATAAATTTTGCTAAGCTGCAAAAATTAATAATATTTTTGATCCAAATATACGGCCAACTAAAAAGCAAAAAGACCTTGTTTATGAAAGTAAACGTAGTTATTAAACTGTAATAAGTGAAATCCTAGTAATAAAAGTAAAAACCATAACCAACCTTAATATTAATTATTTTTAACTTTCTGTTTTTTTTTATTTTAATTGATTTTTTAATAAGAAAATTGATTCTTGACTTCCATTGTATTTTTAGAGTTCCCCGTAGCCAAATGGTAAATACTGAACCCTTATTATTTTGTCAAGTCCGTTTGTCCGTATGCTATACCCTAATATTCAAATTCACATTACATTATAAAATAATTATAAAAAATTATTATTTTAATATTTTTACATTTGAGTCCTTTGTAACTTCTCGTCTAGTGTATAAAATTACTGAACTTGTATATTTGAACGCGCCATTCTAATTTAAAGATGCATTTTGCTAAAGGTAGTGCGTTTATTGAGAATTGTTTACTATAGCAAATCTTCGCGCTAAAACTTGAATAAAAACATTGTATTACAAAAATGTTAAGGCATAAATATGGTATCGTAACAAGCTCGAATATCGCTCATTAAAATATAATTTGAGAAAGACAAAAGAAAATAGCAAAGTATTAAGGAACGACTGTGTTTTGTGGGCGATTGTGTCTACAGAGCGATACAATCTCTCGCAGTCATTTATTCTTACCGTAAATATTTTGTAACGGTATCTTGTAAATCTTTGCTACCTTATCCACCGTAACATCTTAACATGGCCGATAACTGTAGATAGTCGTAGGAAATATTTAAGAAAAAAATATATGAGGAATCTTTATAGGAGCAATAAATGCCAAAACAATTAATTTCAGAGTTTTTGTTTGTTTGTTTGTAAGCACATTACACGAAACTAATGCACGAAATCAGATGCAGTTTTTAAATCTGGTCCTTATTTTACCTTCGTACCTAAGAATCCGAGTTATCAAGTAATTGCTGTAGTTGCTTACCGTTTTAACTTTCCCTGATGCACCACCGATAGGCAAGTGAGTCGAATCACTAAGAGACTCCAACCCGCTATCACCGCCCTAGGCGAATGGTTTCGGAAATGGAGAATCGAGGTGAATCCTGACAAAAGCTCTGCCGTCCTCTTTACCGTAGACTGCCCTCCGCGGCCACCTCCCCTTTCTCTCTTCGGTCGTGCCATTCCCTGGCAAAATAAGACCAAATATCTCGGTCTGACCATGGATAGGCGTTTGAACTTCCACGCTCACACCAAAATAGTCAGAGACCGAGCCGCTTTTGTCCTCGGTCGTAGGCATATATAATAGGCAAGTTCAGTAAGATGTCGCTTAGAAATGAGCTAAATCTTTACACAACTTGCATCCGCCCCATACTAGCTTATGCTAGCGTAGTCTTTGCGTAATCCAAGCGCTATCTCCACAAACTTCAGACCCTCCAAAACCGCTTCCTCAGAGCGGCCTCCGGAGCCTCTTGGTACGTCTGCAATGCGGACCTACACAGATACTACGAACTTCCTACGATACCCCTATATTTCAAAGACCTGGCAGTCCGCTTTTTCGAGCGAACACAAAATCACCCGAATCGATTAATTGTGCAATCCACAACGTATCATCCCCCCGATCGACCTAGGCACGGTCGTAAAACTATAGTTAGGCGGCCTCGGCACGTACTAACGGCCCAAACGGATAAACGAGGTATCAAAGAGTGGCGGGGCGCTTCACGCCCCCACTCAATCGCAACCGCACCCGCGTAACGGGGAACTCCCCTCCTAGCGGTGAATCACCTTTGAGACTCACGCCGGTCGCCCCCGAGAGCGACAACCCAAGCCGAGGCTCCCCGCTCGGGGAGCCCTTGAGCGTTGGGCGCTATATGGGCTGAGGCTCCTTCAGAGTCTCGCCCCAAAAGCCCGGTGAAGCAGTAATGGCTGCAACAGCCAACTGCATTGTCAGTTCAGAAAAAAAAAAACCCTGATATAATAATACCTACTCATAGACATAGACCATTTAGTGACAAAAATATGTTAAACGTAATGGTGTTTGGTATTGACTAAAGCGAGAGTACGTGGTTAAGTTTTTTTAATTAACAGACGTCTGGGATACTTTTAGGACAGGTAGGCCTGAGAACATGAATTAGGTAATAGTTTTTACTTCTAAATTCACAATATGTTAGTGTAAGTTCTGTAAATCAAGCATTTTCAGGAGGAGGAGTCTGCGATTCTTCGTTGCTCGCTGGTTTCTGGCATGTGAAAGCTCTGCAGCTCGGGACAGTTGCAGTCAGCGGCACAGGTGTTGGTACAAACCCAGGGCACATGCGAGTACTCTGGACAACGGCCTTTTCTCTCTGAAAACAAGAAGCATCGACTTTAGATATGATTTATAATTTACATAACGAAACCTAGTTTTGTCTTCAAACTTCAGCTGGATATTTTTTTTTATCGAAACAAACATGTTTCATGTTAATATTCAACAAAACGTTAGTAGTAACAGCAATCAAAATAATCTTAATTGATGTATCTAACGTCTTAGCCATGGCAGAATTGCTGAAAAGCAGTGGCATAACTATTATAAGAAAATGGTATACGTAGGATGGACAAAATAAAAAATAAATTTGATTAGAAATAAATTAGAATCATATTAGACCTTATATTAAACAAAATATAAATAAGTTTGCTATGATTATTGAAGCTTTTCCGAATATTCCGTCAGAAAATATATTTATATAACTCACTTCAACGACGAATATTACGTTTTCAAATTAGATGGGTTTGGCCAGTAATTTTTTTTTCAATACACTAGTCAAGTGGCTTTCCTTGCACCGCTTTCAGGTTTCTAATGCAGCTTATAAAACACACGCGCCTTTTACTATACTATACTTACAAGTCACACTAGTTAATTTTTTATATCTATCCAGTAAAATTGCCGTTGGTGGCTTAACTGGCCAGTGCATTTTGTTCAATGAGCGCGGCGTGTGAAAAAAGAAATTGTGTTGTGAGATTATATTTACTTTTAAGGTCTGTACCAAAATAGCCAACAGTAACCCTGTCTATCTGTATGTCATAACTGTTCTCTCTTGCTTTAGCAAAATCTATTTCAACTTTGTACCAAACTAGCACATTCATAATTTGTTTGTGCTATAATGTACGTACGTGTGTCAAAGTTTTATAAAAAAAATATGACAAGAGGTTATCTGTGTTTTTAAAGCGGTCCGCATAAATTTTAATTGGCGAACACCACACTCACCGATCCAAATATACGACCAACTAGTTTGCGGATAAAGAAATAAAAAGTAAAAAGACCTTAGTTGATTGCGTGATAAATGAACGTATTTTAGACTGGCGAAAAATTCAGTAAGAAGCATGGTTGACAGCAAGTAGTGAAACTTTTTGCCATCAGTTTTTTTTTTGACTAATTCGACCCCGCTGAACATGATTCTGCCCGGTATCAAACCCTTCTGTGTTCCCTTTTGCACCTTTTCTCCTATAAGTTATCCCAATCTGCGGTTTTTCATTTTTTTTCTAAACTATTAAAGATAAAGACAAAAAAATATCAAATTCCCTACAACATTTACATATAAATTATTTGACAGGAATAATAACTTAAGAAATAATGTCTGCCCAAACTGAATACATTTTTATTGAATATATTTCTGCATTTGCGCTCAAATTATCGACAAACGGTCGAAGCTGTGATAAAATAACCAAGATGCGGATTAATGTTCTTACCTAACTCACTGTCGTGCGAACATTCGTTCTCGATTTACAGGTCGAAGCGCAGACGCCGTTGTGTCCCGGCCAAATCAAAATGTTGGCTAGGTTAGAAACATTGAAATGAATAGGTAAGTACACTACAATAGATTAAATATTGTGCATCGACAACCTTCGTATTCCTAGTCTTCAATGCTGTTCTAAGACATAACATTTTATTTGGTTGTAATAAAGTTAAAATTGTAAGTTGTTTTGAAAATACAAAAAACAACTCCTAGTGAGTAGTGACTCATAAAATCCTAGTACATCAGTCTTACAAATACACATTTTTTTATATGAAATAGGAAATACAATAGAAATATACATACATAGGTGCCTCAAGTCAACACGAATTTGGTGCTTCAGTTCTTACCCGATACCCGAATTTTATTTTTTATATTATTTATAAAAGAATAGTTATTTGTTATACAAGTGAGTAACAGCGTTTTTTGGTAGAAGTGCCGACTTTAAATATAGACTACTGAGCATAGCTATGGATTTAAAGGCACGAGACCGACAAAATTTGCTCACGCGTCCAACATACAACCTCTACCAGCGAGAAATAGTACCTTGTTCACCTAGGGGTGTAAGTGACTGATTACCGACGAGGGTGTAGTTTGAGACCCGAAGCGGAGCTCAGGGCCTTAAAACACACGAGGTGGGAATCGTCTTTCATCCCGGGTGATACATAGTGCTTTACACTACAAATGCGAGGATAATAAAATATAATTAAGTAAAGTTTTAATTTACTTAACAAATATTAATTCACTTTTATAAACATAGATGGCGCTGTACCGAATAATTACAAGCTATGGTTATGTTTTCTGTTGTTTATAAGTAGTGAGTTATTTTTTCAAGTGAAATTGGTTCGCTTTTATAATCACAGATGGCACTGTACCAAATAAAAAGAAGCTATTTCTTTTTCATAGCTTTCTTCCATCTCGTCGGTAATCAGTCACTTCCACCCCTTGGTGAACAATGTACTGTCACGTGACTTTTCTGGTAAAAAGTTAAGTTCGGCATTGGAGACTTGTTGTCCTTATTCTTCTGGTGTCAGAGAAATATCTTCGTAGCTTGTATCGCTCATTTGTTCAAAAAACTAGATTGCCGCCATTTTACTTTGTTTTTTTTAAAATTAAGGTTGCGTTCGGAATTGTACCTACTACAACCTCTGCCATTGCTATCAACACAACGTATGATATTTTTGAAGTTAGCTGTATAAACTTTTAATAATACTAAAAAATTTTAAAAACGAAAAAATGCTATGTTGTTATTTTCTTAATTAAAATGAACAAGGTTAAGTATTTGTCCCGAAATTTGTTTCTGACCAGTCATTGTATTGGTTGTTTTTTTCATCATCGGATTAATTCCAAAAGTCAATGTTGGAACAGTGAATTTCTTCTGCCTCACTAGTGAGCAAAATTCGATTTTGCTCACTGAATTTGGACGGCAAAACTTTCCTTTTCGTGCTGGTGAGGTGAAAATAATATTTTTATCTCATAAAGTTTGCTTATTAAAAATGGTAACCTCTAAGCATTTGGCAAAAATCGTGTATTTCATTTATTATCGTATAACGTACAGAAGCAAACTGTTTTTTTTAAATTGATATTTTGGTTATTTTTTTTAATGCAAAAAATTAGACAATAGTCATTAAATAACCAACACAAAAAAAAAAAGATTTTTTTGTTCTTTCTTCGTTTATGACTCTCTGAAGGTTTGCTTTTAAGAAAATATTATGATATATGCCATAGCAAAGATGCAGTCAAAAGATTAACCTCGAGCCTGTTAAGTTTAAAAAAGAATTTATTTATAAGTTACAAAGAGTTGTTTGTGACGTTCGTGACGAGCGTATTTCTATGGCAAAGATGTAGTTGGGATTATCATTGTGCCTCGATATTTTAATCGGTAGAACACTTACACGGAGTTTAAGGATTGTTAAAGATTCAAGTCCTGGCTCGAGATAATTGTTTTGACTCAATCTTTGCTATGAAAATATTTATTTTCATCGACAATACAAAAACGATTGACAAAATTTTTCTGCCACTGCAAGCTTTGATAGGTTCTGACGTAACATCCTATTCATGCGGAATATGTAAGCTAAAAGCTCTGAAAAGTTTTGCATTTGCCGCTTTTTGCCGCTCGCATAATTTTTACAGTGTGTTTGATATGAAACATTGCGCTATATAACACAATAATAGATTAATATGTATAACACTTAGGCACCAAGAGATTAAATAATTATAATTTTAAATTAATGTGACTATTTACGTATATTAGTTTTTCATATCACGTAGGTACAAAATGTTACTATAATCATTATTACAATATAACTTCGTGACTCTAGATCCCGATTTGTTGTTTTACCAGCCTGCGGGCAAAGCCCAAAAGGAGGGTATATTTGTTTGACCTGTATATGTGGTACTCTATGTTCCCTCGTAACTATTACGGCTAAACCGATTTTAATAAATTATACGTGATTAGATTCGTCTTAACCACTAGCTAGAGTGTCATAGGCTATATTCAAATTATCGGAAATCAAAATGGCGGATTTTTGGCGCCAAATTGCTTTTTTGCTTTTAAGTTACTAAGATTTACCTTTTATTTTTTTTAATCCGCAGTCAGGTTTTTTTAGTTTTGAAATAACTTTTTACTTGTTATACGAGGTCAAAGGTCACTAATTTAAGTTTTTGTGATATCTTTTTAACAGTGTCAGCTACCGGAATAATAGATTTGAGAAAGTTTGTAGACTGTGAAATTCTCTACGAACCAGGTATCAAAAATGTTTCCCTACGAAGTACTGTTCTCGGGTTATCGCGATTTAAAAACTAGAAAATATGATCATGTACTTATATGTGGCCAGTATGCCCCATCCGGTCATCCAATTAAAGAAATAAAAATTGGAATATTTGTTTTTGTAACTCATGAACTCAAATACGTGGAAATTATTATAAAAATATTGCAAATTTTATGTCAGAAGCTTGCTTCATTTGCAGTGAATCTTTGACTAAAAGTGAAATTGTGGTTGTTGATCGTGGGATAAGACTTTAATCGATTCAAGTAATGAAAAGAGCGATGGGATTGAAGAATATTAAAAAGACAAATAATCTATAAAACTCTGCATAAGCAGTGCAACAGCTAGCACGTCTGGTACTACTATAAGTTTATATATATTTTTTGGTTATTGTTATTGCGTTTTTATAAGGGTCGGTAACGGTAACCCTGGTTACAAGCGTCAACAGTCCACGGTGACCACTTACCATCAGGCGGACCGTGTACTTGTTTGCCACCTTAGTGGTATGAAAAAAAATTTACTCCTCCTTAGACTAGAGCGCTAGAGAATTATTATTGTTTTGTTTTAAAAAATACCCCTGGTGTTGCAAGCGTCTATAGGCTACAGTGTTTGCCACCTTAGTGGTATAAAAAAATCGGCCAAGTGCGAGTTGGACTCGCGCACGAAGGGTTCCGTACCATTATTTATAAAAACGGCAAAAAAATCACGTTTGTTGTATGGGAGCCCCCCTTATATATTTGTTTTATTTTAATTTAATTATTTATTTTTTAAGTGACTATATAACTAAATATTCTGTGAATATTTTAAGCGTCTGCCTGTAGCCGTTACCAATATCGAGCAAAAAAATCACGTTTGTTGTATGGAAGCCCCCTTAAATATTTATTTTATTCTGTTTTTTTGTATTTGTTATTATAGCGGTAACAGAAATACAAAAAAAATTCATTGTCTATCCATCACGTTTCATGAGATACAGCCTGGTGACAGACGGACGGCCGGACAGCGAAGCCTTAGTAATAGGGTTCCGCTAATTACCCTTTGGGTACGGAACCCTAAAAATTCTCTCTGTTTTGAAGTAATGAAGAAGAGCACTGCATCTTCGGCGTAGTGTACCAATTTTCAACACTTGCATTTAAAGACGCCATCTTGGAGGTAGACTAGTTCTGATGAGCTAGCAAGAAGTGTTATTGCACGCATTTATGTTGCTGCTGAGGCTAAGTACCACAGTGATAGTTACAATTCCTTTATGTAACCAATTTTTGAAAGTAAAATTGGTCGTCTTTAAAATGGTTCTATTGCTTTAGCGATAAAAAAAATCTTTGTATTTTTTGAAAATCATTATGATTCTCATTGTTCAATACAAAATCGAATTGATCGTACGAGAGGATACTCAATCGATACTGCTTGACACTTGACACAAATTTTCGAAGATGCGATATTCCGGAATTATTAAATTATTTGTTAGAGCAAATAATTATGAAAAATAAACGTTGTAAACTGAAACATTTGAATTTTATATGTACAATGTTAAACCACGTTAAAAAAAAAGGACCGAGTACAGTACCTCTGAGGTGGTAGGGAAATCTCAACCTACCTACGGTTTGAAATCGCGATAACTCGAGAACGGTACTTAGTAGGTAAGTATGGTTAGTAAAAAAGTACTGATATTGTAGTAGAGAATTCCACGATCTACAAACTTTCTATCATCTTTTTTTCAGGGATATACACAATAAAAAATTATGACCTTTGACCTCGGATAAAAAATATCACACAAGCGGAATCGATAGGGACTTTTATCATAGCATTTGTAATGACGTAGGTATAGGAGATCTATATCTATATAATCCAGCTTGATAGAAATTAATGCTAACGGCAATATCTATTTTGTCTAGACTATTTTCCAGTGTGGGCTTTCTTAAGAAAATACACTTACTATTTAATTTTCATGTTTTTAACTTCTATATAGCACCCCTTAACGGTTGAATCCACACGATTGTATTAGCTATCATAAACAAAGTAAAAGGAGGTGTCTCTGTTACCTCCTTATAGGGTTAAATATGTTAATTACATGTTTTTAATATTCATCAATCTGATCGCATATACTTAAAAATTAAATTAAATAATACAAAGTCGTTTAATAATAGGTTTTTAGTTTTATGAAAGCATTCGCCATTCGCCTTTGTTGTTAAGTGATTACAAATTTTAAACTTAATCAGCATTTAAATCTTTGAAAATGTACTTACTTGGAGTTTTTGCAGTCAAGCTTAACGTATACCTAAGTGGAAGTAAATAAAAAGGCAGCGCAATATGATAACTTATAAAGCTTAAACGAAAATCCCTATTAAGCTCTGATATGGGAAAAAGTGGCTGCATATATAGGCCGTGTTAATGGAAAATGCCAGTCACATAACTCAATCTCTCTTCATTCAATGCAAGCTTTACATCATACACGTACCTGGATCCAGCTTCCCGGTACGCGACGGATACGTGATGGATGTAGGGAATTTATTTAATGCAGCAAAAATGAATACCTTCTTTTGTACCCGATTGCGGGGAGTTATTATTTGTTTATTGTGGTTTTTAACAAAGCCTTTACACTTTATGATACCTTTTTTTTGTATAAAAAAAGTGTTTTAAATGTTTAGACTAAACATTATTGTATAAAATTAGCTATAAGGAATAGCAATACAATACATATTGGGTACTATGCCGTCCGAAAAAATAGATATATAATAGAGAAAATATTGTCGTACATATGGACGATTAGTGCGCATAACATAGATGGCTTACGCTTAAGCAAAAATTTACTAATGGTCTTTTTGTACCCTGTTGTAATATTTTTAACTACAAAAAATATTCATAAACAACATCAAAACACTCACGTATATGCATAATTACTTTTAGTATATTAAACGATGCTCACGCTATCAACGAAACTGAATTTTTGAAGGAGAGTTGTTTTTTTTAATTCCTATCACATTGATTGCAAACTAGTTTTATAAGAATTACGTATTAATATTTTTTGTGTCTGCGATAAAACTAATTACACAGCACGTACTAACTTGTATTCCATCGGTATTCATTAATCGGTGCTCAATACCCAAAGCACAGTATGTACTTGGTGCTTAAAGAGATCCAAAACGTGACCCTAATACTTAGCCTAAGCTCTCCGCCTGTTTGTCAGAACAGGCTTTGTCTTTTTTGAGCTTTCATATAGATAGATTTTTACAGTATATGTGATAATATGGCAGATTTTTTAAAAATAATGAAAAAGTTAACATTTAAAGAAGTAAATGAGACCACACTCCACAATTATGTTTTACGATAGAACAAAAACTAAATACATTGAAAAAAAAAAACTAAATCTAAAACTACAAAGTGTCCTTTTTTCATGTGTTTTATTTTTGGCTCTATTGTTGACGGTAATTGTAGAAAATGGTCTGATTTATTACAGCAATGATTCTATTTTCATGTTTCTATTGCCGTTCCAAAAATCACTTCCATGCCCTACTTCAGTGTTAGTACTAATAGAAACAGGCCAAGTGCGAGGTGGACTCGCGCAACGAGGGTTCCGTACCTTTAACCATTTACGTAATTTACAAACACATACGAAAAAATCGGCCAAGTGCGAGTCTGACTCGCGCACGAAGGGTTTCGTACCATTATCTATAAAAAACGGCAAATATCACGTTTGCACCCTTACACATTTGTTTAGTTTAATTTTTTTTATTAATTAATTAATTTATTTTTAAAGTGAATATATAACTAAATACTCTGTGAATATTTCAAACGCCTACATGTTGCCGTTATCAATATCGAGCAATAAGGAGCAAGAAAATCATGTTTCTTGTATGGGAGCCCCCTTAAATATTAATATTATTCTGTTTTTTAGTATTTGTTGCTATAGTGGCAACAGCAATACATCTTCTGTGAAAATTTCAACTGTATAACTATCACGGTGCATGAGATACAGCCTGGCGAAAGACGGACGGACGGACGTACAGCAGTCTTAGTAATAGGGTCCCGTTTTTAGTAAGAAAATAATCTGTGAACATAATAATACAGTTTTTTAAAAAAGGTTCTGATATGGGGAGTTGTTATTATAAAGTGGGGTATAATTAGCGCCACGTGAGATAAGTCTTGGCGAGCTGTAGAAGTGGGATTTTTGCGCAGCTGTACAGTTACTCACGAAAATAGTATTAAATTTAGTAAAATGCGCGTCACCGCACCTCGCCCTACCCTTTCGCCCCTTGCGTAAGGGACCTATAAACACGTGGTGTGCGTTCTCTCATCTTAGTGGCGCCATTATACTTACTACGGCAAATGGGATGTCATAAAAACAGGCCTTTTTTTTTAACTTAGGGAAAAAAATCTTTCAAGTTTATAAGCCAACAAATCTAAAATGACTTAGAATGTTGGTTATCTATTTTTACAGGAAAAATAAAATTATGTTTTCATAATAAACAGTTTTATATATTCATTAAAAAAATAAGCTGGCAATTTCAATTTCCCTCTTGCCAGGACAATATTCCGGACATGTCAGGATAATTCCTGTAGTCTGGTAGGTAATTCTGTTGTCTGGCAGACGTAATTAGATATACGCGTACACTATGAGCAAAGCAACGTTCGGCCGGATATCCAGTTACCTTTACCCTTAATTCATAGCCAAAACTTTCTTAAACATCTATTAAATCGTTCTAGTGGTTCTTTAGTTTACCCTCACATATAAATAAACGTGAAAAATCCGCCCCTTCTCTTTATAATTACATTATTATTATTAGTAATCTATCACGCGTGATTTCATCCCGTGCATCTTACGGGACCCTAAACTTATTAAACCTAAAACATAGCCTATTATCATTAGAAATAGTATAGCTTTCTTACAGTAAAAGATTTTTAAAATTGATCCAGTGGTGGTTCCGGAGATTACCCTCCACATACAAAATTTGCTGCTTTCTCTCTTTATAATATCACTAGACTTTGGCAGTGACTCCACCCGCCCTAATTTTGGTTATCCACGTCAACCCTTAATTACCTATACTAATAAAGTTTATTATAGGAAGCTATAGCTGTAGGTTCGTTTAAGCTCTGTTCAAGTTATTCCCGCGGGAACTTATGAATTTTTCGGGATAAAAAGTAGCGTATGTCCTATTCGAGGACCCAACCTTTGTATAAGCGTGCCAAGTTTTATCTAGATCCGTCCATTGGTTAAAGCGTGATTAAGTAACAAACATCGAAACATCCAAACTTTCACATTTATAATATTATTAAGATTAAATAATTCATAACTAATTAAATAGTATAGATATAAGTATAAATTACTTTTCTTACAGATTATCTTGTATACTTCTATGTATGGTAGTATGTAGGAATACGAGTACATTTACCCAGAAATCTCGTTGAGAGAAAGGACTGACCGCTGACAGCTGAGTGGAGTGGGCAGAGTCGACACAGCTCAACGTAACAAGGGATGATTTATCTTACATCATTACATTTGTCATGCTTACGTGGTATTAACTTGTTTGAGAAACTAGTAGGTATGCATGGTTTTGACAAATTGTGTTCGGAAAGGTTTAAGTTTTGAGATGTTTGTATATTAAATCACTAGTTACAATATTACGACCTTATATGCGAATTATGTATGTAAACATATATATGAATACGCTGCCTTTGTATTTTTGGACGTTTCAACAAAAGGTCTCTAAAAATGGTTGAGTTTTGAGATGTTTAATTGATGTGTGTATTTATTTTATTATGATCTTATAATGATACAAAACTTGCTTTTATTTTTGTCAAGTTTTTCTGTGTTTAGGTACTATAAGTGAAAAGTAGTAATTTAAAAGTAGTAAAAGGTAACAGCTAAATTTCTTATATCACATACAACATAACATTACCAACACCATTACCACAACCATTGGCACAACGGTTTAATTTTTAAACTGTACAACTTTCAGTTGCCAGATCGTCTCGTGCTCATCATACGAGACTATTTGTCGAAGCGTAGCTCTCGCTACAAAGTTGAAGGCACTCTCTCTTCCCCCCGTCCCATAGAAGCAGAAGTCCCGCAAGGGTCCGTGCTCGCCCCCATCTTGTACCTTCTGTACACCAACGACATCCCTAAAACGATAGGTAGCCAACTAGCCCTCTTTGCGGACGATACCGCTATCTATACCACTGATAGGCAAGTGAGCCGAATCACTAAGAGACTCCAACCCGCTATCACCGCCCTAGGTGAAATGTTTCGGAAATGGAGAATCAAGGTGAATCCCGACAAAAGCTCTGCCGTCCTCTTTACTGTAGGCTGCCCTCCGCGGCCATCTCCCCTCTCTCCCCCTTCGTTCGTGCCATTCCCTGGCAAAATAAGACCAAATATCTCGGTGAGACCATGGACAGGCGTTTGAACTTCCATGCTCACACCAAAATAGTCAAAGACCGAGTCGCTTTTGTCCTCGGTCGTCTTTATCCCATGATAGGCAAGTACAGTAAGATGTCGCTTAGAAATAAGCTGAATCTTTACACAACTTGCATCCGCCCCATATTAGCTTATGCTAGCGTAGTCTTTGCGTTAGCCAAGCGCAATCTCCACAAACTTCAGTCCCTCCAAAACCGCTTTCTCAGAGCGGCCTCCGGAGCCTCTTGGTACGTCCGCAATGCGGACCTACACAGAGACTTCGAACTCCCCACGATTTCCCAATATTTCAAAGACCTGGCAGTCCGCTTTTTCGAGCGTACACAAAATCACCCGAATCGATTAATTGTGCAATCCACAACGTATCATCCCCCCGATCGACCTCGGCACGGTCGTAAAACTATAGTTAGGCGGCCTCGACACGCACTAACGGCCCCAGATGACGATCTCGCTGTCCGGATAGCGTGATTAGTCTCTACGACCTCCCCGAATAGGGCCTCTCTCCAAACACGACGCCGACGTCCCCGGATTCGTCGGCGCCCAAACGGATACACGAGGTATCAAAGAGTGGCGGGGCGCTTCACGCCCCCACTCAATCGCAACCACACCCGCGTAACGGGGAACTCCCCTCCTGGTGGTGACTCACCTTCGGGTTCGAGACTCACGCCGGTCGAAGGGACGCCCCCGAGAGCGACAACCCAAGCCGAGGCCCTTGAGCGTTGGGTGCTATATGGGCTGAGGCTCCTTCAGAGTCTCGCCCGAAAAGCCCGGTGAAGCAGTAATGGCTGCAACAGCCAACTGCATTGTCAGTTCAGAAAAAAAAGAGAGGTAGGTATGTGTTGACCGCTTCTCAAATAATATGGCACTGTCGAACAAAGCTTTGCAACAACATGTAAGCTTACGTGCCAACGTAGACAAGTTACACAAACAATGCAGTGACATACTATACACACATATAAACAATAAACTAATAAACTGTAGATGGAAGTGAACAGAGCCTGCGGTACCTAAGAAAAGCCTAGCTAGGTCAATGCACACGGCGAGTAACCATATACTGTGCGACTAAATAACGCCTAAATTATACCTATTACACTCATAAACTTACGCTAGCTTTTACTAAAGATCGCATAATCTTCGGCTAGTAAGGGTGGATTTAGGTTTTGCTGTAACAGTTTTGAAGACCTTTAAGCACATCACTACTAGCCTTTGCCCACGGTTCCACCCGCCCTAAATATGGTTATCGGTGTAGGATTTCAATGGCAACTGCTTAATTATAGAAAAAAAACCGACTCACACTTGACGATTTCAAGTAGTTTTTTTTCTTCCCTGGGACTCAAACTATCTTCATGCCAAATTTTCCCCCGGTTCCACCCGCCTTAAATTCGGTTCAATAAATAAGTGTAAAAATACGGAAGTGGTTTGTCACGGCGACGACATATACCTACAGGTATATAAGTCGAGGTAATTGGAAAGTCACTGGATTCAAGCTGCCTTAATTTTGTATTCGACCGATCTTCGAAAATAACGATCATCATGCTTAAAAACTTAATATTACAATGTGTATTAAGAGCGGTAAGGAAACAAAGAGTAAATTGCCCATAGGGAAGACGGTTCGTATTTTTCGGCAGTTTCAACAAAGTATGCTAATAGGACATTCTCTGAAAACGAACTCATTTTCTTGTTGTTTCTTCAGGTAATAAAACTGGCATATGCGATGTAGTACCTACTTGTCTTTAGGTTTCGGTGGTAACATGTTCATATTTATTTTTTGTGCCAGTAAAGCCCCATCAACATTATCTAGCGGTGTCGCATTTATATCAAACTCATCTAACGACGAAGAATATTTATTTCTTTTGTTAGTTGTAAATAAAGAAACTCACCAAAATAAAAATGGTGAAAACAGAAGTTGTAGCTCTAGCGATATCTAGAAAATTTATAAATTAAACAGTTTTGGCTAAATTTAAAACCTTTTGGTCGCTTAAGTTTACACCAATTCAAAATGGCGACTGTAGTTTTGATTTTTGACCACCGGGTCAGAGAAATTTGTTGCACTATAATTGCTCGCTTGGCACGTAGGTTATATTTTGAACTACAGATGGCGTCTTGTACATTCGTGAAAGAACAGATTAAACAGTAAGTATAGTCTACGTACTGTTTTATCGTACAAGTAAAGCGCGCACTGAATCATATCGCCCGTGGGTTTTATAAATTAAGGTCTTAGCACCCACTTGACCAGCACGTAATTACACTGTTTATGAGTAAGTGTGATGAAAGATAAATTAGAAAAATAATTAATTAAACTTTTTCTAGCTTTGAATAAAATAAAATAGTTTTTTGGTCTTGCTTATTAATAATATTATTGTTTAAATTCTATCATTCTACATTGGTAATAGACATTTAAGAACATTTCATTCCTAAAACACTTTCTTAAATTAATTAATGAAGTAATTTTATAGGCAGGATTCGCCATCTTATCTTAAGACGTTAATCTTTATAAATCCAATACATTTAAAGCATGCCGCCCCTGTTCTATAAAGAGAAATCGGCCTAGAACCTTAACTTAGAACTTGTGGGAATTTAAGCATCGGATTAAGTAAGATTTTCGAAAGGTTTTGTTTTATTTAAGTAGTCGTAGAATTTTTTTTTGCGCAACCAAAACGAAAATTAGTTTCAACAAAAACGATTCATAACTTTTCAGATATCTACTCGCAATAAATCCCATTCTACAGAACCCTTAATTGGCCTGTTTTATTGCTTATTGTTATTTTCAATTCAAAATTATTTTCTATGTAATTTAATGTCGCCAATATAAATAAGTACCTTTTAAAGAACGTTTTTCATATATATATTTAATGTACTAATTGCGAACTAAACTAGTGCCACTAAACGGCACAGATTCTTACTGGCTGCATGCCGATAGTGTAGGCCCAAGACTGCTACTTTTCGTAGTCTTTAATCGTGACCTTCAGCGCTTTCAGTCCAACTGATAAGTGTACCAATGATCTTATTACTAATTAAGTCTAATACTATATGTATGTTAATTTTACTTTTTTGCACCCTGACAATTTCTGTTTTTTTATAAGGTTTGCGGGTTCAACACAAAGGCAGGCAGACCCGCGAGTTATGTATTGTACGTGGTTTTCGTTTTTCAATGATTATGCTGAATGAGATTAAAAGCATAACATCATTGGTAATTTTTTCCGGGAAAATTTATTAAACGCTCGATCATTTGTCACTGCCACGAGCACTGGACGGACATGCTGCAAGCAATTTGCACACAATTACATTAATTGTTTGTAAACTGTTGATTTTAAGCTTTTTAATTTACTCTTTTTAAGAGGAAAAAAGTTGCATTACCATAAAATTTACTAAGAAGTAAAGTAGGTAAATAAATATAAAGGTTTTATTATATGTTAGCCCTTTGTAGTGCTTTTTGATTCTACTTACGTACGTGTCGAAAAATAGTAAAAGACCAAATTAATAAAAAGTGTTTAGCCTTACTTTTAAATCTATTTCAAAAAAATAGGTATGTATCATTGTCGGCCGATTGGTGGCAAATTGGATGAACTAGCTATAGCTTGATATAGGAAACTTTCTTATTAAAATCATAGAGTTGCCCGGCAAGGTCAGAGCCGCTGGCAAAAGCTAATAAATCCAGACTAATATTACAATTGCGGAAGAAACTCTGTTTGTTACCTTAAACCGATTGAGATGAAATTTCGAATGGAGATAGTTTGAGTCCCGGGGAAAGACAAAGACTACTTTAAAACGTTAAGTGTGAGTCGGTTTTTTGTTTATAATTGAAGAGTTGCCCTTGACATCCTACACCGACAACCAAATTTAGGGAACCGCGGGCAAAAGCTGGTAATAAACTATAATATTACCATTTTTATTATCTTCAGTACTATTATAGATATAATTCAATTTTGTACAAAACCATAGATTACTTAAGTAATTCTTCAATTAATACTTATAAAGAGAATGTATTTTGAAGTTTTTTTGCTGTCATATAAATCCGCTACGTTAAAATTTATCCAACCGAATTCTATTAATCTAGAACACTAATTAATCTGATATACTAAAAAAAAACTACTAATATGATAAATGTGCAAGTATGTCTGGATGGATGTTGGTAACTCAACTAACTCAAGTTTCAATCACCGGACGTATCGATGGAATGAAACTTGGCACACATATAGGTTAGGTCCTGGAAGGAAGGAAAGGACATATGTTACTTTTTATCCCAAATTTAACAGTTACCACGGGAATACCTATAACTGAGATTAAACGGACTATAGCTACAGCTATAGCTAACTTCATTAGTATAATTTTAAGGAGTTAATTAAGGAGTTCCACGCGGATAACCGAATTTAGGGCGGGCGGAGCCGCTGGAAAATCTAGTTTCTTATAAACAACCGTTACTAAAGGAATATTTTTGATTCAAAATAAATGCCATATTTAATTCCCAAAATATCTTTCTAATGAGCTATTACAAGAAACATTGAAACAACTAATGTTTTAATAAAACATTTGCAAAGGGTTTGATTATATAGTTTTAATGTTATGAGGTTATTTTGCTAGTTGGGTATGGTATTCAGGGATATTACACCATATTTAAAGATAATCATATAATAGTTTTAAAACTTCAGACGACTTTTAAAAAAAAACCTACTAAAATTAATGAATTTTGACTTTGACTTACTGAAATTAATGAATTTAAACTCTGACTCTGCCTCAATTTCTGCGTGATGTAATAACAAATTCACCAAAAAACAACAATTAAAAAAAAAAAACAAAAATAGCTTATAAAAAAACCCATTCAGACTGATGTACATACTTATATCATGTACTGATAAAACAAATGTAACTGAATTACCAAAGTCAGTGTTTAATTAACGGATGAAATTAGGTTTATCTAGCTAATAGTAGTATACTAATTACTGCATTTAATGAAAAGGCAACAGACAGGTTAAAATATAATGAAAACTGTCACAACACTAAAATTTACGCGGGAAAACCCCTTTTTTTAATAACATTTTGTTAACAGAATAGTTCTACGATAATTAATTCAATTTTGACGCCTTTTTTCAAGTTAGGAAATACTTATTAGACTCAAATCTCGTCAGAGACAAAATACTGATTATAAATCTACCGACGCTAAACAAACGATCTCACTAGAAGTTTTCTACACTTCTGCTTATTTTTTACCGTGTTTCGTGTCATTTTACTTATTAAAAATGCCCGTGGATGGACCTTGGCCAGCTCGTAGCCTGGACCTAAATCCTATTAAGCACGTCTCGGACAACAACAAAAGGCGGATACAAAGTCGTACACCAGCTCCTACTGCTGTTATGTAGCTGAAAATTGCAGTGGTAGAGGAGTGGGGACTATCCCCCAGTCAGACATCCAGGACATCATGGATGGACTTCCAAATCGAATAGAGGAGGTCATTAGGGCCAGAGGAGGTACCACGCATCATTAAATTAATAACTCTTAGTGAGTATTTAAGAAAATCTTTATTTTCGTTTTCCTCTCTTGTTTTGAAGGTTCAAACATTATCGATTTTTACACAATTTTAAAAAATTTAAACACCAACATAAGTTTTTTTACTTTATCTACTTAACGTAGTTTCCGGAATAATTGTCAATCCCGAACACAACGTTAGCAACCCTAAATCATGAAACGTTGTTATATGTACTTAGAGCGGGTTATTTGGTTGACCGGATAATTGTGCCCTTGAGTGTCCCAATATATAAATATACATACATACATTTAAATAAATAAACAGATATATATACACACCCGCACGAGGTACTTTTTATTATTTGTTGTTTAACTTTAGAGTTGACACAATTTTAACAAGTGTTAAGTTAGTATTTACTCGTATTATCGCTTAAACGATAGAACAAAAATGAAGAATATTTTAAAAACCCTCTTTCAATTTTCATTTACTTATAGCGACTTTGCTTGGTGCGTAAACAATGTGTTAAGCACTGTCAAAATTCTTTTTATACATGATAACACCGACAAGTTGAAATATAGTAGATACTCGATCCAAATATCTACAGTAAATAGCCCGTAGATAACGTTCGGAGCAGAAAAGCCTTCCGGCAAGATGACGGCACGAACGACTATGGCGGGCAACATCCGTTTCACACCGAAAATGCTACATTGAATGTTATGCATGAAGTACGAAATCTGAACTGATATGAGCTTCGTTTGTGCATTAAAACATTGCGAAATGATTATGCAATGGTGTTCTAATGATACAAACACTGTACAGTCACAACTTGACCACTCCAAAAATAAACTGTTTGATAAATTGCTTCTACAAAAAAAACCAGCCAAGTGCGAGTTGGACTCGCGCACCGAGGGTTCTGTACCTACCACCATTTACGTAATTTACAAACACAAACAAAAAAAAGTGTGGCGCTTAGCTGTGACCCATCCAAGTACCGTTTCCAACAAACAAATGTGTTACTGTTTCTCTTAGTGATAATCTAGATGATATTAGGAGATCTTAGGTCCCGTTTTCTAAGGACACATTGCATTTTCGAGACAAAGCAAACCGCTTGGAACAGGTATTTCTGGGGGTGATCTGAGCTGATTTAGCCCGGTTGCCACGAGGTTCCCCCCAGCAGGTGGGCAGGGGGAGAGGGGGGAAAGTGCGTCTGGAGCGCCTCACTCTAAGCTTTATATCTGCATACATCTAACAACTATATCAAGTTTGGTGTCTTTTTTGTATAATTTGAGGACGAGGAATTCATTTCTGTAATAAATTTCCTCTCACTGATACAACAACATCGAGAAATAAAAAAATAAAAAAAAAACTATTACTATGAGGATTACCTCCAGAAAAAAAGCGCGGTAGGAGCGGTGTGCAGCTTTTAGAAGTTTTAAGTATGTTTAGATGATTTCTGATAAGTTTTACTCTTATGGTTGTGGATTACATTAATAAATTACTTCTGGACGTGATATATATACAAATGTAAATTAACTAATAAATAAATAAAACTAATATATAAATAAACATGTTGGAAAAACTTTCGCCAGTACATTCATTATAATTGTGATAAAATTAACAAAGTTAGATGTTAGACAAAAAATGAGATATTTATTTTTCGCATGCACATAGTTTCTTGCATTTTAGTTTTTTTGAAGTGAAAACTTCTTTAGCGGCGTTGTGCACTTTTTTTGTGATGGGTAAAAAATGTTTAACTCGCGTCAGGTCACGTGTCCTGATCGTAAATTCATATAAAATTCGTAAGACGGAACTCGCGTTAGATTGATTTACTTTAGGTTAGTTTTTGTGATGGGTAAAAATGATGAACTCGCGTCAGACTGATCGTCAGACGGAAACCATAATGCCACGCCATAAAAATTCGCAAGACGAAACCGTAATGCCACGCCTATTATAATTTTTATTTTTAGTATATCGCGATTATGAGTAGTACAGGGAGGTTGGATATGGAATTTTAATTCTATGACAGATTGCGATGTCAAATATACTACGTCAAAATAGTAAATAATCAAACATTATTATTTCTTGACAATGTCAAAGATATGTCTTGTGACATATTTGAGTGTTAAGCGCGAATCGTGTGTAAAGGTTTTTACTTCTGCCGGCACTCCCGGATTGCAACTCGTTTTTTTTTTTTAACGCAGTTGCACCTCCCTGCGCATTTTGTTTTGCAGCGGCAACGAATAAGCTCTAAACAAGCAGCAGCTCACACAGCCATAGTGCCGACTTCACTACCAGTATCAGCAAAAGTTTTAGATGGTTTTGCCATGGTGCATATGCTAAGCCCTGTACACAATAAAATATTTCATGAGTATGATAACACAGTGTTTATACCTTTTTTTGCAAACAGATTTTGCCACTGTATCACTTATAGATTTAATATGGTTCAGGTATGACACGGAAAGTCTCAAAAATACTGTTGTATTGTAATGAGAAACATGGCACTGGACAAAGAACACGAGCTACCCTAAACACTAAGATTCTCAAGGGTTGGGCAAATTTTTTTAAGGATAGTACAAATAAAGAGGAATCATTTCATCTTCTGACGTACCTCCCAGTGTCATGCCGCAAAATATGCAAGCAACAAAGAATTACCGCTGGTCTAAACAAAATGGTTATTGGGAGCCCATATGGACAAGCCAAGCTGCGGCGGCTGCTGCTTGTGTAGAGCTTATTCGTTGCCGCTGCAAAACAAAATGCGCAGGGAGGTGCAACTGCGTTAAAAAAAAACTAAAATGCAAGAATCTATGTGCATGTAGTGACAATTACGAAAAATAAATATCTTATTTTAACCCGCATTTTTTGTCAAACATCTTACTTTGTTAATTTTATCACAATTGGAATGACTGTACTGGCGAAAGTTTTTCCAACATGTTTATTTATATATTAGTTTTATTTATTTATTAGTTAATTAACATTTGTATATATATCACGTCCAGAAGTAATTTATTAATGTAATCCACAACTATAAGAGTAAATACTTATCAGAAATCATCTAAACATACTTAAAACTTCTAAAAGCTGCACACCGCTCCTACCGTACTTTTTTTTCTGGAGGTAATCCTCATAGTTATAATTTTTTTATTTCTCGATGTTTTTGTATTAGTGGGTGGAAATTTATTTACAGAAATGAATTCCTCGTCTTCAAATTATACAAAAAAGACACCAAACTTGATATAGTTGTTAGATGTATGCAGATATAAAGCTTAGAGTGAGGCGCTCCAGACGCACTTTCCCCCCTCTCCCCCTGCCCACCTGCTGGGGGGAACCTCGTGGCAACCGGGCTAAATCAGCTCAGATCACCCCCAGGAATACCTGTTCCAAGCGGTTTGCTTTGTCTCAAAAATGCAATGTATCCTTAGAAAACGGGACCTAAGATCTCCTAATATCATCTAGATTATCACTAAGAGAAACAGTAACACATTTGTTTGTTAGAAACGGTACTTGGATGGGTCACAGCTAAGCGGCACACTTTTTTTTGTTTGTGTTTGTAAATTACGTAAATGGTGGTAGGTACGGAACCCTCGGTGCGCGAGTCCAACTCGCACTTGGCCAGTTTTTTTTTGTAGAAGCAATGTATCAAACAGTTTATTTTTGGAGTGGTCAAGTTGTGACTGTACAGTGTTTGTATCATTAGAACACCATTGCATAATCATTTGCAATGTTTTAATGCACAAACGAAGCTCATATCAGTTCAGATTTCGTACTTCATGCATAACATTCAATGTAGCATTTTCGGTGTGAAACGGATGTTGCCCGCCATAGTCGTTCGTGCCGTCATCTTGCCGGATCGAGTGTGAATGAGTGCCGAAAATTACTTTTACAAAAAGAAATCTCCAGTTAGAGAATCTGCCTCCAACGGAAGATGCGCTACGTGAGCATATTCTCCGTGCAGTTTACCAAGGAGGCTATGTTTGGGGACAGATTATAGCCCCTCAGCAACAGCTACCACGCCCTGCTGACTGGGGCTGGTCTAAACAAAATGGTTATTGGGAGCTCATATGGACAAGCCAAGCTGCTGCGGCTGCTGCTTGTTTAGAGCTTATTCGTTGCCGCTGCAAAACAAAACGCGCAGGGAGGTGCTCCTGCGTTAAAAGAAAACTATAATGCACGAATCTATTTGCATGTAGTGACAATTTCGAATAATAAATATCTTATTTTAACTCGCATTTTTTGTCAAACACCTAACTTTGTTAATTTTATCACAATTATAATGACTTCACTGGCGAAAGTTTTCCCAACATGTTTATTTATATATTTAATTTGTATTTGTATATATATCACGTCCGGAAAAAAATTATTAATGTAATCCACAACCATAAGAGTAAAAACTTATCAGAAATCATCTAAACATACTTAAAACTTCTAAAAGCTGCACACCGCTCCTACAATGCAGGTACGCCGCGCGACACCAAACATTTGTTTTCACAGAGTTATAAAAAAAAATGTTTGACAAGTTTACTATTCTATATAGAAGGATAACTGGCCTATTCACAGGTATTGTTTTCTGTAGGTAATCCTCATAGTTATAATTCTGTACACGATTTTCGAAAAAAAATATATTATTTCTCGATGTTTTTGTATCAGTGAGTGGAAATTTATTTACAGAAATGAATTCCTCGTCCTCAAATTATACAAAAAGGAAACTTGATATAGTTGTTGGATGTATGCAGATATAAAGCTTAGAGTGAGGCGCACCGGACGCACTAAACAACCGGGCTAAATCAGATCAGATCACCCCCAGGAATACCTTAAATATTAAGTACCTTAAATTTTAACTTTTTTTATTTTTTAGATAATCCCCTATTATAACACCAATTCTGTGAAAAAATCAGGCTTCTACCTATTTTGGTCTCAAAGATAGAGCCTTTTAATGTTCGGACAGACGGACAGACAGACAGACAGACAGACAGCGTAGTCTTATAATGGGGCTCCGTTGGCATCCTTTAGGGTACGGAACCCTAAAAAACAAATAAACGGATTTAAACCAGCAGGAATTTTACCTCGATGGCTTAAATAGTAGACCACTGTCAGGTCCACACGGGTGTACCTAAATAAATTTCAATAATGTAACAAATTAGTTATAACTTCGAGGTTTCAAAATATTTAAAACTTGTACATTTTGCCTGGAATGCGTAGGTCAGGTACTTACAATATTTTTTTGTTGCGTTTGAACCTTTTGGGACGAGCGGACTTTCTTAGAAATTATTAATTAACAGATGGTCGGTTCTGAGATGATGTTTCTAATCGAGTTTCCAATAATAACGTAGAGTTCGTATCCTGCGTAAAGATATATTTAAATTCGTTAGATCTTGAACTAATTTGCGTTATAAAAGTAGATATTACTTAGAAGATCACTCTTTGGAAATATTGTGTGTACTAATCCCGTTTATTTCAGTAACACTTTTTTTATCATTAGGCTCAGGGAGAGCCCATCGTAACCCGAATGAATAGATAACGTAAATTCATACGGTACCTATTTTGTTTTGAATGTCGATTTTGCTTGTGTTGTGAATAGGTACCTATTTTATGAACGTAAAGTAAATGATAGAGTACCGATTGTTCCCGTGTAAGAAATATCACAAACTCGGGATAGTTTATGATAGGATCTGAGGGAGAGGTATGGCGAATAACACCTGAGTCATATCCGGGTAATCGATCTTGTTAGTCCCGTTGATAAAACTCTCGATAGAACTAACAATATGGATTCGGTGTAAAGGAGGGAACAATCAATACAATTATAATTGTTGACCTTTAACTTATCTTCAATTACAGCATTTAACGTCTTTTATGTTCAAAATATATACACTTTATCTCATCAATTCCAGGTCTTTAACGCATGGACAAGCGAAAGGAGTGACTAAGGCGGACAATGCGCGACACAACAACGGAACGAGGTATCTAATATTGTCGAACGCGCACGAGAACGACAGCGTGTACAATGCCATGTTTGGTAATGTTTTTCATTATTTAATAGAATTAAATAAATGTTCACGTCATATCACAAGTCTTTTATTAAGCGATAGGCTAGGGATGTAAGAGGGCGAGAGGGGGGACCTCACAGCACTTACACGGACTGTAAGGGTTTCAGATTTAAGTCCTGGCTCGAGGTTAATCTTTTAACTGAACTTTTGCTATGACAAAAAATATTTGTTTATATTTATGGTAGCTACACCTAACAATAAACATAATCAAGCTCTAACGAATGATTGATTTTTGAGAAGGTTATGTATAGCAAACCATATTACAGAACTAGGCTCTTATTTTCGACGGATTATTAACGTAACATAACATACAATGCATAACATGAAATGGTAAAAGACGGAAAGATGTTACAAGCATTTTTAACTGTTTGCGTCATCAGTCGACATTCGTAATGTCTGTGACCACCCCTTCGGGGAAAATTGTCGCTATGGTATCATAAATGATATAATTGGTGACGTATTTGACGTTTTAACGGAATGTAGGTTATCTCACACGAGACATATAATATTTTATCTGCTAGTTACTAACGATAAAATATATATTATAATGTGCCACATGTGTATACTTACAATCATTGCTTTGTATGTAAAGCGAAATCGTCGGAAATGCGGTGTGAAAAAGATATATTATATTAATAAGCACTGGCAAATTTTGTTCTGCCCTTTTCGTTACTTTTGTGCTCTATACCCCGGCCCGAGATATTACTTCGTCTTCGTTTAGCGTTCTTTCAAATTTTTAACGTGAGTTTGATAAAATGTCTTTAAACTGATGGCGGGTGATTTACAAAAAGTTGTGACCTTGTGACACGTAGATTATGAACTTTTCAATCACACTTATTCGTAAGCAGTGTCTTTACGCGCATGCAAAGCGGGTGCTATGACCTTAATTACTTCAACGGCCTTTTTTTTTAAGGCAAAGTTGGCGTTCATAGAACTGACGGGCGGTAATGATGCACTAATTACTATAATCAATTATGTATAGAAGCTGTCCTGTTCAAAATATGAACTACGCACAAAGCGAGCAATTTCAAGTTTTAATAATTTCAACTAAAACGTTTTAATGCATAAATTCTCTAGATATCTATCGCCATCTAGCGGTGAAGTTGTTTTCTTTACTTCTATTCTTGAAATTTCAATTGCGTTTTGGTAAGTTTATTTATTTACTAGCTTTTGCCAGCGGCTTCGCCCGCCCTAAATTTGGTTATCGGCATAGGATTCTTACGGCAACTCCTCAATTTAAAAAAAAACACAGAAAGTAAAATATTTTTAAATAATACGCATCGTCCTTCCCCCCCGCCGGCCTCGCACATCATAAATGCGCGCGCAAATTTTAAAACTGCGATATCTCCTAAGATATTCATTGAAATCGAATGATGAACAGGGCAATTTTGTTTTAAATTAAATGCTTGTGATGAATAACGTATTTATTTGGATAAAGATTAATATCATGTTTATAAAAAAACCTTCACAAATAATGCATTATTTTAAAACAAATATGGTTAGCATAAAAAAGGTTATAGTGAGCCAACCTTAAAATATAGACATATGCTGTCGCGGACTTTTTTTAGAACTTTTATAGGGGAACAATTCTGTCATACATGATTGTTGCGAAACTTTAACCGTTTACGCAGCGCAAAATCAAAAGGATAAAAAACCCCGATTTTGAAACATTTTTCATTAGTGCTTCGATCCTATTTATTTTAGCGTGATGATATATAGCCTCCTCCTTCCTCGATAAATAGGCTTATCCAACACTGAAAGAAATCCGACCAGTAGTTCCTGAGATTAGCGCGTTCAAACAAACAAACTCTTCAGCTTTATATATTAGTATAGAAAAAAACCCGAATTTGAAACATTTTTTATTAGTACTCCGCTCCTATTTGTGTAAGCGTGATGATATATAGCCTATAGCCTTCCTCGATAAATAGGCTATCCAACACTGAAAGGTTTTTTAAATCCGACCAGTAGTTCCTGAGATTAGCGCGTTCAAACAAACAAACTCTTCAGCTTTATATATTAGTATACATTCAACTTATGTTTTTATTTATTTACTTTAAAATGTGATGGGAAACATTGTAACACGTGCGGTACGGAAGTTACAAACTCGAACCATTGAAGCCTTAGACTTCTAAATAGTCTCTCTTTAGTAATTTTCTCCTTACCGTACCTAATATACAATGTACTTTTAGTGCCTTAGTTCTCAAAAACTAAAAAGATTCAGCAAGGAGACATATAACCTTAAACTTAGTACTTCCGATTTACCAAAACAAAAAAGGTACTGGAGCGGCTATGCACGCTCGTGTCTCTAAATAGGTCATATTGAATATAGAATACCAACCGATCGTAAATAAGGTTTGATATTCGCGTAGAGACAACAATTAAGAAAAATAAAATAGTTTGAATTTAGATTTGTATAGAAGGAAACAAACATGCATCACATGCATTTTTGTTCAGTCTTCGTTTGTTAGACGCCCTCATCTGATGCTTGATCCGAGATGGGTCGTTTTGTTTTATATTATGGGTTACTAGAGTAAAGTCAACATAAGCATCAACGTTTTGGCAAGATAAATAATGTAGATTTATCCCGCGTGATAATAGTTGTGATATGGTGCGACGCCCTCTTGTCTCCTATACACAGCAACAGTTTGGATCGCCATCAGTCCGCTCTCACCAAGGAGCATTAGCATGCCCCGCGAGGTTTTAGGAGAAGTGTAAGGAGCGCACCTGAAGCCGTCCCGTAGCCACACCATGGGACCAGTACATATGTTGACAAGCGTTGAGGCTGACGCTAAGTTTTAGGAACTTCATTCAGTGTAGTCCACGGAGTTGTGCTCAATTTATGGCCGCTCAGTCGATTAGTTCCTTTGTTCTCAATTTACAGCATGAGAAATGTATGCTTACGAATGAGCTAGGTAATACTTATATTGTTGATGACCATGAGAGTACCAGGAACTCCGCCCAAGAATAGAGTTAAGTGGAACATGTTAATTAATTAGATATAAGTTATGAAATTATTTACTTTAGCCGCTAGCATATAGAGTAAAAGAAAAATATACATATTATTTGAACCTCTTGGCGTATCCTTCATATATCCTGGTATGATTTCCGTATAAGTATTAAATACCTCAAGCAGCCAAGTGAAGTGAAGTTTACCGCCCCCAGCTGGTTGCAGTACCTATATACCTAAGAGTCATCCTTCTAAACGAAAGGGAAGACTTATCCCTATATACCCGTAATTTTGTGTAACAAAATACTAAATTGTTAATAAATATCAATAATTACAGGAACAAAAGAAATTCCTCGACCAATCTCGAGGAAAAATCGTCAAAATCGTGTGGTATCCACACGGGTCATTTGCGATTGAACACCAGTGCAAAGAGAAGTTGCTGCTATCGATAGGTGAAGAGAATATATTTTTAAATTAGAAAAGAGTTTTAGAGTTCTGTTCCCAAAGGGTGCCAATGCAGCCCTAATACTCGCCTACCCGTCTGTCTGACTCTCTGACCTTAAAGGTTTTTTAGAGTGTTTTTTACAGAATAGGTGTTTTCATAGGGGTTTTCTTTATAAAAACCAGTCGAGTTCGAGTTGGCCTTGTGCATTATCTTATAAGGAACCCCTGGTGCATGAGTCCGACTCACACTTAACTGATTTCTTTTCTGCCATATACATATTTAATCACATAAAATTTACGGAGCTCGGAACTGCCGGTCCGATTTGAAAAATTCTTTCAGTGTTAGATATCCCATTTATCGAGGAGGGCTATAGGCTATATATCATCACGCTAAGACTAATAGGAGGGGAACACCAATGAAGAATGTTTCAAAATCGGGTTTTTAAATATTTTGCCTTTTTTAAGAAAAAAAATAGGCTTATGGATAATAAAAAGGCTACCTGTGCGAAGTCGGGACGGGCCGCTAGTACCTTATATAACCTTTCTCAAGAACTGGGCTATCAAATGCAAAAAGAAGTTTCCAAATCCAACTGGTAGTTCCAAAGATTAACGTGCGTAACAATGTGACGGAATTGTCAGCATCTTAAAGGGCAGAACAACGTCTGCCAGATCAGCTGGTGTATTATTTAAGTAACTATAGAATAGCACCGTGTGTGACGAATTGAAAAGGTTTTACTTTTTCTTATTTATATTTAAAAAAAAGAAAACTATTAAAATTGTCTTGACTTCCGAAGAGATTCCTGCTGGTGGCGGCCGCCTACGGTACGATATAATCTAACACGTAGCACCATTATCGACTGCATATATATCTAATAGATCCCGGATATGTCTCACCCAGATTTCGCAATTGTCGTCGAACTAAAATTAATTACCGTTCGCTCGGAACCGGAACACACTTTAAGGAACAATAAAAGAAGTGGAACACCGACATCGCTTTTATGCAACAGAAGCTAAAAAAATATTGCTGATTTCCGTGATTGTGTTTTTGTAGTTGTGTTAGGGAGTTAAGTCGGAGGCGGCCTAGGGTGTTCGATTTCACTTTGCGTCCTAAGTGGCTGAGGTTCAAGGCCCGGCGTGTACCAATAAGTCTTTTTCTTAATTTCTTAAGTGCATTGATTATTCACACCACTGGCTTTTCGGTGAAGATAAACATTTTGAGGTAACCTGCAGACGTCAAAAAACAAAAAAGCCGTATGTGAAGTCCACAATCCACACTGAGCCTGCGTTGTGGGTAGGTCATGCCCCAGTAGTCGGGATGCATGAGGCTGATAAGGTAAAGGTTAGATTTGATATTTAAACATACAAATACAAAACTTATAAATTCCTAATACCTACACCATTCCAACAAATACATATATCTTCATCGAATTTTTTTTTATTCGAATACATGTTACCTTTTCGAACTGTGCCACAAACCTGATTATCTCATTGTTTGTTAATATAACTTCTTTCCTCTATGACAAAAATATATAATTTAAGGGAACCAAACCCTATCATTTTAGCACTGTAGGTACTTCCGACCTACACAGCATTCTACCGATTTTCGATGGAGCAAGTTTCTTACTTTGAGAGCGGTCCATATAAACAGTTGAAAATGTTGACTACAAATGACCAAATGACGTTACAACCACGGTCCATGAACTTCCATCTAAAATAATAGTTAGACAGTGATAGTAAGACAGCTGAATTTTTCACAGAAGATGTTTTTCTGTTGCCGCTATAAAAAAAAATACTAAAAAACCGAATACAATAAATATTTACGGGGGCTCCTATACAACAAACGTGGTTTTTCCCTCGATTTTGCTCGATATTGACAACGATAACAGCTAGACGCTTAAAATATTCACGGAATATTTAGTAATATAGTCACTATAAAAATAAATAATTAAATTAAAATAAAACAAATATTTTAGAGGAGCTCTCATACAACAAAAAATTTTTGCCGTTTTTATAGATAATGGTACGGAACGACGTACGTACGAGTCCGACTCGCACTTGGCCGATTTTTTTTGTTTTTTCCGTATTGGTACGCCTGCTGTCAATGTCAAATTTTAACTACCGCTCCGTTTAGTACAATAAATTAAATACCACCTTACACTAACTTAATCCGTGGTTTCTTATGGTCATGGAGACGGACCTAGAACGCTTCCTGTATGTGCGTAGTGCGAGTCGGAATTGCGCATCGGTGGTCCCAATAGTGCCATCTAATTTTAATTTTACTGACTGACTAAAATTCTTAGAACCAATACCAGTTGGACATAATATAGCTACATGTTTATTATATATTATAAATCTAAATTAGGATAATTTTGGCTAGATGACATAACATATTTGATTTTCAATAAATAATATAATAGTGGATACATCGTACCGAGTGCAGAATGACTAGTTTTAAAAGTTTTTATTCCAAAGGTAAGAAATGCCATTTCGTACTTGGTACGAACGTAATTTTTTGTAATACCTAAAGGCCAATATAGTATTAAAAAGATTTCCCGCCAAAATTTTTGTCTTTTATTAGAATGAATGATCATGAGACGCGGCGCGCCACGAAGCAGCCAGCATCATTCTTGCCGGTCTATTGGCCGCCCGCTGGCTACATCATATTTTTCTTCTACGGCCGCGCATAAAATATAACTGGCCGCATCGAGCACGAAATTATATACGGTTTTTAGAACCGACCTGAGAGTTATTTCGCAATTGGGTCTGAAAAAGTTCAATTTTCAGAACTGAGTGTGTATGTTTGGAACCTTTTTTTGCAAGTAGTAAAAAAAAATTTTTCGCCTTCAGCTCACGTCGAAACTAGTTTCTTCCCTCAGGTAAGCAAAGCGTCATTTCGTACTGGGTACGTAATATACTTTTTAGCGCAAGTCGACTTTCACTTGTCCAGTTTCCATTATTTGTTTTTCTGCTTAACATTTACTCTAAGTTTGAGGCTGGTATGCTTTTACAATAGAGCAGAACCGAAGATCATGGAAAAAACATGCAACTCCGCCATAAATAAATAAATAAACATTTATAGATATTACACACAGTGCCAGCTGGCCCAAAAGCTTGTGTTATGGATACCAGACAACGGATATATATATATTACTTTTTTTGTAAATCCATACATATCATACATAAATACACCCAAACTCAAGACAAACACAAATGTTTCCAGTGCGGGAATCGAACCCACACCCTCTGCACAGGAGCCGGCCACACTACTAACTAGGCTGCAAGGAGTCCATAGTAACACATGTTCTGTGCAAATTTAAGAATTGTATATATTACGGTTCAGAAGACATTGCCCCTTTAAGGTCGGACAGACAGACATCATAGGTTAGCATGATTAGAGACTGCTTTACATTTACTATGAGTTTGAAGCATGTTTGTTTTAACGCTAGAGTAGCCAAGAAAATTGGTGTTTGGAGGTTCAGAGGTCGGATAGAGATAAATCGTAGGTTTAGCAATACCACAGGCAATATGGAACCCTGGAAGTGTAAAATATTTTTTTTCAATAAGTATCTGATTCGAGTTTCAAAATACACACAAAAAAAAAATTATGAATTTGTCAAACCAACAACATTGAAAAACCGTTGATTTAATTTTAAGGCGTCTATTTTTTGGCTTCATTTTGTGAAAGTAAATAACAAACTTTAGTAAGTCAGTGCATTATCGTTTTCATTCATATTTGAAAATTCTTTCATATTAAAAAACTAATTCACAGCGACAAAATACATAACAGAACTCATAAATTGTGGTAGAGAGGAAACGGATGTCGTTTTTCAAACAAAA
Organism: Apoda limacodes; assembly: GCA_946406115.1. Taxonomy (NCBI): domain Eukaryota; kingdom Metazoa; phylum Arthropoda; class Insecta; order Lepidoptera; family Limacodidae; genus Apoda; species Apoda limacodes. The sequence goes on along the minus strand of OX291553.1, from coordinate 11,766,474 downwards.
TGCACGTCTCTACTGAAAAAATCAGTAGAAGAGCCCTACTGTGTTTTTATATTGTATCTTTTTTACTGTTACATTTTTTTAGGATTTTCAACTGAGAATTTTGTAAATTATGGATACAGGTTTTAAACTTTTCTTTAAGATTAGTTAATATTAGTTAGTTAAATAAGTCCAGAATTGGAAATTGCTAAATGTGTTTTTTGTACGTTTTGAGGACTGGAGAATGGTCAGCGACTGTTTTTGTTGGAAATCTTGAGAAATTATAATCAGAATTTCACTGAATCCTCAATCAGTTCCTAAAGCTTGCTAGTGGAATTCAGATATAGCGCTCATTGCAAAATATCTTTCATTTTGATGAAAGGGAATGGTTGAGATGGTTTTTAAGAAGGCTGAATTCAAGTTGCTCGTACGGTAGTTGCTGCCTGACCCATATTATTTAATAAAAAAATTAACATTATTGTGTTACCTACTTGTAGCTAAATGTAAGTCGTTAAACAAATATAACAAAATAAAAGAAATAAATACGAAAAAGAACAAATAAACATACTCTGTCTATTTTAAATTATACAGTTACGGATGCCAGGCGTTATGATGATAAAAAAAGCTGCTGAATCTATTATCGACTTTATATATGACTAATTGATCCCGGGTGCGCTCGACCTAGATATAGATCTCGTAGTCGTCGAACTAATTAACGTTCGCTCGCTACGAAACACTCTCTCAATAAGAGAAGTAGAACGCCTGCTTCGTTTCCGTACAAATCATCTACCATTAAACGACCGATAAACACTAGCTTAGTTTACTGCATAAACGTTCATTAATCAACTGATTTTCGATAATGTTTGCATATTACCATTTAATTTTAATTGAATGAATAGTGACTCTTGGTTTTGGTTTACATCTAGAAATCTGGTTGAAAAAATCCAGTCTAAGAAACTTTTGAGACTATAGTCCTTGATTTGTTCCTTCTTCCACGTTACTTATATTATACTTATTTGTTCTATTAATTAAATATCAGTATTTCTGTTGTGAAATATGTTTGTTTGAATGTCTATTTCCTATTATATTTTTATGTCATTAATTTCTACTACAATGGGTATTTTATTGGGATATATTGTCTTTTTCAACACCCTTGCTTAAAAAGCAGCCTTGACTGCACCGTTTTCAGGTTCTTAATAGCTTCCATAAAGCACTTATGACAATGAACGAACAAGTGCATGCCTGTTACTTTACAGATTATTTTTTGATTTTAGCAAGAAGAAAAAAAGAAATTAAGTTCTTATTTTTGAAAAAAAAAATTAACTTGCTATTAAACATATATCAAAACTATTAGATTCCATTAAATATCAAAATTACAACATTTTAACAATAATATAAGTATTTAGTGTTATTCAAGTGTGTTGAAAACAGCCGTATGGCACTCGTGAGCTTTTCGGCTGCAACATTACAACCTCTTCTGCAATGAGCAGCCTAGCTCACTTGTATCATACTGTACTATTAAATAAAACTTTAATATGGTTGTAAATATAATAATTGCGGATATTAGCTTAAAGGTATGTATAAATATAAATAATAGATATGTTATAGACTAAGTGGCACATTTCAATGGCAGAAGGGATTGTTATCTTAATCGCTCAACGTTAGTTTCTGAAATCCCGTGTTTGCTCTATTAATTTTATTCTCATGTACTGTGGGATGAGTTAGAGTTATTTTGGTACAAGCACAATCTCTCGCTTAACTGACGTGAAGGTAAATTATAGAAGGGTCGGGGATGGTACCGGCATGGTAGATTATGAATTTATTTTATGGAAGGATGTACTTTAGATATTTTAAATATTTAAATACTTGACCAATACCTATATAAATAATAAAATATATAATAAAAACAATTTATTTTAAAATATTTCGCTCCCTTTAGAGTGTCATTAGCCTTAATTATGAAATGTCAATACTTATACATTTGACAGTTATTACATTTTAACCATAATTTATGGTAAATGCAATAACTAACAATTTCTTATATCTAAATTACAAACTAAGCTTTATCTAAGTGTGTGTGTGTGTGTTTGTGAGTGAAGTGTGTATACGTGTTTGTGTGTGTTGTAATTTAGATATTAGAAATTGACAGTTATTGCATTTACCATAAACTATGGTTGAAATGTAATAACTGTCAAATGTATAAGTGTTGATATTTTATAATTTAGACTGATGACACTCCATAGGGAGCAAAATATTTCGAAAAAAAATGTTTTTAATTTTTTTATATTTGTCAAGTATTTTTATTTAAATGTTTAGGTATTTTTAAGTGCTTGCGAATAATATTATGGATTTAAAAGTCGAATTGCAACACAATATAAAGTTTGGGAAACTCCAGATAGATATTCAGATTTCGATCATGTCTAACAAATTTCATGGAGTAAATGTCTAAAACACGGTCAAAATTTTATGTCCTGTATAAAGAACGCTACGATTCCCCACGTAGCGTCCTTTTTACAAGTCATACAATTTTCATACTAAAGAAATGTGCAGAATATATTTTTAATAATCACATCACTTTTTGGATATTAATTTCGATGATTCCAGCTGGTGTTGCCACATATAGCAAACGTTTCGCTTAAATACATAAACCCGATAAGCAATAAAATGAAGTAGTACGTGTGAGTTCAGGAAATTAATATTGGAAAACTATATTTGGGTTTGAAGCTACTGTTTGGAATCATAAAACATTTTATGAGTGTGTGCTGATCACTTATAACTTACCTCATTTATTTAAGTAGCCAATAAATATATACACTATATTGCAGGTCTATTTACCCTAAGTTCATTTTCGTTTATTTTGGTAGTGAAAAGAACCGGATTAAATGATTAAATGAAATTTGAATCCTATTCTGAAAATAGCCTAGACCAATACCTAAGTGGAGGTCTACAAAGAACGATGAATTTGGCTTTTTAAACCTTAGAATTTGGTGAACCTTGTAATTGTCGACCATTTGGAATATTGTAGAACCTTGGAACTTAAATTTAATTATTATTAAAATCTCCAGAATGAGTTTCACTTTCCTAAATAGATGGTATTTTTAAAACACTGTCGCTATCTTTCTGTATTTCATGTTGAAAGCCAAGATGTAAATTATTATCTTTGTAATGCTTCATCCGGCCGGGTAAACGCGAGTAACTCTATAACAAATAATAGTAGCTAAGTAACTCGATCCTGTTGCCGTTAGTTTCAAAGTTATCAGTGTTGTAAGTTATAATAATGTTGCCAAGGGTTGATAATGGTTTAATCTTAAAAGCCATATAAGCCTCAATTACTTGTTCCATATAAGAAAGTAGGTACAAGGATTTTATTCTTATTTTTAGGTTTCTGTACAAACACACACCTGTTACCAAGCCTATAAGCTGTCTGTCTATCTGTCTGACAATGAAAGGGCTTTATCTTTTAGACCGAAATAGGTGTAAGCCTGAAATTTTTACAGAATATGTGTTAAACTGGCGGATCATAGAGCAAATAAATTTGCTTTATTGTAAAACAGTAATACATTCAAACTTGCCGTGATTATAGTGTGCGACGAGCGAGTAACGTATCAGCGCGATCTAGTGATTATTAAATGAAATAGTAACACATTTGTTTGTTGGTAACTATATTCTAAGCTAAGCAACGTCAACCTTGGTCAATCGTTAAATGTGTGACCGCTGAACGAAACACTTGTTATTTTCGTTTGTGTTTGTAAATTACGTAAATGGTAGTACGAAACAAACAGTGCGCGAGTCCGACTCGCACTTGACAGATTGTTTTAAATTTTGTTCAGAATAACTGCATTTTAAAAACCACCTAAAAAGTATAATAAAATTCTCAGGGACTGTAAACTGTTTTATGTAGGTATGAGTATGATTTTCAGCAGCTCGTAGGAAAATGATAGAGGCAGCGGATTTCATTTTTCAGCACAAAGCGGTTTGGTATTGAACTTAGCTGTTGTAAAGCGGCAGATAACCTACTTAGTTATCTCCCGCAAATAACTGAACGATTTATCATGAAAGACAATGTCCTGACTGACTCATCACCAATAAGATGAATACATCAATTACTTACTAAGGATAGAAAATTGGGTTAAGAGTTTGGAAATAAAAATAGGGGTTGGCAGTTTGTATGAAAATCTGTAATTTTTTTAGTTCAATCAATGAAAATTGGTATTCCTTTTGACTAAGAATCAAGAATGATGATACATTTCACTGTATTTGAAAAATCATCACACAAAGGGGATGAAACTTTGAATGTGAATCCAGTTATTTTTCTAAATTCAGCCATAAAAATAGCAAATACATATTAGGAATCAAATAAAGAATATGTTTTAGTATTTTTCGAATTGCATCTCCTAAGTGGGTGAAAAAGCGTGGCCAAAGTTTTTAATGATATTACTTATGTCAATTCTACATTTAATTTTTATTTTTTATGTTAAACGTTAAATTATTAGCTATCGCAATAATAAAGTTTTTTTTAAAAAAAATCATATAGACATAGACAGACATTTAATCAAGATCATGACGCTCACAATAAATACATTTATAATAAAAATACAAAAAACAATAAGCACAAATTAATTTTCATAAAACAAATAGACAAATCGAGAAACCTATGATATGGACTCGTCGTGAAAGCTGGGATGCTAATATGGGCGCCGACTCAGCTTATGCTGCAAACACAGCTGCTGCAGCGCTGATTTTCACCGGAACCCAGAGTAAAAAAAGCTGTAACTGCGCAGTGACACGGTCGTGGTGTCACTATTAAGTATAATAATAAAAACTAACTAACTAATCCGCGACTAACTAATCCTTACAAAACCAAATTTTCAATAAGATGAATTAATAGTAAGGCTGCATAGCAAAAAGGGTGTTTTCAAAGTATTGTTGGAAACAAACAGCTTTATAACACAGCTACTATAGGTATAAATAGAACAGTGGATTTGCCCATATACGGTATTCGGTTGGAAGTTTATTATCATGAAAATATCTTTTTACTTTTGTTATTCAAAGCAAAAAAGTAGAATATCATGCGTATTGCGATACGAAGTCGTAAAAAGGTAGTAAAATGATGCAATAAGCTTTGCTGACTTATTGCGCCTGTTACACGTTACGGCAAGATTTCAGCCACTGTTTTTTTTTTTTGGAAAGAAGTCAAAATTGTTTCAGTAAATGGAAATATAAAGTTACTTGTTTGTTTTTCTACAAAAAAAAAGCTAACATTTAATTCTTTATATTGATTAGTAAATTACCTAGTTCAGATTTTAAATTTGTCAGTTTTTATATAAAAAAAACTATTATTATTATCATTAAAATACAAAAAGTTAGCACAGATTTTTGTAAACTGCGTATTACTTAATCTTATTTTTTATTGGTTTACGTTTTTAATTATTTGTTTTTAAGTTTTGTTTAAGTTTGCTCAAGTTCGGTTCGCACCTGATGTTGTCATTGGGGTTTAGGTTTATACCTAAAGGGTGCCAACGAAACCCTATTACTAAGCCTCCGCTGTCTGTTTGTCTGCCTGTCCAACAAATAGAGGGCTCTATCTTATAGACTGAAATAGCTAGAAAATTTTAAAAGCTTGAAATTTTCAAAGAATATTTGTTATAATGATAGATTATCTAGAAAATAATAGTTCGTTCAGGAAGCTTATTCACAAAAGTCTTGATCATCCTAGACTTAGGAATTTAATACAAAAAGGCCAGCAGGCGAGACTTTTTGCATTAAGCTCCAGGGCGTATTCCGTTTCTTTAACACTTGCCTCTACAGCAGCATTAGGATCCAAGTCCCATCGTGGTAGTGGTGGTGGTCACGCGACTACGGGCGCTTCGCAGGTAGGTAGAGATGAGCCACATGCACCATAACAGGGATCTCGGATTCAGATGGAAGGAGAAAGGTGATATAAAATGTATATACAATAAGGTATTAGGGACATCACCTTTGATTGGTTTCATCTGATACGATTTAAGACATTATACAAACAATATTTTACGTATTTAGTAAATGCTTTGTTTTATATTACCAGTAATTTATAAAAAAGCTTTTAAAAACTATTATGGAATTCAAAAGATTATTTTAGTCGGCAACGGTCGAGAATTCTGCAGTTTTAGATTGTGAAGTAAAAGGTTTTTCTTTGTAAAGGTGAGTGCAACGAACAGGTTTACAAAAGGAGATAGGTACGTGAAAGAACCAACAAAGGGATCGGAGCTACAATCAGCAGCATATTTATAAAAAAAAAACAAAAAATCAAAAATAGTTGGGTTTTGAATGGGCAAAAAAAAATTAACTATAAAAAAAACTAGAAAAAGAAAAATGAGTCCAGTAGTGATTATTCCTGATGCGGAACATCTCTATATCGGAATATCTCGTCTAGATTTTTAATGGCTCCCGACTGTTAAAGTAGCTATATTCCGCATTTGAATTTATCATTACTGGACTTATTTTTTTTCAGTTTTTGTTCATTTTTACGCAGTTGGGATATTTGATTTCATTTATTTTTATTTGACACTTTTTAGTCAGAATTCTACGACGGTAAATATCGCTATCTTGTCAATTTACTAATTGTTGAAGTTATCATTTTGAAGATTATAAAGTAGCTTGCGGTGGTTTAAACGATTATTCATCATAAATATGTAGATTCAAGTGAGAATGGTTGCTAACCAACTTAAAATTTTTAAAGATTTTAAATAGTCATTTATATTGAAAAATGATAAGAGAAACCTGAAGATAATTTTAAAATACCTATTGACACACTTGACATCGACTTTATTTTTTTCTTTTTTATATTCAAAATTGGTCTTTGCGTTTGGTCTATAGAGCACCATAAAGGAACAAACATACATACATACATAGGCTGATAAACACTTTGTACTTTCTTTGCGTCGCGCAGTGGGGTAAATATGCTCTTTTACACATACTACATTATCGAAGGCGGATTGAAGACATTACTTTACCAAAGAGACTGAACAGTCAATAATAATAATAAAATTCTTTCGTACTATAAAGATTTTTAGTTAGTGCATTGGCGGACTTAATGCCTTTTTGCATTTTCTAACAGATAACCTTTGGTAATGTAGTATTAATAAGGAGTTGAGCAGTGTTTAGTGTTAAGATTAAAAAAATATCATAAATTATAATTTATAATAAAATATGAGTACCTAATATGTAAAAAAGAGGATGCATTAATAATAGTTATATTTTATATAACAAATATAAGTGAACATTTTAAAAAGCAAATACTCTTTTATGTTAAGGCTACGGTCATATTTGTGACAGCCAAATGTGAACCGAAAATGTATAAGAACCAAAAAAAGATCTTATAAAGACGGCGTTAGCGTAATCATGAATGAGATGAGAAGGAAATTAAGCGCTCATAAAAGTTTAGAATCAAAGTATAATAATAAAGTTTAAGTCCATTTACAATTTTATAAAACTATGAACGTATGTAAGTACCTGAAAAGAAACACGCAACAAAGAAAACAAAGAAAAAACTTTCTTTAAAACATTATCTTCTAAAACTCTGTACTAAACTAAAAAGTAAAAAAATAATTATTAATTATGTTTAAGAACTGACACCGACTTCAAAAGTAGGAAGTGTATACTTTTGTTATAATGTCGTTGGTCTAAGCCTGATAAATACTAGATCTAGGCTTTGTATCTTTGGTTGTGATTATTATTATCACTGTGTAATATTAAGTTTTTGGAGACAATTAATTTTTTTTTTTTTAAATCTTAGTTATGTAGAGGGTGTTTCTCTTTTCTTTTCTCATTCTTATTGTTGTCTTTTTACCTATTTTCTTCAATTTTATTTTATTTTCTTCCGTTTAATTTTTATTTTGTTTGCATAAACATGGGTCAAGACAGAAAAACCAAAGACGCAAATCCTATGAATCGAAGCAGAAACTCGAGGAATAAGTCTTTAAAAAGGAAGCATCTTGAGTTTTTGAGAAAGTATGTCCGATTTATTTGCCAAGAATATGAGAAACAGCGTAAGCACGTTTCTTTTCTTTGCGAGAATTGGCTAGTAAAGTAACAATCTCTGAAAGTTCACCACAAAAATTGAAAACTCAAACTCCATATCTACTTACATTATCATTCAGTCAAACAGAGAACCTTTTTTATTTATATATATTTGTTATTTGTTATCTCTATTTACAAATTAAGAGAAGTGTGGAGTGTTTTGAAAAAAATAAAGGGGAAAAATTTAATTTAACACATAACCGATAGTAAAACTGACTTGCTCCTAGTTTTTAGTCTATGACTCTGGTTTCTTAAGGTCTAAGACAATATTTTATTCCTTAAATTCTTTTTGAAAAAATTCGCCTTCAAATAGCGAAATTCTTTCCAAATAGGATTAGTAGTTTTTGAGAAAATCACGAACATACATACTTATATACATACATATATACATAGATACAGTCAAACACAGAACCACATTTTTTAAGTCGGTTAAAAATAGAGAAGGTATATACTGAAGTTTCTAAAAGAGCTCTAAACATTTAAAGGATATATTTTTTTGAACAGTGCTCTATAATGTTTGTTTAACAGGTTTTCGTTTTACACAAAACTGTTAAAGTATAGATGCTTTAAATTGACAGAAAACGTAGTTAAAATGTCATTCGAGGTCGTGACTAAGTGATATCTATGAAAAACTTAAAAAAAAATATTTTCCGATACTTTCGCATCATCTTGGATATAAGTAAGAACTGTGTCTACCTGTCCCTTTCATGTGCAATCGATTATGTGTTTATTTATTTCACTTCCTCAGTCATTCATTAGCACACTCTTAAGGCGCATATAGCAGCTAACTAGCGCCGCCATTAGATATCCTCAATTTTCTCTTCGTAGAAAACGAATTTCTAAAATCCAAATGTCGCAAATATAAAGCTGGTCATAAGCTATTTTTAGAAAGTTTAATGTAGTTTCTACATAATATCTGTAAGTTGTAGTAAGCATTTCTGCTAAAAACGGCCACTTTTAGCACATTATTTAAAAACAATGTAAAACCTTCTAAAATAGCTTATGCTTTAGCTTTATATTACCGACATTTGGATTTTAGAAATTCGTTTTCTACGAAGAGAAAATTGAAATGTGGGCTGTAAGAGGGGCCTTAAGTAAAAGATTAGTAGTAATGACTATGCTATAGAAGAAGCTCTATCAGGGAACATACTTGTAGATAGTTATGTGGCAGGTAACAGACGGGTAAGCCATTTCCGGGATGAAACGGATGTAACCGCCGCCCCGTACCGCCGCCTTCGTCTCCGTTTCCACCCATCTGGTTCGGTGTAATCTATGTACATTAATTTGGTACTTACTTAACTATGTAACTATATTTGTTTTCTCATTTTTACCCATGGTTGACTGGCAGGAAATGCAATTTGACATTAAGTTTATCATTTGTACGAGTGTGCAATAAAGATTGTTAAATAAATAAAATATAAAATATTTACCTACTTCATTTATGTGTTTTTATATCCAAGTAGTTAGAGCATTAAAACTTAAACTTCATCTTCACACGGAAAAAAATAATTAGGGACGGTAACTAAATTTTGGTAATGGTTGCTAAAATCCTTACAAACTATAGGGACAGCTAAACTTTTAACTCTCAGTGTAAAGTGTTTTTAGCTATCTAAATTTAGGTAGAGCATCAAGATTTTTAGTGAATATGACATGGATTTCGAGCCAAATTTATCATTAGTTGCTAAGGAATATTAGCAAGTTTTATCAATAGCAGATAATAACAGCAAGGGTTAGGCATTGCTACAAATGTACTTAGCAACATTTATTAGTTACTGCTAAAACAATTAGTAATTTAGTAAAACTTAGTCATGACAGCGATGTCTCTTTGGTAGAAGCTAATTAAAATTAGCAAGTTTATCTGTTTCTGGTACGAAGCTAGGCAACTTTATTTGTAGCTGCTAATATATTTAGCAACATTTACCAGTAGTTACTAATAATGGTTAGTTTTATTGTTAATATTGCATATTAATTTATCAGGGTATGGTACAATGTTAGCGGCAATAAAATAGTATATTATTTGTAGCTGTAACTATTCTATGTAACTTTATTAGTGTCATGTAATAAGCTTATGTGAGACGTCTTACTTTATTCGTTTTAAAGAAGATAGTATTAGCAGTGGCAGTAAAGTTTCTTCGCTACATAAACGTACCACTGTGGCTGCACCTGACAGGGCTTTTAGCTTTTGGTAAACATTTAGTTTGCGACTCCACCTAAGAATTAATTTCCATTATGTGTGACCTTATATGTGACAGTTAACATAATTTGTTTTATGGAAGATATTTTTACCAGTTGCAGGCAAGTTAATTTTCTGCATTAGGGTATTGTCGTAGCTGCGCTTGACATGGTTCTTAGCTGCTGCTGAGAATTTTAATTGTGACTACTAATTACATTGTATTAGTGTTATGCTTTAATTTTTAGCGTGACAACTAACATCATATGTTCTATGGAAGTTAGTTTTAGCAGTGACAGATAAGTTTATTCACTGCATTAACGTATCGCCGTAGCTGTGCTTAATAGGGTAACTAACACAGTTCGTGCTATAAAAGATAGTTCTGGCAGTGGCAAGTAAGTTAAATTGTATGAAGCATTAGAGTATTGTCGTAGCTGCGCCTGACAGGGTTCTTAGCTGCTGCTGAGAATTTCATTTGTGACTACTACTTACATTTTATTAGCGTGATGCTTTAGTTTTTAGCGTGACAACTAACATTATTTGTTCTATGAAAATTAATTTTAGTAGTGACAGATAAGTTTTTTTGCTGCATTAGCATATCGCCGTAGCTGTACTTGATAGGATTCTTCGCTGTTGCTGCGAATTCTGTTAGTCACGCCTCCTAAAATTATAATAGCGTGATGTAATAGTCTTGGATTGTCAGCTATCGTGATTAGTTCTGTTTAAGGCAATTTTGGCAGTAGCAGATTAAAATTGTTTAAATTTTTTTTATACCACTAAAGTGGCAAACAAGCACACTGTCCGCCTGATGCTATGGACGCTTGTAACACCAGGGGTATCACTCGCGCGTTGCCGACAAAAATCCAATAACTTTATCTTGAAAAAACCCATACTGTAGTCTTTAGAGAAAACCTTGGCAAAGAGCTCATTCCACAACCCAAGCGTTAGCGGGAGGAAGTTTATCTGAAACCGCATTGTACGCAGCCGTTTCGGTTCTAGAGTGTGAAAATGAATTCCCTGCCGATAGCGAACGGTGCGATGGTAGAAAGTAGCCGTGGGCATCATTTCGAACAATTCCTCAGAACACATACCATTGTACGAGCCGTAGAAAATACACAAGGGAGGCAAAGTCTCTTCTCAGACTTATGGGTTCGATACGGCTAGTGAGTATAGGACAGTCAGAGACTTTGGAAAGTGTGGTCTCGATTTGAGACACAAGTTCTCCGCGGTTTTCCTCCACAACGGAACGAGGGATGTTTGCACGACCCGTGTAATAAGCGTCTCCAGTACTGTCATCTGCATAGCGATGCATGTTGTTGATGCCCAAAATAGCGTAGGAGACAGCACAGAGCCTTGCGGGACACCAGCATTAATGTCCATGCTATCAGAGCAACTACCGTCTACTACTGCGTCTGCCGGACAAAAAGCTAGTCAACCACATATTCGCGTTCCATTACTAATTTCTGTTTAAACTACGATTTTTGATATTTTTTGACCGCGTTAGAAAGGTTTAGGAATTTTTCGTCGGTGATCTTATTAATCTGTTAGATGGCGTATTGTCGAGAGACAATGGTTATATTATTTATAGCCACACACATATAAACATTGGTTATAACCACACAAATATAACTTGACTCTAGCTATAAAAACTCATATATGGCACATTGTTTGTACCTTAATATTAAATACTGTTTTTATCTTTGATTTTGTGCAATAACGTGTTTTTATTATTAATTCATTCTCTTTATTCATTTCTATTCTTAATGTTAAAGTTTTTTACAATATAGTAAAAAAAAACATATATTATAAAAAACTTAAAAACTAGAGTGCTGCCGGCAGCGGGGCAAAGCCCAAACTACCAGTGGTCAGGGTTGCAGACTAAGGAACCTCCTAACAATACGTGCCGTGTCTAGGATCACTACCTTCTTCATCCTACCCTTGAGCCAACCTTCCAGCGAGAGCTTCTTGAGGTGTTGGTCTAGGCTCTTTGCTATCAAGCCGTTCGCCGAAACGACCATCGGGCTAATGATCGTCGAATCAACATGCCGGTTACCTCGTGAGCCAGATCAAGGTACTTGCTAAGCTTTTCATTTTCCGCCTTCACGAGGTTCTCGTCATGCGGTACTGCGACGAGCATTGCCTTGCGCTGGGATCGGTTGACCAACACGATATCAGGCTTATTGCAAACAATAATCCTGTCCATGATGATAGAGCGGTCCCAGTAGAGCAATGCACAAACATTTTAGAGAACTGGCACTGGTGTGTACTGATAGTACGGCACCTCAGATTCGACAAGTCCATACTGAAGCGCAAGTTGCTGATGAATGATCCTGGCCACTTGGTTTTGCCTTTGCAAATACTCGCCGTTAGCAAGATGAGAACAACCAGAAATGATATGCCTGAGTGACTTTCCGGGACGGCGGCATACTCGACAAATGTAGACCGTACTGTCCTTCAGGATATATTTCCGATGATTGTTCGTCATCATTACCTCGTCTGCAATTGCACAGGCAAAACCCTCGGTTTTCCCAAAGAGGTCTCCGAAACGTAGCCAGTTTACTGAAGCGAGTAGGTCCACATCAGGCCTTGTTAAGGCGCGATAGATTCTCCCATGCAGTTTCTTGTTCTTCCATACATCACTGCGGTCCTTGATGATCAGTACCGCGGGTTTGTGCCATTTCTCATTCGCCAAGGAGAGCGGTGTCAGGCCTCTGTCAACTGCCACAACATCGCAGTGTATCCCACACTCGTTGTTAAGGAAATAATCCCTAAGATTGCACACCTTACGGTTATGGAGGTTCTTGGCATTTAAAGAGCCTCGACCTCCAAACTTCCGCGGAATGTACAACCTCATAACTGACGAGCGCGGGTGAAGCATGCGATGCAATTCAAGTTGTTGACGGACCCTCTTATCCAGGGCGTCCAACTCAGTCTGAGTCCACCTCAGTATGCCAAAGGATATCAGCAGTGGCATTACCCAACCGTTGTAGGCACGCACCTTATTGCCGCCCGACAAAAGACTGTTAAGTACTTTTGACAGTTGACAAAAAAAGTGCTCCTTCACCGATTTCCTGATGTCCTCTGCCAAAATAGCCAATGACTTTGACATATCAAGGTATTTTTAGGTCTCGGCCTCTGAGAGGGATTTAATTGTTACTGTTTCAGAAAGTTGTAAATCCAGAGAATTTACAACTTTCCCCTGCTCCACATGCAAGACCGCACACTTATCTACACCGAACTTCATCCTGATGGCGTTGCTAAATACATTTGTAATATTGAGTAGCTCAAATTATTATTATTATTGTTAAGAAGCTCATATAGAAAATATATGAATATTATGGAATTCGAAAAATATTACATACATAGGTATAGGTCGCATTAATAACCTCCTTATTGTGAAAAATCAGCCAAGTGCGAGTCGGACTCGCGCATGAAGGGTTCCGTACCATTATCTACAAAAATGAGCAAAACAATCACGTATGTTGTATGGGATTCCCCTTAAATATTATTTTTTCTGTTTTTTTTTTGTATTTGTTGTTATAGCGGCAACAGAAATACATCTTCTGTGAAAATTTCAACTGTCTAACTATAACGGTTCATGAGATACAGCCTGGTGACAGACGGCTAACGGACGGACGGACGGATGAACAGCGAAGCCTTAGTTATAGGGTTCCTAATTACCTTTCAGGTACGGAACCCTAAAAATGAGGCATAAGTAGAAGCTGCGGTTCCTATTTAAAAAAATTGTACTGTCAATAACATTCTTAGCAACATTAAATAATAAAATATTAGCCGTTATACTTAAGCGTTATGAATTGTGGTACTAACTTAGAAAAATAGAACAGTAAACAATATTTTAGCAATAATAAATAATAATATATTAGCAATTGCAGCTAAAACTTATGATCCTATTCAAAAATTTTATACTATCAATAATATTTTAGCAACATTAAATAATTAGCTATTTTAGCTTAAAGTAATGAGCTGCTGTACCTATTTAAAAATTTGATACTGTCAATAATGTTTTAGCAACATAAAATAATGATATATTAGCAGCTGCAGTCAAAAGTTATAAGCTGCGTTACCTATTCAAAAATTGGATACTATCAAAAATATTTCAGTAACATTGAATAATTATAGCAGCTAAAAGTAATAAACATCGGAACCTGTTTCAAAATTTGATCCTGTAAATAATATTTTATCAACATTTAATAATGATGTGTTAGAAGTTGCAGGTAAAAGTTGTGAGTTGTGGTACATATTTAAAATATTTAATGCTGTCAATATTACGTAACCGGTGCAAAATCATTTTTTTCCGTGCATCAGCTCATCAACGCCTAGAAGGGGTATACTAGGCACAAATGCACAATTTTGTTTTCTAATCTAATGTCTTTAATAGTTTTGAGGATTTTCTTAGTTCGATCTTTTGGAGTTAAATACAATAACGAAAACAATGTAAAGTTCTATTAATTATAAATTCTTTTAAAGTTTCAATCTTTTGAAGTTTCACTTTATTTATAGCTTACGCTTTTTATAAATGAAACATGCGTTTAATGCTAGTGCATTTTAATTAAGTACCTATTACAGTGTTTTTACAGTTACAGTCGTCACTTTTAATCATTGAAACTGTGCCGTTTGTTGATGCATCGCGTTTTGTTCAGATGAGTGGGGAAAAGCTGGTTGCGTAAATAATCAAGCTGAAAGCGTGCCGGTGGATTAAATAATTGTGTTATAATTATTTAGACACAATGAAATAAAGTGACAAAAACTAAATGATAGTGAAGAATACTTTATTTCTAAATTTAACTTTTGATTTTAATTTTGCTGTTTTTGTAAACTTTCCGTAGGTTATCTAAGATAAACATAAAGTGATAAATATTACTTGATTTGGTTTCGTCCAGGGTCTTATCAGCCAGCGTTCCACTGCAAGGACGAGGAATGAGTCACATAGGGAAAAATGGTCAATGGCGGGGTTCTGTGGAGTGCTCAAAACTGCAGGCTGGAGCAGTGCAAGCATTTAAAAAGGTGGTAATTAAATAAACGAAGGCGCCTGCAACCACTGGTATGCGGCGTTAAATTGATATTATAATATTTTATAAAATAAATATTATAAACTAAATATGTGAACTTAACTAGTATTTTTTGGGAAATAATATGTTTTCATTCATAATCAACGACCTAGTTAGAGTCTGGGGAAGTCATAAGAAGCAATTAGAACAGAATATTGAATGTTAACAATTAAATTTTCATACTAGAAAAAAATACCGCCATCTATTATTACTCCTGAAAACTACGTGAAACATAGCTCGCTTTTTGGCGCCAAATAATGTAATCACTGGTCATGCCTCGTCGTGTTAATTTTAAATACCACTGCACCAAAAAGTTACGTCCACTTGAAGATTACTGTTGGCACGGTCCTTATGAAGTATACATATATGTTTAGTATATCTTCAATTATATGTCTATGGTTCAGACCTATCTTTTGAAAATCTAAGAAGGAAACAGATAAAAAGGATGATGATTCATAAATACAAGATAAATCTTCAATAAATACTTAAAGCGTCTTTAATGTTTCGCTTCAGAACATAAAGCAATCAACAAGTTAATTCAATAAGGATATTGCAAGTTTGCTGACTCACTGCAAATGCTCTGCTACTAACATTTCTCGACGAGATGATAAATCTTTTTTAGCACTTCAGCCCCTTTTATACTTTTCTTTGACATAAGTAGCAAAATAAACTTTACTTTTGCTACTTTGCAGAAAGCACACACCAAAATTACGGTTCTTAATGAATTAAGTATTTCGTGAAAAAAAAAATGGAACTGGCCAATGTTTTATTTTAGGTTACTTAATAACGTGCGACAAATGCTATTAAAAAAATTAGGTCTTAATTGTAATTACTACAATTCTCTCCATTGACTCGGTTTTACCGGTTTTTATTTTGCAGCCGTATCTGTTGAGCGTCCCTGCAACTGGGTCATATACCTCTTCTCAGATACAGAAGGCCTAGGACTAAGTCTGGCCAGTGCCCGTTGGCAGACGTTATTGTTATCGAACTAGTGGCCACACGAAATCTCTTATTTTCGATTAATGACTAATATAATATTATGACTAAAGCAATCCCCATTACTAAAAATATCATACAAACAAGTCCGAAATTCATACCTACGATTGCTTTGTTAATTTTTAACTAATGTATCAAGGAGTGGACGCTTCCATTTCAGTGTTAGATTACAAATATTGATCGTTCGAAGCGTAATTAACTTAACCCAGTTAACAATTATAAGTCAAAGTATGTAATTACCTGTTTATATAAAAGAAGAAGAAACTGATTGACTGTCTGACTGATTCAATGACATATTAACGCACAGCCTAGAAATTTAGAATAATATAATATAGCCTATAATGTCTAGAAATATGAAATTTGACACTTACTTGATATAGGGCTCCACTAAAAAAAGGATTTTGTACAAATCATCCCCCAACGGGGTAAAATTAGGATTTTGCCAATTTTGAATATTAAATTTTTATTTAAAAAAAATTGACGTGTTTTACCGTATTTTCAAAATTGAAAAAGCAGGGGATGAAAATCTGTATGAGAATGTCGATCTTTTTGTAGGTAAAACTAAACAGTTCTACACGAGAAATTGTTGTTTGTTCCCTCGACTGTACTACAATTCGAATTAAATCGAAACGTCGGCTTTTTGACCTCTAAATTACTAAATTAAAAATAACACCATTACGGATGTGGAATATCTGATGATATGATGTAAAAGCTTATATGATTGTTTATCTCCTTTTAAAATCTCTTTAGTGAAACAAACTCACACGGTTTAACCCACCAATGTTTAACCTTTGCTACTACTAATATTATAAAAGCAAATGTTTGCGAAGATGATGTCTATATATTAGTCAATATATTATAACAATGAGGTAAATAAACTTGTATGAAATTCAGCACACGTGACTGTACGTTATGCTGATAAACACTTAATTTAATATGAACTTAAAAAGCGATATAATTTAATAAATCTTTTAATTATAATAAGATAACATACAATATTTTCTTTTAACATTAGCTTTTTGGCCGATGTCTCTATACCTCTCTTGAACAACATTAAAACCTCCGTAGAGCACACACTCGCCTTTGACATGCAAATGTATACCTTCAAAATGTGTCAGCTCCGGGAAACGTGTAATGTTTACAAAGTAAATGTTAATTAACGTACATTGCTCGGGTTTATAAAATGTGCAATTAACTTTCTGATTTGTAACAACTTGATATAATTATGTATAGGTATAGGTCGTTTCTGCACTCAGTCGTAGTCAAAGTAGTAATCTTGACCAGATTATAATTGTAAAATCTCTGTCTTAGTTTTTAGGGGTCTGTACCCAAAGAGTACAAAACGGGACCTTATTACTAAGACTTTGCTGTCTGTTGTAAGTGTGTGATGGCAGAGTTTAGATAGTTTAAGATAATTAAAATTCAATTCTAATTCAAATTCAAATTCAAATCTTTGTTTAAACATTGTGATATCAATAAAATATAATATGTTTAATTAATAATCACTTTAAAATTAAATTATTTACAACATTGTATTTACAAAATCACTTATTGTTTTAAAAAGAGCTATAGAATAATTATACATGTAAATGAATATTGAATATCAAACAATGATTATACATAGATAAACTCGTTTTTTCATTTTTTTACATTATGTAGAGTGTTATAGTAAATATTATTGTAAAGTGAAGTAAACGCAACTTAATTCGTGTTGAATTGTTGTTATTTTAAATTTACAAAATATTTGCTTTATTAAATAAGAAGTACCCAGTAAACAAATAATATTCAAATATGACTAACCTACTGGCAATAACGCTATTAATGATATAACGAAATAAGTAAAATTAGTTTATTGTAGCTTGATAGGGATCTTGATTACGGTAATTTCGACTAACTTGCGTATACATACGTAGTATAGTTTAAATACAAACATTGGCCTAAAGAAACCAATATTACGCAAGAGTTGAGCTTAATTTGCAAGGCCGAGTAACAATTATTTCTTGTAGGCACGATCAATTTAAAACTCCATAATTTTGCAAGTTAGGGTATCTTTTATTAGATCTTATTTTGCGGAAATTACCTTATTCTATATATAGCTTTTTTTAATACCGCTAAGGTGGCAAACTAGCTTACGACCCACCTGGTGTTAAGATAATACGATTCACAGGATCCAGTGGAGTTTAGAAAAACGGCCAAGTGCGAGTCGGGCTCGCGCTAAGAGTTCCCTACATTATCTATAAAACGGCAAGAAGAAAAGAAATAACGTTTGTTGTATGGGAGCCTCCTTAAGTATTTATTTTATTCTGTTTTTTAGTATTTGTTGTTACACAACAGAAATACATCATCTGTGAAAGTTTCAACTGTCACGGTTCATGAGATACAGCCTGGTGACTGATGGACAGACGGGCGACTAGCGAAGTCTAAGTAATAGAGTCCCATTTTGTACCCTTTACACCTACACCTAAAAATGTGCCACTGTGACCGCCACCCTAATATGTTTGCAACGGAATTTGAGAAAAATGTAGACATAATTACAAATAATGCAGTAAAAAAATCCTAACCGTCTACGGATCTATGGATACGGATAATGGAGTGGATGTCACAATGAGAATGCCTAAGATAAATTTGAAAGAAACAAATGAAATTATTAAAAAATTAGACAAGAACAAAAGTCCAGGGATAGATGGTATTAGAGCAATCGATTTAAAAAATCTAAGTAATGAATTAACACCTGTAATTAGACATCTGATTAACAGCTGCATTGCGACATCCAGCTACCCGGATGACTTAAAACTAGTGTAGTGCGTCCTATCTATAAAAAAGGGGATCATAGTAATTATAACAATTATCGTCCCATCACTATTTTGTCATGCATTGACAAGACAATTGAAAGGTATCTTGGGGATAAAGTGAGTCAATACCTACAAACGAACAAGATTATTCATAATCGTCAGTACGGGTTCCAAAAAAAAAAAAGTACTTCTCAATTGCTTTGTCAATTTACTAACGAGATTAACGACCACCTGAATGAAAAGCGTCATGTGCTCGTCATCTTCGTTGATTTCAGCAAAGCTTTTGACATGCTGAGATATAACGTGCTTTTCAAACGACTCGAGCAATCTGGTATTCGGGGCCCCTTGCTACAACTTTTCAAAAATTATCATGAGAATAGATTTACAAAGGTTAAGGTTGGAAACAAATTCAGCAATAAGATATCTACAGACAAGGGCACCGCACAAGGCTCTATAATCGGGCCGAGTGAATACATAATTTACGTAAATCAAATGTGCGACCTATTCGATCACGGCTCCGTATATCAATTTGCCGATGACACTTGCCTTATGGTTGCTGACAGGGATCTAAAACTTGCGGAACAAAAATTACAGGAAAACTTTGATCGAATGTGCCACTGGGCGCATGATGTGGGCCTAGTCATAAACGCTCAAAAAACAAAATTTATGTGTATAAAGTCGTCTCATAATAGGGACAACTACAAGCCAAATATAATAGCGCATGTCCATGAATGCATGCATAAGGAATTGGTCTGCAGCCATAATAGCGGGTGTATTAAGTTGGATATAGTGAAGGAGCACATGTACGTGGGACTTGTAATTGACAACCGACTCAACTGGGGGCACCACATAGATCTCGTTTGCAAAAAATTAAGAGCTATACTTAGTAAACTGTATACGCTTAAGTATAAAATGTCGTATAAAACCTTGCGCTTATTATATCTAGCATTAGCAGACTCTGTTATCAGTTACGGTTTATCTAGTTACGGACGCACATACAAAACATATATTGATAAGATATATAAATTGCAAGTTAGCCTATTAAAAACTATTGTGCCTCGACATGTAAAACATAAATACAATGATAATTATAACGAGCTATTTAAATATTGTAAAATTCTACCAATACAATGTAAAATAAAAATGAATATAATGAAAGAAGAAATAACAAACATAAACCAGCTTTGCGCTTATAAACGGAAAAGTCACTTAAGAAAAATACCAAATTCTAAAAAATTCATCTTGCCCAAATTTAATAACCTTTATGGAACCAGAATATGTCGTCACATACTACCTAAAATATTGAATAGTCTTCCTAAAAATATAATTAACAAATATTTAAATAAACGACAATATAAAAGTTTACTTAAAAACTACTGTTTAGAGAACTTAGATCTTATTTCAAAGACAGAATAGTTATTGTTATATATTAAATTAACATAGTTTTAGCGCTTATTGTACTTATTAAGTGGATTAACTTAGCAGCTTTGTACCATTTATTTTATTATATTATTTTTTAAACACCATGCGAACTCTCGCCCGTACAAAAACCTCTGTGGTTTAAGCGAGCGACTTTACTTTTAAGATAATTGTGCTTTTGTAAATATTGATCAATAAATAGAAAAAAAAAAAAAAAAAACCTATCCAATGACTGACCACGGCTGACGTTGCTTAGCTACAAATATCTTTTCCGATAGACGAATCTTATAGGGCCACGAAATTTAAGTATCGAAAAATGTATTGAGTAAACTTAACTTGAAATTGGTTTCCGATACCCTTCAGTTTTCCCAGGAAGAACGAAGTTATTATAACTTATTCAAAGTTATCAGTTTCACCCCATCTTGAAGTTAATTTAAGTTTAGCTTTGTCTTCAGTGATATTTTGGTAGATATAGGTCCTATCAAAAAATATTGTTTAGAAACTTGCGCGATTCCATAGTTAGGGAAATCACGTAATTCTTAATAGGTTAGTAATTTCTAATTCAATATAAGTCTTAAAACAAGGGACCATAGACCTACGATTTAATATTAATTTCGACTTGATATACCTTCACGCCTTCCTGAGAAAAGGGGTCTTGACAGACAGACAGACGGATAACAAAGTGATCTACTTAGGGTAATTACCTTTTTTCCTTTTGAGGTGCGGAACCCTAATAAGCTTATCTACGACTATCTGCACTAAATACGTACTAAATTTGAAAACCTAGTTTGAAACAAAATCAAAATCATACTTTGCATGTGTGGAAGGCACCCTTAAATATTTTTCTTTTCAAAATCTTAATCATAAATATCTGTGTTATAGTAATAGTTAGGTATCTGCTTGTGAAATAAAATTTAAATGAACACGACCAAATTTTTTTTACGTAAGTAATTAACGTTGATTGTTAATGTTGTTAATGTTGCAAGTATTTATCCATCTTATAGAGATATCGGGGGATAAAAGGGCTGGCGCATACTTACGACAGCGGATAAGAATTTCTATTCAAAGAGAAAACGCATCCAGTTTTCTTGGTACACAGAGTACTATTTAGATAAAATATTGTGTATAAGACGTCGGGTTTCTTTTTTAATATGTTAATTTTTAAGTTTTTATACTACTATAAATAATGTATTTTTTATTTGTAATATATACAATAAAATTATTTGTAAATAATTAATGTTGATCTTAGCAAGAATGTATTATTTAAATTTCTTTTTTTAAAAAATAATTTCTTAGAAAACAATGTATACTTGCAAAAAAAATGTTCATCTTATTATTTTCTATAAATTTTTGTAAATAAACATTTAGACGACTGTAAAGAAAATTTTGGAAAAATATCTGCTTAAGCTTTATCGGGTTAGAAAGAAAATAAGAAAATAAATAATAATATAAATACAGGCGCCGCTCCGAGGAATCTCATTTGTTTAAAACGTTACGTAGAGTAATTCAATTTTAGCATCGCAGATAAACTCGAAGTAGTCCCTACTCTGTGAGTGAATTCTCAAACGAAAAAAAAAAAACGAAATTACGAATTAATAAATATACAACGTGCTTGGTTGAATTGTCAGCTAAACAAAAATACCTTCATTAATGACTCAAACGGAATAATTAGCGCCACTGAATACTTTAATCTTCATTCACTTAAGTAACTACGCCCAAATACATATTAAGTGAAGCTTTGGAAAAGGATATTAAATTGAACAAACAAAATTAAAAGAGTGGAAATACCCCTCGGAAGTACCGATCATATTATTTTCACTGACCATGTTCATCAGCAAGCCTGTATTATACATCTTCGAAAATAATCTATTTACGAACTACGCGTATTTGGGCAGATATACATGTAAATAGTAACCAAAATTATGCGAATCAGTGACTAAAAATAAATATCGCCACTTGGAAAATTCAAACGCAAATAATAGAACTCCGTTACAGAAGAAAACATACATTACATTGAATATTTAGATTTATGCCTAACACATTGACAACGGAAGCTAACAAAAGTACCTCATAATCGACCTTAACTGAATAATTACATAAAGTTCTGGAAAGAAGATACTAAAACTGATCAAACATAAATTTAAAAGTGGAAATAACCCTTCAAAATACCCATCATATTTCAGTGACTATGTCCATCAGCAAGCCTTGAAAAATACTCCTATGAAAATACGACACAACTTCGCTGATAGTCCAAGATCCCAGAGCGATCTGACATACCTTATTTTCACATAGATGAAATCTTAGGTTCTCAGTAGCGTCTCATGCTCTTTGAATACCTGCTTGCTAGTGGACCTCTCCTTGTGACACCTGGGCAGGTACCAGGTAAGAAAGGTAACTAGAAATAAGAGTTACTTAACTTAAATTTAAATGGCTGATTTTTATATATGTTTTGTAGAATATTATTCTAAAATGGTATTATAAGTGTCAGACACTTTCCATGGGCCAAAACTTTTGTCAGACGCTTTAAAGCTCCACAAAAAATTAATGAACTTTACTTATTTTTACATGTCTAATTTTTATAAATGTTATTAAGGTAACTATTACAGAGTTATATTTCATTAGTCAGACAAATTGTAGTGACCCAACATCCCCAACAGAAAATTTATTTTTTGTGGTGCTTTAAAGCGTCTGACAAAAGCTTTGGCCCATTTAACAAATTACTCTCCACTCCACTCGAAGCCGACGACACTGCTCACTGCCAGTCTACCCGTGACCAAGGCTGGTGTAACCCAGCCGAAACGTCGGGAAAAAGGTATTTTGCCAAATAACAACGCTTTTAATCCCGTTTTACTATTTTAAAATAAAAAATACCATTTTATGAAATGGTTAGACATATCATGAACTGATCAATTCTAAGATCGGGCCATGACACATCTATGATTATCTAAAAAAAATTACTGTAGTCAACCTCTAGTCATTTGTTTGTTTATACAGGCAAATAATAAAATTTAAAATTTATACAATAACCTTTTAAGAAGAACCTTTTCCGATTAAACTTTTTATAAAGCTTTATCGGCAAAGCTAAAGCGTCATCTTTGAGACCTTGTTGGCAAAACTTTGAACAATTTAACTTAGTTCTTAGTTTCTAGCATGTCATCTTAAACTTTTGTCATTCGTTACACGAAAGAAAAATCTTTTTAGCATCAACTTTTTATCCAATAATAAAACAGTAAAGTACAAAAGGGACGGTTTAGAATAATTTGAACTTGCCTTTCTCATACAATACCAACCAAGGTACCTATTGATACATCAAGAATGTAGTGAGTGTCACCATTTTTTTTTTTTTTTTTTTATGACAAATATTTGTCTAACAAAGTTTTAGTTCTGAATTTACATAGTTTACTAGTATCATCGACCACAAGTGACCAGTCTTCGCTCGCAAACTGGCATAATAAAGCGTGATGCAAAACATGTTTGAATGTTGCAAGCCAATTTAGTTACTTTTAATTATGGGTTTTCTATGACCTTTTTATAATGTCTTTTAAATATTTTTTTTATACAAACTAGTGTATTCAATTTCACATAGCATGTTGCATAGCATAATGTAATTTGTTTCTCATATGTAATAAGGAAATGATTTTATATCTTTAAAACTACATAAATTTCATTATGGTCACGAGAGGGCTGTAATATATAAAAAATTGGTCAAGCGCGTGTCGGAGCGGTTCGTAACGAACGAAGGGTTCCGTACCATTATCTATAAAAAAGGCAAAAAAATCACGTTTGTTGTACGGGAGCCCCCCTTATTTTATTCTGTTTTTAGCATTTGTTGTTATAGCGGCAACAGTAATACATCTTCTGTGAAAATTGGAACTATCTAAATATCACGGTTCATGAGATACAGCCTGCTGACAGACGGACGGACGGACGGACGGCTGGACAGCGGAGTCTTAGTAATAGGGTTCCGCTAATTACCCGTCGTTATACCGCACCTTGCTATGTGAAATGTAGATAATTGGTATTTTTTAGGGTTGCTAGGGCGATACCATACCATGTTTTAAATATTTATTTACAAGTTTACAAGCTTTTACACTTCACTATTTCTTAAAGTTAGGTAATAGCCAAATATAAAAAACGAAACCCTCAGAGTATTTGTAGGCCAACAGAAAACTATTCGGCGATATACATGCTCTCATTGTAACCTACATAACATTGTACGCGGTCCATGGATTACATAAGGGCGTCCGATAAAAAAACGCACGTCTACTAGGGATTTTATACACTCCCGGACACATCTATCCGTGTGCCGCGTGGGCCGCCTTGTGTTTTAAGTTTTGATCGTCATCGCCATAGCTAAAAATAAATGGACTGGCCAGCAAGAAGCCCAGATATGAACCCCATTGAACAAAAGGGTGTGTTCTGGGTAGCCATCCAGCTCCACAGACAATGCAGCAACTTAAAATAGACATAGAAGTGGAATAAGATATGATTCTACTGATTTTTATATTGAAACTGATTAATTCTATGCGTAATCGCATGAGCGTTGTCGTAAATACCTTTGAAGGCAACACAGGTACTGAATAAACATTTTATTGTGACACAATATTTGTTCTTTTCTTTATTGCTGCACCTCTTTTTTTTAGTTTTTTAAATTATAGCATACGAAAAATATGACAAAATGTACAGAGGGCCACCCGCTAAAATACACCAGTTCGAGTTTGAACCCCTTAATGATGAACAAATATTTAGTGTGACAGGGATAGAAATAAATTTCTCGCTTTTACGTTACACAATTCTTGCTGCACTGCGCACACGTCAAAGCTGTGACGCGCACTGTCATAATATTATTGTTTGTAGTAAATTACATAATGGAACTTAGTATTAAATACTTAGATACTGTAATGGAATTGAGTATTCGTTTGTTGCTTTGAATCATAATTTCAATGACCTTGACGCGTTTATGATATTCGTCGCATTAAAAACAATTTTCTCTACCAATAACATAAAAAAACAGGCTAAGTGGGAGTCGGTCTCGCACACTTATGGTTTCGCATCTCACGGCTTAAAACTAGATCTTATACAACTTACTGATAAAATTTCTGATGAAGAAAACTTTGATAATTAATCTAATGCAATTAATTTGCACTAAGAGTTCCGTACTTGGAATATTTTTGTATCTTGACCGAAAATTCTCATTGGAAAATATTATTTTCTCTTATTCTCTAATCTTATTTTACTCTCCAGCACGATTCCAAGATAAGAAAATTATTTTTTGAAATTAAGAAAAAAAAAATAACGGAATACGTGGGGGTTAGAAACTAATTTCGGTACAATAATTTAATTATTTTTATTTTGATTAATATCATACATACATTTCACGAAATGCCACGAAACTACAAGGGCTCAGTTTTTGTCATTTGTCCATAGGTCCCTACAAATTAAACGCGTTAAAATGTGAAAATCACTTTTTCTTCCTTTGAAATTTTGTCATATCTTGCGCTACTAAAATCGCGCCATATAAGTTTGAATATAAATGTTGAAAAGCGAAACTATATATTTACCATATATTTTATTTGTCTCATTCACAGAAGTACTTCTCCCAGAAAAAACTCTATAATGAAAATAAATATAATACCTAACAAACATTTGCTCTAAGCACGTGACAGAATGTCAGAAGTGACATAAAATGATCAGAATACAGCGCTGTAGCGTATTGAGATATTGACCTAAGTCAAGTAGTAAAATAAAAAAAAATATATACAATCGCATTGAGAACCTCCTCCTTTTTCTTTCGTCGGTTAAAAAGCAATACGTAGAAGACCGAGCTTTGCTCGTTTTTTTAACAACGCCATCTATTGTCATGAAGCATTAGTGTTGCTTAACAACGCCATCTGTTGTCAAGTAGTTGTGTCGGTAAAATAATAGTATTACTAATAACAATAGATGTCAGGAAGAGTCATATTTGTCAGTTAATCATTGCCTGAAAACACGGATAAAACGAAAGTTTCTAAAAATAAAACCTAGCTAGATCGATTTATCGCCCTCGAAACCACCTTCAAACTAAATTTAATGACAATCGTTGGAGCCGTTTCCGAGATTCAGATAACATATATACAAGACTTGCTCGTTTAAAGGTATTAGATTATAAAGCCGCTGCAAAGAACGATAAAGCTGCGGTGCACACTTTGCCAAAACTAATAGCCAATACCACACGATTAAACATCCATTGGTTAAAATACTGTTTTTAAATATAGTGATGGGTTGTATATTACATAAATCTGCCAAAGTCTATAGTAGATTTTCATTCTAATCAAACTTTAGGGAATGGCTCTCTGTACCAGCTTCATAACTGCATAAAAACGTTTTGATCATCGTAACATTTATTTTTAGTTATGGGTATCGAAACTTTAAATACTAAGTGGGCCGATATATGATCGAAACTTTAAATACAAAGTGGGCCGATATATGTGTCTGAATGCGAATGAATATTAGATACCTTCCTAAATTTTTTTTTGCGGATTGTGTGATGTGTCGAGATCGACGTCGCTAGTCTTTAAAAAATCGTTGCGGTTCCTTATTAACTACCCTCTCAGACTAAAGCGTGCCTACTTTGTATGTTATTTTTATTTATGTTTTTTATGTCAAGCAAACAAATTTGTGTACAACAAGCACTCGATTGGTTTTATGTCGGCTATAAAAACTTTTTAGCAAAAACAACAGCCGACTTCAAGAAAATGCACTAAAAAGGTAAAAATAATCATTGAAAAAATCTGATCTAAATTTTATTACAGTTTGAAGTTCGTGTCTATCACTTTAACAGTTTAAAATACGAAGTGTATTATAAACTGTTAGAGTGATAGACACCAACTTAAAACTGTATAATTTTAATCAGATTTTTGTAAATAATTATATTTACCTTTTTTGTGCATCTTTTTGAAGTCGGTTAATGTTTTTGTTAAAAAGTTTTTATTTCTTACTTTTAAGTGACCTATTTTCTCGTTTAAATCCCAAATCGCTTCAAGTTTTAAGAGTTCCCTCAATTTTTCCAGGATCCCATCATTATATCCTGATCTGATGACCATGGGACCACCTTGGAACTATACCTGTACTGTAATTTGGGCCGTAATTGGGCCGCGAACTAAAATTACTTTTATGTACTTACGGTTGTATCTATATCGGTCTTGCTGACGAGTTAGGTGATTCATTCTTTTCCGAACAATGCCCTTTCAAACAAGAAAATATTTTTTCGAGTCGGTTAAGGCATCTTCGAGTAATCGGGGAACATCCTACATAAAAAAATTTCGACGAATTAAGAAAATCCAAATTATTTAACACACAATTTATTATCTTTTGTATTCTTTTTAAGTATTTTTATTTAAAAAGATACGTATAGAATGACAGACAAAAAGAGAGATATCCGGACAGACGGACTCGACGGATCGATACGGATAGTAGGCTAGAATGTCATAGTTGAAAAAGGATGCTATTTGACCTTTTCAGTACAGAACTCCTAAAATAATTTTATAAAAAAGAAACACTGTTTAAACCTTACATTTTAAAGGGACTGAAGCGCAGGCTTTTAAGCGCTTACAAAATCCAATTAAAGCGAAATGAGTTGAACGATCAAGCACACTTTGCGCTTCAGCAGGAGTTTAGCCATAAAGTTAACCACTTTGAAAAAGTTGTGGTCTGATAACACAGACAACGTTGTAACATGTTGAAAATTATCATGGAGAATAATCATTAAACAGAAGCGCACAGAACAGACATATGTAAATTCTGACGTCTTTCTGCCTTAAAACTTAATATAGATTTGAAATAACGAATTATTATTGTAACAACTTGTTCCTAAAGATCCATAAACTTGTAAAATTTAGACATGAAAGCTTAAGTAAAGCTTCATATTCAAAAGTTGGTTTAAGTATATTCAAATTGCTCAAAATTTTAAGCTTTCCCGGCGTACACAACTTTAGTTTTTCTCGAGTTCGTAGTTTCCTTTTGATTTAAATAATAAAGCAAATATTAAACATCTACTTTTTCGAACTTCGAGTGGTGGTTTATTATACGTCTTTGAGGCTAAGATATATGTGAGATTGCGTAAATACGCCGATCTTTGTGCAAATTTTGTAGCAAACTATAGTACTTGAAGTGTAAAAAAAATATGTTACAGAACTCACTTTTATATAGTTTATTATATTACTGAGTCATTTTTATTTATTGTATTTAATGCTGAAAAAAAATATAAAAGCTACCATTGTTTCAACACTTGTGCAATTTTTTAAAGCGTTTATTGCATTTGCTTTTTATGAAAGTTAGTTAAATAATTAGATATGGTTGTTATCTGGTACACTGGCTATAAGTGGCAGCAAAAAGTCAAAAAATGTGACTACAATAACTACAGAAAACAGTAAAAACGTTAAATTCTACTCAAAAAATTAAAAGTTACAATGCATCATTATGGTAAAAAATTACTTAAGAGGGCGATATAGGCCAGAATTTCTGTAATTCTAACGTAGTGTATGTAAATGCACTATAAATCATTAGATAAAGTCATATATATTACTATATGTTAGTAGTAGTAGTAGATATATATGTTATATACTTCTTAAGTAATTTATACCGTAATGACGCTTTGAAACTTTTAATTTTTCGTATGGAATTTAACGTTATTACCGTTTTGAAGTCACATTTATTGACTTTTTGCTACAACTTACAGTTAATGCACTATTACAAACAAATGCGCGACACGCTTTTAAAATTTGCATGAGTGGTGAAACAATGGTCACTTCCAGATTTTTTATTGCATTAAATACAATAAATGAAAATCACTCATATAGGTTATATGAGAGTTTTGATAATTTAAGTAGGTACATAAGTCTTAAAAAATTATTTGAATACCTACTTTTTTTACTACTTTCAAAAATATATAGTATAGCTAGTTTTGTTTTTAATTTATTGGTGAATATAATTAGACAGAAATTCAATTCAATTTCAAACTTATGTTTTTAGTAAGCAAAACGTAGTACATTTCCTGCTACGTAATATGATGTGATTGCATTGTACAATCATGTTGAAATATGCAACATTTTTTTTTATTCTTTTACTATAGATAGAAATTATTGCTTAGCTATAATAGTTATGTATACCTCAACTATTAATATTCTATTAAAGACAGTTTTCTGAGTCATAGAACTTTTTTTGCCTACCTATCGTATAAAAAATTTTAATGTGTTTATTTTAGTGTATTATCCTAGTTTCTTCAATATATGCAAAATCATTAACTTTTATATGTTGGCAAATAAATATGCTTATTATTATTATTATTTCGAGTACCTAGGGACTTTGCTTTGCTTTTTGTAACAACGCCATCTATACATATATATACATCTATATATAGTGTTGTTTATCAACGCCATCTATTATTAAGTAGCTTTAGTGTTGCTGTGTTAGTAAAAATAATAGTATTACTACTCGCCAATGGATGTCAGGAAAAGTCATATTTTTCAGTTTGTCATTGCCAGAAAACACGGATATAACTGAAAATTAAACCTAGCTAGATCGATTTATCGCCCCCGAATCCCCCACCCTGCGCACTAAGCCTCATGAAAATCGTTGTAGCCGTTCAGATGATATATCTATATATATAAACATATATACAAGAATTGTTCGTTTAAGAGAATTAGATTTGTAATATTATTGATAGTATATTGTGGTTGAGTTCTGCATATTACGTCGTAACAATAACGAGTACAGTGCAACAAACTTTTCTGATCTGGTGTATGGTCGCTAGTGTCGTGTAAGTTTATATAATTTTAATACGGCGACCGTAGTCTTAATTTTTGACCCCGGGTCGGAAAAGTTTGTTGCCCTGTATCTTTGATATGCTTATATGCAATGCAGCAGTGACTCTTAAAAAGGTTACTAAAGATTACCGCAATTTTCTAAGTAGCAAAACTACTTACTGTAATGAAATAAATGACTTCATTTTTAAATAGCTACAAAGTACGGATTCAATTCGTTACAGTCCATGTCATAGGGGCGTTTTGTTGACAAGCATTATACGCATTGAATGCGCTCTATGCCCTCTATGCGCACATTCGATCAATTTGTTGACCAAAAATGAATGTGCTATTGGCTACACTAGCTCGGATGGTATAGCAGTAGATACGCTGTCTAATAATAAACGGCTATATTGTTTGTTCACATTTGGTGAATAGAATCATTTCAATTTCTATGCCATGTCATAGCTTTTAATGCCGTCAACAAAACGCCGCTTTTATTTACAACTGGATGTTGCGGTTTTATTCGCAAAAAACTTATTCCCGTGGTACCTCTTAATCGGGATAAAAAGTATCCTATATCTTTTTAGATCCCTCTGGATTTTGCTGCAAAAATTAGGTCATCCCGTTGCTTTGATGCAAACGTTAGTTATTAAAGTGTTCTTATTAGGGTTCCGTGAGTAAAATCTTCTTTTCCTGTTGTATACAAAAACATATTTATCATATATAAATATATGTACACCAAAACATTTTTTGATATAAAACGTATGTTTTTTCAATTTTGTTTTTATTTTATTACCAGCCAGGGCAGAATTGCAGAATTATTTTTTTAACAAACATTAACTATAAATAAACTGCTGTTGATTGTGTGTAACAAAGTGTTTTGAATAACTCATTTAGATATTGAATACAATTTTAAATTAAATAAAAACACAAAATTTTTTTTTTTAGCTATTAACCAAAAAACATTTGGTTATGTTAACTTAAGAAAACGATTAAGCTTAAAATATTGACTTTAACATTGTATTACAGAACGGGTTAATTTATAAAAACACTTTTTAATATTCTAAGCACACAATGGCAAGCCTTGATAAATGGCGTCCGTTAGGCGCCGAGCGTGGCCATACAAAAATGCAAATGTCTATTTGTGGAACATGGTCTTAAGTAAGAAAATAAAATTATAATCTATTTAAAAAAAATAATTAAGAGCAGCGATAGAAGGCTTATAATATCGTGGCGATTAATTTTCAATAATAAATGAATAATGAAAGTATTAACTTCTATTTGTTTCACTACTATACTACTACTACGCAGCTTCTCTAAAATTAATTAATTTACTATATATATACCTAGAAAAACACGACCTGGTTAGCGACAATCAATGTGGCTTCGAGTGTATCTTACACACCGATGCATGGGCACTAGCCATTGAAAGTCAGGGGGATGTAGCCGGACATAGCGAAGGCGTTCGGGTCTGCCACCGGGGTCTTCTATCAAAGTTGCCATCTTACAGCGTGCCCGAAGGTTTGTGCAAATGGGTGCCGAGCTTTTTGTCTGGCAGACGCATACTAGACCAGTCATATTAGGGGTTTCACCTCGGAATGAAAGATAATAAGCTGTAAATTGGGATAAACCTTTGTTATGTCGTTCTAAATGTTGTCTCAAAAGTCACAAGTGCTATCGTGTCCGCGTCTTAAGATATTGAAGGTCATAAAAATCGGTTTTTCGTGAATATCTAGCTTTCTATTGCTTAAATGAGATTTGCACTTATTACAAAAGTTGTAGAGTATAAAATTCTCTACAATGTTTGTTTAAACTTTTTTTTCATACGATAAACCGTTTTTGCGGTAGACCGCGTAGAGTGCGCAGCATGCAGTCATATATGGCCTAATGCAAGGTCAAGCGTGAGTTACGGTTATCAGTACGTTGTATAAAGTTAATTATTTACTAAAAAATTATAATTATTAAACAATGCCCATTATTTATGTACTAATTAATAATTATTTATATTTAATTAAAATAAGTGACTTAATTATTTATATTTAATTATTTAACTATAGGATATTATTAATTTTGGATTATAAATTTTCAGTTAAAAAGACAGTAAGTAATATATTCCATATTTTATACATATATTTCTTTATCATAAAATATAGCATATTATACATTTATTGAAATATGGGTTCAAATATTAAAATCTTGTTGTCGCTCGAAAATGTTCAATTCATTGTCATCATCCTCATTATCAGTCATATTCATCTCCAAACCTTCCAGAATTTCAGGAGAGCTTTCTACATCGGGATAACTTGGATATAGTGAAGCGTTGAGGCAAGCTTATCCATTGCACTGGCCACAAATTAAAGAACATAGTAGCCCTGATTTTCTGCATCCACAGCGGGAACCACAATCGTTTTTGTAATTGCAAAATATTATATTTAGTAGTTCAGCTGGTGCTGGAGGCAATAACGTTCTTATGGGCTCCAGGATTTCATTTTTAAGCATCCAGCCCCATTTTTGAGGTTTTAAGTCCTTCCCTAACCACATTTGAATCTGATAGTAGACACGATTTATATGTTGATGAGCTTAGTAACACTTGTTGGTGGAAGTGTTGACAATTGTACAGGTCTATTAAGTTTCGTTAATTTGATGAATTGCGTGTAGCGGAAATGATCAATATTGTCCTCAGATTTTAGAGCATTATATAATGCCAAAATTTTCAAATAAAATAAAATACAATAGAACATCTGTCCCGGCTATAAATAGAAAAGGTAATAGAGTTGGGACACGTATTTCCAGGTATATAAGTATTAAAAAATTTACACCTTTTAAAGAAAACGTATATGATGTCGTTTTAACTTAAAATATAACTAAAATATACATTCCAGTATTATTAAGATACTATAGTTAAATAATTAAATCACTTTTAATAAAATATAAATAACTATTAATTAGTACATAAATAATGGACATTTTTTAGTAAATAATAAACTTTTTACAACGTACTGATAACCGTAACTCACGCTTGACCTTGCATTAGCCTATATATGACTGCATGCGGAGCACTCTTCGCGGTCTACCCCAAAAACGGTTAATCGTATGAAAAAAAAGTTTAAACAAACGTAGTAGAGAATTTTATACTCTACAACTTTTGTAATAGGTGCAAATCTCATTAAGGCAATAGAAAGCGAGTTATTCGTGAAAAACCGATTTTTACAACCTTTGACCTACAATATCTTAAGACGCGGACACGATAGCACTTGTGACTTTTGAGACAACATTTAGAACGATAAAACAAAGTTTTATACTAATTTACAGCTTATTATCTTTCATTCCGAGGTTGACCCCTTATTGTACCTAACATAACTGGGCTATACGAGTTAATGGTAGTTACTCTGATAGCATGGACGGAGCTGTTTCTGCTGCATATCAATGATATGTTAAACATCAACAACATATATTGTTATACTGATGACAGTACTGGAGACGCTTATTACACGAGTCGTGCAATCATCCCTTGTTCCGTTTTGGAGGAACAGCGTGGAGAACTTGTGTCTCAAATTAAGACCACTTTGTCTAAGGTCTCTGATTGGGGATAGCAAAACTTGGATTGATTCAACCCTACAAGTGAACAAGTCTGCGCTTTCACCGCTAAGAAAACGCCATTCACTGTGGTCTTACAATTCCAGAACACTGTCAATTCCGAGACCATTTGCAAGACAATGTGAATCTGGCGTCCACAAAACTTGGCATACTCAACAGAGCGAATCAGAAATTCATACGTCATGGCGGTGGTTGCTGCTTTACAAGTCGCAAGTTCGACCCCATATGCTACTATCTCTGCACTCCGGGTGCACCCGGATACCAGCTTAGCCCTTTTGACTCGGTTCAACTACGAGTTGTAAGAATTGTCGACAATCCCAAACTCACTTGCAGTGTCGAGCCCTTAAGTCTGAGGAAAGACTTTGCCTCCCTGTGTGTGTTCTACCGCTTGTACAATGGGATCTGTTCTGAGCAATTGTTCGAAATGATGCCTTCAGCTAATTTCTACCATCGCACCGCTGGCCATCGGCGTGAAATTCATTCTCATACTTTAGAATCGAAATTGTCGCGCACAGTGCGGTTTTAGATAAACGCTTGGATTGTGGAATGAGATCCCTGCCAAGGTTTTCGCTAAGAACTACAGTATGGTGTTCTTCAAGAAAGAAGTCATTAGAAATTTCAAGGGTCGGCAACGCGCGATTACCCCTGGTGTTGATAGCGTCCATAGGCTACGGTGACCGGCTACCATCAGGCGGACCGTAAGCTTGTTTGCCATCTTAGTGGTATTAAAAAAAAAGGTCTCATGACTCTAGGAAGAATTGTTTCAGGCCGAGAACGAGCTTCTGATTGTTTTTTTTTTTATTTTGGATAGGTTCACTTTTAAAATATTAATTAAAATAATTGATTCTATGCTGTCACTTTAGGTAATATAATGTATAAATATTCGAGATATAATAAAATATTTATTTCCCTGATTGTACTTATTTAATGTAGCGAGATTTACCCGAGAACGCGCACCTTGAGTTTTCATTTAGAGCTCGATTATTTTAGGGTTCTGTTACGTACACGGTACTACTGAGTACTGTAAAGAAATCCTTACACACATCGGTGTCTATTCATTTATCTGTCACAGTGGATTATCATGGCAGTCAAATAATTAGATAATAAACTTTATTGAACAATAAAACAAAAGAATCCTAAAAAATGAACAAATCATAAAATAAAAGTACAAAGTGCGATCTTATTACTAAGAAGTGATCTCTTCCAGGCAACCTTAGGGTAGATGAGTTTACTTAAAAAAGTATACAGATACCATGAAAGTACCTGTGCACTATATTCAATAATTTATGGATTTTCAAAAATAAACATAAGTAAATACTTACAAATTTAAACAGAATAATTAGATAAAACTCATAAAATATATATATTCAATGTACACAAACTAAATATATAATAATCTATGTATACATACAAATAAATATTCATGACTATACATTCATGGCTACTTCATTCATATAAAGTACTTAAATAGCTATCAACGGCATTTACATTTCCAGTCCCGTCTAAAAGTTTGAAATGTCCAATAGTTAAATTCAATGTATGTTTTGATTTTTATGGAAAAATAGCTGATTGTGCCCCGCGTCGCCCAGGTGATAATTTTTCTTTTTTCCTTTTAGCATTGTCCTGACAATTTACGAACATCAAAAAAAAGCAAAAACATCGGAAAAGTCTCAAGTGTTATTGCGTCATACTATTTTTTTTTTACCACTAAGTTGGCAAACAAGCACACGATCCGCATGATGGTAAGCGGTCACCGTGGCCTATGGACGCTATATGTGGCAATTGCTTCTTTTTTTATATACAAGTACCTAGGGGGGGCACAATAAAGTTTCGAAAGTGAAAGCTAACTAGAGGTTATAATATGCATTATGATTTCAAATTAAAGCCTTAGAAAGACATACAGAGAACTAAAACATAAAAAGCATTAATGCTTTTTCAAGTGATTTTAATCATAAAAGTGTTATTACCAATACAAATTGAACTACCTCGTTTCTGATTTAGCGATCTGAATTATCTGATCTGATTTAGCACCTGGCTTATGATGAAGCATTCAGTATTTTCCCCTTTTTTATTTATAAAATATAAAAAAATATATTTTCATTTCCTTTTATCTCTATAAAATGACGTTCACCGTCGACGATAAACAAGGTTTCAAGTTTCATCAATGCGATTTGCATCCAAACTGAATAGATATTTTTAGCAAGCAAGTAAGGCCTATTTTTCACAATAAAAATCTAGTATGTCAGCATAGACCTGTAAAAGAAATTATTAAATTTTACTCAATTATTTAATTCATTACTATACAGTATATTACAAACAAAATTTTCTAGGAAACAAGATGCATGACAAAGTAAAATCTAGATTATTGGAATATTACTGCAATTATTTATACCAGTTTAATGCCTTTTAAAACGTCATCTCATTTCGCGTTTGAAACTATTTGAACTGAACCATATAACCTTAGCAGAAAGACAGTTTCCAAGCCGCGTATTAGGTCATATTAGTCTTGAAATACGTTTTGCCGGCGCATGTGATTTTGTATAAAATTAGGAAAATGTATCGACACTCGCTTGACTATAAAATAGTGCTTTTCCGAAATGTGTTGACCAACGTACCATTTTTACCTATATGACACTTTGAATTTCAAATTGATATGATTACTAATACTAAGCAATATATTGTAATTAAATATCATTGTCATTAAATAATAAATTAGGGCAAAAATTCAAAAAGCTGATTAATAAGCTCACCCATTTTGTTACTGACCACGCACGACATTGCTTAACTTTGCATATCGTTTTCGACAGACAAATGCAGTAAAGCCAAGTGCTCCTTTACTATATCGGTTTAAAATTAAAAAAAAATACTTATAGTAAATATATTTTCCCTTCTTTGCTTCTTTGTTCAACTTCTGCCCGCGTAAACTTTTTTAAAAAAAAGCTGTTTATGATTTTACAGAAATACAGTATAATCATTCGGTATTTTGCCCTCTAGAGGATATTTTTAATTTTTATTTTCAACCTAAAAACTCAACACATTTTTGATGCATTAAGCTTTAAAAATGACCGATACAAACTTTATGCCCCACTTTATATAAATAAGGGGATAAACTTTGCATAATCCGCAAATCGATATTTTTATATATAATATAGTTATCATTCATCATAACTATGTGATGTAATGTAAGTGGGTAATGATCCTACTGCTGAATCAAGGGACATGGGTTCGATACCCGCACAAGAGAAACATTTATACAGATATGTGTTCGTCTTGATTATGGGTGTTTTCTATGTATAATATGTATGTATTTACAAAGAAAAATGTATATGTATGTATTTCTATGAGTTGTCTGCTACACATGGTTCAAGCTTTACTTAGTTTGGGACCAGATAGCTTTATGTGCAATGTCCAAAAATATTTCATATTTATTACTACCTACGTAATAGGTTATGTGCAAAATTTGAAGTTTTTATACCAAGTAGGCTGTGCTTTGGTATATCAATTAATCGGTTTACTATTTTTAATACATATACATAAAGAAGAAAATAAGCCTTAACATAATATTATATTATAATATATGGGTATAGTAAAGTTAACTAACGATTTTCGTGGCTTACTCTCAAATTATTTATTAACTTTATTGCATTCTCATTTCTTTTTAAAGAAGAAATACCTATTCTCATATATAAAGTAATAGAAATTATTATACCTACATATGGAGATAGGTGGAAATTAATTTGGCTTTATATTACTTTGATTTTTCCAATATTTAAAAATTTAAAGATACTAATTAAATTTACGTCATAAACACGTATTTTGACTAAGGTGTAAAGATTTTGAAGTTAGAAGCTTGTCTCTACATGAGATCTGATAACTTTTTGACAGTGCGAGCGTGGTCTTGGCAACATTTTGTATAAAAATGTTTTTGGTGGGATAATCATTTTACTTAAAATATCTTATGCCTGCACCTCCGCCCGCGCTGAAAACGATTATTAGCATAGGATTCCTATGCAATTTCTTGATTATAGTAAGGAAGTTTGCTGTAAGTTTGCTAATCTGACTAACGTTTTGAATTTTTTATGTAGCATTGCCAAATTTCATTAAAATCTGTTCATCGGTTTAGCCGCCGAAAAGAACATAAATGGACAGGCAGATAGAAAGACGTTGAAATGTATAACTGGGGTTTTAATCCTTGTTTTTTTATGTGCAGCAACCTACATTTATATAATTACTCGTACAAATAATTATTAAAAACATCCATGTAGTATTAACCGAAAATGGCATTCATTTACTAATTTTCAGCACATTGAATGATTGAAGTGGATTCAAACAGGAAATTGTTCACATTGAAGTAAGACTATAAATAGCAGCAAATTGAGTCCCAAAGTGTTTTGTATTCAGCAAAAGCTGTGTCGTTTTCAAGTTAACTGAATCGAAAAGAAAGTTATTAATGATATTAAGTAACTATGTTTTATTAAATTTAGCACCATTGATTGCATCGTAGCCTATTGCTATATATATATATATAGGTGGTAATTTTAAGCAACATAAAGCTGGAAATGTTTACCGAATTTAAAAGTGTATTAATATTTCCCAATTTCCACGACTGTCTCCAAAAATTATATATATATATATATATATACAGACAGACGGACAGAATTACTTTCACCTTTATAATACTAGTATGGATTTTTGATGATGGTATGTATAATTTAAGTCACAAAAACAACAGAATGCTCTTAAACAAAATTCAGCTTTAAAAGAGATATTTTACAAGTACTGGAGGGAACTTAGTCTAACATTTGCTTATTTATGAAGTAATTATGCAGCGACAGGCATGTGAAAACAATTTTGATTGTTCACTAAACTCACGTTAAGCAACTACTTTGCCTATCTAATTTGAAAATTAGATGCAAGATTAAATCTCGTTCAATGCACCCATTTATATACACCCGCTTATGAAAAAAAGTGTTTCTAAAGCAAAAAAAACTTTTAATTTAGTTTCTCTTTAATTTCAAATCAACAATGCGTGTTCGTAATATTCTGTCTTCTGAAGAAGATATCATTTTTCAAAATATTTCGAATAGGTACAATGTTTTGGTAACAGTGGCGGCTTGTGACAATTTTTAATGGGTGTTCACTAAAAAACAAAAACAAAAGAGGAATTGCTTAAATGCTAACTTTTTACTATGCTATTTATAACTAAAATTCATTCGCATATTTAGATTTACAAACGCGCATCGAGCGTGAATGCTTTTGAGTCACATTTTGTTACCCTTTGTCTTTATTTCTAACTGTGTTACTAAAATCTTTTAGCACTTTTTAATCACATCACAATAGTCACATTTTATTTTGCTATAGTTACTTATTAGACAATAAACAAACTGTTAATTGTCTAATAGTCTGTAGGTTTGTACATATTTCATTTGTTACTCGCGCATAAACTAAAACATTTGTTGTGATAGGTAAGAGCGACAACAGCGCGCCCGCGCCCCGGTCGGACTGAAGGCGGGGCTCCCCGCCGCGGGGGTCAAGCTGGTAACGGGCTAGGAGCGGCGCTCCACATTCTGCTAATTTTTCATACAGAATCTTCTGTTTCACCTGTGAGATTGTTTCAAACTTTCTCTTTTACACTCGTGGATTTTAGCTGTAAGTCTGCGTACTGAAATTCGTTTCATAGGAGCGCAATTGCTAGCGCTCCGCTTAGTAACACAGTCTCCTCAGTGCAATTCCAAACTAAATCTTTAGTTGACTGTGTGTGTACAGAATGTTTTAGTGAAATGCTATTTTAACATAAATCGTAATAGAAGTAAAGCATAATAATTAATTATTTTAAGTAAAATATAAAACAAATTGTTTCTTTAGTAGATAATTATTTATGGGAGTGCGCTCCTTAGGACGAACCGCTTCTGATTGATAATGGTAATTTGCCATATTAATGCCAATAAAGAACCAGTCAATAGACTATTAACGTTTCTGGACTTTTAATTAAGCTTCAAGTTAACGTTTAATTCATGTTTATTTATTAAAAAAAATAAAAGGCACGTACAACCACAATGAGCATTTTCGATATTGTTTTATTTCACTATGTATGCTAAAAAGCAAACGACTTGCCTGATGTGAAACGGTCACCGTTGCCTAAAGATGCTTGCAACAGCAGGGGCATTACTCGCGTATTCCTGACCCCTCAAAACTGTAATCACTCCTATCTTGAAGAACCCCGTACATTACATACATAGTCCCAACGTTTGTTAGTTAAAATAGAAGTTGAAGTAACAGTATACATTTCTGTAATTAAGAAGCAGAAATGGATGTATGTGTACATCGAGCGACATTTAATCCTGCATCTAATTTTCATATCGGATAAGCAAAAGCTTAGACTAATGAACAATCGATATCGTATTCGCATGCCTGTCGCTGCATAATTATCCTATAAATAAGTAAATGTTCGCTTAATTCATCTACCAGTACCTACTTTAAGTATATCTCTTTTGAAGCTGATTTTCTGACTGAAATAATAGCTATTAAGAAAAGTTACCTTATGACTAGTAAGAAGGAAATTTAGATAATCAGCCAGCACTTCTTAAAGTACAGGTACCTACTATTGAAGTTGGATAATAGATAAAAATAAATTTAAAATAAAAAATCGGCCAAGTGCGAGTCGAACTCGCGCAGG
This sequence comes from Apoda limacodes, assembly GCA_946406115.1. Classification (NCBI taxonomy): domain Eukaryota; kingdom Metazoa; phylum Arthropoda; class Insecta; order Lepidoptera; family Limacodidae; genus Apoda; species Apoda limacodes. Next base: position 11,725,939 of record OX291553.1, on the reverse strand, counting down.
AAGGGTTGCGTACCATTATCTATAAAAACGGAAAAAAATCACGTTTGTTTCCCATACAACAAAAAATAATTGCCCCCCTTAAATATTTGTTTTATTTTAATTTGATTATTTATTTTTGAAGTGTATATATAACTAAATATTCTGTGAATATTTCTGCTCGAGAATTCTTGAGAAATTTGTCTTTAGGCGAGACGGGAAAAAAACTCAATACCTCGAGAACTCGAGAAATCAATTCCGTGCGCTAGGTAACTAAAAAAAATACGCATATAACACGTGACAAGTAGAGAGTCTCGTGTCTTTGTCACCGCGGACGGAGAATGAGCGTGTTTTCTCACTATCGGAAAACATTGTTACTAAAATAAGAAACCGCCTATCAGATGATGCTGTTAATGCTTTTGTATTTCTGAAAACTGGTTTACTTTTAATTGGCATACTATGCTCAAATGATAAAAAAACAAATAAATTTAATTAACATAATAGTTTATTAATAAATATAAAAGGCATTTTCAGTTTTAGATGAAAGCAAAATGTTTGTTTTGTTTAACAAGTTTTTATAGTTATCTAAATATGTACTCGTAATATTGTTGATTTAATTTTACTGATTGTTTATTAATTAAATAAAGACTGTTATACGTTTGGGAATAGGTAGAAATCAGTTATTATAAATAATTTAAGCACTACCCAACTCTTTAATTTTTATTTAGACCTACCGAGTATGGATTATTTAATTTATTGTTTGTAATTTATTATAAATCATTTGTTTTATTTCATCTCATCTATCAGTCTAATTTGTAATAAAGCAAAAACATCTAAATTTCAAAAACTCTTGAGATGCTCGAGAATTCTTGTACCTGGAGAAACAAAAAAGGGGCGAGAAACCAGAAACCCAAATTCCGTCTTAGTGCTCTACCGCATTTACAAAATACGCCGCCGCGATTTAGTCAGACAATTAAAGCGTGATAAACCATATTCTAGGTACACTAATAAAGTTAGGGGATTTGACTAGTTAGATAATATAAGTTCTTAAATTTCCGCGTTCCATTAATACTTTCCCGTTTTAAATTTAAAGTAGTTAGATAATAATCATAAAAGGCGTCTGCTAAAGACTTTCTTGCCGTTTCTTCTCAACAGAACACCTTTACTTTTTCGAAACTGCGGTAATTTTTTGCCAGATTTAGATTTTAAAAGCGGTTATCTTAGTCGAGGTTCGTGTCCAGGACACTCTTGCGCAAAACGCTTTAAACAATTAATTCTGGCTAGTTAAATTTCGGCTATATTTTTGCATTCTTTAAAATCTTATAGCCAAATTCTGAGCGTTACACAAGTGTAGTTAATGCCACAGATTATATAAAATTAAATGTAAGTATTATTATGGGAAAAAAACACTAGAGTTGTGAATAGCAACTGCTTCGTTTTCTTATTGTATAAATCATCAGTATCTCCATTCAGATTGTTGGAGAGTAATCTTTGTTCGAAAAGCAAGAAACAAATTTCACAACAGTGAAGTATTATGATGTCGCTCACTATTCACAATAGTCTGCCATGGTTGGATCGGCTGAAGTATTTCATTTCTATTTTAGTGATATTTTCGGACGGACGGAAACGTGATATTGAAATTAATATACAAACTAGCTTTTCCCCGCGGTTTTACACGCTCTAAATTCGGTTATCGGTATATAATTTTAATTACAGCTCCTCAATTATAGAAAAAAAAACGACTCACTCTTGACGTTTTCAAGTAGTCTATGACTTTCCCCGGTACTCAAACTATTTTTGTGCCAAATTTAATCTTAATTGGTACAATGGTTAATGCGTGAAAAGGGTACTTTCGTATTTATAATATTTATATGGATATGGATAATTTAACAAACGACCAAAAGCTAATAAAAAGTAACAAATTTGTAAAAATCAATTAAGAGAGCCAAGTTACTTTGAATTAGCAAAATAAAATGATTTGAATAAAAATAGCACCAATCTGATGATGGAGCCGTAAAGTTTCAGGATTCGTAGGCAAATGATAAAAAATTTAGTGTAAGTTTCTTTACAGATATTGACTTTATTAGTACATGTATGCGAGCTTCCATAATACCGTTTCTATTTATGTAAACATTTCCCTTCATTTGTCGCGTTTTCGTTGAAAATTTGTCTAGTTGCTGTCGTCCTTGACATTTCGTTCAGTTTTGTGTATTGTTTTTGGAAGTTAAGAATACAAGTAATGTCATATATTTTCAATTAGATTTGTGTTGCCAGCGATGATTGTAATACTAAAATAGGATATTATGATTTGTATTAACTAGCTATAAAAAAGCAATGGTAAGATGAATTAAATGAAAACATGTTATTTAAAATTACAATGTAAGATTTGTAGAAGAACTAAAGAAAGTGACATAAAATTAGTAGATGACTTTTATTACCGGTGGTAAAGTCAAGTCTATAAAATTAATAATTAAATTGACAATACATAAATGCCGTTTAAAGTTTCTTTGAATAAAGATACTTTAAGTATTAGTTATTATATATTATATATAGTAACACTGTCATTGAGGATAAAAAGAAGCACTGATAAATGTACCGGAAAAGAAATTTGTTGTATGGCAATAATAAATTAGAAAAAGTAGTGGAGAAGGTTCTCCAAGGTTAATCGACAAACTGATCAGGGTCGTAGGCGCCAATAGCTGGCGTGAGACAGTTAGTGGGTCAATAAATTGTCCTTTTTTTTAATTAAACTGGGAATAAAGATCATCCTAAGGTGTGTGTGATGTAATGACGAAGAAGCAGACTAGGTTTACTACTATTTTCTGCAGGTTTACTTACAGCAATAACGTTTTGTGAATGATGTACCTACTGTGATTTGTAGTTGAGATTTTTTTCTGTCTAACGAGTCCAATGACCTCCGAGGAAGGGGTCAGTGTTGTAATCCTTGTTCATAGCTTAGTGCTGAGTGAGAATTCTGTTTGAAATGGTATAGCTTATTAGTTATTAAGTATTGTTTAATTTGATTTTTCTGCACAAAAATGTGTACAATGGCGAGGTTAATTATTTACTTAAGTTAACAAGTTCTTTCCTGATTTGTTTGTTAATTTTTTTTAAAGAATGGGAAAGTCAAACTTTAACAAATTTATACTTTATTTTACCTATTTTACTTAAAGTTACAACGTCATTTTGTATCTAACACTATAGGTAGAGATTGAAGATAAAAATAATTTTAGACTTTCTACATTAATAGAAAGGATTTTCGGGAAATTCAAATATATGTATGCATAAAAATATAAAATTCTATACCCCCTACTATTCCTGAAAATACTCTCATTGGTATACTTGCGATAATGGGCGCCAAAAAGCGAAAAGTTTTACATAATTGTTTTTTGTTTTTGTGTACCTAAGCATATGTTACAGCTAAAAGCCGAAATGGATTTCTCTTTGGAAGGAAAAAGGGTAGGTTAGGGTTGTGTTTTGTGATCAACCCCAACAGTTCTAGCTAGCTAGACTTAGTAATAGCCGTATTTGTCTTGGGGCCGTAACATAAATAAATTCATACCTTTCCATTTTTCATAAAAAAATTCATAAAAGCTAAAAATTCATGAATGAAAAAGCTGAAAGTTGTCGTGATCCTATTGAAGCTGAAGCCTGAACTAAATGAAAGCCTTTCTTTTACGTTTCTTTAAAACAAAAGGTGCGCATGAAAATTTAGTTAATCCTTTCTTTTAGTGCTACATTCTCTTTGTTTAACTGAACTGCGAGCAAAAAAGTTCTGACGTAACTTAATAACTAAGGAAAAGTTAAATTTAAAATTGAACATAAGAGTGAACGATTTTTTTTTGCCAGAAATGTGTTCTGATAATGACCATACAATATAATTTTACAGTAAGTACAGTGGGCGACACATCGAGCTTACCACGAAAACATACCTATAACTAAAACGTTTCGCTATAGATAAATCGTATTTTCTGTATTCATTCATAATTTACGGTTGCGATGTAATGCATTGGGGATACTGCGTAGGAGCAGCCAGTGTGAGACAAAATAATAGATAACGACTATCTCTCTTTCAAGACTTTTTCGCTGCATTGCGCCTTGGGTTCAAAGTCCATTGAGGTTATGTTGATGTGTCGCCTACTGTACCTAATGTCTAACAACAGTCTTCGATAGAAATGTTTTTTCCTTCTCACACACATCAATGACCCCACATTATGCTGTACCACAGGTGGAATCTGAGGTAAGCTGCTTTAGAAACTGTAGTACATGAAATGCAGCAGAAAACTAGAGGAAAGTTACAGGTAAATGTTTCCATTTGAGTCTGAAAGGTCCAAACGAACCTCTTCTCAGAGAGACTGCTGAATGAAGGGCCTCTTTCCGTATTCATACGATCCGACGACGCTGAGACTAGCTAGGTGGAGCTGCCACAAAATATGAGAACACAGCGAAACGGTTTTAAAATAGCCTTCTAAATAGAATAAACACTATTATATTACTTATATTCGTAAAATAAAAAATACCTTTTTTTTACATGGACGGTCTTACGGTGGAAATAAATGAAAAATTTATGTGTTAAATATTACTTGTAAACCATGTTTTACTATAAGCACAGACTAAACATTAATTAAATCATGAGCGTTTTGGCTGTGTCATCAGAATATGCGTATTATTTCTTATACTATGATATCACTAAGATAAACATATGCTCAATTGCTATAAGGATTTTTTCTGTATTAGAATTTCCTTTTTGGTGTTCCTTTGTGGGATAAAATCTGAATATTTTTCGTTCGAGAATCATAATATATTTTGCATCGAGTACAGTATGACGCTTTTTGTTACCCGATAAAGAAGGGCTAACGCTGAAAGCTTTCATTTCGAGGGTAAGTAAAGCCATTTTGCTGGAATTTTTTAAAAAAACGAACGAAGCTCTGTCCTCCAGGTACTGATATGATACCTTTATATTGTTCGATATCTAAATCTGATCCGCTGTTATTTAGACGTATTAATCTTAGATGAATGCAATGCTGTTTCATACGGAACGTGTGAAACAAAAGGAGATAGCAACATATTATATATTTAGAAAGTAGTGAAAAAAAGTGTTTTTCCAAAATTATATGTATCGAAACCACGAAAATAGCATAATGAAATACGGCGTTTTCTATTTGAACAATAATTCGATATACATACACCACGTTATGTTTAGTTTTTTTTTAACTAAAACTTAAATAAGCGAAACGCTCTATTACGGACCACCTTTTGCCTAAATTTGGTTATAGGTGTAGGATTTCAACGGCAATTCCTCAATTATAGAAAAATAACTATTGCACACGGTATCGAATCGAATAGCCTATGTCCTTTCCCCGGACTGAAATTATCTCCATGACAATTTTTTATCTAATTGGTTTTTTTATCTACTGCATTGACTATAAGTTACTATGGCTTTCTGCCCTATATCGCCCTTTTTTTTCCTAAATTGTTACCTAATACGCAGCATTGTAATAATTTTGTGATAAGCATTAGGTTTTTTTAATATACTAACTGTATTTTTAATATGTAAGTAGTAGGTAGTGTCTGGAGAGCTGAGCCCCTCCAATATTTTATGGTGTTCCCACGAGTTTCAGTAATTTCTTGGAATTGGCCCTCCACAAAAGCTGAACAATAGGGCTGTCTCAAGGTGCGCCACTTAGCACGATCCTGTGCCTTCTGCACCTGATAGCTCCTAGTGTAACCTATAATTTTGCGTATATAGTCGCGTCATCTAGCTGGGGAGTGTCCCTCACTACGTTTACCTTGGGTAACTATCCATAGCGTAGTTTACTGTCGGATTGCCAGAATGTAGATCTAATCTCTAAGGGAAACTCCTAGTTATTTCAGTTTTTGAACAAGCCAGTGGGGCTGTGCCAACGTCCCGGCAAGTCGGCACCATATGTCATCACGGTTGACACAAACTTATTAAAACCTTTAGTCTTCAAGCTCTGCAGTATCTATGACGTTAATACGACACGAAGCTTCCCAAATATTGTCCACCCTAAACGGATCATCTTACACTTTTAAACTTTTTGAAGTCATTTCCCCTAACTGCACTACTTGTCCCAGAAAGAGCAGGTAAGAAAACTGGAGTATTACAGCGTTAAGACGTGACGAAGCTTCTTAACTCCTGTTCAACCTGAATGGACCTTCCTATTGGCTTCCTGTTCGAAGTAATTTTTACTTCACCCAACTGCGCTACTTGTCCAAGGTAAGATGTATGCTTGAACAACTTAAGGAGTGTAGCGGATCATATCGTACCGCTGCAATCAAAGCTGACGTCATGCGTCGTACATCGCCTAGTCAAAGTTTCTTAGGCAGTTCAGCATATATAGAAACCAAAGCGCGAGTTAGGTGGACCATGGGCGGTCCCCAGGTATAAAAACTCGCCTGGCGGTAGATTTCCTGTTTGTCGCCGCTCCACAGGAGTATGACATCACTGATAATACTGTTCCAGAATGAAGTGGTCACTTATCATGACTTTCGTCTTAATAATCACCCGGAGGAGAGAAGACATTTAAAAAATCAAGCTTTGATTTTTGCGATTTCGCCATGGCTACAATATCGTCAGAACATTGTAGAGGTGAAATTTACTCGCTGTTTCACCCGCCCTAAATTTGATTATCGGCGTAGCATTTCAACGGCAGCTCCTCAATTATAGAAATAAAACCGACTCACGCTTCTTTCTCCAGGTCCAATTGTAAATTCAAACTTGCAGGGACCCAAAAAATATCATTAAAATCATCCCTGCCATTTAGGACAAGATCAGTGACACACCGACTGCAACGCTCTACAGAGTCCATTTGGAAATTCAAATTTTACAGGAACCAACACGAACGTACAGAAAAAAATTTCAGAATCGTCCCTGCTGTTTAGAATAAGATCAGTGACACAACGACTGCAGCGCCATCTACCGGGTCCAATTGTGTTTACAAACCTTGCAAGGACCTATTTGAACGTACAGAAAATATCATTAAATCATCCCTGTCGTTAAGGAGAAGATCAGCGACACACCAACTGCAGCGCCATCTACTTGGTTTATTTGTAAATTCAAACCTTTCAGGGATCCACTCGAACGTACACAAAAAAATATCATTAAAATCGTCACTGCTGTTAAGGAGATGATCAGCGACACACCAACTGCAGTACCACCTACCGGGTCCAGTTATGTTTTCAAACTATCCAGGAACCCATTGAGAAAGATAACTTACGTTGTAAAATAATGAGTTATAAGACGGCGGATGGAGCCGGGAAGGCGGTTCTACCTTAAAATGGGTTTGTCATTGACAAATCTCTAAATTACGTGCGTAGTTGTTATTAGGTTAGAAGGACTACATAGTTAATATAATATCTTCGAATGAAGCGAATCACATAATCATATTCGCACTTCACTTAGTAAGTTAGTTTGCATATTTGCATTATTCAAGTATTCTGTTAACGAAATAACAAATTAAGATAAGTGACTGTGACACTATATCTCGTTTAGTAACGGTATTAACCTCTGTTAAAACTGAGTCTGACTGAAGCAAACAAACCTAACCGTATGTATTACAGATAACTTTTGCATAATATTCCAATTATATTAAGGACTATACCATCACTAGGTACCCAGAGGGTATTGTCAGAGATATTATGTAATATGTTTGCAAATTTCACTAATTGTGTAATTCGTGAACCGTATCGCCATACCGGAGACAAAACACGACTCGAATTATTTTTTACAATTTATAAATGGCACCAATATTATCTACCCGGCATTGAACCCAGGATCTTTGCCGTCGCTGACCAACATACCTAACTCTCCGTCACCCGATGGTCATATAATATTAATGCTGACATTTCAGGTAAATAGAGAAAATCTGACAGTTTGTAGCTTGAACCGCTTTCTAAGCTCTTAGCTTTGGCCTGACGGCCTTTAGATGAGCGAAATATGAACAAAATGCAATCTCGCCACCCAGCACCGCGTGTAGTATGAGATAGCTACTTATGTATCTTACATTCAATACTTAGAGACTTAACACGGGATTCAGTTTTTACAATCTTTTTGACAAAGAGCTAGAGAACAGACGATAAGCCTGCATAAACGGATGCTTTTACAATCGTTCCGTTCTCCTGCATTGTAAATAGAATGCATTTACGTGGACGGAAAATGAATAGTACATTGTGTATTAAGGGTGGTGAGAAGAAAATTACTACCGAGAGGCTATTAAGAAGCCTATAGCCGAAGACTTTTTACTCGAGTTTCTAATTTTCGACGGACCGCATATGCTATACACAACGTTTTATATCACTTTTGTGAGTAAATAAATAAAAATATAAGGTGAATAAATAAATTAACTGAACAAAACACAATTGAAGTGACGGTAATAGAAGTAGAGACAACAACGCCACCGCCAGATGGCGCTACATATCTAGAGAATTTATGAATTAAAAGGTTTTGGCTGGAGTTAAAACTTGTAGTGTGCGCGTAGTTCATATTTTGAATAGACAGCTTTTGCACACTCTTTGATAGCAAATAAGTTCTATGAACGCGCGCTTTGGTTTGAGAAAAGTAAAATGTACAAGGGAAAAGCCCCTGGGATTAATTAAGGTCTTAGGACCCACTTTGCCTGCACGTAATGACACTGTTTACGAGTAAGTGTTATGAAAAAAAGTATGAAAGAAAACTAATGTGCAAACCCATACATTTTACATTGTCTGTATCATTAGGACCTGTGTGTCATTGTTTGACATTAGAATAAGTTAAAAACAATGATTTTTAGACAGGAGCTTTTATACTTAATTATAAAATTTACTTTACAGATTTGACGCAGACTGATATCGTTTTTATATTGTATTGTAATCATTTTCAAAGTGGGTGCAAATTTGCAAACCAGGCAAGTTGAGAAAAAACTTTTAATAAAGCGCCTTTGCTAGGTTCTTCCTGTTGGTCCAACTATATATTATATATATTAAGATATACAAAAAAACTTTTAAACCGATATTCTTGAATTCTATTTTTATTAAAAGTGTTTGACAGCTATCATCCGAAACGAAGATCTTGATGAGATCTATCACTTCTGTAATGAAACTCCTAGTCTAGGATCGAAAGTTACGGAGATAAAGCCGTCTCTAGTTTGACACCTGTTATCCGAAATGAAAATCTTGATGCGATCTATCACTTCTGTAAATAAACTACTAGTCTACGGTCAACAGTTATGGAGATGTAGCACTTTCTAGTTTGGCAGCTGTCATCCGAAACAAAGATCTTGATGAGATCTATCACTTCTATAAAGAAACTACTAGATTACTATCAATAGTACGTACACCGTTCTCAAAGGGTGGAAACGGAGCCATAAGCCTATTCTCTGTCTATTTGCCTGTCCGACCATTAAAGACCTTTAGCTTTTAGACCAAGTAAACTTTCCCCTTCTGAGCCCCAATACCCTAGAATGCAGTAGATAATTTAAATTAGTTACTTTACTATCAAATTTTAAATTCTTGGTATCACTACAATATTAAACAAGATTTAATGATCCTTAACCAATCTTTACATTTCATACTTTTTCCTCATCATAGCAGCAATCTTGATACTTTCATTCAGCATTTACCTTTTCAATGAGAACAAAAGGCTCTTACTTAGTATTCATAAAAGCGCAGTCAAGTTACTGTACTTGTACTTTATTTCAGTAGTTAGAAGGTAAGTATCGATAGACGAGTCAAATAGTAAATTTTAGATAAATAATTGGTTGGGAAGAGTTTTTTAAAATTAAATTTAAATATGTTTCACCAAAATTTAAAAAATGTTGATGAAAAATATAGCAATACTAGGATTTTAAGGTAAAAAACACATAGTAATACTAGGTTTTTAAGATAAAAAACAGATAGTTGTACTAAATTTTTAAGGTTAAATCATAAAGTAATACTAGTTTTTAAGATTAAATCATAAAGTAATACTAGGTTTTTAAGCTTAAATCATAAAGTAATTCTAGGTTTTTAAGGTTAAATCATAAAGTAATACTAGGTTTTTAAGGTAAAAATAAACCCCTGAAACAGACATACTGTCCTAATATTGATCTACGTAATTCTTTGCCTTGCCGTCAGATGCTAATAGACAGATTTTTACCACAGTTTACTGCAAAATTTTGGCACCTGAATTATAAGCGAAAGAAAATTAATTATTGTTAATAAGTTTCCTTTTTTAAATTATGTTGTGTTTTGAATTGCGTAATACACAAAATGTACATAACGAAAACTTGCAGTTTTGAAAAAAATAAATGTTGAGTTTCCTAACAGTTCTACTCGGTAAGAAACAACACTCTAAACCGGTATTAGAGTAAAATCATTACATTTGACGATTCAAAATAGTTCACTTATATAATAATAGATTCTAAATAAAATAAAAAAACTTAGACATTGCCAAGCATATATAACTACTAAAATAAGTATAGAATAGTACGTTTCATTTTCAGTTTTGTCTTTCTATAGCGAAAAATTAGTAAAAATAAAGCGCGAAGTCAAAAAAGAAGAAACTATTTCCCATTATGAAATTCGTAACATAAAAGCTGAAAACAAAACGTCTGACCAATCCACTAATGACTTTGTAAGAGTAAATGAAGTCACCATTAATTGAAAAAAACGATAGATGCGAAAATATAAAATGTCATTAACATCGCAGGAATGGCTCTATGTGTATAATTCCAAAAACTAATATCATAGATTTGTACACGTTTTTGTATGTTTTTTTATCGAGAAGCGGGTCTATAATTATACTGAATATAATTTTTCATATTCTTTATAGTTTGAAATAATTTTACCACCGTATTTTGTTATATATTTATATGTAATTTGTAAATATGGTACGATATATGCCACAGTTTAAGTGTACATAGTATATTCAAGGAGTGTGGTTCACAACTTTTAAGTCTGAGACCATAGTAAAAATAGAGTAATAGATTGTCTTCATTCAAAGTTACATAACGTGTAATCTCAAGCTTTTAATGTTGCGGTCACTCAAAGCTGCTCCGCAAAAATTGTCAACGTGTGCGTAAATATGGAGCGCGCCATATACATATTATTTTAGGTTTTGCCCGCGGTTTCACTAGCCCTAATTTCGGTTATCGGCGTAGGATTTCAACGACATTTCCTCAATAATAAAAAAAAAACAGACTTACAATTGACATTTTCAAGTAGCTTATGTCCTTCTGTAACACTATCTCCATCCAAATTTGCCGGCGTTTCCACTCATCTTAAATTCGGTTTTCAGTGTAGGATTCAAACGGAAACTCCTAAACTATAAAAATACTGACTCACACCCGACATATTTAAGTAGGCTTAGTCCTTTATCGGCACTTAAACTATCTCCATGCCAAATTTCATCTTAGTTGGTACAGCGGTTAAAGCGTGAAGACGCAACAGACAGACAGAGTTACATTCGCATTTATAATATTAGTATAGATCTTAAAGGACCGTGCCAAAAGCCTCTTCAACTAGGCATAGCTTATTGTTCTGGCGGTGTTAAAAATACACCGCATGGCATGACCAACGTGATTTTATTCAGCATGTACGCAAGTTCACTATGTTTCAAAGATAGCGCTATTTTTCCTACTATGAAAGATATAACTTGTAAACATTCACTTAGTCATAGCTTTATTGTTTATATCAATGGTCCGCGCACACATATAAGCCACGTAAACCACCTTTGTTAAGTATGACCTGTTGTTCTATTTTTACTATGTTGAGATAGAGTGTTGCGCCGGTAACACGCTGTTTTTTTATTGACTAGGTAACGTCACAATCTGGACACCCCATAAAAAAACTACGTGAGTAATAACTTAAAATATAAGAAACGACGCCATGTATTCCTATGAATGTGTGTGGTTTAAGCGGCACCTCCTTCGTGAGCGGTCGCAGGATCATCTCAGAAAGGGTCGACTCTGTCTAGCCAGAGAGTGTCGGAGAGTGGCGTACTACCTCTCTACCTGCGAGCCTATAAGCATACATGGATAAAAAGGTTTAGTTTGTTTCTGCTATACTGTACGTACTACATTTGATATTTGACATTTTATACATTAAGAATTAGCTAAGCTAAATGTAATAAAGATTTTTTCGACACTTTTCCATCATTAAAGATTTTTTCGACATCTCTGCGCTTTCAACAAGCCACAAGATTTATATAAACGAAAAACGTAGTTGATAATAAATTTTCGAAAACCAATTACAGTTATCACTGTTAAAATGTTGGGTTTTTTACCTTTGACACTATTTTGTGTAAATAATAAACATTCTTAGGTTAAGCAAGCCATTGAAGTCAATAAACTTCGAGTCGAGCTCTCTTCTCTCTAAATTTTTATTTCAGTAACCTTAATCTTTAGGTATATATATATATTTATAGTAGTATAGTATAATAAACTTTTCTGATCAAAACTACAATCGCCATATTGAAATGGTGTGAACGTACGCGACACCAGCGATAGACACAGGGTCAGAAAAGTTTGTAGTACGTACTTATTTATACATTGTTTTCAAATGCGCCTTAACCACTCTATTTTATTATAGTGTAATTTGAAACTTGAGAAAACTTCCAAAAGTGTTAGATCTTCCAAAAGTGATAGTTCAACTAGGAAGTTTCAGAAAGGTTTTTGCCTTTTATATAATTTTAATAAAAGCAAGGAAAATGCACCATGAGCAAATTGAACGCTTTAAACGGAATTTGCAATTCAATAGGATTATTACCATTATCGAGAGGTGACAGCGACGGGGCAGGCAGACATTTAATTTTCGTTTACTTTGTAATTTAATTTGAAAAAAAGAATGTTATCCGTCTAAAATGTAATTTGTTTGTTACTGGTATGATATTTCGAACTTTTCAATGCGTTATTTGAGTATATTTTTGCTCTACCCTCCCTTTTGGTTATAGGCCTAGGATTCTTACGTCAACTCCCTCATTATACTTAAATAACTTATTATAGCAAGCTATATAGTTATTCTCGCGGGAAACTTTGAAGCGTTCAGTGGTAACAGACAGACAGACAGATAAAGGTACTTTTGCATTTATTATATTAGTATGGATGAGTTGTGACATTTTCCATACCTTTTTTGATCTTCACCATTATAATATTAAGTTCAGATGTATTTCGAAAAGCTTATTAAGTAATTAAGTTATAACTCAATAGTTATAATGTAGCAAACAAACAAACCTCTTCTTTTTATTATATTAAATCAATGACCATCTCTCAAATGTTGAGACAAGAAATTTATGCAATGAAATATTCAAAATCAAATATAGTATAATGTATGCTAAAGTGAGTTTAAAATTTTTTCAATAGTTGTTTCTTCACATTAAGGCCATAGCAGAAGCCTACATTGATATTGTAATTTGTATCTCAAAAACCTATTAAGTAACTTTAAAAATAAACGTGGCATTAAACAAAGTTAATATGCAAATGTGTGACCTAAAAATGCTATCGACGGACCAACGAAAAACACCCGACACGGCGACGCGAATGTTAACAAAGTTAACTTTAATTAGTAACTTCGAATAGCTACGTGATTAAGTAGTAACATGCGCTGATTTGCAGTCATGCATAGGTGCCGATATTCTACCTAATTAATATTAATAATTTCCAACAATTGCACCATGTGTATCAGTATAAAATGTTATCTTATTTCGCGATTTTGGCGAACGATATTATATTTATATTTAAAAGGCTTTTTTAGATATTACATCTACATTTCTAATAATCCAAAAGCCTTGGTAGTTTGGATGGGAGTTATCCTGCCTGCAGAACCTAGACGGTGTGCATTCGATCTTCGCAGAGGACAAACATTTATATGATGTATATTTTGTGTTTGTCTTAAGTCTGGGTGTTTTTATGAAGTCGGCATGTATTTACAAAAAAACTATATAAGTATTTCTTTTTGTTGACTGGTAGAACCCGCAGTGTAAGCCTTGCTTGAATTTGTACCAGATGGCGTTGTGTCGTAATGTTCCGTCCAGAAATATTTATTATATATTAATACCTACGTATATAAATGCAAAAATATTTAGCTTTTTTGTTTATCTATTACCGTTCTAAAGTAACATACATAGTTAAACTTAGCTGAATTAAATTTACAAAAAGGATAGCTTGCGTCATAGAAAAGGACAAAGGTTACTTTGATGCTAATTCGTTACAATTTTCTGCAGAAATCGCTTTCAGTAAAATATTGAATTGTGAGTGAAATTGTGTGTTACGGCTAGATAATATACATTCTTATTTTCTTATTAAGTACCTCTAGAGAGATAATTTTCTTCTTGCGCCATAACCTCAATGAATAGAATAATGAATAGACCATCAGTTGGACCCAACTTAGGGGAGACTTGACCAATATATTTAAATATTACTAATAGGAAGCTAGCTACAGACTCTAAAAATAATTAAATCATAAAGTATAGAGCTTGAACAGTGAGCTAACTTTCCTATTAGTCAGATGCCAATTAAACAACAAATATGTCTAATTAGGTAGGCACTTAGCACTGCATGATGGGTATTTTGCCGATACGTTATCTAAATCGATTATTATATCATCTACACAATTGTCGAAATCGTTAACGATACCATAAAATAAAAATAAAATTTGATCAATTAAACTTAATTTTTATTTACGTAAAAATCATAATCTTGATAAATAAAACGTATTTGTAGTAAGGTCCATTTTTTATTTGTAAACATGCTAGTGCAGTGCCTATGGATAGGTCATCAAATGTAATGAATACTGTAATGTGCCCGTGTTAGATTAGATATAACTGTAAAATTTATGTTAATAAGGTAATAAGTAAATAATAATATGTTAATATTGTAATGGTCATTAATTTGAAATAGTGCAGACACGTGGCTGCGTTAGCACGTGGTGTTTTGGTGAAATAAAATGGGATGGACAGATAAGTCGACTATATAAGGCACTGTCTATTCCTCCAACGGCATTCTTGTTCAGTCCACCCCACTGGTCGCATCAGGTCGTCACGCTGCCGAAACTGAATGGGAATTCAGTATTGAAAAACATTTCAGTTAAGTACAAAATCTAACACGCGCGTGTGAGATTCACAAACGTGTGCAGAGCGTAGTACGGAGGTATCTAAACCTATCTAGTTATCTTTAAAATTATTATCGCATATTCATGCCATTAGATCCGGAAAACACGGTTATTTTACAGTAAAATATAGGTCAACAATATATCGGAGTCACGGATATATCGGCCAATATATCGGTATCATTACATCCCTAACTAGTAACTGAGCATGTATATTTATCCGAAACCATATGATTTCGCAGATGAAATTGGTTTTCCAGGTAGGTAAGTGAAAAGTACGTACTTTTATAGTTCACACTAATATTATAAATGCGAAAGTAACTCTGTCTGTCTGTCTGTCCGTCTGTCTGTTACCTCTTCGCGCTTAAACAACTGTACGGGTTCTGATGAAATTTGACATTGAGATAGTCTGAGTCCTGGGAAAGGACATATATAATTCTTCTGTATGTGTGTGGGTCCCTGCAAGGTTTGAATTTACGAATGGTCCCGGTTGATGGCGCTGCAGTTGGTGTGTCACTGATCTTCTACTTAACGGCAGGGATGATTTTAATAATATTTTTTGTGTACGTGTGAATGGGTCCCTGCAAGGTTTATATTTTTTTGTTTTTTTTTTTCTATAATTGAGAAGTAGCCGTTAAAATCCTACATCGATAATCCAATTTAGGGCTAGTGGAACAGCGGGCAAAAGCTAGTACATATATGTATATATTGTTCGTTTAATAGTAGAGAATAAGTGACAAGCATGTCGAATAGCGGGGAAAAGGAATCTCGTATAGAATTGGCTAACTATTATAGAGATAAACAAGCTCAATCAGAGAGTATATATGAACGGAAGACATGGGTACCAATAACTGATAGACGACCATAGAAGTAGCTCTTTTATGGCCGTCAGATAAAGACAAAGCAACTGTAAAGCTGGCCGCATACGTGAAAAAACCCCTTCGGATCAGTTTTACCATTGAATTATACCATTAATTCTACAAATGGTACTAAGTTGTCCCATCTATCCCTTTAATGGTACAGGTGGTATATCATGGTACAAATGGTCTTTACTTAGATATACTCTGAACGGTATAAGTGGGATAGGTTGAGACCATTGGATTATACCATGATTGGAGGTTTAACACTCTAATCCAATGGTCAAACCCATTAATGGATTAGGTTTCGCTTTTAATTCCACTCTAATCAACTTCGAAAACAGAATTGGAATCAGGACTTAGATTGGAATAGTTGTTCTATGTTTGACACTTGACATTTTTAAGTAGCCATCCATCCAACTGATCATTTATAGCTTCGTTTTGCTATATTAAATCAATACTCAAAATTTATAATTATGGGTATAAACGAATTTAATAGAAAAATATTGTTCTAGGTACATTTCCGTAGTAATAAAGACTAGAATATAATATTCTAGGTCTAGTGATGTAATGCTATTACCTCTACTGTGGCCTAGTAGTTTTGGCATCTCCGTTCTGAGGGGCAAAGGCTCGAGACCAGCCAATGAACCTTTTTTTTTATTTTCTAGCACATTGTTTGTTTACACTAGCGGCATTAGGGTGTAGGAAATCATAGTGTGGAAAATCGTCTGTGTTGACTGTGCATAATATTGCATTTTGGACATTCTGTACAATAATTTATATGTGTTAATTAATTTATCAGTTCTTACGTATACGTAAAAGTTTTCTTTTACGTTGTTTAATGATTAAAGATTTAGTGGCATATAAAGCCGTTACGTAACTTTTATAGAAAATGATTCTTCAAAGATCCAAACGCCTCTTTATGAAAGGATCATAAAATATTTAACGATCAATTAATTCCATTTTAGAAAATGTTTTTCCGATTTCTTGATTATGAATGGTAATTTTTTTGACTTTTTAATCTTAATAATAAATTACTTTGTATGACTTAAAATTCGGTTAGGTATATGTAGAGCCATGATTAGATTAATGTCATTACTATTAAGGGAAATTAATAAGTTCTGTCAAGTAAAGTCTTCATAGATTCTCCCTTCAGGGAGTCATAAACGAAAAAAAAATATTTTTATGTATGTATATTTAATTCTATGAAGATTTTGTGTAGGTATTTGTAAGATTGGTGTAATAGGACTTAATAAGTCACTTATAGTTGTTTATAACTTGATTTTTTTGATTAACTTATTTTTTGACCCGGTTGATCAAGGAGTTGCCGTAGAAAATTTAACATGGATGAAGCCGCGGGCAAAATATAGTTTATTAGTATGCAAGTTCTTTATTGATAACTTTATTAATAGGCAGTATCATTTGAAGTAAAATTAAGTAAAGTAAAAGATGACGCGAAATATAATCGTGTGAAAGTAGTGCAGTTACGTCTTAACCCACTGATTTTTTAATGCAGGTACATCTTTACACAATGAAATACAAGAAATAAATAAGTAATCTTTAGTCCTGTCACACTAGATTTTATATAGGTTTAAATAAATATCACGACTATCCCTCAACAATTGTAAATTCAAAGATCCATTTGTCAAAACAGCTTAAAAAGGTGTGATAAGATATCTGGTAGAGGAGGTTTTTTTTTTTATAGAATTAAAATATGTGGTAATTAGATTTTTAAATTTGTCAGTATCCCTATAAGGCGATTATTAAAATATTATTAGAATTTAAAAAGCAGACCACGGAAATCGTTGACAAAGAGAATTTAAATTTAGGAAGTATTGCCTCTCAATTCACAATTCAGGCCGACACAAAAGTTAAGGTCAAGATATACAAAGCACTTACCTTGACTTGTCAGGAAATCGATATCGGGCTTCCACTGAAACAACCTGCCAAATTAAGAATCGCATGTTAAGTTAGGAGTCAAGGTTGACTTGGCAGGCGATAGTCGTTTCACGGTGATATTTTACTGTGCTTTACTGCGTTACAGGTATCAGTTTATTTTTGGTATCAAAACTAGCATAGTTTGTAAAGTTATACATAATATCGGTTTAAACAAGTTAGTTGTACTAATTATCAAAAATATGTACCTTTATCTAAACATAATTATTTACCTGACTATATCGTGTCTATAATTTAAAAACATAGTCAAGTTTGTTTTGTGGCTACAATTTTAATTTGTTATTATTATTACTTATACACTAAGTCTATCATGAAAATTTAACAGTGCTTTAGTTATATCAAAATCCATTTAGCCGTTTGTATGGTACGAGGGAATAAAAAATATCAAAACATCAAAGATATGCACGAAAAACATAGCCCACTTGCGGTAGGAAAAAAAGTCATAGTAAATAAAAAAGCTAAAATAGCTTTTTAAGCATTGTTTAACTAACAATGCTCATTATCCTTTTACGTTAAAATTGCTGATGTAGAATGATTAGCCTGTGAAATATTTCCAGTTATATTCTTGTTCGTGACAGTGACTTATGATGGTAAGGATAATATACTGTTTTATCTTTGAAAATAAACTGTTGAACCATTTAAATCCACAAATAGTTATATTTATATTAGTAGTTTATTTATTAGTAACATATTTGTGATAATGAACAATATAAAGTTGATAACAATTTTGCAGCAACCTATATACGCTCCTTCTTTATAAGTGTCAAAGTTGTCATTACCAGTATCCATGTGTGTGGTGGTATGGAAATCTTAATTAATGCGCGAATCCGATTCGTACAAGGCCGGTTACCTTACATAACATGGCAATAAGTTTAAATAGTTTGCGTATTAATAGTGTAACGGTGACGAAACCTGTTTGGTTTATGTTTGCGATTTAAATATAACGAGACAAAAATGCAACCAAGCTCTTTTTTAAGACTCCGTACCCAAAGGGTAATTAGCGGAACCCTATTACTAAGACTTCACTGTCCGTCCGTCCGTCTGTCACCAGGCTGTATCTCATGAACCGTGATAGTAAGACAGTTGAAAGTTCCACCGAAGATGTATTTCTGTTGCCGCTATAACAACAAATATACAAAAACAGAATAAAATAAATATTTAAGGGGGCTCCCATACAACAAACGTGATTTTCCGCTCGATTTTGCTCGATATTGATAACGGCAACAGGTAGACGCTTAAAATATTCACAGAATATTAAGTTATATAGTCACTTTAAACAAAAAATAATTATATTGACGTGTTTAAAAACAAACGTGATTTTTTTTGCCGTTTTTATAAATAATGGTACTGAACCCTTCGTGCGCGAGTCCGACTCGCACTTGGCCGATTTTAATATTTAAGCTCAACCTCGCAGATGGACAGCAGTTTCGTCAAAAAACTGATAGAAGAACTCAATGCATAGTGTTTAATCATTTTAAGAGCATTTTATTTGAAAAGCGTTTTTATACGAGGCATTTAAGTAGAGCGTTTTTATTGAATTACAAAACTTACTTACTCCTAATACCTTAGTACCCACATAGTTAAATACCAATAGGCTTCAAAAAGTAAAAATAATATTTTTTTTTGTAATTATAAATTTTAAATCAATTGATATATCTTGCATTGAATAATTTGTCACTGATAAATCTACATCTAAAATTATCTTCGCAGCCGTCAGAGCTCTGCTGTCAACAGCAGAATTTCATTATTTCTCTATTAGATTTCTCGAAAGATATTGTCATCCTCAAGCATTTCAAGGGGCAGAGATATGGAATAGAAATATACGTTTATAGTTTAAAAATAATTGTATTCTAAAGAAGGTTGTGTTGGACTGTTGTTATTATTATTGAATTAATAATGATATAATAATTTTGGAAAAATTACACAGCGCCATCTGATCCTAAACTAAGCAAGGGTAAATTATCGATGGTGTAGAAGACGAACGTACTAATTTCAGATCTTCTATCAATTATTCAGGAGGACAATTTTAGTTAATTTAAGTTTGAAAGCTCAAACTTAGAACTGTATATAGGTAGAGTGTATATTATAGTGAATATAAATTTAGTTAAGTAATATCTATGATCATAAATAGAAACGTCCGTTGTCAGAGAACAGAGTATAGTGAAAAAAAAATTTTAAAAAAAGCGTCTCTTAGTTCTAATGTACACTAAAGTGATTTGTAAAGGGTTACTCATGATTATAGTGTTTTGTCTATTAATTTGAAGGATTTTATAAAAAAACAATAACTATGAATGTATTTAGGGTTCCGTACCTCAATAGGATAAAAGGAACCCTTATAGGATCACTTCGTTGTCCGTCTGTCTATCATTTCTGTCCAGACCCTTCTTCTCAGGGAAGCGTGAAGGTATTTTGCACTTAGCACGACTGTCTTCTAGACTATCGATATATATAAATATTTGAATATATAATATGCCCCCCTTCTTTGTTATACAATATTTGCCAAACTGATTCTGTAGCGGTGTTTGTTGTTTAAAAGTTAAAGGTACAATATAAAAACTGCGTTTCTTTGCAGTTAAAACATCTGTTATCCTTATTATATGATTTGAAGGCAAAACTATAGGATACAACTAGTTTATATATATATCCATGTTGGTTACTTGATTTTACAAGCATTCACTACTTGAGCATATAGTCCGTAATTGCGCCTCTACATACTGAATTCAAAGCAGAAAACCTCCTTTCCTATTCATAGAATTCATATCCATGAATGTGGCTGGAATTCTTGAAGGTAGGAATACAATAGAAATAGACAGGGATATAAAAATCAAGTGGCAATTTACGTCTTTTATATAATGTTATTTTTACTGCAAAACAATCTCATCTCAAATATAGCACAAATACATTACAGATTTATTAAGTTTTACATGTCTATTTTTCAGTAAAGTCATTTAGTTTAAAGTCCGATGTGGAAACCTAATTAGTTACTTCGTCTTATATACATATATATCACTCAGCTGACCCGGCGTTGTTTGACTTTAATCCATTTACTATTGCACGCCTCATAAGCGGGGCGGAGCGTGCACGCCTCATAAGCGGAGCGGAGCGGTGAGGTAGTGTTCTACTCTCGACATGTCAAAAAACCCAGTCTTTCGAAACTTAAATGACGTTTTTTTTTTTAATATAACACTTACAGGATAATATGAGTGCACTAATATGAAGTTAAATAATCTGTCTAGCACATATGGTACATTTTATAAACAATTAATTTGTTTAATATCATAAATAATAACATTAAAACTAATCATTCTTGGACGTCCGTGAGTCTGTGTTTATGTGACCATGTATGTGGCAGAGAAATTGGTCGAAAAATTCATCTTACCGGAATACTTTTGTTTTTAATATATAAAGTATTACACTGTGCTGATTCCTAGTTAATATTAGCGTTCTAAGTACTGTCGTTTAATTATAATTTATAAAAAACTAATATACCACTGTATACTGTATATCTATATATATATATTTTATTTTTATTTGATAGTATATTTTTCCTCACCTTATTTGTTATTTTATTTTAAAAATCTTGAGTATTTGTTTTAGAATTTTTTTTTTAAATGTGAATGACCGCTATGAGGCGTGCACTTTTGGATTTTCCAAATTTTTTTGAATCTTGGTTCAAATAAATGAACATTTATTTAAGAAAAGTAATAATGATTTGCAGTACGCAAAAAATTAGCTCACATGCAAGCGCACTAAATATTAATAAATTATTTTGAATAAATATTTCAAAAAGCAGGATGCTTGGGGTATTGTGAGCATCATGCGGGCCGTACGCTTTTTTGCCACCAATTCAATTTATAATCTCTAGTTAGTACTAGCAAGGTGGAGATCCCGAACGATATTTCAAACGAAATTTCAAGAACGAGAATGGCTGCCAACAGGGATGGTTCTTAATATGCTACAGTCGAGATATATATCTAGAGAACGAAGTGCCCGTCTGTATGTAATCCGTAAGTAATTATAAAAAAAACATCATGTTTAATTTATTATAAAACTTTATTAGGTTTTAAAGTAATTAAAAGAAAACTACATTGACTCCTAAACTGTAATTTATTTAATTAATAACTAATGAGGGGAAAATAAAAGTGTTATCCTTTTCCGACTCAATATTAAATATGCGAACTATCTTCAGAGGTTGGCGCCGCTCAGAAGCGTCCGTACGCTCTCAGCCGGTGCAGCCCAGATGCGGGACGTGACGTGACGCGCGCTCGCAGTTTCGTAGTGTTTTTAACTGTAAGAAAAGTGCCAGATCAAATGCGTCACGGGCATCTACTGACAAACCGAGTCCGTGCGCGTGTGTAGCGAAATGGCAACATCGCACTCGCGCGTGCAGTGATGATGTTGTATTATATTGCGCTCCCTGTTAGATGCCAGACCAGGCAGGCACGTCCACGCATCGGTCAATGCTGCACGTTCGCATGTTCGGCAGGTTGGATTTATTTACAAAAGTTATTCAGTTTACAAGTGTTTTCTTTTTTAATTGCAAATATGAGTGTACAAAACCAAACATGAAGAGCACAAAAATAAAAATTATAAGTTATTATTGCGGCCAAATGCTCTCAACTTTAATATGGCTGCACGCATGCAGAAGTTACCTAAGTGACGTGTGCTTTACCACTTTTGCTGGTGTGACAGGGCTTGCACGCGCGTACGCACGTCACGTCACGCCACGCATCTGGTCTGCTCCGGCCTTTATGAGTGTGCCCATTCGGGTTGCGCTCTCGCTGGCTGACATCGACTTTGGGTGCATTCGGCGCTCATTGCCGCGGTTTGGGCGGCAGGTGGGGTATGTGGCGTGTTCAACAGTACTCGTACCGCACTCTACAACTACCAAGTGACAACGTTTATTCCAAATATTAACGCTGGCACCGACCTTAAACAAATTGTTGGCATATTTAAATTAGAGGTTTTAAAAGACTAAACTTTTATTTTTCCCTTTTTAGTTATTAATTTAATAAATAACAGTTTTAATTTCTTTTAAATTACTTGTTATTTTTATTTTTTTCAATTGTAACTACTTAATAATTTTTTCGTTCGAGTACGTTTACTCAATTATTTATTCGATTTTGCGAGTAGTTTTAGGTAAAATATAGTATCTACTATGTATCATCCTACATGAAGTGTTGACATTTAACGATTAAACGACTACTGTTAAAATTACTAAGCCAGTTTTTTGAAATATTCATTGAGATTGTTTAGCTACAGCTTAACTGCATGCAAACATTGAAACAAAATGAATAATGACATGTTTTAGAATTACGCTGCTTAGCCAAGGACACTTTTGTAGGGTCCTAGTGACTGATACGCACTTAACTTTCTATCACGAAAACTACAGAACCGATTTTGATAAAGCTTAAACTGTTCCCTTAGGTGGACTACACCAATCCAACTAAAAAAATATTTTTGGAATCCGGCTTATAGTTTTTGAGATACGCATGGACAAAAATACATACATACATACACTTATGAAATTTGGCACACATGTTTAGAAACTAGTATTTATTAACAAATACAAAAACTATGCAATTCTGACAATATTACATACATACGGTTATTTGAAGCTTTTAGGAATTTGATCTGTAACAAAAAATAGAATGTAGTATTGCAATTTTACTGAGCCAATAATTTTCTCCAGCAATGGTGAACAGTTTTATGTATCGTTTGTACTTTGAAAGGATCACTGGACTGGAAACAATTTACTTACAACGAGACAAGTCAATATGTTGAACCCATTGCCTACGCAATGCCAATTAGTACAGTTCATTGGATAATAAACCGTTTGGCTGGAAATTGGGGTAGTCTATCCTCAGGATGATTCCTTATCCATAGGTTGAGTTGTTAATTAACATATTTCTCTGAATATTGATTTATTTAACTTGTTCCAAATTTTAAACATTGTCATGACATTCAATAGTGTACGACGGTTTTATTTTTCCAGCAGTTGTAGTTATGAGTGGTTGCTTTTAAAATCAATTCTTAGCAAGAATTTTTGTTGTATTTTTTCCAATGCAAATGAAAATATATTTATAAAAAATTGGGTCCCAGACTGGTATCGCGTGTTCCAATATTTCCAATTGAGATCTAATTAACATTTTATTTATAAATAAAGACTTTGAGGGATGTTTAAAGTTACATTAAGACCTCATAACAACAATATTCCTAGGTGTTAAGAAAACATTATTAAACGTCGTTGACATATAATACAAACAATTAAGACCCTATTATAGATCCCTCCTATTATAGGAGGCAGTTAAGGTCCTATTACAGTACTCCCAACGATACATTCTCAATGGTGTCAGATTTAAAAACATTGTAAACAAAATTTATGGCTATATTATGCGAACTATGCGTAATTTTAAGGAACCTTTGAATACACTGTCTGTATACGGAACCACTTTATAGCAAATACATAAAGAGTCTTGAATCTATACAAAAAATAAATTCGCAGTATGCATTATAAATGTAGGTACAAGAAACCGTCTGCCTTACGACCAGTTGCTTAAAAACTATAGTATACTTGATTTAAGGGCTAGGCATGAACAACTTGAAGTATTGCTTTTATATGACATACACCATAATAAATACGATTGCATTGATTTGAGTTGCAAACTATGTTACCGTGTACCTGTGCATCATCACTCAAGGGCCATGCGCGCTCATCAAGTTTTTGTCTGAACAAAGTGTCGTACCAATGCTGGCATGCGCTTTCCCATCCATAGAATGGTATCCTCTTATAACTAAAACTTCCTTGTTATTGATGGACTACACACAAGTGTGGATACTTTTTGTAGATTAGTTATCAATAAGTTATATAAAATAAGTAATGTTTGACTAAAAATTTACTAGCTACATGTTCAAATGTACAAAGACAAATAGACAGAAGATAAATTCATTTAAAAACTTGTAATTCTTACATACCTAACAGTAAAATCCTTTAAATTTACATATTTTTTTATTTAAATGTGCAAAGATACATACATTTAAATATTTTAATAAATCCTAAAAACTAATATCTTATAATATATATTTTTTAATGTACAAGGACACACACACTTAAATATTGTTATACCTACTGTATGAAGTTATTTTTATATAAAGTAGTTTCAATTCTTACGTGCGTTAAGGTTATGCAGCAAAATCCCCGTCAACAAAAAATTTGCTAGAAAATAATAATAAAAAAAACATACACGTAATAAAAAACATTTAAATTCTTAAACTTATTCTTGCATGACTAAGTAGTATCCACTTACTGAGACTCGTCGTGATTGTAACCTCCCTCTAACGAACTGAATCTCTCCTTCAGCTGGAACCTCGTTCATATTCAGGAATGTACAAATCTCGTGGTCTTTGGCCGTCATCAGGAAGTGGTGTATATCAGGGTTCCCGCGAGAATAACACTGCAGCCTTCACACTATTTCATGTTTTTTTTTCATTCACTTTTAATGTCCATAAAAGTGAATTATAACACTCGCGACGCGTTAAAAAAAATTTAAGGTACTTGTATAGTTTAGGGAAAGAAATTTTGTAAATTGATATTTAAAATTAAGGATATTTAACATAATACGAAGTCAACACGTCGAAACAGGAACCGGCGAGCGCCAAAACCATCTTGTGTTCTTCTTATTGTGGACATGAAATAAGATCTAAGCGATTTATATATTCTATATCTAGTTATAACTAGATCTAGAAATATTTACCTTAACCGAAACTTGTTTGATCACACCTGCACTCCATATTACCAAACCCTTTAGAAGTTAGAAGGCAAGACTTCCCCATCAGAACCAGCTAGCAGCACTAAAAAAATCTAGACAATCAAACCATCCCTCCATACTGGAAATAAGTCTAAGCGTCCAAATCTCTCAGTTACTTTTCCTTAAGCACATACTAGTTTCAACTTTCTTGCAATCAATCAATCCTGCAGGAATCTTAGTTTTAGGATTTATTTTAGGTAATCTATAATTTTTGGTTGCAGATTAAGTGTGTTCTAGAAATTAGGTTGCCTCGATATAATTAGACCTCCTCGTTTAAGTAGTCGATGCTAAATAAACTACAGGTCCAAAAATACCAAGAACCATTTCCAGAGTGCATCTTCAATGTTTGTTATGTGTTTACCTAGACTTGGCCCAGATATAGTATGCCGTGAATCTGTAGCGAAGGACCGTTAGCGACAGCACTACTGATATTTTTACTCAATTATTTTTGACACTTGTTGATCAAACACCGCGAAATTTTGGAGACATGTTCTAGTAATAAATATCTAGGTCTGCAGTGTGCCAGTTTTCTATAAAAATTTATATTTCAAAAGTTATTCAGGATTCTAGTTTTTCATACAAATGGTTTTAAAAAAGATTTCTAGTTAATATTACGTTTTACAAGATTTTGGAAAAACCACAGACCTAGGTATTTGGCTTCGGATTATGACTAAGAAATTTCACAGTGACTGATCAGTAAATATCAAAAACAAATGAGAAATTGACTGTGAGGCGCCGCGAAGTGTATCCTCTTAATGCTCGGACATACAGACAAACTTAAAACTTGTAGGCTTTAGAATATTCAGGCTTTAATTAAAAACTCTCAATATCCTTTTGGGTTCCCTAAATCCATCCCTGTCGCAAAAATCTTATGACAGTATTTATTTATAGCAACTTTTTATCTGCTACATATTTTGACGGTTATAAAATAGCTTCAAAATTTGAAATTGTGTTTTGTTTTTATTCTTTACATCAAAGACCATTTAAACACTATAAAACATCACAAGCACATAATATTGCGCGACCCTTGTTACGAACACGTTTACTCTTCACGCCTCTCCGACAACAAAACGTCGGTGTCACTATCTTCATTTACCAGTCACTGGTTTTGCCATTCAACGAGAACAAAAGGTTCTCAGAGACAGTTTGCATAATAGGCTCTAGTTATGAGTTGCTTAGCTGACTATATTGTTCTCTATTTCATTACATTACAAGACCCCACCGTGCAAAGTTATAGTGTTGTTCATACGTGAAATTTGCGTTAAATGCATTATCTTTTTATAATTTGTTTTAAGAGTGTAACTACCCATGTTTAACTAGGTCATAGAAACTAGGGTCAGGTTGGAAATATGGTTTAAAGTTTCAGTTTATTTTGGTGATTTACTGAAATGAATTGAGAAGTTTTTGTGTAAAATTTAATTTAAAAATAATAAATGTAAGTTGTATTTTGTCTTAAATATTAAACCAACAAATGTTTACTAAATACTACTTCAACCTCCGTTGAAGCAAACTGACTGCGTTTAATTTCAATAACAGAGTGGCGCAGTGGTAGAAAGCAAGCAAAGAGAACGCACTTTTAATGTCTTTATTAAAAACTAAAATAAAAATGAACCCATTTTAATAAAACTTATACTTAAAGGGTATCTTAAAGTACGTACTCATGTGTGTATACTTTTCTATAAGTAAAATTACGCAGTAGGTACTAGACATCCTCAAAAGGTAAGAGTACGTTCCTTTAATTACCTACATCTTGGTTTTTTTATGTCACCAGCTAAGCTACAGAATATGGTCTCCATTATAAAAGTATACGCACCGACAGAAGCAGAAAACTAATCTGAACTGATACACTTTACACTAATCGGTAAGCCACCACGACCGTTATATATTCAGTTTGACGGCGTAAACATAAAACAAATTTCAGACTCGAAATTCCTCGGCATCACCTGAATTCAAGTATGGAATGGTCCGCCCATATTGACAAATTATCTAGTGCTTGCTTTGTGCTTACCACAGAAGCACAAGTTTTATTTCAAGCCAAACTCAGAACCTGCTACTTCCCTCTGTTCCACACAGTCTTATACTACTCGAATTGTGGGAAACCGCTACAGAGTGGCACCGAATCTTTGTAATACACAAAAGGGCTGCAAGAATAATTGCACACGTTTTGCCATCTACTCCTGTCAAGCAACTGTTTATTGACTTATATATAATATCCTAACATTGACATCCAATATATTTTTGACATTTCCAAATTTGTAAAACACAACATAGAAAAATTCCTAACGAACGCAACTAACAAACTAATTCAATACCAGACGCCTCACAAAATTAAAACCGTACAATTTTTAACTTGCCAAAATAGACCATAGCAGGCCCAAGAATTTACAACAAAATCCCCTTTAAAATAAAATATGTAACGTGAGGCACTGTCTTTTTCGCAATGTTAAAAAATGACTAGTGAGGAAGGCTTTTTATGACATTAATGAATTCCACAATGCAGATAATAAAACCTATTATGCGTAATAATAATTGTTAATATATTTATAGACTTCGCTTTTATCCTAAACTTTTTGCATCCTACTTTTAATTTGTTGATATGTAATCTATACTAATATATAAAGCTGAAGAGTTTGTTTGTTTGAACGCGCTAATCTCAGGAACTACTGGTCCGATTTGAAAAATGCTTTCAGTGTTAGATAGCTCATTTATCGAGGAAGGCTATAGGCTATATATCATCACGCTAAGACCAATAGGAGCTGAGCACCAATGAAGAATGTTTCAAAATCGGTTTTTTTCCTTATAAGAGCTTCCGCTGCGTGGGCTGCGTAAACGGTTAAAGTTTCGCAAAAATCATGTATGATGTAGGCGTGCTCTAAAAAAGGAATTTACAAAACTCACCCCCTAAATGGGGTGGTTTAAAATTTGTATGGAGCACCAAGATCGCGAGGTTAATCTATTAGTTAAATAAATTTTAGTAGTTAATTATTTAATATTTTTGGGAAAGAGAAAGAGACAGAGAGAGAGAGAACGTCAAGTGTGAGTTTTTTTAGTAGGTTTTTTTTCTATAATTGAGGATGGATGCCGTAAGAATCCTACGCCGATAGCCAAATTTAGGGCGGGCGAAGCCGCTAGCAAAAGCTTGTATGTTAATATAATAAATGAGTATGAGTAAAATACACACAAAAACATTATTATAATGTTAGACTTTAATGCGAAGATTGGCACTTCCAAAAATGAAGAATTCTTGATTATGAAGCGACATGGATATGGCAATAGAAACGTCACAGGACAGATAGTTTTGAACACCGCACTTGAACATTAACTAACAATAACAAATACATGTTTCAAAAGAAGAACAGAAGATAGATATGGAGATCTCCAAACGGCGAAATAAAAACGAGATTGACTATATACTGTCAAACCAACCGAGAATTTACCAGAGCATTGGCATTTTGAATCGAAACTACCCCTCGGATCATAGACTAATCAGAGTAACAATAATATGAACCAGCCAAAAGTAAGTAGTCAATTATAGAGTTAAACAAATAAGTAATCTAAGTAGAGAAGAGGAGATATAAAGATATCCTGTCATCAATGCTATCTGAATCATCTTTTTGCCATAAAAAGAAAACTACTATGATAACATAACAAACGCTTATACAAATAGCTTAAAACTGGCCCGAGGGAAACAGAAATGAACACAAATGTTATAAAATATTATCAGTTACACAGCAACTTTATTACAAAGAACACGATCTATGAAAAATGAACTTTCTGCACTATACATAATAGTAAATAAATATATAAAATGATTATGCAAAACACAGGAAGGATATTTTAGAAAGACACTTATATCAAACCGGAATCACAAAAAAGGCTTACAAGGCACTCAGAACTAGTAAAACTTGTATAGAAGGGCTAAAAATTTCAGACTAAGACACGAACAAACGAAGTGAAATCATCATTACAGCAACTAATTTTTATAAAAACTATATAGTAAGAGCCTCAAAATATTACACCTCAAAAAAAACAGCATCGGACAGGACAGCGAAAAAACATTAAAGCAATAGATAAAATAGAAACCATAGAAGCAATAAAAACATTAAAACGAGAAAAATCCTCAGGACCCGACAACATTACAAACAAAGTACTGAAGACAGCTCACATAATTTTGACCACACCGCTAGCTGACCTGTTCAACCTTATACTACAAAAATCTGAAACATATACCCGATGGTCTGAATCTAATATCATTCTAATCAAAACAAAAAGTGGAAATGGGCAGGTCACGTAGCGAGGCTTACAGACCAGAGATGGACCATAAAAACAACCCTATGTAGAGGCCTACAAGGCATAAGAGGCAGAGGCATATCACGGACAAGATGGGAAAGATGAAATTAAAAAAATAGCCGGAAAAATCTGG
The DNA here is from genome assembly GCA_946406115.1 of Apoda limacodes. Taxonomy (NCBI): domain Eukaryota; kingdom Metazoa; phylum Arthropoda; class Insecta; order Lepidoptera; family Limacodidae; genus Apoda; species Apoda limacodes. The sequence continues at coordinate 11,695,841 of OX291553.1, read as the reverse complement.
GCCAAAATAGCAAAAGATAGAGAAGAAAGGGCATCTTTGGAAGAGGTCTCACCCAATTTGGGGTTCTGGCACAAGAAGATAATAGTACTAACAATAATTTAAGCAAACAAAACTTACCAGCTAACATAACACTGGTAATAAGTTAACTTGTAAGTGCAAGAAATAAAGGGGTCTTTTTTTAATAAAGAAAGCTTAGATTTGGCAAAAACCTACCTTGCATAAGTTTCGGAAAACTTTTTAAAACTATAATAGTATCAAAAGATTTGCCAAAATTGAAAAATTTACTCAAAATAAAGGTAATATGCTTACTATGTTTTTAATGCAAATGAGATTTCTTTCAGGATATGTAATTTATATTTCTAGAACGTCTGTAAGAAGGCATTCAATCAATTCTATGGATTTCAAAAGAAAAGTTCTATACAAATAGTGGACGTACATTAACAACCCAATACCTTTTTCGTTTACCTTTTTGTTGGGCTGTAAAAGGTCAAGCATCTTACACGCAATGAACTATAATTTAGGGTCCCAAAAAGTAATTTGTTTTTACTACAGATCTTTTATATAAATAAAATGGGAACATTAAAAATGTTCTTAAGTTACCTATATACTAAGGATGGCAGTAAATCTGTGATTTTCATACTAAATGCCTTAAGTTTATCCCTCCATAAACCTAGTCCATTAATTAAGAATGTAACTAAATATCGAAAATTTGGGTTTTATATTTCCTGTCCCATTCTGACTTACATCTTAGGCTACGGTGACCACTTACTATCAGGCGACCGTAAGCATGTTTTGGAAAACCTTGGTGATATTAAAAAAAAAATTGTCACGATAAAATAATATACCTCATTATTCCCTTCAATCTTGTCTTTCTTTAATATTACTGTAATTATAATCGAATGAATAAATGAATTTTCTTTATTGCACAATTTAAAAGAAATACAACAGAAAGCTAGAATAAAAAAAAATACAATTAGGCGACCTTATCGCTAAAAAGCAATCTCTACCAGGCAAACCTTTGTTTGAACCTTTGATTGTTATTATGTAGTTGATAAAAAGGGGCTCTCCACCAAATTATGATCTGGTTTACCCCCTTTTGGGGTAAGTACTGTGAAGATATTTATACATGTACAGTGTGTACCAAAATAGAGGGACTAAGTAGGCTTTATTTTGTTCCAGCCAGCAGAAGACAGCAGACCAGCGTAACCCTGGTCGAAGGGACTATCCCAAGAGCGACAACCCAAGCCAAGGCTCCCATCGCGGGGAGCCCTTGAGCGTTGGGCGCCATATGGGCTGAGACTCCTTCAGAGTCTCATCCCAAAGCCCGGTGGAGCAGTAATGGCTGCATCAGCCAAGTAAGTGGGCATCCCCAGTAAGTTCTTATGAGTATATGTAAGCATTTAAGTCTAAGGTTTAAATGCAAAACTTTAAACAAATTCCAAATAGAGAAGTAGCAACCCTAAGATCAGGTTTTTGGATTCATGTTTCCCAAAGGGATAATGAGCTTTGTCTTAAGTTTTGCCATTTGCTTTTTAGAATGCCTACATGCATATTAAAGCTGTTACTTATCTGGTAATGATGGATTTTACCCCTTTTCTGTTACATCATCTATACATATACATACAAACACACAACATTAGATACAACTAAAAAAATTTAAAAATTTACACTTGTTGATTGTTCGAGCATCCGATCGAGGTACAGATAAAGTTAAAAAAAGTAAATAACATAAGCTACTTCTTATTGCTAAAATCCCAAAGTTCCCGCAGGTAGTAAACGAATTTCACGTGGACGAATATAGTAAAAATAGTATGTTAAAGTTGTTTCTTACAATCCGATAACCGAATTTAGTTGCTTAAAAAATCTATATATCTAAGTTTTTGTGTACATTATGAGGCTAAAATTTAAAATAATTCAGATTTCCGAAATTCACTGTTTATCTATGATTTCAGTTGAAAATCAATTCTGTCTGTAAAATTTCAAAATCATAAGTCTAAAATAGACTTTTTCTAAATCATAATTTTTAATGTTCATTCTATAAAAATAATGCAGTAATAAAATAAGTTTTTATAAAATTGTTCCTATTTACTTAAAATTAAACTTGAAAATACCTAAAATTTCTGTTTTCTACCGATAACACCCTCAAACACATACGATTATAATTTTTGGTTTTACACATTTTTAATTTTTATTCCATACAAATACTAAATTATGATACAGTCAATGCAGAAATGAAAATAAAAATGTGCTATTTACGTAACATTTAACTAGAAAAAAACCTTTTTTTTTCTATTTTTACCGAAAACTCCCATAAAAACATACGATTTAATTTTTTTGAATTTACCTACAAATTTTTGTTATAATTTTTATAGTACAAACCGACTTTCATAAAAGTGCTTATTCCAACAGTCTCAAGAGGAGATAAGCTATTTATAGAATGTATTTCTTTCTTTTTTGTTTATGATGTTACAATTTTGTGTACAAAATACGACTATACGATTTCATACTCCCCTATTACACTAATAAACCTTACCTGGGGATCGAATCAATAATGAACAGTACAGTACAATCAATGCGTTACTTCAGCATATTTAAATTATCCCTGAAAAAACCGCAAAGCAGCTGCCGTGCGCCGTCGTTAGACAACAAATGTGCACCCGCATACAAAGACGTCTTCTCACGGACCTCAGTTTAGGCGTAGAGCCGTAGTAAAGCAATATATATACGTAGTATATATATACGTAGTATATATATACTAAGAACCGTACTGTCAAGGAGACAGAGAAATGGATAAGCGACTTACCAATAACTCACAAAACACAGAACGAGAGAAAATAAATATACAAAATTACCGAGGACGGTTTTCTTTTAAAGCATAGAAGTAGATATGCAGCAATTTGTAATTTAATAATAGAATCTGTGAAAATAATTATCAACAGAATTTTTTCACGACTACGTCAAGTATCTACGTAAAGTGAACTGTTTTGACTTAGCGATGTCAAACATCTAGAGATTCTTTGATCTCTAAATTTAAATTACCACAGTGGTAATGGACCTAAGAGCGAATGTCTAGAAACTTCTATCGTTTCCTACATCATCCGGTCCTTTTCCGGAGACGGACCACCGGAAACGGTCGTTCCGTTATAATGTTTACTATTTAAGATTTTGTTATTCTGTAAGTATCTATTTTATTCCCGATATACCTCTCAACTGTTTTGCCTATACGTGACAAGATTGTAATAGGTCAGTAATTATTATAATTTGTATAGTAACTTTTTTATGTATGAGACGTACAACACCTATTTTTAGCTAGTTAGGATATCTTATTTATTAATTACGTTTTGGGATATATCACGACCTTAAGCACCTATATATTCTATACAAATATGTTTTTTAATATGTGTTTTAATAATTTTAGAAATCCCTATTGAAAATGAATATTTCTTACATATACTCGTACGCCCTCTTAACTAACTCGACGTATGTGCTAGGTAAAACCGATTATACGCGTAGTGCAAAGTGTGACGTCAAGGCCTAGAGAAGCGGGTCAGTAGTGCAACATTTATACACAACCATCGCACTAGAACTGTACAAACCACAACACCTGATAAGTGAAAATGGTATATTGAAGAGGGCGCAATACTCACAGCTCGTAGCAATAGTGCAAAGGTATAATATTTCTTGTATCTATGTTTTGGTCACCGGAGATCAAATTGAACAGAGATTCAGTAATTAACCAGTAGATTAAGTTACACATTTTAGAAGAAGATATTTAAGAATAGAACCAAAACTAAACGAAATGTTTTGCTTTATTACTTAAAGCGTCATCAGTGAGCTTATAAAGACTAAATTTTAGCGTAGAAACTCGAACTGCGTATGCAAGGGATTTCGTGAAATCTCGGAATAACGCACAGGTTATTATATAACGCAATTTCACAGAATGTGTGTGTGTGTGTGTGTGTGTGTCGATGTCGGCGTGTGTTAAAAATAATTATGCAGCGAATGTAATGGTTCTGTTTAAAGACTCCTTCCACTTGAATCCACTGTCAAAATCTACAGGTGGATTCATGGATAATTTTTCTTTGCTTGAGAGGATGTGGATCGACCAACTATTTGTCTATCTTTTAATACCGGACAAAAACACAATCCCCTTACACGCAAACAAAAACACACACGGTCATATATGTATGTATATTAATTTATCTGGGCGGGTGCTCCCGGATATCGGTTTGGCCCTTTTGACTGGGTTCAACGATCCCAAACTCACAAGTTATATCGAACCCTTTAGTGTAACGAGAGACTTTGCCTCCCTGTGTGTGTTCTACCGCTTCTAAATGGGATGTGTTCTGAGAAATTGTTCGAAATGATGATTACGGCTACTTTCTACCATCCCACCTTAGAACCTAAATTGTCACGTACAGTACGGTTTAAAAATACCAACCTTCAGCGAACGCTTATGTTATGTATGAGCTCCTGACGATAGTTTTCTCTAAGTTATAAGTTTTTTAAAGAGTCGGCAACGCGCGAGTACCCCAGGTGTTGCAAGCGTCCATAGGCTGCGATGACCGCTTACCATCAGACGAACCGCAAGCTTGTTTGTCACCTTAGTGCTATAAAGAAAATGTTTAACAAAACCAATGTTTATACAAGCATTTCGCCATGATCCTCGTATCTTACGGAACTCTAAATTTTTCAGAACGACACATCCTATACTCAACTTTTGAACAGTGAAGGAAATACCGTTAAACATAAGAAAGTTATAATATCTTCTAAAAGATGTTATAAATATTTGAGGCTACCACTATGCTTTTTATCGACTTTTGGTACTTTTCGTTCTGCAGTTAAAGATAAGAAACCTACTCTCTTCTAAGAGCGGATTAAGCAATGGCGACAACCACTATGCTTTTTAAGTATGGACTCCTGGCACATTTACCGTTAATCAAAAAAGAATTACTATCTTCTTAGTGAATTAAACAATGGGGCTACCATACTTCTGTTTATGGACTTCTGGTACTTCTTACTGTAAAAAGAATCCGAAATTTGTTAATTTGCAGTCATTTTTTTCTGAACTGGCTATGCAGTTGGCTATTGCGGCCATTACTGCTTCACCGGGCTTTTTAGGGCGAGACTCTGAAGGAGCCCCAGCCCATATAGCGCTCAACGCTCAAGGGAACCCCGCTCGGGTTGTCGCTTTCGGGGGCGTCCCTTCGACCGGCGTGATCCACGAACCCGAAGGTGAGTCGCCGCTAGAGGGAGTTCCCCGTTACGCGGGTGCGGTTGCGATTGAGTGGGGGCGTGAGGCGCCCCGGCACGCTTTGATGCCTCGTGTATCCTTGTGGGCGCCGACGAACCCGGGGACGTCGGCGTCGTGTTAGGGGGGAGTCTCTATTATTGGAGGTCGTAGAGACTAATCTCGCTATCCGGACAGCGAGGTCGTCATCTGGGGCCGTTAGTACGTGCGGAGGCTGCCTAACTTTAGTTTTACGACCATGTCTATGTCTGTCTATTAAGACTCTTTTACTCAAGAACGTGTGGACGTATCAGGTTGAAATTAATTTCAAATACTTATGTCTTCGAACAATTAAAGTTGTAAAAAAATCAAGCTTCTAAGTTAACGCAGTAAAATAATAGCCCAAAATACGATCACTTTTGTCGTATATTGCGATACAAATAAAACCTATGGGGTACTTTCCGTTGACTTAAATTCATTGAATTTAGCAAGAAACAAGACATCACATCACACAAATAATCTAAAAACTGATCATAAACCTGTGAAACTTGATCTCATAATGGAAAACAATCTACATATTATAAGTTTGTACGGAGGAAACCTCGCTGCGCGAGCCAGATTCGCACTTGGCCGGTTTTTATTTCATCATTCTAGGCTCAGAAGTTTCGGATTGGGAAATGCCGATGATAAGTTCATCAGTCACTCAGGAAATCGTATTAATAATTTGTACAAGAATGGCTTTCTAAATGTATAGGACTAGAGTGAAATGGAAAACAATATTTAAAAACGTCATTATTTACAATTTTACGCAAAGTAGTCTTTATTACATATAGGATTAGGTTTATATTAATGAAACAAATTTTTGGCAAACAATTTTCTAATAAAATGAATTTATTACAATGGTATCTTGTTCTATTCTACTATTTTATTTTGTTTGTCTGAATTACACACATATGTTTATATTTATAGCTACATAATTTCACTTCTTTGTCTTTCACATATTGTTTTTTTATTATTACCAAGTAATACTAATAAAATAAATAGTGGCAACTATTTCAATAAAATAGTGCGTATTTTAATGAAATTACTGGAATCTTTTCTTTTATTTATATATTTGATTATTTTCAATTTTATTAAATATAAAGTAACTATTTTTTTTTAAATATAAGCATGTTCAATTAGCAAAGAAATTAATAATAATTTGGTAGGAAGTTAAAAAAATCAGTCTTTATTTAAAAAATATGTGGTTTTTTATTTTCAATTTATTTCGCTTTTATCCAGTAATACTTTACTAGGGAAATCATTTCTCTCAATTATTAACTTTGAGATTAAATTTATCTGTTTTAATTTATAAATTAAAAAAATACATTCATAAACATATTTTTAGGGTAAAATTGACTCTTAATTTTTTTCATTTAGTTGATTTTTTGACATATAATATTACAAATCAACAACTCTAGTAACGTGTTGAACACATTTAATACAAAGCCTAAATCTAATAACACCAATGGGATTTAGGCCCATACCATTCACTTACACCTTCGTTTAAAGCAAAAACTAACAATTAATTGACTAATACTCTGACGCTTTAAAGCTTCACCTGGGCTCAAGGCTAAAGCTTGGAAGCGTACCAGTGTATTAAAGCAGTAAGTGTCATTTCATTTCATGTTTTTGCAAATTGATCTGTTTATTGGTAGTAAATTTTTAAATTTACAATAAAAAGAAATTTTTAACCTTTCATCATTTTTGCAGAATGCGGTTTATTATGCATCATGTTAAGCATGTATGTGTCATGACCAATATAGCTTGAAAGTATAATGATGCCTTACCTCTGTGAAATGAACCTCTGACTTACTGTATTATAACACATTTATTTGGATATATAATATTTACATTGATATAAATACCATATGATATTTCTTTTTAATTGCCTTTATTTTAAACTAGAAGTATAAAGAGACTGGATAGTACTACACTATAACTTATTTTTATTTACACAATTTATTGTCGTTCATGAACCTGATTTCTTCTACATTTTACTTAATTTACATTAGAGTAAGACACATTGTCTATAATTTTTTTATTTACAAATTAAAAATCATCATTATTACACAAAATAATATATCCAGCTACGCTGATTTTATGATTTTCTACAGATTCAATCTCATTATTCACGATAAGCATTATAAAGTCTGTATTGTCTTATTTTAAAAACTAATTAAACTACACAGCAAGCGTTAACATTACAGGTCTAATTTATTAAATACACAATTTGTATTAAAACTTTGTGTAGATCTAAACAATATTAAATATTCTTTATTCTATAGACCTGTGATTTAACTGGCGCTCTACAACAGCACCAGAAAATTACGCATGCTTATAACCAATGTACATGGACTAGGTGATATGAAAATCCCCACGTAAAAGTCTTGTAAAAGTTTTTTTAAACTGCTGATTAGCTAATGCATAACAAAAAGGGTTTATAGGACTATTAGCATAACATAAAAAGTATGAAAACATGTACAAGTGTTGATTAATACAAGGAGGATCTGTGCAGAATCCTTCAACTAATGCTAAAATATGGTAGGGGGTCCAACAAACTACAAATGCCCCTAAAATAAAGGATATAGTTCTAAAAGCCTTTCTAGCTCTATTTTCTGATTTCGATTTTTGTCTGCCTATACTAGGAAATAGTCCATCTCGCTTCGATCGCTTAACTTTCAACTTTTTGCCAATATTTTTAACCAACTCTCTCTTAGAATCAACACGAACTGATCCAGTTATAACAGGGCTTGAAATTTCACTATTCTCTATAGCTGGACTTATAATTTTACTAAATTTTGAGGGACAGATTTTCAAGTCACTTGGTTTTGACGGTTGCTGAAGATGGTCATTATTATTAGAAGATGATACAAGAGTGATTATAGGCTTAGAGTGTTCTCCTGATGTTAAATTTACTTCTGTATTTACTTTACCAGTAGGTTGACTTGTTATGTTAACTTTAGGCTGTATGACTTGAGCTTCAGCTGTAGCACGAATAAGAGCCGCTTGTAACAATGACGTATTTGTTACATTACATGAATTAAATGTAGGAGGAGATGATGGTTCAGTTGCAGTTTGAAACGTTACGGAAGAAGGTGGACTTTCATATGTTGGTGAAGGCACAATGACTGAGCTTTCATCCATGTATCGTAAATCAGCACCATCCATACTTACAAGAACATCACACGAAGTGCCATCTCCTTTTATTAGTCTTACGGTCCTTGTTCTAGAAGATTCAGAATATGAAGGTGGACTTTCAGATACAGGTGGGCTAGATCCAAATTCTGATGGTGGTGGAATTATTCTTTGAGCAATAGTGGTAGACACTTCTTTTTGCTCTAATGGTGTCACAAATCCTGATGAAATAGGAGATATTATAGTACCCATCGTAGTTAGAACTGTTGCTACTGGTTGAATATTACTGGGTGTTGTTTGAGGATTTTCTATATCCAACAAACTTTTTTCAGATATTTGAGATAGCGAAGATTTCGGTTTTTCAAGTTCGTGACAAATAGATGGAGATTGTTTTGTGTCCGTTTTAATTACCATACCACCATTCATTCTCATATTGTTTAGTAACTGAAGTGCGCCTGTCTGCATAACCAAGTTTGCGACTGATGTTCGTTTCTTTATATTTGTTTGTGCACTGCCTTCATCGTCGGAATCAAACGCTGGACTGCTAGACCTTTCTGGTTCAACTTGGTCTTCCTTTTTATCACCATCTGACTCTGCAGTAGTAGACGTTCCTGTTACAGTAGCGCTACTTTTATGAGCTGACTTTTGACTGGAATTTGAATCAGTAGAACCACCTAAATGCAAAAGCGGTGCAGCTAATGATCCTTTTGATGTAGAATCTTTTTGGATAGGTTCTGATACTTTTATTTCTTCCTCACTTGATACAGTAGCTTTAGATAACCCTGACATTCCGGCAGCTCGACCAGCCATACCCGACATTACTCCCGCACTCAATGCTACCATAGATTGCATTTTTCTTTGTTTTGCTTCACTTTTCTTCTGCATGTCATACGCAGTTTTGAAAATTCCTGCATAAAGTACAATCAAAACAAATAAAGTTGTCCAATAATAACCAATTATGAGGGCAGTGTTGAAAACAGGGTCTTTTAAGAACTGAACAGCACATTCGCCTTCCTGTAAATCTCTATAGCCCACAAAATGTTCCCATCCAAATATTGTTGTGAAAAACAATAAAGCTGGTATTATCCATGTTACTGTCACCATCCATATTACACGATTTTTTGTTCGCCAGGCTCGATACCGTGCCGCTATTTTAACACTACAAAACCTGTCTACTGTTATTAATAAAACAGTATATTGTGATACTAAACATACCGTATAATCAACTGATAGCCACAAATCACATAATAAAGGCCCAAGATGCCAGTAACCTTTTAAAACATAGTCAGTATAGAATGGAAGTGATAAAGTACCTGTAAAAAAACAACATTAATTAAAACACAATAAAATCCTTTAAGTTAAATTATCGAGGTTTTTAAGAACTATTATTTATGATTATCCATGCACATGATTGATTAGGAAAAGGTTGCTGTTTTTCAGGAAACAATATTTATGTCATGAGTTTTTTTTGTCACATAATTTTAGTATTCTTTTCTTATTCGTTTACGATACAAATAAACATTTTTGACATAATACTCATGTTTGTTTGTTTCTTAAATTTAAAAAACTAATTTTTTTAAATATTTTCTTAGAGCTTAAGATTCTTTTGTGGCAGTGACATTGTTTTATTGATTAAATCGATCTTTGTTCCAAATTTCGGTGTCTCAATGCTACCTTTTCTCAATTTCTAATAAAAAATGTTTACGAAAAGAGTATGAAACCTCATAATTCATTCATCACATCTTACCTATTAGTAAATCAGTAGCTGCAAGAGAAGCGATAAAGTAGTTGCTAGGTTGTCTTATAGTACGGTCCACTAAAAACGCTAACAGCACCAAAACATTTCCGCTGACAGTCAACAAAATTACCAACACAAGGCATGTAGCAAAAATCACTGCCAGCCATAATGGAAACGGAGGAAGTACCGGTTGCTGAAAAAAAAAACATAATTATCATAAAAAACCTTGATAACATCATTCTATATAAATTACCAAGAAATTCAAACCTAGTGTGTGTAGCTAGGATAGTGATTTTCTGTGTATATTATCGTTGTTTAAGTTAAACTTGTTATTAGTATAGGGTTTGCTAATTTAGACCAAAGAAAAATATGTTGTACACCGCATATATCATAATACAGTAGCTTTAGTCTCCGAAATAAAATACTCTACTACTACTATAGAATACTCCGAAAGTTACAAAAATGATAGTTATAAGGATCGCCCTGACGACAGAAAAATATATGTTCACCTCCTGCGTCATAGAACGCCATTTCGACGATAATCTACTAAAAGCTAAACTGCTAAAAACATCAAAACGATGTTGGTTTTAATGGTACTTTTAGTTTTCGTTTATTTAGTGTTCACAAACTTTTAGTTTTTAATCGAAATGGTATTAAAAAAAAACCCAACAGGCAACTGTATTATTTGATGCAGGTAATTTTGTACAAAAAAGGGCAGTGGAACATTTTCTTGTAGATCCTTGTAATACAAGTAGGAGGGATATGGTAGAGAGTCGAAAACAAATGTCATTTTTGAAATAAGTATGACATTAATGATTATTTCAAATTATTTTACTATTAACTATTATTACTATTAATTGGTGTACTTTAAATTACTTACCAGTCCTTCACTCTCGGTCACGATATTTTCAAACGTCCTATTCAGATAATATATGTCAGTAAAGTTGGTACCATTAGCTATAAGATATGCACCTTGGCATTCCGGGATAACTTCAGTTGAATGACAGGAACGCTGTTTAAGTTTTTGTAGTTTCCTGTTTAAAATAAAAATGAAGTCAAAAAGCCAGTAAAATGAAAAAAGGTCAATGATTATTTACTGTCATTAAATGATATCATAGTAAAGCTGTGTCTCGCAACCAATTTCGAAGAAATTAATTTTTATATTTTGAAATACAATTAATATTAATTTTATTTTGCTAATTATTCCAACAAAAGAAAATATTGCACGCTGAATGGGTTAGTATTGGAGTATATAGAGCACTGCTTGTCTTACTGATATATGGAGCGATGGCGATAAATCTTTAGCAAGCTGCAGTCCGCATTATGAGAAAAGTTTTCTGACTTTTTGCAACTTTTTCACAAAAGCATTTGTTTGTGTATTTTCTATAATTATTATGTTCTATAAAATCATCGACGTAGCTTGCAGAATTTGAAAACTAAAGCTGCAGTAGAGTGGTCGAATCTGTCAGTGGACCGATGGCCGATGGAGCAAACGTGGCTTAGAGTAAATATCGCGTACCGCGTGTACTAGAAGACTAGGCGTTAGACGCCCCCCAGCCCCATGGACGGACGACCTTAAAAGGGTGGTTTGTGGTAGCTGGATGCAGTAGCCAGAGAATCAAGACAAAAAATGTGCCATGAAAGAGGCTTATATGAGCAGTGGATCAAAATAATGATTTGTGGTCTATGTAAAATGAAATTCGAGTCTGAAATGGAAGAAGAAGGGTGGGCATAGTTTCACAGGCAGGGAGATTGGGATAAAGATGCGAGAAGGGTTCATAATTAACAACGACAGCTGTATTGTAAATTTTATTTATATGATGAATCTTACCATTGAGTTATAAAATTTGTGCCAATTGAAAAAATGGGAGTAGATCTGTTGCCTTCAAAGCTACTGTCTGTAGAATTCATTATCAAGATTAATTAAATTATTGTCCTTTTTGCTTCATATGTTAACATTTCCCATAATAATTTGAATAATCTGGAACAAAATAAGGCATTGTTATATATTTTAAAACTACAATGCAATGACTCATTAAAAATCAATAAATAATATAATAAAATATCTTCAAAATATAATCGTTCTTGTTTACGGAATCCTGTGAACAAGATTTCAAATGAGAAAATAGGTTACTACCGAGATATACCATAGACTCGAATCAATACAAGACTGAATTCGCTAATTTAATTACCTGCGTCGGCAATTAAATTTATCCTACTTAAATCGTGACCAAAATAACTAATAGTTTTATTTGTCTAAAACAGTGCAGTTGTACTTGATAAAAATATCGTCGTGCATGCAGAAAAACCATTTTGACCGATAAAGCACACATATTTAGCAAGCAGATGTAACAATGGGCATGCCACATCGCTCATTGAACCAACAACTGATGGAGAGTAATGTTCTCAAGTGGCAACCACGGACAGGAAGATTCAGAGTAAAACGGCCTTTATACCAGGGAGACAGTCAATCTGGCCAGTGCCCCAGGAAGCCACTGGGCGCAGTTGACTCCACCAGCTGTTGTTAAAACGTATTACAATATAACAACACTAGTATTAACAAGACAAATAATATATACAGCGCCATTTTGTAGGAAAATTTTGCAGCCACTAATATGACCGTGTTATATTATTGCAAGTACATACTTTTCGAACTACTATATAATACAAGTTTTGGTTTCTTAATCTAAAAATTAATATTGGAAAGTATACCAATTTACACTACATATGATTCAAAATAGTTATGAATGAATTAGGTAATAACATGACGTAGATCATGTACCATAATCATACTAAATGTTATTTCAAAAGCTTCTAGGTCTCAGTTCCATTGGTTGTAGTTTCAATTCGGATTTATTAGTGTAAGTCAATAAGGAAAGTTGGTACGAAGTATATTTGCTTCACTGTTGAATAAATAAAATGATTCTAAAACAGTTAATTAATTAATAATTAGTACTTTATCAAAATTTGTCTCTACGCGCTCGAGATAACAGTGAAATATTAAATTAGAGTTTCAAATTCAGAGCCACGACCTGGTGGAGCTTGTAAATTAAGATGTTGAGATTAGCAACGTAAAACAAAGCGTAAAGTCACGTTTTAAATTTAAATTTTTTCTGTTGCATTATATGTTGATTTGTCGTAACAGTATGTAAACAAAACACGTGTTACGTTTGACGTTTGAAAACTTATGGGGTAAAATTTGACACGAAGCAAAGTCCCAACATCACAAATATAAACAAAAAATCAAAATTCGTTAATTTGTAGAAAACACACTATAAAAACAAAGTTTGTCTGTCTGTCTGTCAAGACCCTTTTACCGAAGAACGCCTATCAGTCACTTAAAGTTAAAGTTGTAAAACAATCAATTTAGGCTTAGTCAATGTAAAAAAATATTCCTCAGAACACATCCCATTGTACAAGTGGTAGAACACAGACAGGGAGGCAAAGTCTCTCCTCAGTTTTAAGGGTTCGATACGGCAAGTGAGTTAGCATATTTTGACATAAATAAACCAAAACAAACAGTTGACCTTGCCTCATGAAGGCAAGAAGCAAGATGTTTTGACGTGACAACGTCTTATAAATTGGTTTGCCGGGTGACACTTCAAGAAACTGCGTTACGCTCCGCTCACGTTATGCGCTCACAATGAGAGCGAGTGAGAGGCACGCGGCATGGTTAGCCCGCTTAAGAGCGAGAGAGACAGACATAAAAAGTGAAAGGCACAAGTTGTCACGATTCCGGACGGTTGTCCGACACTAATTTTTATCACAAATATAGAAAACTCGGCCAAGTGCGAGTCGGACTTGCGCACGAAGGGTTCCGTACCATTGTCTATAAAAACGGCATAAAAATCACGTATTTATACGTTGCTGTATGGGAGCCCCCTTAAATATTTGTTTTATTTTAATTATATTATTTATTTTCAAAGTGACTATATAAGTAAATATTTTAGGCGTGTACCTGTTGCCGTTATCAATATCGAGCAAAAACGAGCAAAAAACTCACGTTTATTGTTTACCCTTAAGTATTTATTTTATTCTGTTTCTTAGTATATGTTGTTATAGCGGCAATAGAAATACATCTTCTGTGAAAATTTCAACTGTCTTACTATCACGGTTCATGAGTTATAGCCTGGTGACAGACGGACGGACGGACGGGGTTCCGCTAATTACCCTTTGGGCACGGAACCCTAAAAAATTGTTATCATGATAAAAGATCTATCTACATATAATAAGTTTGTACGGAAACCTCAGTGCGTGAGCCAGACTCGCACTCGGCCGGTTTTTTGAAGAATACAATACTGTAGTCCCTAGAAAAACCTTGAGAAAAGAAAATAAAAAAGAAAAGCTTATTCCACAACTTAAGCGTGCTTTCGAAATATTTATATATTAAATGTAATAGATAGTAAAAGTAGTAAGTATACCTATACACTGCAAATAAAACTTTTGCAGAGAGCTTATTCCGCAATTCAAGCGTATTTACTAAGTCGTTAATAACAACGCTTAAGGGTCTGTATATGTCAATTGGTCATGTTTATCCATCTAGGTCTCAGTTTGTATGTAATTTTTGAGTTTAATATTTTGACACAGGAAACTAGAACTCTTATTCTTTAATCGCTCGAATAAATACATGATTTTTGACATTTTGCTTTATATATTTACTTTTCTAAAAAACCATTTTTTGCACACATATTTTGTTAAATCTTTAAAACTAAAGGCTATTTTGCGATTATTTTGAAAACGTTTATTAGGCAATAACAATATCTTAATATGCTCAAACCACTTTTTCGATAACAATCTTATTTTTTTATAAATGACGTTTTATTTATTTTTCGCAAGATTTACGTGTTTGCTTTCATCGTCACACTAGGCATCAATATATAGCGTTTTCTCTTTCCTTATGTCTTTTCATAGGTGCACTCTTAGAGCGCAGTGACGACTTTAGTAGCGGCACCAAAAAATATTCTTTATTTTCTCTTTGTTCGAAATACATTTGAAAGACCTTATAAACCAATTATTTAGAACTAGTTATAAGCTATTTCTAGATTTCTATCTTTTGATGAAATGACCAGTTTTACTACAGGGATTTTTCTGCAGGGATGCAGGGGACCATTACGAGATTCTCCAAAAAAGAAGTTATTAATTTTTTAAAGGGTCAGGTGGACCGTAAGCTTTTTGGCCATCTTATTGATATAAAAAAGTTTCTGTGCAAAATGTCTAGTCTCTGAACCCAGTAATTTTATCAGTGCGTTGATATATCACTCAGTTTACCTAAAGGGTACCTACGCTAATATTATGAAGTTTGTAAGATTGAATATGGGGGAAAAGAAACTACTCATCGGATTCCAAATATTATTCCATCAATATTTAAAATGGACTTACAAGCTATTTAAATTTTTATTTCTATATATAAAATTGTTATGAATATAAACATACTATTTAAATTATGCTGAACCGTTAGTAATGTCTATAAAATTAATTGTTAAATTGATGCATATAAAATGTTGTTTAAAAGTCTACCTGCATAAAATTTGTAAAAACTTTGTGTTTGAGTTTGAATTCGCTCAAAATTAAGAACAAAAACATTATACTCTAGATCTAGAAATGCTCTGACGGAAACTGGACAAGGCAGAAGACAATACAACCTAAACAAGAAAGCCACCGCCTAACTTCCGTCGCTGTCAGTGACTAAGTACTTTTAGCACTTTGAAGTCAGAGGAAACCGCACAAACTTGCTTGGTGAGAATGGAAAGCGAAGCTACTTTGTATTTATGCTTCTACTGACTAGTTTATTTAAATACTGTTATAATACCTACTCTTAAATAAAGTTTAAAGCTGTGTTGATGTAATAAAAAACAGGCTGAGTGCGAGTCGGAATCGCGCA
The DNA here is from genome assembly GCA_946406115.1 of Apoda limacodes. NCBI lineage: Eukaryota > Metazoa > Arthropoda > Insecta > Lepidoptera > Limacodidae > Apoda > Apoda limacodes. The sequence goes on along the minus strand of OX291553.1, from coordinate 11,679,815 downwards.
CCGAGGGATCTGTACCACCGCAGAATATACAAGCCCGACTCGCGCTTGACCGGATTTTATTCTTTGTTTTTGTAAAAAAACAACAAAGAAATTTTTCTTGTATTTGTGATACAACGTAACGTGTCTCAAATGCATTCGACTTTTTAGATTCTGAAGTCCTTTAGAATAAATTTAAGTTGTTATTAATAACATTTTACTTTAACTATTAAATTTTATCACGCTCAAGAGATTGTCAGCAGTGGGGGGGGGGATGTCACATTTCATAGAAGTAATAATTGAAAAAAACTTTTTAAATATCGTTTTTTTAAATATTTATTTTATTCATACATTCAGCCATTGTGCTTTATGTTGACAAATTAGTTTGAAAAGTGTTAGGGAGAGGCTATGTCGATATAAATCCATATCGATAGATTTTGCGTATCAAGATATGAGTTTTACTAACTATAACATTAATAATCTACACATACTTAGGTCAAATTATTATTAAAGTTTATGAAATCTATTTTCTTACTAGATAAAATGAAATATAACTTTATGAACCAATCTATACATAAAAACTGCCTTATCCTGGATGACTGACTAACGGATCAACGCACAGCCTAAACCGCTGATGGTAGGGACCTGAAACTTGAAGGGGGTATTCTTTGTATAACGTATGGATCCGATAAGAAAGGATTTTCCGAAAGGGAAACTCGCGCAACAAGGTTACATCGATTGCAATAAATTTGGTAGGGTAATCAAATTTTGGAAACGCTGATAACGCACACGCCGGGGAAGGTTTCTGAAAAAGAAAAAAAGAGTCAAGTGCGAGTCGGACAGGGTCAAGTCTTGGTGGTTTCTGAATTAGTACAACCCTATAAGGTTGGTGCGGCAAATGTTTAAAAAAAGAAACAACGTTTGCCGGGTCAGAAAGTCTTATATGAGGCCTTAAACGAGTAAATTTTACATTTTTAAGACATTAATCAAATTTGTTGAAACTACGATGACGACTAGACTAGGCGACTCATTCCCTAAAACATGTCTATGACGTTCAAAGATGTAGTTAGGAGTTTCATTGGCAAGAATTCTGCTTTATTAGCTCTAGCGGCACAGCGCTTACACGGACTGTAAGGGTTGCAGGTTCAAGTCCTAAATTTGTTCATATTGATGATGTAGCCATGGATATGGCATTTATTAAATGTTTTCTTCAGGGAGTCTCGAACGAAGATTATTTTGATCTATATATTATTAAAACTAGAACCAATGAACTAAAACATCTCAATTTCCGCACAAAAAAAAAATTGTGTGTGATGAACATTTATGATTGTCTTTAGTCTGGGCGTTTTCTACGTATAATATATATAAATACTTTTTTCGCTTCCCAACATTTCAACTAACACACACTGATTTTGGTCATCATGCAATGTAAAAAAATATTTATTAAGATATGAAATCCCATTCATGCTTTGTCTTTCTGTCTCGTACCTAAATAAGTTATTTGACACTCATAGCTTCAGAACATAGTACTTAAGGAAGTTTGCCACAGCAGTAGCTATAGGTCATCCATGTGGAACTCCGGTATAGATATTCCTTAGGGAAGTTATAATCGTCCGGAAATAAAAGAAGTCTAGTGATTTCTACACACTAACAAACCATATCTTATTTGACCAAAAAAACAATAATTAATATCCGATTATAAGTGTCTGAGATATATATAGACAAACATACATAATTACACTTATGAAATTTGGCACACCTGTTTGCCTTTGTGGGCTTACATAGGCTAAAATATGAATATAGCGCAATTCTTACAATATTACATACATACGGGTCGAATTGATAAACTTGGTTTTAGGTAGTCGGTAAAAAAAAAGCGACCGATTGCGTGCGGGCTTACACGTAAATACATACATAGAGTTAGGGTTCTGTAGAATGAGAATGCACATATCCAAAAAATCTTTTAAACCGACCGTTTTGAAAGCAAATATGTTTTTTGCGTACCTATCCAACGACACCCTCACACAACTGTATGATTTTTTTTTCTTAAGTTGACTACAAAACTGTAGACCAGTTTACATAGGACACCTAACTACATCGGATCGGTGCAAAGACATGCTAACGGACGGACATTACAAAATTATAAGGGTTCTGTTTTAGCACTTTTATCCAATTCGCTACAGACATTAAAAAGTATTAAAAATTAGAATTTTGACATTATTTATACAGTATAGTGTAACAATAAAAGTTTACACATATTTAGTAGGGTGGTTAATAAAACTCGCAATTTCAAAACCTCAGTCTTATTTAATAGAATTATTGCAAAATAGTATGAAAATGGCAGTTGGTACGTAAATAAGTGTTATAAAACATTAAGTTCTGATTCGAACTAGACACTCTGAAAAATGTCGATTAAAGCAATAAAATATCGTAGAACATCACTACCAGAAAGACACGCATCGATCATACGACTCTGTCGGTCTTTATTGCGACTCCGAGGAACATTGACAGTAATGTATATTGCTTGTATTTTGATACTTTAAGATATTGTTTATCAATGACAATTTTGATTTTAAGGTTATTTTCCTTATAATAATGTAAAAGCTTTTAATTATATATTCTCCAACTCACTAATGAAAAGATATTCCTCCCTTTGACATATTTAATAACTGGCTTCTTGCTTTGCAAGTAATTACTGCACAGGAAGGCATTTTAAATATTTTTGCGCAGCTACCACGCAGATACACACAGCGATGTAGTCCGAAAATAACTGAATGGCAGATTCGCGAGTTTCGGAGTAAATTGAGCGTCTGCTCAAGATCGTGGCACGCTCGCAGTGTTTACATCGCATTTCTACTGGGTAGTCTTATAATGTTCTGTGGTCTAGACATTGTGACCTTTGGACAAAACATACATAGACTGTAACATATTGGAAGGAAAACATATTTATTAATTCCATGGCAGATTGTCATCATTGACGCTTATCTTCAGGGTTCCGTAAGGCTGGGTAGCCTGAAATTTTTACAGAGCATGTTATAATGGCGTAGTACCAAAAAAATAATGAAAAGTCGAAAAGTAAAAATTTTAAAATATATTTAAAAATAAAAAAAAGTAAGGGGAACATCATACAAGAAACACGTTTTCGTTGTTTTTACTCTATCGTAAAAACAGTAAGCATACAAGCTTTAAACTAAAGCATAACAACAAATAATAAAAACTGGCTAACTGTGAGAAGGGCCCAATACCAGCTTAAATTACCGTATCAGCGCTAACTGGTGAAAAAAGTCTTATAGATTATTAGGGGAAACCGTTACAAATTTTTACAATGAAGCGATATTCAAAGTTAAGCAACATTGGGAATGGTCACCCATTGGATAAGTAACCGCTTCGCGGCGCACTTTCTGTTTTTTATTGTGTTTTTGTAAATTACTTTAATTACGAACGAGGTGGTCCGACTCGCACTTGACCGTTTTAATGTTAATTAATTATTTTGATAATTATTTTCATCGGGATAATACAGAGTATACAGCGGCTTTACCCATTGCTTGGTGGTCGACTGTGGCAGGTCTATTATAATCAAACTCCGGAGCACAAAATAAGATAAGAGGCGAAGAGAGTAGCAACGAGCGACGCGTAGACATAAATGAAAGTATCTGGACTTTTTTTTAGTTTTTTTTAACAACGCCATCTATTGTCGAGTGGTAAAATTAAAGTATAAAATTAAAGTTAAGAAAACAAGGATGAAACAAAAATGAAACCTAACTAGATCGATTTATCACCTCCGAAAGCCCCTGCATACTAAATGAAAATCGTTAGAGCCGTAATTCCGAGATTCAGCTTATATATATTATATACCAGGCCACGCAGAGAGTTTTGCGAAAAGAAGTTTTTATGTATAAGGCACTGGCAACTTGTAATTATTTTGAAAAAATTGGTTATTTAAAGTAAAAATAGCAGTGTTCGAATTTTGAATTTCCCTCCTCATTTAAAAATGGATATGCATCGAGAACATTTTCGTGCGATGATTTTCTACGAGTTTAAATGTGGCCAGACTCAGATTTTATCTGATGAGTCATTTGATCGACATCAAATGGCTTTTAAGGATGAAGGACCTTCAAAAGCAACGATCTAACGTTGACATAACGAGTTCAATTGCGGCCGCCTTACTTTGGGTGATGAAGAAAGGAGTGATCTTTCTACGACGGCTGTCACGGAAGAAAGTGTGCTGGCAGTAAAAAATTTAATTCAGATGAATTACATACGAAGTGATTTAGCATACACTGCAGATCAGTTCGGGAAGCGTTCACAAGATTCTACACGAGCCCCGTCGCGTGAGAAGGATAGTTTCGCGCTGGGAGCCGCACAACCTCACCGAAGCCCAGAAGCAGGCCCGTGTGGAGTGGTGCCGTGATATGATTCAAAAATTTGAAGCAGGCTCGTCTCGGCGCATTTCGACATTGTGACAGGTGAGGAATCCTGGATTTATCAATACGTTCCCGAAATAGAGCGTCAGTCGACAGTTTGGCTGTTTCAAAACAAACCAACGCCTACGAAAGTGAAGCGACCGAGAAGCGAAGGGAAAATTTTGATCGCTAGTTTCTTCACTTTGACGGGGTATCTAGTTTCATTTCCGTTACGAAACCAAAGCAGCATCAACGCCTAATAGTATACCACAAAATGCCTGCCAGAAGTTTTGTCTGCAATGAGCAACAAGCGACCGAACACGGGGCTCCGCGGTATACTGATTCACCATGACATCGCGCCCTGAGTGCGCACTCAGCGCTCAAAACGAGGGACTTCCTGGACACCACACCGGTCAGAGTCTTGGTTCACCCTCCTTACAGTACTGATCTTGCACCATGTGACTTCTTTTTATTCCCTAAAATAAAAAACCAGCTGAAAGGGATACAGTTTTCATCGCCGGAAGACGCGCTAGCAGCGTTCGAGAAGGCCGTAGAAGAGGTTTATGCGGCAGACTAGAAAAAAAGTTTCGAAAATTGTTTCAAACGCATGAAACTTTGTAAACAGTCTGGTGGAGAGTTCTCTGAAAATATTTAATTAAAATATTTTATCCATAGAAGTTAGTTTTTCAGTTTCTCAAAACTTTCTGAGTGTCCAACGTATATACATAATATATACAAGAATGGCTCGTTTAAAGGTATTAGATGAAAATAAATGACTGAATATTTTTGAACATTACACATGCCTGTCTGGCCCCAAAGAAAGCAAAGCTTGTGTTGTGGCTACCTGACAACGGAAACAAATACATATATATTACTTTTTTTTCTGCGTATGAAGTCTGCGCGTTCACCGCAAAGAAAAGAAAGGCACATTTACTGAGGTACCACAATTTCAGAACAGGGAGTGTTGGGATCCTTGGTATTGGCTTTTCTAGCGATGATGAAATCCGACATCGTTTGTAAGATAAGGTGAAGCTGGCGTCCAAAAAACTTGGTGTACTCAACAGAACTTCATGACGGGGTAAAGATTGTTACTTTACAAGTCGCAAATTCGGTCCATATCCATATGGCGTACTGCTGCCATCTCTGGGCGGGTGCACCCGGATACCAGCTTGGCCCTTTTGACTTGGTTCAACGACGGGCTGTGAGAATTGTCGACGATAAAAATTACTTTGACTTTATAAAAAATATAATTATGAAGTATACGTAACTCAGTTTTCAACACATCATACACTCAACTCACATTTTTTTAAAATTAATAACCAAAACTAAATGCAACATTTATATTGGCTTTAAATGAACTGTCAATAGATACTTAAATAATAAAGTACAGTACGACTAAGAAAGATATGTAGTGATTCTTCAAAAAGCTCCGCTAACTATTTCGTTCAACTGTAATAATAAAAGTTTGACAGGCTCATAATATATTACCGCTTGACAGCGAGCTTTTTTCTTGATATATCACAGTTTATGAAAAGGGAGAATAATAAATGCGAAGAAACATCACCTTGTATAACACTAGCAGGTACCAAACACCAATCTGACATAACGACGTGTCACCGTCTTTGTAGTTGTAATATTTAAAGTTATTAATTAAGAAAATTAAAATATAAATTTGTGATTTTTCATAGGAATATTTTCATAGATTTTATGCCTAGATAATGTTAGTGGATGAAAATTTTATAGAGCAGTCACTCCTCTGTTACGGCAAGCCTCAGCACAGGCCTTGGTCTACCTTTACAAAAAACAAAACCACTGGGCTGTGGCACATGTCTGTCGCTAGTGTCGTGTAAGTTCACCTTCGGGTCTGAAAAGTTTGCCAAACGATAGATCACAGGCCGCAGGTATCTTTTTGTGAACGACATGTTTCTTGTTCGTGGCGGTTGCAAGTGATGCCTCTAACCAAATCTCATCGTAAATTGTACGTGGTCGTTGCAAGTTGTGCCTCTAACCAATTTTCATCGTAAATAAGGAAGAGTTTCTTTCAAAATCTCGAACCAACTTTGACTAGTTTAAAAAGGTGGTATCCCAGTGCATCCTAAGGCCGTTTGTGCACACTGAGAGCTGCGGGCTTAAAAAAAAAACTTGTAAAATTTATCCTGGAAGTAATGGGTGTCTCATTTCTTCTTGTATAATATGTTTTTAAATGTGACTAAATTTATTTTCTTATAATAAAAAGAATATTGTCACATCGTCTCGTTTAATAATGTTCACTAAACGCTCCCCTTGTCCCCATCTATTTAATAACAAAAGGATGTTTCCAGAACTTTGTCATGTGTAATGTGTAAGTATCAAAGCGAGAAGGTGACAACGATTTAACCACACATTTCACATAATCTCCATTCCCCACGTAATTAATGGATGCCTCCCTAATCCGAGTATAGGAAAAAGCGCCGCTGAGAGAAATCGTTGCGATTCGTCTCGAGCCAGTGCTGCGGCCACCGTAGTATCACGACTCCCAATTATAAACATATGTGCATATGCTCATGTACGGCATGTATCTGCGCCTTATTCCTCGTATACGGGCGTGTATGATAGGCGCCTCATAAGACGAAACTTCGCAAACCACGTGTTTATAGGTCCCTTACACAGAGGGGAGAAGGGGACGAATGTATTAGTTATACATACATTAAGGTTAGGATAATACGTCGCATGCGCTGTCGTCGAATCTCTTATTAGTATTCTCGTGAGTTCGTACATTTCCGCAAATACCCCATTTCTAGCGCTCGCAAGTCTTATCTTACGTGGCGCGCCCTATACCTTCACGAGATTAGAATCCCAGCGAATACGTCTTTCTGGACAGGGTCTAAGCCATTTTTTATCTATTCATTTTTACTGGCAGAAATAGAAAAAAGGCCTTGTTGAATATTCGCTGGTGAGTAGATATTTAAATCTGACATAATGATAACAAATACAGAAATAATGCTTGTAAATAACATAACATTTTTCGATTACCAATGTAAGCGCGGTAGGTTTGGTTCATGCCGGAGGGGTGACAAGAGCTATTCGCTGAAAAGTCTATCCTGGGTGCATGACATCATCAAGGTCGTAGGCACAACTTATCTGGAAAAAGAAAACACCCAAGTGTTATTTTTTTTTAGTATATCTTAATGTTGATATATTTCTTCATTAAATATTTATTTAGTTTATTTATTATCTATTTTAATAATGATAATGACTAGTAGTGTAGGATTAGTCAAAATAATTTAATTTAATTTCTAACTAATTAATTTTAAGCAAAAAGAACTTTGTTTCAAATGAATTAGTTGAAGGCAGTTTTAATGTAAGTTAGATACCTACTTTAGATTACTTTACTTAAGTTCGAGTTTCGATAGTGAATATGTTAGCTTGACGACCGTAGCGCAACTCGATCGTACAAGTTTATGATATACTAGTTTTTGCCCGCGAATCCACCCGCGCTAAATTAGGTTATTAGGGTGGGATTACTATTAGTAACATGACCTGCTTAATTATTGTAAGGAAGTTTATTAGGTATAACTCGGCTTCTTAAATATCTTCTATGTACGGAAGTCGAGGGGTTCCAATTTTGTTATATGTACTAGTCGAACCCCGCGGTGTCACCCGCGGAAACACCTATTCCCGTGGGAACTTTGGATCGGGATTACAGTATTATCTTTGTCTTGCTCAGTCCCTAAACCTATCTCGGTGCCACAAATAAAGCATGTTGCCTGCACTGTTGCACGACGTGTGAACAAGAACCCCAAAACACATTATTTTTTTGAGGACTGTCGATTGGGATATAAAATATTTTATATCCTTTGAAATCCCTCCAGCTATAATTGTGCCATAAACAAGTTCATCATATTGCTTCGTTCCAACGTAAAGGAATAGTGCCTTTTTTCTTAAAACTTGATTTACAAACATTAATATCTCGAACTCAAAACTTATTCTTAACAAACATCCCCATGACACTTAGGAATGAGGTTGTTTTACTGGTGAAAGAATTTTTAAAATCAGTAAAGTATTTTCAGACATAACTAAAAAACAAACATACAAACTGTACCTATTTATAATATTAGAATAGATTTATGACTAATTATTTTTTACTATACTACTAAAATTGCAAACAAGCTCATAGCCCGCCTGTTGCTAACCGGTCACCGTTGTCTAAATACCCTTGCAATACCAGGAGCAATATTCGCAAGTTGTCGACTCTTTAAAACTCTAATCACTCCTTTTTAAAAACTCTTTATTGTAGTCGATAGAAAACATCTTAGCAGGGTAGCTCATTTCATAACCTAAGTCTTCGCGGAAGGAATTTCCTCACAAACTGTGTGTGAAAATGAATACGACGGTGTGGATGAAGATGAATGGTGCGAGGGTAGGAAGTGGCCGTGGGTAGGCATCGTTTCGAACAATTCCTTAGAACTCAGCCCCTTACACAAGTGGTAGAACTCACACAGGGAGGCAAACTCTCTCCTGAGACAAGGGCTGGATACAGATTTTGATATTCTTCATCCATACTAATATTATGTCTATGTCTAATTTCTGTGTCTGTTACCTCTTCATAAGTTAACCGCTGAACCGATTCAGATGAAATTTAGCACGGAGATAGTTTGAGACCTGGGAAAGGACATAGGCTACTTGAAAACGTCAAGTGTCAGTCGGTTTTGTTTTTCTATAGTTGAGGAGTTGCCGTTGAAATCCTACACCAATAACTTGTTTTAGGGCGGGTGAAAAGGCTAGTAAATAATGAATTCTTATGTGTGTAAGCTAGTATATTTATTACTTAAATCTAGAATAGGCATAGCTTATAAGCAATGTCGCTTTCCTGAATAATCACAAAGTCTACATTTATCCTGGAATATTGAAAAATACCCGCAGGAATAACTATAACCGATCTCCGTAGTTACAGCTAAAGCTGCTATGAGGTAGGTATGTTTTTTCCGCAGCTTCAATGCGTTTAAAACCCACAAAACTTGTCAACAACACAGCTTTACTCATCTCTATAATAAAATTGTTGACAATATATCGGTAAACAAAACGTGAATATGGCAAACAAGAAGTTTCTGGTAGGAAACCGACGGCGATAATCGAATATAGCACGTGCGACGCCGGGAACACAGCTAGTGAATATATATTTTTGTATTTATATACCTATTATATGTATGTTTACAGGCTGTTGAGCATTTAATATGTGTATATAAATATAAAAGGTTGTGCGGCAACACCCCTACGTGACCTGCCTATAAAGGTAAACCTGACCGACTACTGACAATAAAAGGGGACAGCTGACAACTGACATGCTGCTAATATAATATTGTGTAAAGGTGAACTTATTATAATGTGTAAGTTTTGATAAATTGACATTTAATAAATATACTGTGTAATATCCTGCTTTATTTGTATTATTTTTACCTCCTCTTGAGGGAAGTTATTATTATAGGTCCGAAGCTTAAGCCCTGCTCGAGTCCTGCATATAAAAGGAAGTATGCTTAATTTAGCTTGCAAGATTCCACCACAAGATGGAAGGAAAAAAAAGGAAGCATTTTGAGTTAAATACAAGCAAGTAAAACCAATATGGATGTGCATTTGAAGGAATTATGTTCTGGAAAAATTAGTCTTAAAGGCTTTATTTCATCGCAGAAAATTTAAGTTCCCGGGTTTCTAATTAATGAAGGGGTATGAGTAACTTCCATAGGTTCAACCGAAATTTGGTATCCTGTTACTTCAATGATATTGATATAACATAGTGACTTTCAAAAATTATAAGTGAATTAATGAACTACTATATTGTGATAAGTTAAAATATCGGCCAAGTGTGAGTCGGACTCGCGCACGAAGTGTTCCGTACCATTATCTATAAAAATTAAAAGTTTTTTTTTTATTTCTATATTTGAGTTGATTGGAAAAAAATATTATACGGTTCACATAATACATCTACTTACCAAGTTTCAACAGTATAGTTCTTATAGTTTCGGAAAACAAGTGGCTGTGACATACGGACAGACAGACAGACGACAGACATGACGAATCCATAAGGGTTCCGTATTTTGCCATTTAGCTACGGAACAAAAACAATTTCATTCCACCCCAGAATGATAGCACTTTGATTGAATTTGTCAGTGCACGCCATCAAATAGAAGTTACTTCTGGTTTACGGTCCGACATTGCGTGCGAAATGTCTTAAACCAATAAGACGTAACTTTCCCTCAACAAACCAACCGTATCGTAAATTTTGACAGCGGCAGGCAGACTGATTTGGGTTCGTCCAAATATAAAATATATAGGTCGGAGGTGGCCCAGAGGTTCCGATTTCACCTTGCGTCCGGAGTGGCGCAGGTTCGAGCCCCGTGTAATTTTTTATTAATTTTACAAGTATTGATTATATATTCACACCACTGGCTCAACGGGGAAGGAAAACATCGTGAGGACACCTGCATATGTCACAAAAAAAGACACATGTAAAATCGACATTCGTACTGGGCCCCCGCATGTGGACAATGGCCTAAATTACCCTCGGTGAGGGTATGCCGTGCCCTGACAGTGGGGTAAATATAAAATGGACGGGTATTTAGTTAAAGTCGCTACACACTGGTTTTTGATCGGCCAAGAGTCGGTGAGTGACTACTGTTTTATATGGCGTAACGCCCGATTATTTATTGGCCGATAGTTCATAATGTTTCCTTAAACAAAACTTTCGTCTGATTGAAAAATCGGGCATTGTGTGGCTATGCTTATAGTGCCTTGATCACACGTTTTGGGGCTTTACCAGCGGACACATTTTAACCAACCTTTTTTTGACCCCCTTCTCGTATGTAAGAAAAATCCTATGTAAGAAAAAATCGAATGAGGTCAATTGTGCTTGATTTATTAATCCTACGTAACCTATATTTATATATATATATATTATCCTCCTATCACTTACAAAAAAAAATCTGCACTAACCTCATGCAGAAAATAAAGTCGACTCCAATATTTCTCGATTTCTTTGAAAAAAATAGAATATAATTTATGACTATAAAGCTTTGTGTAAGCATTTATAAAGAAAAATAAATCTTGCCAATAATAAAACACCACTGGAAAAAATGGGCTGTATGGTCATAGTATTTGCCTGTCTTTTGCTAAGTGAATAAAAATATTTGCACTGTGTTAGTCTATACATAGTATATTATATTCTCTTTGGTCTATACATCATATACATAAATATATAAGGTTTTTCGCATAGCTAATTTCAAATTTTAAAATCTTGAAGTTTTATCAGTGTCGTGACTAGAAAACAAGTTAACGAATGTGACAATGAAGATAATCAGGTAAATATTTCAATTATTTGAGTGTAAATTACCAGAAAAAGTGAGAATAAAGAAAAGTGAGATTATTTTTACCCGACTTGTATAAAGATTACGAGGCAGGTTTAGACAGATTTATTTGTACAAAATAAGCTTTTAAAATTTGTTTAATAGAATCAATTAAATTAATTAACATTTTTGAACCCAACACATTTAGATTTCACGAAAAAAATCGAATTAAAGGCAGTAAGCTTAGTACCTTGAGTGTAAAGAGTTTTGATCTAACATAATGAACAATAAATATTGTTCTAAACACTGTTTTTTATATAATGGGTGACACAATCAGTATAATGTAGTGCCTTCTCTTTGTCAAAATTGCCTGCATCCGTCTGTGCATACTTTTTATTCAATTGCCAATAAAATTTTGTAGCATTAGATTCTATTCTTCAACCAATGCTGTTTTGAGGTATCTTTGGTCAGCTGGTGCTGGATTTCTATGTTTGACTTCCCAGTGGACTCCGACCTTAGTAAGGTACTATCACCACAGTGTGAGGATGAGGATTATCGCGCAAAAGGCACCACAATCTGCTCTAATATGTCTGTTACGTATCTTTCTACGATGTGTGGCTCCGCACGTGCTCCTAAGCAAATACCGACTCATGCCATTAATGACCCTCCCCCATAAGGGTCACTTCATTAGCGCATCTCTCACCGGGTCGTCGCCATACTTTTACCCTTCCATCATCTGACTTAAAACAGAATCTGGACTTATCAGTAAAGAGTGCTTTTCTCCGAGCGTCATTATCCCAATTTCGGTGGGGCAAACGAGCAAAGCTGCACCGAGCTCCTCGATGACCAGCGGTGAGCAAAGGGCAAGTTCGCCCCTATAGCAGCCGACTAAGGTCTTTTTCTAATGGTTCTGGTGCTGACTGTCACTTGCCGAACTCGCTGTAGCTTATTTTGTACCTCGGAAGAAGTTGAAGTGCGATTATAATAAACCTCTTGTCAGTCTCGAAACTGAGATCAAGGCCGAAATTTAGGTATCGGCCGGACACTAAACAAAACCCTTCAAAAGTTTATTCCTAAATTGTTTGGTATCCATGTACTACTGTCAGATGTTGTTTTCTTAATCATCAGAATCTGCTACATTGCATTGTTCCTGCACTTGGCCGATTTTTTTCTATAATCCCGTGACCAATGTTGTCTTCCAAATGCGGCCGGGAATCATAAGCTTGTGTTAATAGTTTCTAAGTTTTACTTTTGAAAAAACCCAGGTAAACCTTGAACTCACGTGAAAATGCTTGTTCTGAACCCCTCATGTGTCGGAATAAAATATTACATGTTTTGTGGTTTCTGGTAAGTAATTTTGGAGGAGCTTGAAAAGGCAAGATGCAATTTGAATAGCTCCTCGTGCAGCTATTGTTTTTTTATCATACCACTAAGGTGGCAAACAAGCACGCGGTCCGCGTGATGGTAAGCGGTCACCGTGGCCTATGGACGCTTGCAACATCAGGGGTACCACTCGCGCGTTGCCGACCCTTCAAAAATCCAATAACTTCTTTCTTGAAGAACTCCATACTGTTACATGTTTCGTACCATATGTAGCACTCAGCTTTGCTAGTTTTGTTGCCATGAACAGTTAGGTTAAACCTCCATAACTGACGCTTATCAAATGCTACAGAAGAGCTTAGTGCTGGAGAAGTTAAGCATTGCTGCAATTCGAATGTGTATACTTGTACAGTGTTGTCATTCTTAATTCTTTGGGTGTCACTTTTCTTCCTATCGTAGGCTTGATCTGCAGTGGCCTTATGCTGATCATGTTGAGCAATCAACGATTACTCCTCCCACGGCCGTAGTGATGAGCAAAGCAAGACCAAGACCAAGACTAGAACAGTCTTGGTCTTGGTCTTGGTCTTGCTTGTTCAGTCTTGGTCTTGGTCTTGCTCAAATCTGTCTGGTCTCGGTCTTGGTCTTGGTCTTGGTCTTGCTTACCTAGTCTTGGTCTTGGTCTTGCTGTATTTTGTTTGGTCTTGGTTTTAGTCTTGGTCTTGCCATAATTTCTTAACGAACATCTTTCAAAACATTTTGTAAACATTTTATTTTTATTCAACAAACATTTTTAAACCTACATTTACTATCTTTGAATTAAAAAAAGTTCATTAAAATATTATTTCTTATTGTAATTCAAAGATGGATTGTGAATAGATAGTTTAAAATCAATCATTATTTTGTAAAATACTTTATTTTATTGCACTTTAAAAATTTAGTATTTAGTATTGCTGAATATAATTCTAGATTTCAGTACTTTTTTTCGTTCTTTAGCAGGCGGGTATTTTTTAAATATAAATATTTTATCTCACATAGAAAAAGGCGAGTTACTGTGAAAAAGAAATTTTGGTTGAGTCTTGCGTATTTAATCTTGGTCTTGCATAGTCGGTCTTGGTATTAGTCTTGTTCTTGTCCATATTGTCTTGGTCTTGGTCTTGGTCTTGCAAGTCGAAGAATGGTTTCGGTCTCGGTCTTGGTCTTGCTTTTTCGCAAGACCAAGACCAAGACAGCAAGACCAAGACCAATATTGCTCATCACTACACGGCCGTCGTTATCGCTTTCGCCTAACGTTTTTAGTAAACATCCTCGACAAATAGATTCACGCTTTCCATGAATTAATAAAAAAAAATTAAATGTCTTTGTCCGGCATTTCTGCCGGTCAGGATATAGTGTTCTTTGCCTTTGAGTGGCTTTATCTTGGATCTCTATTAAAGACGATGAAGATATGACCCCATTTCCTTTAAAAGTAGTAAATATTCTTTAAAAATTTCACACGCACAGCACTTAACTTAGTTTTTGTTCTTAATTGTTTATACTCATTTGAAAAAAAAAAAACGATAATGTGATCGCCCTTGGGTGTTCCTGATGATATAAGTCAGTCTCGATGTTCATGAAATGCAAAAAAAATCTGTGATCCTTGGACACAAGTCGACTTATGTTGTTGATAGCGTCATAAAGTTAAAAGAGAATCAAATTAAAAAGAACTGCTTTGACTTATGTGGGTAATTCAGATGACATCCATTCTTACACTTTATAACCAAGATGGTCGCGTACAGTGCGGTTTCAGAGGAACTTCCTCCCGCAAACGCTTGGGTTGTGGAATGAACTCCCTGCCAAGGTTTTTCTCTAAGGACTACAGCATGGGGTTCTTTAAAAATAAGTTATTCGATTATTGAAGGGTCGGCTACGCGTGAGTGATACCCCTAGTGTTACAAGCGTCCATAGGCTACGGTGATCGCTTACCATCAGGCGGACCGTAAGCTTGTCTGCCACCTTAGTGGTATAAAAATAAAAAAAGGTATTGATTTAGATGAATATGGTTGGTGAAAATAACAGAAAAAACTATTTTTTTGCCTTATGTGCCAACCCTAGATTAGGTTCCTTATCTTTGTTTCAACGCTAACGTTACATTTTTAAACAGCAGTCGTTATTGCTTTCTTGGCTTTGACACTAATCGTCGTAGCTTTCTGACACAAGATAGCTTCGCACGTATTATTTATAACGACAAGGCAACTACGTAGACTCTATTATGCATGTTTATCAAAGCGTTAACATGTATTCGAATTTCATATTTTTTTTTATTTTAATGTTATACTTATTGATTTATACTACCTATGATGCTGTAACGACGCGTGGTTGTAAAGGACGAGTGATAGCACTATAATATTTCTTCTGATATCTGGGTCGGGTTGAAACTAAATCCATATTTTTTATTTCTGTTTTGTTAATCAGTTCGTTGGTTAAAGTTAATAGGGACGTAGAATAATATTGGATACTTTTTATGCCAACTGAAAGTTAAATAGGAATAGTTTTAAAACTAGCCTAGATAATCAGGTACGAAAGTATTTTCTT
Source organism: Apoda limacodes (assembly GCA_946406115.1). NCBI lineage: Eukaryota > Metazoa > Arthropoda > Insecta > Lepidoptera > Limacodidae > Apoda > Apoda limacodes. Next base: position 11,664,229 of record OX291553.1, on the reverse strand, counting down.
TATTACAAAACATTACTATTAATTCCAATTGGCAAAGGGGTTATGTTTCTGTGCCTGGGGTTACATTTTACCGCTTATCGTTATATATTTATGAATTATGGGACATATATAAAACAACCTTAGTCTTACGATGTCGGCGATGGGCTCACCACCTGTCATGCAGGAATAAAGTGGTTAGTGAAAAGAGGCTGCATCCCACATTACGATGTGGGTGTGTTTACTTTCAGAAAATAAAAACCATGATTAAGTACATAAGGTAGAAGCATCTCAAAAAATTACAGGTTTAAGGTGATGGCATACCCAAACGAGTAAAGTTTGCAAGAAATTGTTTAGTGTTTTTACAGTCCTGAGTATATTTTTGACGTAAAAAATACATATGTTATAGTTCACACCCTAATTAAGTGGATTCGCTAATATTATAATAATTTGGCTATTAAAATGGTTAGAAAAAAAAGTTATTCTTGTGTCTTTTTTGGTCTTTAATTCAAATTGTTTGGAAACCTAAGAGTGATATTCTCTTAATGCTTACTTCATAAAATATATATTAATATGACCAAGTGAATTTGCTAATTTCATACTTCTAAATAAATATTTGAATTTTATACCGACAAAAAACCGAAAAAATTTAGATTTTCAACGTGCAGTCACGTGCTAGCTGCTATCGTACGTGAAACTGTACCTCTTTGTATGCTTCAATAGTGTAATAGTACTTTAGTGCTGTAGTGCTTTAGTACTATCACTATTCATATTAAAATTTCACTGTATATATGTTAAATAGGGACAGGTAAACAAAATTAATTATTTTTTTGTGAGGTGTATGTTGAAGAGTAGTACTGAAACACATTTTATCTCGATAGGTATTATATTACATAAATACATTTAAACCGATCCATTGATATCACCAATACAGGAGGCTATTAATTTATATTTCAGGCGCCCGCAGATTGTTAATTTCCTGTTGCTCAGTTGTATTTATGACAATATTGGTCTTTGGTGTGGTTTTGAAATATACCGAAAACTGTTTCAAACCAGTAAGCGGATGTTACATGTGCATAAATTTATCAGCTACTGTAATTACCTAATTACGTTTCATTATGTCTTTTGTTTCATCCATTATTACTTAGAAACTGATCATTTATAACGTCCGCTTTTACACCAACCACTTTAGTTTGCATAAAAGAGGCTATTTACCACATTATGATGATAATGACATATTGACATTTGATAACTGATACTTTGTAAAAAATATATAGAAAAACATGTTTAATGTCTGGTAAATTACGCTTTCACTTACTTATACTTATAAAACAGGTATTGCATATAAGTTTATGAACCATGTAACATTATAGAAAAATAAAATTATAACATTCTGAATACAAATACTTACTAAATTAATAACAATATTTACGTTCGAATTAGGGCGGGGCGCTTGGCGGTACAGGGTACAAACGTAATAAGCTAGTTGCTCTATGGTAAAAACAGTAAAACATACAAGCTTTAAAATTGCAGTAATCATAGTGAGCGTGAGCTAAAAAGTATAACAACAAGTAATAAAAACCGGCCAAGTGTGAGACGGGTCCAAGCCATTTAGTTACCATCATAAATTACCTTTATAGCGCCATCTAGCTATTGCTATGCGAAACAGTAACAAATTTGTTTGTTGCCAACGATATTCAAAGTTAGGCAACGTCAGGCTTCGTCAATAACTGGATGGGTGACCACTAAGCGTCACAGTTTTTGTTCATACAGTCGGCCATCGAAGGTGTCATGACTGTCTCGACGTTATCAGCTTTATGAAGGACGATGACTGACTTTATAAATTAAATGAATGTTTCGGTTGTGATAAAAGTATGTGGGTACACGGCAAGTGAAACCGGTTTTTTTATATACAACTAAGGTGGCAAGCTAGCTTGCGGTCCGCCTCATGGCGTCAACATTTATGTGATAAAAAAAAAACATTTATCTGGGTGTATATGTGTATAATATGTATGTATTTACAAAAAAAAAGTAATATATATGTATCTGTTTCCGTTGTCTGGTATCCATAACACAAGCTTTGCTTACTTTGGGGCCAGACGACGCTGCGTGTAATGTCCACAAATATTTATTATTATTATTATTGTACCATATAAATGTATATATTATATATATGTATGTAATAAAAAAGTATGTATATATAAGTTTTGAGCAAATAACAAAATAAAGGTAACAAAATAATTTTAAGAGACCTGCGGTTAGCCAAAGAAATAAGAATGCTAATATAATGTTGTCCTCTGACGGCAGGTGGTCGGGAATTCATATGTTCTACTGCAGAGTATTTTCTAATTTGAATATCAAACATATTAGAAAATACAAATAGTATTTTTACATTTATTGTCTTTGCAGAATTTTTTTATATTTATTTATTACTTCTATAACTCTAAGTATGGTTTAACCAAGTACATAAATGTACTATATCTCTTTTTTTCAGGAAATTAAACTCTTGCTGTTATTGTGCAATTGGAATGTGAAAAATTATTTATTCAATCCCCACGGGTTTTTTTTTTATAAGGTAAACATATCTAAAATTCTATATAGGTATGTTTAAATGTATGTTCGTTTATCTTCACGATCGTAATGCTCAAAAAGAGGTCGACAGACTCACAAACACACACACACACACACACACACACATACACACACACACACACACATACATCATGTGGGGACAGGCCATTTAAGCCTGCATATTTATGGAGTTATGCAGACTATCTACAAATATATACTTAAGTTTCAATTAAAGAACTCAATAAGGCGAACACTATAATAAATTTCAATTTATCACATATTGCGACATGGAGTCAAAAATAAAGGCTTTAAATAAGCAATAATTCTGGGAAGTTTTAGAATAATATTGAATTTCTTTAAATATGAACCATACCTTATAACGATACTGTTAAAAATCTTGGAATCTGTATCGAACGAAAAATTTAGGTCCTGGACCACAAAAAATTGTTCGGTGCTTCAAAATCATTGCAAAGATTCCGCAACTTCCTGCCTATCCCTACTTAAATTGCTCTTGCACAATTCCTATTGCTTGCGATTCTTAACTATGCTGATATTAGCTATCTTGATCTCACTGAGGAGCAACTGAATAAGCTTGAGCGACTTCAAAATTGGTGTTTTAGATTCATATTTGATTTACGCAAATATGACTATGTTTCCGAATTCCGTACTTAGCTCAAGTGGCTCCCAATTCGCGTTCGCCGGAATACTCATATTTTATTTCTGCTTTTCAACATCTTTTTCAGTCCGTCAATACCTTTGTATCTAAAAGATCAATTCCGATTTCATGGCACATCAGCTCTAAGAGATACAACTAGATTATTACTGAAAATACCGGTACACTAGTCTCATACATACATACATTAATTTATTAACTGTATAAGTATGGAATAGGTTACCCATTGAAACAAAAAATGCACGTTTCATTAGTGTTTTCAAAAAAGGCTCCTGAGGGTCGTAGCGTGATGTTAAATAGCTTATAACCTTCCTCGAGACTTAGGTTATCAAACACAATGTCAATTTCTCAAATCCAACTGGTAGTCCCAGAGATAAGAGCGTTCAAACAAAAAAAAAAGCTTTATCAAACGTATGTAATTTAGGTAACAGTAAAAGTTTATTCAGGTAGATACTTGTTTGCTGCGTTCTTATAAGTTACTTTGAGTAAAAAACACGAGTGAGCGCTGAGAGATTCGCTTACTTCCAGGGATCTAAACAATATTTTTACCAAATTTAAGCTCTAATGGTTGAACACACGAAGAGCGATGAGGTATAAAAGAACAAACACAGTGTTTCATTTTTAATGTAAGTAATTGTAACATATATATAGGAAGGTGCCTGTATAAATAGTAAGCATAACTTTGTTGGTTTTAGTAATTCTTCTTTACACCTTCTTAACAGTTTGTAGAAGCCTTTAAACTATTTTTGTCTCTGAGTTTTTATAGTGTTATATAAGTATTTTTTTTCACTCTAAAAAATCAGCTAAGTCAGTTAAATACCTTAATGTGATATTAAAAATAAAAAACTATTCATTCCTTAACCAACTTAATAAAATTTTACTTTTTAAAAACTACACTTATCCAGATGGACAAGCTATTTTTAATTCTAAGAGAGCCGGAGTCGCGACGATGAATTATTGATTATTTAAAACTTTAAAATTAATATCCTCTTCTTAAAAGTATTTTATTGATTTAAAATTAAAATTTATTTGCAAATACCTAAATGATATAATTTTATATTTACAAACTAATAAGGGAAATAAAGGGATATGCAACTTTTAAAAATATGTGTTACCATTCTTAGTTTTATTGTTTTAATTTTATTAACCAAGATAAAGTCAATGCGTAAATAAAACTTGTTCTAAGTTTTGTTCTGCTATTATAATCAAATTTATGTTCATTGTTATCCTTTTCTATGGTTAAATATAAATTTAATTTTAAAAATAATCATCAATAGTTTAACATTAAAATAAAAACATATTTAGATACACAAAAACAGTGTTTTTTTGGTAACTGGAAACTTAAATATCCTTTGACACAGAAAACAATACTATCATTTTCAGAGACCTGCATTTCTATTTGACGATAAGATTTCCTTTCAAAGAGAATTTCAAACTATGACGGGAAAGATAAAACAGCTGCTATTTGCTTGAATTTCCTTTACTTAGTCGCACAGTCAAACCGAGCAGACTGTTGCAAACTCTGAGAGAAGTTTTTTGCAAATAGATATTCTCCGTTGATATATTTAGGAATATTTGACGGATTGTACAAAAAAATCTGACTGTTTTACATATTCTATTTAATAGGCCTGCTTTGCCCTCTTAATACGTTTATTAAGTCCACTATATTTACGGTCTTATAAATAAGACGGTACCTATAGATATCACATTTTTAACAGGTTTTATTTGTCTTATTGTGCGTCTTACTGTGCTTAATCTTTTAGTCAATTTTGACCTACTTGCTGCTATTTTGCATGCACTTTCGATTTACGTGACCATTAAATGCATTGTACTACCGTTCCCTTATTAAATCTTTAAATAAAATTTTGGCGCAAAGTTCTAGATACCGAATCGTGTTTTTTTACGTGATAATTTTGCCCAAACTAAAACAAATTAAAACAAAAAAACTACACCAAATAAGTTGCTTTAATAAGCTAATAACTAACGTTGTACACGCCCAGCCTACCGCCAAATATGAACCTAATTACCAGAAAGCGATTGGGTCAGTCAGTATTACAGTTTTAGGATGTTAATATTAAAATTTCAATAATAGCATAAAAAACGTTTCTGAAATCTAAGGTTACACTTGAATTGGGAGACCTAACTTAAAGCACTAAAGGCAATATAGATTCTGAGTTACATGGGGATGTCGAAATCTAAAACGGCTAGTTTTTACATAGCCTAAACAATTATTTAATTTATACAATCGGCCTTCGCTTTTGATGTTTAGGAAAATTCCGATAACGTCTAAAATATATATAATTCTCTATATATAATATATACTCATGGCACCGCAACCAAACGTATTGGCTGACTTGACAGCTACCGGAGAGCTATATGTGAAGTCATAGACTAGTTGTTAGCACTAGCTCACCGTCTCGCTGCGCACCTCATCTCACGTTAGAGCAATCGTGAGGTGCTGTTTAGACGCCTTCGTTGGACGACTGTATAAATTAAATAACTGTTTAGGCTGTGATCTTAATCTACACACAGCAGCGGCTCGATTCCGTAAAATGACAGCTAACAATTCTCGTTTGATATCCATAGAAATGAGATATACATTGCGCATTTGAAATGACGTATGAAATTCATCGATTGTCGCGAAACCGCAATGTATATCTTATTTCTTTCAAAAAGGTTAGCAATCTTTTTACGGAATCGACCCGCAGATAGCACCTTTTTGACCGAACTTGGCTGTCACACTTCTGTGTGTCATAGAATGATTGATGTGTTAGAAATTATAGTTTATCGCTCTAAAAAGTTTTGTTTAATCGTTCCATCATTACCATGTGATCGAATGTTATTTGTATCAGTTCATCAGGTGACATAAAAAATAAAAAAAGATTGGAAAAGTTTTAAAACAAAAGTAATATACTAGGGATAATTTTTCAGTAGTACTATTTCTTTTATTTTTTATTTTATAAGTTTGACGATTCAAAAGTGTTTGTAAAACCCTAATGGGGTTTTTGGCAAGGCAAATAAATGATGTCGTTTTGACTGAACCTGTTCTCAGAATGAGAAGATAATTGTTTTCGTTTTTCACTGGAACACTTATTAGAATGGAGAGGTAAATGTTTTTGTTTCTCACTAAAAATTAACTGCACCGGGTGTAAAGTAAGTATTTTTATCCGGGTTCCAAGTACCAAATTCAAATTCAAATAGTATACAATAATAGGATACAATATCACTTTTTTGACGTCAGTATAATATGCAACCGTTTACTACCGTTTCGAAATCAAGATGGCGTCCTGGGGAGAAGAAAATTAACAAGGGAGAAGAAGAACTTTAAGAACTAAGAATATAAGGTGAGAATCCACTGCTCTGTAGAAATTGGAAGCAGAAGCTAAACACGTTAGCTGCGTGGGTCCATTTGTATTGGAAACGTTATCAAGCCACGCATCCGTGTGTAGCGTGGCCGTGGATCAAAGTGGATGATTCTATATACATCCACATTCATAAAAAGCTAAGCTAAGTGCACGAGCGTAGTGTGGCGGTATGCAGCAGTGGATTCATAGCTTAGTTAGTCAATATATTTATACCGCGGTCTAAGTTGAACACTTAAATCTTTTTGGTGGTCAACTCTGTCCATAATGAAGTCACTGAGGCCGTGAGTATTCTTTGCCGCGGATGCCACAAGGTGGTAATTTATCGTTTCTGATAAACGAAAGTGACCATGCCACAAGCTCATCACATTTACAGTTATGGAAACGTGAGCCAATAGGCCGACCTTTAGTATTCGGTTTTAAAGTAGACTCCTAAAGAAAAACCCGGACCTAAATAAAATTGGATGAGTATTAAAGATTTTTTTTCTATATTTAAGTACAGAGCTGTAAAAAATATTGTAGTATTTTTCATATATAATGTTTTGTTTCTCATTTGTTTAATTAAACTACAGTATGGGGTTCTTCAATAAAGAAGTTATTGGATTTTTGAAGGGTCGGGAACGCGCGAGTGATACCCCTGGTGTTACAAGCGTCCATAGTCTACGCTGACCGCTTCCCATCAGGTGGACCGTAAGCTTGTTTGCCACCTTAGAAGTATAAAAACAATCCTATATTTGAATGAATTTTGAAATCAGCTTACGCTTGAAACAACTATAGGTTTTATAAAATGAAACAAATTTCATAAGTTTATTTTTCTTTTTACAACTGAAAAATAAACTTACTCGTTTGTTTATCACAGGTGCTGTTAAAAAAATTCATCAACTCAGCACATATTATTTAGTCACTTTTTTGTTTCTATTTAAAACTGTTCTAAATTGATACCCTTTAAACATACATATTTACCTCACATTTAAACTTACCGAATTAAACTAATAAAACCTTAGAAATTCTACCTAAATTTATAACTAGTATCGGCGTTAGTAACTTTTCATATTTTAAAATGTTAGTGTTTAAAAATATTTTTAATTTAACTTCCTGTCTTACGCAAATTTTCATTTAATTCTTTAATGAAAAATCTCACATAAAAAATACATCACAAAATTAAAAAAAAAACAGGTCACAGACATTGGTATTATCATGTTTGCAATTTTTATGATTTAAATACATGACTATTTTATTATCAACTACTTAAAATCAGAAAAAACTTACCCGTTACAAAGAAAACTTCCGATTGCAACAATCATTATCAAACTTTTCGTACAAAAATTTTAATCTCACATAAAACAAAAAAAACTTTATTATTTTAAATAAACTGTCAATCGATTTATATATAATAGTTGGATTTTGATTATGATTAGAAATTGACGTTTGAAAAGTAGGTTAATCGAGCGTATAGAGTGCAACGTGTACGCGCTTAAACGTCGACTTATGGCTGACAACTGGCTACGGCCGTCACGTAGAGCCCTCTACGGTGGCGCTACGCTGCTACGCCGCTACGGCGCAACAGGCTTTTAGCTTAGGATGTAAGCTTAACCGCTTCCGTGACTAAGCCTGTATTGAGTTCAAATTTATAGCTAAAAGCTTTGTTTTTTTAAAATAGAAAACTGGTTGTAGGCGTTAATAAAACACTATATTTTCAAATGTAAATACAACTAGTCCTAGATTATTGTAGGGAAAAAAGGATTATTTAAATTGTGTGGTATCCGGGATTCATATTTTTTTAAATTTATAGTTTTACCCTTGGTTTTTTAAATCAAGAAAATTATTCTGTTTTTTTTTTTACTGCAACCTTATGTATCAGAGCTTTGCGTAGGATTAAGTAGTTATAAAATATTATTTTTTGATATCCTAAGACTTTATATATATTGCTTAGGTAAATTAAATTAAGGTGTAAATTACATAGAAGTTTTTTTTTAAATAAATTTTTGAACATGACGCACAGCGCCATATATGTATACTATGGAAAATGTTTAATTTTACATTTTATATGAAAGTAGCTTTTGCCAGTGGCTCCGCCCGCCCTATACTTGGCTATCGGAGTGGAATTTCTACGTCAACTGCTTAATTATATTAATGAAGTTTACTTTAGCAAGCTATAGCTGAAGCTATAGTTCGTTTAAATTTGGTTATAGTTATTCCCGCGAAATTTTTGAATTTTTTGGTATAAAAACTATCTTATATGTCCTTCCCCGAGACTCAAACTTAAAAATAACGTTAGTATAGATTATAAATTTTTTGGTATTCGTTCATCACGACTTTTCATACGATATCGAACAAGACACATTTTAACTACTTACTACTGTTTGAGTTATTTAATGTATTTTTTTATTCAATTCCTAGTGACCTATAAAGTTATATAGTATATCGTATGTATATAGTACATCAATATTATAAACACACAAAATCTTCATTGAAGTAAGAAATACAACATAAATATACATACATAGAAATAATCTCTCTTCGTTTATGACTCCCTGAAGGTTAAAGTCTTAGAAGAAAATATATTTATTATACATGCCATATCAATGGCTATGATATCATCAATATAAATAAATACTTTCATATCAAAGATGCAGTCAAAAGATTAACCTCGAGCCAGGACTTGAACCTGCCACCCTAACATTCCGTGTAAGTGCTCTACCACTGAGCTACCAAGGTACAAGTCTGACTGATAAAAATCCCAACTACATCTTTGATTTGGACATACGCTCGTAACGAGCGTCACATACAATTCCTAGTGACTTATAAAGTCCTAGTACATCAATCTTATAAACACACAAAATCTTCACGGCTACGGGATCTTAGCACTTCATATGAGGAATTTCGAATAACCAATTATACCATTCAAAAGGTCAATAAGTTTGATGATTAACCGTTGAAGTTTCTCACAAGGTCATTTACAAATTTAACGGCCGCACTCAGAAAACTTCACTAACTTTGGGCTGATGAATGATTAGTTAATGCAAATTAACTTGGTCAAGTATGGTCCACACTCTGAGTCAAAATAAGGGTCATCGTTAACTAATGAAAAGAGTAGTACCTACCTACCTAGTAACTCATCGATGTTGCATAATGTAATTAATTGAATCTCTGAAATGATATTATTATACATTTTATACACTTTTTCTCATTGAAAAATATAATTTTCTTGTAGATTTGTCACTTTTATATAAATGTATCACATTTGGACATATTTAAGACCGAATTTGAACAGTGAAACCTATTATTACTAACTGACCACATGATTAAGATGTTCTGATATGAACTGGACTTACAGTTATATCTTGTCTCCAGAAAATAGGTATTATGTTTACGTTTGTAACATACTAAAAATACCTACCGATAGTAGATGTTTAAGTTTTTTTTAATTAAATTGATAGGAAGGCAGTCTTCTCAGTGTGGTCACAAGTGTCTACCTGCCTACCTGCAGCCCCTACTTAGGATTTTGTATACGGGGAGCTCGGCCGAAGGGACGGTCGTCGCTCTATTGTTTGTCAGTTAATTTGAGAGATAAGTATGGTCGGACACTTAAATTTAAGCACTTATTAAGGTTACTAAATGTTCATTAACTCTCTCTGAGTGTCGATTTTCTTAAGTTTTTCCTAAAGAAGCATTTAAGTAATCATTAGGCGACTCTGAGTGCGGCAGTTAGCACCCCAACTTAAAAAAAACGAGTTGCACTCCGGGAGTGCCGGCAGAAGTGAAAACCTTTACACACGATTCGCGCTTAACACTCAAATATGTCACAAGACATGTCTTTGACATTGTCAAGAAATAATAATGTTTGTTTATTTACTTTTTTGACGTAGTATATTTGACATCGTAATCTGTCATAGAAGTAAAATTCCATATCCAACCTCCCTGTACTACTCATAATCGCGAATACTAAAAATAAAAATTATAATAAGCGTGGCATTACGGTTTCCGTCTTACGAATTTCCACGATTAGGACACGTGACCTGACGCGAGTTTATCATTTTTTACCCATACCAAAAAAAGTGCACAACGCCGCTAAAGAAGTTTTCACTTCAAAAATAATAAAATTCAAGCTTTGCTCGATAGGAAATCATTCACTGATAATTGATCATCTAAAATAAATAATTGGTCAAATTAATTTCTATTAAAAAAACAATAATACAGTCGCGTGTCAGAAGGTACCGCACATGCTCTGGGCCGGTTAAGGTTCGTTTCATATATGATTTCTACTAATGAATGTCATAGAACAACGTCGTAAAATTGAAATTTGATGAATTGGCTGCGTTTTAAACATGCCACATAGTTCTATTTGTAAACTATATAGAAAAAAAACGTTAGTACATGAATACATATACATTAATGATATTATAACGATGTTTTACAAAGTGGTAGGTAAAGGCTAAGAACTTCCACTTGCCACAATCCTGGTACGGTTTATAGAAACATTTAAAAAAAAATGATTTTTAAGTGTGACAATAAAGACGATAGCTATTGAGGATTTTTCAATTTCATGTGATTAGTATCATTAATTGATATCGCCATGTATATATGTATCTATTTTATAATGAGGAAATACGACGAGATAAAAAAATCACAATTTATCTGCTAAAACATTTTCGATCACATACCTACCTACGTATTTATTACCCCTATGGTTGGTACGCTGGGGACCGTTGGGATACGGCTTACCTTCACCTTTGGCGAAGTCACATACAACCCAATAAGGTACCTAAGTAGGTTGTATTGCAAAACTATAACGGTTCCTTGTTGACTAAGGAACCCTAAAAAGTAGAAAAATAACATCAATATTGGGAATCAAGTGGAAGTCTTATTTCAAATTGATTTACTTTTTTGGTCTCCGTAAATAGAAAAGTGGAAATAAGCGTAGGTACACGCGATTGTAAAACTTATGAATATTCTATCATCTAAGAAGTTCACATTAGTATTTAAAATAGTTCAATGGCTACGGAACCCTAAATAAACTACTCAAACTTCATTTTGCTGATTATGGACACGCGTACACAAACTATTCTAATAGACAATCGGCCCAGAGCACGTGCGTTACCTTGTGACACTCGACTTTATTATTGTTTTTTTAATAGAAATTAATTTCACCAATTATTTATTTTAGCTGAACAATTATCAGTGGATGATTTCCTATCAAGCAAAGCTTGAATTTTTTTATTTTATTGAAGTTGGGGTGCTAAGATTAATGACCTTGTGAGAAACTTTAACGGTCAATAACTTTTTTTCTAATGCTGACCAAATCATAAAACTTATTGACCTTTCATGACCTTTTAATGATCTTTTGAATGGTATAAATGGTTATCCGAAATTCCACATATGAGGTGCTAAGATTCGTAAATGACCTTGAGAAACTTTAAAGGTTAATAAGTTTTTTTCTAGTGCTGACCAAATGATCAAACTAACTGACCTTTTATGACCCTTTTGAATGATATAATTCGTTATTCGAAATTCCACATATGAGGTGCTAAGATACCGTAGCCAATCTTCATTGAAGTAAGAAATACAATATAAATAGAAAAATCTCTCTTCGTTTATGACTTCTTTAATTATATATATTGATGATAGTATAGCCATGGATATGGCATGTATAATAAATATATTTTCTTCTAAGACTCTAACCTCCAGGGAGTCATAAACGAAGAGAGATTATTTCTATGTATGTATATTTATATTGTATACTTCAATGAAGAATTTGTGTGTTTATAAGATTGATGTACTAGGACTTTATAAGTCACTAGGAATAGTATGTGACGCTTCTTACGAGCGTATTTCCAAATCAAAGATGTAGTTGGGATTTTCATCAGTCAGACTAATGTTCCGAGATGATTTACAAGATAAGGTGAATTTGGCGTCCAAAAAACTAGGTGTTGAGTACACCTTACCCTACCTTACTTACTACACCCAGTGCAGTACTTCACGTCGGGGCAGCAGTGGCTGCTTTACAAGTCGCAATTTCGGCCCTATATGGAGTACTGCTGCCATCTCTGGGCAGGTGCACCCGGATACCAGCTTGGACCTTTTGACTCGGTTCAACGACGGGCTGTGGGAATTGTCGACGATCCTACACTCACTTGCCGTATCGAATCCTTAAGTCTGAGGAGGGACTTTGCCTCCCTGTGTGTGTTCTACCGCTTGTACAATGGGATGTGTTCTGAGGAATTGTTCGAAGTGATGCCCACGGCTACTTTCTACCATCGCACCGCTCGCCATCGGCAACAGTGCGCTTTCAGAGAAACTTCCTTCCGCGAACGCTTGGGTTGTGGAATAAGCTCCCTGGCAAGGTCTTCTGTAAGGACTGCAATATGGGGTTTTTCAAGAAAGAAGTTATTGGATTTTTGAAGGGTCGGCAACGTGCGAGTGATACTTCAGGTGTTGCAAGCTTCCATAGGCCACGGTGACCGCTTTCCATCAGGCGGACCGTGTGCTTGTTTCCTACCTTAATGATATAAAAAAAAATTACTTCCTTAGGCTTAGCTTTATATACTTAAAACATTTATGAAACACTTACTGTTCCCAGCGGTTTTACCCGCGGTATCGCTGCATCGCCTAAAATCTTTTTGAGAAATTGGGCTGTACAATTTAAGAATATTGATTTAAATCTGACAATTAGTTCCCAAGATTAGCGCGTTAAATCAAAACAACAAACTAACCCTTCAGCTTTATTATAGTAGTATACTATAGATAGATACCAGTAACTATCACGCCTTAGCCACCTCATAGAAAGACCATGTTAATCGTGACTGCATCACGCACGACATAAAACAAATGGTGTGTGTATACGTGCAAATGTGTGCATGTTATATGCAAGCAGTAACAGGAACGTAACAAAGAATCAGCGCAGAGCTGCCATTTTGAAATTTGATCAGGCCTGTAACTAGATTAACCCATATAAATATAACAATTTTATATAAAAACAACGAAATGAGATTGATCCTTTTGTTATGAAATAGGCTAATGAAATATCCCGTAACATCTGTATTTGTTCCAATTTCAATATGAATGCCCCCTGATCGAGCTTTCAGAAAATATGATATTTGCATAGCCCGAGGATAAACCGCATGAGGCTTGTACGTGAAATGCATCTCGATGCTTCTGGGATTCGTCGAGATGGTTTATATGAATGCATGAATATAGGTCACTTAAATATTTGACAAATAGAAAATAATATTTCTGTTTTTTCAGGTCTCAAAAAGGAGTATTCAAGTCAAAATACTTTTGTTTGACACATTTTTTTTATGTTTATTTCCGCAATTCCATTTGAATAGAATTCGGAGTTGAGTTCTCAGCCGTTGTTTGTACCCACTACTGGTGCTAAGGCCTTTTCTTAGAAATAGGAGGCTTAGGCATTAATTTACCATGCTGCTGCAATACTGTAAATTGGAAGGCGTTGTAAAGATAGTGGCCATTTGAATGTCAAAATTTTCTAGCCGCCTATATGACAACAGCCAGGGTATTGCGAACAGTCTCGATTACGCCAGACTCTGGAATTTGAGACAAAAATGTATGCAAGTAGGCCTTGTTTCTCGGGACCCATGAAAGTGCCTGACATTTTTCTCTCGATTTCCCAAGTTTGGCTTACTCGAGACTGTTCCTAATAAGCTATTAGGACCGACAGTTTATCCTGCCCAGCTTAGAAAACTGTAACATCAAATGACTGACCACCCCCAACGTTCCTCAACCTTGCAAATAGTTTCCTATAGACGAAATGATAAAAGGCTACATCCTTCTTAGAATTGGGAGTAGGTATAAAAATATTTTTATTTCCACCATTTACTGTAATTACAATATAGAGTGATATTTGTTTTCCAGGGCAAGTGGCTACAGGGGAATAAGAAGCACACCTGAATTTCAGCAAAGATAGCACAACGCGCCCAATGAAACATAATACGTGATGAGCAATTGAGACCTAGCTAAAATTTAGGACTCAAGTCACAAGGAGTCGGTAAGTGTAACCCATCTCTTTGTACCTAGGAATTTGACAATTAGTAATGCGTGTGCGTGTGCGTGTGCGTGTACGTGAGCATGTACGTGTACGTGTGTGTGTGTCAATATCTTGATATCTCAAATCGGTCCAGCGGCTTGTTTGATTTTTTTAAGGACGGAAAAAATATTCCGAAGAGAAGTTGCTAATGCGGTACTTGCTACCGAACTAATTTTTTTATAAATATTTTTGCCTTCAATTACCACAGACTTTAACGAAAAAAACTTTTCTAATAAATATTGTTCAAATCAATACCAGTTTCTACTTTTCTGACAATCTCCCTTATTCATTTTAGTCGATTATAATTTAAAAAATAGTCTCTATTTCCTGAAAATAAAATGCTTTTCAACAAGTTTTCATTATCCGTAATATGATTTCCGTTCCTTGATACCATTACTCAGTATACACAGTATTAATATACGGTATTAATCTTTCTGAAGTATGGAGAGGTGCTTAAATTTCGCCAACATATGATCAAATTTTATTGTATAAATATTGTCCTATATTCGATACCGCTCCAAAGAATTTAAAATTTACGAGCATGTACATATAACAATATTTCGTAATCTCATCATATGAGCTTATTTTGAGCTAATGCAGGACATAGGTCTCCATGGCGCGCTACTGCCGCATCCAGCTATTATCGGCTACCCTCTCAGGGTCATCAGCTTATCGAACTGAATCGTGCCTCACGAAAGTTATGCTAACTAAAGCATATGCATATTTGGCTAATGCAAATATGATTGTGTTTCCAAATCGGGTGGTCATTTTCTTAATTTCTCATTCATATTGTTTGTTTACATCACTGGCATTACACCACCGCACCCCAAAACACTGTTGTATGAAAATTGTTGCGAATATCTATTAACTGGAAAACCGAATCTGGAAACAATTTTTATTGAAAATATAGACGAAATTCTATTATTGTGACTTTTTGGATTAAAAGATGCGGTCTATTAGAGACATCCGCCTTTCAAAAATTATAACAATTAATTAAAATATATCAGAATTATAAGGCTATGTGTAACATACGGAAGAACAGAAGGTCGGATGTAAGTAAATTTAAATATTGGTCAGCTAAATCGGATTTAGTTAAGACTGTAAACTCATAAAGGTAAAGATTACTTTTTTGTATAAAATTACTATGCAAAATAGTTATAGCATGAATGCATAAGATTTTGCCTGGATAACCTCCATCTAGAATCGAATAGCATTATTAAACAATGCACTTGTGTAGTGTTTGTAAACAGGCTGAGCGAGCAAACATGCTGTTTACAGCCGCTTCTACAGACCGCTAGATGTCGGGAATAGTTAGTATTGTAGAGACTAACATACAATTTTTATTTGTTTGCAGCAGTATTCATTTCCTTTTACTTCAATTTACATCAACGTTTACATTTACGTGCCATCAACCTGGAGGCCTACAACTGATATCAGTTTCAATCCCAATCCAGTTTCAAGCCAATTTCGTGACAAGCTTAAACTCGATATCCATCAGTACTCCTAAACCAAATTGCGATTGGATTGAAATTACGATTGCACACATTTCGAAATCACAAATCACAAAATATAAAAATAATACCTACTGAAACTAATAAGAATTAAAGTAAAAGTTTATTTTATTTATTTTATTTTTATTTTATTTTATTGGGGTTTATAAACAATTACATTCACAAATTATAACATAAAATAGCAATCAACAAAAAAGCATAAATGTAACCTACACCATAAACCACAGATAGATACTAACAGAAAAAAGTAAGCGGATACTAAAAGTCTAGCTACCTATATATTATTATTATTTTTTTTTTTTAAGTATTGATAACTTTTTAAAGAAACAAAACAAAACACATATTTTTCGAAAATTAAGCTGAATAAAAAGCGACAGTACAAAGCAGATATATGATTAACAATTTAAACTGTCTAACATTTTTTTTCTGAAGGTTACTTCAGATACAGAGAGAATATCTACGTCCTTATTAAACTGACTATTGTAAGATGTAACAGCACGACGTAGTGGCGCGCGCTCACCAGCGTTGGTGCGGCAACGGCCCACAGCAAACAGCTTATGAGCGCGCGCCACACGTTGAGGACAACTACGAGTGGGCACACTATAACACAAGCTGTTATTTAACTCAATACAATCAAATTTGTTATGACAGAGTTTATATAAAACTAGTGATTCCAGAAATGTTCTCCTAGATTTTAAATCCAAAAGTTTATATTTATTCAAGAGTTGTGAGTAAGACAAGCGTTTACCAAGTAGTTTGTAAAACATAGTACGAAGGTATTTTTTTTGTACTTGTTCAATAGCATTTACATATTTCTTATAAAGCGGATTCCAAATAGATACAGCGTATTCCAATTGAGGTCGAACCAATGATTTGTATAAGTGTATAAACGTTTTTGCGTTTTTAAATTCCTTGCCTGAACGCATTATAAAACCATATACTCGTAACTTGTATGCATTATTTACCATTTCACAGACATGAGTATGGAAATGCATTTTGCTGTCCATGGTTACACCAAGATCTCTGATAGCATCTACTTTTGTTAAAGAATTGTTAAGGAGTTTATAAACTAATTTTACAGTATTGGTTTTCTTAGAAAATGTGATAGTTTTACATTTATGTATACTTAAGCTTAATTTATTAGACAAACAATATTCACTTTAACGATCAAGATCTGATTGTAGATTATTTGCATCATCTACAGACTGAATTGTATGATATATTTTTAAATCGTCGGCGTATAATAGATATTTGGTATGGTTAAAACATTTACTTATATCATTAATGAAAATCAAAAAAAGCAAAGGTCCCAAAATTGATCCTTGAGGTACTCCAGATGTGATATGTACATACTCAGATGAAATACCATTTAAAACTACTCTTTGTGTGCGATTTGTGACATATGACTTGAACCACCTCCACAGATTACCTCGGATACCATTATAAGCAATTTTATCCAATAGAATTTTATGATCTACCCGGTCAAAAGCTTTTTGAAAGTCCGTATATATGCAATCTGTTTGTTTATTATTATCAATGTTATTAAATAAGTCAGTGGTATAAACTAACAAGTTTGTCACTGTAGATCTATTTTTGACGAAACCATGTTGTTGAGGCATTAATTTATGGTGTAAAATGGGGTATATTTCATTATGTATAATCCTTTCAAAAAGTTTTGACAGGCTGGAGATCATGGATATGGGACGGTAATGATCAACTTTTGCCAAGGATCCATTTTTGTGAACAGGGACAACATTAGCAGCTTTCCAGATTGTAGGCATGGAACCCTCAGATAAGCATAAATTTAACAGTATGGCAATAGGTACGCACAACGTATCTGCAGTGTGTTTTAGAAAGATTGGAGGTACACCATCCGGTCCTGTCCCTTTCGTCATGTCTAAGCAGCGTAAAGCTTCCCGAACGATTGTGATAGTAATATTAATATTATGTATATTAAAGTCACATGTGTTATTAATTACAATTTGTTCGATGGAATAATCTTCAGGCAATATAGAAGCTGCAAACACAGAGTGAAAGTATGAAGATAATAAATTGCAGACTACCTGCGGATTGTTTGCAATTTCCTTGCCATACTCCATAACATTAGGTATTCCGCTTTTTTTTCTGTTATTTCTATAAAAAGTCCAAAAATACTTTGAATTTTTATGTATATTAGTTTCTACTGTATTTATATATCTTTCATAACAGACTTTGGATATTTTTTTAAACCGTGCTCTGTACAGAGAAAAAATTTCGTAATCAGATTTGTTTTTATATTTTTTCCATTTGATCCAGGCCTGATTTTTGTTTTTAAATAAATGTATGAGAGAAGGCGTAAACCAATTAGGATAAGAGCTATCAACTTTTCGTTTATAAGGGACAAACTTTTTTATACATCCATATAAAATTTCATAAAATAGAGATACTGCTGCTTCCGGGGACAGATTATTAAATAATTTATTCCAGTTTTGGTTTTGCAAGTATTTATTAATGTTTAGATAGTCAGCTTTGTGAAAACAGTATCTATAATTGCATTTACGCATCATAGGCGAGCGTGAGTCATTAAAGGGCATGGAGACCGTAAACGGCGGGTGATGCGGGTCAGGTGGTACAAGAGGTGAGCACACAGCATTCCCTATACAGTCTGGTGTATTAGATATAAACAGGTCAAGTATTTTATTATTTGTATTTCTAAATTTATTAATTTGGTACAGGTTTAAGATAGACATAAAATTCTCATAATATATATTAGGTGGCGAAAAATTAGAATTAGAAATAGGTATGTTGTAAGTATCGTAATCGAACCAGTCTAGATTACATAGATTATAATCTCCTACGACCCAGTATGTGTCAATGTAATCCGCACCAAGTAGCTCCTGTAGGTTTTCAAAATGCCTTGCATATATATCTGGGTTAAGCCTAGGAGGTATATATACAGCACTTATTAAGTGTTTCTGGTACCGACCTGTAGGTATCTCAATAATAACTTGTTCCACAAATGGCACGGACTGTAGCGCGAGCGCGGCGGCATGCACGCAGCGCGTAGCCCCTAACTCGTGTCGCACCGCCACCAGTACGCCCCCGCCATCTCTCTTTTGAGATGCAATGCGGTCCCTGTCACTTCTAAATACCGAATAACGACTGTCAATAAACTGTGTATCAGAGATATCTTGGCATAACCAGGTTTCAGTTAAAATTATTACATCAAAACAGTTAGATAATATATTTATGAACAGCATATTTAATTTGGATCTCAATCCTCTACAGTTTTGATAATAAACAGTAATGACTTCTTTATGATCTGTGAAGGTAAAAGCAGAAAAATAAACAATAATAATAATAAAATATATTCCAATCGCTAGTTACCCTCTTAAAATAGATAGGCTTAGGTAATATAAATAATAGAAAAAAAATCAATATGGTCGCATGTACTTTTGTCTAACGATCACACCAAAATGGCTGACTCAAGATAGGTGCAATTTTTTTGAATTTTTTTTTTTTTTTGTTTACGCTTGCCTTAACGACATTTTGTGTAACGCCCTCGGGTTGAGATAAAAAAATAAAAATAAAAAATAAGCACGGGAAAAACCGCGGGCAACAACTGTATATAGATACGCATAGGCCAACTTTAATAGACAAACTATTGTTATGTATATTAGTTTGTTTTCTTGTATAAGATAATAAATACAAAAAACAGTCAAACCAGCAAATATTGTATACAATGTAACTTATTGTTATATACACATTTTGTCTAATCGGACTGACAAAATAAAAACAGAAATAAGTGCCCACTGAGAAAGATGTTATATTTCCTATTACTAACATAAATAAATACCTTTTTATCATTATACTCATCTTGATATAAATCTGTGTAGTTAAATTTGCTAACACTAATATATATTTACTAATTATTATAACAACACCATTATGACTATGCACTGATTTTTTGAAGATCCGAATACGAGCGCACTGCCATAACCGATGATGATTCATGCTTACGTACGAGTATTGATCCGTGTTTAACCCATACGAATTTATAATTATTTTTCTTGGCCAGTTCGCGGCATTCACGAAACAGCTGTTTGTTACTTATAGTTAAGTGTTCATTTAGATATATAGGTTGAGACGGCCCGTTTATGGAAAGTTGGTCAGTTTTTAGTATTTTTGCTGCTCTGAATGCTGAAAGTACATTATCCCGCAAAATTCGAGATGAGAATTTCACAATTATGTTTTTAGGGCGATTCGACGGCGTGGCGTGGGGTACACGGTGAATAGATATAATATCATTTGTCACAATATTATGTTTTACTGCCTTTCCTATATCCATTAGGCATTGGACAAGGTTTTCATTGCGCTTTTCTGGCAAATTTGTGATTTCTAAATTACATATTCTCGCTTGTTGTTCCATTGATGCAATTTTGCGTTCCAGTGCCATTAATTGGTCTCCGCCATTTTGACAAACACTAGTAATTTTTTCAACGTTATCCAACCTTTGCTCAAGTTTATCCTGCCTGTCCGACATAAAATTAATACTTTTTTCCATTTCAACTAGCTTGGTTTTGACTTCAGTAATTGACTTGTTAATTTTTTCATTCTCAGAACTTAGTTTCTGCATGTTACTACTTATATCACATAGGGTGGTGGAAATCGTAGATAGTTCGCTGGCCAGTAAATTCTTTACCGAGGATTGAAGATTTTGTGTGATATGCACCAATATGTCTTCTTTCCATGTGGAGAGGCGATTGCAAAGTAATTGTTCAGTAACTATTCCTTCTGTCATTGCATCAGTGTAGGGACGCTTAAGTCCTCTTGAAGGCGCTGGATAAGAAGGGACTAATTCTGGATTCTTGATGGTCAGGTCTGTGAGTGAAGAACTTTTTGGGGGAGAACGCTGCATTTTATTTAAATTTTACGACACTCAACAGTTTGTAACTTGAAAACTGTTCGTTTCCTTCTTAGGAATGTAGCACTTAAGTCAATGACACACGTCTTAAAGTTGCTTAGCTGTCAAATCACGGGTAATAACACAATTTAATAGAAAAAAAATAAAATAAAATAAGATAGCCTATAACTGACAATACGTCCGCCTCGGCGAGCGAGCGACAAAATATGAATATAAGTTAAATCTTCGTAGCAATAATTTTGTTTTGATTTAGAATTTTGACATTTCTTTTCACAGATCATCATACCTAATTTCACTTTAGATAAGAGTACCGATTCTTAATATTTGTATAGGATTTTAGTTCCGAAGTTGGCCGCCAAATTTCTTTCTCGATTAAGCGCTAGACGTTGTTGTTCAAGAGTACCAATTTAGTAACCAATTTAGCCGTTTGAAGATCATCAGCGCTTTAATAGTTGATGAGGGGATCTGACTACCTTCCATATGTCCTATTGATTCGAAATTTGGTACCGTCAATTGATAGTGTAGCGGTATGATATGATCCGCTACATCAAGGGAGTGATGTAGCGGATCATATACCGCTACAACAGCAAGGCTGACGTCACGCGTCCTACATCGCGCTATCAAAGTTTCTTCTGTCGATGAGTATATATATAAAACCGAACAGAATGATAAGTGGACTTTCGTTCTAACAGACTCTGACGATGAGATAACCAGCAGGCTCAAAGCTGAAGCGCCTTCCGCGCTCGCGTCCGCGAACACAGCTTATATAAACTTATACCAGAATACGTCGCCGCCGGCGGCGACGGATCATTAGACAGTTTAATTTTCACACACTCAAACGCGCGGGTATACTAGGTTCACTAATATACCCGGGCGCTCCGATTAGTTAGATTTAAATAATAATAGGCGAGGGCTGAAGAGTTTCTTGCCGTTTCTTCTCTTCAGAACGCCTTTGCTATTTTCCGAAACGGCGGTAAAATGTAGTTAGATACAAATTTTAGTTTCTAAGAGCGGTTGCCCAAGCCGAGGTTCGTGTCTAGGACACCCGTGCGCAAACCGCCCCAACTTTTCGCTGAAGAGTGCAAGCAGCACCGCAGCAAAAGTTAGTCCGCGTGTAGTTGTAAAGGCCATCTGCGGCCAACAACAGTAGACAGTAGCTAGAAAAAAATAAAAAAGATAAGTGGACCACGGCGCGCGGCGGTCCCCAGGCCTAACACCTCGCCTGGCAGGAGATCTCCTCTTTGCCGCCGCTCCACAATAGTATTGTCTGTGTTGACAGAAGCAGGCATAACGTCGGTATTGTTTTGCATTACATGGCAGATTTCGTTGACATTACAAGTATCACCAAAGTTTACTGTTACCTTTGCATATAAAGGATTATTACTTTAAGAAGGATAAATGTAAAATTAAAAATTTTGAAAACCCCCGACATAAGAAATTTAACTCTAAAAACTAACAAATAATATTTTCATTAAATTATATTTTAAACCAATTATAATTATTATCGTTACATATATTATGTAAGTTCAAATATTTTTATTTTCTAAGCATCGTCGCGTCGGGGTTTGTCTTTTGTGAATTTCATCTTTTTTAGTTTGAACCAAAATCATAGTTTGAATAATTTTAAGTTCTCGAAATAAGACAATTTACTAGTACTAGCCGACTACGGTAAAGGATACCTCAGTTACTCATATCTCCCACATTGAAATGTTTCAACATATACATTTTATAATTGGTGCCTGTGTATAAATAATAGAAAACCGATGCACAAATGAAATCTGTATGTGTATCTTTCTTTCATTAAGGCATTTTCATTATAGTAACTATTGAGGAATTAGGATAGAACTAAAGTTAGGTTGTTACCTATTTATTTTTTATACGACTCAAGATATTTATTAGATACAGTGCACACATATAACGGACCTTCTATTAGTCAAAAAGATTTCAATAAGAAAAAATGTTGTCGATAAAGACGGCGAAGTATATATACTTACCATTTCTATGAATAGGATAAGATGGGATATGTTTAGTATTTTTTTTTACAAAAATAAGACTTTTCATGCTTTTAAGGCCTATGATATTTACTTGAGAAGTTTCTTAGGCTTCCGTCTGGCTCCATCGACTGTCCCTGGTTACCACGTAGGGCTGTAGCACTTGTCAAGAAAAATCAAATAGGCTTATACCACAGACTATATAATACTATACTTACCAGTACCCATAAACAAGGAGACTATCTTGTTTTGTTGAAATATTTTTTATTCCAATTCCATCATTAGATCCAGGACACCGCCCAGTAGGTAGATCCAAACTTAACTAAGTACCGCCGAGAACAATTGAGTCGGTAACGAACGCACAAGGGTAGATGCGACATGTGACATTATCCGAAAAACACTTGAATTTGACCAAAAAATACTGCATACAATTTCATTAAGAAGATAAGGACAGCTCAGACATGCATGAGGGAAGGATCTATACGGATGGCTCCAAAACAGTCAGGAACAAGAGCAGAAGTCAATCGAGCTGTAACAGCGGTATTGTCTCGAACTGAAAGAGACATTTCGATGCGAATGGTGTCCGAATATTAACTGCATCAATAGCGGAATAATCCTGGAGTATCACTGTGAGTTTTTCTTGGAGGGTATTAATATAAAGTTGGATTGGAAATGAACCTTGACAAAACGATACTCATAACTAATCACTATATGACTCATATTTATGTAGATAACATCCCACTCGAATTCGTACAAAAGTACTTCTATTTAGGCAAACAATACTCTTTTAGTAAAGAAAGAAATATAGAAGAGGTAAACAGAATAATAAAAAAATCGGCCAAGTGCGAGTCGGACTCGCGCACGAAAGGTTTCGTACCAGTATCTATAAAAACGACAAAGAAATCACGTTTGTTGGATGGGAGCACCCCTTAAATATTTGTTTTATTTGAATTTATTTATTTATTTTAAAAGTAAATATATGTTTAAATATTCTGTGAATACCGTTATCAAAATCGAGAAAATACAAGCAAAAAAAATCACATTGGGAGACCCTTAAATATGCATTTTATTCTGTTTTTTAGTAGTTTTTGTTATAGCGGCAACAGAAAAACATCTTTTGTGAAAATTTCAAGTGTCACAATTCATGAGATACAGCCTGGTGACAGAATGACGGACGGACGGACAGCGCAGACTGGGCTATTAAGGAAATATTCAAAACACAGCTCCCGCTGAAAATAGTCATAGTTCAGAAATACTGCCATGCCCAATACACGGATGCCAAACTTGACGTTCAACCAAAAAACCAGAAATAAGACCTCTTAAATTTTTCACAACAAAGAAAATGGAAATGGTTAGGTCACGTGGCCAGGTATGACGATGACAGATGGACCTTAATTAAGGTCGTTAAAACGTATTGGACCACATGGCACTAGAGAGAAAGCCCGGTAATGTGCCAAAACTATCGCAACAGCAGGTCAAAGATGGCTAATCACGGCCTAGGATAAAAAGAAGTGGTATTCCTTGGAGGAGACTTAGTACCCAAAAGGGGTTAATACAAAAAAACTGGTTGCCTGTAAAGTCGGTATACGGGCGAAAGTTTTACGTGACAATGATTTTATGTCTGTCTCTCTCGCTCTTAGGCGGGCGCGTGCCTCTCACTCGCTCTCATTGTGAGCGCATAACGTGAGCGGAGCGTAACGCAGTTTCTTGAAGTGTCACCCGGCAAACCAATTTATAAGACGTTGTCACGTCAAAACTCATTATTATATTAGTATCTTGAATCAGAACATTATTTCATCTAGGAAATTGCTCTTTATTCTGTTTTTAATTATTTAGTTCTTAATTAAGTTGTTACTTGTAAGAATTTTGTATGGAATTAAATAAAGCTTCAGTATTATTATCACTGTGGGTTGCAAAAAATGAAGAATTGGGTAACTCTTTAATGGGTATGCGGTCACAGTGGCTCTTTGAGCAATGATGAGCTGATCAACTGGCAAAGAAAGGATCGGACACTATAAGCATGGGACTTGAACCAATTGTGCCCATACCCTTTAGACGTGGTTAAAACGTGGTTACAAGACAGAACCTCACAACTGCACGAAAAACTATGGGAATGACAATGGGACTATAGCATGACTATAGTCAAGCTAAGTCTGCTCTCACCCCCCCGGGACGAGCACCTTAACATTTAACATTGGCATCACCAACAGCCACTATGTAGAACCTGCAAGAAAGCTGAGTTGAACGAGCTCACGTGATATTACCCTACAGATAATATCCCTATAGGCACTGAGTAGCATCAACACCATCCAGATTTCTGGACAGCTGAAATGGTATGAGTAACCAGCAATAGACAATTCGGTTACCTCCATACATGACCTAATTAAGACGCTAAGTGAGCAAAACATACGGCTATATAACTAACTAAGCTAGTAAACGACAAATACGTCATGGAAATTTCAACAAGCCCTAACACGACAGGGTTATGACGTGTAATTGAAAAGTCCCCATGGCCACCTTCAGGTTCCACCATCAGATCAGTTCCATGGTACCATTTCATTGTCCCTATGGTAACATTTCCAAATCAATAAAATGCTAGCAAATGCTCTAAAAATTTATTATAATTTCTGATGCTTACAGATTTGCGAATGAAGCAAGTTAAATAAAAAAAAGCGAGTCGGACTCGCGCACCGAGCACCGGGCGCGAAATTTATAAACGGCTGTATCTTTTGACTGCGTTGGCTTAGCAGCTTGATTTTTTCACAGCTCCAAGGGACAGTAGAACTGAGTATATGATATAATTTTTAGCTTGATACCTCTCCGCGTTCCTGAGAAAAAGGGTTTTGACAGACGGACGGACAGACGAATGGACGGACGGAGAACAAAGTGATCCTATAAGGGTTACGTTTTTTTCCTTTCGAGGTACGGAACCCTAATTACTGGGCATTTAACATACCCTCATAAACCATATGCAACAATAAACTACTTAAAGTAAGTCAAAATTCATAAACATTTGCAAATCTAAGTTATCAATGTAATCACACTAAAATCTCACATTGAATTATTTTTATCTACCTAATCTTGACGGTCATTGCTAAAGCTTGATTTAATATGAATGAATTTTATACAAATGTTGATCCTATACACACATCCACACATCCTACTTAATATTATAAATGTGAAAGTTAGTATGTCTGGATGGAAGTTTGTTACTCAATCACGCTTCAACCATTGGATGGATCGGGATAAAACTTGGCATATACATATAGGTTAGGTCCTGGAATAGTTTATAGGATACTTTTTATACCTAAAAATGTAAAAGTTCCTGCGGGAATAACTATAATAGAGCTAATGAACTATTGCTGCACCTATAGCATGCTATAGTAATTCATTGGTATAGCTGATTCATAAATTAATAGGTGTTAATTAAGGAGTTCCACGCCGATAACCGAATTTAGGGCGGGCGGAGCTGCTGGCAAAGTCTAGTGGGATATAATACCTTTATCATCATTTAAGTCGTGACATTTATGATAATGTTAGCATTATTTCATAAGTCACGGTTATATGTAGTTTAAAAAAACCCTAAAAATACGCTTTAAAACAAAGTTAATAAGCCCATGAATTTTCTACCAATGTACATAGGTAACACCTTGCCAGCCTTCACTCGTCACCAATGTTGGGGCACGGCCAACCATGAAGGTGATTTTGTTATTATTTAAGATGTATGATATCATTATTTTGTATGTATTATGTTGTTTAAAAAAACTTAAAAAAAAACATGCTATAAAACAAACTCGAGGGGTTTACTAGTTACCACTGAAAAGTTTCACTATCCGCCTCCAGGGTGCATCCTCAGACCCTCGTCACCAAGTGTGATGTATTCGATTTGCTAAAACGAACAAAATGAGCCCTAACTGGAGAAGTTACTGGTATCAATTGAAGAGTTCCACTATCCACCTCCAGGATGCATCACCAAGTGGAATGGTTAAAGCCCAACTTCGAGGGGTTTACTAGAAGCCATAAAAGGTTCCACTATGCATCTTTTTTCCAGCATTAGACCAGCTTCATTGCTTTCATCTTTACATAATTCAATGTTTGTTCTATCAGTGTTTACAGAAGAAGTGTTTGGTACTTCATTGCTTTCATCACATAATCTTCAAATGGATCAAAATTTTCTACACTGTTTTTTTTCTAATATAATATTTCAACGTCATCATCTGTTTTCTCATTTGTATTTATTTAATTTTTTTCTGATTTTCTGTAATACCGTTTATCTATCACTGTTACATGTCAGCTTATTATTATTTTTCTCGTTTTTGGGTTGAATATTCGATAAGCCTTTACAGTTTCAGAATAACCCAAAACTATTCCCATGATTGCTCTTGGGTGAAATTTACTTTGCCTTAATCTCTTATTAAGAACAAACGCTTTGTTTCCAAATATTTTCAAATGTCTGACTGAAGGAGTTCGTTTTACCCACTTCTCAAAAATGTAGCATTTTCTATACTGCTACAAAGACTTCTATTTGCCAGATAATTTGCTGTGAAAACAGCTTTACCCCAAAATTCTTTTAGCATGTTTGCATCAATAAGCATGCATCGTGCTTTGTCTAAGAGCATCCTATTTTTCTTTTCTGCCAAACCATTTTGCTGTGGCGAGTACGTAGCTGGGAGTCTTCTTATTATACCATTGTCTTTAAAATATTTATTGAAGTCATTATTTATGTATTCTGTGCTATTGCCACTTTGCAAATGTATTATTTTGTTCTTGGTAAAATTTTCTACCCCATTCCTATTTTCTTTAAATTTTTGTAATGTTAAATTTTTGTTTTTCATTGTATATATTCTGTAATCTTTACTAAAATCGTCTATGATACTATAAAAATATCTGGAACCAACTGTTGTACCACCTTTCATAGGTCCACAAACATCTGTGTGAACAATTTCCAACGGCTCTTCTTTCCATGGGCCAAAACTTTTGTCATTTTACATTTTACAATAACAGTAGTCGCCTAGCAACCTACCATAGAATCAAGTGTGCTGGTATCTTAGATGGAATTAATATATCTCAATAACATACATTGCATTAAATTAAATCGATACGACTGTGAGAATTAGGGTAAATTTGATTTACAAGATTTGTTTACATTTATAGTAAGTTTAGGTGTAGATTAGGTTAGATTTAGCTAAAAAACCATGTTAAAAAGGTTCTGATATCGTTCTTGACCTATCAAAAGTCATTGCTAGACTAATTTTATTGTACCTACTGGTTGGCATCTATTAGGTATCTACTGAAGTACCTACATGATTAAACAAGGATCAAGAGACCCATGTGTCACTCGCTGAGAGTGATACTGGTAGTAGACATCTGACTTTAGGCACTTTACGTAAAACGATAAGTTATTACTTTTTACTAAATTTTCCGAATGATGCCCTGCATAGCAAAATTATTCGATCAATGAAATCTTATAATCCGGTTAAAATTTTCGTGTTAATTTTTAGGTACATTTTGAAACTTAAGTGTTGCAAACTTTTCTGACCAGTTGGTCGAATATGAAAACTGCAGTCACCATATTGAAATGGTGTGAACTTACAACGACACTAGCGACAAAACACCCAATGTCAGAAGGTCTGAAAAGTTTGTTGCATCTATACATTTGACATTTCAATTGACGTATCATCGATACTAATGCCATGTGATAGAAGTAATAATATTACCTATTTATAGGTATTCTGCATGTTTTTGGAAAATGTGACTTTAAAATTTTTGAAGTAAAACTAAAAAAAACACAAAATGTTAAAAATATTGACGAGCGCGTGTGAAAATAGTAAGAATTAATGTAACATTATTATTTCTAGTGAATATATTTCTTTAGGAGCTGCAAACAAAGGATTTAACGAAAAATGCCCTTCGACGGAGTACCACAAATGAAAGTCTATTTAATATCTACAGTATATTTAGAGATTGCCAACAACAAAGTTAGTACTCTATACACCATATTATTACTAATGTTTAGTCTACATAAACCTTAGGGTTTACACTTAAATTTTTTCTGCATGTATTCATTTACATGGTCTTAGCTTTTCGTTCTGGTGGTGTTAAAAATTTACACTGTGAGGCATGATAATAGACTATATTGCTTAAAATATATTTGACAGTGGAAGCTCTTAACAAGAGATTACCTTTTTTTCCAAAAAAGTATATCGATTCTGTACAATCTATACAACTGCTTCTAATCTATACTACTGCTACTAATATATACTACTGCAACTAATCTATGCTACTGCTACTATTATATACTACTGCTAATCTTTACTACTGCTACTAATGTATACTACTGCTACTTATATATATATTACTGTTGAACATTGTACTGTTATATGTTAGTTAGTAATGTTATTTGTGTTATGTGTATTATTAAAAGTAAGTTTATAAGTAATAAGTAAGTACTAGATTGAGTCTATATTTAAGTATACATGATTTATATATTTATTTAGAGATCTCAGTGCAAATGTTATATCCGCTCACTTTGTACAGCTCTCACTTTCTTGGGTCAACTATTAGAGATCTCAACTAGAGATAAGCTGGACCTATGTACATTTTTATTTTTGAATTTTTTATGTTGTAAGTGTCCTATAATTTAGTACATGAAAAAATTTAAATAAAAAACATTATTTGGACTGAATAATAAAAAGGTAATCAACAAAAAGCTTAAGTTAAAGCAATCAAATAATTTTATATGTACATCCTATTTTTTATTTGTGTTATTTAGTAAATCGATTGATATTAATTTTGAATCAAGAAAACTATGATCACACTTAATTCTCAGATTATTAAATATTAACCGACAGATTAAACTATATTTAGTTGCCATAGTGGCCTTATGTAAGCCTAAATTACGGTTTTTTTTTATTTGGAGTTTGCAAAGTAAGAAATGAGAGAAAATCTGTATATGTTGGACTGGGTGAAACTGTATATATTGGACTGGATGGAATTATGTAGAACTAGACTTTCCCAGCGGATCCGCCCGCCCTAAATTCAATTATTATATTAATTAACTCCAATCAATTATTATTTATTAGTTATACCAATGAATTGCTATAGCATGCTATAGGTGCAGCAATAGTTCGTTTAACTCTGTTATAGTTATTCTCGCAGGAACTTTTGAATTTTTAGGGATAAAAACCTATATGCTATTCCAAGACCTAACCTATATGGATGCCAAGTTTTATCCCGATCCGTCCAGTGGTTGAAGCGTGATTGAGTAACAAACATCCATCCAGACATACAAACTGCCACATTTATAATATTAGTAGGATAGGATTAAATAATTTTACAGTCAGCTCGCAAACGTAATTTTTAATACATTCTATAAAATACCTTATTACATATATCTGAGACAAATTTAATCACTGATTAAAAAAAATTAATTCTGATTAGAATGATGATAAGTTATGTGTTATATCGATTTTTTACACAAAATCTTTGTCCTGATAAAGTATTACCAATGTGTACTTGTGTTTATTAACATATAAGGCAGCATGGCTAAAGGTAAATTTATACATATTTTAGTTAATTTTAGGTTATATAAATTAAGTAACTTTTTTATCATTATAACGACTGAGTGGTGCCGCAGTAGTAAATTAGAGATTAAAAACCGTTAAATATACAGGCCGTGCTTTTTATCAAATTTGTTGTGAAATAATATTATATGTATTTTTTGATATCAATTTAATACATTAAAAAATATTTTTTATGTTTACATCCAAAATCATTTTTTTTTTGTTTATAAGGACAAAATTATGTCGTAGCACATAAATTTAAAAACTTAAACAGCATTAAAATATTTGATACAATTATTTACTATAAGTAACGTAGTGATATTAAGAATAGTAACAATACTAATATTGCGTGACATTAAAATTTTTAGTTATTTTCTCATGTCACACATTTATCCATGTCAAGTGATCTTTTTGTTATCATAAGATAAGTCCTCGGTATGCGGACGTTATCAAAAATGTGAACAACTCTTATCAATGTGTACGTCAATAGTTTTCATTTCGGTTATATTGTTTTCTTTCACTAAATATTTTGAATCGAATTCAAATATCAAAAATATTATTTATTTTACAAAAAATAGCCAAATATGCAAATGGATTCCGGTAAAATGAAAAGTGACTCAAATTGTAGATTTTAAGTTGCCGAAAATCGATGTAAACAAGTATCGTAAATTTTTACTTGCTACTTCAGAGAGCAGGTTGAGAGTATATTCTACACTGGGTCTCACAGAAAGCGCGTCGGTAACAAAAACTTCCAAAATATTGAAACTAGCTTTAAAATATTTTTTTTTATCGCCTTGATTATTTATGGTTTTATAGAAATTCCATCCTTTGTTTGTAATGAAATAAACTTTAATTAAGTTTTCATTTTAAAAGGATTGCTGAAATATTTTGAATATTCAAAAGTCATCGCATTTTTTATAACTAACCTTTTTTTTGGTTTTCGCGTTTCAATAAGTTGTATTGTTCAATAAGTAAGGCACAAACAAGCTGACAATCTATTGCGTATCTATCCTGTATTATTTTATGTTATACTTATCGGGCGGTCTAAGTAGTTTGGTATGATGGAGTTAGCTATGCTGTGTTTTGCACAAGTTTTGCAGTTTTTGTAATGGGCTCACGTTTGTCAAAAGTCCGATGGCCGACGGAGCAGACGTTTTCTTAAGTAAAGCGTATTGGAAGGCAAAACCTGGGATGCCCATTAGCCCAGTCGATAGACCAACGGTAATTTGATGCGGAAGTAATGGAACTCCATGGATAAAAGTTATGTACGATAGTGGACTACAATAGGCTGATATGGCAATGTCCACAATTTTATCTATATTCCATGCTGACAGCACAAAATGCATGTAGCTATTATCGATGAAAATTATTAGGTTTATTCCAACATTAGTCTAAAATCTCATTAAACGAGGTTAACCGTGTAAATTGGGTAACCGTGTTTGGTTAGATTTCTATTATTAAAATAACGTGAAAAATAAAAAAAAAAAACTTACACGGGTAGTATTTGTCAAGACACTGAATATTACATATTTTCGCAACGAAATTTATTTCATAGTTAAAACTACAAATCAGTCTAATACCTGCTATAGGTACAGCATGAGCAAAACCAGGGGCATCAGTTTTATTTGAAATTGGTTTGTTTTTACTTTCAGATAAATCTATAATATTATATCTGACAATACTATGTATTGGAGTTAAATTAAGCAATCAAGATGAAACTTTACCTGCTAGATATTTACTTCCAAGAGAAACATTTCCCAGTCTATACGATGTGAGATTATACCTCAATCCAGACAGCCAAAATTTCTATGGAAATGTCTCTATTAGAGTCATTCCTTATATTGACACAAGCGAAATAGTTCTTCATGCCGATGGATTGGATATTACTTATACTCGAGTATACAATGAAAGAAATCCAGACGAAGATCTTTTTGCTGGAATGAGTTTAGCTACTGATGATACTCATTTACTAAGAATAGGATTGAACCGCCAAATAGGAGCCGTTCAGCCGCATATCATCGACATAAATTATGTAGGATCATACACTCATCTATATGGGATATACTTATCCTCCTATGAACACCCTGTTCGAGGTACTGTGTAAGTATTTTGTATAACAAGCGCAGTTCTAAATTTAGTTTGGTACCATATATTAACTATTTAAATATACACAACTAGATTTTGCCTGTGCCTCCGACCGCTCTAAAGTGGGTTATCAGCGTTGAATTTCTACGTCAACTCCTTAATTATACTATTGACGCTTGCTATAGCAAGCTATACTTGTAGCGATTGTTCGGTTAAGCTCGGTTATGGTTATTCCAGCGGGAACTTTTAAATTTTTCAGGATAAAAACTATCCTATGTACTTTCCCAGGACTCCAACTATCTCCATAGCTAATTTCATCTAAATCGGTTCATCGGTTTAAGCGAGAAGAGGTAACGGACATACATACAGAAAGAGTTAATATCGCATTTATAATATTAGTATGGATTTATATATATCTATTTGGTTCTTTTCTAGGAATGCGGTGGTTTCTCAATTTGCTCCAACGTTTGCTAGGCGAGCTTTGCCTTGTTACGATGAGCCTGCTATGAAATCTATTTTCCGAACTACAATTTTTGCACCTCCAGATTATCCAACAGTATTATCCAATATGCCTGAAAGGGCAGATTTACTAAAGTGAGTGAGTCTAATTAGATACAATAAGTCAGAAATAAATGTTTTAAAACAAGATTCATGTAGTTAAACAGATCTAAAAAATATTTTATTAACAAATTAAATTGAATCAGTAAATTTTGATTAGTATGACAATTTTTGCATTTCTTAATGGTCCGTTTTGTAACATTATATGTAGTATTTCTTGTCAAATCATAACCCATTACAATACTTTTAACTTCTGTTTAAAAGTTAACTGATGCCAGTTCGACAGCAGTAGATAATTCAGTGTTGTAATTACATGATTCTTGTATACTTGTGGTATTTCTACTGCATTCATGATTTCTGTCAAAAGTGAATTGGTTTTCAGGGAAGATGTTGACGGTTATCTTAAATATGAATTTGAAGATACACCAATTATGTCTACATATTTGCTTGCGTATTTAGTATCTGACTTTGATTATGTCAGTAATGAGAATGAAGTAGCACCTGCATATCGAGTTCCATTTCGAGTTTACTCTAAGCCAGATACACAAGATACAGCACTCTATGCCGTAGATTTCGGGCAAAGAAATATGGCTGCTCTTGAAAACTACGTTGGTTATCCGTATTCTTTATCTAAGTTGGACAACGTTGCTATCGCTGATTTTGGCTTTGGAGCAATGGAAAATTGGGGATTAGTGGTGTACAGGTAAGTGATCTTAATTTCATTGTGACCACAGCCATTTTACCTTTTTGTGATCAACTTTGTGTACTCACTGGAAGTATTTGTGCTTAAGCACTATAATTGCGATTTTTTTAGATTTTTAGAACACGTGGTTTACAAGTTAGAGGGGGGAAGGACACAAATTGTTCAACTTTGGAAGCCAATTACTCGCAAAATACCTATATACATCGTAGAAAAAGTTACTAATAAACTTAAATACATTTTTACAAACCTATTTAGCGACCCGATGACGATCCTACAAATCGTTACGTTCGTAAAAGTTGTAAGTTTTAAGCTACCTTTGAGAAAATAGTACCTATTTAATGGCGATTCATTTAATAAACCATTCTGTGAAATTAAATAAAAATCGATTCAAAGACGGCTAAATTATGATATACGGACAACTGTGATATACGGACGGACGGGTGGACATAACAAAACTCTTAGTGTTCTGGTTTTGCCATTTGGGTACGAAAACCTTAAATAAGTATTAATATCAGTCATAACTAGAACATAGTTATAAACTTTTTTTTTACTGTTGTTAAAATTTGATCAAACAATAAAGACCAATAATGTATCAGACCGTAAAAGGAATACTTTTGTGAGTCTGACTGTGTTGGGAATGAGACTTTTACGGTAGTCTTTGTAGCGATATTTAACATTCACACGCAAAATACGGCTGATACAAAAATTTATCTTTTAAGCTGACACAGTCCTCAAACAGGTATGAATGATCGGATGGATGATTGCATGAATTAATGAATAAAGCTTTCATTACCAGGCATTTTATGAAAACTAGAAATAAATTATTAACAATTATTTGACTATTAAAAATATTATGATCAATGACAGGTATACAAATCCATACATTAAATACAATAAAGAAGTACTCTTGATATAGAGGAAAATATAGAACATTTTTTTTAAAATCAACCTGAAGTTTTATTGTAACTTTAGTATGATAAAAAGTGATTATGCTATTTAACTCAGTTTCCAAAACTAATAGCTGAACGTAAAACTTCTATTGAATATTGCTCACTTACATGCAAAAAAAATTCTATTGCCTTATTTAGTTTTCCATTTTTTGATTATTTTTCGTAGCAGATAATCTAAAGAACATGCATATTTCTCTTTTGGAGCCATAACTGAAATTAGTTGGAAAACAATGAGGCATTTTTACCCAAAAAATGTAAATTCCGGATCACTTCAGCTTGTTTGTTTTTATCGAAATGCCGAAGTCAGCTGACGTTTCTGACGTCACTAATTTGACGGTCTATTGAAACTGATACTAAAATAATACCATACTTTGATTAAAAAAAAAAACTTTTAGGGAACAATTACTCCTTGAAGAAGTCGGTGTGACCACAACAGCACAAAAACATTCGATCACAACAATTATTAGCCATGAAAATGCACATCAGTGGTTCGGAAACGAGGTTTCTCCTCTGTCCTGGACCTTCACTTGGCTTAATGAAGGGTTCGCTCGCTTCTTTGAAAATTTTGCATCAGAGCTGGTGAGTTCTCTGTTTTGATAATCCTATACTAATATCAAAATCGTAATTGTTTTTATAAATGAAACGATTCCGTTTATTCTTACGAAAGTAAGTGAGTAAGTGTTTTATTATTCTAAGCTTTTTCTAAAGAGCTGATGCCGTGGTAAACTGTAGGTGGTGGGCATTGGAACGTACAGACAAATGCTATTTAGTGTTACAGTCAAATATAAAATCCAATAAATGAGGCGCAATAAATGCTTATAAGATCATCCTACTTACCGGCGTTATACGTTCCCACTGTTGGTGCACGGCCTACCCTCACCAAGGAGGGCAATTGCATAAGAGCATACAAAAAATCATAATAGTTCTACCTTTACAGATGATTTGTTGCTTATGTCTGCACGTTACTTTACAGCATGGCTCGCAACTTTTGCTGAGTTGGAGATCTGCTTGGCACAGCTCAATGACTCATATTTTAAGATTATTTAAAAAAAAAGTTCAGAAGCAAGTACCGCACGAGCAGCTTCTCTTGAGAATATTTTTTGTCCTAAAAAAAAACAGTTAGAGTCATGACGTGGCGTATCTTTTAATATGGTCACGAGGTAAATTGGTCCATTGGTTCTTGAGATATCGAGAAGCAAAAAAAGCCAACATACATGCACACACAACCACAGATATCACTCTAAAAATGATGGCAAACGATTCTCCAGGTCTCGAAACTTAAAGAAAAAGCATATTTAGCGATTTCGATTTTCGGACCTATTACAATAACTTCCCTCAAAAGAAGTTAATAACTTAGTACTATTTGGTTCTGTTCTAAAATAATGTTGTTGTCTTCTTTACCTATGTTATGTGTCGTATTATGTGAGCTTAATATACAAATAAGTAATATAAAAATAATGTTACGATAGATATATCGTCACGACACTTGGTGGTAAAAGGGTAGTCAAATATATTAAGAACGTATGCTTGTAACATCCGCGTTACCGTCACAGAATAAGGAATAGTACTTAGTACCTATTGCAGTGCAAAAAACTTTATTGACCCGTGTACCTAGTATGAGTTTTTAACGCTAATATCGCGTTCGCGTCAACGAAATACATGTATAGAAAGAAATAAAGCAGAGCCTCTAGCGGACGCGTTTCGTGACAGATTTTTCTAATAGGATTTTTAATGAATACGCGAACGCTATAGTAGAGTTACGAATACGCAAAAACTCATACTAAGCACACCGGTGTATGGTAGCTAGTGTCGTGTAAGTTCACACCATTTTAATATGCTCACTGTAGTTTTGATTTTTGACCAACTGGTTAGAAAAGTTCCTTGCACTGGACACAGCTAGTATTCCATTGTTCAAACGTGAAAGCTGGTGAATCTATTGTCATACCAGGCACAAACCAGAGTCAAGACAATTTAACTATTTAAAAATTTTGTTACGTGATTGCTCCTACCGGGATTCGAATTTAGGAGATTCGATATAGCAGAACAATACTGTAGTAATGCACGCGGTCTGCGTAAAATAAATATTAAAATCAATAAAGGTTTTTCATTTTCATGACCCTTCGTATGTGCTTATTGCCCCTAAAATCTTTCTTATACCATATACTGTACTCATATGTTTTTGTCGCTATTATAATATTTTTGATAACATCTTTGTTCAGGTGCAACCAGACTGGCGGTTCATGGACTGGAGTGTTGTTCAAATGCACACAGTGTTCCAACAAGACGCTGAGCCTAATGTTTATTCCATGAATCACGAGGCATTTACCCCCTCTGAAATCATGGGGAAATTTAGTTTTGTTAATTACGGAAAAGGTAAATTTAACATTTTTTTCTATTTAATTAACAATAATTTATTAACTCTAGTTTACAAATTTTTCAACTGAACTTAAAAAAAACTGATACACTGGTTCATTCGCCTTAGCAGTTTTTAACCCTACTGCAAGGTCACAGGCCTTCTTCGAAATGGAGGCGTAGGTCATAGTCCACCACATTGGCTCAGTGTGGATTGGCGAATGTTTTGTCGAGCTAGTAGTGGCCAATTGGCTGTTAGAGTTTTCAAGACTTATGGCCTTATAAGGCGTCTGAAACTGTTATATGACAACACAGCCAGGACCGATCCTTTGACGTGCCCTTTGAATCTTAGAAAAATCTAGATACAGCTAGGCGGTCACCCATCTAGGTGTTAACCACGCCTAACGTTGCTTAACTATAATAATAATAATAAATATTTTTGGACATAACACACAGCGCCGTCTGGTCCTAAAGTAAGCAAAGCTTGTGTTATGGATACCACTCTACGGGATACAGATTCATATATATTACTGTTTTTTTGTAAATACATATATGTTATACATAAATACACCCAGACTCAAGACAAACACATATGTTTTTTAATACATAAATGTTTGTCCAATGCGGGAATCGAACCCACACCCTCTGCGCAGCAGTCGACAATACTACCAACTAGGCTGCGAGGGAGTCAAAACTTCCTTTACCATTTTCTACAGACAAATGGGACTTGGCTACGGGTACCTCAGTCAGTTAATCTTGCTTCTAATATTAGTTCAATTTTTTTTTTCAAAATTTTTATTATTCACGTTATATTGCTTACATATGCAGCAAATGGATGGAACTAAGTGATTGTATAAACAATTGCCTTGTCACTCAGGTGATAGAACTGTGGTTGAATTTCCTCAAAAGATTAATTTTTTTCTTCGGAACTTGTTTAGATAAATGAAAGATTATTAAATGAATCAAACAGTCAAATTTAAGTAATGTTTCCATGTATAGCATTATTTTAGTACTTGCCGCTAAAAAAAGTCTTAAAATTTTTCAGCTGGATCAGTAATTCGTATGATGCACCATTTCATCACGCCTGAAGTATTTCAAAGCGGGATGACCAAATTTATTCAAAACAAGTAAGTATTCGCTGAATAAAAAGATGTCTATACATAAACTAAATAAAAAAATAAGTCCTAAAACAGAGTAAACCTAAAGTTAAGTAGCAATCAGCAATATGCAATAATACGGAACGAAAAAGAAGGTAAAGCATATTGACTACTAAAATCAGCTTTTACATCTTTATAAAGTCAGTCGAAAGAATATCTAAGCCCTCACAAAAAATACAGATGGTATAAAAAATTGTGCGCACTTTTCAATCAACTTTAAAATCAATGATTTTTAACGTGTGTGTCAAATTTCAATTCCACATTATCAATAAAATTACTTGTAATCTTAGCTTTTCTGCATATTTGAGACTTTTGCTTACTTACTCGACCACTGCTCGATTTTACAACTTTAAAGCAAATATTGAGAAGAAAATTCCATTTTTACACTTCATGTATGATAAAGCTAATAATTTTACTAATATTTATTTAGATTTCTTAAGTAATGAGTTCAAGCAAGTGTTTAAAGTAAAAACTTTTAGGCCAAATGATAAAATGAAATTCAAGGACAGGGCTACTGTAGGAATACACCGAAGTCGAACTAGGTTGTATGAAATGAAACAATATAACCACAGTCCCACATTGACCAACTTTGTGAGAATGTATTCAAAATTATTTAAAAAAGTGTGCAGGGTTACATAAATAAAACTAATTTTGACGACTACTTACTAGTGTACTTTCTCAGGTTCTTCAGTGATTTACGGCAAATAACTTACATCTTAATGCGAAAAAGACTGTGTTTAAAATTTATGATCCCGTATGTCAGAAACATTAATACAAAATTATAATTAACGGAGAAGAAATAGAACTATAAGACTCAACAGTGTTTCTAAGTATTACATTAGACAATAGGCTGCAGTGGAACCCTCACATATCAGTTCTTGCAGGGAAACTTAGTTCAGCTTCCTATGCAGTTAGAAAAGTTAGGCAGCTTACAGGAGTTGACACTGTTTCCATTCCGTCATGTCTTATGGCATTTTGCTTGGGGGTAAGGCAGCTGATATTGATACAGTCTTTATTTTGCAAAAGAGAGCAGTACGGTCAATCTATAAATTAGGACCACACATTTCTCTTAGGGAACTGTTTAGGGAAATTGATATTTTAACTGTTCCTTGCCAATATATCTTCGCTTGTATAATGTATGTAGGAAAAAATTGACACCTATTTGCTAAAAATAGTGACCTACACAGTGTTAATACAAGGAATAAGGATAAATTGGTAGTTCCAAAATGTCGTCTTCAGAAGGTACATAGCTCTTCCGCAATACAAAGTATATTTTTCTACAATAAAATTATAGAACATGTGGTTAATTTACCCTTAAATAAATTTTACATATATATGTCAAAGATAGTTAAATAAAAAAAAAAGTTGTTACAAAGTTGATGAATACATTAATGATAAAAATGCTTGGAAAAATTAGAACTTAATTGATTTGTATTTGTAGTGGCGCATTCGAAATATTTAAAATTAAAACATTGAATGTTATGTAATTATCTAGTGTAAGGCTATATTTTATTTTAATTTGAAGTATAAAAGAAGAAAAGAAGAAGAGTTGCTTGAGTGTGTCATGCTCTCTCAAAGTGTCTCTGCGGTGGTGGCATGGGCTTTGGGTCGTTACGTTCCCTAAAACATGGTTGAGCGAAGCGATGGCTGATTCATGTGTCATACTCGTGGTGTGCTGCCTGTGGAGTCGCCTGCTCTTGTAAACTTCTTTGTTTTCTGAGTATTTAGTCATACTTTTTTGTTTTGTTTATCAATACTGTAAGACATTGATTATTTCTAAGTGATGAATACGTAAACTGTCTTTTATTAGATACTTTTTTGTGCTTGCGCTTAATATTTCTTGTTTGCAATGGAAAGTGTCCTTCTATGATAGGGAGGTAAAGGGAGCAAAGAAATGCCATTGCTGAGTTTCTTGCCGGTTCTTCTCAGTACAAGGTCTCCCGCCCTATAGACTTACGAACCGCTATCGGTGACATTTATAAGTGCTCGATTATTGAAGCCTAAATTGAATTAATGATATTGATTGATTTAACTTACTTTTTGCTTACAGTGCTAAGCGTGCAGTTTCTCCAGCAGCCCTTTACGCCGCTCTTCAGGAGGCATTAAACGAATCCGGTCACACAATCCCCTATACTATAACCGGAGTTTTAGACAATTGGGCCAGTCAACCAGGATTTCCTCTGTTAACAGTTAGGAGAACTGCTCTTAGCGCTAACTCTATATTTGTTAGTCAGGTGGGTTAAAATTAGAGAACATGTGTAACTGATGTCTGTCTTATCTTATCTAATGATTTAATAATATATATCAGGTCTTTATACAGGTGTTGATCCGTATTTTTTCCGTATATTAATTTTGTTTCAATTTTATAGTAATTCAGGGTAACTTTGTTACACTAGTTGGTTTTTTTTTATATTACATTAAAACATCGTGGCACAGAGCATGCCTAAGCAAAAGTTATAGTAGAACTGTACCAACAAGCAAAATACTGTAATCCGCGTCCTCACGTTTATATAGTATAAATTTATTAAATTTAACACAGTTACAACTTTAACTATTAGAGGATTTTTATAAACCCGGCCGTGTCTAGTATTTCATCGCATAATTGCCAGTTATGAATTCAGTTGTGTTTTCTTTGCGTTATGTCTTAAGAAAACTAGCATAGGGAATTGTAAATGGCACGTTTACTCACTAAGGGCAAGTAAATAAATGGTATTTTTTTAATATTTGGTTAGTAAGAAAAATCAGGTAAAAAGTTATTTTGACAGCGTTATATGTTTTTGTCTTCAATAAGAAAATAACTAGATATTTGTTCAGTTTGATAATGTATAGGTTTTCGAAATAAATATTCCTTTAACAAAATCAGTATTTGGTCAGACAAACAAAAAGAACAAAGAAAAACAAACTTCGGTATCGAGGAGCAGTTGTAGTAACAGCAAGAATATAACTTAGCAAATCAATATGAAATTTACAGCTTGCCAAAATTCGATAAAATCCCAGTCACGATTTGCTGCTCTGTTATTAAAATTGCCACCGGGGAAGGTTTTTGTGAAAGAAAAAACTGGTCAAGTGCGAGATGGACTCACGTACTAAGGATAAACCGATTAGATTGAAATTTTGGTAAATTGTTGTGCACACGCCGAGAAAGGTTACAGGTAGTACAACCCTTTCAGAACAAGAGGCGCGGTAGTTGTTTTCAAAAAAAGAAATAACGTTCGACGGGTCAGCTAATAGGAAGTGTGCTCAACAACTTATCACAATTTCATTACATTTGGGTTACCCTTAGCGCGCAAGTCCGAACCGCACTAGAGCCTTTTTTCTTACATATAAACCTTGCTCTAACAATAACGAACACAAGAAAAAAGTTGAGTTTTTGTGAGATTAGCAAAAAAAAATATAAATATATATATATATATATATATATATACTAGATGATCGGGCAGACGTTGTTCTCCATGATAGCAAGACTGCAGCGCCATCTGTCGGGCTGATTTATGAATCTATACCATCCAGGGCGCCACCCGAACGCAAACAAAAAATTTATTTTAAATCGATCCAGCCGTTTAGGAGGAGTACAGTGACATACACACGTACAGTAGAATTATATATATAAAGATATATAGATAGATGACATCAATTTTAAGGCTTCCTAATATCATATTACTTGCTGATTACTTTAGTTATTATTTGAACCACTAGAAGTAGCTCTATTTACATCGTTTTCTGACAAAATACATTTTGGCCTAACCAAAACAGAGAAATTGATTTTTAGTTTCATAAGTTTATTTCTATATAAGAATATTAATAAATTAGTTTTTTTTTTAATTTAGGAACGTTTTCTGACCAATCGAAGCTTACCCTCAACAGGCCGCTGGATCGTGCCAATCAACTGGGTCTTGTCAACAGATATCGATTTTTCAGACACACGAGCCCAATCTTGGGTACCAACTACATTCCCTGCACCATCTATTAATATTCCTGGTCTATCGGAAGCCGAATGGTTCATCGTCAACAAACAGCAAACTGGTAATATTTTAATAAGTGTAATATATTTGTCAGCATGATTGGTCTAGTGATATATATATATCATTTTTTATGAAAGAAGTCCCTATGACTGTGGTGTGGTGGTAGTGGTTATCAATTGATCAAACTCATAATGACGTAAGGTTCCAATGATTGTGTCTAAGGCCTTGAGTTCAATTCCCAGCATACATAACCAAAAATTTTCTATTTGTGAATTGTAAAGTCGTTTAGACTACAGCTTGTGCCCCATACGGCGATTGGCTCACCATCGCCATACGCTGCGGTGACCGCTTGTTATCGGTAGACCGTAAGCTTGTTTGACACCTTAGCGATATAAATAAAATTCTGTCACGTTTGTAAAATAGAATACCATCAGTGAAACGTAGATGCTATGAGCATAGTTAACTAATTTTTATAACAGTTAACGTTTGTCATATTCCTGACCACCCCTACGTGGATAAGTGTATTGATGGTATGTATTAATTTTCATTAATATTTACTAATTTATTAGGTTACTACAGAGTGAACTACGATGTTGAGAACTGGCAAGCGCTCGCCAGAGTTCTTAGCACCTCGCATGAAACAATCCACGTCCTAAATCGTGCCCAGCTTATTGACGACTCTTTCAATTTAGCCAGAAACGGCAGATTGGTAAGTTCTTTCCTATTGCTTATTTCTAGTAGCATTAAACAATTGCTGAAATTTTTTTCAAACGTCATATTTAAAAAGTCAAATGTCGCTGTATATAGAACCTTAAAATGTAACCTGAAATGATTTTTGAAGGGTTGGCAACGTGCGAGTGATGCCCCAGGTATTGCAAGCGTCCATAGGCTACAGTGACTGCTTACCATTAGGCGGATCGCAAGCTTGCTTGCCACCTTAGTGGAATAAAAAATGCGGTAACACAGTACCATTATAATAATAAAAAATGTCTAACCTAACCGTAAAAAGAGTGAATACAGCAAAGATGAAAAGAGAAAGAGGTAGATAAGAGCAAGTACTATTCTGGTATCTGTGTGTTAAACTTTTATAATTTCATAACGACAGCATCATAAATAATGATAAATGTTTTTTTAATGTTAAAGTTTTTTTTAATGTTTCTTTCTTCAGAACTATCTTCAAGCTCTTGAAATTTCACGTTACTTAGTGGAAGAAGCAGACTGTATTCCTTGGAGCTCTGCAAATGGTGTTCTATCATACATAACTAACATAGTGCGCAATACTCCTCACATCTACGAAAAATACAAGGTTAGTAAACCACAAATCTATTAATTGTAGAAACAAAATGATTGGAAGGTTTAAATTGTTACGGATGATAAATTTCTAAATTATTTTGGATTACCTTGAAAGTAATAAACTACAATTGAAATTTTTTTAAACAGAAAAATTTCAAATAATAGATCTAAGGTTATCAGTGGTAATAAAGAGACCCATTAACCTGTTGCAGGAATATCTGCTGTCACTCACGGCGCCACTGTATCAAAGTTTGGGTTTTCAAGCTGCACAAAATGAGGCATATGGGACAGTGCAGTTAAGGACAATAGTTTTGAATATCAACTGTGACAACGGCAACGAAGACTGTTGGGAGACAGCTAGCCAACTACTTCAACCACTGACAACTAACCCAAGTCAGTGTTTTTACTTTAATCTGTATAAGATTA
This sequence comes from Apoda limacodes, assembly GCA_946406115.1. Taxonomy (NCBI): domain Eukaryota; kingdom Metazoa; phylum Arthropoda; class Insecta; order Lepidoptera; family Limacodidae; genus Apoda; species Apoda limacodes. The sequence continues at coordinate 11,620,150 of OX291553.1, read as the reverse complement.
CTCAAATACAGTGGATAATATTTATCGAGAGTAATTATACGAGAGGAAGGATCCTTTTTGAAAAGGCTCGAGCATTCTTGATTTGAAAATTCAAGAGAAAAATTTAGCAACTAGGTCTTACCTCTCTAGATCCGTGAAAGTACTTGCATACATTTCACTTTCGAATTACGAGTGTGGCGTATTCGAGACTCCCCAATAAACTCCAAGAGTGCATATTCATGCGGTATGCGTGAATTACCGCAAAGTTTCTATCTTTTAACGATGGTTTTCACTAACTCATACTGTATTTAAACGTTTTTTTAAAAATACTGTGTATTGGTACAAAACTCTTAAGACAAAATCACCAAACTAAAGAAATAATTCACTGACACATATTGTTTGTAGTCATATCCAATGGTTTTTAAAACCATTTTTTTTTTTCTTTTTTACAGGCCTAACACTTGATCCTGATATTAAGGATATTGTTTATTGTTCAAGTCTTCGTAATGGAGATTCTGACAATTATAATTTCCTCTGGGGTGAACTTACATCTAGTACCGATCAGACTGAGAGAAATGCTCTTGTACGAGCTCTCGGATGCACATCAAATTCTGAATTACGTGAGGCGTTAGTATTCTATACTTACAGTTTTTTTCTGAGCTGCAAATATAATTTCTTTATGAGCCGTTGACACTATTCATAATTTTATTTTTGGTATGTATAGAAAGATACCACATCACCTAGCCAAGTTAAGAAGGTAGCTTTATAAATAAGGTTATGCCTTTATAGTAATTTCTGCAAAAAATTTAAATCTTCCAGGATTGGCCGGCCATTGCCAGCCTATGTCCTTTTCCGTCTCTGCAACTAGTCCTATGCCAATTTTAGTTTAATTGGATGCTCCGCTGTAAGGTGAATGGAAAACCGACAAACAATCTTACTTTTACATTTATGATATCAGTTTAGAATATTTTATCAATAGAAAGTTAACTTAGCTGTCTTGAAGTTACAGCCAGCCATTTATAAATATAATCCTTTGACAGCAAATTTTAATAATAAACAAAGACTTCACATTTTCAATTTCCATTTTTTTTGAAATTAGTTTGGCTTTCAATTTTTTCCAGGTATCTAAACGAGGCAATAGCAGATAACTCACAACTTAGAGACACTGAGCGAGGGGCAGCAATCCAAGCTGTGGCAACTGCTTCTCCAGAGAATTTAGATGCTGTTGTGGAATTCCTTATTGAAAACTTTGCGGATATAAAGCAAAGGTGAGCAATACGTAATAGAATTTCAATAATTATTTATTATAAGTAGGTATCTAAGATAAAAATGTATTTATTATTCAGTAATTAGGTAATTACTGCTGGTTTATCATCCTGCGTAACATTAATTATTCTGATGCCTGATTACTAGTTCGGGTCGATAATTTGTAATGTTATCTACCAAATAGATAAATAACTATAAGAAAATATTTTTTTCATTGATATATTACAGCAGTCTGCAACTTTTTTTTATGTTTTTTATGTATCTTTGTAGTTAATATATTCTGCAAAAGAAGCGATATGCCTATTTTCTGTATTTTTGTAATACAGACCAAAAATCATTACTTTCACGGTAATGTTTTTAAAGATCTTAATTTTAAAAGTATAATGACTTTGGCTATTGAAAATTTTATGCCCACAAACAATAAAAACCAAAAAAAGCTTGTGTCTATATATAGTTTTATAGTATTATCATTAATTTTGTTTTAAACGAGCTTTCTACGATGATTAAAACGTGGTAAAACAAATATTCTATTTGTATTTTATTTACGGGTCAGACAGAAACGTGGTCTCTAACTGTTTGCCTCTTAAATAAGCTCAGAGTCGCTCAGCGAGCTATGGAGCGAGCCATGTTTGGTGTTTCTTTGCGCGACAAAATCCGAAATGAGGAAATTCGCAGAAGAACCAAAGTTACCAACATAGCTCAAAAAGTTAGGAACCTGAAGTGGCAATGGGCAGAAGGGGAGAAAGGTTTAAATCCAGAGATGCAGCCTGGGACGGCCTCCTACCAGGTGGACAGCCGACCTGATTAGACCCGCAGGAAGCGGATGGGCGCGGGCACAGATTATATAATACTATACGCGCGGGCAGCTCAGGACCGGCCGTTGTGACATATGGGAGAGGCCTTTGTTCAGCAGTGGACGCCTTCCGGCTGAAACGAACGACGATTTTATTTAGAAAATATTTCTGTTGCAGGGTAACATCGATAAGCACCACAGCATTACTAAGTACACTTGCCCAGAGGCTAACAAGTGCGGCACAATCACAAAGAGTAAGTTTTGATTATTATGTTTTACTTATATTCATTCTGTGCTTACTGTTTTACGTTGGCAGATTATCTCCACGTTCAAAAGAAATTATGGTTTTTTTTTTAAAAAATGTTATTTTTGCTGTTTTTCCTTGTGACTATTTTACCCGTACTAGGTTGTCCAAATAACTTATAGTCAAAATTGCGTTGTAAAAAAAGGTACGACCTATATATATTTTGAAAATTGATTAAGGTCAAACTAATTGACATTCTTATATTTTTTCTTTAACGTTTTATTAATCAATAAAACATGTGCGATCTTGTTAATAAGTGTTAAATTAAAATGACGACATTCTGTCAAGATAGTTTCAAAAAATAAATAGTTATAATTATATTGCTGGAACGCGCATAAAAAAAGAATGCCTCTTTTTTTGATAAAAGCTACTTAACCTACTAACCCATCAAAATAGTAAGTATTTTCATGAGCTAATTGATTACAGATATCTTTAATTCAATAAAAATTATAATCCAATAATGTCCAGCAGAACACAAAAAAACATTTAAAAAAATTATGGAACTCACTAGCGGCCAGTCCCGGATTCGTAGAGTAAATGTTTATATTATTCTGGACATAATATGTAGTATTCGTTTTTTGTCTTAGTGACAGGTAAAGCTAAACCCAAAATAAAAACTGCAAGGCGATTACTCATCTCAAATTGGTATTGTTGTTGTACATGGACCACGTTTGTCTGTCCTATTATCCTATAAGGGGACCTAAGGGAGCTCTAAATTACAACTGAGTAACTGAGTCTGAGAGGAGTAAAATAAATTAGGGACGGGATCCAAATAAGTATATAAAATTAAATAATTTCCCTGGTGTAACGTAGTTCGTCCATAATCATTAATCTCACAGCACTTCACAAAAACCAGTTTATGTTTGTAACGCAATATTAAATATCATAATATAAGCTTCCCAATTTCAAATATACAAAAAAGTACTTGACAAACATAGAGTAAAAGTAATACAGAAACACGCGCCGTTCGTAAGTCGCGTTCCAGTTAACAAAGCCGGGCCGAAACAAGTAGTTTTTTATTTCTCAAATTTTTCTTCTAAAATTCTATTTTTTAATCCATTAACCTATTTTAAACCCATTTTTTTTAAAATTTTACATTTTATTTATATTTTTTTTAGTTTTATGTACTCAAGTATTTTATGTCTAAGCGGTTTAAACTTTTTACTTGATCTTATATTTTTACATTTTTTTATTTACATTTTTGAACATTTTTATATTACGGCTTATTTAATTTTGTAGATACTTACTTTTCTATTTTTTTTTTTAACATTTTAAGATAAACGCAGATTAAAATTAAATACAATACAATTACTTTAACATATGCTAATTAAAACGTCCATGACTCAATTTCGTTTTGTTTGCTTGCTCAATCTTTAGGTAAGCTATTCTCATTAAAGTCGTCATAACAACAACAATCTTTTTTTGTTTATATTTTTTTCAACGTCTTACATTTTTATTCGCATAGAATCCTTTTTTTATTCCCTAAGTTTTTTATATTTTATTTATATATTTTTTTTGTTTTATGCATTTTATGTTTAGGCGTTTTTTACTTATGTTATTTTTAACATTTTTATTTTAAGGCTTCATTTAAAGGTTTTTACTTTTTATTTTCATTTTTTATTTTTATCGACATATTTATTGTAAGGGCAAACGATATCTTAACAGGAAACTGTAATCTTTTAAAAGATATAGGCAAATCACGGCGGCGGCATTTATTTTACTATTAGTATTTTGTTTATATTGACAAATGAAATCGGTCTAGTAGTTTTCAAGTTTATTCGTTACAAACATACAAATCTTTCCTCTTTATTATATCAGTGTAAAAGTGTAGAAAAGAACAGACCTTTCAATTTTCCATAAGGAAAAAAATAAATTTAAAGGGCTCCTGATCGTGCACTTACTAACCATGCCCATGTCTGGCACAACCTTTTTAAAAATTGAACTAATAATCTAGGACACATTTCTAAAACCGTTTTAATGATTTTTTTTCAAATTATTTTATTGAACTGGTTTAAACTGTTAGCCACCCCCTCAAAGTCTAGACGCGACAATAAGTTACTTAGTTTCTATAATTATATGCATTTTATTCTGATTGTTTTAATGCAGTTTGAGGAGTTCATCAGGATACACCAGTCACTCTTCACAGAAGCTGAATTAACTGCAATGGAAGGAGTCAGAGGTAGCTTAGCAGTTTCCATATCATGGACAGACAGCTACGGATCCGTATTGGAGTCGTGGCTAAGTGAGAATTACGAAAGTGATGCGTACAGTATAAAATCTGGTTTGTTAGTGGTTTTATCTGTAATAGCTGTGTTATACAATGAATCTATATAAATCTTTAAGTATATCCGATTTTAACGCAGTGTTTGATTTATTTATAACAACTGAAAGCCCTTTTATTTACAATTATTAATAATCGGAGAAATATGTGTTCGTATGTCAGGTTCTTCGTCGTTAAAATCGTTAAAAGTTACAGCTAGGTATACCAAGTTTGTTCGCAGTCTAGTTGGTAGTGTGGCCAACTTCTGTGCAGAGGGTGTGGGTTCGATTCCCGCACTGGACAAACATCTATGTGATAAACATTTGTGTTTGTCTTGAGTCTGTGTGTATTTATGTATGATATGTATGTATTTACATAAAAAAATGTAATATATATGTATTTGTAACCGTTGTCTGGTCGCCATAACCAGATGGCGCTGTGTGTAATGTCCAAAAATATTTACTATTATTGTTACTATTTATCCATCTCTGAATGCATGTCTAAAAGTGGAGCATTGTCGGACTCGTCCACATGAAGATTGTATCGATTACGTTGTGGCAAGTTTTACTTAAACACAAATTGCAAAAGTTGTTGTAACACTTAAGTCCAGCTTTATGGCAAGTGCAAAGTTGACATAAGAGAGGTTTCAGAAGGATTGGTGGGTCTGATTCATATAATGTTGCGGTAGAAAACCAAGGAAACTTTCGACCAGCCCTACTGTGTGGCAACCTTCCTTAACCCTTTCAACTTTTGCACTTGATGGTATTAGAGGTAATAATAAAAAGAAGCAGCCTCTTTGGCAGCCGGCAAACTAAACTGGTCACAATGTCACAGGAAGACTAATCGACGAGGATGTAAAATGTAACAAAAATCTTGAAGAAATGTAAATTTATAAACTTTTCTACCTAAAAACACGATTTTATGCGTTTTTCTGTGATTTCCACAAGCTCTCTGCCAAGGTTTTTTATCTAAGAACTAAGTAATGGGGTTTTTCAAGAAAGAAGTTATTAGATTTTTGAAGTAGGCTGCGGTGACTGCTTACCATAAGATGGACCGTAAGCTTGTTTGCCACCTTCGGGGTCTTTATAAAAAAAAAACAAGACTCATTTATTTTAAAAAATGATTTTCCAATTTTTGTTGGGTCTACAGACTTTGTTTTGTGCTTAAATAAAAGCTTAATATTAAACCTATACGGTAAATTATAAACCTATACCACAAATTCATTTCTTATAAATTTTTCTAATATCTTTAAAATTGAAGAAAAGCAACTCTTTTTCCTAAAAAAATCATTATACGCAAATAACGGTTAGGCTCCAATTATTGCAAATTTAATGAACTTCTTATTTATATGACAACAACCGAAAAACTTGGAGATTTTAACGTAAAGCTCAGCAAGCACAGGGTTTTAGAAGGTTGGTTCTGAGAATGGGTTTTACACTATTTGAACTAGTCCTAACAACATATCAAAAAACAAAAATGGACTACACCCCGCTTGGCGATTTTTGCGTCTTTATTGATTGGCCTAATTGGGCACAGAAATACCTATTATGAAAAAATCAACAGGAAGAAAAGTTAAAACAAATCTCTTAAAAATAAATTTTAGATTACTTAGAAAATACTCCTGATTTCTTTCATACTTAATCTTAAGAACGAACACTCGAACAGTGCCTAAGTGCCTAGTGCCTAACCCAAATTGATCTTAATTTCATTTTATGATGCATTACATTTTGGGTTTCTTATGCATAGCAACTGCATTATTCGAACACTTATATTATCCCCGTCCTATTATTATAACTTCAATTCTTCAATCAAATATTATAAATTCAAATGGGTTACCAAGAACACTCTCGAATCGACAAGTAAATTATCTTCAACTAGATTTACAAACTTATTACAATAGTGTTTTATTGCGTGCGTTCAATAGCTTCTCTTTGTAAAATCACAAACGAAAAATAGTATTATAGTGAATCAACTAATAAAAACATATTTTATTTTGAAACACTTAATAAACAAGTCTTACAATGTAAATAGTTCGATTAAAAAAAAATCAAAATTCAGGTAATATTTCAATTGCCTATTATTTTTCAGATTGAATAGGGGGTACTGTAAAGGTTACGACCTCTCGATAGGTTAGAAGGGAGTAGAAAGACTAGTGAACGTTATATCGCAGTAAACACTTCATCGTGATATTACAGACCTATAAAGGACAGTTAGATATTAACAAAAAAAAAACAATCGCAATGCCGAGTTGTTTCTTTTTTCACTTGTTTACCAGGAAGCCCTAAAGTAATAAAGGTTGGCTCTATGTAGTCATTAGATAAACGAATATCAGACACTCCTGTGTTATAAGTCTGCATGTCCCATTACGGAGTTAATCATTTATAGAACCTAAAATTTGTAACTCAAGACCGAAGAAGGAAGAGAACAAAAAGATGACCTAAATATCCCAAGATGCCAAATGATCCTCGTAACTTAAGTTATGCTTGTATTCAATACTTACGATTAGTTTATGAGCAATTAATGTTTAAAATCTTAAATTTATCAACCTAGTTTCATAAGAAAGATCCCGTAACTAGAGGTATATAGGTAAAGCAGCATTACGCCCTACACGCTAATGGTAAAGAGACCGTTAAGCCCGCTGCAGTACATATGAAGCCAAATGCAGTACATTAGAAGCATGGCTCATCAACTGTAACGCAGAATCAAAGTGGTAGATAAAAAGAGGCACAAATACACATCATAATGGTAGGAAACCCCATGATGTGTGCCAGGTACCTACATATGAAGCCAGATATATTTTATTAGAAGCAGTGTTGCGGCGCGATGGACTTATCATCTATTACGTAGAACCAAAGTGGTTGATGGAAAGATGCACAAACACACATCATAATATAGGTAAAGGCCACTATTATGTGTGTCAGGTACCTATGAAGGCGGATACATTCCATCAGAAGCAGTCTTGCGGCGACGGAATCATCACTTGTAACGCAGAACCAAAGTGGTTGATGAAAAGGAAAAAAACTGGTGGAAGAATGATGTATGCCCTTATAGGGAATAAAACCATGAAGATATACATTTATACATACCTATACGAGTGCATCTTGAATAACTACACAAAAACAACCGTTCCGCTCATTAACGCTCACGCAACTGAACTTTGTGCAAGTGTGACACTGCCTTTGCGTAGGATACGTACCTACGCAAAGACCAGCGCCAGAAACGTTTTTATTATTTAAACCTTGATTACGTTGATACCTTCATACTAGAGATCTACATAATCAAGGTATGAATAATAGAAACGTTGTTACATTGATATTGTAGGAAGGAAACTCATTTTGTAGAACAAATTTTATATTTGCAAAACCAATAACCGTGCTGTGTCAAAATTACATATCAACGTGTATTTGTAACAGAATGCCTTCGCAAAAGGTCAAAAAGTTTTTTGCATTTATTGATCTGTCAAAAAATACATTAATCGCTGTTATTATTGACGGAAATGGTAGTGTCATGTATTCCATTTTGTAGCGTAAGCTGCGCTCAAAATCGAAAAAATAAAAATTACATTCTGAAATGATCTCAACTACTACTGGACTGATTTTGATAAAACTTTTTGTCTTAAAGCTTACATTGGACTAAAAAACTGGTATATATTAAATAATACCAGATACCAGAGTTCTAGCAATACCCGCTACCAAAAAGTTAACAAAGCCCGACGTTGCTTGACTTTAAATATCGTTTCCAACAAACAAATGTGACTCTTAATAATCGCTAGATGGCGCAGATACGGTAATTTAAGAAGTTAATGGCTGAGTCTTTTATTATTTGTTATATTTAGAGCTCACACTAAAATCACAGCTAGTTTGAAACTTGAATGTATTACTGTTTTTAAGATAGAGTAAAAACAACGAAAACGTGTTTTTTGTATGGAGATCCTCTTTAAATTTTTATTCTTTTAACTTTTTATTATTTGTTAGATAATCTGTCACTAAAACACATATTCTGCAAATATTTCAGGCTTCTACTTATTTCGGTCTAAGATAGAGAGAGCCCCTTATGGTCGAACAGGCAGGCAGGCAGACAGACAGACAAGAAGCGTAGGCTTAGTAATAGGGCAACAATTCTTTGCTAATTTACTTAATCTGTGGTAACCAGGACATTGTTTGGTCGGTACAGATTCCAGGATTTTTACACTATCGCTAAAAGGTATTGTTACACCATTTAGGAATGAATATCCTCCCAGGAAAATTTTCAAGATTAATCTAGAACTTTCATATCGCGCCAAGCAGAGAAAAATTCATCAGCCTTAATGCGCTGTCGACATCCATGTCAGTAACTATGAAACCAGCCGATGACTATTGGTTATATTTACCAATATTCGGTTAATTTTATTTATATTAATTAATAGAATAAACCGAATTAATGGCGTTACTGAAGTCTAGTAATCCCAAACTGTGAGATTTATTTTTTCTATTCGTAAACGGATATCATTGGTGACTTTAATAGGTACGGTAGCGGTACTACCGTACTTTAATAGGTATGACCAGGACGGAAACTAGATTGGAGAGGATTCAATAGTTTATTTTTTGATAGGAAACAACTAACTTGTTCGGAAACCAGACGTTCTAAAACTTTAGATAAGAAAGTTAAGATGGATATAGGGCAGAAGGAAGATGTATTACCTTTTTTAGGTATGGCAATAATTTCAGCATCTTTCCAGGCTTCTTTTTTATAATCAAGCATATGCCGTAGGAATCCTACGTTGACCATCAAATTTAGTGCGGGCACAACTATTTTCTAGCAGATATTATCAAAAAAAAAAATACAAATTCTCATTACGATTTATTTAAAAAATTGCATACTAATATTATAAATGCGAAAGTGTCTGTCTGTCGATCTAACTATTTCCACAACTAAACCGCTTGGGAAAGAACATAGGCTCTTTAAAAATATAAGTGTAAGTCGGTTGTTTTACTATATTCAAGGAGTTGCCGTAGAAATCTCTCGCTGATAACCGAATTAAGGGTGGGCAGAGCTACTGGCAAATGCTAATAATTAATAATTCGTGATTCTTTGGTTTATTACTAGTCCTTTTATATATACACTATCATTGCTCGTACGTATTTAATATAAGAGTTTCTCAGTCATTTGCTAAGGTAGCCACAATCTACGCTTTATATATGGATAAGCTGGTAATTCCAGCCGAAAGGTGTATAAAGTGACAAAGGCTTATCACAGGATGTATTTCATCTTATTTAATCTAAACTACTTTTCGGATAAACACGTAGGTGTTTTTTCACCGATACAGTCATAGATATGAAATGAATCTTGTATAATCTAATATGGGTTTCCACACTTGTCTTTAAGTTATCATACTATTGTTGAAAGATAAAGAGATATTTCTTTTTTAAGACTGTGGTTCAACTTATGAAAGTTTTTGACTTAAAATGGGTTGTGTATTCTCATCGGAATACAAAATTTGATTTCTTACCTCTTAATGTTTTTATTGTTGGTATACAAGTAACACAAAACAGTATCTACCTTAAATTATGCAAATTCTGTTTTATGCCAAGATTGAGGTTCCAGTAGATGCTTATTTTAATTTAAATACTAGTACACACATAACGTATATCATACTGTGGAAATATTTTATGTCTAAATAATGTAAACATTAAAAGACATTAAGTTTGATGTTAGTTGCGTGATGACCTTTTACTTTGTGATATCCGTTCTTAATTCCTACTACTTCTTTAATGCTTCAGACTTCTTAATATAGCTTGTTATCAACGTAATGTGTTTTTATTACCGGGTAAAACCGTTATTACCATTATTGCCGTTGAAGTTACAAGTAGAAAAGTAAATATTTACTATATACTTATAATTTAAATACAACCAGCTGATATAGAAGGATGACTTTGGATGAAATTATTGAATTGCTCTGGCTAAAACTTACCTGCAATGAAATTTCATACAACTTTGATGGCGCCGAAAGGTCGACTTTCCTGAAAGAACGTTGAATAACAATCACATGTGTGGAGTTAAACTAATTATTTATATGAAGCCAAACATTTCACGACAGTGAAAAATAGAATGTTTAGTTATAGACATTTTGTGCACCGAAAGTTGTATGAATAAAATCTGATTTGGATTCACCTTAACAAATTCCTATCTTTGTGGAAGTTTCTTGGTTTTTGTATTCAAAGATAAAATTTAGCTCTATGACACATGGGCTTTACTTTTTTTAAGGTTTCCGCAGTCAAACAAGTAACTTTTATAGTTTGGCCATGTCTATCCGTATGCCACAGTTTTTTTATACAAAACCCATAAAACGGCGTTGAAAATTATCTGTCACATAAATTTGTCAGCATAATAAATAATTATTCATTAACTTTTTTTGTCTTTTTAATAATATCTTTGAAAAATAGGTGCTGGCAAATATGCAGTTTTTATCACGACTTTCATTTCCTGTTAAAATGTAAGCAGTTGGTGAAAACTAATTCCATCATTGATTGTCGACTGTTTTTTTAATCCCTGAAGAATACAGAGGAATCTAACGTGTGTATTTTTGAATTTCGATAAAGTTTTTTTGTTTAAAAGTTGGCTTGATCAAGAGTGTTTCTTGCTTTTATTCAAAAATATATTCAGCAGTTTAAAGATAGTGAGCTCTTTTGTAGTAATTGAACGAGTTTTAGATATGAGCAACTTCTACCGGTCTAACCGATTTGAAATTTGGTTTCCTGTTACTTCATTAATATTGTAAGAACATAGTAAACTTACCCTGATGCTGGAGCATCACCTCGAATCACAAGTTACCTAACTTTTCATTAACGTACAGAGAAGTATCATATGTTTAGGTGAATTGGATTATAGATAGAATTTATTTAGTAGGGTCTGGCGATGGAGCAAGAAAGAGAAATGAGTAAGGGATTCTGAGTTGCCTTCACTTGTTGATTGATTTGTTTTTTTGGAGTTTGGGTTTTTTTAAATTTTATAAATTTTACCTGTAGCTTAAAAGTAGATAACCATTGGGGCTAGTGTTGTTTGTTAACATAATGACTGTAAAAAAAATTTACTTTTTTTGTTTAAATTTTTTAATTTTATCTTTATACATTTACACATTACATACATTTTACTTCTCCTTGTTGATGTGATGACGTCGTCTTCACGGTAAAGTTATGACCTACCAGTTTCGCCCATAGTGTCTTTTTTAAATGTGTGTGTATTTCTTTTGTTATTATTTCACAATAAAGGCCATCATAACAATTATACCCGAGGGCGTTGAGCAGAGTTATTGTAATCGTTAACTACTGTGGTGAACAATTAAATACTTACAAACTTAAAAATAACTTTAAACTTGCTTGTGTTGCACCTACTGGGTATTGAACTTAGAACAGTTTATAATTGTTAAACTGAAACTATTTCTTTAACACTAGGCAGGTGCCAAAATTTGCCTGCCTACAAAGACGGCGGAGGCCGGTCAAATAACTGTATGTATTAAATTAAGTATTTAGCAGCAAGGAATCACTAAAAATAAAATAAAACGAATATAAGTATGATGCAAAATGCTTTAATTGAATATTTGGAAACAGTTTTTGCATCTGAGAATTTTATTAAGATTATATGAACCGCCAAGTGCCTTTTTACAGTGATCGCAGAACTTATTAGTTTTACTTTTACATTTGCTTGTGTATCATTATTTTTACATTTGCTTGTGTATCATTATTTTTACATTTATTTTTACATTTGCTTGTGTATCATTATTTTTGATTATCCTGAATGACTGGCAATAAAGATGAAACGGTTAAAGGCAAAGGTTCTGTAGACAAAAGATCAGAACTAGAAACTTCAGTTACAGTGGTTTTACTTAGTACATCTGTTTAATTCAAAATAAATTTTCTCCGTTTTATATTTATATCCGACAATTTCTTATAAAGAACATAAGATTTGATTCCAGCTTAATCTAAAATGTTAAAGAAGACTTTTACAGGCCATCTCCGAGATGCTGTTTTGTCATAGTACTTTTTTGCTAGCTTTGTAGCGTTGTAGAAACTTACAGTCTCCTGTTTCATTTTAGGATTATTTGTATCGAATTCAACATTTTCATGTATCTTGTTTAGTAATAAAACGTTCTTATTTCATTTTTTTTTGCATAAAACCCTCTATTGCAATAAAAATCGGCGAAGTGCGAGTCGGACTCGCGCACGAAGGGTTCCGTACCATTATACATAAAAATGACAAAAAAATCACGTTTGTTTTATGGGAGCCCCCCTTAAATATTTGTTTTATTATAATTTAATTATTTATTGATTGTATAACTAAATATCCTGTGCATATTTTAAGCGTCTACCTGTTGCCGTTATCAATATCAAGTAAAATCAAGCAAAAAAATCACGTTTGTTGTATCGGAGCCCCCTTAAATATTTATTTTATTCTATTTTTTATAATTTGTTGTTATAGCGGCAACAGAAATACATCTTCTGTGAAAATTTCAATTGTCTAACTATCACGGTTCATGAAATACAGCCTGGTGACAGACGGACGGACGGACGAATAGTGGAGCCTTAGTGATAGGGTTCCGCTAATAACCCTTCGGGTACGGAACCCTAACAATACTCAAATCACAGAGCAGTCAAATAATAACCGCAGTCTAGTCAAAATGTTTAAGAATAATTTAACTTTTTAATTTTAAAGTGCAGTACTTTCTTGCCTTACTGGACTGTTACCAATCCATGAAGTAATAAAGCTAATAAATCCTTAATACATACAACAATATTATTTGAATACATATAAAGTTTGAAAACCAAATCTGTAACCATCAATTAAAGGTTTTGTCAAATGAAACATGGCAACTAACAGAATACTTGTTTTAAAACCCATGAAGATTCTGAAATTTGGCAAGTTTCATTTGGAACTTCCATTGTAACATTATGGCAATAGTAATGTACCTACATTTGTATTGCAAAACCGTTAGTCAGTGTTCAAGATAAAGAAGATATCACATATCGAATTCCATCTTTTATCTCGTCTAAACCTAAATGACATTATCGACCTCTTGACGTATCTCTGAATTTCCTGCAAAGTACATATCAGAAGTCTATTTGATTGTAAGTGGTGCCATACAGTGAACGTATGAAACAAAAAAGTGTTCAAAAGTGAAACGACCGGCCATTTTAAAACGAAAAAATGGTCCGGAATAAATGTAAATGGAAATTCGCATTATTTCTATATTTAATATTACTAAGCGTGTTTACGAAATCCTTACCAATACGTTCTAGTGGCCCTTTAATTACAGAGACAGACAATCCTTTGTCTGATTTAATATTAGATTTAACCACTACCAGTTTTCAAGAGTTACGAATCGTTGATATAACTGAACAACCGAAAAATTTATCAAATGGAGCAAAAAGTGAACAAGAGTTACCAATAGTCGATATAATTAAAGAACCTGAAGATGTATCTAATGGGACTAAAAGTGAAGCTAATTCGACTGAAGTGGCACGAAACACTTTATTGAGACAAATAAGGCCAGGTCAAGTTGTTAGACAATACAACATAGAAATTACGTATCAAGGAGATACTTTTGCAGGACGTGCTATGCTAGACGTAAGAGTAGAACAAAGCACTAGAGAAGAACCAATACGTCTTAGATTAGAAGATTTAAACGTTAACTCCGTACTTATTGCAATTAGCGCTACTGGAAACTTGTTACCTGTAGGTTATGATATAGATGACGGCATAATTGAAATTTTTCCAGAAATATTTTCAAATATATATATAGTCGTTATAGAATATACAGGGCAAATACAATCAGATGGCTTTTTCCAAGGTGGATTCAACGGCGTGTGAGTAAAATCTACAAATACAATACAAAATAGTTTATCGCCATTCATAATATAATAGGCAATAACCTTAAATAAATGTGCCAACTACTTTTTGAGATCGGTACCGCTCAGAAGTGGCCACTCGCAACGACATGTGCCATCACATGTGCATACGTGTGTGAGTACTACGACTAACCAGTGGCAATGTTTATTCCAAATATTAAGGCTAGCACCGATCTCAAAATAATAGTTGGCATATTTATTTAGATTTCTAAATTTATTTAGCTTTTATTCCTTCCTTTTTAGTTATAAATTAAATAAAATACAGATTTGAAGTCAGTTTAATTTTTGAAATTGCTTTTTTTATTTGTTCATTTATTTCAAATTTCAAATTACTCAATATTTTTTTCGTACCAGTACCTTTACTCAATTGATTATTTGTCTTTTAAGTGCAGTTTTAGATGAAATTATAGTTTTTACTATGATATATGAAGTGTTACCATGTAACGATAACATAAATATTTTTTAAATTGTTGAGCCACTTTTTGAAATTTTCATTGAGATTGTTTAGTTAGAGTCTAACTGCATGAAAACATTGAAAAAACATGCATAATGACATGTTTAAAAATTACATTGCTAAGCCAACGACACGTTTTCCTCGTGACTGATACATACTTAACTCTCTATCTCAAATACTACTGAACTTATTTTAATGAAACTAGAAGAGGAGACCGAGGGGAGTTGAAACAATTTTGACATTTTGTTTCATACACCAAATACTATAGACAAAAATCGTGTGATATTAGTACCAATCGATAGGACATTCTTAACACTTGCCAATGACTAATTTAAAGAAATTGTAGGCGTTAAATATTGTGGTGAAAAATCGATTTAACTGTAACAAATCAACTTGTTTCAACTCCCCTCATGCCGAGGTAAGATGAAACAGGGGTCAAGGAGAGATGAAACATATGGTTTTTGAGAAGTATTAAGGGTGTAAGTATTAAAAATGATGGTATAATTTAAAGGTATTTATTAAAATAAAACTTTTCAAGTACGAAACAAACTTTTTATTAATATTTTATACTGATATCTCAGGTAAGTAGGTAACTACAGATCTAATACAAATAATCAACTCCTTAGGTTTTTAAAAGTACCGTAACGTCCTATTTGTAAAATTAATTAAAATAACAGTCAGATAAACAAATTGTTTTACGTACTCTAAATATTTGACATGAAATAATTATTAACTTACAGTCGTTTCTTAAGTACTACAATCGGTTTTGATCAACATTTCTTCAAATATTTAAGTATAATTTTGAAAAAAAAAAAGTTGCAAGTTTGTTCTATTAAAACTTGTAGCTCGAGCGATACTTGTAGGTTTAGGTAGTCTCAGAGAAAGAACAGGATGACGTTTCATAAAAGATCGAAGCCAAACCTCTCCAGCCATTTCATGCTCAGTCAAGAAAAAGGTTTATTATATTCTACAGCCAACCTGCATGCAAAAGTTCTGACTTCCTAAGTTCTTAGGCTAAAGTTAGCAGCAGCGCAGTTTAAGAGATAGTCACAGAGTACCTTTTCCTCTGAAGCTGAAAAAACAGGCTTTTCGGGATATCCAACCGTTGGAGCAGTCGCTGTTTCGTTAGCTTTATAAGCCGTTTTTTTAATATACCTGTAGAGGGAGTTCTGGTTCCGGTTGTAATTCGAAGCCGCGTCACGGAGACTTTTCTGTCGCAAAGTTACTTCTTCTGCTGCAAGATCATATATTTTGCGACTCGCCATACCTCTGTCAGTCTTTCTTTTATAATCAGTAGGCATGCTGAAAAAAAAAATCAACAAAAAAAACATATATTTGATAACCTCCTTTTCTTTTTTCGGTTAAAGGCGATTAAACTACGTATTTTTGGAATTTTTAGGACCTTCTTACAAAGCAATGAAAAATTGTGCGTAGGGTTAGTTAGGTACGTCAAATGTTAGTAAGATGGAGCTGCATTATTTGAACATGAGTACTAATAGATAGCATTAATAGTATCGTGTGTTATACATACTTATGAATTAAAAATAAATTTTCGTTCTTTTTTTATCTAACATTAAAATCCGTTCAGTAGCCGTTTTTACGTCCACCCGGACCTAAAAACAGACAAACTAACACAAAAAAAAATTTTAATACCGTATGTGTTCTGTTATCGTTTCCGAACTCCCTCAACTTTTGTTTAAAATATATCTTTACATTTCTTCTTTAACCCTCTACTGCTTTGTTATATGGATAGATTTAGAAAAAATAGATATTAGAAAATTTCTACATTTGCCGCATCTATAATACATATTCCTAAAATTAAAAAACCCTTATTTTTAAAATTAGATTCAATGAAACATTATAAATGTGAAGTCTCACTTTAACAATGAAAAGTTTTCTGAAACGTGTTTGGGCTGGCATCAAGAGAAAAATCCCATAATATTTTTTACTCGATTTATGAAATTTGACAACTTAATTTTTAAATATGTAAAAAATTGGTCCAGCAACAATTATACGGTACGAGTAAACTTTTTTATCGAATAATTCTAATATTAGATCCGCCATCATGAATTTTGAAACACTGACAAAAAAAAAAATTCAGCACCCTTGAATAGCCGAATGAACTCTTCCTAGCGATATTGAAAGGTTGATCCACCATCTTCAATTTTTAAAAACTGATAAAAATTAAATCTAGCACCCTCGATATGTAACAGATCTTAGTTTCATAGAAATCAAAGATTGTTTGCAAAAGTATGTACTTCGTTCTGGAATCTTAAATTTTGAAGAACCCAATTTAAGATTGGGATTCAGCACCGTCAGAAACAGAACTTAGTTCCCTGGAAATCCAAGTAAAGTAAAAAATATGGTCAACATTTTTTATTGATAAAAAGTAAATAGCTGGTTCAATATTTCTGATATTTATTATTCAAAGTGCCTTGCTAATCCATACTTAATATTATAAATTCAAAAGCAACTCTGTCTGCCTATTTGTTACCTCTTCACGCTTAAACCGCTTAACCGATTTGAACAAAATTTGATATGGAGATAGTTCGCGAGTCCTACGAAAAGACAAGCTATTTGTTACCCCAAAAGTTTTCGCGTGAATATCTAAACCCGGGCTTAAACGTTCCACGCCGATAACTGAATTTAGGGCGGGTGGAGCCGCTGGCATTTAAGCAAACTTACAAATCTATTGCACTTTTAACTTATTCATTATAATGTTAGCAAATCAGTAATTTAATTCATGCATATTTAATTTCTTTTTATCTGTTTCATAGGGACAAGGTCTCTTTACGAAGAACAAAAATTCAAAGAGACTTTCTTTTAAAAATTGCATCACTAATACCTTCTTTTTTTCAAGCTGGCTTACAAAAAAAATTACTAAAATAAGATAAGATAACTTTATTGATTTCTAATATTTACAAAGATAATCAAATACATTTAACTGTTATAATATATTATATAATATTTTTTTTATAGACAATATGCAGCAATGAACTTGCACCCGACCCATGCACGGCGTGTTTTTCCTTGTATGGATGAACCGACTGAAGCATCTACCGTGTCGTTTACCTTCAATGATTTTCCGTTTACAAACATTGTAGCGAATTCCATGTTAGAAGAAAACACCCAGTAAGTTAACCTTATCAAAAAAGTATATATTTTAACTATGTCTCAGCAAATAATATAAATCATATAAACCCGTATTCTACGGAATCCATAAATGTAAGTCACATACGCAAACGCGTTTACAGGACATGACGTCTATATCATAGTTGTGCAAAAAACACTTTGGCTTTTAGAGTTAGCTCAATAATCCCGATTCAAAATATATAACTGACTAACATTTGTGGTACAAAAAATGAACTTTTACCGCAAAAATGACATGACAACATATGACTGACAAACGTTTATGGTACAAAAAATGCACTTTTACCGCAAAAATGACATGACAACATATGACTGACAAACGTTTATGGTACAAAAAATGCACTTTTACCGCAAAAATGACGTGCAATAACAAATGATTGATCAACGTTTATGGTACAAAAAATGCACGGTTACTGCATAAGTGACATATCAGAAAATGTGGCTGACTAACATTTTTGGTAACAAAAGTACCTTTTATTTTTACTTTATTATATGTTTCTGATAACACAAAAATAGAACACAACAGTAAAAAACAAATTAATATCTAATAATATAGGCGGTCTTATCGCTTAAAAGCAATTTCTTCCAGACAAACGGTTGTGAAGAATAGGAAGTGCATAAAACTAATATTTATGAGTTTTCCAAATTAATAAATATAATTTTTGACTCCCTCGCAGCCTAGTTGGTAGTGTGATGGACTGCCGTGCATAGGGTGTGGGTTCGATTCCCGCACTGGACCAACATTTGTGTTTGTCTTGAGTCTGAGTGTACTTATGTATGATGTCGTTGTATTTACAAAAAAAAGGAAAATATATGTATTAATATTCGTTGTCTGGTACCCATAACACAAGCTTTGCTTACTTTGGGGCTAGACGGCGCTGTGTGTAATGTCCAAAAATATTTATTTATTTATTTAATGTAATATACTATGATTTTAACTATTTTATATATACGAGTATCTAAACATACATATTCCTATACACATACATATATATACTTAAAAAATATTAAGTGATAAGACTGACTAAATTTGTGGTATAACAAATACACTGTTTGTCACTTCAAAAATTACGACTCACAAAATGTGATTAGCATTTGTGGTATAAAAAATACACTGTTAGTAAAAATTGCTGAGTCATAAATTGTCACTGACTAACATTTGTGGTACCTTTAGATGTAAAGTTGGTTTTAAACGAATTGAACCTTTCAATTCAAAACCATTAATGGTGGTTGAAAATCGTAAATGGAAATTAGGATATTGAATATAGCGAAACATCAAACTTATTTAAGTATATCCATTCTAAGTGCTTTTAAGATAGGTATTGGTAAAAAAACTGATTCTAAACTGAAACTTAACCAATTTTTCATAAATGTATTTAATTTTATTTGCACTTATTTTACGATTTCTTGTGATACAAAATTAAGTATAGGTTCTTTTTGTATGTAAATAGTATGCACCTATTCATTACCATTCAGATGTGTGTTACTACGTTACAAAGCTCAGCAGGGTTCCGCAGAAAATCAGCGCCGCGGCAGGCAACTGCCATTCCATAGCGAACTCGTTCGTTGAGTAGGAATTCCTTTTGTTTTAATTTTTTTACAGTATATTTATGTACCCAGTCGGACAGTATTAAAGAGATATAATAATAACACCGGATAGACGATTTTTAGTGTGTAAATATACCTTATTAAAAAGTTATTCCTCAGTAACGATTTATAATGTCTGCTGCCTGCACATAAAAAAAGTCTTAGTTTTTGTTAAGGAAAAAGAAATTTTGTAGAAAAGATCTCAAGCCGCATATCTATATGTGTCTGTGGTTTTGCAAAATCCTAAAAAATATTTTACTAACTTTTTATCTTATTGTAAGAAAACTAACATTTAACATTTGTTTGAAAGAGTATAATCCTGTACAACGTTTAAACAATACAATGGAAAAGAAAACTGGCACACTGCAGACTTAGCTGGTTATTCCTAGAACACGTCTTCATAATTTTATGATGTTCGATTACTAAATCTCCCTCGCAGCCTAGTTGGCAGTATGGCTGACTGCTGTGCAGAGGGTGTGGGTTTGGGTGGGAAAAACATTAATGTGATAAAAAACATTTGTGTTTGTCTTGAGTCTGGGTGTATTTATATATAAAAGTATATGTATGTATTTACAAAAAAAAAAGTAATATATATGTATCTGTATCCGTTGTCTTTTATTCATAAAACAAGCTTTGCTTACTTTGGGGCCAGACGACGCTGCGTGTAATGTCCAAACAATATTTATTTATTCTTTATAAATGTCAAAAATAAGTAGGATAAATAGAAATAGCCGACATTTATTACTACTACTTTTGTATGAGAAGCTTAGCCTAAAACCTGTTCTTAAGTCCATTTTTATTGCACGCATTATGTGCTCAATGTTATAATAATGCAGTTAAATAAAAAAGATATAAAATATGGATGAGAAATCCTTAATTCCCTTCTCATCTCCATAATCGCGTTACCAGTGAAACAAAATGTGACGTTACTCAGGGTTTTTTGGGCATCTAAGGATCATCGTATGACTTAAAAACACATTTCTTTTTCAGAAATCAATTTAGGGCTTTGATGGGCCCACTTCATCAATGGGGTATGGTTGCCCATAACTTTATCAATATCAATATTCCAGTCGCCAATGTCCTTCTGTTTGGTCGGTCAGGACTAACCAGTCAGGATGCTTTTGCTTTGACAGCTATTAATTATTATTTTAATAGCCTAAATGAATGGACCGACAAGTCGTTTTTCGAAATAGTTTTAAATCAAGATGGAAGAATGATCTTGTTGGCGATTCCTGATTCTGATAAAGATTGGGTTTCATTAAGTACGGTTTGCGTTTGGTTAGTCATTATTTAACTTATTTAGTATTGGTTTTAGTAATATTTTTTTTTACTTTAATTTCACAACTAAGCAATATTGCTATACGGGGCTATAATGCTGTTACTCTGCATTTTGTCTTTAGCTCATAGGTCACAGGTATTTTCTTTGGGAAAAAAATACCTATTAGTCTAAGACTGACAATTTTACAAGCACCTTTTAAGCATGAAGAAAAACGTGCCGCTAGGCGGTCACCCACCCCGGTACTGACCATGCCTGACGTAGCTTAACTTCGCTTATCGTTTATAATAGACGAATAAGAGCCACGAGCTTCGCCGGTAAAAAAGTTCAGTACATACCTAATATTAATTAACGAATATTTGATTAGGAAATCGAACAATATATTTAGGATGCGATCTCATAAATGCAAAAAAAAGTCTAAATAAGCTATGACACTTTGATGAAATTATTTATACTAATATTATATTAGCAAAAGTGAGTTTTTTTATTGTTTGTCTTTCCTTTACGTCCAACGGAGCATCTTATTGTGATAAAATTTGGCACAGAGATACGTAGTTGTAGGGTTATTTCTCTATCCCGAAAGCTAAGACTAAGACTTTAGAGCGGGTGAAGCCGCGGTCAAACGCTAGCTATACCCGGAAATGTAGGCTATAATTGTCTGAAGCTCATTGAGTAGAGTACAAATATTAGTTCATTGATATTATTTTGAAAAACTAAGGAATAGGTGACAATTTTTTTTAAATTTAAACAACAAAATATTGACTAGTTTGTAACTGTGACCTAAATAAATTGTTAAAATTACAAAAATAAAATTGCTAACTAAGACTTGATTACAGGGAACCGCATATTTTAATGGAAAATATACATTCAGTGAAACAAAGAAAAACTGCTATGGTGAAAATTGCAGAAGCAATGGCTTCACCATGGTTTGGTTATGTGATCTATCCAGAAAATTGGCGATACGAATGGGTCATATCTGGCTTAAGGACATATGCATCCTACGAAATTATTAGACAGGTATTCACATTTTTAATAAAATAAATTAAAAAAAAAAACAACTAGGAAATTACTTCAAATTCAAATTTTCAATTCTCAAAAATAGGATATCAGATCACCTTTTAAAAGTCATTAAGCTACAAATATATTGTTATTACCGTTTCGAAGTCAAAATGTCGTTCTGAAAAGAAGAAACGGCGAAAGAAACTCTCCAGACTCCAGACATTTTACAATTTAAACAACAGTTTCCTCTTTACAGTTTCAAGGTAGTGGTGTGGGCAACGATATAACTTTGCTGGATGTAAATACACTATTCGTAACTGATATAATTCAAGAAAGCCTGTACAGAGATGCATACGCTAACTCTCAACCTCTGGAAGTAAGTGATGACCTTGAATGGGAAAATTTTATCAGAGACCATATAAATGGTTTACTAAAATATAAAGCTCCAGCTATTTTGTGGATGCTCAAACACGTACTTGGAGGTGATCAAGATTTAGTTCAAATGGGTGCCAGAGATCTTCTCAACGCTTGGTATGATAAACTTTTAATTTTCTTTAATGTTTATTAAACAAAAACTGTAGAACTTCCTATTTAATTTCATGTTTTTATTAATTTTCGTAATCTTATTTAAGTTGAAGATAACTTGCAAAATGTTACTTACTTATGGTACAACTTTTCTCGAATTGAGAGTAACTAAAACATGCACATTTCAGGGCATTAGAACCAATTACATCTTCTATGTTCTACGATTCTCTTAACAGTGAGTGGATGAACAGTGGAGGCCCCTTAATTGATGATATAGAATTATATTTGGAACCTTGGGTACTTACTAATGGGTACCCGGTAATACATGTTGGATTAAGGCAAGGAGGTGTGATTCTTACACAGGTGAAGAAAACATTTTTTTACTAATTTTGATTTATACACTAAATTATATTACTAAATTAACTATATAATACTAAATTAAACCTAACAAAATAAACATATTACAACCTAACAAAACATACAATGCGGATATCATCATAACTAATAGCCTTGTGTAACTCCAGACATAACTATATCTTTGGATATATATCCGAGGCCGGATATGTTACAACTCCTTCACTTTGCGTGAAATAAACTTGTCCTATATCATCCTATAGGGAGTGAACGAACTAATCCAAATAAACAGTGGAGCGTGTCGCCCGTTTCGGTGGCGCGGAGCGGCCGAATAGCGATGCACCAATATCACTGAAAGTGAGAGAGAGATCTAGCGTTGAAAGCGAAATAGCAAAGTTGTCGTGTCTTGCTTATAAATAATCGATCTCAGCTCTTTTTTAAATCACGCCTGCTAAACCCAATGTATATTGGCATTGGCTTTGGGATATGAATTTGCTTAAAAGCACTTAAACCGCTTATTAATTAAGTAAACGTTTTTTGTCTTCAGTAATATTTTTTGTTTACGTAAGAACGTACATACTATAGATTAGTACTTACTACAATAGTTTTTAATATCACCTCTGCTTTGTAACGTGCGCCTGTTAAAAAATATAAGTTTCAATGATTTCTAGTGTATTTGATGAGTGTTTATTTATAAATAATTATAATCGTTTACTTTCCTGGTAGGATTTATTTGAGTATAAGTACTATACTGTGTAAATATTTACACTTATAAAAGTTTTGAGTTAAAATTGTGTATTGTGAATAAAAAATAGTTTATAAATGTTACAGTCATAGTCTGAAATTGTATCCTACCTTAAGAAATTACTATTCAAACAAAGCCCAGTTCATACCTATCACAACCGATCACCAAAAATGTTTTCGTTCCGAACAAACGAGGGATACACTAACGATTTGTGCACTCGTAATTGGAAGGTACGAAATCGATCCGAGGATTCGTTTGACTGCGGTGTGATATAAAATTCATATTACGGCGGATATATTAAGCGGATATAAAAATGCGAAGCAGATATATCTTTAATCTGAAAGATATGTGACATATACAATCCTTGTCCGGAGTAACTTAGCCCATGGCTAATAACTAATATTTACACCAAAGACGCAAATACACCTTACTTTGCTTTGTATTTTTTCATGGAGCATTGTGGCCACCACGTCGAGATACAGTGTTGCTTTATAATTATTTTCATAACTAGGCGAAATTTGACATCGTACATGAATCTTTTTGCTTATCACATAGTCGAATGAGCCCTGTTTTAAGTAATTAATTCCCTAATAAAGTGAGCAGATTTTTTATTTTATTTTGTGTTTATCCAGGAGGCGAGTTTTTTTATATCTATCGTAGTAGTTTATTACAGTTCCACTGCTACATGCGTAAGTAGAATTGTGCACAAAACCTACTCGCGTGGTTGTCGAAATGGAAATAGACTTGATAATGGTCTGGCTGGTTTACCTTCAGAATTAGAAGCTGTAGATCAGCAGTAATGTAATTCTCCAGCTCATATCCTATTTGGCAGTTAAATATGGAATATAACAATTGTTTTAGGAACGGTTTGGCTATTCCGACAGAGAACAGTTAAATTACGAAGTTCCTATAACTTACACGACAAGTATTAATCCAGATTATGAAAACATTGAACCTATTAGAATGATGGATGCTACTACTACATTTAATATGGTGCTGGATGAAGAAGATTATGTGATCTTCAACATTCAGGGTCAAGGTTTGTTACACAAATTTACAGTCTAGCATTATTTAAAGCAAAGCCTCGCGAAGGTTTCAAGTTTGTCTCAGTTAAGCTATCAAATAAAATATTATATAAGATTAAATGAGTACATTATGTATTAAGTTAACTCCAAATTAGATTTTTCCCATAACACTGTCGGAGCACTAAATATTCGTAAGTATGAACATTTACTACCGCTATTAACTAGTCGCAAAACGCATATTTATCCGTAGAATGACTGTGAATTTTACACAAAGTTTAATTCAAATTAATCAAATGTATGGAATTAAATAAACCTTCGTCTTTTCATAACTCACTCCATTCCATGATTAGTATTTTAAGAGAATATGATTCGTGACGTTTTGCAGTGTGCAACATACAAACGAATTTCTCATTTATTTTTTGACATTGGCTGACCAAATACTGTGAAATTTTGTCGTGATAATCTTAAGCTTAATATTTATGACTGTGGTTTTCTAAAATACTGAAAAGTTTTTTTGTTAACTTGAAATTAATTTGAGGCCATTACCATACGAATCCTGTATAACTTTTTACCTGTACAATTTAATAGAAAACTGGAACACTGCACTTTTCTTAAATTGCGTTATTATTAGATATTACTATTTATTATTGCCGCAAAAAGCATATCTTATCATGAAATACCCGTGAGTTATGAAATAACTAAAGTTTTGTTAATTTAATTAATTCGATTAAAACTTTTTTAATCATTCACGGGAATTTTACCAGTGAATATGCGTTTAGCGACTATTGTAAATAGCGCTGTATGTTTATAACAAGGTTTGTGTGCTAAATTGTCTTTAATAAACATATTAGGTGTGACACAGTTTGAATGAAATAAAATATGTAAAGATACACCTTAAGGGCTGTAAAGAGGGAATTATAACGAGACGCTATTTTTTTTAATTACCACTCGATAAGGGGCATTTTATTCATCGATAACAGTATTTAAAACTAACTTTTACCCCCCACCCCCGTAATTGTATTTTTATTGACATTATATTAATATTTTATTAAATCACAGGATACTATCGAGTGAACTATGACTTTGATCTGTGGATAAGAATTATAGAGGCTCTGCAGGATCCTGACAGAAGACAAGAAATACATCCCCTAAACAGAGCTACTGTATGTATAACATGTTCCAATTGTTATGATAATTTGTGTCGTTATTTTGATTTGAATTATATCAATTTTACAATAGCCTTTGTCAAAATTAAAAAATCGGCTAAGTGCGAGTCGGACTCGCGCACGAAGGGTTCCGTACCATTATCAATAAACACGGCAAAAAAATCACGTTTGTTGTATAGGAGCCCCCTTAAATATTTATTTTAAACTGTTTTAGTATTTGTTGTTATAGCGGCAACAGAAATACATCTTCTGTGAAAATTTCAACTGTCTTACTATCACGGTTCGTGAGATACAGCCTGGTGACAGACGGAAGGACTGACGGACGGACAGCGAAGTCTTAGTGATAGGGTTCCGCTTATTACCCTTTGAAAGACAGAACCCTAAAAATGGCACCGGCTTACTATTACGTTGGTACATAAACTGGCCTATCTTTTAGACGTGTAACCTAAACACAATGTATTTCTTAACCAAATTTAGCCCATGGTGTGAATTTTATTTTTATACCATAAAAAACACTGTAATTTTTTAAAAGACATATTGGTATGTAGGATATGCCGGGGCTCGAACACCCGCCCCTCAAGAACGCGACCACAAGGCCACTACTGACCATTAGCTGACTAAATTAAGTAGAAGAAAGTTTATTGCCTAAAAAACCCTAGCCTATATTATGATACCTGTACCGGGTTTCTAATTTTATAGCAATCCAGAAATAGTTCATTGTTCACCAAGGGGCGAAAGTGACTGATTACCGACGAGGGTGTAGTTTGAGAGAGCTTTTAAACACACGAGGTGGGAATCGTCTTTCATCCCGAGTGATAAATAGTGCTTTACACTACAAATGCGAAGATAATAAGATATATTTATTTAAAGTTTTAATTTACTTAACAAATATTGATTCACTTTTATAAACATTGATGGCGCTGTACCGAATAATTACAAGTTATGGTTATGTTTTCTGTTGTTTATAAATAGTAAGTTATTTTTTTTTCGAAGTGAAATTTGTTCGATTTTATAATCACAGATGGCACTGTACCAATTAAAATGAAGTTATTTAATTGTTCGTCAGCTTTTAAATAGAAAGTGCTTCTTGCTCGTGCTAGTCCCGCGAACACAGACTATAGTAATATATACAGAATACGTCGCCGCCGGCGGCGACGGAACATTAGACAGTTTAGTTTTCACACACACACACACACACACTCGAGCGCGCGGGTATACTAGGTTCACTAATATACCCGGGCGCTTCGACTAGTTAGATTTAATTAATAATAGGCGAGGGCTGAAAAGTTTCTTGCCGTTTCTTCTCTTCAGAACGCCTTTGCTATTTTCCGAAACGGCGGTAAATTTTAGTTAGATACAACCTTAGTTTCTAAGAGCGGTTGCCCAAGCCGAGGTTCGTGTCTAGGACACCCTTCCGCAAACCGCCCCAACTTTTCGCTGAAGAGTGCAAGCAGCACCGCAGCAAAAGTTAGTCCGCGTGTAGTTGTAAAGGCCATCTGCGGCCAACAACAGTAGCCAGTAGTTAGAAAAAAAAAAAATCGTGCTAGTCCCTCTAAACAGGCAAGAAAGTAAAAAACTCCGCAAACACGTTCTTTCAACCTTATTTTTGACTATGCATGAAGGTTCTTCCAGAGCATGAGTTGTGTAAACTTTATTATTTGTTTAAAAATAATAACGGCGCTTTCTTGTATTTATATCTTGATACAACTGTCTAAAATAAATTGAAAAATCCTTTTTTGAGTTTTATAAAGTATTTTTTTTATTATAATAATAATTTAGGACAAATCACATAGCGCCGTTTGGCCTCAAACTAAGCAGAGCTTGTAATATAAATATCAGACAACGGGTACAAATACATACTTGTACATAATACATAACATAACGATATAACATAAACTAACATAAAACCGAACTAATCTAAACTTAATATATATAAAAAACCGGTCAATTGCGAGTCGGACTCACGCAACGTGGGTTATTTACCACCATTTGCGTATAAACGAACACTTATAAGGACAGAAAGTGACCACCCATCTAAGAAAGTGACCACCCATCTAAGGACCATCTATCATCATCTAATCATCTTTTGAATATTATTTCCAACAAACAAATGTATTACTATTTTCTCTTAATAATAGCTAGATGGCGCTGATACGGTTATTTAAAATGGTCATAGCTCAAGACCTTCTTACCCTTGGCTGGTTTTTATTATTTGTTGTTATACTTTAGAGCCCACACTATTTTTCACTGCAAGTTGGAATTTTGTATGTATTACTGTTTTTACGATAGAGCAAAAACAACGAAAATGTGTTTCTTGTATGGACTCCCTACTTAATTTTTACTTGCTTAAATTTTTATTATTTGTTAGATAGTCCGCTATTATAACAAATATTCTGTGAAAATTACAGATTTCTAACCATTTTGGTCTAAAAGACCCTTAACGGTCGGACAAACAGCATAGGCTTACTATAATAGGGCTCCGTTCGTACCCTTTGGTCACGGAACCCTAGAAAAGTCCTTGCCCATGTGGCAAAGTGGCAAGAACGCTAGCTACATCTATCTTCTTATTATTTCAGTTGGTAGATGATGCACTTAACTTAGCGAGAGCTGGTAAGCTTGATTACGAAACAGCGTTCATGGTGGTGCTTAGTATGGAGCATGAAACTGAATATGCTGTTTGGAAAGCATTCGTAAGGAACATGGACTTCTTAAGGAAACGACTTGTGTCTCGTGTTACTGATGACGAAGAACTGGATCCAGATATTTATTTGGTAACTTAAACAAATAACTAATAATAACTTCAAAAAATTAACACAAAGACACATTTCTAAATTTGATTTAGAGATTTAGAAAAACCTAACCTTTTCTACTTGAGTTCCTATGCAATTAGTCCATCAGACTACACAAGATCACACACACAGATTACACAAGTCAACACGAATTTGGTGCCTAAGTTCTGTGTACCCGATTTTGATATCTTACACCTAATTTATAAAAGAAATCATATTTTTTTCTCATAAAGCTTGCTTATTAAGAATGGTAACCTCTAAGCATTTCGCAAAAATCGTGTATTTCACTAACCATCATAGAAAGTACAAAAGAAAACTTTTTTTTTATTAGTTGAATTTTTCGTTATTTTTCAATGTAAAAAATCAGACGATAGTCATTAAATAACAAACACAAAAAAAAAGTTTTTTTTTTGTTGACATGTGTTATTTATTTCTATCGATTGTTTTTAATAAATATATATGTCATCGGTTCTTTTTAATTTGCTACCGTGGTTGTATCAAATATTACTTTATCAAATCAAAACAAATATTGTTTACCTACTTAGGTACATGCTGCTTTGTTAACTACATGTGAGACCTTAAAAGTTGTCTTTAGTGATTATTATGTACGTACATATTATAATTACTTCAGTATAAACGTATGTACTATATTTAATTGAGTATGTATAACTGGTGCCACGTAAGATGAGACTTCGCACTCGACGTGTTAATAGGTCCCTTACGCAAAGGGGAGAAGTGGCAGGACGAGGTACGGCGACAGCGCATGCGCCGTAGTTGCCTCACCCTAATAAATGTATAATTATTCTTGTAAGTGACTGTACACCAACGTTAACACTCCACGTCTACCTCTCGCCGAGCCTCCTCTTACGTTTACTATACGTTAATATTAATTCATTGTTTATAATTTTTGTTACCCCTTTTTTTAGCGAATGGTGCGAAGAACTATTGGGACATTTGAAAATGAGATTGGCTTTTACCCTGATATTACATTATCTGAACCTGCTATGGTTACGTTAACCAGAGGGCTTGTCATGGACCACGCCTGTCGTGCCAATTACCAACCTTGCATTGCAGCTGCTATAGATTGGTTCTATAACCCGAATAGCAATGATCCAGAAGTGTACGTACAAGCTTGAAAATTATTACGCTTTAGGAGTAGGAGCTCGTGATCCAGTTTTTGGATTGAGGCTCCTGTCTTTAAGAAAAGAGCTTCCATCTGTGCTGTGTATTGGGGACTTTTATTTTCTGAAACATCATCAACCAAAGACTACAATATTCAACAACTTCGTGACTTTGTCTTTTTATCTCATGTAGAACCCAAACCCTTGAGAATAAATATTGCCTCAATCCATCCGCAAAAAAGTGACTTTTTTATTATTTTGCAATCAGTGTTATAGTATTTTCATCACACTTACTCTTAAACGGTGTCAGTACGTGTAGGTAAAGCGGTTGCTAAGACCTTTTTGATTTACAAATTTTCTAGATATATTATTAATATTCCCGCCATTTCTATTGTGTTGAGTTGATGATAATGTATTGTGTTGAACTCTTGGTGAGTTTATTTATTTATTTAGTTATCTTATGTTTTTTATTAATTTACTCGTAAATGTGATGAAAAACATCGTGTGTAACATTGGCGGTAAGTTTCTCCTTACCACCCTTAATACACAATGTACTATTATTATTCTCATTCTTACAACAAACAATCACATTCACACTTTTTTCTTGTATATTCACAAAGACATAGACGTGTGTTTTGAGCTAATGATTTGTTTATAATACTTGTTGGCATTTAAGATTTTAAATCTGATATAACTTATCATGTTTTGAAAGTTTAGTACTAAAATAAAAAAACTCTCGATAAGGTCGGTCATTTTATCTGTCCGTCTGTCTATCCCAGTTTGTCACAGCATTGTGGTGTCCTCAGCCTAACCGAATTAGATAAAAGTTACAACCATACTAATATAATAAATACGAAAGTAACTGTCTGTCTGTCTGTTAACTTGCTTAGTTGCTAGCTTGAGTCCCGATGAAGGACATAGGCAACTTTGAACTCCAAAAAATTCAAAAGTTCCCGCAGAAATAACCTTCATTGAGCTTAATCGAACTATAGCTAACTTCATTAGTATAATTAAGGAAATCCTCGCCGATAACAGAATTTAGGGTGGGCGGGGCCGCTGGTTAAATCTAGCCTTAGGTATATATATGGTACAATGCTATACAAATCTAAGATTTTACGTTTTTTTTTTGATTTAGCTCCCAAAACTGATAAATGCCAGGTTTTTTTTGGTCTTTTTGGAATATTTTGGTCTTACACCAAAATATAGTAACATAACACCTTACTGAATGTACGTTTGTTTGCAACTAATTTAATTATGATTTAGCTTACTCTAAAGTTATATTTATATTGATACTGAAGAAGAAATATATTCTACTAGCTTTGCCCACGGCCTTTCTTACTAGCTTTGCCTACGGCCCCACTTACTTGGGCACGGGCAAATTGTGTAATCGTTGTGGTACCGACATAAAAATTATCCATGTCCTATTCTAAGTCATAGCTATCCTTGTACTAAAAATCAGACTATCCCGTTTTACTGCTCTAGTTGGTGGGTTTGTTGAATTGTTGAAATCTGTTTTTAAATCAAATGTGCATCTCATTTATAACATTTTTTCAGAAACCCTAACATACCTCATGAAATCCGTCCAGCTGTTTATTGTACGATGGTAAGAGAAGGAGATAACGATGTCATAGCAGCTTTGTACGCTCGTCTGGAGATAGAACCGACACTTTACGAGCGATTGGTGATTTTGGAATCCTTAGCCTGTTCACGAGATGAAACTTTTATAAACACGTAAGTATCAAAGTACGTTTCAAAGCAAAATAAAAATCCCACTAATAGCAGAGATACATGGAATATATATTTATAATTTATATCTTCTAATACATATAAAGTGGTTTGTCCTGAATGACTGACTGACGGATCAACGCACAGCCTAAACTGCTGATCGTAGAGACGTGTAACTTGAAGGGGGTTGTTCTTTGTAGGACGTAGGCAGCCGATAAGAAAGGATCTTTCAAAAGGATCAAGTGCGAGTCGGACTAGCGCAATAAGGGTTAGCCGATTGTCATGAAATTTTGATTAGTTGTTATGCACACGCCGGGGAAGGTCTCTCAATTAGTACAACCCTTTCACAATAGGTTGGTGCGGCAGTTGTTCGCCGGGTGAGCTAGTCTATACATATAATCAAAGTCCTGACTGTTTCATCAACGCCCAGCCCAAACCGCTAAGGATATATATTTGAAATTTGGAGAAGACTTTGTTATATAGGTATTGAATACGTCGTTTAAGAACGGATTTGGCAAAATTCGAATCCTAAGGCGGTAAAATAGGTGTTGGCAGTTTGTATGAAAATCTGTCATTTTTCAAGTAAAATCTATGAAAATTTGTATTCAACCTTTTAGCTAAAAATAAAGAATGATACCTTTTTCGGTTTTTGAAAAATTATCTCACAATGGGTAAAATCGGGAATGAAACTTTGTATTGGATTTCGGTTTTTTTTTCCTAAATAAAGTCATGAAAATTTTTATATTCATATTATGTACCAAATAAATAATGACGTGTTTTAGCATTTTTAGAAATTAAACCCCTAAGTGGGTAAAAAAAGTGGCAATGTTTGTATCAGAAATAATGTGTTTATTCGCAAATAAACTTGAAACTAGGTATGAATGCTATTTAGTGCAGTTAACGGAACATATATTTCAGATATTTTCAAAATTCAACGCCTAAGCGGGTGAAAGAGAGAGAAGATTGTATCAGAAATATTGTTTTAACTGTTAAAATTCCTTATGACTCAACAGTGTTTAGTTAAAATTAAGCGCTAAGGAGAAGAAAGGAGAGTTTGTGTGAGAATCAATATTTTTTATGTCAAATAAATTTATAAAGACGTATACATATTCTCAATCACAATTAATGTTACAAGTACGTCAGTATTTCCAAAACTCAAGTCAAAGCGGGGGAAAATGGGTTGGCAAAGTTTATACGTGAAATAATGTTTTTAATGTTAAATCTACCGCTATCGCTAACAATTACAAGCTATTCTGTTCTTGAAAAATCATTCGCAAGGTGGTAAACTTTGCTGTTGGTTTTGTAAATAAAACTATGAAAATTGGTATTCGATATTCAAGTTGAAAATAAAGAATGACATGTTGCCGACTTTTTAGGTATTCATTAAAAATATAGTATTTCACTTTTTTGTTGAAAATTTAAAATGACGGGTTTTACGTTTTTGGTTTTTATCTATGAAAATATGACAAAAGACAATATCTCAAATGACTTATCATCGCCCAGTTTAAACTGCTTAGTGCGGACATTTTAAATTTGGAGAAAATGTTGACCATATAATTTAAGGTGACATATAGGAACGGATTTTTGAAACGTTGGTAAAGATTTGGGGGAAATAATAATTCTATGGTCAAATTTACTTGGAACTCGGTGTTATCGCCGAGTAACACAATTAATGTGTATTTGGGAGGTTTTAAAAACCCGTAAGAAGGATAAAAGGGTAAAAAAATTGTAAGGGAAATAAAATTATATCTGTCAAATTTGCTTAGGACTTTTACTATTTTCAATATTCAACCCTTGAGAAGGTGAAAAAATGGTGACTGCCCTCTATTTCAATGCTCTATAGCATAATTAATAAATATTTCGATGTTTTTCACAACTTAACCCTCAACGGGAGAAAGAAATAATATTTATGTGGTCAAATTAAATTGAAACTCAATATTAATGCTCTTTGTCACAAATAGCAAAACACCTAGGTATTTTGTTGTCTTTAAAATTCAACTCCTACGGGGTAAGGGAATCAGATAGTTCGTCGGGGATAAAATACTCGTATTCCTATATGCTTTTCGGGACAGGTAAAAACGATGTATTCTGGGGTTTCTGAAAATTCAGTCCCTATGGTGTAGAATCCGCTGTTTCTCATTATTCAGCACTGTAACGCTATCTATTGATGAGTTGGCGTCTCTCTTTAACCTTAAATACCCTAAAAAATAGTATATATGTACTTGTATTATACTTGAGATATTTCGTCAATGTCTTAGATCGGAACATATCAATAATAATTACTGTTATTAAGGCATGCCATACGAATTTCATCATCTGCATAAATTTTAAATGTTATAATAAAATATTATTACCAGAATTAATTATATGTTTCAGCCTTCTGCAAGAAACGATTGCAGACAACGGTCCATATACGACAGAAGAAAGAGTTAAAATATTTTCAGCAGTTGTAGAGGCTAGTTACGAGAATGCCAGAGTAGCCCTTAATTTTATAGCAATGCGAACGAATGAAATAAGGAACATGTGAGTAAAAGCTTACAGTCTTCTTCAAATATTTATAGATATTTGTTCGTTATATTTTTTTTTTTTAAAACGATCTGGACTATAATTACACGTTTGTAAAACAAGGAGATAAAAATAACATTGAAATTTCAAAATCTATTATACTGTATGGGATAAACAGTTATATTTTTTTATTTGCTTGTTTTTTTATTATGTGTTAAAGTTCTTATTGATGGTGTCAATTTTTTTTATGTAAACACATCCTTATTTATTTTGAATTGTGTTGTTTTATTTTTTGTGCTACTATGAAAAGTTTCAAACATATGTTCTTTTTAGTATTCGCAAACTAAATGAGAAACAAATCCATTAAACAATCTGGTTTTATAGTTGGTTCGACTATAAGTGCTGAAGAACCTACATGCCTTAAAGAAAGTTAGGGTTCTAGGCAGTGTAATTTGCTAGATTTAATTTCCTACATGTAAATGTT
This sequence comes from Apoda limacodes, assembly GCA_946406115.1. Classification (NCBI taxonomy): domain Eukaryota; kingdom Metazoa; phylum Arthropoda; class Insecta; order Lepidoptera; family Limacodidae; genus Apoda; species Apoda limacodes. The sequence continues at coordinate 11,585,762 of OX291553.1, read as the reverse complement.
CAAATTAGTGCGTACCTTTAGCCAACGCCGTTAAAAGGTTCTATTTGTTGATGTCGTTCATAATTTTTATTGGTAACATCATGACAGAAAGCGTCTCAAAGATTTTCTTATTATTATTTTTGCCCAAAATTTTGTAGATAAGAAGGCGATAGAGCACGCATATACTCACGGATTTCTTTTTTTGTTTAGGTATGGCGGACCACAGAAGTTGGACGAATTAATTTTCATTTTAGCCGAAAATATGCCCAATCCCGACTTGTCAAATGATGTAAGTATGTTATTAAGGCATAATTCCAACACATAATTGCGAAAGGAAGTTCGATTGTTTGTCCTTTGTTAACATCGTAACAGCTTGCATGGAATTAAATTAATTGTTAAAATTATGCTAAATCGGTAAAACAGTTTCTCATTTTAATAAAGATAGTTTACAATATTTACAAAAATCTTGATTTTTTCGAATGCAGCGAGAAATAGCGTTATTAGCAAGCAAAAAAAAAAAAGGTATATACAACGTTTGAATCAAAATGTGGGTCACGTCTCAAAAAAGTTTAGCAAATGTAGTTACGTAATTTTCAACACAGTTTTTGACATTGAATAGACTACATTTACGAAAAAAACATTATATTTTAAAATTATAAATTGCATCATGATTACAAATACGTGCGTAGGTCCTTAGTTACATAACTAAACTTTATTCGAAAACAAAAAAACTTTAAAAAAAAATTTTCTTTTTAGTTTATGATTTGGGTTAACTCCATGAACAGCAACCTAGAAGATTCATTTGATATCGCTGAAAGGGCTCGAGATCAAGTTAATGAAAACCTTTTGTGGGATGCGTCTCACTTAGAATATGTCTATGAATGGATAGACGAAAATGATGCACCGACTTTGATGGTTTCTGTTTTCTTACTAGGTGCTTCTTTATTATTAACTATGTCCAATGTATAGTATAGGAGATAATTTGTAGATTAGTATTTATACGGAATGTATTTTAGACATAAGGTTTTTACTTTAACAGCGCAGCGATTGCTCGTAAATAATAATCCCATAATTATTTTCTGTTAAGTCAAATTTATTATAAAACTGGTTATGCTAGTAATAATTTGGTTTCTATTAATAATCAATAATAATAACAATAATGGGTAATGAAATAAATATCTTTTAAAATTTATCATAGGTATAGTCTGCGAGCGTTTAGCATGGGATGTGACATTTTGGAACTGAGACATGAGCGAACGCCCGCTAGCCGTAGCGTCAGCAAACTCGTGTATTGATATGAGCGACTGAGCAAATAAATAACTATTATATATTTAAAACTTCTTTGATAACTCTTCTTGTCTGAATAAATTTTTAATTCACTTCGACAAGGTTCCATCACTTACCAAATATTTTAAATTAAATTAATAAATTTTCTAAAGAGTGTTGAAGTGAACCACTTAAAGAGACATATTTCTTAAAATATTTAAGCATACGTCTCGATACCCGTGAAAGTACTTGCCTATTATCTCCAAAAATAGGGTTAGCAAAGAAATTATAAATATTTAACAATTATTTTATTGTACAACGTCATATTTATTCTTAGTGTTTTTTTTTATTAGAAACACTAAAATGTTTCTAATTATTATTGCAAGGTAAAGCAGGGTGGTCAGAACATGTCTCAGTTCTTAAATGTCGCATCCCATTCTGACCGCGAATAAATCATATATATCTTTTATCATAATTATAACTGTTAATAATACTTAATTTAAGTTAACACAAAAAGTGCTATATAACCATATAGGCTAAGACTATTTTATTCATGAATATCTTAATGTTATGTTATTAAGAGGAAATATGTTTTGTTTAGGGTAAAATTGTATGTACTAAGGTTGCTTTAAAAAAGGATAGGTACTTATTATTATAACTAGATAATAAAAACTAAAACTGAAAAAGTATCTTTTTGTTTAGTTTCAGTTTAGGAAAGATTTTTGTCTACTTTATATTTGTACAGTCTAATTTTAATTGTGATTATGGAAACTCAGTATTATCTCTTACGATAATAAACGTTGTTTCTTTGTGTCTTGATGGATATATTTATAATTTTAACAGATTAAATTTAATTTGGGTTAACTTTACCCAGTTTCAATTTAAACTGGATTAAAAAAAATGTATTACTTTTCGAATAGTTACCTGTATTTTCATTATAACTATATTCACCTGTGTGTATTGAATATAATCACATCTTGTTACATATTTTTTGTAACGAGAATGTTTGGTATGATATTGTTTTTATACACGGCTGTCGAAGGAGGGTAATGTTTTTTAAGTTATTTGGTTAATCTTAGGTCAAAATTGCACAAAGTGATTAGAGTTATTATTAAACTAAGTTAGTTTAGTTTTATGTAAGAAAGATATTTTTACCGATTTTTCACTCATAACATTTAGGTATTTTTTTATTTGTAAGCTTATAACTAATATATGTATTATATAAAAACAGTTATTTAAACTAAATTTGAAACAAATGCGTCCTCTTGCTTCAAATTCAGTTTCTTTAAAAAATATACTGTCATTTAATATTAATTGTTATGATACTATAACCATTATAAATAAGGCACTATTTTTTGTATAATTATTAAATATGAAATATATACATAAGACACAATAAATTAAAATAATTTCGAGTAAGTAATATAATGTTTTATTTACCTTACCATAAAATAACAGTTATTTTGCGAATGACTAGAATATAATATGTGCAAAATTATTTTTATCTTATTTAATTTATCAAGTACTTATAAAAAATATATCGAATAATCTGCTGCTATCTAAATCATAATAATTAACATAAATACAGGGGAATGTAAATCAGTGTCTGATATCTGAAAATTAGTAATTATAAAGAACTGTAAATCAAAAATTAAAAAAAAAACTATCCTTTTCAGATTAACAATAAATGCTTGATCTTGAATAATAAATCTTGCACAATTAAAAAAAAACAACAAAAGTAATATTAATATAAAAATAAACTGTATTTTTATATTATATGTTATAAGATAATGTTTAACAAAGTAATTAATTAAATATGAAACAAATAATACTATAAATTATAGTTCTAAGAATTTAAAACTATGACTAATTACCTTTGTGTAGTACAATTTTAATTATTTTTGATAATAATTTAATTAAAAACAGATCTAATTAAAATCACATGAGATAAAATTAGCAGTCTTAACACTAGTGCCAATAACTATTTAAATTTTATTAACATAAGATCTATTTTTTCTAGTTCTTAATGACACTTATAATTTAAACAAAATACGTCTTCGTTGGTGGGCACAAATTAAAATTTTACTTATCACACTAGAGCTATAATTATGCCGGACATCATTATTTGTGCTAAAGACCCGATTATTGCACCGCCAATTGATGGTGCAGCTGACGGCTTATCCGTTGGCATCTGAAAAGAAAAAAAAAATATATGCCTATAAAGCTATTCGAATTTCAAAATATAATTTGTAATATGTTTTGGCTTTTCCAAATAAAAAAAATAGGCGCTATACCAAGTGACACACACCACACGCATAGATCTTTTTGGGTTTAAGTTGTAGACTCTTATCTTTATAAATGACCATAATATTTTCTGTATGAGTTACAGTCGCTTGAAAAGTACAGTGTAAGAAAAATAAAATATACCTTAATTGGAATAGGTGACGTAACTTCGATCCGAGGAGGATATGGTTTACCAACTGGTATCCGGTAGAAGAATTTACTCTCTGCTTCTCTGAAATTCGAACACACTCTCTTATTTCTTTTTATAAGTAGTTATAATAATCATATAATAACTTATTTCAGTTGTAACTGTTTTTTTTTGATACATTAATAAAAAAATATTTCACATATATTTTGACATAACTCGTCGTCAGTGTAATGCGTAGCGAATATAAATAATAAAATATAATTGAAAAATAGTTTATTTTTTATAGAACTTTTTAAGACCTGGATATAAGTAAGCCCTAATGCCCATCCATATATATTTATACATCCATATATAAGCTTCTTGCTCCCAAGTACGACCAAAATTTCAATGATTGTTATAGTGTTAGAATAATTGAAAAATTCACGCCTCTTATTACTTTTATCCAATTGAAGTCTTGGGAGTCTTCATTTATTTGGGCATTTGGCTTACTTACATCCAGGTCTTCACAAGTTACAGTAAAAAAAAAACACCATTAGTCAATTATATTTATTATTTACTAGCTGACCCAGCAGACTTTTTTTCTATTTTAGGGTTCCGTACCCGACACGCCAAACTCAGCCATATTGTTGTCACTCACGTATTGATCTGTCCGACCGTGTGTCGTCTCTCACACAGGTTTTTCAGCCAAACGGTTGGAGCTATACAGTCTAAGAAAAGCTTCTTGTTGACCCAATAAATATATTAAAATATTAAGGGGGGCTCCCATAGCGCAGAGAAGCCACCAAAGTCAGCTTATTTTACAAAATTTTGTATCAAAGAATTTTTTAACTTCTCATTAACTTATAAACATGATATAGTAAAAAAGGTTTATTAATACTTATATTTTAGTAACAAATACCAATATATTGATTAATCAGATTTTTTCTTTGAATTATCCTCATTTTTCCTATTACAACTCAGTGACGCCGTATCCGTACAAGCCTACCTTTCAGACATTCCCTAAAACTGGTAGTATTGCAGTATTACACAAATCAAAACTACAGTCGCCACATTCAAATGGTGTGAACTTACAACGACATAAGCAACAAAATTTTGGTGGCTCTACTTTGCTACAGAATATAAAATATTGCACTGCAATAAATTAAATCGCCACCAAAAGGTCAAAAGCGCCACGTAGGAGTTGGCGTTTACGCGTTTTCTTCAACGTAGTGTAATTTAAAACCATTACTCTATAACTAAATATATTAATTATTAATTAATAACTTAAAAGCCAATAACTAATTTTTATGAATTTAAATTTAAGCTGGAATACCAAGTTTCGTGCAAATAACTTTAAAATTGACGGATTTTGAACTACTCTCTGTACTAACTTTAGAGTCGCTAGAAACAAAATTATTGAAATTATTATACAAATTTTCATCCCCTATTTTGCTTGAGATTTTCCAAAAAAAGTAAAACACGTAAATCTTAATTTTCAACTTTAAGGAAAATTACTAAGTTTTTAAATTTAGCTTCAAAATTGACGGACTTCCATAAAAACTTCCAATACCTATTTTACCCCCTTAAGTATTGCAAAATCCTTTCTCGATGTTTGCCTACGTAAAAAAGAAAACTTTTCTGCAAAATTTCAATTTTGTAGACTCAGTAGTTTGGACTTTGCGTTGATATATCAGTTATTCAGTTTACTCTTTAATATATTTTTTTATTTATTGAATTTTAAAATAATTTTATTTCATAAAATAATAACAACAAAATAATTTTATATATACAATAACAAATAGACAAAATTAACCTACGACTAAACTATAGACAAAATTAAACTATAATTCTATTATAGTTAGAATACCTTGTCTAAAGTATAATTTTTAGGCATGGTGCCTAATATACTAGCGGCATAACCTCGCTAAATGGCGATGCTCAGCCTTTGAGCGAGGTAATGACCAGCTTTGTATTCTCCAGATGCAAGGACTAGTCGTTTGGATAAATCTTGTAAAAAAACCTTCGTGTTTGACGACCATGGACCCAACGTTTCCACATTGCAACTCGTAACGCATTGGCATCAATTAGGGTACTTGAATTGGGGGACGGAAGAGCGTGCAACCAGTGACCCGATTCCTTTTCTGAAATAGCTAATAAGCGAGCTCTGTCTAGTCGAACATTTCCACAATTTTGTAACAAAGAAATATAAACTAATTTTAACGAGGGCGAATCCCACGAGTTCTGTTTGGTTATATCAGAGGGAGTATTCTCACCAGGGCAAATAAAACTCCAAGCCTATCTAGCCTCCGCCAGACACGAAACCTTTAGATCAGATAAATTGGATTGGTTTAAATTTTTTCTGATAAGAGGAAAGCGCTGTAAGAAGAGGACAAGAAAGCTGGAAGGGCCACGCTTGAAGTTGTGCGAATACCGATGCCTCCAAATTTAACAGATAGAGTTGCTTGAGCCCAAGATCGATTATCGAATTGCAAATTGAGAATTTTAGTTAGTATCCTTTGAAGCTCACCATCAATTGTAGTCAATATTGTTGGAAATTTCTAGATAGGACTGCTTCAAAGTAAGTTCATAAATTTTGGAGTAAATAAACATAACCGTAGAAGAAATAAGGCTATATGGGGTTTGTTTTCGAAAGCCGGTCGGAAAAATCATTAAAAATCTCTAATTTTGAGTTTCTTACCCGAGGAATTGCTTCTTCAAAAATTGGAGCACCTAAAAGTGTAAGTGAAGATTTACTTACTTCTGATATGTTAATCGAGACATCGTTTAATTTTTTGAGAATACTGGCTCTTTTATGAATGGAAACACTGTCAGGAATAAATACCTTATATTTATTAAAATGTAATGTAAGAACAACTTGAGAAAAAAGTTGGACGATGTTTTGTAAATCTTCTAAAACAATTGATGAAGTTCCTCCTATGCAACCATCATCTAAAAACCAGGTATTTAATTCAGATTTTGGGTTAGATTTAATGGGATGCATTGACAAACTAAAAATTGCAGACACAAGACAAAATTTCACTTTTTCTAAAAAGCAATTTCGAGGGTGCGCCATAGCATTGCCGCAGATAGCCAAATATTTCTGGAAAATAATTTTGAATTTTTGTTAGTAAAACACCTATATCCACCGAATTGAAAGCATTGTTTACATTTATTTTTCAAAACATCTCATACTCATTAGTATTTAGAAAAGTGCGGGATGCAGTAATTGTAGCTTTACAACCTCCATTAACCCCAAAGCCAAGTTGCCTTGGTTCAAAGATACTAGTAAATCTAACGTGAAACTCTCTACAGCAAAGTTTTATATATATATATATAGAAAGGTTATATTATTGTAGTATAGTATAGTATAGTATTGTGAAGTCAACTGTCACTGTCAACAAACAAACACGTTATTTTCAAAATAAAATAATTTTAATAGGAAATACCTTACTTTAATAACAATATACTACTTTTTACAACAAATTATACTGATGTTGTGTAACAGTGATAAGTTTTTATCATTCTCCGTTTGCTACAAATAATTTACTGTGAATTTACTTGATAAATAAACATTGATCTGTCAATGCACAGAAAAAGGCACACTTGCGTACAAAACGTCTATTCACTTATCAGTTATATAAAAGATTTTCGGATAAAAGCATATTTTCGGCATATTTCCTTCAAATTCATCATTACTTTTTAATATGACATAAAAAAATGATTATTGTAAAATAACAGAGTTGGAATTTGACAAGTGTCTGGGTGGTTGTCAAGAAAACCTACCATTGTTGCCAAGTTGTTGATGTTGTTGCTGAGAACCAAGAAGCTTATAATATTTATTCACCGAAAAGATTATTCTACATTTATTATTGATTACCAACTTATCCATCCACTAACCTACTTGAGAAACTCTATACTTGATGACCTTTTATAAAACTGGCTTTCGTTCAGATGCCAGAAATCTTAACTAATTTTCGGATTCAAGATCTGCAAAGAAGTGTTGTGAATTTGTGTAATCGTCTACAATCTCTAAAGTGTTTTTATCATACTGTTTCCAATAATTTAATTTTTAATTTTCTTCTTTATGCTTTTGTATCGTTAAGTATTTTTATTATCTCAAAACTAACAATCCATGTCCATTTCGTTATCTACCCCATCGTCGTTGCTTGCCAGCGCTCCAACTACTTCTGTGAACGAAATTATTCTATGTGACTTATGTTCTCAGCCCTGCAAAGGCCGTAAAGGGCTCAACATTCATTTTGGCAAAAAACATAAGCCTCGCCCTGCACCACCACTTGCTCAGCCCATTACTGGTTCCGCATTGGACCTCTCTTCATCGGAGCCACAAACTCCACTCAACACCGACAACCTTTGTAAATCATTGGGAGGGTTGCGTTCAACATTGCCTCTCTTAAAACGGATTCCTCGAGGTGCTCGGCGAAGTGTAGCACATGCCCTTCATAAAGTCGTCCAAAAAATAATCAACCACAACACAACAGAGAACTGGGAACTCTTGTTAACTTTCGCCTACAAAACCCTCCACGCAACAAAAAATAACTGTTCAGCTCCACTGCAACTATCTCCTTTTTTAACTTCTACTGTCGCTTACAGACATGGAAATCGTCGTCCTCGCAATAACATCTCCCACCTTGTTGAGGCCAAAGTGAGTGACGGCGATATAAGAGGCGCTGCGCAGCTTTTGTTCTCGAGCGATGTCATCGCACCGGATACAACAGAGACGTTAGATGCTCTGCTTTCTAAGCATCCACAGGCTGCTGTCACTTGTCGCCTCCTCAACTCACCACAACCAGGTGACCTCACTCCTCACGTGAGCCCTGATGACGTCCGTGCTGCTATCTTTTCATTCAAGCCCGCTTCAGCCGGTGGCCTCGACGGTCTCTCGCCACAGCACTACAAGGACCTGTTAAGTGGCTCTGTAGGGGATGTAGGCAACGATCTACTTAACAGCCTAACCGCACTTATAAACCTTATGTTGTCAGGTGTGGTTCCCGAGGCAATTACGAAGATTCTTTATGGGGCCAATTTATGTGCCCTTCTAAAAAAAGATGGTGGCATTAGACCAATAGCAGTAGGGTGCACCTTAAGGCGAATTGCCTCTAAAATTGCCGCAAAAATCATCCTTCCACAGATATCATCTTTATTTTGCCCCACGCAACTGGGCTTTGGCATTCGAGGCGGATGTGAAGCCGCCGTACATGCAGCGCGCTCTTTCATTTTAAATAAGGGGGGCGAAGTGTTTTTAAAAGTTGATGTGAGGAACGCATTTAACTCAATTGATAGGGGCACACTACTTAAACACATAAGAGAAAAAATGCCCATAATTTTCCCCTATCTTTGGCAGTGTTATTCGGAACCTTCCCAATTGTTTTATAAAGAAAAAATCCTGTTTTCTTCAGTTGGATGTCAACAAGGCGATCCACTTGGACCAGCCATTTTCAGTTTAGCGATACATTCAACAATCTCGAAGCTCAATTCCGCTTTTAATTTATGGTATTTAGATGACGGAACCCTAGGCGGCGATGCTACTACTGTTTTTGAAGACATCCGCACGCTCATTTATGAATTCAACGCCATAGGTTTGGATCTAAATTTTGATAAGTGTGAACTTTATATTTCGGATTCTTTAAGTGTTAATTTAAAATCTGATTTGGTGAGCAAATTTAATAGTTTGGCCCCAAATATTAAAATTTTGTCAAAGTCACATCTTATGCTCCTAGGTGCTCCAATCCTAGAGGAAGCACTCCCAACCTATTTAGATGAAAAAATACAAAATTTTAGCACAGCAGATGATAAACTTGATCAAATTAACCCCCATATGGCTCTTTCAATTATTCGTTTTTGTTTATTTGTACCTAAATTCACTTATGTTTTACGTTGCTGCCCTTTTTGGAACCATCCAAATTTGCTATTGCCTCTGGATTCTTTGATTAGAAATTTGCTTACCAAAATATTAAACTGCCCTTTAGATGAGCGTGCCTGGTCGCAGGCCTCTCTTCCTATCAGACATGGTGGTTTGGGAATCCGGAGCATTACCGCTGTTGCCCTCCCAGCTTTCTTGTCCTCTGTCAACAGTACGTGTGATCTCTACGGTAAGATTACTGGCCCTTCTTTGGGTTCCGTCGAGGTCCCATACTTGACATTGGCCACGCAGGCTTGGCGTTCAGCGTGTCATGGTATGGATCCTCGCTCTTTCACAAAATCGCAGAGACTTTGGGACGAACCTTTATGCAGAAAAGTTAGTTCCTCCCTTATCTCAACCGCTATAGAACCACGTGAGCGTGCCCGTTTGCTAGCCGTGTCTGAACGAGAATCAGGCCACTGGTTAAGGGCACTGCCTTCCGCGACGATAGGCACTCTGCTCGACAGACAGACTTTATCATTAACTGTGTGCTTACGCCTTGGGCTTCGATTAGTGCAGCCACACACCTGTATTTGCGGCAAAAGGGTCGAGCAGTTTGGCTATCACGGCCTATCCTGTGGAAAAAGCGCCGGCCGCTTTTCGCGACACTCGGCCCTAAATGATATTATCCGTCGGGCCCTAACCTCGTCTCGGCTCCCGGCCATTTTAGAGCCAAGTGGAATTTTCCGCACCGATGGCAAGAGGCCTGACGGTTCTACTTTGGGGCCATGGAAGCTCGGTAAGTCTTTGTTGTGGGATGCCACCTGCGTTGACACGCTGGCGGCGTCTCATTTACCAACGACCTCAAAGAATGCTGGCGCCGCAGCGGCGTATGCTGAAGCCCGCAAGCGGCGTAAATATGCCAATCTTGAGGCAGGTTTCATTTTTGTGCCGTTTGGGGTTGAGACTTTTGGACCGTGGGGACCAGACGCAAAAAAACTCGTCCGTGACCTTTCCGCGCGACTGGTCGAGGCATCGGGTCACCGGAGGGCTGGCAGTTTTCTCTGCCAAAGGATCAGTTTGGCGATCCAAAGAGGTAACTCTGCCAGCATTCTGGGCACCACTATGCCGCATGATTTTTTAGAGGATATTTTTTATTTATAGTTAGGTTATTTTTATTGTATTTATAACTATATATAAGTTCTTTAAATTGAAAATAAATTATTATTGTAATAAGTGGTAAAACGAAAGACCAGGGACAAAATAATATATAATACACATACCGGTTTTGCGAGTTTAAGACGATATATATGGCAGGATTCTAAAAAAATATACTTACACTCTTTGTTCCGCATCATGCATGTCCTCCTCTTCAAAATTATTCAGTGATCCTTTTATATCAATTTCGGTATTTAAGATTGCATTATAGCAAGCTATTCGAGAATCGGGATCTAATCTGCAAAATAATATAATCGCTAAATTTAACACTAGAAATTTTCTAACTTAACTAAATACCTTAAAAATCTACGAAGGTTTATAAAACATTTTTATTTTATTTTATTTTATTAATAAAACCAACAGCTGTTACATATGAATATATGTAACATAGATTCAGGTGTGTAATAAAAGGGTTTTTAAGCAAAGAAGAAACTATATATTTAATTGAAAATGTTTGCGTTTATGGCACAGAATGAGGAATAGTAACAGTTCAGAAAAATTACTAAAAACAGACATTGAAGCTTGACTACTAATGTCGTTAACGCAATAAGGAACAATTTTATTCAAATGTGCGGTTTGTTTGGCTACATACATTTTGTTGTTTATAGATATGATTATGACCGGGCGACCACGTAAACGAACAAATATGAACCGTGTCGCTCACAAAACAATACGGCCGGAGAGCGCTTGTTATCTGGTCCATGTAATTGTGGTGTCCAGCACTCCCAAATAGTATAATCCAACATTTACGTGACGAAAATCGAAAGAAAGCTAAAGATGCCTGCAATGATCGAAGGATATAAATTTTTTGGGACCACTAAAAGCCCCGCTAGATATCCCTATTTTTTGATTTTGCATTTAGAAACTCATTGTTTTCAACAATTACAGAATTAAAGATTGATTACCGTTCATTTTCGTTGCTACTTTTATACATCTGCCGAATGTATTCCAGACAAGGTTCGTATCCGACTGCACAAGCAAACTCAACAATGTTACTCCTGAACAACCTGGTGTGTCCTTGCTGCTCAATGTCGCTCATCAAACGATGGTACACTGGTGACACCTTTATCCTCATGAATTCCTGGAAGTTAAAATAAAAAAAGTAAAGTTAAAGCTTTTTGTATGTCTGTATAGGTGTGCGTCTGTGCGCGCCAGCTTTAATTTTTTAGGGTTACGTCGCCAAATAGAACGCTTATACGCGCCCCCTATGCTACATAAAAACAACAAATAAAAATTGATATGTTCGACTTTCTTTTTAGTAGCTTACTAACTTATTTTTAGGGTTCCGTACTTCAAAGGAAAAACGGAATCCTTATAGAACCACTTTGTTGTCCGTCCGTCTGTCTGTCCGTCTGTGAAGACCCATTTTCTCAGGAACGCGTAGGAGGTATCATGCTAAAATTTATATCAAATACTCAAATCTACTGTCCCTTAGAGCTGTGAAAAAATCAATCTTCTAAGCCAACGCAATCAAAAGACAGCCGTTTATGCCGCAAATTTTCGAAACTCGCAAGGGAATCAAAACCTACAGGTACTTCCCGTAAATTCAGAATCTTGAAATTTGGTACAAAGCAACGTCTTATAGTATTGATAAAGGAAAAATTGTAAAAACCGTAAATTTTTAGTTACATCATATAATAAAAAAAAAAAAATAATAATATACAACAACATTTAATAAGTTTGCACGGAACTCTCGGTGCGTGAGCCAGACTCGCACTTGGTTTGTTTTTTTTTTCATTATCAGTGTTTCGGTACATATTGTATACTCTTTAACTAATTATCAAAGTATTGTATTATTACTTAAAATAGAACTTGCCAGCTCTTTTTGGCAGAAATTAACATTGTTTACATTGTATTGACGATTCAAAACTGCTCTTAGAAACCTATTTGAATAAATATTGTTTTAATTTGATTTGATATAAATTCGTCGTTCTTGATCCTCTGTCATTATGTTACAGTCCGTTGGGTGGTTTTTGATTCCCTTGAGGACACAAATACCACATATTTTATCCTATATAAATAACCCTTTAAATGAATTTTTAACTCAAAATCCTACGGAGATCGAAAACCCAATAGAGAACGGAATTCAGAATCTAATTAAAATAAAAAAACAAGGTTATATCAATTGGACACGTATGAGGGTATATAATATCATTGGGATAACAATATGAGTATATTTACATATGATAATATATAGGATATTTAGTTCACGCATTTCTCCAAGACTATTAATCAGATTGTGACCATTATTTTTTATTGGCTTAAATTAACTTCAACTAACGGAGCAGAGCATCAAAATCTAAATCGGTTTAGTAATCAAGATATTCAACAGAAAAACACAACGTCAGTTTAAGGCATAGTTTAAAGGCTGCACAATTTTAACTTACTGTGGATATGTTACGAGATAGTTTCGCCAATTGTGAGCTGATTTCATACCGCTAAGATGGCAAACAGCGGACAGCCTAACTGTACCCTATTGGCGTTTGTAACGCCATCAATAGGCGTTATTTAGGTATTGGTGACCCTTTTAAACCTTAATCACCCGCCTTTTTAAGACATCCATATTTTAATTAAAAAGGGTGACCTCTACTGATATGTACATATATACATTATGCAAGTACCAACTAAAAGTTTAAAAATAAAGAAGATTTTATACAAAAATTATACCGCCTTATAAAACCCGCTAAAAATAAAAATAAAAAAACACTATGCACGTACATAGAACGTTCAGCCTTCTTCTACGTAAAATATTTACTGTCTCGTATTTTGACTGGATATTTTTGGGATACCATTTCAGGAAGATAAAAACACAGCTCTTTATTAAGATTTGTTTATTTTTTTAAAAAATCAGTGGGTTTTTCAAGATGGTGTATTTCTTTCTATAAAATTTTGTTTTTTCGTGAGCATAGGACTAGGTTTAAGGCCGCAAACGTTTTCGTATTTTGTATGAAAGTGTGTGTTTTACTAGTTTTTTTACCTTCCACTGCATATACACTGCTTCTGACATATTGCAACCTGCTTTATCTATTTTTATAAGCTCGAATCCTGACAAGGCGGACTGCCATACGACCTGACTATACTCTTTGTCCAAGTAATTGAGTATCTGCATAGCGCGGTAGAAATTCATATCTCCCGCAGCATACAATGCAAAAACGTCGTTTACTATCTGTAAGAAAATAAAATAAAAAAATTATAGACCAAAAAAAAGGACAGACATGACAAATCTGTAAAATGATTTACTTGACAATAAAAGTGAAAATAAAAATAATGGTTGGCACCCTATGAAAAGGTCAAATTACATTCGCCAAAAGAGACACAGGAATTTCATCGGTCGAGCTGTACATCGATTTTGGATTGGTAATAAATAAAACAAACACCTTTTTGGACAGAAAAGGCTATAGTTAATTCCTATACTATTTACTTTTCATGGCCTTTTATATTTTTATTTTATACCATCATGGTAGCTATCGTAAGATTTCTGCAGCAAATTCTTTATTATTTTAAATAAATAATAATAGTAAGTAAGTTATATCAAGTGCTTTAGGACTTCGGCTTAAGTTTTTCCTGCAGAAATTTTCTGTAATAAAGTACAGCCTATGTGTTCAGTCAAATGGATATAGTTGTTGTGGAGTGAAGAAAAAACAAACACAAAGACTTTCGTATTTATAATATCAGTAAGATTGTGAACAGCCTGAGCATGGAAAGTAAATATAATTTACCCTGAAAGGTTCCGTGGGAAATGATAAATGTAAAATTGCGTATTTTGAATTACACAAGGGTGGACCCGCAAAAATGAACTAGTTAATTATACACAGTGCTCAATTTACCTGTGCTCTGTCTAGTTGATCGATGGCAGATAACTGGGAATTTAAAGTATTTGCAATAAGGTTCCATGTCGCCACGTCATAGTTTACTCGATAATATCCTGAAATGTAATTTGTCAATATATAAATATAGACAATTAAATTTAAATAAGGTTGTGCACTAAATTTTAAATAACATTATATGGATTAAAATCACAAATAATTTTTAAAAGACAGTTTTTTTAAAATATATATATTACAGCATAAAACAAATTATATGAGCATTACATGTTTTTGAACACTAAATTCCTGACCGCCAAGTAAATATTTTGGACTAATAAAAAATAAATAAAGAAAAGCCACTAAGATGATTGATGATGACTTTTTAGACATTGTAGTTGTGGTGAGCGACCATAAAAGACCTAGAGTAACATTCCCTATAGGTACCTGGAAGACCTTATTAGGCTATACAACAAAAATCTGCGTCCGCCTTCTGTTGCGTCGATAATGTTTCAATCAACTATAGTTCAATACTAGCATAGGATACTACTATATATTAAGCTGGTAATCTACAACATATTGGCGCATGGGACGTATATTAAGCCACGTTAGTCTCGATACACTTCTATCATAATCTGTGTTGCGTAAATGGGCTCACCACCTGTGACGCAGGACTAAAGTAGTTGGCTGACCACCACATTATGATATGGGTGGTGGTAAAGTTAATGGTTATCCCAATCTGGGGCTAAAAATCGTAAAGTTATACATCTATTTATATATATATTATCCACATTAAATATTCGTCAATCGATTGTCCTTTTAGATTTGTGACTTTTTCTTCTGTTATTATTGGTCAAATTGTGACAGGTAGATTAACCTTCAAAATTAAAATATAATCAATACTTCTAGTTGCTATAATTCTAAATTCACGCGCGTTGCCTTGTATTCTCGAAATAAACGCAAACCGCGGCCAAGGTCTTACATTCGCAGTATTGTAATAAAATGTTTCAAGATCAATCGCTTCTAAAATTACTCATGTTCAACAGAAGTCTACAAATAACTGTCAACACTTTTGTGTTATTTTAAGGGGTTATGGGGCATGTCTTTCCAATTACCTATTCAAAAGATATGAATTTTTTGGGTCGACGGTTATTCAAATTGTAGATAATTTCACTTGTATATGTATAGATTGTTAATCAGCGCTATCCCCGCACCCTATTTGTTTTTACCTCATGTTGCTATAATTAGTACTAGTAATAAGTACTGTATGTGTAAAAGAAGCAATTCATATTATACATGTTTAGGTTCTATCTATTTTTTTTAATTTTTAATGGTATCTTACATATAAAAAAAGTATTACTTAAAATAAAATGACATCAAAAACAACACGTAACAGAGAAAAATATATAGAAAAAGAACACAAAGACACACATATTGATACATCAAGTAAAAAAAGGTTAACTGCAATAAATTTACGATTTACGTAGTTCACTGATTATTTGTTTTTTAAATACCCTTTTCTACACATTTTGTTCTAATTCCACGTACATTTTGGTAATAAAAATGTCACTTATTTATTGTATAAGCCATTTATTAGTCTTAAGAACAGGGAACTTGCTTAGAATATATTTTAAATAAGAATTACGAAATTTTTCTTCCGGTGCCAATTTTTTAAAGCGCTGCAGTTGCTGAAGTCATACTGTTTGTGAAATACACTTATACTTATAAAAAGCTTAGTAAAACTGTAACGTATGGAAAAAAATATAATTAAATTATACCTATATATACCTGAAACGTTCCTGTTTAATACAATCTATATAACTGAACCGTTCCTGTTTAATAAAATCTATATACCTAATGCGTTCCTGTGCTATAAAAACTATAAATACCTGATGCATTCCTGTTTTGTAAAATCTATATAGCTGAAGCGTTCCTGTTTAATAAAATCTATATACCTGAAGCGTTCCTGCTTATTAAAATCTATATACGTAATGCGTTTCTGTGCTATAAGAGCCATAAATACCTGATGCATTCCTGTTTTATAAAATCTATATAGCTGAAGCGTTCCTGTTTATTAAACTCCATATACCTGAAGCATTCCTGTTTAATAAAATATATATATATCTGATGCGTTGAATAAAATCTATTTACCTAAAGCGTCCTTATCTATATATTCCTATTCAATAGAATCTATATACCTAAAGCGTTCCTGTTTTAAAACATCTGCATACCTGAAGCGTTTCTGTTCAATACAATCTTTATACCTGAAGCGTTTGTGTCTTATAAAACTTTTTATACCTATAGCATTCCGTTTTATAAAATCTATATACCTGAAGCATTCCTGTTTAATAAGATCCAGCCTCCGTTCAAATGTTCTTCGAAAGTGTAAGTGGTGTTAATTGTAAACCTCGGCCGGTAGCAGTTAAAACAATTCTCATTATTCTGCACAACGAATGAGATTGGAATTCGATAATTTGATTCCTTTTGGTTTGATTTTGTGAAACTAAATTGTTTCTGAAATTACACAAATAAATTGTTTTTATAAGCAGTATCTATACAAACTAAGACGTAGCTTAGTGGGCAACGACCTGCATTCTGAGCCGAGAGTCATAAGTTTATTTTTCGCATGGAACAAACTTTTATTCGATGCACATAAATTTGTGGTTGTGTTTGCCTTGAATTTGGTTAAGTTATGTGTTTTATATGTAATTATTAACAAAAAAATATACTTATGTATTTATACCCGTCATCTGGTATTCATAATCAAGCCTTGCTTAGTTTACGACCGGGTGGCGTTCAGTGATATGTCCAAAATATGTATTATATTATATTTAGTTTACACATCATCAAAATTATGTAACTAAGCATGGATAATAGAAACGCTCCTCCCCATTCTTAATGGTATTTTTATTTATTTGATATTTATTGGCTCTATAGGAATATTTAATTAATACATTAAATAAAATGCGACTATTATTAAAAAAAGAAAATCCGATTTTTTTAACAACCATATGTATTCTTTTAATAGCCTTACCACAGCTTAAACAATCATTTAATTAATATAGTCCGTCATCACCTTTAATAAATCCGACGACGTCAAGTCAGCGCCGCATATGTGCATAATGGACGCTATTAAGATGTCGAAAATTGTTCAATAAATGCTGATGTGTGTTGAAAATGTATATTTCGTACCGAATACAAAATTAAACTTTTTCTTAGCCAAGGGAAAAAGCTAGTTTCGACGTAAGATGAAGGCGAACGCCGAAAGCTTTTATTCCGAGAGTAAGAAAAGCTGAAAGTCTACTTCCTTAGAGTCCAATAAAGTATTAAAAAAAATAGTAGATGCAAAAAAATCTGCATGTATTCCCCTAATTTATATCTCTTATTAGAATGAATGCGACGCGACGCGGCACGAGCAGCCAGCATCATTACCGCCATTCTATCGGCCGACGTCATATTTTTCTTTTACAGCTGGCCACATCGAGTACGAAATGCAATTCCATACGGTTTTTCGAACTGACCTGGGAGTAATTTAGCACTGAAAAAGTTCGATTTTCAAAACTGAGTATGTATGAACTTTAGAACTTTTTATTGCAACTTGACGAACTTGAAAATTGAAAAATATCTTAACGTAACTAAACTATAACAAAACCATACCTGAGTCAAATGAATAGCATTGGGGACACGGTCACGCAATACTTGCACGTTTACTACGGGATAGCCTGGTCGATGGAACCAGGAGTGTAGAACATCAGATGGAGTCAATCCATTTAGAAATTGTTCTTGACATTCCACTGTCTTTAAATCTAAGGTCAATGTGAAATCTGCCAGCGATATATACTTGCCCCTTCTGAAATTTCAATCTTAATTTAAAACATTTGTATTGTGTATATTTACCCCGCACTATTATTTCGTTTTTGCTTAGGGTCCTACCTGCATTTTTTCTCTTTGCTCGGCTCCTTAGAGTCGTGGTGAGATGTTAAATAGCCAATATATCTAACCTATACCTATAACCTTTCTCAAGAATTGGGCTAGCAAAATATTTTTTTAAATCCGACGGGTACTTCCGCTCGTTGAGTCAAAAAAAAACAAACAAACAATAAAAAAATACTTCAGCTTTGTTGTATTATAGTACCTATACATACTATGTACCATTTATGGCACATATATTATATATTCATCCATTGCAAACTTGCTTATCGATACTGATAGAAGTCAAAGTTAAGTTTAACAGCGCAAGTTTAAAAATATTAATTTTGATAATTTTTAACTTGCGCTGTTAAACTTAGCTTTGACTTTGTACTTAATACGGCACAAAAAAATATTTCTTTTTGCAATTTAAACTCACATTTGCAGTTGTAGACTAACATATAGGTAAACATTTTTTTTACGGCAAAGTTAAAAGTGTCCTCTAATTCAATTGAAAAGTAACAAACATATCTACATACATACTTCAAATGTGGAATAAGCTCCTTGCCAAGGTTTTCTCTACTGACTAGAACATAGTATTCTTCAAGAAAGAGGTTATTAGTTTTTTTAAGGGTCAGCAACGCGCAGTGCTGCTTTAGGTGTTGCAAGGGTCCATAGGCTGCGGTGATCGCTTACCGTCAGGCGGCCCGTTAGCTTAGTGGTATAAAAAAATGTAGATGCTTACCTTGACTCAATATACTGCACTAATGCCTGATGGAACTTTTCAGAACCTATCCAATTTTCAACCATCCAGAGTACCGCAGCAGTTTTCATTGTAACCAAGTCTTTGTATCTTGAAGGAATTTCTACAGCTAATGTCCGGTTGAAGGTTATTAAAGCCGGATTACTATGATACCAGTCTATTCCCATTGCTTTGTGCTTCATTTCAAGTCCATACATTCCTAAAAACCATTTTGGTGCCATTGTTTGCGACCCAAGATTGTCCTAAAAAAAATTGCGATATCGTTAAATAGTAACGCTAAATTCATTATAAGGGGTTCATAAAAAACCTACAACTATATAATAGCAATAAATCTTTAACAAGCTGTTACTCAATTAATAAAACTTTTAATGACGTTACAATATAGTGCGTAAACGTCTATTTTCCGCACGCAAAGCATCTACGTAATGTATCACTTTTTTGAGCAACTGTATTAAAAAAATGAATATTTCAATACATTTGCGAAGCTTGTATCCATTGTTCGAAAGTTTAAAACTACGCACCATACAACGGAACATGCGGTAAAATAGGTACTCTCACATAACCACCTGTTTTACCGCACGCTCGTTTACGCTTTTTTTTAAAATTTCGATCGAACCTCCTTGGAAGCGCTTTACGTTTGACTCACTTTAATACTAAAAGAAAAAGAGAAGAAAGATGTAGTTCTTTATGCCTCTTTCTCCCGTTCAACAAAATACGCGTGAAATTAAAAATGTTAGTCAGCCAATTATGCTTCCAAAGCAGCAAGTTTCACTGAATTTCAATAATTGTTCAAATGTTACTATAAATTTTCAAAAGTAATGACTTTCAGGCCGTTTTTTGTTTGTTTTTAAAAACAATCGAATGAAAAAGATTATTTTATTACCTATAAATTATACTGTTTTATCGAAAATGTGTTGAAAAACGTTGTATGACATCCGTGTGGAATTGGTATTCACAAAACTTGACTTCGTCTCGGGCTTACATTCGTCTTCTCGTTTGTAATAACCAACTTATAATATTTGTAATAACTATTAACCGCATCTTTAGTTTGAAAAGTTAAAAGCACAAGTGCCTATTCGTCAATTTACCGCACGCAAAACTTCTAAGTATTATATCATTTTATGAGCAACTGTATTAATAGTATATTAAGTCCGCGGCCCACAAACGCAGCATATTAGGACGATCGTGAGTATGCGGGACGAGGCATAGCCGAGGCAAGCATCACAGAGTCCGGTTATGCTCAGTTGTGGCCAAGGCTTGTATAGTGCTTTTCTCACGCATGCATGTAAAAAAACTTATTATATACAATAATTATAATTCACAGCGTTCAAATGACGATTTTTTTTTTTTAATTTTTTAAAATAATTTAATGGCACATTTTTTTTGTTGTGCCAGTGCTAAATTTAATAAAACTTGATAAGTTATCTTCTAAAGTTATCAATGTTCGGGTGTAAAAAAGGTCGTTCCATTTTCAAATTTCATATTGCGGGTCGCTCTCTGGTACTGTACTGCAACTACAATTTATCTCAAAGTAGCTTGTATAAGCTTGTGTAAGATATGCTCGTATAGCGTTGCATGTTTAAGAAAAAAAAAAAACTTTTTCTAACTAAAAACAATTATAGCGATTCACTCTTGTAACATAGATAACCAATTCTATTAAATAACTTTTATGTATCGTTAATTTGATTTGTATTTGACTGTAAATAATCACAAGACAACAAGAGTTGGTGGAGGCTGAGGGGTTTAAATTTCACTTTACGTACCAAGTGGCAGAGGTTCGAACCCCGGGGTCGGCGTGTACCAATGAACTCTTCTAAATTTCTCATGTACACTAATTTATGTATTCACACCACTGGCTTTTCGGTGAAGGAAAACATCGTGAGGAAAGAAAAAGAAGAAACACTTTTATTTAGCAAATAAGCAACACATTATAGGTACAACAAAACGTCAAGAAAAAAAAGACGTATGTGAAGTCCACAATCCGCACTGGGCCCGCGTGTGGATTATGGCCCACTTCACCCTCGCTTATGAGGGTAGGCCGTGCTCCAATAGTGGGGACGTATGAAGGCTGGCGAGAAATTACACACCTGTGTCAAAAAGTAATATGCCAAATAAGTCGCGACACCTTCTTTGAACCACTCCTCTGTCCACCTTGTCCGTGCTGTCTCACCAGGATTACCCAGCCATATCCTGCACAGCTGTTGTGTTAGCTCAAAGGTCATTCTTTCTAACTGTTTGATGCTTGTTGCATATTCTAGGTAGGCTAACCTGTTTTCTCTAAAAACAAAAAAAGGAAACCATTGCAGTTTACTTCTATGCGATTCATGGACGCGTTACTCTACATTTTTATGATGTCTAAACAATTAATACATAAATAAAAGAGCTGTTGAATTAAGTATAGTATATAGTACGGGGAAATCAAAGGTTTCGAGGTTCACGATTCATACAATAAAATCTGAAGTGTGCTACTTTTGTATTAAATTTTGTAGTTCAAAAGTTATACAGGATTCTAAAAAAAGATTTCGAGTTAATAAAAGCATTTAAAAGATTTTGGTTAAACCACAGGCACAGGTATTTAGCTTGGGATTATGACTAAGAAATTTTACAGTGATTGATCAGTAAATGTCAACAACAAATAAGAAATTCGTTTGTATGAATCCCGCTGCGAGGCGCCACTAATCGTATGCTCCTAAAGTCAAACTAGCGTGCTGCGTAAGATACCTTTAAATATAGATTCATTATTAAGATAATATTTATGCAATCAAATCACTTAATAATAGGAATAATCAAAACAGGAAGCTAATAACAAAAGAGAATCCCTAATGACTAGGATTATACGAATACTCGTTCCTCAAGAAGAATATAGCATTTGTCATTTATTCAAATACAAAGAATATAAAATTTCGGACAACTATGTTACCTAAACATCTTCCATTTCTACGTTTTTTTATATACTTACGTCTTCTATATTTGGTTGCACGGAGCTATTTTGTTATGATATTCAATACCTCTAAATCTGGCGATCAAAATTATTAAGCAAAGGGCACGTAGAAGCTTAAAATTATAACATACCTCCTAGCCAAATTTAGTTAAGAATTCTTACTGCGGCGCGGCAAAGCGTGCATGTTTCTTACAAATAAAGTTTGGCTTTATTTTTGACATTTACAAATCAAACATTATAAAATTTTGTAAACCCGATTTAAATTCTATTGTATGAAGTTTTTTGAAATCCTGACAAAGGTTTTAATACATTCAAATATTGTTTAAGGCTAGGGGTATAGGCTAGACCGCGAAAATACGCCGTTTTTGTGCAAATTTTGTGGCTAAACTATAGCCTCTAAAGCTAAAACTTGCTTTTGTCTAGTGCATTACCTTACTGAATGATTTTCATTTATTGTATTTAATGCAAAATCTGGAAGTGACCGTTGTTTTAACACTTGTGCAATTTTTAAAGCGTGTTTCGCATTTGCTTGTAATGAAAGTTGGTTAAATAATTAGTATAGCTTGTTATCTAGTGCATAGACTCTAAGTTGTAGCGAAAAAATCAAAAATGTGACTACAAAAGGGTAATAACGTTAAATTCCATACAAAAAATTTAAAGTTTCAAGGCGTCATTACAGTATAAATTACTTAAGAAGTATAGAAAATATATATATCATAGTAATGTATATGACATTATCTAATGATTTATAGTACATTTACATACACAACGTTAGAATTACAGAAATTAGCTTTCTGGCCTATATCGCCCTCTTAAGATCATTTCTATGAAAAACATATTCTATAAATTTCAACCTACGCAACTTAAAACCTGGAACACTGCAGACTTAGATATTCATCTTAAGATCTAGTCTATGAAATTTCATAAAAAAACTATGTACAACTACGGAAAACTGATTTAAAATTCGCGTATAATATGGAATGGGCTGCGGGTTTAGATTTAGTTAGGGAGTTAGATTTACTTACCCGTTAGTCAGAAGATTCCAGCTGGCAATCTCGTAGCCATTCAAATTGGTTGGAACAGCAATTATGTTTATCTTTCCATTGACAAGAGGTCGATTAATTGTAGAATAATCGTGGATATGGGTAATAATTGACTCTCCAAATTGTAATATGTAAGAGTAATGATGAAGTCTAGAAGCGGGTGCCCAAATCACTAATGTGTCGGTTGATTTTCGAATTTTTACTTCTCGGCTTTGGAATTGCGAGTAATGGAATCCAACTTGGTACAGTCCAACTTGCGGTGAAGGAACGTAGTCGATGACCACATAGTTATCTTTTTGGCTTTAACAGAAAAAAAATATTTATTACTATTCACAAGTCTTTTGTGAAAGTATTTTTGGCGCATTATATAATGGTAGGATCAAAATGTTTAAGTAAAGTGTGGGATAATGATTGCCAGATACCCATAAATAGAAAGATCGCAGCCTAGTTGGTAGTGTCGCCACATGGGTTCCATCCCCGCACTGGCAAAAATTTATGTGTAAACCTATGTGTTTGTCTTGAGGCTGGGTGTATTTATCTATAATATGTATTTATTTACAATAAAAGTACAGAAGTATTTGTTTGAGTTGTCTAGTTTTCATAATACAAACTATGCTTAGTTTGGGACCCGATGGCTTTGTGTACATGTCCAAAATATTTAGTAATAGTACTAACGCCCAGAAGTTTCAATCCGGTCAACTTCCGTAAAAAACGCGTTTTACACTTCTTATCTCGGCGAGCCCTGAATTTGGTGCCGCCGACCTCGGCTGCAAAATCGTAGGTACGCTTTCATACCTAATATCAGGACCTCAGTCAGTACATTATTTTTATATATATATATATATATATATATATATGTGCATATATTATAGTTCTCTAATCTTTATTTAGTGTAACTTACACAAGTTTAAATTAAATGCAAGTCGAAGTAGAAACAAAATTGCAGAAACTTGCTAGTTAGGTACGTCAAAAGCCTTTTTATCGCAACAACTCACACCGAGAAAATAGTTTATCTAACTTTCACAAGTGTAATGCACGAGTTGGGTTTTTGTACTTACTGTGCTGATAATACCTAATACAAGTTTCATTAAAAATATTAAGAACGTATTAACAAGCGGAAGCGGTAAAAACACATTCAAACAATTTTATTTATTTATTATTCCGAAAATGTATGATTACTTATGTATATACTGTATTAGTAAATGTCATAATGATTATAAAATAAATAAATTTGACATTGCACCTACAAAATGATCTAAACAACAACGCGTGACTAATGTTATGGAAATAGCTTAATACGTTTTTGGCACATGCTTCATACTTTTGATAAAGAAAAGTAGATATTTTAGGCTATTTATAACAAGAAATGACCGCAAAGCCGACCTTAGAACACCCTTTCAATAGCACATTAATAATTGAGGAAGAAATCTTTTTCAGACTTACATCCATTTACTCCAATAGCTGTGCAATATAGTATAATTAATATTTTTGTTACTGAGGCGGGTTTGTGTTGTAAATATATTTTAGATTTACGTTTTGAAATATTTACAACACAAATTTTCATTTTAATATTCACAATTTTAATATTTAATATATAAATTATTATTTTCATAGCAAAGATGCAATCAAAAGATTAAACCTCGAGCCAGGACTTGAACCTGCAACAATTCTTACATTCCGTGTAAGTGCTCTACCAACTGAGCTATCGAAGCACAATTAAATATAATTGCACAAACGTATATATTAGTAGGATTAAGTCAAAAATGTCTACCGAATACCTTCTGATTTATTCGTTGAATAACCCGAAAATAATTTTATTCTTATTACATAGTATGTTATATTTTTTTTACATTTCGTCTAAACTAAAAAATTCTACTTTAACAAAACACAGAAGATCTAAGAATATCCAGTAATAAAGGAAATCCGTTTTAAACTATATAATTATGATATTGATTTTTTCTTGACATACAATCGAGTTTCTTTTCCGCTATCACGATACCAAACGCTTCAAACGCCTTGCATCGTTTCTCGCCTTAAAAGGCTAGCGATTGAAGACAGCTTGGACAACATCGATCTCAATTATTGTGGTTTACTTTAAGTTCTATATTCGTGTGTGAATCAAGATTTATTAATTTAAAATTCTAAGGAACTTACTAACTAACTACAGAATCCATGACCTTAATTATAAAATTATTAGTATAAATGTAACATACGACTTTTTTTATCTGAAGCCTTTGAATTTATGTAGGCCAAGGAGAGTGACATAAGTATACCTAATCTTTATATAAGTAAATCATCAATACACCAAAATAATTACAATAATATTTCATATGTATAACATTTTTGAATTTATTTTTAAAATTAAAAACATTTTAAATAAATATTTTTAAATCAGCTTTCGAAGCTTTAATGTAATTATTTAATAATAAATATGTATATTTTTTTTAATCTTTTATTATGGCAGCACACATGGCCCTAACCTCTATGCTAAAATATAAATTGCAATTATCTTTAACATCATCATCATTTTTAATAAGATAACATTAAAAAGCTTTAAAATTAAATAGTGTATGCTCTAAATTATATTGTGTGTAGTCCAGAAAGAAAAGGGTATTGTCGTATTCCATCGAGACATTTTCGAAAATCAATGAGGGAAATGGAATCTTTTGGACTGAATTCATTATTCAAATTAAAGCAATATTTATCGAAAAAATAAAACATTTTTGTACCGAAATAACTGTAAATACGTAGTCTAGTATTCAATAGAATAGTAAATACTACTAAAAAACCCATAATTCTGTTTTGGTATTTTAAAGACATCAAGGAAAATATTATTTTATATTTTTAAAACGAGAAATTAATAAGTTAATTCTAATTAATTTATTTATAATTAAATAATGTCTATAAATTATATTTTTTGCTTATAGTTTGCTGTAACCTGAGAACTGCCTAATGGATTTGTATGTAGCTATCACCGTCATGTAGTGTTTGTATTCCTAATATTTATCAAGCGTTGATATTGACGAAATGGTTGTCAAGGCACGTAAAGGGTTTTATCTCTAACTTAGCTGTTATTTTTTTTTTTAAACTTATATTTTTATCATCTCTTGATGCTGTGAGTAAATTTACACGTTTCCTTATTGCATTTATGTAGGTTATAATTGAAACTAGAACTAAAAAAAAATTTATCACAGTTATAATGGGATAATCAGTGTCTCAATATAGTCTGTATATACATACAGAAACACACTCACATATCATAATGTGAGGAACAACCTCTTTTTGCCAACCGTTTAGGCCTGCGTGCAAATGGTGAGTCTATACCGCGCCAACACTGTTTCTGATACAGTGTATATATCTGAAATAAAGTGGTATATATATGATCCATAGGTCTTGAACAATGACCTTCTAAGTAGGTAGTAAGGTCATCGGTCTTAATCGCCAGTTTTAGAGTAATAGGTGGTAAATTGGACGACCAGGGAAAGAATATACCACTTCTGTCAGTTCTTGACCAACTATAAGTATAGTAAGTCAGAATTTAGCAGGGGGTTAATATATTTAGTAATATTTACATAAATATATTATTGTTGTTTTACTTTTTTTACAGTTTTTACAGGTTTTACACTGTAGTCTGAGTAGTGAGGCTAATAAAAAACCAAACATTTCTGCAGCATCAATGCAGCCCGCATTCAGTATTTTATTTTCCAACACCATGTTGTGACTCTGTGTTGCAACATACAACCCAAGTAGGTTTATCCGAAAATTAATAGTGTTAGGCCTATCACTTTATATACGGAAACGTCACATAGAAATTTGTGACGTCAAACTGTATAGCCATGCTTAGGGTTGCCAAGTCTCAAAACCGAAAAGCCAGACAGACCAGCCAGTATAGCCGGACATATTTAATTTTTTAGTCTTAGTTATAACACGACAGTATTATTATTAAAATAAAACGAGTTTTTTTTATCATTTACCATAAAATCTTAAATTGTAACGAAACAACAATAAAATTGAATGAATCAGTCTTCTTTATTATTAATCATTTAATATTCAGGCGGGAGGAGTGAAAACCAATACATGACAAATATAAAAAAAATATCAAAGTTTAAAAACCTAAAAAAAGCCTGACTGTGTCTGGCTTTATCCGGACGCCTGGCAACCCTAGCCATGCTTGAAGTTTATGGCGATAATATTGGTGTCATGACAAGGGTTTCCAGATGACTTAATATCGCAACATTAACATTGGTTTTAATATACGAACAGCCCCTAGGTATTCGACATGACGTCATTATTTACAAAAATTAATAATCCAAAAATTATTAGTTCCTCAAACTGACAGAGCTGAGATATGTTGGTGAGTCTGTACATCAGTTATTTTACATACCTGGTCTTCTGTTGCTCCTCAGCTATAACAAGACTCGTGTTCGTGTACTGTCGACTAGGTTGTGGGGGAGCTTCGTACACTTTAAACTTGAACACAGCTTCAAACTGCGGGTTGTCGATACACGGAAAGAAGTATTTCGCTTTATTCGGTGATAAACGTGTCACGAACAGAAATCTGGAAATAAATAAAAATAAAAAAATAAAAAAGTTTATACGTAATTTTTTGTTTAGTACCTAATAGTGCAATCCTATCTTGTGTAAGAAGACCTGATGGCGTTTTGGATATGTCCCAGAATAAAAATATTAATTGAGTAATTGTTTAATTAATAGCTTGATACAAAGTACAGCATGCTCATTGCATTTTCAATTCGACATAACAATGCCATACATGGTAACATAGATTAGCTCCAACTACAGTATGTGTTCTCGTCCCAACTCAATAGACCGAGCAAGGACATCTACGTCTATCACCTTTATTTTGTCACAGGCACTTAAAACTAAATTCTGATTTCACGAAATGTCCTACTAGTTAATTTTGTGATGAACAGTTGTTGAAAATAACAGTTGAAGAAAGCCTTTCAATTATTTATTTTTTGACAGGCAACCAATTATCAATTAACTTCATAAGCTATATTTCCTAGCACAACTAGGCAAATATTTATTTAGTGCCTAGTTAGTATGAAGTAATAATGGTTTAAACCTAAACAAATGATAGTGTACGCTGTAAGGTAATTATTCTCGGTGTATGTTAGCTTTATGTACAGAAATAGTAACCCTTATATTACAACTTCAGTATTTGTCTTTTCATACATGTTTGTCACAGCTGTTTTTTTCATCAACAACAAACTGTATCTACTTAAAATTTGGTTCTGTCATTAAACTTGCTTCTCATATCTATACATATACACTTGTTTCTATGCGTGCTATTACAGGTCTCATAGCGGTGAAACGGACGGAGCTCGACTCTTCGCGCACCTGAGTTTGACGACTGACAAAGTTCTAGAGCAATATCCCACTGCTAGTTATTTTGGGGCACTTTAACGCCCACCATCGTGAGTGGCTCAGTTCTCTAACCAATAACTACTACAGGGATATCTGCTCATGAATTTGCTGACCAATGGATTCTGTCAGATGGTTCTTTCTTCGACCATACAAGCTCCTTACTGGACCGTCTGCTGACTACACGTCCGAACGGATATTCCGTCTCAGTGGATGCGCCTTTTGGCTCCTCAGACCACAGTCTCGTACGGACTTAAGTGTCATGTACACAACCCGATCCACTTAGACTCTTGTGGCGTGGCTCCAACTACCTGGCGTCATGTGTGGCTTTATAAGTCGGCAGACTGGGATGGATTGCGTGAATTTTATGCATCGTACCCGTAGGGGCTTTAGCTCAGAAGACCCTGACATCTGCGCAGCCGCGGTCACTGAGACAATACTCACTGGTATGGAATGTTTTATTCCTAACCCGCGAGTAGCTGCCGGTCTTAAAAAACGGCAGTGGTGTAATCGGTCTTGCAGTGAAGCTACAATTCTTAAGCAAACTGCGTATGAGGCTTGGACCACGGCTCGTAACAAAAAGGATCTGAATATTTCTGAAATAAAACGCTGCCCCGCAGTTCAGTAAGAAAGCAACTGCCAGAGCTAAATTTCAATTCATCGGCAAAATAGGTGGGCGACTTGCAAGCTATCCATCTGGGAGTCGTGCTTTTCGGTCGCTTGCTATAGCTGCAAAGGGAATTTTTGCTAGTCGTCGTTACCACTACTGCGAAAGACCTATGGTGACTTGGCCCATAGTGCTAAAGAGATCGCTGATCTACTGGGCAGCCTCTTTGCCTCAAACTCGAATATAAACTACGTAGGCGCTGTACCACCTACTATACCGTGGTGCGGTAAGACCATGCCGGAAATCTCCATAACACACTCCAAATAATAGCGATCATTGTAGTATTTACTAGGTTAAGCATTTACGGAATACATTTGACATTAGACTCAAGTTCTTTTTTTACTACGCGCCTACAACATACCTATCAATACACGTTATGCTTCCATTTTAGTAACCTAACGAACCGCAACGACTGTCGGCCATTTTATTAGGATAATTAGCCACCAGATGATATTTGTTTAAATAGCAAACGTTGTGTTGTTAGCACGAATCTACAAATGGTAAGCCAATTAGGGTGCGTAAAGCGTGTCTACACTCTTATTAGAATACCTCAATATCTTAATTTTTTTTTAAAAATAATTTGATATAATTTTTTTTTTCAAAGTATTAAATTAATAAGTTATTAAATCATGTGTTTTGACAAAAAATTTGTTCTGGTTATCCAGGGACAGCTGGTACTTGTACGCAAATTATATATACCAGCACTTCTCAGTAATGCTAGAGCTTCACCTGCGTGACGCTTTATGTCCAATTATCGAACTTAACGTCTAAATGATGCACTAAATGGGTAGCCACACTATCATTTGAACGTTTGAGCTTCTAGGCTAGGCATAATAGAAGCGACTGCCTTAATTATTTTAAGTTTTGTGTGACTTTTCCCTCGGATCCCACGAACATGCTTCAGTACTAAATTACCAAGATCTTGATGCATTTCTTATCTGTCCAGTCCATCATAACTTCACTTCCGTGACATGTGATATGTCCGTGTTTGTCGCGTTCGCAATACCGAATAGCTACAGCACAACAACGCGCTAGAGTCGCGCTAAATCTCTTTAATGCGAATGTTACAGCCACCTGAGTTATCGAGCGACATTAACCTTTAAGCGGGCGCGCGGTCATTTGTAACGGCAGCGGACGCGCGAAACCTTAATGACCCCGTCAAAGTTTATATGAATTAAAAAGAAATTATTAAATTATTTTAATAAAAATGTACTTAAACACATTACCTTTAGATATAAAAAAATATTTACCATACAACTTACAAACATTTATATTGAAGCACTTTTACGAAGGGCGTCGCGCTAATCTTCAACGACGTCAGGCGCGCGTTTACTTTGCAAAACCTACGCAGTATGCACAACGAAAGATATAATTCAGATTAAGTAATGCGCACAGAAAGGAGGAATCTATTGTTTTGACTTCACAATGAACGTATGAGAGGCTACTAAAGTTTGCAAACATGTGTGATGAGAATATACGAATTTATAACCGAAAATATGTTTACCGTCGATTCGACACCGCGCGACTGCTTGAAGGTTAATAATAATGGCATTAGCAAATCAGCGCGATAACACCATATCTGCGCACTATGTCAAAGAAAGCGCTAATTAATGGCATTACATGCAGGTGATAATAAGTATTTCATTCCTCTCACAAAAAAAATGGTAATTTAGTTTATTATATTGACACAATTTGTAGGTAAGTTACCACATTTTTCTAAATATTCATATGGTCCACCTTATTTTTCGAAAAATTATTGTAACTTGATTCTAATGAAACAAAACCTTGGCAATACTTGTTTTTTCGTATTTTATTTTAAAACTATGCATGAAAGATAACAAATATACAAGAATGCAAAATTAAAACACAAGAAATTTCGATTAAACATCTAGGCCATTCCACAAAGCGCCCGTAAGCTTCTTTATATACGGTATTAAATTCTTACGACAAAATCAAACATTTTTGTAAACCTAACAGAGCAAATCAGTTAAGTATAACCGGTGGTATTGGAATGTTGTAGAATCCACGCGGACAAAGTTGCAGGCAAAAGCTAGTGTATTGTAAATATGAAAAAAACATAGAGGTGCATCTTATTTCACATCTAACCTCGACTAGCCGCGGTTGATTTCAGACTTCATGCACATAATGTTATTATACAGCTGCGAGTAAAGAAATCACAAATCTGTATGACGCAGGCATGCATATTTATTCCCGTCTTAATCGTGGTAGTAGTTATTGGACAAAGAGGTAATTTGAGCAAAGGCATAATAAATAGGTCACTTTTAACAAACCTCCGTAGCTTAGTGGCATAAGGTACGCGACCATTTCGGTTCTAAAGTGTGACAATGAATTCCCTACCGATGGCGAGCGGTGCGATGGTTGAAAGTAGCCGTGGGCATCATTTCGAACAATTCCCAGAACACATTCCATTGTACAAGCGGTGGAACACACACAGGGAGGCAAAATCTCTCCTCAGACTTAAGGGTTCGATACGGCAAGTGAGTTTGGGATCGTTGACAATTCTCACTGCCCGTCGTTGAACCGAGTCAAAAGGTCCAATCTGGTATCTGGGTGCAAAGATGGCAGCAGTACTCCTTATGGGGCCGAACTTGCGCCTTGTAAAGACCTCTGCCCCGACGTGAAGTACTGTTTCGCTCTGTTAAGTACACCAAATTTTTTGGACGTCAGCTTCACCTTATCTTGTACATGATCTCGGAACTGAACATCGCTAGAGATGTTAACACCAAGGATCCCAATGCTCTTGGAGATGGAGATGGGAGTGTTCTCGAATTGTGGGACTAGAGTGAATGGGGTTTTCTTAGCGATGAACGCGCACACTTGTGTCTTTGTAGGGTTGAATCAGACCAAGTTTACCCATCCCCAGTCGGAGACCTTGGACTGTGTATTCTTGATTTGAGACACAAGTTATCCGCGGTTTTCCTCCACAACGGAACCAGGGATGTTTGCACGTCCCATATAATAAGCGTCTCCAGTACTGTCATCTGAATAGCTATGCATGTTGTTAATGTCCAACATGCCATTGATATGCAGTAGACACAGCGTAGGAGACAGCACAGAGCCTTATTAATTATTATTGCCGTCAAATGCTATCGATATGGCTGCACTTATGAATTGAGAAATTACCTGAGTGACGTGTGCTGTATCACGTCACGCTACGTATCTGGTCTGCTCTAGCCTTTAAGGCTCTCAGAACTGACCGCCATGCGAAAACATTTACTAGCACAGTATCAGCTGGCTGATCCGATCGCGCCCAGACAATCAATAAATAAACAACAGGATAGGCATGTAAATGTTAGATGTGTATCAAAATGGTTTTAATTTGACATTGCATCGGATCGGAATATATCTAGGGATTGCAATCCCGCAAAACAGGATCACGCATTCCCGCGGGATCTCGCTGCTCTTATTAATCTGCTGGATTCCGCACCTTCAAAGCGCGGATCCGCGGATCACGCAAATCAAAATTTTGGCGATAAAACCTACGCGTAAATCGCGACTAGCACGAGCACTGCGTGCGCCTGCGCACTTCTTTCGGTAGGTGACGAGTGTTTTGTTTTATTATTCACCGTCCGGCGTTTAATGTAGCGATACAATAAATGCTATTTACTTCTTAGGAGCATATTTTCAAAACTTATCACCATAGGTTTTATATATAGTAATAGCATTTAAGAGAAAGTTGTGATTTGATTATTAGTGATCGTGCGCGGGATTGAGTAATCCCGCATATCAATCCCGCGTGATTGAAAGAGCTGCGGGATTGTAATCCCTAAATATATCTTTACACATTCAAACATCAATGTTATTAACATCAAAACAATGGTACCAAAAACGCTGTACCAAAGCTACAGTCACTTAACTTTGGAGATCCGTAAATTTGATGCTCGAATTAAATGTAGGTTAAATAAGAAACCGGCTAAGGGCGTGGTCATATCGGCAAGCTTCATTAAACTAGTGCATAGTGTGCTATTAAACTTTTAGAGCATGGCTGTCAGATCAGTGAGCTTTAAATATATGGATGGTGGGTGACATACGTAAAAACTGGAAGACACCTCCAATTTTTTAGGCAAAAAATATTTTTCTATATATCGCAAACTTAAAATAAGTTAAGTAAATTTCACTGAAAATAAGTTACATTATAAATCATTTTTATGTCAAAAAAGTTGACGTCATCACAAAAAAACGTCAAATTTGGCACTCTTTTTACATATGCTTTTAGAAATAGGTTGATAAAGCCGACAAATGTAGATATGATATCATTGTTAAACATGGATAAAGCAAAAGAAATGTGCCAGAATCGTAGCAAGTGGGAAGGGTGCAACTTGTGTTTGATGAAGAATTTTTACTTTTTTTTATTTTTATCATCTAAAATAGCCAAACAATTAATTTTATGCACCTAACCCCTAATATCTTATAGCAAGGGAGCAATAGGGGTGATAACCCTTAACGTAAAGTGTTTGTTTTTATTTTCAGTACCTATTGAAGATATATTTATGAAATTTAAACTGCACATAGCTATATTTAAATTTATTTTTGTTAGATTTTTTGCGATGTTAAACACTGACAAAAACGAGAAGTATATTCTTTGGGGGTGGTTTTTTATACTAACCCCCAAAATGACACCTACCGAAAAAATACATCTTGTTGGTTCATTTGTTAGCTATTTTAGATGATGAAAAATAAATAAAGATAAGAATTCTTCAACAAACACGAGTGAAGTTTTCATATGCCTAACCGGTTGGACCCTTCTTCTCTTTCTTTCTCCCTCCATACACCTGCGGGGAACATGGTAGAGAGTTAAGGGTTACCGTTAGTAAAGAACACGTGCACATTTGCAAATACACTCACGTCATTTGTTTTTGTAGAATTAGTAATTACAAATAACGCAATTTTCGTATGAAGTGGCCTTGGCGTAGCGTGGGTCCCAAAATTTGAACATAGAAAGTCTTTTCTTTGTTTATTCCGTATTTGATGCGAGCAAACTGGTAGAAAAAGTAGTTACAAAGTATAGTAATCCAACAGAAATATTTTTTGTAGTTTATTCATTTGTGTCCATATAAGTATTCTATGTAAGTGGGAGTAGCTAAGGTCGACAAGTCTGCGTATCAAGAAACGTTTGTATTAGTCCCACCATATTTATAAATATTTCTTTAAAATATACTGTTTTGACAAAATAATAACTTTAAAAAAAGAGTGTGTTACTAAGCTTTAAAAATAAAAACCTCACAAGTGCGTGTCAAACTTGGCCGAGGGTTCCGGACCAATATAAAAGAAACAGCCCAATTTACACTGGGTGTGCTCTTATTGTTTTTATTCCAAGTTTGTAGCTCGAATGTAGAACAGTTTTAATGGTAGAGCAGCAATTGAAATTATATAAAATTTAAAAAAAAACCCCGACCCTAAATAAATATGTCGATTCAACGAGTGAAAGAAGCTCAGAATCCCTCATCAATTTATCCTCATTTCTAATTCATAATATATCATTAGAAACTGATCTATCTATAATCCATTTATTGAGACCATTTCAATGAGGCCTAACATTACACCTCTGCTGGTAGTTGGTGAGGTGATGCTGGAGCTCATGCTGGAGCATAAGGTCAAGGTTTACTATGTTCTTGCAATATTATTGAAGTAACAGGATATCAGATTTTGAAACGATCGCACTTATCACGTGCTGTTGCTTCATCAACTAAAGAAGGGCTGAGGATCTTCAAACGATTCAAAAGATTTTCTTTAAACTTGTTTCCTGTATGCTTCTCCCACTTATAACGAGGAGTGTAACTTTTTTCGACAGAAGATAAAAACAAAAACAAAAACCCAACTTGTTTCCTGTATGCCTCGCCCACTTATAACGAGGGGGGTAACTTTTTTCGACGGGGGTTAAAAACAAAAACAGAAAACTACTTGTTTCCTGTATGCCTCTCCCACTTATAACAAGGGGTGTAACTTTTTTTGACGTTACTTAAATGGATCCGAAAATAGAAATTGTTAAAGTTTTGAGGAAATCATTATTGTCTAATTTTTAGAGTAATGTCTGTGTGTGTATATGAACGTGAGCATTTTTGGGATCATCTAAAAAAATGTAAGATGGCAGATCCAATAAGGTGTCTTTATTTTTAAAATCAATCATTGACTTCGATGACACAAAGTAATATTGGGTTTATTATTTTAGATTTTCGACAATATAGCATAAAATCTTTAAAAATTTAATATATTAGATAGCGGTTTAAAGAAACAGATGGGTTGGTTTTTGAGCACAAAACCTCAAAAACATTTACGATTTCCCATAATCACTATCCTAACACATAAAAAACTAAACTACTACTACTGTACTACATTTAATGTCTACATACAATAATTAATTTAAAGCGAAAACAAACTAACTATAGGTACAGCAGCTGACCCTAGGCGCCCACTTTACAACCTTGTCATTGAATCGACGACGTTAATATTGAACGACTTACATCGGCAACAAAGGCTTATGTGAATCAGTCAAATTGCAGAATTAATACTTGTAGCGAATATCAAAACAATTAAATTGAAGTAATCAATCGGTACAATTACAAAAGTACATTTAATCGATATGTCACATACACTGTGTCAAGGTTTAAAGATAGGATTACATCACTATTTTAAGGAGGTTTAATATAAAAATTATATTTAGTATTAGATTAGAAGAAAAATTAAGAAATAGATAGGATGATTTGGCATCCTATTTATATAATTAGCAAAAGTGAATTGTTTATTGAATTTTGGTGCTAAACGACAAATCTTAGAAACAAATGAAATACGACCGCTAGAATTTCATATGTTCCTAAGATTTACCTACCAGTCTAATTTTCAGCACCGACTCTATAGCCTGTATAAAGCCCGCTGCGCGGCGCCGCGAAGTGTATCCTCTTAAAGAAATCATATTAGGTATGTCTTTCACTACAGTAACAAAATCAAAATAAATATAGACGCACTGGTTTTTAATGTAATATTTTATAGAGCAAAAAAGTCGTAGTAGTTGATAATTTTTATACAGCATTCGCTTTCCTAGATATATCTTGGACTTACTAAATATTTATAAACTAGCTTTTGCCAGCGGCTTGGCCCGCCCTAAATTTGGTTATCGGCGTAGGATTCTTACGGCAACTCCTCAATTATAGAAAAAAACTTAGAAGGTGAAAAGGCCTTGCACAACATAAATGCGCGCGCAGTACTTGATCATTATTTTGCTGACATGTTATTTTAAAACGGCGATATCTCCTAAGATATTCATTGAAATCGAATGATGTAAAGGGAAATTTCGTTTTAAAATAAAGACTTGTGATGAATGACGTATTTATTTGAATAAGGATTAATATCATGTTTATAGAAATACCTTCGCAAATAATGCATTATTTTAGAAAAAAATCGGTAAGCATAAAAAAGGCCAACCTTAAACGATAGACAAATGCTGTTGCGGACTTTTTTTAAGAACTTTTAAAGGGAAACAATTCTGTCATACATGATTTTTGCGAAACTTTAACCGTTTACGCAGCGCACGGAGCGGAAGCTCTCAAAAGGAAAAAAACTCCCGATTTTGAAACATTCTTCATTGGTGCTCCGCTCCTATTAGTCTTAGCGTAATGATATATAGCCTTCCTCGATAAATAGGCTATCTAAAACTGAAAGAATTTTTTAAATCGGACCAATAGTTTCTAAGATTAACGCGTTCAAACAAACAAACTCTTCAGCTTTATATATTAAGTATGATTTGTTTGCATACTTTTTTTTATTTATATGAAAATTCCCAATGAAATTATTTCTTGAGAATCTAATAGGGTAAATAAAAAAATCGGTATACATTTTATTCCATTGCGAAGATAATCTTTTAAAAGACGTTTATGTTCAAAAAACAACTAAAATTAAAATTAACCTATATTCCATACCAGATATTCCCATAGAGGTTACAAATCAGACCTAAACGAAAACTGATTTTTAATTAACACAAGTTGTAATTTGAAACTTTTAACTTACTGTAACCATTTTGTAATAAGAATGACAAATATTTTACTAATGCTTAATGTTTTTTGTTTTCAAAAAATAATTACCTACTTAAGTATTTGATAAGTAATTTGTATTAATAATTATTAGGATTTTTAAAGTAGATTTGGGTATGGCGTTCTGAGGTAGTTCAGTTTGGAAAAGGGGTATCTATCTCTCTTGCACAAATTAGATTGGGAATCTCTGTCCTATGCGACTCCTGTCCTCGTACAAACATAGACTTATTCTAGATTTTTCAATAAAAAAAATTATAAATAATACCAAATTAATTTAAGATGCATACGGGTTTACTTGCGTAATTTGCAAAAAATATAGGAGAAAAATTGAATTTTTGCAATTTATTATTCGAGGTAAAATCAGAAAAAAAAGTACTTTACTATTCTGTAGACTATTCAAGGACTTTTATAACGTCTTTATTGTTTTTTTTTGGTAAAATTTTAATTTCAAATAGTTATTTACCAATTGGACATATTAAAATATCCCTAAATAAGGTAATATAATAATGCAGCGCTTTAATAGAAGGTCTTTTCTTTGTTTGAAGTCATTGAGATAAGATTTGCAATGTCTGTAGAGCAAGGCAAACTCACAATGATAACACTTGTTTATAAATAATTAATTAATAAATAAATATCTTGTTGATGTATTAATTGTTTCATGTTTTGAAAATGAAGATATTTGTTCTTGGCATGATAACCCTTAAGTATAAATATTGAATAGTTATTGTTATGTAGATGAGATCTCTATCAAATATGTGTAGTAGGTACATACAATTACCATGCAGACTTTAAAACCCATAGAGTTTTCTAAAAAAAAAATAAGAACTATCTTAAACATCTATG
The DNA here is from genome assembly GCA_946406115.1 of Apoda limacodes. Classification (NCBI taxonomy): domain Eukaryota; kingdom Metazoa; phylum Arthropoda; class Insecta; order Lepidoptera; family Limacodidae; genus Apoda; species Apoda limacodes. The sequence goes on along the minus strand of OX291553.1, from coordinate 11,547,633 downwards.
CACTACCTAATTTTAAATAGGCCGATAAATAAGCTACGAGGGCTGTATAATTTTATTTTTCGCTCGATAATTCAAACTGTTAAAACTATCAGCTGATGAAGAGGCAGCAATGTGACAGAAAACTTCGTAAAAACAGAAATGACGGAATATGTAACTGAGCATGCGTGAATAGTGCAGCTACACCTTCTTTTACTGAGATTTTTTCAAGTTTTAAATTCAGCTAAAACTAAAAACTCTAGTATCTAGATATCCGGCGATGGCGTTGTTTTCTATACTTCTATTGCCGTCATTTCAATTGTGTTTTGGTTAGTTTGTATGATTATCTACCATATATTTTCGTTAATTTACTCGCAAATGTGATTAAAAACATAGGGTGTAACACCCGTTGTACGAAAATTAATGACTCGAGTCATTAAAGCCTTCAGCCTTAGGTTTCTAAATAGCCTCTCGTTAGTAATTTTCTCCTTACCATCCTTAATACACAATGTACTAATACACTATTATGACAATAATATCAGTCTTTTGATTAAACAAATTATAATGAACTTTCAATACTATTTTTTTTAGTTACCTAGCGCACGGAATTGATTCTCGAGTTCTCGAGACGTTAAGTTATTTTTTCCCGTCTCAACTTAAGACGAATATCTCGCCTTGAGAATCTCGTTTAGCCAAAATATTTACATGATATTTAAATTAAAATTTAAATATTTAGATGATTAACTACTACATAAAAAAGGACCGCGCCACCAGGGCACCAATGTAAGAAAAATTACTATAAAAAAATTGGTATTTTCATGTGCGACAAAAGGCGGAAAACAAATACGTATACATACACATTTACGCAAAGATTTTTATTCAAAATATCCACGTCAGATGGTGACATGGAATGGAATGTAGACCTCCAAATATTACGGAGAGAGCTAAAACAACAGGTAATAATCTGCTTTTCATAAAGTTCAGGTATATATGAAAAATGTTACGAAGGTTTTTTGTAAGTGGCGATAATCTAGCAATGTGCCAAAAACAATCATTTTCAAAGGTTTTTTTATTTTTATTTTGAAGAATGTGCAAATAAACCTAAGCTATCTACGAGTTTAATAAACTTTTATTAAGTTCTCTTTAAGGAAGTACTATAATAGGTCCGAAATCTCTACATTTGTTTTGACACCTGGAGAATCGTTTGCCATCATTTTTATTTTTAATGTTTGTTACCTTAGAACTTCATCATTTATAAACAAATTTGGAAAATGTTCTTGTATAGGAAAGGAATAACCCACAGATTTGTCCCGTTCCATAACCAAAACCTCAAAAACTTTCTCTCATAACTCTGGTTAAAGTGTGTTCAAGTTGTATCATTTTGATTATTTAGAAGAACTTCGTCCAGACTGGCCATGTAAGTTTCTACGTGGCGGAAGCACCACTGTAAATGAGATTAACAAAACAATATACTATAGAATTATCGCTCCGCATTTAATACGTGCAAAATTATATGATGCGCACTTTAGTTGTCAACTCGGCATTCTATAAGGCTGGGTGAGAATCAGTCCAGCAGCGGTTTGTTTTTTATCTTTAAAAAACTGTTTTCTTTAAGGACGCAATAATAATCTTTACGTATACATTCTCAAATATAAAAAATATTCTCAAGAAAAGTTACTCGTGCGGTATTTGTTACCGAACCAATTATTATTTTTTGAATAAACTTACTTACTTTAATGTGTCTTTTATTTTCTCAGGAGTAGATAAAATATTATATGCAAATACACAAAAAAAGCATTTTTGCATAAATTAAGCTATTTTAGATAAAGGGATTGTATGATTTTGTTTTGCAACACTAAATAAATCTTTGTTATTATAATATGGAATGATTTATACCAACTTACACGAGATTTAATATATATATATATACATATATATAATCCCTTTCAATACTTCTCAGCTCAAGAAAAATTTATAAATTCACTTGAATGTTTTCTTTGAAGTATACATTCAAATTGATTTATTGCTTAATAGCAATACGGAAGCGAGAGGCGCAGATTGATTTAAAATAATGAACAGGATAAAGTTTTTATTTCCAGAAACGTGGTGTAATTTATACAATGTGTTCGGTGTAAATGGTGTCAGTTATTTTTGTTTTAAAATGTATCTTACATGGTTAAAATTGTACTCGTTTTTATTTGGTCATCTTTTACCGCATAGGCTTCTTTATTTGTTTTAACAGTTGCAGCCAAGCGTTAATATTATTTATTTTAAAATGTAGGCGTTATCTTTATAATAGTATCTTGTAAGAAGAGATGGATAAAGCAAAATTTACGAGTGTCAAGAAGATTTGTATTAATTTGGTTTGTTATAATCTATTTGACACAGCATAGTGCGGAAGATACGAGAATTTTTACTAAATAAGACCACCTGGCTGGTTAGTGACTTACATTCTTGTGAAGATATAAATTAAATCCTTATTATAAATGATTTATAAAATAATATTTTACAATAATAATTTATTTTCAGACACAAAATTTAAAAATTCTACACAGTCTTTTTAACGTGGCACATTTCGGTTCTAAAATAGCTGACAACACCTAAGCTTCAAAATGTATAACCAGAAAACTTTTTTTAACACTATGCTTGCATAGACGCCTACGAACTATTTCAGTTGTCGCCAACCCTTCAAAATATAATCAATGGTAAAGGTTAAGATATATTATTTAAATAAAAATGGAAATATAAAACTAATCTTAATCCGTATTAAAACAATGTTTTATATTCCTAGCCATGTTTGAACATATTGGATGATTTTAGTGGTAATATTTCGCATTCAAATTGGAATGTGATATGAGTTATACGTAGGTATATTAGGCTACTTGATGTCAGAAGACATTTCGTAGCCTAGTTATCGTTATGTCTATTCATTCCCCGTTTTACTCTTTAAGGGTTCCGTAGGCAAATGTTAAAAAATATTTCTTTTTCAGTTTCTTTAAATTGACTTTGATGGTACTAAAATGTGATAAGTAGTTGATTTAAAATAAAAAAAAGCAAAAACTTTACTCAAAAGTAAATAATTACCTCCTAAAGCAGACATAGTGACAGCACATTAAGTTATATAGGTACGTATTTTCTACGCTTTGAACGGCAATTTCGCTCGAAAACCGCAAATACACAGGTACCTTAGGGCAAAACAATAATTTTGAGCCGCAGTTCCTCAAAATATTTCCCTTGGGGGGGGGGGGTTGGTGTCATCAATTTTTTGTATGGGATTTAATTTTTTTTTTTCAGAAACCCATCGTGTGGGATATCAAATGAAAGGGCTTGATGAGCTAACTACCTACCTTATATCCTCATTTTTAACCCCCTTAAAGCAATTTGGAAAGTATTAAAATTTAGTATTTTTTTTGAATTTTTGAATATTGCAATGTGAGACGATTCCCTAAACTTCAGATCTTTATGAGACTTATGTGAACTGTACTGTACCCTGCTGCTTCTGTTTACTTGTATTATTTAAGTGTATTTAAAAATTCATAAAAAGGGGCCCAAATTTAGTATGTTTTGAAAATACTTTTTGGATTTTAAGAAAAAAAGTAGCCATAAGGTAATAGTGTGGTATATTTTTAGAACCGGCTCATCAAGCCTTTAATTTGATATCCCACACGATGGGTTCCTAAAAAAAAAAATTAAATCCCATACAAAAAATTTATGATACCATAACCCCCCCCCCCCCCCCCCCCTAAGGGAAATATTATGAGAAACTGCGGCTCAAAATTATTGTTTTGCCTACACACCTAGGACTAATTACAAAATACGTCAGTATATAGTTAAAATAACATAAAATTTTGATATAGATATTATACTTCAAATGAATTTCTCCGAAAAAGTAATACATATGACTCTAAAGTAGACAAAACCTTGAGGTTAAGTGTTCTGTCCTTGCTGGGCGATGGCATCAAACTATTTGGCATTTAACTTCGAGGAAAAGGAAACACACAATAAAACAAGATAAACATATCCGTATATCCAGATTTTTAGTAGTAAATATGTAATGTATAATAACGCCGAGAATGCTAGGTTATCTAGACAACACAAGGTCAGTCTGGTTGCTAAAAATTCATGTTAACACTGAACTTCATAATCATTACTATTTTTAGTGTTCCGTACTCAAATGTAAACAACGGAATCCTTATAAATTCAGTATGTGTGATTGTTACTTTGTCCTTGTGCGTACATCTTTGCAGTTTTTAGATTTTCAATTCATATAATTTTGAATGGAAATATTTATTTCGTTTTATTTATTTATTTTATACCACTAAGGTGGCAAACAAGCATACGGTCCAGACTTGATGTTAAGCAGTCCCCGTAGCCTATAGACGCTTGTAACACCAGGGGTATCACTCGCGCGTTGCCGACCCTTCATTAATTAATTAAGTACAGGTTTTATTTAATTTTTAACTGTTTTTAACACTTTGCAACCAAGAAATAATCATAACACCACGAATATACAAGAAAGTCAAAGTTCAACAGAACCAATACCTTGTCTTCCTTGGGTTTAAAGAGTAAAGAACTCCTAAAAATTTTAAAATGTAATTATAAAATTACCAGCATCGTTTATTAAATATTTAATTGAAAATATTTTTCATTTATTAGTCTTTCAAAATCGAAGACAGAAAAATGAGCGAATATGACAGATACGTTAACGATATTAAAAGGTTTGTATTTATTTTCTTTCGATTTATAGAACCCTAAATATCCAACTTACCTAGGTTTTCCATCATTGTACCGAACCACAAATACTCCAGTAGTGTCATACTTCACATATTTCCTAAAAGACATTTTTATTTGATATTGAGTGTTATAAATACGGTATTCTTGTAAAGCCTCTTTCAAAAATATGTGCAGTTTTCCATTTTTCTTATCATATTCGCAAGGTCTATACACGTTTATTAAATTATAGTTTCCTTGCAAAACTTGCAAGGAATCTTCTTTAATTTCCAAATCAAACGCATCTAAATCTATCACGTGTACATTAGGTGCATTAGCTATAACTGTTATTATTATATCACAATCATAATAAAACGATTCATTATTATAAATGTATGGTTTAATTATTATTTCGTACTGAACTGGATATATTGTATAGTTAAGGCACTCTTCTTCACTAATAATATAAGCTTTAGTTGATGCCACTAAAAAAAGGAAGAAAAATACTTGTTGATACATTTTGAATTTTATTTATTTTTTTAATTTCGCGCCGTTTATAAACATTGAAACACTCGCACGTCCGAACGCGACGCGAGCGAAAATGATTTTACGTGTGGTTTCGTTTGTATCGTAAGCCCGACGTCGAAACTTGGCGCCATGAACTAAACGACCAAGTATCTTGACCCTTGACTCCCTCCACTTCTCGTTCTAGACAAAAATCACGTTAATACAAAGCAATCTAATGTCATAGATCAGATTATTTTGGACACTGCAGTGTTCTATATTTAAACAGCTAGTCAGATTTGTTTAGTAAAACAACTTTTTGTTATGTTTACATGGTGAAATTACGAGACGTAAGGTAAACATTATGATTGTATGTTTAAAAAAAGGTTTTGTTTTTTAAAAAAAATCTTGGTGGCTGTATTTATTGTGATTCGTTGTAAAATATATTTTAATACCAACATGATATTTAACCGGTTTTTGATTTATAAACAATTTAATATGTGTAACAAAAACAAAGTATACAAGATTTTATAAATTTTGATGCTTTTTTAAAAGTTTATCTTTCTTATGTATACTTACGCTTGAATGAGTTTAAAAAAAAATTATACAAACAATCTCAATGGTAGAAAAAATACACGAACATTTTCGTATAAGACAAAAATTTGTGTATTTGTATTGTGTCTGGGCGTTTTCTGTGTGTAATATGTATGTGTTCAGAAAAAAAGTTTATAAGTATTTGTATACTACTTATGTAGGAATACTTATTTATTTATTACATTTTATTTGTTTAAGGAGTTATTTATTGAAGTTGGACATACTAACCTGACTTTAAAGCGATTGCCCGTTTATGGCTTAACCTTTTTAAATAGAAAAGTAGGTATAGACGGTGTAGAGGTAAATACTAATAATAATAATAATAAGATTAAAAATAAATAAAGAGTATAATAATAATGTACCTACGTACCTATAATTAAGATAACATACATTTTTGTCGACATGAATTAAGGCTCTGTTAGGTACCAGATAACAAAATCTATATCTCTATTCTATATGATTAAGAATTATTTTACCAACATCCTTGCGCTTTGTGCTCGTCTACATTTAAACAGAAACCTCTGTTCAAATTGTCAAGTCCTAGACCCAGTAATTTGCAAACAGCGTTACACTCTATGTTCTCTTTTGTCTAAGAGACAGGTAAAAACCAAACCCAAATTAATAACTGCTAGGCGATTACTTATGTCAATAGGTACTGTTGCACCTACATGGACCACGTCTGTCTGTCCTTTTGTCCCTGTGTGTAAGGGGACTTAAGGGAGCCTAAAATAAAAATGCGCCAAGTGCGAGTTGGACTCGCGCACGAAGGGCTCTGTACCATTATCTATAAAAACGGCAAAAAAATCACGTTAAATATTTGTTTCATTTTAATTTAATTATTTATTTTTAAAGTTAATATGTAACTAAATATTATGTGAATATTTCAATCGTCTACCTGTTGCCGTTATCAATATCCAGCAACAACGAGCAAAAAAATCACGTTTGTTGTATGGGAGCACCCTTAACTATTTATTTAAGTAAAATACATTTTAATTATAAGTTAAATGTAACAAACAGGTCATTACGACCTACAACTTTAAAATGCATTGTATTAGTAATTGTGATGTACAAATAAGATTATTATTATTATTATTTTATTCTGTTTTTTAGTATTTTTTGTTATAGCGACGACAGAAATAGGTACATCTTCTGTGAAAATTTCAACTGTCTACCACGGTTCATGAGATGCCTGGTGACAGACGGACGGAAATCGGAGTCTTTGTAATAGGGTACTGTTTTTTACCCTTTGGGTACGGAACCCTAAAAAGGCTGCGTTCGTAACCTTGCGCGTTGCAGATGGTTGTAACGGGACGAAACACTAAATATCTTGACGAGTAAACATTTCGCTACTAACAACGTGTTATTTCTATATGTATATCGCTATTTACCATAGTCGCTAAGCGTATTTATGCAAAATACCGCTAAAGTACCGTGTGGAAAGAGCTGCTAGCAGAAATAAGTGAAAGTACAGATACTGTTTGCGGCTATTGTATAACAATTAGCGATTTATGATAATTATCCATTTTCAGTGGCAAAATGTTTAATGATAAAGATATTTATTGCAATTAGTATGAGAAAATTCTGAATCAGTTTCACTTTATCGGAATACAGGAAAACCATAAAAGCATTTCGTAAGGAAAAGAATCGTTTGTTTATAAACAATAATAAGATGTTTTTATTTCCTTAAAGCTTGGTCATCAAAGTTTCAGTCACTTGTATTCTAAGAATTGCCAATGTGAACTTAGTAAACAAAATTATTATAAGTTAATTTAATATTCCAGACTTCCCCAAGAAACAGAGTATCTAAATTTGATTTGGGATTTTGTGGGGGCTTACACTTTAGGCTGCGGTGACCGCTTGCTTACCATCGGCCGGACCGGACGCTTGTTTACCACTTTGGTGGACTAAAAAAACTTTGGCTATTTCCCCCGCTAAGTTTTATAATGCTTCGTACAGCTTTTATTGTAAAATATATATGATTTCAATATCAGTAGCAGATCCCTATAGCAATATACCATAAATTACAATGTGGAAATTAGCAAAGTAAAACAAGTCAAAGTGTGGTTATCAGTTAATTGCCTTATTTTAAACAAAATATATTATTAGCGTCTTTTAAACAAAATATATTTGTTCAAAAGTTGCCTCTTCGACAGTTATTCGTTAGATATGAATATAAATAATTATATAAACATAAAAATATAAATAATTTTTTTTTTTATTTTTCATGTGCACGCCCTATTCTGGTAAAGTGCTTTTAAAATTTCTTCCCAATGGTTTGTCTGAAAGAGATCGCTCAATTAGCGATAAGACTACCATATTGTACTGCATTCATTTTCTTTGCAATGTATATTTATCCAAAATCTGTAAATATTTGTGCATTAAAGAGTATTTGTATTATATATCTTCTTCTAAGACTAACCTTCAGGGAGTCATACACTAAGAAAGATTAGCGCTATGTATGTACATTTATATTGTATTTCCAACTTCTATGAAGATTTTGTGTGTTTGTAAGAAATATGTAATAGGACTTTATAAGTCACTAAAAGTTGTTTGTGACGTTCGTAACGAGCGTATTTCCAGAGCAAAGATGTAGTTGGGATTTTCATCAGCCAGACTTGTGCCTCGATAGCTCAATGGTAGAGCGTTTACACGGAATGTAAGGATTGTTGCAGTCTTAAGTCCCGGCTCAAGGTTAATTTTTTGACTGCATCTTTGCTATGAAAGTATTTACTAACTGGACTTTGCCAACGGCTCCGCCCGCCCTAAATTCGGTTATCGGCGTGAAACTTCTTAATATGGCATGTATATTTTATTCTAAGACTCTAACCTTCAGGGAGATAAGAAACGAAGCAAGATTATTTCTATGTATGTATATTTATATTGTATTTCTTAATTCTATAAAGATGACGGTAAAATGCGAGTTGTGCACCGAGGGTTTAGTTCCTAATAGGATTTCTTAAAGTTTCTTTTGTAATTATTCCTATTAATTTTGTATGTTTAAAACTACACCCAATATTAAAAGATTTACAGTGTTATTATAAGACAATAGACTTTTCATAGGTTTTCCTGAAATCTATATGTGTAGAACTATTTTATGTATTTAAAAATTCTTAACTTTAAAACTGCTGAGTATAAAATCGTGCTTTTATAGCAATATGAATGAAATTACCAATTCATTTTTGAAGACCTACCTAACGACACCCTGTATAAAAATTTTCTTATTTCAGGTTAATTTCAAAACTGTAGGGCAGTTTACATACGACACCTAACTGCATTTTTTTTTCCGGATCGGTGCAATGACTGTAACATACGAACGGACGGACATGACAAAATTATAAGGGTTCTGTTTTAGCACTATTTTCTATTTCGATACCGACATTAAAAAGAATTAAAACTTAGAATTTAAACAATATTTACACGGTAAAGTTTAACATTAAAAGTATAGTAGTTATTACTACACATATTCAGTAGAGTAGTTAATTAAACTCGCTATTTCGAAACCTCAGGCCTATTTAATATTATTATTGCAAAATAGTATGAAATTGGCTGAAGGTACGTAAATCAGTGCTATAAAACATTAAATTCTGATTCAAACAAGAGACAAAAACACAAAGCCCATCAGTACCAGAAAGACTCGCATCGATCAAACGACTCTGTTAGTCACGGCGGTGCTTGTTCCGAGGAACATTGATAGAAATGTATATTTTGATACTTTAAGATATTGTTTATCATCAATGACACTTTTAATTTAAAGGTTATTTTCAAAAGTTAAGTTATTTTAAAAGCTTATAATTATGTATCACCGATGAAAAGATAACATAAAGCAATGACATAAAATAACTGCAGCGCGCGCGCGAGATATCACTTCAATGAGTTTCATACCGCGCGGGGCACGAGCGACATGGATCGACGGTAACCTGACATCACGAGTCAAGCGCGCGCAATCTTGGAAATTTAAAAAGTGCTCAAAACTTCTCACGGTCACAACTTCCGTAATACTCCATAGATTTTCGTGAAATAAAGACTGATATAACGTGCGAAATTACGAAGGTATTATTGCAATATTCGAATGTGTTAGTAACCCTAATCGAACAAGATCCAGGGGTTTCAGTTAATAGTAAAAATAAATTGCTATAGGTTTGATACCGTTTTATTGGATAAATAACATATCGACCCGTACATTTATGTCTGTTGTTTCAGTTACATATTACAAGTGTGATTAAATGAATACAGCGCCATCTCTGTTAAAACTACGATAACTAAATAATGGTTGCAGCACTGTTACAATACATACAAGCTAAACATACCGCCCACCAAGGACAATGTGAGCAAATTGTCCTTAAATCCGCCCATCATAAACACAATGAATACAATAATTTGACTAAAGACTTCAAAATGGCAAAAAAAGCAAATATATACAACTAATACTAAATACAACTAATTAGTTACAGGCAGAAAGCATAATTTTGATACAGGGCGTTTAATGATATTTCCTTTACATTTTAAACTGACAACTCGCGTAATTTTGTCGAGAACACTATGCTTTTCTGTGATAATGCCGTACAACCACTTAGCTGGAGGTAAGCCATTCTCCATGACAAGCACTATGTCTCCACATTGAGGCTCAGGATTCTGGTAAGACCATTTATAACGATGGTGAAATTGTGTTAAATACGCACGAGACCAGAGTCTCCAGAAATCCTGAAGCGTTCGTTGTGTGAATTGCCATCTTTTTAAGGTGCTCAAATTAGAAACTTCGTAATTTGTATCCGGAACTAATACGAGTGGTTCGCCAACTAAAAAATGGCCTGGAGTTAAAGGAGCTGGGTCCTCTGGATTTTCAGTCAACTTATAAATAGGTCTCGAATTGAGACACGCCTCGATTTGTGACAACACAGTTGACATTTCCTCAAATGTCAATGTGCTATTCCCAATCACACGTTTGAGGTGATATTTCGTGGACTTGATTCCAGCCTCCCACAATCCTCCGAAATTTGGAGAATGGGGTGGAATAAAATGCCACTGGGTCCCGTCTAGTGCCAATTAATCGGCAATTTCATGAGAGATATTTGATCGCTCCCGCGAAAACAAATTCTTTAATTCGCGGGCAGCTCCTACAAAATTAGTTCCGTTGTCGCTCCAGATTTGTGCGACGTGACCACGACGAGCAACAAAGCGCTTATAGGCGTCCAAAAACCCTTAAGTAGTCATGCTACTGACTACTTCTAAGTGAATTGCTCGTGTCGCCATGCAGATGAATAAGCAGATGTAGGCTTTATAGGAGTGATATCCTCTAACCTTAGATGTCCTAAGGTTTATGGGCCCAGCGTAATCTACTGCACTGTTCAGAAATGGTCGACAGACAGATCCTCTAACTGATGGTAACTGTCCCATAAGCTGTTGTCTGGTACGTGCAGCATGACGAATACAAAATACACAACTCCGGAAATGGTATTTAACTAAGTCTTTGGCACCCAATATCCAGTATTTTGATCTCATATAGTTAAGCATGAGCTGTGGGCCACCATGTAAGGTTTTGACGTGAGCATCTGATACTACCAAGTTTGCCAAATTACATTTTCTAGGAAGAATAATTGGATGTTTTAAATCTTCGCTCACCTGGGCATGTTGCAATCTTCCTCCTACTCTCATAATACCTTCATTGTCCAAATAGGGATTTAGGTAAGTGAGTGAGCTCTTTTTTCCTATTACCTTGGTTGATTTTAAGTCCTTTATTTCTGCGTTAAAGCCTTGATTTTGACTAAACAGTATGCAAATTTTTAATGCCTCTTGAAGTTCAGTACTAGTGATCCATGGAGTAACAATTTCTTTCCGAACGTGTTTGATGAACCTTTTTCACAATGTATAACTCATTGTATCTGGAACTTCCTTCAATAATCGTGTCACTAGAACCGCTCCACACAACTCCAATCGTGGGATAGATATCTGTTTAATCGGCGCTACCTTGGTTTTTGAAGTAAGCAGTGTCACATGAACATTACCTTCACTGTCGATAACGCGTGAGTAGACCACTGCTGCATACGCTTCACTGGATGCATCGCAAAAGCCATGGAGTTCCTGCTCTCTATCCTCGATTTTTGCGTGAATCCATCTCGGAATTTTGAATTTAGTTAACTGGTTAAGGTTTTCTCTGTACTTCAACCATTCATTCAGAAGTTGTGGTGAAAGTTCCTCATCCCAGTCTAGTCCAGATAGCCACAATTTCTGAATAAAAATCTTTGCCAATATTGTGGTTGGCACCAACCATCCCAACGGATCAAACAGATGAGCGATATCTGATAACACAGATCGTTTAGTCACTGGAGTTTTTAACGCAGGAAGTCTTACCTCATATTGAAATTCATCAGAATTTTGATCCCAATTTATCCCCAATATTTTCATTGTTTTAGGTTTTAAATCATCCTCTTTAATACTAATTTTTTTATTTGATTTATCCGGTTTATTATCTTCCTTATTTTTGATGACTTGTAATATTTCCTTTCTGCTACTGTTCCATTTTTGAAGCTCGAATCCCCCTTTTTGTAACATTTCATTCACCTGTTTGTATATTAAAATTCCCTCTTCAACATTTTGACAGCCTGTAAGAAGGTCGTCCATATAAAAGTTCATCAATACTCTCTGTGCCGCATATGGAAAAACTTCTCCTTCCTCAAGCGATAACTGCTGAAGACATTTGACTGCAAGATAAGGTGCTGATGCCGTGCCAAAAGTCACTGTTAATAATCTCAAATGCTGCACCTCCTCAAGTGGGTTTTTCCTCTATACTAGTCGCTGAAAATCTATGTGTTTCTTGGTTACCCTCACTTGTCGGTACATTTTGACGATATCGGCAATTAGACAAATAGGATGCTGTCTCCATCGCAAAATTAAATGACGCAAATCGGGCTGTAAGGTAGGACCTACCAGCAAGTTATCGTTCAGAGATACTCCAATGAAACCCGGACAAGATCCATCAAAAACGACGCGAACCTTTGTAGTGGATTTATCCTCACGTATCACTGCATGATGCGGTAAGTGCACCACCTCCGATTTGTCTCTGTCTTCCTTGGAAACAGCTTCCATGTGACCAAGTTCTATGTACTCAGTAATGACCTCAGCGTATTGACACTTTAACTGAGGATTTTTAAGAAATCTTTTTTCAAGCTGAAGAAATCTTTTGATGGCAATATCCTTCGAGTTGCCGAACTGCGACTTAGGATTTGCGCTCCGAAAAGGCAGCTCTACAATGTACCGACAAGATTCGTCTCTTGTTTTAGTTGCTTTAAAGATTTCCTCGCATTTGATCTCATCTTCAGTGTAAAATTTGTTAGCACCATAGTAGAACTGATCTGATTCTTGTTCCCAAAACTGTTTTAATATCTCGTTTTCTTCAATTCTAGCATGCATTGTAATAACGTTTGATGAAACTTCATTTGTAGACTCAATCACACCAGATACAATCCCAAGGGTTGTGCATTGTGCTATCAAAGATCCTTTAGGATCCCTTTTGACTCCATTTTGCAAAATTTGCTGATAAACTTCAGCACCAAGCAAAATATCTATTTTATTTGGTAAATTATATTGCGGATCTGCTAAACGCATGTTTTGCAACACTGACCAATCAAGTGCAATAACCTTTTTGCTAGGAAGAAGGTTAGTGATAGTTCTTAATACATAAGCCTGCACTGATATGGTAATGCGCGAATCTAGCATTGAATGTAATTTCAATATTACCGTAGAATTACATGATATATTTTTGTTCCCTTCTAAACCTGAAATAATACCTATAACTGGCGTCTTTTGCAATCCTAAGTATTGGACTGTAGCTTCAGTGACAAAGGCCGCTTGACAGCCTTGATCCAATAAGGCTCTGATAACCTGATTTTCTCCAGATTTAGATTCAGCCCAAATAAGAGCTGTTGCTAAAAGAACTTGATTCCTAATAGGAGTTGATGAGAAGCAAGTTACAAGAGGTGCAGTTTCAGATGAGCTAGATGGCACTGTTTTATCAACAGTTTGAGTATCCTTGCTGATCACAACTGGATTTCTAATTGTTTTTGCAACCTGTGATTGTTGGTGTGAGCTACCAGAGTGACTGATATCCTTACGATCGTCTTTAGAATGCAATAAGGAATAATGTTTGCTCTTACAAATGCGACAAGACCATCTTTTGCAAGTTTTGGCTGAGTGGTAAACAGTTAAAACATAACCGGTTTTGCTTAACAAAACTACGACGGTTGTTTACACTTTCCTTGGAAAACTCTTAACAATCTTCATTACAAAATTGACATTTGATGTGCGATACATGAAACACTTTAGAAGTGTTTGTTACATTAGGTTGAGTGTTTTGTTTATATGTTGATTTTGTATCTAAAAATTTTAACGCTCTATACCTATTTTTTAAAAAATCTTTAAATTGTGAAAAGGTGGGCAATTCATCAGATGAATTGTTGCTATTGAAATTAAATTCACATTATTTTTTTGACTCTTGATCCAATTTTAATGTAATTATATGAATAACAATAATGTTCCAAGTCGAGACATCTACACCTATGTTTGACAATGCATCTAAACAGTCTAGGGTAGTATCCATAAGTTCCCTTAAATGTGAAGCAGATTCTGACGTGGTATTTTTTTGACTAAGCTTTCGTTTCAAAATACAATGTGATAAATATTTTTTATTATTATAACGGTCATTTAATAAATCCCAACATCTTTTGTAGTTTGGACTGGTAATTGGGATGTGCCTAACTAATTGTTCGGCTTCACCTGTAAGATAACCCTTTAAATAGTGAAGTTTTTGAATTTGAATTTTTGTTGTCATTAGATACATTTTCATGCACTAAAGAAAAGAACAAGTCTTTAAAGGTAGGCCACTCAACATATTTTCCCGAAAATGTTGGTATTATTATTTTTGGAAACTTAAGTGGAATGTGCTCCACAACACTCTTTTCGCTGTTATTTTGAATATTACCAACTACTGACGTGACTGTCAATAAATAATTTAAGATTCGACTTATAATCAAGGTAAAATTCTTCAGTAGTGTCATACAAATCATTCTTTATATAGTCTATATTTTTAAATTCATTGAAACTAGATATTGTTAATAACTCTGTGTGATTTGCATCAAACTTTTGCCATAACTGCTCTAAGTTTTCAATTCTACCTTGTACATACTGTATAGTTTTCTTTTCTTTACTACATTTTTTGTAATTTACTTAAAACTTTAGCATTATAGAGTGTAAATCTCCCTGTATATTGATTAAGGCTTCCATTGTAAATAGTTTATTATGTGTAAAGTTTGAACCCAACAAATACTACACAAAGCACAAGTAATCTAAATATGTTTGTAAATAGCTAAGTATTAATTTACCAAGTCCCTTTTTGTATTAACTATATTTTTTTGTTATACAAATTTATTATATATAAGTGTTTACATATATATAAGCAAAAAGCAATCAAAATATTCTAAGTTTTTTTATTCATACAAAATTTGTTGAAATTAATCTAAGTGTTTGAGAAATCTGATTGAAATCCGTCGTGGATTCCCCGTTTCAACCAATTTTTACTTACTATTCTAAGTCCTAAATTACCATGCACAAATTATTTGTAGTTTCCAAACTACAATAACTAAGTCTAAGTTTTTTAACTAAAGTAAATAAAGTCCAATATTGCTTCAAATAAATTTTCTATCACTGCAAAATTCTAAGTGATTCCGGAAAATTGGTCTAAGTTAATTTACTACTGCTAATAGAGTTAAATTTAGCTTAAAACTTCAATAAATATTAAATGTTGTAACTCACAGTTTACACTTGACCACTCACTTCACAGCTTGCTTTGATCTGTAGTTTCACTTCCCTCGAATTAAACCTTTCCTCCGCTCCTCCTAGATGGCAACACTGTCGCACGCCTTCGTGTAGATTCCAACTGTCTCAACAGCGTTTCACCTTCTCGTGGTGAACTCCGCCCGAACAGCGATCCACTGTTCTAGGTGCTAGGTGCGATAACCATGAACAAGATCCAGGAGTTTAAGTAAATAGTAAAAATAAATTGCTATAGGTTTGAAACCGTTTTATTGGATAAAGATTTTTTTTTTTCTGAGCTGACTATGCAGTTGGTTGTTGCAGCCATTACTGCTTCACCGGGCTTTTTGGGGCGAGACTCTGTAGGAGCCTCAGCCCATATAGCGCCCAACGCTCAAGGGCTCCCCGCGGGGGAAGCCTCGGCTTGGGTTGTCGCTCGTGAGTCTCGAACCCGAAGGTGTGTCACCGCCAGGAGGGGAGTTTCCCGTTACGCGGGTACGGTTGCGATTGAGTGGGGGCGAGAAGCGCCCCGGCACTCTTTGATACCTCGTGTATCCTTGTGGGCGCCGACCCGGGGACGTCGGCGTCGTGTTTGGAGGGAGGCCTTATTCGGGGAGGTCGTAGAGACTAATCTCGCTATCCGGACAGCGAGATCGTCATCTGGGGCCGTTAGTACGTGCCGAGGCCGCCTAACTATAGTTTTACGACCGTGCCCGGGTCGATCGGGGGGATGATACGTCGTGGATTGCACAATTAATCGATTCGGGTGATTTTGCGTACGCTCGAAAAAGCGGGCTGCCAAGTAAAATATTGGGGAATCGTGGGGAGTTCGAAGTCTCTGTGTAGGTCCGCATTGCGGACGTACCAAGAGGCCCCAGAGGCCGCTCTGAGAAAGCGGTTTTGGAGGGTCTGGAGTTTGTGGAGATTGCGCTTGGATAACGCAAAGACTACGCTAGCATAAGCTAGTATGGGGCGGATGCAAGTTGTGTAAAGATTCAGCTTATTTCTAAGCGACATCTTACTGTACTTGCCTATCATGGGATAAGGCGACCGAGGACAAAAGCGGCTCGATCTCTGACTATTTTGGTGTGAGCGTGGAACTTCAAACGACTATCCATGGTCACACCGAGATATTTGGTCTTATTTTGCCAGGGAATGGCACGACCGAAGAGGGAGAGGGGAGGTGGCCGCGGAGGGCAGCCTACGGTAAAGAGGACGGCAGAGCTTTTGTCGGGATTCACCTCGATTCTCCATTTCCGAAACCATTCACCTAGGGCGGTGATAGCGGGTTGGAGTCTCTTAGTGATTCGACTCACTTGCCTATCGGTAGATAAAGAATATCGACCCGTACATTTATGTCTGTTGTTTCAGTTACATATTACAAGTGTGATTAAAATTAATACAGCGCCATATATATTAAAACTAAGATAACTAAATAATGGTTGCAGCACTGTTACAATACATTCAAGCTAAACACTAATAGAGCGCCTGCTTAAAACCGTGGCGCGCCGTGTTTACATCGCATTTCTACTGGATAGTCTTATAATGTTATACCCATATTGGCTACAAAATATTAATAAATGAACGTTGTAGTTAAGTTGTAACTAAAAGAAAAAATATTACACTGAAGTTCAGTCTTCGGTCTAATTAGCGCAATCTGTATCTTAAATTGTACTGCGGGTACCTACCTAAATTGTACTAAAGGATTTTTTTTGATAAAATATTTTAATAAGGCTCGGCTCAGAAATAATTATAGAAACAGAATAATTATTTGTGCACAAAAAAAAATTGTCAAAGTAGTTCATTACCAGTATTTTATCATGTAGTGCTATTAAATTAGTATTAAATCCCTATGTACTAAAATATTTTAATTTACTAAAGATAGTAACAAACCTGGCTTAAACCGGTTTATATTCAGATCATAAGAGATTTTAATAATGTAACAGATATAATTTTTAAATTAATAATGTTATTTACAAGAATAACTTAAATACTCGAACAAATTAAATAGATGAAAATATATTCTTAACAAAAATAAATAATACTAGCAACATCCTAAAAGCGACTATCTAATTATAATAACGTAACTACAAAAACTTCTGAACTAAGTAATAAATTAGCAATAAATATTTTATTCTTTACTACCTTGATTTTCTGTTTTTTTTTTTAAGTTTTTGTTTATCGAATTTATTTTGACGTGACAACGTCTTATAAATTGGTTTGCCGGGTGACACTTCAAGAAACTGCGTTACGCACCGCTCACGTTATGCGCTCACAATGAGAGCGAGTGAGAGGCACGCGGCATGGTTAGCCCGCCTAAGAGCGAGAGAGACAGACATAAAAAGTGAAAGGCACAAGTTGTCACGTTACAATGTTAATAATATTACGATTAATAGCAATGGTTTTTTTATACTTGACCCTTTGTTTCATATGTGTATGCGAAATATGATTTATTAAATTAAAAAAATAAAATTAAACAAATCTTTCGCACACTCCTAATGTAGGATATCATTGAATAGGACTTTTAAAAACATTTGAGGTTCTTAGCAAACTTTTTCTCTAAGATTTCTATTTTACGAGTTATTGGCTTCCAAAGTTGGAAAACTCCCTCATAACTTTTAAATCACGTGATCTAAGAATCTAAATAAAATAATAAATGAATTTAGTTAAAATAGGTTCATAAGATTTTCAGATATCCGCAATAATTCTTATTCTACTAAGCCCTAATTTAATGCGTATGCAAAACGCACTTGACCGGTTTTTTAGGGTTCCGTAGTCAACAAGGAACCCTTATAGTTTCGCTTTGTCCGTCCGTCCGTCTGTCCGCGGCTTAGTTCAGAAACTACTTATATGAGAAAGCTGCAATTTGGCAGGGATATACACATTGATCAAGCCAACAAAGTGGTAGAATAAAATCATTTTTTTTTTACTGTACCTCCTCTACACGTGATACACGTGAAGTGATGTGGGGACGTAATTATTTTTTCTCGTCTACCCCATCATGTGGGATATCGTTGGATAGGAATCCCAAAAACATTGGGGGTATGCAAAGATCATTTTTTATTTTTTGATTTAGGGCTCCGTTTGCGAAACATTTAGCTTTACAGTACTAATTTTTGTTAGAGCCATCCGCCCCCCCACTCTGATAGCGAAAGTATAGTATTTGGAAATGTAAAAAAATTACGTTGGTAGTGCATATTTTAATTTAAAAAGAAAACTATCACGGGTCAGTACACTTTACAGGCTAACGAGTAATAGTCGATCAAGTTATAAAATGTTCTTGGAAAAGTGTCATTTTAGTACAAATTCCATTAAAAGTTACTTATATAAAGAAGGTATATCTGTAAATGACGTATAAAATATAAATAAATAAAAGATGAAAAAATTATAGAGAGATAAAATAATAACATTCTAAAAATAAAATAAATATTCCCATACAACAAACGTGATCTTTTTGCCGTTTTTTTAGATAATGGTACGGAACCCTTCGTGCGCGAGTCCGACTCGCACTTGGCTGATTTTTTTATTAAACATCAGTCTAAATAAGATTATGTTTCCATAAACTTATCAATAGACCTGTTAAATATATATATTTATTTCAAATTCAATCTAATTTTAAACTGCACTTATAGAGTAGCTGATAACATATAACCATAAAAACAAAATAAAAAACTATTCTATAACTTTCCTAGAATGTTAACGTGGGCGCAACACCGGTGTATGATATAGGTACTCCTATAAAGGTTGTAATAGTTGCTAAGTATTCTCCGCCCACGCAATTCTTATAAAGAAATTGTTTGGACCGTTACTGTGGAGTTCAATCTTCTAATTCTTATGTAGGAGTAATACACATTGTGGTATTGTTTTCTAATAAGATGCACTCGGAATTTTATACCCGTTATGCCTTATATGCTTATCTTCATGTATGTACTTATACGAAAATGATGTACTGCGAACACGGAAGCCTGCAATGAAGACGTACAATAATACAGACGTATACGTATCCAAAATATACTTTGATACACATATGATAAATAGTAGGGCCACCCGTGTACGAAATAAAGGGCAGTGCACATTCGATATGAATGAGCTGTAAGAGTGTTCTATTTTAGTCATTCTAAATTGAGCAATACATTTTGGTATTATGTAGATTAAAATAGTTTTTCATTTAGGGAATGTACAGTGTAGAAGATTGTAGGTATCTTTACTATCAGGACATTCAAGAACTAGATTTGTTCATACCACATGGAAAAAATATCGTTGTTACAATGTGGATAGTTAGACAGTTGAAATTTTCACAGAAGATGTGTTTCTGTTGCCGCTATAAAAACAAATACTAAAAAACAGAATAAAAAAAATATTTAAGGTGGCTCCCATACAACGTGATTTTTTTGCTCGATTTTGCTAGATATTGATAACGGCAACATGTAGACGCTTAAAATATTCACAGAATATTAAGTTATATAGTCACTTTAAAAATAAATAATTTAATTAAAATTAAAAAAATATTTGAGAGTAAACAACAAACCTGTTTTTTTTGTCGTCTCTATAAATAATGGTACGGAACCCTTCGCGCGAATCCGACTCGCACTTGGCTGATTTTGTAGTTTGTCCTACCGCGATCGCTCTACCGCGCCTTGGATGCGACACACGTTGGGTGTGCGAGAGACGAGGTACGAATTCAGATGTGATCAATGCTATATCCAAGTTTATGTTGACGGTTTCGATGCCTGGAGATTTATCTTTAGATATATGGATTATATGTATCGAAATATACGACGCACATAGCTATTCACTCCTGCACTACCTATGGCGCAGTATAGCGGTCGCTGTATTAAGCTTGTTTGCCATTTTAGTGGTATAAGAAAAAATAAAATAGAAAAGCAATAATGGTGGTGACAAAGATGACTTATGGTGGTGAATTTGAGCACGATTTCAATTCCCATTTAAGTTAGTAAAATAGCCCCCACAAGTTGTGCTGTGTAAGATGTTCATGACTATTTATAAAGCTTCGAACATGTAACTCGATTACTTCCAGACAGATATAATACAGGCACGTAGTAAAGAATGTAAAGAAAACAATTCGTGCCCTTTTTAAATAACAATTAGTAATGAGAATAGCATGCACTTTCATCGCTCCATAAGCAACTTACCCAATTATCCGCTTCACATGGACTAAATTGTATTCACAGATGATATTATGAAATGACAACACTATTTTAATTTTATACATGATACTCCTAAACAGTTTGACATGATAACATTTTCGTAAAATATTAAGACCACGCTTTGTCGTCAAATACGAGCACACGTAGGTATTTGTATATACAAATCTTTGAAGATATAGGGGCGTTTTGTTGACAAGCATGATACGCACATTTGATCGTTCTGTTGAAGTGTTGACTAATAATGAATGCACTATGACGTCACTTTAGGACTGCATTGAACGCATTGGCTGCACATGGTCGGGAGGTAGAGTAGTAGATGCGCTGTCAATTAGTAAACGGTCATATTGTTGGTTTACATTTGGTGAACAGAACGATTTTAATGCCTATGCGATGTCATAGCTCTCAATGCCATCAATAGAACGCACCTACGGCGATAAGTACCTACTCTCCGGAGCACTGTCGGCACTGCCATCGAGAGAGTAGGGCGTTCCGTCCGAGCCGCGTTGCAATTTAATAGTAAAACCTCATTTTAGATGTCGATTTATGAATGTCGGTAGTAGACAAGTATGAGTGGGGAGAGAATTATTTTAATTATAAATTTCTAAGTGCATATATTTTTAAGTTATACTGATGCCTAATATCTATAATATATAAAAATATTTTAATTGCGAAATGCAGAAAATAGTTTGCCTACTCAGCGACTTTGTTGGTAGTAGTAACTGTCAGCTGATCTGAGGTGTGTAGGTTCGATTCCCGCACATGACAAACATTATTGTGAGAACATTTGTGTTTGTATTTTTTATGACAAGTATTTGTATTCCCCTGCCCAATTCTGACTTACCTTTTATAGTTTGTCAAAAACTGGCAATGAGGTGTATTATTCTGTCCCTGGATTTTTATTTTACCATTTTCTACTTTGAATCTGATAATTTACGACGTATGGAATATACATAAAGCCACCTTAGTCAAGATACACTGCAAAAGAGCAGTGTTGCGGCGTTGGGCTCACTCCCTGTTGTCACCCGCAGGACTAAAGTAGTTGATAATCTAGGCATTTCTTCACATAATAATGTAGGTATCCAGCCACTGGTCCAAAATTGGGGACTAGGTAGACTACGGCCTGAGCCTCCTTTCCCTATGAGGGGTCTATCCTCTCTGAGGATTAAAAAAAGGGCTGAGATAACAATGATTTAAGACGTGAGCAGACCAGAGTGCGTGCATCCATATTGAAGTTAAGAGCATTAGACTGCAATACTAACTTTTAATTTTTATTTTTGTACTCTTCATGTTTGGTGTTGTAGAGACACTCATATTTAAAAAGAAAGAAAAAAAAACGAGTTGCACTCCGTGAGTGCCGGCAGAAGTGAAAACCTTTACACACGATTCGCGCTTAACACTCAAATATGTCACAAGACATGTCTTTGACTTTGTCAAGAAATAATAATGTTTGTTTATTTACTTTTTTGACGTAGTATATTTGACATCGCAATCTGTCATAGAATTAAAATTCCATATCCAACCTCCCTGTACTACTCATAATCGCGAATACTAAAAATAAAAATTATAATAGGCGTGGCAACACTAATTTAGTGAGCGTCAAAATATTTACATTATACTTATAACCTATATATTAATATTAACTTAATTAACAATATATATATATTATTGCTGTTACGCCAAATAGGCACTGACTCAGCATATGCTGCGTCTCTAGTCCGTAGCGCTGGTTTTCAGTTAGCCCTGAACCTAAGATTAGGAGTGACATTCCGACGTCCGTGCTGTGACAGCTAATTATTTTACCATTGTGTCCTTTTTTATTTTATTTATTTATATCTGGCTACTTAGGTACATATATTGAACATTAATAATCTAATTTAATTAATATACTATACATTCAACAAACTCATTAAAATACTAATAACAATAAGGTAATTAAAAAATATTCCTAACATAAAACAACAACCACATATTTATAATATGCTATCTAAGTTGCAAGTCACGTTCACCTACGCTGGTGTAAAATAATTTCGCTATCTAATCAGTTATTTGTACATTTAATAAATGTTGTTTGTAACCCTTTCTAAAAGCAATAACAGATTTTTTTTTCCTTTAAAGGAGGCGGTCAATTATTCCAAAATTTAGTTGCGGCGTAACGGAAACTACCTCTGAAAGCGGCAGTAATATGACAGGGAGTGCTGAGCAGATAATCAGACGCTCGCCTGTAATATCTCTTATTACGATCTCGTACCATCTTAGCTTGTTGTAAAGGTAGTTTGGGACACCTTTACTGATTACGCCGAACATAAGTGTGGCCAGATGAAATTGCCTCCTCGGTTTTAGTTTCAGTAACTTAGATTTTTTAAAGTAGCGTAACGTGTGAGTGAGGTAGAATTTCGTAGCAATAAGTGCACATGCGTTTTGCACTCGCTGTATAAGCCTTTCTGTTCTGGATAGCAAAAAAGATCCATATACAGTATCTGTGTAATTCAATACAGATAAAACTAGAGACTCGCACAGTTTGATGCGTAGGTCAGTGCTGATATAGCTGCTGATTTTGTAGAGGATCTTCAATTTATAGAAACAATTTCTTACTGTTTTAGTTACCTGACTTTCAAATTATAGATAATAAATAAAAAGAAGGAATCTAAAATAGATCTCACGAATAGCGAGGGACTCTAAAGTAGAATCCTGAGTGTAGTGAGGGATTCAATATACGTCGCCTAAGCTAAAAATATTTTGTGACCGAGTGATACACTCTACTTTTCATCCTCCGCTATGAAAAAATTAATAAAAGGCGATTTCAGACACAACTCACAAAAAAAATAATAAAAAAAAACCTATAATTAACGTTTAAAGTAAAATAATATTTACATATTAATATGATAAATATATTAAAATTTAGACAGTTTTCGAATGTTATATTTATGAGCCAGTAAGTACAACGTGATTACGTGTCAAAAAACAGGAGTAAGAACAAGGATGACGCGATGTGTAACTAAGCGTGCGTGAGCGGTGCAGCTACATCTCAACTCACTGATTTTTATTGAAATACATAAAAAAAAATAGTTTAACGTCAATTTTATCAAAAAATGCCACTCAAGTTTACTTAATACCACATATAATTAATTTTATCCTAATTCATAAAATAATAAATAAAAATAAAAAAGGTAACATAACTTGGTAAATAATATATACATACTCTTAGAACAAAGCCAAGAAAAATAATAGGTAATTTTGTACAAGTCCTTTTATTGTTTAATTTAAAATCGAATTTGGCTTAAAGTTACCCAATGTTTAAATTTAGTTTAGTTTAGTTTAATAAATACAATTTACTTATGGATTTAAAAAAAAAATGTTCATTTTCGTCCTCCACATGAATAATAAAATAAGTATAAGTAGCTAAAATTTAGCCAAGTCTACTACTTAAGATTTAATTTATTTAATTTTTGGTAACCTAAAAAGCTGAATTTCGTTATTATAATGTTCATACGTTTTCTATTAAAATATAAAACTAAATAATAATATAAATACAAATCTTCAAATATAATAAATAACATAGTAATTTGAGTATTAAACAGCTACATAGTTACCCTACATAATCTTACTGAACTTGTTATAATATATTCAGTGTAATCTTCTAAGTATATTAACATATGTGTTCAGATTTTTTTTTATTTTTAGGGTTCCGTAGCCATATGGCAAAAAACGGAACCCTTATAGATTCGTCATGTCTTTCTTATACTATTGAAACTTCGTAAGTAGATGTATTGGTGAACCACACTAAGATTTTTATATAAAAATAGAAAAAAAACAATAAATTTTGGGGGTTCCCCATACTCAAAAATTTTTTTTCATCTAGCACATACGTGTGGGGTATCTTTAGATAGGTCTTCTAAAATGATATTGAGGTTTCTAATATCATTTTGTTCCAAACTGAATAGTTTGCGCGAGAGACACTTCCAAAGTGGTACAATTTGTCCCCCCCCCCCCCTGTTACTTCTAAAATAAGAGAATGATAAAACTTAAAAAAATATATAAGTACATTACAATGCAAACTTCCACCGAAAATTGGTTTGATCGAGATCTACTTAGCAGTTTTTTTTAATACGTCATAGATCGTAAACCACAATTTACCTTTCATTCAATCAACTCAAATATAAAAATATTTTTGTTTGTCTTTGTAGATTACATAAATGGTGGTAGGTACGGAACCGGTGCACGAGTCCAACTCGCACTTGGCCGGTTTTTTTATTTGCTTAGCTGACCCAGCGACCGTTGTTTCGTTATGTCATAAGTGATAAAAACCATCCATCTAGAATAATATAGCTCTCAAACATTAAAAGAATTTTCCAAATAGGTAGGCACATACCGGATACCAGAGATTTTTCTCCACATATAAACAAACCTACAAAATCCGCTGTTTCTCTTTCTTTATATATAAGAATAAATAAAGCATCGGAAACATAAACGGTAATGCGTAAATCAAAAACACACCCTTACATTTAATGCTATGAAATACATTAGCTAAATTGTTTCAACCGCACCCATCCTAACCTTCAAGCATGACTTGTGAAGACGGAACAATCGGTGCTTGATTCTTGGTAACCTCCAACTTGCCGGCTTTGTGACTTTTCACCCAAGCTCTTAATTTGTTATAAGTAATTTTCCATCCTACTGATTTCAGCCAGGATCGACACTGTAATATTTGTTAAAGGTTTGAATAAAACGGGGAAGATCAACAAAACATACTTAGGATTTAGTTCACAGTGTAGAATATGAGCCGTCCTAATCGCAGAACTATTTATAACCAGTAGTTCAGTGAATCCCTTCTGTGCTACGCATTGGACAGCAAAATCAAGTTGGTTCTAATAGAAAAAACAAGGGAGGGTATTTTTTAGTAAACTATACGTAATAATAACCATTATCACCTTATTCCAATTTTTAGGTCAGTGGGAAGTCAAAAAATTCTGCGAAACATATTTTTGTAAAAAATGTTGCCTTAGGTGGCTTCTCATTCTTTGTTTTCGAAAATACGGAATTAATCTACCCAACGAGACTACTTGACGGTAGGCTCTGATAGCATGGACATCAATGGTTCAAAGGTTCTGTGCTGTCATTTAAGCTGTTTCTAGTGCATATCCATGATATGTTGTCCATCAATAACATACACTAACTAAGCAGATGATATTACTGTAGACGCATTTTACATGGGCCATGTAAACATCCCTAGTTCCGTTATAAAGGAAAAACGTGGAGAACTTGTGTCTAAAGTTGAGACCACTCTATCCGAGGTCTCTGACTTGGGACAGGAAAACTTGGTGCGATTCAACCCTACGAAGACACAAGTCTATGCATTCACCGCTAAGAAAATCCCGTTCCACAAGTCCGGAATTCACCCCTCACCATTCCCAAGACTATTGACATTTTTGATGTTCACATCCCCAGCGATGTTTAGTTCCGAGAATATTTGCAAGACAAGGTAAAAGTTGGCGTCCAAAAAACTTGGTGTGCTCAACAGAGCGAAGCAGTATTTAACTCGGGGCAAAGATTGCTGCTGCCATCTCTAGTCGGGTGCATCCGGATAGCCCTTCTGACTCGGTTCAACGACGGTCTGAGAGAATCATCGACGATACTAAACTTGCAAGCCGTGTCGAACCCTTAACGTGATTATTTCTTAGTGATGAATACATAAACTGTCTTTTGTTTATATTAGATACTTTTTTATGTTGTGCTTGTGCTTTATATTTCATGTGTTTTTATGTTTGTAATGGAAAGTGTCCTTTTATGATAGGGAGGGCATTTTCCAATATTTTAATTGGACGCTGTAAAAGAAAGGGAGAAAAGAAATGCCCTTGCTGAGTTTCTTGCCGGTTCTTCTCAGTACAAGGTCTCCCGCCCTGTAGACTTACGAACCGATGGCGTAGTGACATTCATAAGTGCTCAATTATTGTAGCCTAATCTGAATAAAATTATATTAAATTGAAAATTGAAATTAACTCTGAGAAGAGGCTTTGCCTCCAAGTGCGTTTTCTATCACTTTTATAATGGGATGTGTTCTGAGGAATAGTTCGAAATGATGCCTACGGCTGCTTTATACCTTTGCACGGCTTGCCATCACCAGGTAATTTATCCTTAAAACCTAAATGGTCACGCACGGTGGGGTTTCAGAGAAATTTCTTCCCGCCAACGCTTAGGTTTTGGAATGAGCTCCTATTAAATTACAATGTAGGTAGTTTTATCAATAAAAGGCGTTTTATTCAAGACAACCTTTGGGTAAAGAAAATTACAAAATGAATACGGAGAGATTGAAATATATTATTCAAAAAATCAATACATACATTACAATAAATTAATACATACAAAATAAACACATACATATTTTAGTTGTTGAATATTTGGTATACCTACTAAGGAATGAGGTGTATTTTTTTTAAATAGTGATAAAGTTTGCGTACGTCTTATACTAACGGGTAGACCGTTCCAGAGTTTGATCGCGTAAATGTGCCTATAATATTTTATCTAAAAATTTTTTTTAAAGTGAAAACTTCTTTAGCGGCGTTGTGCACTATTTTGTGATGTAAAAAATGTTAAACTCGCGTCAGGACACGTGACCTGACGGAGACGGAGAAGACGGAGGGAGAGTTGGAGAGGAAGTATTCCCTTCTCATTCTACCGTCCGGCGAAAGTTCTGAAGTGTTAAATTTTTAATTTAATATAATTTGTCATTTCTGTTTAGGATAGCGCAATAAATGATTGATGATGCTTCAGTTCAAATGCATAGACATTTATTATAATTTATTAACAAGACTATAGTTTCTAAAATATCGTTTAACATATATTTAGAATCAATAGAATTGACCAAGACATTCTAAAGAATCACAATCATAAATGAAATCACCGTGATCGTAAAATCTCCCACATGGATTCCCACACAAAGCCATAAATATCTACTCATGTATCATGAACGAATGACTTAGCGCCAAGCAAAGGCCAGTTCCTCCCGTCCAAGGTCAATAGCAAGTATTTTAGTTAGGAAGTAAATAATACTCACCTTGGCCTAAATAAATCTATCACTCGATCTAGTGAAAGTTCAGTGCAGTCTCTAAGTTTGATAAATTTGGCCAGTAGCCATTAGCTAAATAACAATTGTGTTATCTTTAAAATATCTATATCTGAACGTGTTTTAACTCAAAGCCTATTTGTATTAGAAATGATTTACGTGGACATAATATTTATTGCATTTTTTTTATCCAAATTTGGTTGAAAATGTTACGCAATCTATATCAATACAGATATAATAAAGCTGACAACTTTGTTTTGAGGGTTCCGTACCCAAAGGGACCTTATTACTAAGAATCCATCTGTCTATCACCAGGCTGTACCTCATCAACCGTAATAGTTAGACAGTTGAAATTCTTACAGAAGATGTATTTCTGTCGCCGCTATAAAAACTAATACTAAAAAACAGAAAAAAATAATTATTTAAGGGGGCTCCTATACAACAAACGCGATTTTTATGCCGTTTTTATAGATAAAAGTACAGAACCCTTCGTGTGCGAGTCCGACTCGCACTTGCCCTTTTTTTCGTTTGAACGCTCTGATCTCTCGATCTACCAGTCGGATTTGAAAAATTCTTCTTTAAATCAATATCATTTATTCAATTTGGGCTACAATAATTGAGCACTTATGAATGTCACAAACGGTAATAACACACAAACTTTTTAACTATTACCTAAACCTATAACTTTAACAAACATATTTCAGATATAACTAAATATTAAAACGTCGTTGATTTTAAACTATTCCTAGTAAGTTCCTTTACTACCGTTATGTAGGTATGTATTCCTCTGTTATGTACAAGTCCACGACCTGTAAGTTATCATTTCTTTATAAATATAATTATATTATTTATAAGCTTCGGTAATAGGTGTGTAATTTCTACGTCAACTACTTAATTATACTAATGAAGTTTGCTATAGCAAGCTATACCTAGCTGTAGCTACAGTTCGTTGAAGCTCGGTTATAGTTTATTCCCGCGGGAAGTTTTGAATTTTTCAGGATAAAAAGTAGCCTATGCCTATTCCAGGACATAACCTATATGTGTACCAAGTCTCATCCTGATCCGTCTATAGTGGTTGAAGCGTGATAAAAACAACAAACATCCAAAGGTCCGAACGTTTACATAATATTGGTATGATTTTATCAAGAAGTACTTTTCGCTTCGTACCTTCCCTTATTGATAGTGTTTTAATTTTGTGTTTGAAAATGTTCAGAAATAAAAAATAATACCCTAACCAGCAGGGTTTTTGTAGTCGAATTACACCGTAACAATAGTCGTATTATAAAATCACAATAAAATCATACTAATATTACCAATGAGAAAGTGAGTTTTTCTGCTTGTTTATCTATCTTTTACGTCGCGCTGCAACTAAGCATCCAATTAGGATGAAATTTGAGGGACAATTGGAGAGACAGAGAATAACATAGGGTAATTTTTATCCTGAAAAAAAAAACTATAAACTAATTCCACGTGTATAAACTATAGTTACAGCTGTAACTGTCTATAGTCAACGAGCAGCCGTAGAAATACTACGCCGATAAACAAATTCAGCGCGGTCAGAACCAGTAGGTAGCAAAATTATTATATATTATTATTTCATATTTTAACCAGAATTCCGCATAAAATTGATGATTTACTTAGCTTTTCAATTTTACTCAAATTTTATTACTGTAATTTTTGAAATCAAAGTTTTTGCGAAAATTCGTAATCCTTAATTGCGTCGCGACAGTGACCCAAATGATCCCACATCAAACACCGTACCACCCACAGTCCGCACACAGTCATTAGTTGAGTCTTTGTTTGTCAAGATTTTTAACCCCATAGGTATATTCTGTGGATTCAGGGCAAAAACACGAGACACTTAACCTCTTTCTGTTGTTCGTATCAACGCAACTGCAATCTAGCTGTGCACGGTATATAATTTTAGTCGTAATGAATGATGATTTCAGATAGTTGTAACGATTACTAATAAAATATTTTAATTCTGTTTTCTTTTTATTAAATCATAGAACACTTTACTGTTTATCAAAATAACGAAAAATTTGAACAATTAAAGAAACTTAATTAAGAAAACAAAAGCTTAAAAAATTACAACTTTTACGGTAAATATGTTCTGAACATTTGTTATCTGTAGTAAATGTTTTAAAAGTACGACTATCCCATGTGACAAAAAAATTTGATGACCCTTTTGATGAAAATAAAAAAAACGTTCAATGTTCTTAAAATTATTAACACTACTAGGAAGAAGTGAATTAACCTGTTTATATTTATTCTAATATTTTTCATAGAACTATCGCAAAAAATCGGCCAAGTGCGAGTCGGACTCGCGCACAAAGGGTTCCGTACCATTATCTATAAAAACGGCAAAAAACATGTTTGTTGCATGGGAGCCCCCCTTAAATATTTGTTTTATTTTAATTTTAACTATTTATTTTTAAATTGAATATATAACTAAATATTCTGTGAATATTACAAGCGTCTACATGTTGCCGTTATCAATATCGCGCAAAATCGAGCAAAAAAATCACGTTTGTTGTATGGGAGCCTCCTTAAATATTTATATTATTCTACATTTTATTATTTGTTGTTATAGCGGCAACAGAAATACATCTGATAAAATTTCAACTGTCTAACTATCACGGTTCATGAGATACAGCCTGGTGACAGACGGACAGCGGAGCCTTAGTAATAGGGTTCCGCTAATTACCCTTCGGGTACGGAATCCTAAAAAAGACGATAGTACTGCTTGCGCCGCGTCCGTAGTGCGATTGAGTCAAGTTGCTTGCTTTCTATGTTAGAAAGCAAGAACGCACACGTGTAATATAGAAGACCAGTTCAGTTACTCTGGTCTTGCCGACAGCAATCCAACCAGTCAAGACGCAACGCTACGCGAGAAAAGGGATGCATAAATTTGGACGTAACAAAACAGTTACATAATATTTATGTTTATTATAATGTATTTATCTAAGTTGTATTTACTTTTGCGCTGTTTAATATGTTATATAAAAATTTACCTATGTTCGTAAATATTTAACTTTATTTTAAAACTCTGTCACCCGAAGGTTATCTGGGAAAGTCACTGGTACCTCTGTTGTAAATACTGTTTTATGTTTAATTTTGTGCAATAAAGTGTTTTATTATCCTACTATATTTATAAAGGCGAAAGTTTGTAAGCATGGATGTTTGTTACTCAATAACGCTTCAGCCACTGGACGGATCGAGATGAAACTTGGCACACCTATAGATTAGGTCCTGGAATAGCACATAGGCTACTTTTTATCCCGAAGAATTCAAAAGTTTCCGCGGGAATAACTATAACTGAGCTTAAACTAACTATAGCTATAGCTACAGCTTGATATAGCAAACTTCATTAGTGTAATTAAGGAGTAAATCACAGTATTAATATTGTGATTAAATAAAGGAGTCCCACGCCGATAACCGAATAAAGGGCGGACGGAGGCCCTGGCAAAGTCTTGTAATTAATAATTGATTCACAAAACGTAAAAGCTTTTAGTACTTAATTATATAAGTACTTACACCATTATTTTATTGGAGTTCTCTTTTTAGTACAAAACCACAATAAAAATTTCAATGAACTTGCTTTAAGAAATTGCTTGTTAATAAACTGCTATTGTCACTTACATCATTCATCTCGTCTTCCGTGTGCATTGCGCCAGAAACCATCAATATCACGGTTTCCATTGACGGGTAGCTGTGAAGTAAAATCACAGTTTATACATATAGTTTATAATATAATATAATAATAATAATATATAATATAATAGTTTGTCAAGCCTGCTTCTGTGACAGCTGAGACTCTCAGCGAGACAAGGAAGAAATAAAAATCTGGCTCATGGGATTCAAATGAGCATGTATTTTATTTTAAACTTAATTTTTTAATTTTTCTACTATGACATACTAGACTTTGCCAGCGGCTCCGCCCGCCCTAACTTCCGTTATCGGCGTGGAACTCCTTAATTATACAAATAAAGTTTGCGAGATACAGGTGCAGCTATAGTTGGAGTGGAGGAGTGGAGTGCCAGTCAGTTGGAGCAATCGTGAGATGCATTGCGCGGCGTGATAGGATAGGGGATTGAACGCTTCCGATATGTCTATGTCTTCATATGTTTCTATTCGGGAGCTAGTCATACGTTTAGTAGTGGTGACACGCCATAAATATCTAGGCGTTGTCGGATATTTCGTCATCATCAAACGCGATGAACAACTGTATGAATCCTTATTTAAATATAATAAATGCGAAAGTAACTCTGTCTGTCTATCTGTCTGTTACGTTTTTATGCTAAAGCGCTGTAAGTGTGTGGGAAAGGACAGAGGCTATTCGAAAACGTCAAGTGTGAGTTGGTGTTTTTCTATAATTTTGGAGTTGCCGTTAAAATACTACACAGATAACCGAATTTAGTGCGGGTAGAACGGCGGCAAATAGCTAGTGCAAGAATAATACAAATATTTTTGGACATTAGATAGAAATTAAATGGTTATAGCACAGTCTAAATATTTATTTCAATAAGAATAAAATGGATGTTTAAGCTGTGATTATGTGATACATCATATCAGCTCATATTGGTCCACTGCTGGACAATCTTCCTCTATGGCGTGCTATTTCTCCCGGTCCTCTGCCTTCCGCATCCAGCCACCACCAGCCACCTTTTTAAGGTCGTCGGTCCACCGGGCTGGAGGGCGTCCCACGCTTCACCTTCCCATACGCGGTTTCCACTCTAGGACACTGCTCTATAGGCAATTTTACCTACTTACACCTAATTATGATTGAAGAACCGACGATCACTTTGCCAATGATACTAGCACACACGTTCACACTCAAAGCACGAAACTCTCGTGGTCATAACTCTCTTTAACCACATTAGTGTTCAAATAATGAACATTATTCTATCTGTTGCAAAGCCCTTATTGTATGAATAGGGCCTCATCAGTCTTAAGGATGTTGCAACTGATTAGGTTTGGTAATATGCAGCCGTTCTCAATTCCTATCCTCTGTAAACAAACACGGTAAGCTTTCGGTCACCGTGGCCCATGGACGCTTGTGGGTATCACTCGCGCGTTTCTGACCCTTCAAAAATCCAATAACTTCTTTCTGGAAGAACCCCATACTGTAGTACTTAGAGAAAACCTTGGCAGGGAGCTTATTCCACAACCCAAGCGTTCGAAGGAGGAAGTTAATCTGAAACCGCACTGTACGCGACCATTTCGGTTCTAAAGTGTGTGAATGAATTCCCTCGCGATGGTAGAAAGTAGCCGTGGGCATCATTTCGGACAATTCTCGCTCAAGCTTTCAGTCTCGTACTGGCACCACGGAAACAACTGTCACCACTCAAAATGTAACAATGCACCATTTTATAATACTCCTGTATATCATAAGTAGGTATGTCTTAATGACAAAAAAATGGGGCACGGGATAGCACATTAAGGTCACGGTTATTAAACTAAGTAATTAGGGCCACCCCTGACACTGATAACCCTGCTCATTTATTATTGTACATGCGATCTTATTTAACCAGTTTTTAAGACAAAAGTTTAAAAAAAAAAAGGATTTTTATATCGATCGACTCTATTATCGATTATGAAACACCGCTAAAAATTTTAAATGTAACGTGGAATATAGAAGTAATAATTTATTAAAACTATGCTTTCATTACATTGTTAATTATTTAAATTTCATACCAACGAATAAGTGGGTACATAAGTTGTTTAGCTATTCGCAATTCAAATAAAAGTTAATATGATAACCTAGTAGAAAAATGGTTTATAAACGCACGCATAGTGACCAATAAATATTACTTTGAATAACGAAGAATGCCCTTTATATGACCAATACCTAAAATGACATTTTCTACATAATTACGCGTAGTGACCAAACGCAAAATGACTAAAAACGCTAGACAGTCATGGCGCCGCGACAAGGCGTAGTAAGAATGGCTGAATGGCTGTATGTGAAAACATAGGCTAGTCAGAAGCACGCACCGCACCTCAGGTTTTCTCTGTCGAAACGCCTTTATTGGGCGACTGTTTTATTGAAATGAATATTAAGGCTGTGCATCTTTATTTGATTCATACCCACTCAATATTACGGACATATAAAACTTACATGTTGCTAAAATTGCTATAGTTTTCTTTTAATTCTTTCAATACAAGTTGCAGATTGCTGTAATTTTCTAGTATACTTCTCAGAGGAACGGTTATGTCTTGGGTTCTAATTGTCTGTCTTCTTCATTCATAGATACTAGATAACTGAAAATACAGTCAAAAGTTCACATTAGACAGTTTGACAAAATAAATAATTAAGTTTATTTTTAATATAAATAGCATGATAAATAAACGGCAATTGTGGAAGTTTGTACATTGGCTCAACAAAACTACTATATAGAGCCGAGAGGGTCAAAGAACACAAAAAGTTTTATTTTTTGTTGACTTGTGTAATTTAAGCAAATTAGGTGTGAATCCTATATTTGCAAATTTCTTAGAAGAACATCATTATCTACTTGATCAAAGGCTTTACTAAAGTCAAAATATGCCACGTCGACTTGATGTCCTTTGTCTTTTTCCGATACTACGTAACAGACAAACTCTAAGTGGCTGGTGGTTGTCAAGCAGCCCGCTCGAAAACCATGCTGGTTGTCGGAATAACCGAATGTGGATTTGTTGCGTGATGTGACGATTTATAATAGATTCTAAAACTTTTTCAAATGCCGATGGGACAGCTATAGGCCTATAATTATTCACTTCAGATCTGGAACCATCCTTGAACACAGGCGTGACTCTCGAAAGTTTCCAAAATCAAGGATATTTCCTTAACTTTAAACATAAATTAAATATGTAAAGTAGCGGCAACTCAAATGCACTGATGCAGTCCTTAACAATATACGATGGTATACCGTCCGACCCGGATAAGGAATTCGCCTTAAGTTTTCTTACGCACGTCTAATCTCATGGACATTAATAGCGTCAATAGCCACACAAAAAGAGTGTGAAGAGTTTGAACGTCGCTTCGCTGAGCGCTCTCCGCATTAGGTTGCTGTTTTTCGTCCCTGAACACGAATTTAAAATAGTCAGCTGCCTGTATCCTTGTAACGCTTTGGCCCTCATATTTATAATGCTCACATGTTTGCCTTGTTGTCCGTTGATCTCTAATGTAAGTCCAGAATTTACTTTATATCAGAACCTACATATTTTTTGGAGTAATTTCAGAAAGTACTGACTTAAAATATAAAGGTTCTTAAAGTGGAGAAAAGTCGTAACTTTGTGTTGGTTCAATATGTTTTAAGCAAACCTTTTAAGTTTTTCTGAGTCTGTAGTACATCCCAGAATGCCAGCAATAACCGAGACTTCACTAGCAACATTATGGGTTTTCAGAGCTGTTTCCATAACGCAGTCCGTAACAGTAGGCTACCGGTCTTAAACTGCGGCGATATTCTGCAAAAATATTAAAAATATATTTTATTTCATATGTATATTTTCAGTCACATTACTAGTATTATTTTAAAACGTATCAATTGTTTGAGTTAAATATTTTTCATACTTATTGATCACAATATTCGATTTTCTGTAGTTCAAATATGCTAAGTTCTAATTTTTTGGTTTAAACATTTTTAGAGAAAATTGCCCCAGAGTGAAACCCATTGAAGTAATTTCAAAATTGTTCCAAAAAAAAATGCAAAAAAATAATAACTGTATGTTTTATTATTATATAATTATATTAGTAAATAATTACTGCCACGGCCTGCAAACGCAGCATTACCGGGCGATCGTGAGTATGCAGGCCGAGGCATAGCTGAGGCACGCATCACAAAGTCCAGTTATGCTCAGTTGTGGCCAAGGCTTGTCCAGTGCTTTTCTCAAAAATGCGTGTAAAAAAATTAATTATATTGACAACTGTATTGACCATAATAAAAATAGTTTAGGTAATTTTGCCGCTTATTCGCCGCGTTTAAATGTCGATTTCTATTTTACTTTTTTAAATTAATTTTATGGCGCATTATTTTGTTGTACCAGTCCGAAATTTAAATAAAACATAATGAGTTAAATATTTAGTTATCAATGTTCGGGCTTAAAAAAGTTCGTTTCAAACATTGGGGGTCGCTCTCTGATACTGTACTGCAAGTACGATTTATTCCAAGGAAGCTAGTGCAAAATATAGTCGCATATCGTAGCATGTTTGAGAAAAAATAATTTAAAAACTTTCTCTTCTCCATGATCTCTAAAGTTCTTAAATGAATCTACCATGTTGTTGATGCACCCCTGGTGTCCCAGTTTACAAGCTAAATCTAGGACTTGCATTCGGTTTCTAAGTTTTTAAAACTATCTTCCGGCCGAACACTGTAACCCAAGTTGTCTATGATATTCTCCATCACTGTAAGGATATAAGCCTGAAACGGTATAAACTTTATGGTAAGTCCCGTTACTTTCGTATAGTAAAATACTAATATTCCCTTTTTCAAATCAATATTATTACAGCATTCTTACTACATTACTTGCCAGCCTTCATACGTCCCCACTACTGGGGCACGGCCTACCCTCATAAGCGAGGGTAATTTAGGCCATAGTCCACACGATTGCCCAGTGCGGATTGTGGACTTCACATACGTCATTTATGTCCGAAATTCAACCTGTTCTTATAACTGAAAGTCGCCAACTCAAGAAGTTTTATATCTTTCTTTGAAGAATAGACCCATATAACACTCTTGTGACTTCACGCCACAGGCGTAAGTCCGTTTTGCATAATGATAATAAGAGTTTGATTTATCATCGATTGTGATACCCATGAGCTCATAACATCCCAGATTTTAATAATCTTTCTATCTAATCTAATCTTTACTCCCAGATCTAGAGCCGCATAAAGTTTTTCAGGATCTCCCGAACCAAATTTGCTAAAATAAAAATTATTTTTCATCTCACTAGTTCGGAAAGGCTCATTTTGTCGTTAAAAATCTGAGTAAATCTGCGTTTTCAAATAAAAGTTTTTTTAAAAATTCTACAAAAACAAACTTATGTTTGCCCGAAATGCGATTCGTTCTTACTACTTTATACATTAGTGATCCGTCAATAACATTCATTAAAGATAACGTTTTGTTTAATGTCATTTAATAGATAATTTATTGCAGTTTGTTAAATTATTAAATACAACAAGAATAAACAATTTTTAAGTTTATTTTTTGGTCTAAGAATTTTAAAACAAAACGCACCTTTAAAAAAAAAGAAAAAGAAAGGAAACATTTATTTGAAATTATGTGGCAGGTACGTCATTTTGGTTATTTTAGTAAAAAGTTTTAGTTTATACTAAAAAAAAAAAACAAATAAACATATTACTTTAACTGAATAAACTGAAAGTTAATAATTAAAAAACATAAGTAACTCCACCAGTGACGTAAAATATCTATGTTTACCCAAGAAAAATAGGTAAGTACCTCTGAGCATGCAATTTGTTGACTACATGCAGACATACAAAAAGCGCTCAACCTATTTCAGAGACTTATGATGCTGTTATCATATTATCAATACTGAATTAAACTATTTATAATAAGTATACTTGTTCCATTCATAAGTAATTAAACACTAATTATTGTTTTTCTTCTTCTTTTCTTCTTGTATATATTTTTTGGAGAAAAACTGTGTTTCGCACGGCTGGTTTTTTTTTTTAGGTTTGTGCCATAGAATCCCTCGCTTTGCTCAGGATTAAATTTTTGAACCACTCGCTTCGCTAGTGGGTTCAGTCTTTGAATACTTCGCTTGCTCGGTATTCAATATTGACACTTACGCCAAAAAGCAAACTTTCTAGCCTTGCATAACAATTCTTACTTTACTACATACTTTAATTTCTAGGCCACTTAATTTATCCATATTTGTAAAAAAGTAAAAAAGCTGATTTTTTAGGTTAAACTTCTGACGGATCGGGTAAGGGTCGTGCCTAGCGCATAGCTTCCGTGCGGATATCAGCAATGTATCATCATTATAAAGAAAGAAAGGAAAAAGGAAAGAAGACAATAATGGTAATGGGTACATTGTGCATTCAGGGTGGTTAGAACAAAAATTACTAAATAGAGAATTTTGTAATTTCAATACTGCTCGTGTTACGCACAATGTTTTTCGTCACATTTGCGATAAAGTAAATAAAAATAAACTCACCAAAACAAATGAAATAACAGATGGAACAGATGTATTTTTTCATATTTCTGTTCCCGCCATTTCCGCTATCGCCTAACGCTAATTTTTTTATTAGGTATAACACTAAGATAGCAAACTAGCTTACGGTCCACCTTATTGTTAGCGCATCATCTAGCGGTATCTAGAGAGTTTATAAATTAAAACTACAGAGTATTACCACTATACTATTACTACAGAGTATAATAAAGTATTTACTGCAAAAAAGAAACTTATTTCCAGTCGCTTTAGTTTTAGTGAATGGGCTACCCCAGGTATTTTTAAAAGTAGACGTACGCTGTATGAATAATATAAAGGAAAAACATAAAATAATAGCCAAATATTTAGGGAATATGTAAAAAAATACTCAATAACCCTTAAAAATGTCTGTCCTGTTGCAAAATCAATTCACCTCTTTTTACTTTATGTCAGTAAAAAATTCAACAAATAAAATAAAAACTACATGGATCATAATAAATAATGAAACTGATAAAGCTAGGAATTCTTGTCAGGACTTTGAATTGATTGTAGATAATACTAGTTTAAAAAAAAATTCTGATGTAGCAATTGCCTTTGAATTTTTTTTTAGCAATATTCCTTTAAAACAACTAAACATGTTAACTCAAGTCCAATTTTAGCAGAAAAAATAATAAAAACTAATGTCCCTAAATGTAAAGTTCCCTTTGTATTTAAAAACATTAGTCCTACAGATATCATAAATACATTTAAAACATTAGAAATTAAAAACACCACAGACCTTTGGGGACTTTCTGTAACAATTATAAATTCAATAATTCATGTTATAGCACAACCCTTAGCCATAATTTTTAACAATTGTGTTGATAGTGGTGTGTTTCCTGATGAGATGAAACTTAGCAAAGTTATACCTCTTTTCAAATCAGGTAGTTCAACAGATTCTAATAATTTTCGGCCTATTTCAATACTACCTGTACTCAAGTAAGTTTTTGAAAAAATCATACTTTGTCAAATGTTAAGCCATTTCTGTAATAATGACCTACTTAGTAGTAAATAGTTTGGCTTTATGAAAGGCCGTTGCACAACCGATGCAGGAGTGGCACTATTAAAAAATATATTTAATGCCTGGGAGGATTCGCATGATGCTCTTGGAGTGTTTTGTGATTTATCTGAGGCATTTGACTGTGTTCAACATGAAATTCTCATCAAGAAGCTACATCACTATGGTATTACAGTCAAAGCTCTCGACCTTTTGACCTCCTATATGAGTAGGAGAATACAGAAAATAGATGTCAACGGTGAAAGATCTCCGGGATCAGCAGTCACTATGAGAGTCCCTCAGGGCTTAATTGTAGGTCCTTTTCTATTTCTTATTTACATTAAGGATCTCCCATATCATGTAAAAAACCATGACATTGTCTTATTTGCTGATGACACCTCTTTGCTTTTTAAAGTTAAGATGAATTAAATGTTATGATGAATTAAATAATGCCCTTTCTAAAATTGTTAATTGGTTTAACGCTAATAATTTGTTACTTAATGAAAAAAACCAAATGTGTTAAATTTACATTACCAAATTTTAGTCAGTTGCAGACATGTATTAATGTTAATGGCGAGCAATTAGAACTTGTTAATTCAACAGTCTTTCTTGGCATAACGCTGGACTCCAAACTTCAATGGGGTCCTTATATTCATAACCTAGGCAAAAAACTTAGCTTTGCTGTGTATGCGATCAAGAAAATAAGACAATTGACCGATGTCGACACTGCAAAAATAGTATATTTTAGCTATTTCCATAGTTTAATGACATATGTTATCCTAATGTGGGGAAGCGCTGCTGATGTGAATACAAT
This sequence comes from Apoda limacodes, assembly GCA_946406115.1. Taxonomy (NCBI): domain Eukaryota; kingdom Metazoa; phylum Arthropoda; class Insecta; order Lepidoptera; family Limacodidae; genus Apoda; species Apoda limacodes. The sequence goes on along the minus strand of OX291553.1, from coordinate 11,507,818 downwards.
ATTTTCGTTACAAAAAAGGGCAATAAATTAGGATCTAGGACATCTCTGAGGGATACGGTTTTTTACATTATATGGGAGATCGTTAATGTAAATAAGAAATAGAAAAGGACCTAAAATTGAGCCCTGAGGGACTCCTATAGTGACTGCTGATCCCGGAGATCTTTCACCGTTGACATCTATTTTCTGTACTCTCCTACTCATATAGGATGTCAAAAGGTCGAGAGCTTTGCGTCTAATACCATAGTGATGTAGCTTCCTGATGAGATTTTCATGTTGAACACAGTCAAATGCCTTAGATAAATCACAAAACACTCCAAGAGCATCATGCGAATCCTCCCAGGCATTAAATATATTTTTTAATAGTGCCACTCCTGCATCGGTTGTGCAACGGCCTTTCATAAAGCCAAACTATTTACTACTAAGTAGGTCATTATTACAGAAATGGCTTAACATTTGACAAAGTATGATTTTTTCAAAAACTTACTTGAGTACAGGTAGTATTGAAATAGGCCGAAAATTATTAGAATCTGTTGAACTACCTGATTTGAAAAGAGGTATAACTTTGCTAAGTTTCATCTCATCAGGAAACACACCACTATCAACACAACTATTAAATATAATGGCTAAGGGTTGTGCTATAACATGAATAATTGAATTTATAGTTTTTACAGAGAGTCCCCAAAGGTCTGTGGTGTTTTTAATTTCTAATGTTTTAAATGTATTAATGATATCTGTAGGACTAATGTTTTTAAATACAAAGGGAACGTTACATTCAGGAACACTAGCTTTTAATAATTTTTCTGCTAAGATTGGACTTGAGTTTAGATGTTCAGTTGTTTTGAATGGGATATTCCTAAAAAACTGTTCAAAGGCAACTGCTACCTCAGAATTTGTATTAAAACTAGCATCATCTACAATCAACTCAAAGTCCTGACAAGAATTCCTAGCTTTACCAGTTTCATTATTTATTATGTTCCATGTAGTTTTTATTTTATTTGTTGAATTTTTTTACTTTATGTCTGAGTTGAATTGCTTTTGCAACAAGACAGACCTTTTTAAAGGTTTTTGAGTATTTTTTTAAATATTCCCTAAATATTTGGCTATTATTATATGTTTTTTCTTTATATAATTCATACAGTTTACGCCTACTTTTATGAATACCTGGGGTAGCCCATTCACTAAAACTAAAGCGACTGGAAATAAGTTTCTTTTTTGCAGTAAATATTTTATTATACTCTGTAGTAATAGTGTCAAGAACAGTATTGTACATATCATTTGGGTTGCCATTATAAAGCAAATCTGGAAGTTTATGCATTAAGTTAGATTTAAATGATTCAACCCGTTTAGTTGTTATTGGTGTAAATTTAATTTCCTTTTTAGTAATACTATTCTTTCTTTCTAAAACCACTAACTGTCCACAATGATCTGACTCTAGATTGCTTATAATTGATTTTTGAATTGGTTTTATGTCAGTAAACATATTGTCGATGCAAGTGGCACTGGATACAGCAATTCTAGTTGGTTCACAAAACAAATTATTTAAATTAAAAGACTGAAATAAGGCAAGCAATCTGGTGCTTAATGAGCTATTTTCCAAAATGTTTTTATTGAAGTCTCCACAAACAATGATTTGTTTATTAGAATTGCTGATTTTATTCAGCACTTCTTCCATAACTAATTCAAAATTATCATAAATTGCACAAGGCGGCTTGTATACACTCACAACAATGAGATGCTCAACTTCTATACAGGACAGCTCGGCAGTTCGCTCAACTGAGAGGCTCACAATGTCTTTACGTTCTTTAAACTTTAGCTGTTTATTAACTAAAATTAAAGAGCCACCATGGATAGCATTTACTCGGCTGAACGAACTTCCCACCTGGTGATTAGTGAAATTGAACATCAACTGATGGCTGCGTAGCCAGTGTTCAGTGATACATAAAATGTCAATCTTTTGGCAGTTTATGAACAATTCAATTTCTAGTTCTTTCTGAGACATAAGGAATGTCTCAGAAAGAACTAGAAATTGAATTGGTCATAAACTGCCAAAAGATTAATTGATTGTATATTCTGATGCACCAGGTTCAATGGAATATTATTTTTAGTATGACAAAGTTTATTTTTTTGTTTCTGTTTGCATAAAACTTGAGTAGACATAGATTGTTTAATATAATCATTATTAATGTTGGAATTATATAATATGCCAAAGTGGTCCTTTGTTGTCTGAAAATTTAATTTAAATTATTACATGTCAAATTATTATACTGCTCAATAGAAACAGGTTGTTTAGCTAAATGATTAGCTGAAATGTCAATTACACTATTATAATTGCACTGCTCAATAGAAGCAGGTTGTTTAGCCAAATACTTGGCTGAAATGTCAATTACACTACTATAATTACACTGCTCAATAAAAGCAGATTGTTTAGCTAAATTATTGGCTGTGGTATTAATATAAAATAATAGCGACAAGGCTAACACTCTGGTACAATGGTGTGTGAGATAATATTTATGTCTTGTCCTTATATAATTATGTCTAAAAATACTGTTAGTATCTATCACATGAAAGTTATTGTTATTGCTAGACATAGTATGCAAAGCTAAATTTAACTCACATCTAAGGTTGTTTTTCTCCTGTGGCAAACCCTTACAATAGGGAAATGTAAACATTACAATTTTTTTACTTTAAGTAAATTCTCCAATCTACTCATTTTTTTTTCATTAAAGTAGCAAGCAAGCCTACGGTCCGCCTGATGTTAAGCGGTCACCACAGCCTATGGACGCTTGCTATAAAAACAAAACAAAACGTTCTAAAAATAGCCTATAACTATTTCATATTTTGTATAGTATTTTTTTTTTGGAATACGCTTTCTACCCGGGGGCGCTAGTGAACCGCAAGGATGACCTTAAATGCATAAGCTGATTTCCAATAACTCTTCGTTTTATTCTAACCTTGATTGTTGGCTTTTGATATTGTTGATATAATAACACTGCTGAGGCACTGACACATCTTAACCTATTTGTAAAAGAAAATGTATATAAATTCTGTTCACAAACGTGTAAATAGAAAAAAAACCGTCCAAATGCAAGTCTGACTCTTTCACCGAGGGTTCTGTACAAACTTATTTAATGTAGATAGTTATTCCATCATGAGATCAAGTCTGACATGTTTATACCTTAATTGTCTGTTTTTGGATTTTTTCCTATATTTGTGATTTAACAACTTGCTTCTTGCCAAATTTCATTTTAAGTCAACAGGAAGTACCCTATAGGTTTTGATTTATTTGTGTCACATTATGCAACAATAATATTTAGTATTTCGGGCGTATTTTATCTTTGTGTTGATTATAATCATGATATTTTTATGGCTTCATGGGACCGTATAGTCTTTAGTATTTGATATAAATTTTAACTTAATACCTTTAAGCGTTCCCAAGATAAAGGGTCTTGACAGACAGAGAGACAGACGGGCAACAAAGTGATCCTATAAGGGTTTCTTTTTTCCTTTCGAGGAACGGAACCCTAAAAAACAATTTATTTTTTGCATTAACAAATTAGCAACTTTTTACTATGTTTACAGAAAAATAAACGAAAGTATAATTAATTCTTAGCTAATTTATTGATTAGTGTAAATATAATTTAACAATTTAGATACTTATCAAATTTATTAATAGTGGAACAGCATCTCTTCATTTTTACTCACTTTTAAAAATACTTATTAATAATAAACTTAAGTATATATTAAAAAAAATCTAATTTACCTGTCCAATAAAATTACAAAATAGACTTTTTAACAATGAAAACAACCGGCTTCAAAAAGATGCATTAGTTTTATGCAAGTGAAGTTTGTTATAAACTGTTTGGTACATGGACACGAACTTCAAATAACTGTTTTTTGGAAATAAGTAATTATTTAAAAGTAAATTACTTTTGAGTGACGAATTGGCTTTTTTTCTCATACACTAAAAACATCGACACTCTATTATAAAATTTTGTACAATCATTAAGATAAAAGGCACTTTAGCAGTTCCAAATTAACATTAATTATTGTTTTTCTCCACAAGTTTCAGATTTAAATTCACTACATTAATATGGGACCAACTGGAAAGTATAACCTTTTTGAAAAAAAATCTCGAATCGGTCCAGGCGTATCATGAACCTGCTCCTTTTTTGAAGTCGGCTAAAAACATCTCAATCTTCATGTGTAAACTTAACAATTATAATAATAATTTTATACATATCACACAGCGCTATCTGGCCCCAACACTAAGCAAAGCTTGTATTATGAAAACCAAACAACAGATACAAATAGTTTTATACTTTTTTTTATAAATACATACATAAATACACCCAAACTCAAGAGAAATACAAATGTTTATCACATAAATATTTTTCCAGTGCGGGAATCGAACCAACACCATCTGAACAGCAGCCAGCCACACTACAAACTAGGCTGCGTGGGAGTCTTAAACTTTCAGTTTACATTGTGGATTTGCTAAGAAAATTACTCTTTAAATCTAGTTTGCAATTATATCAATATTAATTAAAAAAATAAAATATTATACGTAAAAACAATGTGCTTAATATTTTTTTAAGACAGATACAATTATAGACATTTTCATACGTATTTTCTTCTTAGAAAAATATACGATTTGGCTCAAAGGTGTAACAATGTTTTTTTTTGAATATAACTAGCTAATCGATTTCTTACAAATTCCGAATTATTAATTTTATCTTAAAATACCCAATTATATCTACAAATAAATAATTTCATTATTTACAAAATATACTTATTTAAAAACAATCTTACTTTTTCGTGTCGTAAATGTTAATCAATTTAAAACAATTAAATAAGTATTCTGTCATACATAATAAGAGTAATTAAATTATAAATACATTCTACATAGTAAAATTTTAGTTATTAATTTAAAAATAATAATAATTAAGGAATAAACACTTATCTTACATCGTCTTAAGCATGTAATACACTTGTTGCTATAATATATATTATTTTGTCAAAATATAGGTACTCATAGAAGCTTAAAGCATATTTTAAAGCTGCGTATCTGGTTACTTAAAGATTTTTATAGAAAAAAAAATGTATTATGTCTGGCTTTAATATGTGGTAGGCTTTAAAATATATTCAATATTACTACTGACACACCCATTACAAGCATAACTTGTGAGGACGTAACAAACTGGGCTCGATTTCTGAGTGCCTTAACTATGTCGGCTCTGTGATTTTCCGCCCAAGCTGCAGAAGCTTTGGATTGTAGTAAAGTATTTTTAGCACTTTCCACAGCTGGCTCGCTGCATTGTGTACATGACGTCAGCCACGATTCGAACTGAAACAAATTTTTAAGGGTAAATGCATGATGCAAGGATGCAATAAGGTAATGAAGAAGAAGGTGTGATGCAATGTCATATATAAGCTTCTTGGATGTGTGTGTGTTGACTATGAATGACAGTTGAATTTATAGGTATGTACATGGGTATAAGGAACAAACGTAGGATTGCATTTTAAATTTATGGCACTTGTTGATGCCTTGATTTTTTTTTCATTTAATGTATTTGATTCAGCCCTGGATTGAAGTAGGCGCCAAGAGCCCAAATATAGGCATTTTCCCAATTTTTTAGTTGAATGGCAGGAATTGGGGGGTTAAAAGATGAAATAACTCTTATTGTGTAACACTCGTTAAATTTCCGCCATCGAAACGAGCATGGGTGGGAATGGGTAAAGGTGAGTTTAAAATAGAATCTGAGGTGTGTCGATGATGGTTGACTGGCATTTGTAATGTATTGATAGTTTTTCCTATATGTATAGTATGAAGTACAGTCGTTTTTTTGAGCGTTTGGAAATGTTGTTGATTTTTTTTTTTGTATGACTAGTACAGTGTGGCCGATGCAGCCATTACTGCTCCACCGGACTTTTGAGGCGAGAAACGACTCATATTTAACATTTTCAAGTAGCCTATATCCTTTCTCGGGGAGCCTCGGCTTGGGTTGTCCGGCGTGAGCCTCGAACCCAAAGGTAAGTTAAGCGCCAGGAAATTATGATTGCATTGGAATTAACTGGCGGGAAGAAATCTCTGACAGAGATTCGCCATTTTTCTAGAATTATTATTCCTTGAAATGTATTTTTTTGTACAATAAAGGATTTAAATAAAATAAAATAAAATAACTATAAGGCATGTTTTGCATCGAAAGCGGTAGCATGGGATAGTGTTGGTTGTTGTAGGAAATGTTTGATTTGTGGTGGGTAATGTAATTTTAGATAAAAAAAAAATCTTGTTTTGTCAAAATGTGACCGTTGGGTGGTGTAGGTACCTAATAAATCATTTGTTTCTGTGTTTGTATTTAGAATCGTTTATTTGAGCAGTTTCCTTACGATATTCAAACAATTAGTAAAAAAATATCAAAGTGCGATTTATCCACTCTGGTACAACTAAAAGTAAATCCATACAAGTCCATACTAATATTTTAAATGCAAAAGTAACTCTGTCTGTCTATCTAACTGTTACCTCTTCACGCCTAAACCGCTCTACAGTTTAAGATGAAATTCAGCACGGAGATTGTTTGAGTCCCGAGAAAGGACATGTCAAATATGAGTCGTTTTTTTTTCTATAATTGAGAAGTTGTCGTTTAAATCCTATCCCAGTAACCTTATTTAAAGCTAGCACTTTAAGGTGCAGCCTAAATGTTGGTTTCACATTTATTTAAAAACAACAGACTGTCGAAGATTTTTAAAAGAATCGCAATCACATATAAAATCACCTTAATCACAACATCTCCCATTTTGGTTTCCACTCAAAACCATAAAATAAGTAGTTACCTTGTCGAATGTCAATAGCAAATATTTTTTTGATGAAGCAAACGCACACTATCACTATCAATATCTATCACTTGATTTAGATTTTAAAATCCAATTCGGTTTTAAAGTGTGGAACTGATTTGGCTTGCAGCCAATTAACTAATTGATCATAATATATTTCTATTATTAAAGATCTAAATGTGTTTCATCTCTAAACTTATTTATTCTAGTGATAATGTTAGTGCTTATTTTAGCAAAGAATATATTGTCGATATTAAAAATTATAAATTATATTGAAAACCTTAAAGTTATCTTATTTCATATATTCTATAATTATTATGCATTAGTTAGGTACTGCTAATACAACACTTTGTCCTCTATATAAAATTGATATAGGTACATATCATGATTATCCTATCTTATTATTAATATTATAAATGTGAAAGTTTGGATGTTTGTTATTCAATCACGCTTCAACCATTGGACGAATCGAAATTGAACTTGATACATATTTAAGGTCCTGGAATAGGATATAGGCTGCTTTTTATCCCGAAAAAATTAAAAGTTCCCGCGGGAAAAACTAACTAGCTAAACCAGCTTGCTACAGCAAACTTTATTACTATAATTAAAGAGTTCCACGCCGATATCCTAATTTAGGGCGGGTGGAGTCGCGTGAAAAATCTAGTGATAATAAATTTTAGATGTAAACTCTTCTTCTTAACTTGAAAATACCAGTGTGGGTAAATTCTGGACCAAATAACCTATTAAAATCTTGGTTTTGTAACAACGTTTAGCAGTTTTGTGTAGTTCTCAATTTGCATTAGTTTGTACTAACTAGTTTATCATTATGGAAATTGAATGCAATAGTTAAGTAGATTTTTAATCCAAAAATGGTAATGCAAAATGCCTATCCAATTATTTACTCATAACCAGTAGTAAAACGCACAGTGTCAAAACAAGTTGTCAAAAATTCACGCCCCCGTTAAACTGATTTTTTGGGGGTTTATGTTGAATAATACTAGCTTCATAAAAAAAGTAAAAATTCCTGTTACAGGTTTTTCTGCAAAAAATGACTTTTCCGACTGGATTTTATACACATAATATATGTACGTGACTTATCGTTACTCCCTGACCTTCGTAACCTTAACTACAATATGTTTAGAGTAATTTACGCAATTAGCTCACTGATATTAAATTGTTATTAGGAATTAACCGCGACAGTTCATGTGAATGACAAATAAATAAATTAGTTTTTTTACGTTTACCCCACTGATATTCAGCAAAACAAAATTGTTAAAATTCTAAAATTAGTTACTTACGTACCTAATTATATAACCTGACAGATAATTTGTTATGTGATCGAATAATTAAAGAAGCAACTATAAAACAGTTATGAGGTTTGTATTGATCTAGCACCTAATGTTTTGAGATGAAATTGGAAAAGGTTCTGGACACTTTCTCAGCTCAAGTCTATGTAGGACAACTAGTCCTAAATAATTGTATCCCAATTATCGGTAACATTAAGACAAAATAATTATAGTAAAAGCGCACTTGAAGTAACCTCGTATTCAAATATTTCAGAGAAGCTTACATTACGATATTGGAGTTTCCCTGTGGGAGGAATTTGATTGCTCTCCTACCCTTTCAGGCCAGCCATTGCTTGTCCGGGAGAGCATTCCCCTACCCGCCACCTGGGGACGCGGTCTCTAGGGAATAAGGCTACCCCGAGACTATTCTTAACTGTTTATTAACTAAAATTAAAGAGCCACTATGAATTGCATTAACTCGGCTGAACGAACTTTCTATCTGGTGATTAGTGTAATTGAACATGAACTGATGGCTACACAGCCAGTGTTCTGTGATACATAAAATTTCAATCTTTTGGCAGTTTATGAACAATTCAATTTCTCTATCTTTATGAGACATTCCTTGTATATTTTAATGCACCAGATTTAACGGAATATCGGTGGATCCGTGGGATAAAGCTAGTTAATTATACTTAGGCCGCAGCCTTTAAACGCCCATAACAATCATTAAGATAACACATATAGATGTGTGATGATGGCACATAGACACATCCATATATATAGTAGAAAAGCCGCTTTTAAAAAAGTCGTCAAATAACGATTCCCGTCGGACTCAAGAGTCCTCTACCAACAACTGGTATCATTGTGTTCGGCATGATCTCCTGAAAAAGAATAGACCGGTTGTCGCTTTCTAAAGTGGTAGAGGGGGGAGGGAGGCAGAGAAAATACGCAGAAACCGGGTATAAGGGTTTGGTTAATTTCTCAATAACCACTTACCCGATTTCATCAAATAAGGTGTCATATCAAAGGTGATAAAATTTTTAACATAACATGAACTACAATAATTTCTGTAAAAACCATAGTTTATTTAATATTTAGAACAAAAAGAAATTTCCAACCAAAATATTTTTAGTTTGTTGAATTGAAACAGTAAATGAAAATGACAGGTTTAAAACCAAAAACTATAAAATTGTCACATTTATTAGCTTGCTGTTTTTTTTTTCAATTTTGAAATTCGGTCAGAAAATAACAAAGTTATCACCGATATCACGGGCGAGCTCGCGACGACCGAGACGGAGATTGGCCGAATGGCCAGCTCAACGACGACGTCTCTCGCTCTGTCTGTGCACCGTAGTGGTTGTGTATGTGCCTTACTAGTTTTATTTGGTTGTATTAGAAACTTAATAAATAATACATACTTATTCCACACTTTAGGTTACATCCCTATGTATATAGCAGTTAGCAAGTGGATCGTAAAAACTAGGCCAACGTAGGTCTTAAGAAAATTGTGGACTTACCCAAATTTTGGCGATATTATTTTCACGGTTTGAGTAATTTGTGGTGTATTGTCTGTGTAGTTTGTGTATGTGTAGATGTTTTCACGCCAACTGAACTTAACTATTATATATAATATTATTATAATCAAAACAATTAAATACGCCGCGACGTTGCGCACAGAATATATGACGACGACTAGTGCACAGAGTATGCAAAGAACGAACCTACGCCGCTATTGCTACGCCGGACCGACCGCATAATCTTTACCAAACAGCAAGTTACCATGGAGTTAGGTGCTGTCGGGCCGGTTAGTTTACCTAAGCGAAAAGAAAAGGCCGGAATAAACTGGAATCCTTGCCTTATTTGCAAGTCTGAAGACAGCGCAAATGTCAGAAAAGCAACAGAAAATGGTATCCAGCAATTCAAGGTGGCGTTTGCCTTGTGTAAACTTTACATGGATTTGTTTTAATACAAGCTATTGGGAAACAAAAAAGCACAAAGACTTTTGATGATTTCAGTGACGTATTCTAACGAGCATTATTTAACTTAGGATTCCAATAAAATGGAATGTCGAAGTAATTTTGTCCTATTTGATCAGTTTAAAATGGCATCTTTCAAAACTTGTTCTAGCTTTGTTTGTTGACGCCAATTACGAACTACTGACTTCTGGAGGTTTTTCTGAAGCCAAAGTCGTGAGCACGAACCTTCATCGAAATACTGACCACTTGCAATCCTATCATGAGATTTTCTATTTCAGTTGTACTTTAGAAGTAGGAGAGCACCAACCTCTTACTGTCAATCTATAAATTGGGACATTCTCTTAGGGAACTATTTAGGGGAACTGATATTTTAACTGTTCCTTGCCAATATATCTACACTTGTATAATGTATATACGCTAAAATTTGGCATTTATTTGCTTAAAATAGTGACCTACACAGTGTGAATACAAGGTATAAGCATAAGTTGATAGTTCCAAATGTTGTCTTAAGAAAGTAAGTACTTACCTAGCTCTTTTCCAATACAAAGTTTATATTCCTACAATAAAATTCCAAAACGTGTAATTAATTTAGCTCCAAATAAATTAAATTAAATAAAAATATATGACAAAGATAGTTTAATGCAAAATAGCTATTAAAAAGTTGATAAATACATTGATGATAAAAATGTTTGGTAGAATTAGAACTTTATAAATTGGGAGACATTTATGACATTTTTTTAAACTAAAACAATGTTTATTATGTTATAACCTAGTTTAAGGATGTATTGTTTTATTTGTAATATGAAGTTGAAAAAATATAAGATTAACATTAACTAGGTACAGAGCTTTGTTATTCAAAATATTTGTAAAACGTAAATGATAATATGACATATTATTTTTTCCTTATATTTTATACTTAATATTTTATTTATTTATATAATTGATAATAGAAATAAATTATATTACTAATATGAAATTAGTCTTGTTAAATAATCTAGAAAATAAAACCCACTATAGGATAATGCGCAGCACAAGGCACGTCACCCTAATGTATAAATTCAGTCACAGTTTTATCATTTTAAACCAAATTTAAAAAAATAAAAACCAATTTTTAGTCATACATTACTTTTTAATTTAATGTAATTTACTGCTTCAATTCAATAAAATTAAAAAAGTTTTTTGTCAAGTATTCGGTTTTTTTTCTAAATATTTAATAAAGTAAGGTATATGCAGAAACCATTGTAAGACATGTTATGTTAAGCATTTTATCACCTATCGTATGCCACCTTATTTGTTGAAATCGGATAAATGGCTGTTGAGAAATTAACCAAACCCCGATAGCCGGTTTCCGCATCTTTACCCTCGCCTCCCTCCCACCTCCACCACTTTAGAACGCGACAACCGATCTTTTCTTGTCCAAGACATCATGCCGAACCCAATGATACCGGTTGTCAGTAGAGGACTCTTCGGTCCGACGGGACTTCGGTCTCGACTGCCTGGCTTCTCTACTAATAAGCTTCTTGACATAAACAAACGTCGCAGATAAAAAACTAGTAACTACGTTACGTGCCAAACGTATACCAGCCAGTATCATATAGGATGCGGCGCATTCACCGCATTTGTTTGTGACAGCAGCGGCAAGTGCGATGCCTCAATGATAACAATACTCCTATATAACCATACAATAATACGTACATAGTAATATTTAAATCAGAAATCTGCTTAAAATTGGCTAGTCATAGGCCAAGTTCGACGATGTCATTTATTTGTACTCTATTCAATGACTAATAATTTTTAAACTATACTGTTTGCCAAATTCCGAAATCCTTGAACGCCCTTGTCGCCAACACACAGTGTCGGTGTCGGATGGTTGTCGACACAGTGACCCAAATGATCCTACATCAAACACCACCCACAGTCCGCATACAGTCAGTAGAGGTGACACCAAACAAAAGTTTTTAACCCCATTTATGTAAACAGCTATTTCTGGACCAAAGGAATAAAACCGTGACGCTTTGTTACTTTGTTTACTATGTCTCAGCAGAAACTAAATTTGCGAAAGTGTTTAAATTTTTACATTATAAACATACATTTTTACATTCGTTACATTTATCGATCGTCGCATATTCTGCCCAATCCTGACTTACTTCTTACAATTCGTCAGAAGCTGGCAATCGGGCTATATTATATTGTCCCTTTTATTCTACTTAAAAGCTGGTAATTTACGAAGTAGGTAACATATGTAACGAAGCTATGTTGCAGTGATGGGCTCATCCCTGCCCCGCAGAACCAATCACCTTCTTCCAACCAATCATATATACATTTAAATAATATGCTTAATAATTCTGTCTCAGGTCTTTCATTTTACGATTTATTACCCCAAATTTGGTACATAACGACATACACTGCATTATTGCGGCGATGGGCTTACCACCCTGTCACGCTCCCTTGTATTTGTTGGTAAGAAGAGGAGTTTTAATGCATTATGATATGAGTGTGTGTATCCAAACACCGTGATGTTATCGTGCTGTTATTAACATTCACTTACATCATTTATCTCGGTTTCTGTGTGCAACGCGCCAGCAACAGTTGATAAAACAGTATCCATCGAAGGGTAGCTGAAAAGTATATAGTAAATTTTATAAGAAAAACGTTTTTGAATTGTGAGTTTGTTTGTTTGTCCGTCCTTCACGTCGCAACGGAGCATCCAATTAAGCTCAAATTAAGCACAGATAAATAAATAAAAAACACAAACCTTAGCGTCACTTCAAAGCAACCAAAGATTGAGCTGATCTGGCTGAAAGATTGCTGAACGAAGAAGGACATAGTCTGCATTTTATCACGGTAAATTATTATTTTTTTCGAAAAAGGCAGAAGCTATACAGAAATAATATTGTTTTCTGTAGTAGTAGTAGTGTAGTAGTAGATAGCGAAGTGTGTGATGTCATGTCCACATAATTGTAAATAGCTGATTAAATCTTCACACGGTAAACATTAAACTTACATGTCGTTCCAAGTGCTATAGTTGTCTTGTAATTCTTCCAATACAACAGGTAGATTGCTATAATTTGCAAGAATACTTGTCAGAGGAACAGTTATGTCTTGAGTCCTTATCGGACTATCCTCTTCAGTCATAGATACTAGGTAACTGAAAATTTTACATTTAAAATATATATTATAATATCCATTTTAAATTAAAACGAGAAAATATATTTCAGCAATATTTAAAATCGATATTAAATAAATAGTTGGCTGTCACGGGTCGCCCGGTACATGTGAAACATTGACGAATATACTATAGTCGGATAGATAAAAGGTGCGTTCTGTTCACTGCTTCAATGCGTTTTATTTCATAATCCAGCCAAGTTAAAAAGACATAAATGTTGTATGACATACTGTACTAATCTTGGCCTATTCTCTTTGGTTGGATTATTAACATTCAACGCATAATGTGCATAATGTTGGTCAACAAAACGCGACAATAGTAAACAGCTCATACATAGAAGCAACGGAGTGTACTAGATAGTATACTCACGCACACACGCAACTGAGTCGTCACGGCATACGTTTCAATTTTACTGCCAAGGTGCGCCAATAGATGTTTCACATCAAAAACGAATTAAACTAAAATCTAAATTGAAACTTGTGCTATATATTAGAATTCACTTTTGTACCTTCTCTCTGACACACAAAAAATTATGAGTTATGACACTCACCTTTTAAGTTTCTCGGAGTCTGTAGTGCACCCTAAGATGTCAGCAATAACCCAAGCTTCGTTAGCAACATTGTGGGTTTTCATCCGGCTCCAGAGAATGTCGTAATCATCGGCATCGCCGTAACGTAGTCCATGGCAGTAGGTCACCGGTCTCAAACTAGGTGATATTCTGTAATAATGTTATATGCATTTTAAAACTAGAAATAATTATGTTATTGAATATTTATCACTAGTATTTAACTTTAAATATTATCGTATTAAATATATATTAATCAGCATTGCCTAGTTAGCAAAATAACACCCAAATACTCTTTCTGTGTCTGTGTCTGTATTTATGCTAAAATCTTGCACACACTCGTTTACAAAATAACATTTACTGCACCCTTTTCAGCTTTTTAATAGTGTCCATTAAGCACTTGTGCAGTAACAACAATTATCACACAAGTGTAATATACTTTACAGTTTTTTTTTTTATTTTTAGCAAGAAGAAATTATGCCTATAAACGAAGTTCCTATTTTTAGAAAAATAAACCCAACAACGTGTTTGTTAAAAAATTATGAAAACTATTAATTCCATTAAATATCAAAGTTTTACAACATTCTAACACTAATATAAGTATTTAAACTCAAAAGATATTAATTTGCTTAACTCATAACATAGAATTTAATACTGTACGCTCACTATTCATTATGTATATTACATAAATTCTCATGTTAGTAAATTCTTTATTAGAAATATATATCTTAAACCTAAAAAAACCTAAGTATGTATTGTCCTTCAAGTGTGTTGAATAGTCGTATGACACTCGTGAGCGTTGCTCAATACACACTCGGCTGAATTAAGCTCTCATCTTTGGCTTGGTCTGCAACTCACAGCCCTGTCTGTAATGAGCAGCCTAATAACTCACTTGTATCATAATGTCCTATTATTCCCTACAGCTAAGTTTCAAAATATAGAATTTGTAACTGGTTTTTTGTCCTATATTTTAATTTACTACATAAAAGCAGGCCAAGTGCGAGTCGGACTTGCGCACTGAGAGTTCCGTACCAACTACCATTTACGTAATTTAAAATCACAAACACAAACAAAAACAAAAAGTGTGCCGCTGAGCTAAGCGGTCAACCATACAATTACTGACCAAGACCGACGTTGCTTAACCTTGAATGTGTGTTACTGTTTCGCTTAATAAATAGCTAGATACTCTTTGTAAAGCCTACTTGGCTATGATAGTTTTCCTTTTTTGGTATATACCCAATCCCATGATTTTTTTCAGACACCCAAGAACAGCCATTTGGTTTATTTGGGGGGGACACTGGGTGCTAACAATTTTTTTTACTTTAAATCTTAATATTTCGCAAACGCATCGCTGATTCGAAGAATGGTTTGACACACCTACAATCTTTTTGAACGGCATATCTAACGACACCCTACATTAGTGGGTAGACGAGAAAAAAAATTTCATCCCTACTCTACGTGTAGGGAAAGTACCCTAAGATTATTTTTTTTTAATTTTATTTGACCACTTTGTCGGCCTAATTAATATCTATACCTATGCCAAGTTCCAGTTTTCTACTAGTAGGTAATGGTGTCTGAGCTAAGCTGCGGACAGACAGATGTCAGACGGTCGAACATGGCGAAACTATTAGGGTTCCTTGTTGTCTAGCCTAAACTCTAAAAAACGGAAAACATCGTTAGTAGTAGACAGACGGACTATTACAAGCATAGTTATTTCAAAGATGTGATATTTTACATTATAATCTCTTAATGCAAATTACTTACTCTTCTCCATTGTCTATAAAGTTCTTAAATGAATCTACCATGTTGTTGATGCACCCCTGGTGTCCCAGTTTACAAGCTAAATCTAGGACTTGCATTCGGTTTCTAAGTGTCTCAAAACTATCTTCCGGCCGAACACTGTAACCCAAGTTGTTAATGATATTCTCCATCACTGTTAGGATATAAGCCTGAAATAGTTAAAATTTTGTAGTCGATTTTCATTTTGGTATAACAAATGTCTTATAGTCTTATATTTGATCGGAGGTGACCTATTCCTTTCGATATTTACAAGTTCAAACCCGGTGTGCGTCAATTAGTTTTTTTTTTTAATTCTCAAGTGCATTGTTAGTCCACACTAGTGACTTTTCAGTGAAGAAAAACATCGTGCGGAAAACTGCGTATATCAAAAAACCGTATGTGAAGTCCATACAATCCATTCAAATTCATTAAATGAAATCAGAAATTCATTCAATCCATCAAATCCATCTAAGGCCAATCCAGTCCACAATCCGCACTGGGCCCCGTGATGGACTTTAGCCCAAATAGCCCTCGCGCAACCATTTATAGTAAATGCTATAATGCTAATAAGTTCATCATGTGCAGGTGTAAAAAATATATATGAAGATGTCCCTAAGAAGATTATAAAAAGAAGCTATGTAATGCAAGTGCAGATATATTATGTTATGGTTAAAAAATATTGCCACATCATCAGCAACATAGATAAGCGAATCTCAAGACCAAGATGTATGTAATATTTGCTCAGTAGGATCTTCACGTTAGATAAGATTATCGAAACATGTAAGAGATATATATCAGACGATACTGATACGTAAAAGAGGTTAAGAATGTGTCAAATAACATTGATATAAGTATTCTGTTATGGTTTGATATAGGATCTAGCGTGATTAGTGTTCCGTGTCTAAAAGTATTTGACAATAGAGACATAGTGCCAACATTTGCATGTACATGTACAACAGCGTGTATTTGTTTGCTACTAACCATTACGTCTGTATTTATAACATCAAATACCCTTACTGAATCATGAACGCACAGCCTAAGCCGCCTGAACCGGAAGCGAGAAGACCGCCTGACTGTGTACATAAAGTTTAGTTCCAAATTTTATTTTTTCATAATCCATTTTTGGTGTACAATAAAGTATATATCTATCTTTCTATTTATTTACAATATATATATATATATATATCTTTCTATTTATTTACAATATATATATATATCTATATATATATGTGTGTATTTGTATCAAAGTCAAAGTCAAAATTTATTCTTTGACGATTTAAAATCACTTTTGAATCGTCAAAGTTATGAAATAATATATTTTGAAATCCGGTTCACAATGTTGTTGATTTCTGACGAGAAGAATCCGGCAGGAAACTCGATAGTTACTCTTTTTTTTAAAAAACTACGAATACAATGTTTAAAAAAAAATTTAAGCCGTGCAATTTTATATTATTTCCATCTTAATTTGGTTTACCTATGCATCCTGTAATTGAGCATCTTCAGTCCCATGGATTTTTATCATTTACATAGTCTGAAATATTGTAGTACATATGCTTTTTTACCAAGTAGTTGTTTGAAAAAAGATTTAAATTCACTTATTGAAAGATTTTATACACCATTACAGATAATGGATAATGTAAAAGTGTATACATTATCCATTATCTGGTATCCATAGTACCCACAAGCTTTGCTTTGTTTGGGATCAGATGGAACTGTATGTAATATCCAAACTTAATATTATTATTAGATATTACGTTCATTAAGAAAAGTTTTTAGATATGTTATTTGGTAGGTATTTACTTTAAGCTTGGAATTTAATATGATACATAATAATGAACGTGCTATTCCAGGAAACCATGAATTATGTTAATCTTAAGTTATCTGTGGTCTTTGGTCACGAAATTTTTGGAAATTGTCAAAAACCATTTCCACTCCTTTGTGCTGAGATTTCTATGCCCACACCTATTCTCTACTATACTTCATATTATAGGATATAAAAACTATAGAAAGGCATATAACGATATTTTCTGTATTAAATTTTAAATAACCACACACGCAGCTATAAATATATTTCAGTATTATGAAAACATATTGACATATTGATATATATCATAGCTACGTATGTAAAGGTCTTTATAAATATTAAAATGAAACCCTAAATATTTAAACTACTTTTACCTCTATATCGTTCAAAACATCTGACCCAAAATAAGAGTTACTCAGTTTTTTAAAACCATTAATAGCTGCGAACCAAACAGAGTTATCGGTTTCGTCCTTAAGAAACTCCAGAACATCCTGTAGTAGGTCAAAATTAACTTCGTCTGCGTAATAGAACGAAAACAAATCGTTCACAATCTGCAAAACAAAAACGTTCTCGTTAAACGGGAACTGAATCTAGAAATGTGCCAAAGGTTTTTATTTATGTTATAAATACATGCGTTGAGATATTGTTAGTTAAAATATGAGATGCTATAATTAATTATGAGAATGATTAAATATATTATCAGATTCTAACAGAAAAACTAATTGTAGATGCAAAACTGCAACATTGAAACTCAGACCTTAAAAGAGCCTCAAATTTTAAAAATAAGGTGTTAGTTTCCAGTATAAGAGGTAGTGTGCTACACCAAACTTAATAACCTCTGTCTTACATATAATTTAGAAAAATAATAGCAGCAATTTATAATCACAAATAGGCATGTACTTTTTTAAACATAGCTTGTATCAATCTAGAATTAATATAAGCAATATTCTAGAGTAATGTGGCATTATAGTAAAAACATGGTTTAGTAGCTTCCTAATTCACGCTTAACAAATAAATTAACTTGCAATATTGGTAACGTCAAAATATGTCGTTTGTTGTTTTTGCATTCTATTAGATGTAATACGTCCATTAGATGCATTCAAAGAATAAAATTTTAAGCTTGTAGGGGTTTTAACTTAACAAGGATATGTGCTGCAAAAGTCAATGCAAGACAAATCCATTTCTCGTTTGAACGGATAACTCGTCTGACAAATTCGTTTGAACTGATAACTTGTTTGTCAAATTCGTGTATTCAAGCAAACATTAACTCACGATCCTAATTTGCTGAGACCTAGGTTTTTTGAGACATGAGGAAAATTAAAATGCTTTATTTGTCATTACCCACTGAGCTCTGCCTGTAGGAATGCCTGCTGCCTGTCTATTTATAATATGTGGGTGTTGTCTATTTATAATATGTATGTATTTACAAAAAAAAGTATATTTTTTATACCACTAAGGTGCCCAACAAACACACGGTCCGCCTGATGGTAAGCGGTCACCGTGGCCTATGGACACTTGCAACACCAGAAGTATCACTCACGCGTTGCCGACCCTTCAAAAATCCAATAACTTGTTTCTTGAAGAACCTATATATGTATATATACCTATATATGTATTTGTATCCGTTGTCTGGTATCCATAGCACAAGTTTAGTTTATTACCAGACGGTCCGTGAGTAGGGTTGCCAACCATACTCTTAGATAGAGTATTGGACTCTATTTTATGTTGGTGAACCTTATAATCTAAAACACTTATAGAGTACGCTAAAATAATAACTTATTCTATAAAGAAAAAAATATAAATTAAAAAAAAAAATGTACTATTATTGTTAATATTAATAATAAGTAAACATTACTAATTATTACAAGTTTTACAAGTACACGTTTTAAAGTAAGTAACCAAAAAATCTATATACAAAATGAAATATGACTTTTAATAACTTCTGCAACACGTATTTTAAAAACTAATTAAGTGATTTCGATGCGGTTTTTTTTTTGATTTTGAAATACATTTATCTAAAATATAAAAATAATTAATCAGTTTAGGCATTCCTTAACTAAAATGGACATATTTTTCTACTATGTTTCCACAAAAGTATTTTACTTTAATATATTTCTATGATATTATTTTATTTTCATATATTACAAAAAAAATATATAATATATTATACATAAAATAACGTTTGGGTATGAAAATCCGTGTAGCCGTTTATTGTATATGTTTTTTTTTTGGCAGAACGGCGCGCTCGGAAGCAATAGCAATATTCCCACCAACATCACCCGCGAGCACGGAATCTTAAATATTTTCATAATTATTTTAGATACTAACATGCAGTTTTTTTTATCAAACGCATTATTAACATCTTAATAATGTGAGCAATAAAAAAATACCCTATTCATAAATTTTTTTTATGCAATTAAGTGAAAACCGGAAATTTTGAAAAAAAATATTCAAAAATTAGGATTTTCGACCATTTTTTTTTAATAAAATAAAGAATTATCTATCTATTGACATATAAATCATGAAAATCCGTGCATCCGTCAGGCTTGTAGAATTTTTTAAAGTTTTATTTTGGAAAGTGGCGCCATCTCTTCCTAAAGGGATGAAACTATGGGCGCTGCTGGCAAAAACGTTTATTTTGGTATCTACTATCACTGTGCAAAGCGGCTTACTTCCATCATAAAATGCATCCAAAAATCGCCATAACACCTATGACTAAAAGTAAAAAATAAATCTATTTCAAAACTTTAAATGAATATTATACCTACTCTTTATCTGAATGTGTACTCTTTATTTATTTACCCTTGTTAAATCCAAATATACTTTATTTCATTGAAAAAAAGTTAGCAACCCTAGCTCTGTGTGTATTGTCCAAAAATATTATTATAATTATTACCTTCGCTCGATTTAGATTGTGGATTATTTCACGTTGATCACTTTTCAATGCACTTGCGATGATTTGCCATGAGTGTTCATCATAATTAACTCTATAAAATCCTGCCAAAAAATACACATTAAATTTAAGAATAAAGGAAGCGGCTCTCTGATAGAATCTATCAGCTTAACATATTGAAGCGATTACATAAAGCATAAGTTTAAATCAATAACAATGCAATATACACAAGTCAGTACTGTTCTTTGAAACAAAGAGATGGATTAAGATTGGAATAGGTACTTTGTGCTTATCATGAAAAATGGGTTTATGAGTTTCTTTAGACATGATAATAAGAAATCTTTAACTTTGATAGATGCTTTTTTCGTTCTTATAGATATTGGGGTCTATCTTAAGACAATAAATCCATATAAATATTGTAAATGCGGAAGTAACTCTGTCTGTCTGTTACCTCTTCACGCTTAAACCGCTGTACCTATTAAGATGAAATTTTGCATGGAGATAGTTCTTGAGTCCCGGGGAAGGACATAGGGTACTTGGAAACGTCAAGTGTGAGTCGGTTTTTTTCTATAATTGTGATCTTAACGTTTAAATAATACATCGATAACCGAATTTAGGGAGGGTAAAACATCTTTTATTTCAAAAAGCACAATTCAGTTTTTTATTTACTTTTGCTTCATTTATTAGATATATTTCTGGTTTAATAGTAAAACTCTTACCAGTTTCTTGTACATTGAATATAACCCAACTATGATCTTCACTAATATTGTCCACCTTAAGCTCGTGTGTTTTCTCGTCCATTATAAAGGCAGGTTTAGTGTTATTAAAATCTGGATTCATTGCTGTTGTATATGTAATTGGTATTTTGTAGATTTCATCTGATTCATTTAAAGGGTCAATGTAGAAACGTTTCTGTTAGAAAAAAAAATGTATTTTTGTGAATGAAAAAAAATACTGAACATTGTATTTCACATACTTAAGTTTAATTAAAATATATAAGCGTGTTTCGGAGAGCACGTAAAACCTTTGGTCCTGGCTGTTTATCATATGACAGCAGTCGTCAAGCCAAGTCAGATGCCTAATAGGTAGCTCTATATCTAACATTTTATAACACACTTCACTCGCATGACACCAACTTCAAACTGTAATTTAGATCAGATTTTTAGCAATATGTAATTATTTTTACCTTTTTATTGCATCTTTTTGAAGCCGATTGTTTTTTTTTGTTAAAAAGTTTTTATTTACAGCTTAATTTAATGAATACAAACATCACTATAAAATGAATATAAAGTCACTAAGATTTGTATTGAAAAATAAATGCAAAGCGGTATAAATAATTTTTTTTAGTCTCAAGTTACTTTTTGTACCTTATGCCCTAGATACAAAAAAAACTATACTCTAAGCTAACTTTACTAAACATAAGCCATTTCTAAATAAATGATAAGTAATTGTATATTTTATTGATACAGAAGTAAGAAGACACAGAAGAACTTGAAAACTCACCTGAGTTAATTTAATAGTTTCTTCTTCGTAATCTATATCAACTTTTAGTATCGGATGGCCAGCTTGTGATATCCACGAACTCATGATATCAGTTATGTTGTATCCTGAGTACGCAGCTAAACTATCTGATACCATTACACCTTGTTCCAGAGCCGCATACATTTTTTCCGGATATCCGGCATCAAATTTGCTGAAATAATATACTCGGACTATTATTTTCCTCTTACATAGCGCTTGTCTTTCATTTACAGGACACTATTAATTCCTATTAAATGTGGCACAATAGTAACATTGGTACAGCAAAAAATACTAAAAGAATATCTAACTTAATACAAAGTTTATAAGGTTAAAATCCTTATGGGGCTTGTAGAGGATGTGCGTGATTCATTATAACTAAAAGCAAAATAAGGGAAGTAGGACAATACTGAGCACACAGAAGCTAAGGTAACCTATTTTTACTACTTTTACATTTTATTACAGTTCGGCAATCGGCAAAATTAGAGCAGGGGTCTATCAATCCAAGACTAACGGAAACTTAGCTATAAGTGATCTTCAGCATGTCAACTCAATATAGCTCGCAAGGCCTATAGGAAATGTTAATGTGAACCTAGTTTCCAGTGGCGCAGGAAAAATCCAAACTAAAAATTTATGAATGAGGCCTATGCCCAGCAGGGGATTTCTAATGACTGATGTTATGATGATGAGATAATGTTGATATTTTTTCTTGTGAATCATAAGCCGTGAGTACTGATAACATATTTTAATCTTTTACCAGTCAGAAGCACTAACGAGTTTTCCATTCTTCTGTGAATGAATTAAGAAACAAATTGCAGAAGCTAAATGCAGCTACTAACAGCTATATACAGAGTAAACTTTCTGAAAACTTCTTATTACAAGAATAACACTTACTTTGTTTCTAAATACGTGTGTAAACCAAATTTGAAAGCCTCATCTCCAATCAGGTGATGCATCATCCGAATAACTGAACCGGCTTTCTGGTAGGTGATGGTGCCAAAATGGCCACTAATCTCAGCAGGTGAATTAACATCATTGTTGGTGATAGCTGGTGACTTTGGAGTCTCATCTGCACTGTATGCACTGTAAACTGATCCTGTGACGAGAACATTACCAGAACTCACTTCTGGTTCAATCTGCAACAATTTTAAATCATTTTATTTATTGTATATTAAATGGTTGGTTATCAAAGCGAGTACCTTTATTAATCTGACTTTCTTGATCTTTCATTTTATTGCTTAAAGTTGGTGACTAACAACTTATGGAACAAACATATATAAAACCACCTTAGTCAGATACACAGCGTAAGAAGCTGTGTTACTAAAGGTATTACGGTTATGGACTTACCGCCTGTAAAGCAGGACCTTGAAGAAACTTGGTTGGTAAAAAGAGGCTGTGTTTCATATTTGATTTTATGATAAGATTACTTAAACGCAATGGTGTGATTATTTGTAGCATCAAAAGAACAGCGCAATTCATTAGACTCTATGTATCAATTAAAATCGTAATCTAAATACCACAAGTAAAGTTAAATTTATTCCATTATGAATATTATAAAGGCAAAAGTTTGTGAGTGTGTGTGTGTGTATGTTTGTTACTTCTTCACGCTTCAACCACTGGACGGATCTGGATGAAACTTGGCATACATATAGGTTAGGTCCTGGAATAGCATACAGGCTACTTCTTATCCCGAAATTACCGCGGGAATAACTATAACCGAGCTTAAACGAACTATAGCTATAGCTACAGCTTGATATAGCAAAATTTTATTAGTGTAATTAAGGAGTAAATCACAGTCGCTTATAACCGAATTTAGCGCGGGGTAATTAAGCGGGCGTAGATGCGGGCCAAGTCTAGTTTAAAATAAGCTTAAATTTAAATAACTGATCTCAATCCCTTACTAGAATATTCTGCATTATAAGGATCAATATTTTTAATCTTGACAAGAGAGGAAGAAAAAGTAGTAGTAGAACGCATTTACAGTATTCAAATTTGTAAAAACGTATGAGTATGTATGGACGTATGGTTGTATGTGGAACATATAACAGCTGAGATACATTTCATTTAACAATCGTGTAAGAAACTTTGTATTCCAAAATCAAGACCTTTTTAAATACTAACCAATGAAGTAATGTAGTCTTGAAAATAGTTAGCGAATCCCTCATTAAGCCATGTGTTACTCCACCAATGGCACGTTACGAGGTTTCCGAACCACATATGAGTAGTTTCATGAGCCATTATTTGTGCAACTCTGTATTTAAAATAAGGCGTAGATTCCTCAGGAACATACAAAAGCAATGATTCCCTTAAATAAAACAAATGAGAGTTTATAATGTTATTTAAATACAAAGTGTAATATATAAATATATGGCATTGATGCCATTCCATAACGTGATATGTATGTACGTCCACTTCATACATCCTATATTTTTATTAGACTTGGAAAATAAATTTAAGCTTGTCGTACTCTTGTGTATTACTAAACAGTTAACACACAATAGTACGACAAACTTAAATTTACTGATCAAAGAATACTTAAAAAAAAAATTGGCAAAACATTTACACTCTTGAGAAAAAAAATTCAAGACAATTTAACATCAATACCAATCACAATATAAGGGTAGTATATGAAGTTTGTAACGATATCCTACAATATAAAGTAACTCTGTCTGGCTAGTACCTCTTCACGCTTAAAAAAATTGGTATGGTGATAGTTTGAGACCCAGGAAAAGACATAAGATAGTTTTTGTTTCGAAAACTTTGAAAATTCCTGCTGGAACTACGTGCTTACACGATATAAAATTAAAATACCTGTATTTTATTAACCCCCAATTTTCCATAGCCCCAGCCCTGAAATCTGTCAGAGCTACATGATCCAATTTCAGATTACTGTCAGTTGAATAATAATCAATACCAAAATAATCACTCAGTGCTGACACAACCCTTTGTCCAAAGTCAAATGCATAAGTCGTCTGATTTAAAGCATCTGGTCGTGTGTAAACTCCAAACTCTGAGCCAGTTGTGTTCACCTGGACAGCTTCAAACTCTGATACCATGAAAGCCACAAGGTATGTTGACATTTTTGGTGTAGGATAAAAAACTTCTCTCACGTAGCCGTTGTTTCTGAAAATTGTACAACGCTTAATATTTCCCCCATACATTTTAGTACCGGTTACCTAAATTTAAAAATATTTTAAGAATCAAAAATCGTTTAGCTATGTTGTATGATGTACATTGTTTACGTTTGTTTCTTTAAAGTTATAAACAAACCAGATTTTAACCCAAAATCTTTGTCTTTCGAAAATTTAAATATGACATCAAAATCAGTTCGCTACGATGGTTAAATAATTAAAAACACAAATTCAAAAATAATTTTACTTATCTACTTAGATTAATTGGTATATGGCATTTGACAATTAGCGTTTTTTTTGTTAAATTCTACAAGACTTCACGTTCTTATCTCCAAATCATAATTTATGAAACTAATCGCTACAACCGAATAATAAATATTTTTCGAACGAAGTCAATGTTCTGTGCGATTTTATCTTTACACTATTATTTAACGGCATTAAAAATACTGTTAAGAACAATTTGTAGTGTAGTAGTAATATCTTACAATTCCATTGTCTGTTGTAATTTCGTATTGGCTAGTGAAGGTTTGTAGCTTTCTGGTCTATCGATCGTTAATATAAATACAGCTTTAAATTCTGGCTCGTCGAAACATGGATACACTTTTCTTGCGTGTGTAGGTTCCATTTGTGTTGCACCCATCCATCTGTTAACAACGTATCACTTTTATTCGTCGTATTACACTAAATTATAATATTAAATTGACAATCTGGTGTCTAAAAAATAATTAAAATAAATGTCACACTCAAAGGCTTTGATTATGGTACCCTCAGCTGAGTTCTAGGCTTAAACCTTATAATTACCACCTAAACAAATAAGCCGATAGATACTAAACTAAGGCCCCCTCCTGAGATCTTATCCCGTAGCCCTGTATGCATTTCAGCGATAGTCACCCGACCAACTAGAGAAGATATTTTTATACAACTTTACCAGATTATCTGCCCCCTTTGTGTCTATCATCGCTATTGCTTCTACCCACACTTGTGTTGTGGTCCTAACTTTGAGTCTGTTAAGTCCAGCAACTTTGTGTGTCATTAGTACCAGTACACCTAGTCAGTAACCATCCTATGCGTTTTCCAGATCGCGGTCACTTTATAACCTTCTTTTTTATCTTTCCTTGATTTTACTAGCTATGTAGTCTGTCGATTTCCGCATATGCTAATTTACTAATTCTTAGACCAATATCGGTCACCCTCTCTTAATTTATGAATTTCATTTTAATCATGTGTATAAACATAAACTAATGCAATCGCTATACACATATGAACATGTAAAGAATATTTTACATCGTGGTTAAAATATTTATTGCTACTGTAACGCTTTACAAGTGTCATCAAATAAGTTTAAGTATTATCAAAAAATAAAGTTCATATGCTATGAAATGACAATTGTATTGAGTCCAGCTTTTATACATCTCTACTTAAACCCACTGCGGATTGTTACACTACAGATAATTATTTTGAATCTCTTCTCGGACATATCCAAGTTTCCTTACCATGGTTTCTTTACCGGAAAACGCGTGTGGGTGAAACAACTACGAAAGATAAAAACTGCAAGTATTTTGCTTTGGCCATACAAACTATAAAGCAAATACAAGATACATAACTGCATTTGGAAGCAATACACGTTTCAATTATGTACACATAAGGTAAATTTTCACCTATATGACAACAGAATGTAGACAATGGCAGAAGTGGATTTCACAATCGAGTTATCTACGTTTTATCTGGGAATTACTGCCTGAAGAAGCACTTTAAAACGTCATTGTTTGTTTGAGTATATACTTTCTAGTTCAAACATGATAATTTCGAGAACAATTCCTATCCATCTTGTATTTAATTTGTCTTTTCAACTCTATTATTCTCAATTTGCTACTTCAGCTGCATTATCTAAAATTACTATTTACTTATTTTTATGTTTGAAAATTTATCATTAAATTGATGTCATAAATAATTTTGTTAAGTACTATTGGAGAATTTCTCAATTGTATTTTTTCGATCATATAAATACATTTTGACACCACAAGTAGCACCACGAATGCATATTCATATTTAAATCAAAAATCATGAGAAAATTATCATCAGAACGAGACCTGTTATCCACACACATAATATTGTAACTAGCCGATATCTGTATATAGAAATTATTTGTCAAAAATGTATATGAAGGCTAATAGGTAAAAGTAATATAAGCTCTACAAATTAGCATTAGATTTTCTGTTTGCTTGTTTGTCTGTCTGTTTGTCTGTCTGTCTGTCTGTCGGTACGTCGTCTTTCCGTGTTTGTACGCGTATAACACAAAAAAATACTGTACAAAACACGCCTATATATATATGATAGAGACTATACTTACATTTATCATCAAACGCTAAATAAATGTATGTATTAATAAAAAACACTCTAGTTTTTTCAAGTACTCAGTTAAGACAGATCCAACTTTGTAAGCCTTTGCAACTAAATATTAGATAAAATTGTGTTAATTAAATAAACTCACGCAAAATAAATACTATAAAGAAAACTCAAGATAGACGAGCTAGTGTCGCGTGTTGGCAGAATAATGCATAATATGCGTGTTTTATGACAATGAACTCAGAAAATGAATCCAATTTATGATCCTAATTATATCAACCGCTAGGCATCTACTGCTGGCCATAGGCCTAGTCAATAGGTTCTTAAAAGAATCTGGTCTTAGCCTCTTGGATCCACGCACTTCCAGTTCTTTGTATGATAGATAATGGTATTCTCATACTTACTTTTTAACTCCATTTTGATAGTAGTAATTCCTGTAGAAACCATTTAAGTCTTTTCTTATTGGACCCGTATATTGTATAGTCAAAGTATATTCTAAATTAACTTGTAATTCGTTTTGCAGATTGATGTAGGCAAATGTATACTTTGCATCAAATTCCAATGCGTTGGCAGCATCCAGTGCAACGTTCTGCGATCCAGTTGTTACTGTTATGTTTTCAACAGTAAAATTTAAATCTTCAGAATGCAGCTTAATTTGATTGGTGTCAGATTCAGTGGTAAATTTTATAGCCACTTCGCCATCGAATGTAAAGGCTTTGTCATCGCCAGTGTCAAAATAAGGTGTTATTGCAATAGAATATGTTGATGGTCTTATTGGAGTATTAAGCCGGTAGTTTATGTCACTTTCTGCGTTGTTTGTGAATAGGCACAAGGTGCAGACTATTACAAAGTGTCGAAACATAGCTGAAATTTAAATTTGTTGTAATGCAAGCATAAAATTGAGTTGTAGCGAAATCAATAGTATTAGAGTTTTGCATCTGATAACTATTATGTTACCATTCGTTATAATATATATCTTTAATTTTTGAAAATAACAGCATTATTGTATAAAAAAACTAAGCACGAGATATTTATTGTGAAGTTTCATACTTTTTCATCAGATGGTAGTAAGCAACCAAGCTGTTAATGTCGTGTTTTTTGTCTTGCCCTGCCTTTATCTAAAGCATTAGGCATTGTGTTTTTTGATGCTCCAGCGATTCTGCTATAATGACCATGTAGAGACATGTCGTAATACTAATGATTTACGACATAGTTATGGTGAGATAACTTAGATGGATTAACACGATAGTTCATGACATTTATAATAAAAAGTTTAATCTACCAATATTGTAACCAACCAAAAGTGTTTAAAAATAAAAATCAATGATTATCAAAAGTATTGTAGTTAACAAATAATATTTTTTTTGACCAGTAAGTAATTTCATGTTTCCTGTTTCAGAGTCTGTCGAAGCGAGAAAATGAACTTACGATTATTTTTACGAGCTCCAGATCTATATATATTAGGGCGAATGAAACTGTATCAGTCTTATTTAAATAATTTGAGAAAGAATAAATATAAAAAATAACTAACCTTGTGGCTTTACTTCGACGGATTACTCTGTACACTGTGCCTTTCTGACAACTTAGAAGCAATCTTAGGCGTACTTGACAACAGATAACATTCATCACAGTCAAAATATGAACAGTAAATAAACTGTCAAATATAAAACTTATCTTGATTGCACGGCCGGCTATTGAATTTTTGTCTTTTTACATCACGAATATCTTAATTACCTCTAGCTCTTTTACATTTCATTTCTTGTAAATTTTTCGCTTTTGTTTAATATCACTGTTAAATATATTTACTGTGTTATTTAAGACAATATCGTCGAGCAGGTATCATTTTATCATTTCAGTTCTAGATAACTGTATTGTATTGTATATACTGATGCTCAAAGAGTGGAAGTATGTGGCACTCAAAACTGTTTACTTAATTGACAGTCTTGTGATAGAATGGAACTGTAATAAAAGATATAACGAAATCAAATAGTGCTTTGAGAGTAACATTAATAAAAAAGTCTAGCACATGCTAGCTTCAAGCGCTGGACGGTTCCGTTTGGGTTAATCAATTTAACAAAATATCACTTATATCATATAGTAACGTCTATTTTACGGTTTATACGTGTCGATAGAAACTAACATAAAATAAGCCAACTTTAGTTGTTTTTTTAGTCATCCGCATCAATTTATTGCTTGGTTTTTCAAGGGCATAACGTAAAGTACAAACGTGGTAACGTAAAGTTGTTTAGCTTATAAACTCTTCTAAAGACCGGCTAGCTATCTAAGAAAATAACAATCATTCGAATCGAAGATCTCGCGTAGCGTGTTCAAACATACAAACTTATTAGATTTATATATATATGTATATGTACAAATTACTTTTCTTTTAAGTGATGTAAGATGGAATGGTTCCGTAAAGCTCAAGTATCGACGGCTGCAACCATAGGTATAAATTTAACTATGGTCGCAGGAAGTCGATAAATGCAAAAGGATGAGGTCAGGCCTACCTCTATACGTATATCAGTTCAGAAAAGAATATATATTTGCTAAACTATGTATGTTCACTGGTATTATAATAGGATACCCACTATTAAGCCGTTTTTTTGCGGAACCCTAAAAAAATATTTTTTTAATTATTATTTTTATGCACGGATAGAAGGTCAAATGTAATTCAAACATTTAAATTACTTTTAATGATGTATAGTCGTATTTGCAATATTTCGTGTATTAAATGAAAAAACCAAAGTACGTTTTTTTAAATTTTAAATCAAAAACCCTTGAAAACCTAACAGAACTTCGTTTTATTGATACCAAAGATTCTATTTAAAAATGGACGTCATGTAAGATCCTTCACCTAAAATTTCACGAAAGTAATCAAAGATTTGAATCTAAACACCTTATAGAACTTAGATTTATCAGAATTATGATCTTAGATTTATCGGATAATCGGAAAAGAATTCGAAATATCGAAAATTTAAAAAAAAAAGATTGACAAAAACAAGTTGTTTATGAATAATAGTATAATAGGTTATTTATAGTAATCATTTCGATTGTGGATCAAGGTGAATCAATTAAGAAATCATTCCAAACAGGAATTTGAAATTTCTTCACTATTGCAAATCCAAAAATTTTGAATTTCGAACCTCTTTTCATCTTATAGAGTAGGTAAAAATTAGTCCGATAGTAACTACCGCACGAGGACCTACACTTTGTTATTAAAGAATTTTAGCAAATAATTCGCGCCAAAATATATCCACTAATTTTAATTTTATATCGATATTCAAATTCACTTAAAGACATATTCAGCTATTTAGATTTTCGGACTTATTATAAAAACCTGCCAAGTGCGAATTGGACTTGCGCACCGAGGGATCCGTACAGACCAACATTTACGTAATTTACAAACAAAAACCAAAATAAGTGTGCCGATAAGCGGTCACCCATCCAAGTTCTGACCAAGCTAGACGTTGCTTAACTT
Organism: Apoda limacodes; assembly: GCA_946406115.1. NCBI lineage: Eukaryota > Metazoa > Arthropoda > Insecta > Lepidoptera > Limacodidae > Apoda > Apoda limacodes. The sequence continues at coordinate 11,477,045 of OX291553.1, read as the reverse complement.
AAAATATCGTTTCCCAGAATCATATCCGATATTCCACAGGAGAGGCCCGAGAACCGAGCCCTGTAGGACACCGCGCGCCATGGGCCGGACTGCCCACTCTTCCCGCGTCGTATACCTTAATACAATGGTACCCTAAACCAATCTGGTCCAGCGTGGTAGACTGTGGCCTGAATCTCCTTTCTCTGAAAACAGAGCCCTTGCAGTGGAGACGTACATCGACTGATGCCACAACAACATATGTGTGTACTTTTATTTACCTACATTAAAATATGTTAATGTTGTTATACAGTCAAATGCGACTTGGGTTCATTTTTAGGGTTCCTTACCCATAGGGTAATAAGCGGAACCCTATTACTAAGACTTCGCTGTCCGTCCGTCTGTCACCAGGCTGTATCTCATGAACCATGATAGTTAGACAGTAACTGCTAACAACAAATACTAAAAAACAGAATAAAGTTAATATTTAAAGGGGCTCCCGTAAAACAAACGTAATTTTTTGCTTGATTTTGCTCGATATTGAAGACGGTAACAGGTAGACGCTTAAAAAAATCACAGAATATTTAGTTTTAGAGTCACTTTAAAAATAAATATTTAAAATTAAATTAAATTAAAACAAATATTTAAGGGGGGTCCAATGCAACAGACGTGATTTGTTTTGCCGTTTTTAATGACACTGGAACGGAACCCTTCGTGCGCAAGTCTGACTCGCCGATTTTTTCTTGTAACGTAAATAGGACCATAAACAAGGCTTTTTTTTTCTCTAACTGACTATGTAGTTGGCTGTTGCAGCCATTACTGCTTCACCGGGCTATTTGGGGTGAGACTCTAAAGGAACCTCGGCCCATATAGCACCTAACGCTCAAGGGCTCAAGCTTCGGCTTGGGTTGTCGCTCTGGGGGGCGTCCCTACGACCAGCGTGAGTCTCGAACCCGAAGGTGAGTCAGCGCCAGGAGGGGAGTTCCCCGTTACGCGGGTGCAGTTGCGATTGAGTGGGAGCGAGAAGCGCCCCGGCACTCTTTGATACCTCGTGTATCCTTGCGGGCGCTGATGAACCCGGGGACGTCAAGAAGCTAGCGTCCAAATCTACTCAGAAGCGCATAGTTTTCACAACAGAAGACCTTAAAGGCGCCCTGCCTTCGTTATGGTCGCAAGTCCCGTGGAAATTGGAGAACTTTATTACAGCAGAGTGTAAACAAGAACAGTGTTTCTAGACTTATTGTGCTATATTATATTATTGTGTTTCGTTCTCTAAGTGTAATACAAAGTTACTCTAGTTCTTTGGCAACGGCACGCAGCATATATTTCTGTCTGTATTAAAGCGCAGTCCTTTACTCTTTACTTCCAAATTCCAACTTTTATAGACTGAGATGTACTGGTCAAACCTGGTACTAAATAGGTGGCTAGATATTATTTTAATGAAACAACTAGCGCAGTTACTAAATTGCTGTTCGATGCGGATCCAAAGACAAGACAAATGCCCTCTTTAAATTATTTAAAAATATGTTCGGTAGCACGTACCACACAAGCAACTTCTCTTGAGAAAGAAAAAAAGCTAACGTACATACATACACACAACCCACATACACACACACATACACACACACACACACACACACACACACACACACACACACACACACACATAAAAAAAATTCTTCTATAATGATATTTTTGGCACACGGGAAGCAGATTATAACTTGATATAATAGCTCGCTCTCCGTAATATTTGGAGGTGTATATTCCATTCTATGTTACTATCTGACGTGGACGAAAAAAAGATCTTTGCGTACATTTCTTTAGCCGCGCACTGAAAATAGCACTTTTATTTTCAAGAAAGCGTGCATGGATTGGTATATTAATGCTTGCCACGACTTTTTCCATGCAGGTAGTATATCATTGCCTAGTTTTTAATAAATCTTCGTTGCAATGTATTTTTAGTTTTTTTTAGAATGTATAATCCACAGAAACTTGAAATAGCTCCTATTAGATTACAATCTATATACAGACTCCTAAACAAGTAGGCACCTAAAAATGACAAATGCCTGCCTGTTTAAACTTAGCAACACGCTGCTTTGCATCGTCAACAATATATTGTACAGATAACATTTAAATTATCTTGACTAATAACTTCTAAGCACGCAAATGTCCTTTTATATCATACCCTATGTTTCTCCTGGGTCCATTCAATAATATTTAACACTGACTTGCTTTTAATTGTGCCATGACAAAACAACTTAATTTAGATAGAGTCACGTAATCGACAAAGTTACGATGTATTTACTTTTATTTACTGGCTGTTTCCGACGGCTTCATCCGCATATAATTCAATTTAATAATGAAGGTTCAGGAGGTAGGAGGTTCTTTGTCCAAGACTTGGGACGCAGGACAACATCTTTTTGCCACATTGTATTTATGAATAAGCCGCAGATATTATGGCATTGTCTGTATATATGTAATTGGTACGTGCAGGTAAGCATTTGAACTTTGGGATTTGATTGGATTGGGAAAAAGATTGATTTGCATCGACTTCTCAATTATTATCATTTTTTTTTCATTTTTGATTTCGATAATATTAAGTTCTGTAACGTAATTTATTCCATTGTTTATTAGTTTTCTATCCAAGATGGCGTGCATTTCTTGACTAAAATTCTTTGATATTGATCAAACTAAGTACTACATAAAGTGAATCCAAATTTTTTATCACTTTTAACTGGATTAGCGAGAGTGTTAACTAAAACAAACCGCTGGACCGATATTGCTCACACCGTTTTCAGATCTAAGTCATGACGTGGCGTATCGATTGATATGGTCACGAGACAAATAGGTCCATTGGTTCTTGAGATATCGAGGGGAAAACATACATACATACATACATCCATACACACACACACACACACACACACACACACACACACACACACACACACACACACACACACACACACACACACTCACTCACACACACACACATTACTTGCTTGTAAATGTCTTTAGTGTAATAAAGGAGTTGCCGCGAGAATCCCATGCTTATTACTAAAAGGTGGGCGGAGCCACTGACAAAAGCTATAATGATTAATGATAATAAGAAAGTGATCAATTAAAAAACAAGATTACCTACCATTTTCACAAATTTATATAAGTAAGTACAACAACATTTTAATCTCAGCTAATTTCCGTAACGTTAACTTCCATATTCATATAATATGACAGGAAATAGGCTTTAGTCACGCAACAACATGAACATTAGTTAAACAAGCTACGTGAGCAGTAACTTAAGCTATACCCGCATAAGAGAACTGTGCCTTGATGCATTATTTTAACACGTGCATTGTAATTGATACTAAAATTAATACCCTTTTTTTTACTATCTGACTACATGCCTAGACTACAACCTTTCTTGAAACTCTTTAGTGATATTCTCCACGTCCGCAGCTGCACAGTGTCGCTACTATACAGACGGAGTCTATGTATTATGAACTGTTCACCCGGGTATTATAAATACGTACTTATAATGAGCTCAAAATTGAATTAGTACTTATAGAACTAGAAATGGAGTAAATAAATAAAAACAAAAATAATTCTGAGAGTCAGTCTAGAAATATTTTATTTTCTTTAGTAACTTCAACCGTCTTAACATGCTTGGCTTGACAAAAAAAATATAAAAAAACTCCCTACAAATATTTTACTGTTTAAAATGAATATTATAGGAGAGCTATTACTGTAGTAAACATTAGTAACATTGTTGGTAAAACGATGACAGCGGAATCTGTTACAGCATCCAGTATCATGTCTGCTCTTTCAGTACCCCAATCCATACTTGTCCTTGCAGAAGCAATAGCGTTGATGCCAACTGTGTATTCAGGTATGGACGCCTGACTTGCAAGAAGCCACTCTTCCATCTATAAAAAAATGAGCAGCTTTAACATACTATACTTGTGCATACTAATAAATTAGTAAAAGTATAGTGTTGGAAACGTTAAATCCTTAATGTTAATAAATGAATAATACGGCAAGTACTAATCATTTTATGATAAGTTATAGCTTATAATATAGATAAGTATAGTCTTTAAATTAAATTGAATACTTTGATAGGTATATTGGAAGCCTAACAGATTATTATTTAATTTATTATTTATGTAACTTGCCTCTCCAAGACCTTCCTCGTCCATGTAACCTGCCAAATTGCTCAGAATACTGTCGAACCAAGATGCCAGAACAACCCTGAAATATAGCAACGGTAAAAAATATAAAGACAAATTTGTATAAAATATAAAGCAACGTCATATATTATTTATAATATTATTACTAAATATATTGAATAAAATTCTTTACGAAACTGCGTAATAAACGACTGGGCTTTAGTTTACTGAGCATATGATAACTGATTTACCTAGGTATTCATAATCATACCTAAGTAATTAAAGCTAGTTTTTTTCTTGTACGTTTGTGATGATAACAAAAATGAAAAAAAACTTCAAATAAATTAAAGCTATGTTTTATGCGGGCAGAAATTTTATTTCGCTATGTGACAAAGATTTTTCTCCGTAGAAATTATTTGAATAAATCCAGCCATGAGAAAACAAATTTTAAAATAAATTTAAAACAAATTTGTCCTAACAGGTATTTATTTACAAAATTTACATAGCTTGTCGCCTAGTGGTATATCTATCTGAGCTCCTTCTTGCTTCAGAAGGCTTATTAAAGTGTTGGCCCTAGTTGTCGTATGACAGCAGTCTTTAATGGTTACTTATGGGTGGCTTAAAAACTGAGAGTCGAGTGGGTACTAGCTCGACAAGGTCTGCAGATTTGCACTGCCTAAGCCTCTCTCCTTAAGAAGAGACCTGTGCTCCTATAGTAGGAACAACTTAAGGCTAAGAAATCAACACAAGGAAGTAGAAGGAAGAAGTTACCCTCGTCTGATGTCATCTATGCGTTCCTTGATGAAGGGAAGAGCACGTCTTGCGTTACCTCTATCACCCATATACAGGAACGTGAAAGCATTCACTCGGTCTTGTGCTTTTACATCATCACTTAAAATCATATTCAAATACCTGTAAATTAAAAAAAAATCAAGAACTTAGTATTCGTTTTCACAGAAAATTAGGATCCCACCGTTGAAATCTTTTTTCTTATAACCGATGGGAAAGAAAGGTTAACAAGTGGCAACCACGGATTGGAATATGCATTGTGGAAGATGCCTACCAAGGGGACAGATAACCTAGTCAGAGTAGCAGGAATACAGAGAAAGCAGTTAGGCCTCCCCCGGCTTGAGTCCAGCAGTAAACTTCTTCTGGCTGGAGACCCGTTTTAAAAAATACAATCACAAAACAAATTCCGGCCGAAAATAATATCTTCATAATTCTAGGTAAAAATATATAACATTTTATACAAAATAAATAACATCAAACTTACTCTTGGATAGCTTGGTCGTTGGTGGTACAACCCAGGGCTCTTAGCATAGCCACTTCGTCGCCCTGATTGTTGGAGTTGAGCCTACGTTGGTATAAGAATTGCCAGTCTTCGTATGTTCCTTCCCGAAGACCCACACAGAAAACGTGTCTTCTTAAATTAGGGTTTACACTGCAAATTAAATTGCCAATTTCTGGATTCATTTTATGCATATTTTATCGTTAAATCACAACATGTAACATCGCTAGTAAATGATCTACAATTAATTACTTGTATATATATATTTATAGGCCAAGGGATTTCGATTTTACCTTGTGTTCTGAGAGGCGGCGGTTCGACCCCAGCGTGTGTGCTATGAGTCGTTTTCTTAATTTCTTAAGTACATTGATTATTTACACCAGTGGCTTTTCAGTTAAGAAAACTATCGTGCGGAAACCTTTGCGAAAAAAAACTAAACCGGTCAAGTGCGTGTCGGACTCACACACGAAGGGTTCCGTACCATTATCTTTGAAAACGGTAAAAAAAATCACGTTTGTTGTATTTTTTTAATATTTTTTATTTTATTTTAACTTAATCATTTATTTAGCTAGTGAATATATAAGTTAATATCGTGTGAATATTTCAAGCATCTGTCTTTTGTCTTATCATTATCGAGCAAAAACGACCAAAAAATTACATTTGTTGTATGGGAGCCCTCTCAAATATTTATTTTATTATGTATTTTAGTATTTGCTGTCATAGCGGCAACAGAAGAACATCATCTGTGAATATTTTTACTGTCTAAATATAACGGTTCTTGAGATACAGCCTTATGAGAGCTGAACAGCAAAGTCTTAGTAATAGGGTCCTGTTTAGTACCTTTTGGGTACGAAACCCTAAAAAAAAGTGTGTGAAGTCCTTAAATCTTACAGTACATATGTTTATATTTAATTTTGTTACCTTTATGGTATAACTACAAAATGTTTTATGTTGTTATACTGCCTAAGAGAAAATGATTTAATAGATTTATTCTAACTGGAAACTACCATATTCTGACAATGGAAGCTCCACAACCACGACAACTTATGCTAACCCGCACTAAAAGAGGTACGTGAAAACGTAAACAAATAATTACCTGACACCATTATTCCTAAGAGCACTGAACTTCTGAACAGCGTCATTGATGCATCCTTCATGACCAATGTTGCAAGCGAAAGACAACACGAAGAATCGGTTCAGAGTCCTTGTCAATGGTTCGTTATCCTGAACGTTATATCCTAAGTCGGCGATCACAGCATCCAAGAACTCGTAGAGTACTTTCTGTATTTAAAGAAATAAAACTTTTAAGAAATTGCCAAATAATAAACTATTTTCAAAGCGCAACCAAAATCTACGGCTGATCGTAAATAGTGTGGCTATACGGAACTCTCGGTGAGCGTGTCTGACTTCCACTTCTTCCATTTCAATTTCATAATTCTCCATTGAAATTGTATAAAACTGAATGCCAGAAAGCTAGTGGCTATATTTTATGCAATAATTCGTACTGGCCATTCATAATATCCCTAGCATTTTGAAACAGCGCAAAAACGTATTGCAACTTAGTCTATTTGAATACATTTTATTTTCTCATAATCAAAGGCGAAAAGCAGCGTTTGATAGATACCTAATAATATCATTTATAGGGTTCCGTTCCCAGAGGGGGCCAACAGAGCCTTATTACTAAGACTATGCTGTCTGTCTGTCTGTCCATCTGTCCGACCATTAAAAGGCTCTACCCTTTAGACCAAAATAGGTGTCTTTTTAATAGGGGATTATCTAACAAACAATAAAAAGTTAAAAAAGATTAAATTTAAAGGGGGTCCTCATACAAGAAATACATTTTCATTGTTTCTGCTCTATAGTTAAAACAGAAAGATATTCAAACTTTAAAGTATAACGATAAATAATAAAAACCGGCGAAGTGTGAGACGCGCCATGGACGCGCCCAAACAATTACTGTTTTAAAATACCGGTATAGCGCCATCTAGCTTGTCATCAAGAGAAACAGTCACATATTAGTTTGTTGGAAACGAAATTCAAAGTTAAGCAACTCCGGGCTTGGTTAGAACTTGGAAGGATGACCGCTCAGCGGCACCCTTTTTTTTGTTTGTGTCTGTAAATTACGTAAATGGTGGTAGGTACGGAATCCTCGGTGCGCGATTCAACTTGCACTTGGCCGCTTTTGTGGTATTGAACTGCAGTTTCTCTTTAGGGTTCATTTTATTCTCCGGTTTCTTGACCACACCAAAACTTGGGATTTTGAAAAACGTGTTTTTTTATGTAGATAGGCACTTACATCAAACTCAGCCAAAGTTCCGGGCAAATGTAAGAATCTATTTCTCAACCAGCTGAATCCAGTTATTGCAGGATACCATGAGTAGTAGCTGGTATCTTCTTTCAGGAAATCTAATACTCTAAAGCCCAAAGCCCAAGTTATTCTTTCCGAACGCATCAGAGCAAACACGTCATCTACTATCTGCAAACAAAAAAATAATCAGTTTTGATTTCTGTTTAAAAATATATGAAGCATATGCTATTGTATAAGATTTATTGACTGCGTTTATTTAATTGTATTTCTTCGTGTGGAGGAGCTTGTAAAGATTTTTTTACAAACTTGAAAAAGCACAGTGAAGTGTATTAAAATCATGATAAATAAGCCCTTTTTCATCCTACGAAAGACTTGTAGGCTAATTTGCTATGTACTGAGAGTGCAGAAGTGTAAGCAGATTGTATTGCAACAACACAAAACTTTAGTTTTTAATTTTACATACACAGGATAAATAAAGAACAAAACATATTTGAATTACCTTATGTAAAATTTAAGCATACTTATATTAACTATATAATGTGTTGAAAAAAAATTAAACTGCAAAAACTTATTATTTAAAAGTAACTAATATAATGTAATAATATAATATAATCTAGCACGGGTGGAGCCAATGATATTTAAATAAAAATACGGTACCTTCATATTGTTCGAAATCTAACTTTGATCAGCTTATATCTACACGTACTAAACTTAGACGAATGCAATAGATAATGCGGAAAATGTGAAACAGAAGAAGATATATAAGCTATATTTAGAAAGTGACATGTGAATCAAATTACGGCAATTGCCTTAGCTTCGACACCTCAGTTTTTGCGTGCTTGTATGATATTTACCTCTTTAAAACATACATTATTATTGGGTAGACCCGAGGGTAGGTAGGCAAAAGCTAGTCAGTGATAATAATTAATTTATTTTTCTTACCTGTGCCCTGTTCAAGTGATGGATACTCAATATGTTTTCCTTCAAAACTTCAGCCAGCAACTCCCAGCTTCTCGTATCGTAGTTTACTCTATATATTCCTGGAAAATAAGATTATAAAAGTTTCGAAATAATTTTATTTAAATGTGGAACATTATTTATTAAAAAAATCGGCCAAGTGCGAGTCGGACTCGCGCACGAAGGGGTTCCTTACCATTATCTATAAAAACGGCAAAAATTACGTTTGTTGTATGGGAGCCCCCCTTAAACATTTGTTTTATTTTAATTTAATTATTTATTTTAAAAGTGAATATATAACTAAATATTCTGTGAATTTTTCAAGCGTCTACCTGTTGCCGTTATCAATATCGAGCAAAAACAAGCAAAAAAATCACGTTTGTTGTATAGGAGCCCCCTGAAATATTTTATTATTCTGTTTTTAGTATTTGTTGTTATAGCGGCATCAGAAATACATCTTGTGCCTACTACAGCCTTCTACAGCCTGGTGACAGACGGACAGCGAAGTCTCAGATAAAGGGTCCGCCAATTACCCTTGGGGTACGGAACCCTAAAAAGGGTTCGTTTGCGCATTAGAAAAATATAAATTCTATAATCTTACGAAATAATTTGACTTATTGGCAAAAAAGTGTTCTAAAAGTTGCCTATAAATCTATCTAAAATCTAAAATAATTTAGACAGATGAGTTTTTGCCTAGTATTTTAACCTGATTCAGGTTCTGATTCTAGCAGGTCTTTATTGTCATGATAAACCCTTGATTTTCTAAAACTTTCATCCCTTCAAAAGTTGTCAGCTTTTTTTGCGGCCGCCGTAGTTGTATATTTGTATATAGTAAAATAAAATAAAACAGAATATTACCTTTCTGTTGCAAGTTAAATACAACCCATTGGTCTCCTGCTTCGGTCTGGATTTCATATGTCTTAGAGTTCATGACATGAGACGGCCTCAAATTGTTCCAGTTAGGATTGTTACCAGTAGTGTAGGTCAACGGTAGTGGCCATACTTGGTCTGTTGGGCTTGCAGTTGCACTGATGAAGAACCGATCCTATGAAATATAATTATCGTATATTATAGATCGGAAAGTGATTCCGGATAATCTTTGTGGTAAGATTTCAATGGAATCCATTTATGCATGAGACGGGTGAGCCTATATTAGGGTCACACTTTTTTGCGTAAGCTTGCCTTATCATTTGTATGCGCCGCTGATGGGGTTAGGCTTTCCATGGAGGATGCTTAGGCCACTATTACGGATTTTTGTAAAAGTTTTCAAGCTGCCATGGCTTAAAACATGGCTCCAACTTGCCTTACCGATTGCTATCATATGACAACACAGCCTAGGTTTAATGTCTTAGCTAAAACTGTGTTATTATGTTTACCAATCATGTACTAACCATGCCGATCGTTGCTTTACTTCGCTTATCGTTTCAAAAAGATGCACTTAAAAGGTAAAAATAATTACATATTTCCAAAAATCTGATCTGAATTTCAGTTTGAAGTTGGTGTCTATGTACCTAACAGACTACTTGCATGAGCCAACTGCATAATCAGTTCAGAAAAAAAGCCGCCCAGAGATGGCAGCAGTACTCCATATGGGGCCAGACTTGTGACTGTGACTGACGTGAAGTACTGCTTGCTCTGTTGAGTACACCAAGTTTTTTGGACACCAGCTTCACCTTGTTTTTCAGATGATCTCGGCACTGAATATCAGTGAAAAGCCAACAGCGAGGATCCCAATGCTCTTGGAGATGGAGAGGGAAGTGTTTTGGAATTGTGGGACCACAGTGAATGGGGTTTTCTTAGCGGTCAACATGCAGACTTGTGTCTTTGTAGGGTTGAATCTCCCCATTCAGAGACCTTGGTCAGACTGGTCTCGAGTTTAGACACGAGTTCTTTACGATTGACCTCCACAACAAAACGAGGGATGCTTGCACGACCCGAGTATTAACCGTCTCCAGTACTTTCATCTGCATAGCAATGTATGTTGTTAATGTCCAACGTGTCATTGATATGCATTAGTGATTCATTGGTATTTTAACTAATGTCGCTATTGCATATAAGTGTTTTTATTTAATGTATATAAACATACATAGAATATAAACAAACCTAGGAAAATAATTGTAATTGATTGCTATAAAAAGTGGCAACCAAATTTTTTGTCAGACAATTATTATTCTTTTAGCGGATTTGCTTCATGAAATGGACTTTGCCTAAAGTAACACACTATTTACATATAGAATGAAATAAAGAAGGTATCCCCATCACCTGTTCAAGACTGATCAGGCCAGTGTCTCTGTTGATATTAACTGTAACCACGGGGTAGCCACGTTCTTCGACCCAATATTTCATAAAATTATAAATATCGACATCATTTCCAACAACCCCGTCTTCAGAAACTGCTCTCTCAAAGTTGCGGAAAAGGTCGTCCGGAAAAGCGTGCTCATATGCTCTGAAGAATTAAAATAATGATTGAAATACATCAAGCTGCAATGAAATCAGTTGTTTTCATATTCAAATCAATTATTCGTATGTTTATGTCCATAAAAATCGGAAGTTAGTCGATGGATTGACTTAAAATTATCATACAATGTTGCATTTCAATATATATACTTTTGACGTGACAACGTCTTATAAATTGGTTTGCCGGGTGACACTTCAAGAAACTGCGTTACGCTCCGCTCACGTTATGCGCTCACAATGAGAGCGAGTGAGAGGCACGCGCCCGCCTAAGAGCGAGAGAGACAGACATAAAATCATTGTCACGTAAAACTTTCGCCCGTATACCGACTTTACAGGCAACCAGTTTTTTAATTCAAAGATAATGAGCGTTTCGCAAGTGAGCTTCTGCAAAGGGTGGTTGTATTCAGCTAGCATATATTATATATATTTTAACTAGCTGACCGGGCAGACGTTGTCCTGCATCCGACTGCAGCGCCATCTGCCGGGCTGATTTGTAAATCATAACCATCCAAGGCGTCACCCAAACAAATACAAAAAATCATTCATATCGGTCCAGCCGTTTAGGAGGAGTACAGTGACATACACACGTACAGTAGAATTATTTATATATATATATATATATTGTATATGTCGCAGCCATCTAGTTTAATTAGCCAGTTAAGTAAGGAAAAAAATGTCATGTAACTGAACAGGTTATTTATAAAACTTGACTGGAAAGCTCCAGTGAGCTTCGCGTTGACACAAGAGAAACTGAAACTAACCCAACAAACATGACTTATATAGTGCGATTTCTGTTCCTTTCTTTTCCATACTCAATTATTGCTTAGGCAACCAATTACCGGGCAAATTGACCAGATGGCTGCGACCTATAACTATATATAAATCAATAACTAAGCAAAAAAACTAAGCAAATAATCTTTTCGGAATTCATTAAATAGGTACATTTAAGTAAATCCGAAAATGACTTCGTCTGTTTTAAGTCTGAGCCTAAATTTCGAAAAAAAGAAGTGGGAAAATTAACACAATAATTAAACACAGGCTAGATCGCGGGAATTATTAACCACTAAATAAGTTACTAAAATCCATTGGAAGAAAATAAAATAGTCACCTGTCAAGAAGGAAATAATTCAAAGCTTTTTTAAATGTGTCTTCAGTAAGGAAATGCTTCAACATAAGCAACAGTGAAGCTCCTTTGGAGTAACTGATTCCACTGAAATGACCAGTTACTTCGGCCGGGCTGTTGACAGTGTGTTGAAGAGCTCTCGTATTTACTCCTGAATCAGCAGATAGTGCGCTTTGAACGTACATGATATTAAACTGGTCTTCTAACTCCAGCGATCTATCAATCTGATAAAAGAGAACACAACACTTAAAAAAAAAAACAGTTTTAGCGAGATTGAAAAATGTCACTTTCCCTTACTGGCGACCTTCGTTCTACCAGAGCCGAAACATCCATTTCGTTTATACAATCTGTCATCGCCTTTGATAAACAATGACTAGAAGTCATTGTGTCGTGACAAAATGTATGAATGCCTGAAGGGCACCATACTAGGCTTATGTGACGACATTAGGCAGGTACACTTGACCCGTGTTTTGCCGTCCACCTTACTAACAGTCGCTCTATCTTATAGCCTTCAGTAGCCGACAGAATTAAAGATTCAGGAATAGGCTATGGTTCTACAATAAATGTTTACAGGCTAAGATGGTGATAATGATGATTTTCTTACATTAGTTAAAATAGTTAAGTGTACTTCCATAGATTATTTACTTAGGCAAAGAAATAGTAGTGTACTTACTCCGTCCATGGCAAAATACTCAAAATAACTGGCGAAACCCTCGTTGATCCACACATTATCCCACCATCTGCAAGTGATCAGGTTTCCAAACCATTTGTGCGCCAATTCATGAGCAGTTATTGTGCCGATATACATTTTGTCTAAGGCATTTGTTTCGCCGTCTTCATACAATAAACGCAGCTCCCTGTAAATCAAAGGATATAAAATATATATTTTAAAGTGTATTTGCAGTTTTCTTTTTCATTTGGTTTCCGTAAGTAAAGTGTACCAACACGCTGTTGCTAAACCTTTGCCATCTGTTTCCCGTTATAAAGCTGATTGTTTTTAACCATTATTATTTTTTCTAGATCAGACAGATTTATTTACACCCGTTGCTGAACCTTCATTCGGTCCCTAATTAACTACCTTTTTTAGCCTTATACGTTCCCATTGTTAGGGCACGGCCTACCCCCACCGAGGGTGATTTAGGCCATTGTCCACACGCGAGCCCAGTGCAGATTGTAGACTTCACTTTGACTTTGACGTATGCAAGTTTCCTTACGATGTTTTCCTTCACCGAAAAGCCTGTGGTGTGAATAATAAATCAATGTTCTTAAGAAATTAAGAAAAGGGCTTATTGATAAACGCCGAGCTCGAACTTCGGCCACTCAGGACACAAGGTGAAATTGAAACCCCTCGGCCACAACCGACTCACTTGGTGCGTCACTATTACTTCTGAATATTCAAATAATCTTGTTTCCTTTTTAAATCCTAATGATTAAGAACGAGTGTTCTCATCATCCCATACATTTTTATCACCGGTTCTATTACGCTAAATCTCGATTTTGCACTTAAGTTCATGACCTTCAAATATATACATGCAATGTTTACCATGATACTGGTTTTGGCTGTATCATAGAAATATTAAAAATCAAAATGAAGAAGCTAAGACCAAAGCATGTTTATGAATTAAGAACATATGTAGCCTTTTTTAATTCACAGCTGCCATATCTTTAAAAGCGGTAATACACAGATACATTATATTTATTATGATTATAATCCATATCCTTTAGTAAAATAACAGAGATGTATCAAAAAAAGACATATTAATATAAACTGATCATGTGTGATACATGTATACCTAAGGTAACACTTTAATGGGGCAATGTGTTCACATTTACAACAAAATTCCTAATAATGTTCAAAAGCTATCAAGATTTCTTTTCAAATTTGTTATCAAACAAAAGCTCTGTTACAAGGAACACTACAAAATTTTAGATTATTTAAATGACATCTATTGAACTGAAGATGCTCAATAACGGGATGCTTAGGTACAATTACAAAGAAGTCCTTTGTATACAAATATTTCATATATAGACAATATAAGTATAAAATCTGTTAAATTTAAATTAAGTGAAAATTTGTGAAAAGTAATGTTTTTTTTTAGATTTAACACTGAACTTGTATTTTTATAAAAAAGATTAACTGCTGCGAGTATAACAGTAACAACATTTGACGACTTAAAAGAACTCTTAAAGGGCCTCTAAATAAAGATATTTGTCGTTTTCAAAAAATAAGAGAGAAAATTTCATATAGGTAATTTAATATTGTTTACAAAAATGTTATTGAGCCTACTTGATAAAATTTAATAAATGATTCCCTATAAGTTCACAATACTATAATAAATAAGGCACAGTTATTTCACATATTTATAAGTGACTTGTTGTGAGATGATACGGAACTCTTACTGGCACTTGGACTTTAACTCTAATTTTATAATATTCATTACCGGTAAGAAACAAGGCCCCAGTTCTCTGTAGCTCCAGAAGCCCAATCAGGAACTGCAATTTGATCATTTTTCATAGCGTCAGCCATTGAATAATAGTCAATGCCAAAATAGTCTTCCAGCCATCTAGTTATTGGTGGTCCGACCTCTAGAGCATATTCTCCTTGACCTTGAGCGGTTGGGCGAGCTAGAATTCGATAGGACCTCTCACTGTCTTCATTGTCAGCAATAACAGTAAACTCCTCACTGATGTGAATGGTAACCAAATAGGCCGACATTCGGGGTGTAGGGTAGAAAACTTCCCTGATTCTGTTACCATTTCTGAAATATTTATTGAGAATGTTACCAAATACTTATTATCCAATTGTGCAAAGTAGAAGGAATGGATTAAGTAAAAAAGAATAAGAATGCATCAACTCATAAACAACCTTCTTTAGCGTGGCTCCAGTAATTGTTTCATCCAAAAAGTTGCTGATTCAAGTAGTTTTGAATTTAAGAAATCTAGGAAAGAGGCTTATGTCCAGCAATTGATTTTTGTTGCTTATCCAATATGAAAATATTTTCACAGTGACATACAAACCGTCGGCTTAGATTTTCTGACCAACCAACAACAGGGCACACACATATCAAGATACATCTGGTTATGTAGTTAAGCTTCATTTCATTACTTACTGTGTTGTTTCTGCTATTCTCATATTGGAAAAGGTGTTAGTAAAGTGTGCAGGTCGGTTAACAATGATGGTGAATGTAGATTTGAATCCAGGTTCGTCGAAACTAGGAAAAGCTTGTCTTGAATTTGTAGGCTGCAAATGGCTTGCTGCGTACCAACTGTAAATAGATTGAAATTTGTATAATTTTAATTTTGTCAAAATATTTAACCCGTCAAGCGTTCCCCATACTAAGGAAATTATCAGCCCTTGCCGCATACAAACGGACATACACCTAACTATATTATGTTTATTCCTCTTTATTTATTTTTAGGTATGTTCCCTTATATATACAGTATAAAAAAAGTAATAAGAATAAGTTTATAATAAATATAATAAGTAATAATAAATTTATTTACTAAAAAAGGCATAGTTTTTTATATATAGCACATTACCCGGGGTCAAAATGAACAATAAGCTACTGTTAATAAAATCCAAAATCCAACTCAAAACGGCGTAACACAATATGGCTCCGGATCAAATTACCAAAACAATTTCCGATAAAAAAATATTAAACGCACAAAATATTGTCCACTCAAAAATACTAGAACGTAGGACAGGCCATTGGCTTCACTTCTGAATACTTACAATTAGCCTGTCTGATAAAAGTCGTCCTCAAAGAATTCCCCCGCGACACAAGTCGCTTAGGTCCCACTGTGGGACCTACGACGCGTAACGGGTACTTAATGATAAAATAAATCGACTTTAATTTGTGTTAACTATAACACATGGTTTCCTTCTCTACTTTGCAAATCATCAGGGGTTAAATACTTATTAAATAGTTAAATATTATATTTGATGCTCAAATAAGCATACAGTCTGCTTGATGTTAAACAGTCACTGTAGCCTATGTAACACCTAAATCCCTAACTACAAAAGTTTGCATAGCACGGATAGCAATTCATACAAGCGTTAATTTATATATTACCTGACCAAATAAACATGGTGCAGATTTTACAATAAAAGATGGAAACAAACGGTATTTGTTTTAGTTTGAATGTTTCAACGATCTTTATCGCTGCTATGCCACTTTTCTAGGATATCAAGAGTACTCACACAGTGTCAACACTTTAAGGAAGAGGTTGTGTTCTATTATTTGTAGAATACTTCAAAATCGTTACAATACGCATTTAATTCCTATTAAGTTGATATCTTAAAGTCCAGTTTTAACGAGGAGCTAGAAGCTAAGAGACACCAACTTGCTAAATTTGTAAAGATAATAAGTTCTAAAGTTAGCAATACTTCACAACGTGTCACTCATTAAGCGAGTTTTATTTAGTTGTTGCTAATAAATTGATGAAAAATTACAATAAAATTATATATTTCTTACTGGATCCTTCCATCGTTTCCTCTGTAGCTTCCTCTAAATATCCCTCTAGACAATGGTGTTTCGTTAATGTTACCGATGTAAACTATTCTAATAACATAATTTTGTTGATTGACAAGCGTCACTCCATCAGCAAGATTCATTTTTAATAAATGATACTGACGAATCCTTTCAAATGGGATTGTCTCATTTAATCGTAAAGGAAAACCAGTTTCGTCAGTTAAGGTAACAGAAATTATTTGACGTACATTTTCTTGAACGACAAGCGATCCAATGTTATCTCTCACAGCCTGAAAAGTGCAATTAAATAAAATCAGTAAAATATGATATGGATATATTTCTTATTGAGGCACTCTAGTTTACATGACCAATATTATTTTTGTTTGCTTGCTTAATAGTCTGTATTCGTTAAAATAACAGTTTCAATGGCTCAGGTTCTATTATTCAGTAGTTACAATAAATATCGAATACGATTCGTAGCACATCGCAGTGTACTTCACACAAACGTATTCCTTATTTTTTTTTGACACTTGCTAATTAAACACCACGAAAGTCTAGGTCTAGGTCTGCAGTGAGCCAGTTTCTTATTAAATTTAAAAGGTTAAAAGTTATACGGGATTGTAGTTCTTATATAAATAAGATTAAATAAGATTTCAAGTTAGTAAATTCATTTTCTAGAATTAAAAAAAAACACAGAAATAGGTATATAACTTGGGATCATGACTACAAAATTTCATAGTGATTCACCATTTAATGTCAATAACAAATGTAAAATTCGTATGTATAAAGCCCGTTTCTGAGTTCGTTACAACAAAAAGCTCTCCATATGTTACGTTTGGAACAAAACATCATTGGTGAAACGTTATTTTTTAACTATCCATATCAACAGCTGAAGTTCGTACTATCCCCGACCACAACAAGTATTATCTTAAGTCCAAACACCAATTTAATGACAAATGTCGTGAT
This sequence comes from Apoda limacodes, assembly GCA_946406115.1. Taxonomy (NCBI): domain Eukaryota; kingdom Metazoa; phylum Arthropoda; class Insecta; order Lepidoptera; family Limacodidae; genus Apoda; species Apoda limacodes. Next base: position 11,459,335 of record OX291553.1, on the reverse strand, counting down.
GGTATATCATTAAATTATAAAGACATATTTGGTACAAACAATGCTTAAAATAAAATTACAAACAGAATGTTACTTTATTTTCTTCTGTAATCGATTTTTTATAAATATTGTTACTTACTTTTACAACTATAGTTACATCCCCATCAAATGTAAAAGCTTCTTTATTACCCTCTGCCTCGAAATATGGTGTAATTTCTACATTGAAATGTATTGGATCCAAGTCTTCTGGTAAACGATAGTCGGTCGGATCTGTATTTCGGATGACTGCTTCTTCGTATTCAAGAGGAAAATCTGACCGAACATAAGTCAGCAATACTGGTAGTAATACCAGCTTTAGAAGACCCGACATGGTGCTAAAGAATTTAAAATATAAATTCAATATTGTAAATTACTTATAATCGTTGCGGAATCAAATACTAGTACTAGCACTTCATCCCTGCTTTTCACAAAATGATAAAATTACTATACAGCCTTTCAACGAGCCGAAGTAACGTATCAATAAGACAATTAAATATATATTTCAAAATTGGTCTAATAGTTTTAGAGATTATCCCATAAATGCGTATAAACAAACAAACATACATTTCTTCTTGTTTTTTTGTTTATTTTTGCTTAGCATCGCAAAGGAGCAAACAAATGCTGATTTTTGGTTCAAGGGCGGAGAAGGAAGAACAGACAGTCATTTTTACTCTCGGAAAACTATACTGTAGTTATAGTTTTCCGAGATATAGCTAATTCTTAATAAAAAAATAGCAGCAATAGTTTTACCTATGTGGCAATTTCATGATACCGAATACCGAATAATAAACATTTAAAATAATTTACTTTTTAGGTAAATTTACTTTTTAATATGTTAATTGAGCCATAGATTTTGATGAAAATTACAAAACACTTAATGGAATTCAATGACAGACAACATAACATCTTTTATTTCCACTATATTATTATATCACAGTCATAGGTAACTAGCATAGATTCGCAATATTTGTGTCGCAAATTAAAAACAAAATATAGATCTTTAAGAAATATCGTTTTTCTGTCCACCACATGAATAATTTGATTTTTTTATATAACTGTAAACGGTGTTTAACTACATGAATCTTAATTGGTATAAATTTTGATGAATGTTTTATTTATATATAAATCGAATCATTTTACATACCTGTCTTGCGGTCAAATGACAGAAGTCTGCATTAAAAACTACGGTATTATAATTTATATCTTATCTCAATTAGATGGATCGCTGATTATTTTAATAATTTTACTGGGATTATATAGGCGATACATACTGATAATTTTATCGCTGGAACTCTGATAAGGTTCAATTTGATAATCAAAATAATTATGGAATCATGTTTGGTACAATTTAAACGGTCAAACCATAAAAATGACGCATATATAGCTTGAAGAAGCAGATATACTACGTCCTTCTATATTTAATATAAGATTGTTAATTTTCTGTATTTTTAAACTGCCTTAATAATTATTGGATAATATTTTAACGCTATTTAAGGCATCTATAGTACCTACTATTTATGATGACACTACTGACACGGGACTAGCAATATGTAACTAGATTACAAATATTAGATTTGAAAGCTATACAATTAACGGGTGAAAATAAATAGCAGAAGATTATTTCGCGAGATATGCGCATTATAAACCTACGGAAAAAATTTCATCATTGATCTGGACACTTTATACTACTCCCGAGTAACTTTAAACAAAATATTCTCATTATTTTTAGGGTAACTACACACTTACTCTTTTCAAATCAGACCAAACAAACCATACAAAAAAAATTTGTCACTTCATCGTTTTTGTGGCCATAATACACCATTCTGTTTTGCATTATTGTACTTGACCAGCTCAAACTTCATTAGAAAATGCTGGGTACCTGCTTCGTCAACACGCAAGTAGGCCTTTGCTCATGCATAGGTGAGCATTGAGCAGCAAAAATATGTCACGTGAATTTTGTACAAGTACTGCTTCGCTATATTGAGTACACCAAGTTTTTGGACGCCAGCTTTACCTTATCTTGTAAATGATCTCGGAACTGAACATCGCTGGAGATGTCGACACCAAGGATCCCAATGCTCTTGGAAATGGAGAGGGGAGTGTTCTGGAATTGTGGGACTACAGTGAATGGAGTTTTCTTAGCGGTGAACGCGCACACTTGTTGTCTTTGTAGGATTGAATCGGACCAAGTTTACCCGTCCCCAGTCAGAGACCTTGGACAGTGTGGTCTCAATTTGAGACACAAGTTCTCCGCGGTTTTCTTCCACAACGGAACGAGGGATGTTTGCACGACCCGTGTAAAAAGCGTCTTCAGTACTGTCATCTGCATAGCAATGTATTTTGTTGATGTCCAACATGTCATTGATATGCAGTAGAAACAGCGTAGGAGACAGCACAGAGCCTTGCGGGACACCAGCATTAATGTCCATGCTATCAGGACAACTACCGTCAACTACGGTTCGTATGCGTCTACCGGACAAAAAGCTAGCCACCCATTTGCAAAATACCTCGGGCACTCCGTAAGATGGCAACTTCGATAGAAGACCCCGATGCCAGACCCGATCGAACGCCTTCGCTATGTCCAGGCTACATGCCAATGCCTCCCCATGACTCTCAATGGCTAGTGCCCATCGGTGTGTGAGATACACAAGAAGGTCACCAGTCGAGCGACCGTGGCGAAAGCCATATTGACGGTCACTGACCAGATCGTGTTCTTCTAGGTATCTTAGAAGCTGTGTGTTGATCACACGCTCCATCATCTTGGACAGGAGAGAGGTAATAGCGATAGGCCTGTAATTCGATGGATCTGATCTATCGCTCTTTTTGGGCACCGGGTGCGACTGCGAATGTAGTCTTCCATGAAGACGAAAATTGCCTAGTGTGGTAGGAAAGCGCGAAGAGGCGCGTGAGTACAGGACATAATTCTGGAGCACACTGCTTAAGCACCACTGCTGGTATACCGTCTTGCCCACTCGACTTATGAACATCTAGAGAAAGCAACGCCCGCCGGACCTCCCGCTGCGTTATGGAGATTTCCGGCATGGTCTTACCGCACCACGGTATAGTAGGTGGTACAGCGCGTTCATCGTTCATGTTCGAGTTCGCGGCAAAGAGACTGCCCAGTAGATCGGCTTTCTCTTTAGCACTATGGGCCAAGTCACCATCGGTCTTTCGCAGTGGTGGTAACGACGACTGGCAAAAGTTCTCTTCGGCAGCTTTGGCAAGCGACCAGAAAGCACGACTCCCAGAGGGATAGCTCGCAAGTCGCCCACCTATTTTGCCGATGAATTGGAATTTTGCTCTGGCTGCTTTCTTACTGAACCTCGAGGCAGCATTTAATTTGCGTTTTAACTCAGAAATATTCGGATCCTTATTATTATGAGCCGTGTTCCAAACCTCAAATGCAAGAATTTTAGCTTTTCTGCAAGACCTATTAAACCACGGTCCTTTTTTGACGCCGGCAGCTACTCGCGGGTTAGGAATATAGCATTCCATACCAGTAAGGATTGTCTCAGTGACTGTGGCTGCGCAGATGTCAGGATCTTCTGAGTTAAAGCAGATCTGCCTCCACGGGTACGATGCGTAAAATTCTCGCAATCCATCCCAGTCTGCCGACTTATAGTGCCACACACGACGCCAATTAGTTGGCCTAGATGGATTGGGTTTTGAGCATGGCATTTGAGTCCGAATGAGACAGTGGTCCGAGGAACCAAGAGGCGTATCCACTGAGACGGAGTATCCGTACGGACGAGTAGTCAGCAGAAGGTCCAGTAAGGAGCTCGTATGTTCCTCTATATTTGGTATTCTCGTTGGAGAAAGTACGAGCTGAGAGAATCCTTAGGTCAGAGCAAATTCATGAGCAGATATCCCAGCATAGTTATTGGTTCGAGAACTGAGCCACTGGCGATGGTGGGCGTTAAAGTCTCCCAAAATAACTAGTTCTGCTGTGGGATATTCACTCTCTAGACCTTTGTCAGTCGTCAAACTCAGGTGCGTGAAGATTCGAGTTACGTCCGTGTCACCGGTATGAGACCTGTATAGGCCCGCATAGATACGAGTATGGCCGCTGTAATCTACGCGCACCCACAATATCGACAGGTCCCTGTCTTCAAGGCTATGAAGGCGGCGATATCCTCCCGGACGAACATACATACACTGGCACGACTTATAAAATTGTGTTCGAGTTTGTAGCCGGGATAGTGAAGGTATGATGTGTCGGCCGGGCAGGATATCTGAGTCTCCGTTAGAAAAAGAATGGTCGGCTGCGCAGTCTCGAGATGGTGGTGGACTGCGTTAAGATTTGCGTGAATACCCCTGATGTTGCAAAAATCAACATTATATTTGGATGGAGTAGCCGCTGTACAAACTCTTTTCTTTTTCGTTCTCATGGCCATAATATATAAAAAAAGTTACTAAGACTAAGGATGAGGATTCACTGCACAGACAGCTTAGAGGACAAAAAGTGCGGTTCTAAGACTGCCGAAGCTCGCCACAGATGATACGGTTGCTGGCACGGCGGGCGGAAGGGCCCCTGATCCCCCTCTGTTGTAGTAGCCGGATCCACTGCGGTCTCCTTCTCCGGTACGACTACCACTTTAGTTACTTTACACAGGCTGGCGGATCAACCTCCCAGGGCGGAGATTAAGTGATCCCTGGGTTCGGGATCCCGTTCAACCTCGCCCCTGCGGTCTGCCGTTTCATCAGGTCTCCCTAACCGCCGAACCAGCACGCCGCGTCTACGCCGAGCATGACAGCAACAAGCACCGTCGGTCCTCCGCTGTCCATGCAGCGAATCCTCAAAGAGCTCTGGCAACCTTACTCACCGCCAGAACACAACACTACTCAATGTTAGTGTTATTATGGCCGCGGGTTTCTGTGAGGTGGAGGTACTTCCCCAGTTCGGGCCGGTCATTCGAGCAAGTACTCGCTATGCCCTGCTTTAGTTGTTCGGGTGACTTATTAGAGCGAGTACTTGCAGTGCCCTACCTCTCTCATAAAACAATAGGCTGTGTTTATGCTAGAAATACTGCCTATGCCTACTTTTAACCGTTCCACCGCTCAACATCGGCACGAAATTCCTCCTCCTCTTCCTCTTACCTTAGAACCTAAGTTTTCACGTACAGTGTAGTTTTAGAGGAACTTCCTCCCACGAACACTTATCCGATATCTACTAGTCTATTTTAAAGTATTTACTACTACTCTACTAGCTGATTCCCCGCAGTGTTACTAGTAAGATAACAATTCCCTTCCAATACAAACTTTAACCCCCTGCCTAAATTTTTTTATATATAAATAATAAGACCCCAGGCCTAGGCAGGAACTAGGCTTGCATATTATTTATGTCGTTCAAGTCATACAGAATACTTTTATAATTTTTAATAATTCTCGGACTCTAGAACCGAAATGGTCGCGTACTTCACGGTTTCAGAGAAACTTCCCCCCGCGAACGCTTGGCTTGTGGAATGAACTTTCCGCCAAGGTTTTCTCTAATAACAGTATAGGGTTCTTAGAGAAAGAAGTTATTGGATTTTTGAAGGGTCGCCGCGAGTGATACCCCTGGTGTCACAAGCGTCCATAGGCCACGGTGACCGCTTACCATTAGGCGGACCGTGTGCTTGTTTGCCACCTTAGTGGTTTATAAAAAAAAAAAAAAAAAAACAAATGAATACTATAAATAAAGATATATTATTACAAAATTGTTATAAAAATAAAACTACAAAATAGTAAAAAAATATTTATAATAAATTATTAAAAAAGCTACAATATCAAGCGTTGACAGCGACTATCGCCATAGTTACTAGTATTGTGAGTGATACTACAATTGTAGCAGCGCTACCTCTAGCGGCTGCTAAAATTGTATTAGCGTTGGCACTACCCCAAGCAATGTTAGAACGAGCTGAAGCAATGGCCGAGATAGCTGTATTGAACTGAGGCAAATTGGTCTGCGATGATCGTAGCCAGTCTTCGAACTAAAAAAAGAAATGCAAAACCGATAAATAACATTATCATTAAGTTAAAATGAGTTTATTCTTTTTGATTTATTATTTACATATAATTATTTAAGTAACGTACCTCTACCAAAGCTGGTTCATCAAGATACGAAGCAAGATTTGATAATGCTGTATGCACAGGATTTGGAGGAGCATCTTCCACATATCTGAAAATAAGCGTGAAAATTTGAATAATTCATTTTTCGAAAATTGACGATAAATATGCCATTGCGACTGTTTGTGTGTAGTAGAACTAGTCTGCAAAATAGGTAGGAAATGCGTTACAATTTTCACTTGCCATTTTACAGATAAGGCCCAAAAAATTCGATATTTTGAAAAAGTGTTAAGGAAAAATCACAAAATATTTAAAAATTTAATAGAAATGTTTATATATCGGTATTTGTGCTTTCACAGGCTATTATTTAATAACTAGACGATGAGATGTATTTTTATTTCATAATAATCCCTCCTGAAAGTAGTTTCTTATTTCGACATTTATTAAAGAATCGACTTCGGTCCGTGTCACCTGTTCATCATTGTGTCAAATTTGAACTTTTAGTTTTGAAAGATTTTGCATACGAATACAGATACCTGAATTAACATTCTGTTTGTTTGCAAATGTTCGAAATACTGAAGAATATTTTTTTTTTTAAATTATTAATATTAATGACAAATAGTATATTTTGATTACAGCATTTAACTTAATAAATTTGTGACAAGTTTTAGTACTTACGCTACTCTAATAGCATCTATGTTATTCTTAACAAACTCGAGGACAGTGTATGCATTTTCTGGGTTACCGAGCAGAGCATAGTTGAAAGAGTTCACTTTGTCATGGGATCTGACTGTGTTCGTCAAAGTCATTTGAAGATATCTGAAATATATCATCAATATAAATAAATGTGCAAAGAAGCAGTAAAAAGATTAAACTCGATCTAGGATTTGAACCTGCTGACAGTCCGTGTAAATGCTGTACCAATTTAGCTATCGACGCACAAGTCTGGTCAGTAAAAATCTCAACTACATATTTGCTATGGAAATACGCTTGTTACGAAGATTATTATTCCTTCCTCCCGCGTACGCTTGGATTGAGGAATAATTTTCCTGGCGTTTCATTATTAGATTAATGTACGAATAGGTACTAGGACTTTATAAGTCGCTAGCAGTTTTTTAAAATATGTTATTTATTTATAAACTCATTACGCCTGTTTTCCGAAAGGGTAGGCAGAGACTAATCTTGCAAACGATTCTGGATCACTTATTTAGCTTCATTAATAGTTTTTAGAATTTTATTCCAGTGCATATTTAAAAACTTAAAATTCTGACAAATTTATTACCTCACAATAAAAAAAACTACATAAAAATAATGTAAAAAGTAAAAATGTCGTTAAATTTGAGCCTCTTTCACCGTATCTATTACTTAAAAAAAAAAAAAAAAATAGCAAATGAACTCTAATGCCTTTATGAAGTTTGAAAACAAAAAAATTGAAATAGTCCCTCGTAAAACCAACAGGAAGAAAATCACAGTAAACAATAAATTCCAAAAATAATCAGTTTAGCTCTTTTTACATAAAATTTTGTTTTCAGAATATTACTAAGCTTATTACTTTATATTTATTACTAAGCTTAAATAAGTTAACTTACTGATTTAACAATTGATTATCCTTTGTTGCAGCTAAAGCTCTCAACATTTCTAACTGGTCGTTAGCGAAATTAGACTGCTGGAAACGATTTAGGAGGAACTGGAAGTCTTCCTGGCCTCCTTCTCGTACTCCCACCACGTACACGTTGCGTCGGATACGAGAATTGACACTGGAACAAATAACATTTTAATTAAAAAAAACTGCTTTTATTTTATTAAAAAAAAAATCAAAATCTTTTTATTCAAATGGGTTACTAAGAACACTTTCGAATCGTCAACTACATTAACTACAACTAGCTTTACAAACTAATTACAATACTGTTTTATTGCGTGCGTTAAATAGGTTACTATTCTTAGGTTTTATATTAAAGCTTCTATATATTTAAATTGGGCCAAGGAGTAATAAACAGTGTTTAGAATGTCTAGGTTGGCAGACGACCCTACTTTTTTTTATTATAAATACGAGTATTAATTAACGTACTCAAAAGGTTAAAGCAGAGATATGGTGGCTCCAGTTCAAAGATCAATCAATAAATGCGCCTAGGTATTTAGTGCAAGGACATCGATCTAATTTAGGACAGTTACAGGCCCTACTGTACGTGTTAGGGGGGCTACAGGAATAAATTTTGACATCAAAGGAAGCAAATGAGAGCTGTAGTTTAGGTTTTAAAGTGATAACTTGGGACTTCGCTACGTTAAGTATCAAAAGATTGCTGGATAGTCTGGATGTTATGTGATGAAGTTCGTTTTCAGCAGTAGAGCGATCTTCCTCTCACGATCTCCGATATAAAATCAGAGCGGTATCATCTGCATATTTTACAGCTCTCAAAAGATAACCACAACACACACAAAGGCACAACTCATCACAGTAGATTAGAAAAAGATCGGGACAAAGGACGCTGCCTTAAGGCACTCTATGACATTATATAATTGATTATTCTATAGCATTTAGTAGTCAGGTGTCACCATAGACTTCTAGTTCTGTAATCTATCCCATATGGATTCCGTAATAGCCTGACATAATTGACCATAGTGTGGACTTTTTCACTTTCTATAAAGAACTCAGTTTCGCTTAACCTTTGGCACACTTTTGCGACTATTTTTTTTTTTTCATCTGGCTAGGAAATGCAATGTCCAGTTTCCATGTCTATGTGTGTTACCAAACAAGGTCCCAAAACACCGGTTTAAATTACTTATTAAAATTAGGTTGTAGCAACTCATACGTTTGAATTTGTAATTGGAACAGCATTCGTCGCGTGTTCGACATCATGCTAACCGCCTGAGGTTCACTGCTGCAGATAGGATTTATTCTTTAGATTTCCTAACCAAACAAAGAAGCTAATTATTTTTATTGTAACTCAGTACAAAGCATTATTTTTTTTACATACGTAATAGGGAAAAAAAGACTTACGCTACACCAGTATTTCTCATGTTTACAAACATGGTCCGCGATTGTTCGACACACTCCTCGTGTTTCAGGGTGCAAGCAAAATGGAGCAGGTCCTGTCTTAGCATGTTTATAGTTGGGGTTTCAGTGGGAGACACTGTGTAACCAACACTTTCTATTGCTCTCTCCATATAACTTAAAACATATTCCTGAAAATATAAATGTACAAATAGCCAAACTGAACTGTAATCCCAAATTCAAGTTTAGTTGTTTTAATACGGGTGATGTGCAAAGAAACAGACCAATACAAAGAAAAATTATAAAAAAAAACTTTGGTAGAGGTGAACGTCGAGTATTGGTAAATAGGGATATCTACAAAGTATATCTTCTGAGCCAAGTCTCTATTAAAAACTATTTTTTAACTTACCACTTTGTCTGCGTCAAAACTATTAAATACATTTTGAACAAATTTTTGTGCATGCACTTTGGCTTTACGTGACAACGACATATAAATAACTTTGTCCGTCAGTATGTCTATCCGTCTGCTTTAAATCTAAGAAATCAATTTTGACCAATTTGCCTCCTTCACATTTTATCTTATAATATAAATATATAACTATATGTAAAAAGAACTTGACCCTATTGATATTATATTTACGAATATTTTAGTCTAGCGATGGTTAATAGGTATAAACTAGAATTCCATAAGTGGCGCTTTAGTAAAGTTATTAACAAATTTATTAAACCTAAAATTACTCAATAAGTAGGTACTACAGGTAAATGTTGGTTTAATGTGAGAAAAGGTAAGATTAAGAAAATAATTTACTGTCGCCGAGTTAATAAAATGAGAAGCAGCTATTGATATATAAAATTTTACTTACATCAAATGCCGCTTGAGTATCTGGAAGCTGTCTAAATCTGTTCCGAATCCAAGTGTATCCAGTGATAGCAGCGTCCCATACGTGGTAGTTGACCTCATTGCGAAGGAAGCTCAACATTCTGAATCCAAAACTGTACGACATTCTGCCGGATCTCATGAGAGCGAAGATGTCATCAACAATCTATAAAATTGTAAATTTGAGTCAGTATATTCTCCAAGAAAAGGTTGGAGAAAAATACAATATGCGTCGTCTTAAAGCGGTAAAATATATAAATAAACGCAAATAGATATATACGAGAATTGCTCGCTTAAATATATAAAATACGAACATCTTTTCATACATCTTGTAAATAAATTACATAGTTACTTTATGATAGTTTATGTTTTTTTTTTTATACTCATATTCATTATATTCTACCAATATAAATATCGATTTACTTGGGAATCCAGCAAATTAACCTGAGCAAGAGAAAAATAAAAGTTCTTACTTGGGCCCTGTTCAAGTAGTGAATGGTTTCGGGTTCATCAAGCAGAGCTCCTCTTATCAGGTTCCAAGTCCTTTCATCATAATTTACTCTATAATGGCCTGGAAAATACATTATTAAAGCAATAAATCATTTTTTTCCAATTTCATATTTCCGTTGACAACGGTTTCTTAATAAATATTTACTTACGTACCGTGTTGTAAGTTGTTGAAAATTACCCATTCCTCACCAGGAGTCTTTCTCAGAATTTCATTTGCTCCAGTCATCATGCTTACAGGTTTAAGATTTGTGAAATCATGATTGCTCTTAGTACAATACGTAATGGGTATGGGATAAATTTGGCCAGTAGGGGTCGCTGTGGCACTAATGAAGAACCGTTCCTGTTAACAAAAAATAAATGTATTCAATTGTAAGGATAACTATTTTTTGTGTCACTAAATAAATCGTCATAGGTTGCATTAAACTTGAACAGAGTCAAATGTATACATTTAAAAGGTATTACAACTAATATAGCATTAAAAAAACCGGCCAAGTGCGAGTCGGACTCGCGCACCGAGAATTCCGTACAAACCAGTAGGTATATAAGTGGGTTACCTGTAGGTATATATTCTCTTGATTGCGTTGCCGTAGAAGTTTTATTTTGCTACAGCTTAAAGGTATTATAGACCTAAGTATTTGATATGAATTTCAATTTAATACCTCTGAGCGTTAATGAGGGAAAAGGTAGTAACTGTTAAATAATTTAAAATATTTTTTTTATATAATGTCACTAAAAATGTACAGTTTTTGCAATTTTTCCTTTATCTGTGCTATAAGAAGTTGCTTCGTACCAAATTTCAAGATTCTGAGTTCACGGGACCCTGTAGATTTTGAGTTTGCGGAAATTTGCGGTTTAAACGGCAGTATCTTTTGATTGCGTTGACTTAGAACTTTGATTTTTTCACAGTTTCAAGGGACAGTAGAGTTCAATATAAATTTTAGCTGGATACCTCCACGCGTTCCTGAGACAAAGGGTCTTGACAGACGCACGGACCAACGGCCAACAAAGTAATCCTATAAGGGTTCCATTTTTTCCTTTCGAAGTACGGAACCCTAAAAAGTGACACAAATAGTCAATTAAATACAACATATTTTGTTTAAATTTCGAAAACGGTTATCACTTACTTAATACTACATTTTTAGTCATGCGAAAAATTCTAAAAAAAGTTAGGGAGAACCGACCTGTGACAAAGATATTTCGCCAGTAGCGTGATTAACATTGACGTTCAATATCGGGAAACCAGGTTCATTGACCCAGGTGGTGTAATAGTCGTAGAAGTTGAAAAGTGGATAGTCAATGAGACTGTTATCTTCTCGAATGGCCCGAATGAATGCGTTGTACAAGTGGGTCTGGTTGGTAGGCTCATAAGCACTGAAAATCACAAGAAGCAGAGACATACAATCGAAAATATTTTTTTTAACTTAACAATGTAGACATACCATGTAGTATATAAATATTATTTTAATACGCTGGGACCAGTTAATTCATTATTTGTCTGAAGTCCATTTTAAATAACTTTAAAAATAACAATGAACATTAGATATACAATAAAAATTAAAATTAAAATACAACTAAACTTATTTTAATAATTATTTATTTTTAAAAAAGGAAAACGTATAATAGAAGAAAATGAATTCGAACTAAGTTCATCTTTAATTAAAAAAAAATATATGATTGGTAGGCAAGAATATATTACTATTTTAACTTACTTGTCAATCAAGAAGTAACGGCAAGCTTTCCTGAAAGTTTCTAGTGAAATTATATTTGCAGTCATTCTTAAGAAAGTAGCTCCTTTATTATAGCTTATTGTTCCAAAATGCCCAGTTACTTGTGCTGGTGTATTGACCTCATGATTTAAAGGCACAGTCGTCCCAGAATCGAACAACAATGAAGAATGCATGTAGCGTGAGTTAAAGTGTTCATGGAGTTCGTATTGAGGGAACATCTAAAACACAATTTAAAAACATTGTAACTTTGCGCAGGACTATAACATCACCATAGTCTAAACATTTATTTCATTCATATAGTCGGCCATCGAAGGCGTCTAGGGAATTGGACATTGATTATAATCAAAGTCATCTCCTTTGTCGGATTAAAAATAACATAAAAATCAAAGAATTTGTATTACTGCGAACGCACGTGCTTTGCCAGGCTCAAAGCGAAAGCAATTTGTAGTGTTTGACGTGGGCGATTTAAATAGGCGTGATTAGTATCGAACATGTTTGTATGTGAGACTAACTGCATGGTCTAATAATTGAAAACAGTAGTAGCCCTTTTTAGGTCTAGCTATTTTATTGAGCTTTCCTTTGTTGATATATTTTAAATTTGTTGGGTCCTTGGAAACAAAATATTTCACTTACTTCATGTGCAGCAATGTACCCAAAGTAACTGGCAAAACCTTCATTGATCCATGTGTTGCTCCACCAATAACATGTTATCAAATTTCCAAACCATTTGTGAGCCAGTTCATGTGAAACTAAAGTAGCCGCGTAATGCTCTACTGACATTATCGTTTCACTAGGATCAATAGTGAGGTACATCTCCCTGTTTTTCAATAAAAAATATAATAAATATTTTTATGCATATATATATTTATTATTTTCTCGTATGTTATCTATCAACTTTATATTAATGAGATTATGATTTTTGTATGCATTGCGATATTAAAAGTATTCTCTCATAGTAAGAGTTACACACGTATATAAAATTAGCAAAAATCCAGCCAAATCGATTGGGTGCAGGTCTAAATTGCTACAGCTATTTTTGCTTGATAAGACAATTGGTTAAACTTAACATTGAAAAACTCATCGCAATGAAGTTGTCAAGTGCGGTTTATTACAAAATATATTTAAAATTTGAAATTAACGTGTCGTTTTTAATGTCATAATATAAACGTATCATAGTTTTATGTATATGTACTGTTTGTATACAAAAACAAAACAAATTTGTGATATTTATCACTTACCTATAGCTCACCATGCCCCAATTCTCTGTTCCAGCTGAAGCCCAATCAGGAGATGAAACATGATCATTTAAAAGGCGCGGATGCAGAGAAGAGTATGGGATTTGGAAATACTCATCAAAGTATTTCGTCATTTCCACAGCTAGCTCAAGAGCATGCTCTCCTAGTCCCACAGTATTAGATCTTCCAATGATCCTTATTGGTGGATTAAATGTTCTGTCTTCTGCAATAACTTGGAAGGACTCACTTACCAGGAATGTTACTAAATAGGAAGACATCTTTGGAGTAGCGAAGAAATCACTTTGCACGCGACCATTACCAAGGCTGAAAAAAAAATTAACATCAGTAGTCCATCACATATTGTAACGTAAGATTTGGAAAGAATTACTCACAGTTGGACTGAGGCGACTCCAGTATTAGAGAATACTCCTATGTAACTTGTTGGTCTTGATAAATGAACTTGGAATACAGCTTTGAACAAAGGTTCGTCCCAGCAAGGAAAGGCTTGTCTTGCATTGTATGGTTGAAAATGCGTCGTTGCATATACCCTTAAAAATATCAACTCGTCAACATTATTGACATAAGTGGTCCAAATTTTGCTAATGAAACTATGAAGTTGGTAAGCGACACGAAACTAATATATATATATACTAGCGGTCCCGGCGAACGTTGTTCCGCTACCGTCCCTCTGTAACCCGGCGAAAGTTGGTTTTTACCTAAAGTGGCCGAGTCCGGCTAGCACTTAACAGATCGAGACAAAAACTATCCTATCTTTGAAGTTGGATCAAATAACAGATAGCTAAACCCGGAGAACGTTGTTTCTCTTTTTTAAAACTGGCGCGCCACCTATTTTGAAAGGGTTGTACTAATTAAGAAACCCCAGCGTATGCTTGACCACTTTTTATTCTTAAAAAACATTCCCCGGCGGTGTGCACAACCATTTACCAAAATAGGTTTACCAGTAGTGCGCGGGTTCGACTCCCACTTGACTCTTTTTTATTTCATATAAATCTTGCCCTAACAATAATAAACACAACTTAAATTATCCAATTCGGTGCAGTCGTTAAATATATATATATATATCCCGTTAACAGATATCGCCATCTGTTAGAATCGTTTGGAGCTAACAGATAATAGACAAATAATTTGCAATTAAATAATTTTGCTACTATAAATTGAGATGTAAGCTATCCTATCTTTCAAGTTGGATCAAACTGCACACGGTGTACAAATCAAATTTAAAATCGGGTCAGTAGTCTGGGAGTCCATCGCGGACAAACAACGTGACACGTAATTTTTATATATAGAAAAATTCTGCGAGACTGTTACCTTTCCATTCCGTTAGCATCAGTATACCATCCTCTCCAAATTCCTCTCTTCATAGGACCTTCATTCATAGTATTACTATAATCTATGAATAATGTATAATTTACTCCAGAAATAAGTGCTGCTGCTGTATTGATTTTCAGAAAATGAAATTGTCGTTCAAGTTCAAAAGGTCTTGTCACATTTAAAGCCACTGGATCACCAGAACTTGTCAAAATACTTATAGAGTTTATAGTGTCAACATTAGCATGTAGAACCACTTGATTGACGTTGTCTTCTATTGCCTGAAATTCGTATTTTAATTCATTACTCAAAGTCACATTTTTCTTTTCTTTCTTTCAGATAGTCAAACCTTTCTCTAAGCAGTATATGTGTTACGAGCTAATTTATTGAAAGCAATATGGCATAAATAGGTTTTGCGAGTGACCTTCATCTTAGTCCTACATGTTTTTGTTTACAACATTGCAAAAGTGTTGAAGAATTTACGATGAAAATAATCAGAAATATTTGAAATATTTATTATCAATATTAATCAAGCTGTTGCCAGCGGCTCCGCCCAACCTTTACTTGGTTAGCTGCGTCTTATTTCTACGGCCGGTGTAACACCTACATAGCCTATGTCCTTCTCCGTCTCTTTAACTCTCTGTGCCAAATTCAACTCAATATATTGATTGATTTCGGTGCGATTGAGTAACAAACAAACAAATTTACAAACTTTTACAATTATAATATTAGTAGGATATAATGAAATAAATAATATAGATACAAACCTGTATAGTTATGTACTCTCTTCCATCAAAACTGTAGGGTCTGTTAGTTCTTTCAGCAAAATACAGGTCAATATAAATATCATACTCTAGTGGAATCACATTTTCTGGTAATCTGTAAACCTGTTCATCATTCCTGAATGAAACATCAGTGGATATATGAAATGTTTCGTCGAAATCTCTTTTCCATGACAGTGGATGGTCACCCTTTGCTAGTGCACAAAGCACTAGGCTAAATATAATTAATCTGAATTGGGACATTCCTGAAAAAATCATATTATACCTTAAAAAAAAATTTGTAACTATATAACAGTTTAGTTACAAAAGTATTAGTATAAAAATATTTATATTATTGCCAAATAATAGGCAAGTGTTTATGTTGTACTTATTTATTTTATTAAGTTATGTACACATTTTAAATTTTTCTGCTTATTTTCTCATCTTTTCGCATACTATGTTTCAATCTGATTTTAATATTTTCTTAGTAGCACATTTTGTAATCCTACCATCACCTATCTAATTTAACTATTCTACATCATTTTTTCTATGTTTACACTTGATACCTGCTTTCCTACCAAAAATTCAATTACCTATATAGTTCCAGCACTGATTTCATTATTGTTTCGATGGTTTCCAACACTCATCTTGTACGAATAACAGAAAGGTTATAACTAAAAACGGTAGGGAATAACTTATATATACATATTTAATAATTTTTTAGTTATTTAGGAAAAAAAAAATTTACTTACCTAATATCAGAAATGTCCGTACCAAGATGCTAATTTACACTTTGTCATTTCTTTAGTACTTTTACGTTAGATAACGAGTATTTATCATTAATACCTGCTATCAGATAATCATTCGTTAATAACATTATGATAACGAACAAGTAACTACCTAATTCAGGGCTAGAAAAATGTGGAAAAAATGGTTTAAATCGACTAAACAACACATATCAGTAGAGTTAATAATGCAATAAATTTACAATCACATTAAACTTAAAGATATGATTACGTTATTTATCGATCAACTTCTTGCCGTCAGCACAGCTAACTGAATATTGGGCTAACTTTTGTGCATTAGTGATGAGCAAAGCAAGACCAAGACCAAGACTAGAACAGTCTTGGTCTTGGTCTTGCTTGTTCAGTCTTGGTCTTGGTCTTGCTCAAATCTGTCTGATCTCGGTCTTGGTCTTGGTCTTGGTCTTGCTTACCTAGTCTTGGTCTTGGTCTTGCTGTATTTTGTTTGGTCTTGGTTTTAGTCTTGGTCTTGCCATAATTTCTTAACGAACATCTTTCAAAACATTTTGTAAACATTTTATTTTTATTCAACAAACATTTTTAAACCTAAATTTACTATCTTTGAATTAAAAAAAGTTCATTAAAATATTATTTCTTATTGTTATTCAAAGATGGATTGTGAATAGATAGTTTAAAATCAATCATTATTTTGTAAAATACTTTATTTTATTGCACTTTAAAAATATAAATATTCTATTAGCTTATTAATGTTATTTTTATTAATTTCTTATGCATGCCCATGAATTAATACATAGCAACCATCGAGCTGACTCTTTGTTTAACCGATTGCGATGTTTCCGAATCACAAGTGATGCTTTGGAGAATAGCCTTTCAGCTGGGACCGATGTAGCTGAAATCGACAAAAAGTCGCGAGCCATTTTCGCCAAAATTGGAAATTGCAGCTCGTGACGTTTATTAGTATTCGCCATAGAATCAAGTTACTTTTAAAACACCTTTTCTTTATTTCTTATTTTCTTCCTGAAACAATTCTCAAAAAAATAAATCTGGCCTGATGAACCACTAACTTTTTATAGTATTTAAAATATATATAAATTTTCACTGTGTGAGATGCCAAAGGTTTTTTTTTTAATATTGTGCCTTTTAATATGTAAATACATGAATGCATGGTTAAAATAAGTTCTAACATTTTGCCTAGACTGACTTGATCCTATTCATCTAACTGACTACACTCGAACTTCTATGTGATCCCACTCTTATCTTCTTAATAATGGGCTCTGACTGTTATAGTGGCTATGTTTGCATTAACATTTATTGTTTGTTTACGTAGGTATCGATCTAGAAAACAATTCACATGGTGTATTTAGTATTGCTGAATATAATTCTAGATTTCAGTACTTTTTTTCGTTCTTTAGCAGGCGGGTATTTTTTAAATATAAATATTTTATCTCACATAGAAAAAGGCGAGTTACTGTGAAAAAGAAATTTTGGTTGAGTCTTGCGTATTTAATCTTGGTCTTGCATAGTCGGTCTTGGTATTAGTCTTGTTCTTGTCCATATTGTCTTGGTCTTGGTCTTGCAAGTCGAAGAATGGTTTCGGTCTCGGTCTTGGTCTTGCTTTTTCGCAAGACCAAGACCAAGACAGCAAGACCAAGACCAATATTGCTCATCACTATTGTGCATCGTTTGCCATACCCAACATTAATATCTATACCAGTATTAGAACTATTAATTCGACGTAAACGGGTAGATGCCTTTTCAAACAAATTATGCAGCGAGCGTTTATTCAACCAATTGCTCATAAGGTTCAAAAATAAACTCATGCATTTTCAATATACTTATTGTACTGACCAGGTCTTCTTAGTTTTTATAAATTCCTGTGCGCTTTGCACAGTCATAAATTTCCTTTCGAAAACCCATTTTTTCCGTTCCTTTCGTATACCCTGGGATTTTATCACCATCTGCCTCCGATTCCGATGGAGCACTCAACAATGGCATGGTCCTGCTAAGTTTTCGTTTTCCATTGCAAAAAAAATACCAACGAGCAAAATAAATAAACTTCATGCGCTACAAACGCAGGTGCTTCGGCTGACTGAACTGGAGACCTAGGACCTTTTTGGGAACAATCTCGGCGTACTCGGACCAGGAGCGGATGCAGGATTTCATTAAGGGGGGGGTGACAAAGCCGGCGAACGAATGAGAATGACCTATCGTGGCTGATTGCTCAGCGCAGTAATTGTTTCTTTGTTATGAGTTCTTACGGCTCGTAATAAAATATTTGTAATAAATCGAATTGTGACCGAGTGATAGGGGGGGAATATATTTAATCCCAAAAAAATTATACAAAATTATCCTTCAATAGTAAAGATATAACAATATTGGACTCGGCAGTGTTTATAAGCATTTTAGGTAAGGCATCTAATATTGATATAGTTTCACGAACGAGAGCAGAATGGTAATCAAAAATCGAAAAATAATCTTGAGTAAACCAATATATTTATGGTTAGAGCGTCTCTAAAGGATCGATTCTACAATGAAGACACCCGGAGGAACACTAAAATCACCGACCTAACTCGCAGAATCATCAAGCTGAAGTTGCAACAGGCTGGTGGTCACGGCTGTCGTAGGACCGATGACATGTCCCAGAGTGGAGACCGCATAGCGAAAAGAAAAGTGTAGGACCGCTCCGCATGGTAGCAGGATGTAGAAGGCAGATGCTAGAACGAACTGGTACGCCATGAAAGACGCTTATTTGCAGCAGTGGGCCAAAAATAAGCTGATAAAAATATAATACATTAACACTTGTTTAATGTGTACTCAAAAAATAGTAATTTCAAAATAACGTCTTGGGAAGGTAGCTCTTTTGCAATACAAAGTTTATATTTTCACAATAAAATTCCTTAATACATTACTTTAAAAATAAAACGGGATTAAACGCGCTTTCACTCGAAGCTAAAGACACCGCGCACCGCCAGTCTACCCGCAACCAAGGCTAGTGTAACCCAGCCGCAACGTCGGGAAAAAGGTATTTCGCCATATAACAACGCGTTAAATCTCGTTTTATTTTAGAAGTAGTAATGGTACTTATTTGTTATGCATTTGTCATATTTAACAATTAAAAAGTTGTATGTATGTATATTCTAGTCTAAGATTTATATGAATTAATAAATGTTTTAATAAAAGATTATTAATACTAATGAGATTATTGTCAGGTCGTACCGGTAGTAAAATCATTGATAAAATCTACAACATTAATAAATGCTATTAAGGTTTGTGCAAGTTAACTAAGTCTCGCACTTAATTTCCACCCACATATTGCATTCTGTAAGTTGTATTCCTTTTAAATTTTTTTTTGGATTATTTTTAGAGTTTCGTACCCAAAGGGTACGGGACCCTATTACTAAGACTTCGCTATCCGACCGTCTGTTCGCCTGTCACCAGGCTGTATCTCATGAACCGTGATAGTTAGACAGTTGACATTTTCACGGATGATGTATTTATGTTGCCGCTATAATAACAAATACTAAAAAACAGAATAAAATAAATATTCAAGGGGGCTCCCATACAACAAACGTGATTTTCTTGCTCGTTTTTGCTTTATATTGATAACGACAACAGACCGGTATTTTTGATGTTACTTTATTTTAGAGTAATTAATATATCTAATTTTTATCATTAAATGTTAATTCTGCTCTTCTCAAGCTCTTGCTCAAGGATCATCGCCAGATGATAATGATGGCATAGAGGAGACACATAAAAAGTAACTCATGCATTTTTATAATTTTTTGGAATTCTTGAGACAATTGACCATAAATAGGTTGAACAACCAAAATGACTACTGTCTAACACCTTTTTCGATCGTAAACTTATCCATCTATATTCTTGAAGAACCCCATATTGTAGTCCTTAGAGGAAACCTTGGCAGAAAGCTCATTTCACAACTAAGCTTTCGTAGGAGGGAATTCCTCTAAAACCTTTTTAGAGAAAAGAATAAAAAAATTGTTCTAAAGTGTGAGGATGAAGGCAGGGAGCCTATGGCGATGGTAGAAAGTAGCCATGGGCATCATTTCGAACAATTCCTCAAAACACATCCTATTATATAAGCGGGAGACACATTACAGACGTGGAAACAAACTCTCTCAGCAGACTTAAGGGTTCGATATGGCTTGTGAGATTGGGATCATCGACGTCCTTACAAACTCCAAGAGCATTGAGATCCTTGGTGTTGATATCTGCAGTGACATTTGTTCTGAGATTATTTGAAAGACAACGTAAAGATTGCGTTCAAAGAACTACATGTACTGAACATAGCGAAGCAGTACTTCACCTCGACGTAAACGCTGCTTCTTTATATGCGGGTCGTAAGACTAGCCCTACATGGATTACTACTGCCATCTTTGGGCGGGTGATTGAATTAGACCCATTTGACTCGGCTTAAGGTCAATCTGGGAGAATTTTCCTAACTCACGAGTGGCATTGAACCTTTAAGTCAGAGGAGAAGCTCTATCTTGTGTGTGTTCTGCCGCTTGTATATAAGGAATTGTTTGAAATAATGCCCTACAGTACTTTCTATTGTCGCACTACTACTTGTCATGGCATGGCGGCCTTAATACGTCATTAGCCATCTAAAGAGGTACTATAGGTACCTGTAGAGATATTCATCAACGCAGAGCTAAAACTGCAGAAGAAATTTGGACAGTGGGTTTGGAATTTTGAAGGGGGCAGGTAATACGGAACTGTTTCCGAAAATATATTAAATACTTTTAATTAAAATTAGGTTATTATTATGATTTTTTTCAATTTTGAAGTTAAATACATGAAAATTGGTATTTGTACTTTTGATTTATAAGTATGTATTTCAGCGTTACTGAAAAAATCGAGGTTAACTCATAAAAATCGGCAAAGTGCGCGTCGGATTCGCGCACGAAGGGTTCCGTACCGTTATCTATAAAAACGGCAAAAAAATGACGTTTGTTGTATGGGAGTCCCCCTCAAATATTTGTTTTATTTTTAGAATGTTATTATTTTATTTTTCTATAATTATACATCGTTTATTTACTTATATTTTATACCTGTTTTACAGATGTACCTACTTCATATAAGTAACTTCTAATGGAATTTGTACGAAAGTTTCACATTTCTTAGTACATTTTTTAACTTGGTTGCCTATTACTCGTTAGCCTGTAAAGTGTACTTACCCGTAATAGTTTTCCTTTTAAATTCATCATATGCACTAACACCGTAATTTTTGTTAACATTTCCAAATACTATTTTTTCGCTGGTAGACGGTGGGACACTTGACTCTAACAAAAATTAGTACTTTAAAGCTAAAAGATTCGCAAACGGAGCCCTTAATCAAAAAATGATCTCTGCATATTGCCAATGCTTTCGGAATTCCTATCTAACGATACCCCACACGCTGGGATAGACGAGAAAAAAAATTATGTCCCCCTTCACGTGTAGGGGAGGAATCCTAAAATATTTTTTTCAAAGATTTTATTCTACCACTTTGTCGGCTTGATCAATATGTATATCCTTGCCAAATTGCAGCTTTCTCGTATTAGTAGTTTTTGAATTAAGCCGAGGACAGACGGACGGACGGACACGGCGAAACTATTAGGGTTCCTTGTTGACTTCGGCACCCTAAAAAATTGTGTGGGAGTTTTAGTTAGTTATAGAATTTCTAAGCTTAAATAATGGCTGACTGGCATTAATGGTGACAAAGTTGGTTGGTTGGTGGCCTAGTGGTTCAACTCAGTGTCTGCCTCGGGTATTGCGGAGCGAAGGTACTCGTTCGAGCCTAGCCTGTACCAATGAGTCTTTTTCTTAATTTCTTAAGTATACTGTTTACACCACTAGTTTTTTAGTGAATAAAAACATACTTCAAAAAGATGTATGTGGAGTCCACAATCCGCACTGATGCGTGATAAAATTTGGCTCATATTGCTTTTGCTCAAGGTTAAGGCAGTATAGGCCATGGCCAAAGAGTAAGGACGTATGAAGCTAGTAAGGCAAGGTAGAAGTGAAAAACATGAAAGTTTAATATCAACTAAAACAACAAATTTTTTTAAAAATAATTTATTACTAAGAATATTTAGTAATCATCATTTTAAATAATATTATTTACATTTAACTTAAGTAGCTTAAATAAATAGTTTAAACGAAGTAACATTTTAGTTAATCGATACTTCTTCAGTGGAATTTTAAACATGACAGATGCAGTATTTTACCGTTTACTATTATTAAAAACAAAATAAAGTCGTGTTCTGTTTACCGCAATAATGTAGCTACATTATGCACTCAATGTCAATAATGCAACAATAGGGATAAGCCAAGATTTGTATAGCTGTGTCATATAAATTTATGTCGTTTCAACTTGGTTAGATTATGAAATTGAGCACATGTAGAGTTGCTATCAAAACAGGCCTTAAATTAATGAAATAAATGAGCGACTACGGCTACTATTAAAAGAATAAATGAAGCAGCTACAGAAGTGGCAGAGTTTCTTTGTCGCAGGTATCTGTACAGGTCAATGGCGATGTTGTTGCCCCACTGGATATTGTTGATGGAGGAAGTGATGACAGCTTGACCGCTGGCGAAGGTACCCGGCAGCTCAAGTTGGTTGGTGTACAACCATGTCTGGAACTGTTAAAAATATTGTAAATTATTGTTACCAGTATAGGGTATTAACTTATATATTTATCTATAACTGGCTTGTTATACTTAAATTAAAAAGTTACATGCTAACTTACAGCCCCTAGTTTCATGTCACAAGGGATGACTTTTGCTGTTTTTTTTTTTAATATTTAAGCGTTACGATTATATTAATGTAATATACATTAATATAAATTATTTAAAAATTATTATGTGCCGAATTGTTGCAAAACTTTGGTCTAAAACAGTTTAATTCCTAACTCCAACAAAAATTGTTAACTAAATCTTCCTGTTCAAGATCGCAAAATAAAAACACTTCACTTACGTTTGTAATATCTTGGAAGTCGGTCAAATATGTGGCAAGAGCATTGATAGCAACATTAAGTCGTGCGGTTCCACCATAACTAAAAACAAAACAAATTCATTGAATTATTTAGTTATAATGAAATAAAATCATTTGAATACGTAAAATTCTATAAATGTTATGTCAACTTACTTAGTCCTCATTGTGTTGTAGTTTCCATAAGTAAAGGTCAAAATAGTTTGAAGATTTTCAGGAGGACCTTGAAGCGCGTAGCTGAAAGCGTTGGTACGATCGTGCAGACGAATTCTGTCATTGTGAAGAGATTCTCCCAAATAGCTGAAAATAATCATTAAATACTATGAATTTAAGCATATAAAAAAATATGATTTTTCCAGCGGCTCCTCCTGCCCTAAATTCGTTTATCGGCGCGGAACTCCTTAATTATACCAATAAAGTAGCTCTAGGTTCGTTTAAGCTTGGTTTAAGTTAACCTAAGCTATATGTTTTGTACCGATGCTTTCGGGGCTGCGCTTTACACACGAAATGATAGGTTCCGAACGCAAGGTGTTTAGTTTTTGGCAACACTCTATGGTTGTCATCTTACTCGACAAATTATGTTTATATATGTGTGCCAAGTAACCATATGTGTGCCAATTTTCATCGTGATCCGTCCAGGGTTTAAGCGTGATTGAGTTACAAACATCAGAACATCCAAAATATGTTCGAATATCTATATTATATATATATATATATATAGATATATGTAATATACTTAGGTAGAAAATAGGCTATTTAAATTTAAACTAAGTTCTAGTGCTTGTTATCGGATTGTAATAAAGGATTTGTAGAAGATTTTATTTTTTAATTTGATGTTGCTACCTAAAATACTGAATTCTTCATTCATGAAAATAGGTACAGAAACACATCTTAAAACCTTTTATCCCAACTATTTATTTCTACTAATATACCTACAATAGCCACAATTCAAATCATATTCTCGCCTTATTATATTTATATATGGCCTTTTTAAAAACTGAGCTCTTCTTAAAAATGCATCAAATCGGTATACTCGAAATTAAAGTTAATATAAAAAATATATTATAAGCCGTGGAAATAAGAAATTCTAATTCTTGATTGATTTAACTTGGCTAATTAAACTATTACATAATTTAAAATTAAAATTAACATTCAAACTATTAAAGACTCACTGTGTAAGAGAAGCTGTGTCTCTAGTGCAAGCCAATGTGCGGAGCGTCACTACCATGTCAGCAGTGTTCTCAGAAGAGTTGTACCTCTGGAAGAGGAAATCGTAGTCTGTGGCGTCTCCTTCACGAATACCAACACAGTACACGTAACGACGCAAATTTACTGGAACACTGAAAAATAATAACAAACAATCGACTGAAATAGTGGATAAGTTTGCGGAAACTATTATATTGTTCTTCTAAAGGGGGGGTTATATTTTAGAGAGTCAGTGACATGCAAGAAATGCTTCTGGTGTTACAATGATAAATAAAGAGTGTTTTATTAATGTACATAGCTAGCTTTTGTCTGCGGCTCCGTCAGTTAATTATTGTAAGAAGTTTGCTTTAGATGCAGCCAAAGTAGCTTCAGGCAAAATGTGGACACTTTTCCGTGACCAAAAGTAGTCTATGTCCTTCTTCATCCCTTTGAGTAAACAGTTATACCATTCCTTTAACAATGTCTCCGCCGCAACGATCAGCAATAACAAAGACCAGAGGTGTGTGCTAACTGTGTGCCTGACACAAATCTTTGCTAAAAAAATACCTTACAATGATTTCATATTTATCCGACTGAAGAAAGAAGGGTAATATTTTTTCGAGCGTATGTATGCATGTATGTCCATTTCTTTAGCACGCCCTACAGCCTGAACGGCTTGACATATTTTGACATGTGAGGTGTCATTTGATTTGTCGTAATTGTGTGAGTGATACTAGGTATAATAATATTTAAAAAAATCAAAATGGCGGATTTTATGAGGGTTAAAAAATTTTTTAGTGATCCTCGAGTTGGGTATCAAAATAAAGGGCTTTAAAAGACGAGTACGAAAATATATGAAGCTTACAGTAAAATAGGCGAGTAGCAAGAAAAAAAGTAGAAAAATATCACTTAAAAGCTAATAAAAAAAAAAACGAAAAAACCCGACTGCGCCAAAAATAAATAAACAAGTGCACCTAAAACATACCAAATACTTAACTATAAGCTCATGCTCATTTAAATGCCAGCACAAATAGTAGTGCAGATTACTCATAATATAATAGTTACCATATAATGAGTTCCTATTGCTTAAAGTTAAATATTTGTTATGGTTTAGGGGCACTTGTTTACTTCTGTTAAGTGCATTTTTTTTTTATTTCAATGATACAAGGTACCCTTTTTTCGTTTTTTATTTTAATATCTTATGAAATATAACAACAGTGAACGTAGGGGGTTGGTAAAGATTGTTGCAGTTGCGTTAAAATGATGAAACTTAATTGAAGGTTTTCTTGTTTGACTGCAGAACAATAAACAGTAGGTAGTTTTCAACCTCAGGAAGCTCAGCATATATAGCCTATCTGTTAAGGTTAAGCATTAAAAACAGACAGACATACTTGGCGATAGCCTTCACTTTAAGAATTTTACTTACAGCACGTTAGGGTTTTGTCTGAACTCTTGCCACCTTTGATTGCTGTAGCTGATGCAGCCCTCGTGTCTCAACACGTTGCAAGCGTAGTTCATGATCTGCATTCTGTTCAGTATAGTAGATGTACTGTCATTATCTCCCTCTTCATAGCCGAGGTGTTCAATCACTGTTTCCATCAATTCCAGCATGTATTCCTGAGCAAAAAAAATAAACATGCTAACTAACCGCTTTATATATTACTTCTTACAACATCAACCAAAATAATACTAATAACGTGGACTAAAAATTTTGAATTCATAGTTATATTATCTGGCCGCAGGTTATCGTATCCAATATGTTATTACATTAAGTAACGTCAATATAAGCATAAATCGGAAAAATTATGCTTTAAGGTCAGAACAAATTAAAGTACGCAATTTGTAAAAAAAAATTATAAAAAAGTTAGTAATAAATACCGACCATTTAAATGTATTTAATTACAACCAAGTGCAAACCCGCTTAATTCTTAATTCTATGATAAAACTAAAAACGACAAGCTCCTACTTTTTATTTATTTGTAGGACGCAAAGTGATTTTTAGGGCTTTTTTTTCTTAAAATTAAGAGACTATATGGTTAAATAAATTTTGTACGGTACTTATGAACTAATAATCTACACAAAACTCAAAATATAGGTTAGTAAGTTTTGTACACAGCATATAACCTTCAATAAAATTTGCTCAAAATAAATCTGCAATTCACATTTACGCAATTTAGCCTACATTTGAACCATAAATATCACAAAATATTAAACCAGAAACAATGCAATACTTTTAGAACTAAATAGAGTTTCTATTTGTCTTACCGAAAATTCAGCGTGAGCGTCAGGTAAATGTTCAAGCCTTCGACGAATCCAGTCCAACTGTGTAAGAGCACCAGCCCATACATAGTAGTCAGTCTCGTCTTTGAGGAACCAGAGAACTTGGAATGCCAGGTTAACATCAATTTTACCAGCTCGGATAAAGAACAAAACGTCGTTTACAATCTGTAAAAGCAAATAATAAATCAATTAAAGATCTAACAAATCTATAGCAAAGAAGAATGCATTAAAATTTAACTTTAACTTAAGAAGTCAAAAACTTTTATATATCCTGTTTGGTATAGATAAGCAATGACGTCATCCACCTTATATGTGTTCGATTCCGCACTGCGAACACTTGCCGGCGTCAGTTTTGAGTCTTAAAAACGTGGCGAGTAACAAACACGCATTACGCGTCTCGCGTATTTATATAGTTGACCTATTGACGGAAAGAGGCAACGGGCCTCCCTATAGAATATTTGTAATAAGTGAATGGTGTCGTATTAGTATACACTGCATTCGTGCATATTTCTCAAACTGCATCTTCTCAATTTCTACAACGTGCCGGAATAGCTTCTACACGCCCTAACTCTACAAGCCCTAACTGCACAAAGCGCAATAAGTGTGTGTCTGCACCTTAATCAAAATATGTTCTTACTACAAGAACTATTGTCAAACAGAAAAGTAATGAACAGTGAATTTAATTTGCACCTAACGTCCATGTGACGATAGCGAAACGCTACATATTTTGACTAAGCTATACAATTTGTGAAATTACGGAGTGTAGAGTGAGAAGCTTGGCTCTAATTTATTATAATAAATTTATATATTAAACACTTATTATGTTTTTTCGTTGTTTATAAAGGGTTACATTATAAAAAACTATATTAGCATAAGTCGATTGGTTTACTATGTTATCAGATTCTTAAGTCCGACCACTGATATAGCTTATAACGATTTTAATCTTACAACAACCGGGGCCTACACCATTGTGATTTCCCCATAGTTTTATTTTGTAAATACTTGTCACCACATTTAAATTTTTATCGAAATACAAATATGTAGTTATATTTTTCGTATATTATAAGTATAATGATGTAGTAATATTCTGAAACCTGACTAAAGCCTTATATACACTTTTATCCCCTAATTTAAGGGGTTCAGAGACTATTTTTTTTTTTAAAACCTGTAACACTTATTTTTGAATTTGTTACAAGAAGTCTGTGTACTCGTATAATTTTTACATCTCTAGCATGAAATTAAGTTTGTATGGGAAAAGCCAAACAAACTTCCATCCCCTCATTTAAAGGGTGGGGGGTGATATACTAAAAATCCTGAAAAATGTATTTAATTATTTATAACTAGGAGACCCTAAATCAATTTTCAGACCTCTAGCATCAAAATTTGCGGAATTCTCATACAAACGTCCGTCACCTAGTTAAAGAGGTTGGGGGGTAAAAATTCAAAGTTTTAGAATTGTTTTGTTGTTTGTGTACTAATACTAGCTTACATACCAAATTTCAGCTCTCTAGGACTTCCGAAAGTACCCTAACAAATTTTGATGAGTCAGTGACGAAATCAGGGTTTTTAAATATCAATAAAATCTAAAGTATAAAAGCTATGCAATTGAAACTTTATATTTTTAATAAGTCTACCATAGACACATGACATATGAGGGTTCAAAAAAAAGACGATGCGCTTCGAGAAAAGTGCCCATGGGCTTCGCTTGGCTAGTTTTGGCAGGGGGGACCCTTTGGGTACGGAATATAATAGTTCTATAACGTAACTATATTTGGTAACTACTCTTGTGCCAAGCTCTCTCATGGGGTTATATGATATGTCCAGAAACATTTATTATTTCTTACCTGCGCTCTGTTCAAATGGTGAATAGTTTCTCTGTTGTTTCTCAATGCAGAAGCGAGCATTTCCCAGTTATGGTCATCGTAATTGACTCTATACAAACCTAAAAAAAATTAAAAATAGTTCAGCAACATTAAAAAAAACCGTACATTACCTACATATAAAAACTGACTAAGAGCATGTTAGGCTATGCTTAGTCTAAGGTTACTTAGCCATACTTATATGCAACGTGCACGTAGTTTAAGTCCAAAACTAAAGTTAACTTGGATGGCTTAGTCTTGCAAAGTAATTTTAGTCTATGTGCCAGTACTCTGGGGTTTTAAAGATTGAAGGAGATATCTTGACACATAAATTCGATTTAAAAATGGCAACTATGGAGCCCAAGTATTTCAAAAATGAGGGTAGGTATATAAGTTTTTTAATTTTGTGTTCCATTATTATTTTATAAATAAAACGGGATTAAACGCGTCGTTATTTGGCAAAATACCTTTTTCCCGACGGTGCCCAGCGTCTTCGGCTTGGAGTGGAGGTGTCCTGTTGAACTACCCTCAATTCATCTTTATACTTATCATATTCACTACACACAACACTAACGGTGTCCTCGGGTGCGTTCGTTGGTGTTACTCGAGAGCTGTATTTTCCTATGATTGTATTTCATGTAGGCGACAGTTTGTATCCATCCTCACCATTGAAGTTTTTATGCTTTTTTATTTCAATCGCTACGCATACCAATCTACGGTAATATTGGCGATCGGTGGACAAAACCTCAGGCTGCTGCAGCTCAATCAAGTGGTTGGAATTGGAGTTAATCAAATGTTATAGCTATAGCTGATTTTGTCATCTGGCAATTCTTTACAGCAGCAATATGTTCTTTGATCCTGCCCGCAATTGTGCGTTTGGTCTGGCCAATGTAAGAACTGCCGCAGCTGCATTCAATTTTGTAGACATCTGGTGTTATATACTAGAGAAAGTCCTTTGGCGTGCGCACTTGCTGTTCAATTTTGGAGAACGGAATATATACAGTCTTAATGAAGAATTTATTCAAAAGCGATCCAATTTTATCATCTTTGATATAGGGCTTGAACGCTGGCTGTCTGCTAACCTCTGGATTCTTTGTACGTGTGTTACGGCGATCTGAATTTCTTCTACTCGTTTTGTACCCGCTTGTATTGAGTGCCCCCTGAACGTGGGCCAACTGCTCAAAACTGATTGTAGGTGACGCGGGTTATGATGCGAGGAGACGTTCAGGTATGCAAACAGTATGCCCCAGAGAGCTTACATTCAATTTAACATCTAAGACTGCCAATGAAGGTTCACTTTACATTTCATAATTATGTAAAACGTATTTGGTTATGAATGGAGATAAGGTGCTAAATCACCTTCTACTACTGTTCTACTTCCTGCCTGGTTCCTTTAATTAAGCAGAACACGTCATCAACATATCTCTTCCAAAGTCGAACGCTAAAAGGTCCTGAGCTCAAAGCTTTCGCCTCAAAACGTTCCATCCAGATGTTGGCTAAAGTTGGTGCTACAGGACTACCCATAGCTACTTCATCAATCTGAAGGTCGTGCTGACTTTGATAAAGAAAATAGTTTCCTTCTAAACAGTATTCAAGCAAAACTATATACCTATCAGGGACACCATTTAAAATGACTTAATTTTTTATTACGTCAAAGAATTCTTAAAGTTGAAAATTAGTGAACAACGATTCAACGTCAAAATTCACCATTATGTCATCATGTTCCAACTGGATATCATACATGATGCTAACAAAATGTCAAACGCTGAACCTATTAGTGTCTGCAACACTTTAGTTATGTGTTTCGTTAAGTCGTAAGTGGGAGAATTAATTTGACTTACAATTGATAGTAGGGGCACATCTCTTTTATTTATTTTCGGCAGTCCATAGTGTTTCGGTGACTGCGATATCTTAGGGCTGTGCAACCATTGGTACTCGTCATCTGTAAACTACTCTTTGTGTTCTTGTATCAAGGAGCGTGTACGACGTGTCACTCTAGCAGTGAGATTATAAGCCACTGGTTTGTTGGTATTTGTGTCGGCGAGCAAGTCCCGACTTAAAATCGTATTTTGTGACGTTTTTCACTACTGTGACATTGCCTTTGTCGGCTTTCAGCACTTGAGGAATGATATTACTTTTAGGTATCGTCGAGTGTCGAAGGATAACCGACATATCCTGTCTAAGCATTTCTGCATCACCAGCTGTTACTTCATTCCGTAAAATGGCTTCCTCCACACAACGGCTTTGGCATTGGCGCGAAACTCATACTCTTTGCCAGAACTGACATCGTAGGCTCATAATGAACAGTGTCTGAAATATTTATGACTGTGTTTGTGTTTTGGTTAACTAAGTGTGATGTAGATCACGACACAGCTCTCGAGTTTCACCAACGAACGCATCCGAGGACACCGTTAGTGTTGTGTGTAGTGATTATGACAAGTATAAAGGCGAAGTGAGGGTAGTTCAACAGGACGCCTCCAATCTAAGCCGAAGACGCCGTGCACCGCCAGTCTACCCGTGACTAAGGCTGGTGTAACCCAGCCGAAACGTTGGGAAAAATGTATTTTGCCAAATAACAACGCCTTTAATCCCGTTTTATTTTTTAAAGCAGGATAGGTATGATTTAAAAAAACTGATTTCACAATGATTTTTAAATTCCTGTTTAAAAAAAAATGTCTAGGAAAACTCGCAAAGATTTTAAATTCTTATTATATACCTTTAATATATTTTTTCAATAATTTTGTTACTGATTTTTATTGGAGCTATATAGCTTTATGTTTTCTAAATTTTAATTGCTATAGTCCTAATAATTTCTAAATATATTGAATGTGAGACGGACAGAAGGGAAGTCGAACGTAGAGACGGACATAGCGAAACTATAAAGCTCCTTTGTTTGACTACTGAACCTTAAAAACAACCACAATTTCATCATTTGTAATCAAAATAAATAACAATATATTTACCAGATTGCTGATTATTGAAGATGACCCAATCGTGGCCTGGATCTTTCGTTACAGTTGTTGATTGTGTAGAGAGAACGAAGGTAGGTTTTGTGTTTTCAAAGTCGGGAGAGCCACCGTGTGTCCAAGTAATAGGAATATGCCAAAGTAAATTATGTGGAGTACCACTCAATTGGAATCGTTCCTGTATTAATAACATTAAACTCTATTAGCCCCTGTTGCATGCTTAGTAAGTAAGATACAGACATTAAAGAAACTCTCTTTACAGAACAGAAAAAGGAAGTCAGAAATCTTCGAAATTGAAATCTTCTAAAATGACTTTTAGAAACGACTTCTTGGATTTATATCTATGACATACCTGTGAAACGGTGATAACTCCGGTATCAGTGTTGACATCTACGTTAACAACGGGCGCACCACGGGTCTGAACCCAGCTGTCGAAAACTTCTCCGACGTCGACTGAATAAGTATATGTGGAATCTTCTGCTGCGGCAGTTCTGAACGCTGCATACATGTCTGAAGGAGTTCCCAGACCATAGGCGCTAAAGTAAATTGGAATTATAAGTTACAATTCGAAGAAATCACACAACTCTGTCAATGAAAAGACGTCACGTGAGGTATCTAATTGCTTAATGTAATTTTAGTCATTAAAGCCGCGTTGATACGTCAAAGTGCATTTTAACACAGCAGCTTAAAGCTTTGTTTTGACGTAGTCATCCAAGTTTGCTTTAAACAGTGTCTCCACTATTAAGTTGGCGTCCAAATAACGGTACCTTTATTAAAGTAGATTTTGATTGTATTGCGTCAATGCGGCTTAACCTACATCAACTATAATTTTGGAATAAAAACTCACTTGTCTCTCAAATAATATCTCAAGGCGTTTCTGAAAGTTGTGGGACCAACAAAGTGCTCCATCATCCTAAGAACAGAAGCTCCTTTAGCGTAACTGGTTGTACTGAAATGGGCAGTAACACTGTCATTGTCCACGACATCAGTCCAGTTCATAGGGGTTGCAGCAGCTGAAGCGTCTGATGTCAAAGCACTGTGTACGTAATCTACCACAAATTGTTTGTCCAATTCCAGGGATTCATCAGCCTAGTAAGTAAAAAATAACATTTGTTACATGTGAACAGAATATCAAAAACAAAAATAGAAATTTCATTAAATAATCATACTTGCAATCTTATTTAACAATTTGTAGTATTACCAAGTTGAAGTTTGCACAAATCATAAAGTTGCTTTAGAACTGAACAGTTTAAAATAAAGTTACATTATTAAAATTCTATTATTTGTTATATTACTAGGAGTACTATTAGCTAGTTAATTTAAACTAGATACTAACAAAATGAGCAGCAAAATATTCGAAGAAGCTGGCATAAGATTCGTTTAGCCAAAGGTTGCTCCACCAGAAGCATGTCACCAAGTTTCCGAACCACTTGTGAGCCAACTCGTGAGCCATAATGGTTGCGATGAAGATCTTGTTGGGCAAATTGGTATTGTTTGGATCTAACAACAGGTAAGCCTCTCTGAAAATGTGTTTTGATTATTATATTTTGCATTACTCACAATTCATATTTATATTCATGTTCATTTAATTTGTAATTATGGGTAATACAAAGACGTTACAGATTCATTATTATAGAGCATCCATAATTTGACCTTTGAAACATAAAGAAAACAATATTATTATTCTAAGATTATATTAAAATAAAAATAAGCTTTTACTTATACGAGTAATTAAAACAATAAAAAAATTTTATTTTGTTGTCAGTAATGATCCTATGATGTCTGGAAGAGAGTAAATAGTAATTATTAACTTCTATAGCTTTCGTTATTTCAATAGGTCTGAAAACCAAAATCGCCAAATTTGTGTGCTGTTTAAGTTTGACACCTAGGGAATCGTTTACCATCATTTTTAGAGTGACCATATCAATCGATGATTTTTTAAAGACGCAATATTAATCTTTAAGTAAAAAAAATATTCTCAAGAGAAGTTACTCGTGCGGTACTTGCTACCGAACTAATTTTTATGTTGGTAAATACTATTTTTCCACTAAAACTTTGACTTCCTATTTATTTTACCAAAATATATAAAATTAACAAAAGCAAGAACACACCTGTAATTGACCATTCCCCAGTTTTCCATAGCTCCAGATGGGAAGTCAGGCAAAGCAATATGGTCATTCTTCATGGGTTGGCCTTGTCCCATGTCATAATAATTAAAGTCAAGGTAACTATCCAGCTCATCAGTGATTCTCAAACCAATGTCAGATGCGTAGTCATGTTGATCAGTGACTCCAGGACGTGATACAATTCCAAAAGGCTTGTCAACCGTTCCGTTGATGGTAGTCTCAACAAAATCGCTGACGTGGAAAGCGATGAGGTAAGCAGAAATTATTGGAGTAGGAAGGAATGTCTCACGGATACGAGTAGCAGAAACCCTGTTAAATTTTACGTATTAGAATTTAATAATTATTTGATACTTACAGTAAGGTACAAAACCATTTCTTCCTCTTTAACAAAACACCACCACTTACTATCAGGCGGACCGCAAGCTTGTTTACCACCTTAGTGGTATAAAAAATGTAAGGTTAGAACCAAATCAACTTTTTACTTTATTTTCCATTTTAAAAAAAATACTTACTGCACTGTCTCGCCGATAGCCATGTTAGAGTATGATGGGCTGAGGGTACTGTCTCTTGTAATGGAAATGGTAAAACGAGATTTGAATTGTGGTTCATCAAAGCAAGGGAATGCTTTCCTCGCATGGTAAGGCTGGAACTGCGTTGTGGCGTAGTATCTTCAAATACACAATGTTTTGTTATAAATATTACTTCAATATTGCAACAGTTAAAAAACAAAAACTGCTTATTTACTGATAGGTTTAATCTTGAAATACTTAAGTTATTAAAAAATGCCGTTTAATTACGAGATAATCTAATATTGGAAATTTAAGAAAGTGCTTAAATCTATTTAGGGTAAATATTGTAATCTTGAAAACCAAGCTCAGCAAAATACGAACATTTTAAAAGACCTAGAATATTGTTCTATTATTTTGAAATGTGTATATTGTATGATATAATCATAAAATATACATCTTCACGCTTTTTATCCCCAGAAGGAAGAAAAGTAGCTAGTGGCTGGGACTACACCTCAATTACAATATGAGGGACAGCCTCTATTCACCAACCAGTGGCCTCCGTGACAGAGGTAGAGCCTATTGACGCAACACTGCTTCTGAAGCAGTGTATTTAAACAATTAGCTTATTTTTATTGGGCCGGAATAATTTACCCCCGTTGCTAGGTCCTGACCGGTAGGTATAAGAAATGAGGTATCCAATAAATATTAAAATAAAACATGCGTCGTAAATTACCAGCTTAAAAATAATAAACTGTAAAATAAAAAACTTTGGTTGGAATAATTAACCCCCAATGCTTGGCCCTGGCCAGTAGGTTTAAGAAGTGAGGCATCTTACAAAAGACTTGGGTCGGAATAATTTACCCCATTGCTACGCCCTAACCAGTAGGTATAAGAAGTAAGGTATCCAACAAATATTAAAATAATGCAAGCGTCGTAAATTACCAGCTTTAAAGTTTTAAACGGTAAAATAAAAGACTTGGGACGGTATAATTTACCCCCAATGCTAGGTTCTGACGAGTATAAAAAGTAAAGTTTCTAACACATTCTAAAATAACGCATTATAACTAACCGTTTCTCGTTATTCAAGTAGTAGTAACCAAGATAGAAACCTCTGTCGAATGGATTCTCGTTAATTTGACCAAGGTATCTGATTCTGATGGTGTAGCTCCCAATAGCTATAGGAACTGCTAAGTTTATCTTAAGTATCTCATAGTAGGAGTCAGTTTCGAAAGGATTAGGGAATTGAAGAGGTACAGGCTCTCCAGCGGAGTTCACAAGATCAACACTCAATATTGAAACCACTTTCTGGTGCAGCGTGATCTGAGTAAGATTTTCTTCTGATACCTGCAAATTTGATATAAGAGTAAAGCTATAACTGGTAAACTTTGTGAAGGTTTTCTCCAATGACTACTGTATGGGGTTCTTCAAGAAAGAAGTTATAAGACTTCTGAAGGTTCGGCAACGCACGAGTGATACCCCTGGTGTTACAACGGTGACCGCTTACCATCAGATTTACCGTGAGCTTATTTGCCACCTTAGTGGTATAAAAAAAAAAGTTACAGAATACAAAAGTTCTTGTAAGGGGCCATCCATTTAGTACGTCAAATAAATTTCCTTAATTTTAGATTAAAAAAAAACGTATAGACGTTCAAGGTCAGCTGTCGTATTATTATTATTAATGTTACCGAAAATTTACTGTCCACGTCATATTTAACACGTTCTGCAACGTTATCGTTACTTATCATAATCTCTAGTTCTGATTAAACTGGTTCTCTATCTGGAAATGATAAGAATAATTTGGAAAAAAGACATTTTCGGTAAAACAAATGCTAATTTTTAAAAAAAAAAAAAAAACAGTAGTTCAACAAATTATGGAAAATTTGTAATCATCAAAATTGCTAATAATATTCGATTTCATTATTTCAGACCTTTTTGCCGACCCAAAATTTTGCTATAATTCGCGCCACATTAGTTAAACTAAAATGGCGGCCGTCTGCGCAGGTACAGTACGGAGAAATGTTCTAACGAACCAAAAATGTGTTACTGCGCAGGTTCAACTTATGTGGCGCGATTTATACTTACCTCGATATTAATTGCAACTTGTCCATCGAACCTTAGTTCGCTTAAGAAGACATCAAGATCAACATCGTAGGAGATAGGCTGGACATTATCCAGAAGCCTGTATGCTGGGTCATCTAAATTGGTGGTATACAATTCGAACTCAACACTCGACCTTAACTCTGTTAGTGGAGTAGCATTGGCAAGCGCTGCGATGAGCAATGTTAAGGTCGGTAAAATCATCGTGGAACCTAAAATATTAAACACAGATATTTATTAATAATATATAAAGTAATATTTAACTTATTATAATTACTATTATCAAATTACGACGTTATTCGATTAAGAAAAGCATGGTGAAAAAACGTGCTTACGTCTAGAAAGAGATTCATGAGACGTATGTGGAGTTTTTACAATCTGCTCTGAGCCCGCATAGTGGACTAGAGCCCAAATCGCCCTGGCCGAAGTTCTGTGAGAGTAGCCCGGTCTTCTAACAGTGAGAACGTATGCGAGTTGGTAATAATATATACCTACTAACCCGCATTTAAAAATTTAAAGGTTGAATCATCAAATCACAAGTTATATTTAAACCTTCTCTAGCTTATCTTGAAAGTCTTCAGTTAGTGTTATTATCATTTTGATACTCAAAATGTGCTTTTTAAGAGACCTTAAGCTACCTTAGACCAGATTTTTGTAAATTAAAGCCCTAAGGTAACTCATAACTCAAATTCACTTTTGGAAGCTTTGAGTGTACCAACCATAATTTGTACCAACTCAAAGATAAGAGGTTTAATAATGCACATGGAGGTGGCATCGGCAAAAGAGATAATTTGATTGTCTAATGCATTGGCCTCGTCTGTAAATATACTTATGATCTGTAGTCTCATAGACTTTAAAGACATTGATCTTAGATCGGCTGGTAGAAAGTTCTACAACTATGTCTCCTATTAGGTAACTACAACTCCTAGTGACTTATAAAGTCCTAGTATATCAACCTTACAAAAGCACAAATTTTCATAGAATTAAGAAAAACATTACTGAAACTTGTGTTACTATTTAAGAATTTCTGGCTTTAGAGGATAATACTCTACAGTAATTCATTAACGTAAAAATTCTATTAACATTTTAACACATATTTTTATAGACAACGTGACTTAGCGTTTTTTTTGTAACTTCATGAATGAAAGTTTAGTTTCACTTTAGTTTCAACATATTCTACCGCAATTTTATCCCCTTTTTTCAAAAACTCTTAACTCCAGCTCCAACTCCAACTTTAAGGAATTCTAAACTCCACAGAGTGAAACATAGCCTATATTTTGTAAGGAACTCTTAACTCTGCATAATAAAACATAGCTTATGTGTTAAAGGACCTCTTAACTCCACAGAATAAAACATAGCCTATATTTTTAAAGAACTCTTAACCTATATTTTTTAAGGAACCCCTAACTCCACAGAATAAAACATAGCCTATATTTTTAAAGAACTATTACCTCCACAGAGTGAAACATACCCTATATTTTGTAAGGAAATCTTAACTCCGCATAATAAAACATAGCCTATATTTTTAGCGACCCCTTAACTACACAGAATACAACATATATTTTTAACGGATATTTAGATCTATTTATACTTATCTCTACCCTGCCTCTTTTTAACATTAAAAAGAGATAGTGTAAGTCTGTTTGTTGGTTTATGTATGGGACGAATAATCACGTAAGTCATGGACCAATTTATAAATTCTTTTATTGTTTGTACTTCAAATGAATATATGATATTATATTTCTTAAAAATATAGGCTACGTTTTATTCTGTGCAGTTAACTAGCAATATAAAGCAACTTTTAAACATTTTAAAAATCGTGTCTATAAGAAAGTGAGACCAACAGCAAAATATATAAGCCATTGCATGTCCCCAATGTAGGGGCAGTAATAATAAATAATACGTTGTCGATCTAGTGGCTGATATGGGCAAATAGCTGCTTCCATATATCAGCCACCAAGACCGAAGGTTTTACTTGCTACTTGATCCCGAAGGTCAACCAAATGTGCTAGTAACGGTCACCAATTCAATGACTGACCACGCCCAACGTTGCTTAACTTCAGATATCGTTTACGACAGACCAATGTAATGAGGCCATGACAGGCCAGTAAAGTTTATAACTATCTATAGATATACTTATAGAAATAAGGTATACCTAGCTTGAAAAACTAAAGCAGATCTGTTTTTCAAATTAATTTTATGACTAACAAAAAAATATGAACACACAACACTTTTTTATTTTTTACTTTCTGAAATACCTATTTCGCAATGATTCGTCATTACTCATCACTTTATAATAGGTAGGTACTATCACTTTATATCCCAGATCTGCAACACATTTCTAACACTAAAAAAAAAAAATTTGAAGACTTTCAACGGATAGGTATCATTCCTTAATCCTATATTAATAATATAAAAATCGGAAGCAATTAATTTCGAAAACCTAATGACGCAAATTATGAATAAAAATTAAAAGTTTATTAAAGTTTCTCTTGGTATTAAGTAAGTTGAACATCAGTTTTTAACATCGTCATAGCTCTAAGGATTTAGTTTTTTTTTTCATTTTCCAATTATATAATTGGATATATTTTAGCAAGTTATTTTAGCACTAAATTTGCACAGGCTAAATAATCACAAGTGAGTGTTAAAAACGACTCTTACCCATTGTGTCCACGCAGACATCGAGTGTTGGACTAAAAACCAATAATATTATAAGGCTTATTTATCTTTTGATACGTACTTTAATCACATACCTTTACAATTAATAAATCTATAGACTGTATTGTTATCTTAATTGAGTCCGAAATCGACTGCTATCAGTTAACAATTGCAGATAATCGAAATTTTTATCTGTACAACATTATTATCAAAAAAACTATACCTATATAATGAAATGACTAAGTCATTGCAACATTCTAGACTCTGAACATAATGCTTCATGCATTTTGATATGTTTTCCCCCTAAAAATACATGGACTTACAGTTATTTATCAACGTATGATAATAGTTATTTGTTATGCAAGGCTAGAAAGTTGCTTTTTGCCGTGAGTGCAATGATTGAACCCCCGAGTGAAACGAGTGGTTCAAAAATTGAATCCTGAGCAAAGCGAAGGGTTCTAAGGCACGGAACCTAAAAAAAATTCTAGCCATGCGCAAATCACAATTTTTCATCTCACTACAGCGAGGAAAATATATACAAGATACAAGAAAAACAATAATTATGTTTAATTACTAACACTTATTAAAAATAGTATAATTACGTATGTGACATTAGGGTTTCTGCTCGAAAATTCCCGAACTCGAATAGACTCGAGAAATCCGCCTTGGTTCGTGACGAGAAAAAATATCCCGTGCCTCGAGAATTCTCGAGGCACTAATTCAAAGTACTCGAAGTAGGTTTTTCCGCGTAAAATTGTCCGCGCTTACTGCGACTACTACTTATTGATTTATCGTTGCCAATACTTAATTAATAAATATAGTTATTATAATCTTTGTATATTATATTTAATTAAGTATTGACAATGACAAATACACTTCGAAATAACCTAATTTTTTTTATATGCCACTAAGGTGTCAAACAAGTTTGCGGTCCGAGCGGTCATCGCAGCCTATAGACGCTTGAAACATCTGGGGCAACACTCGCACGTTGCCTACCCTTTAAAAATCTAATAACTTCTATCCTGAAAACCCTAAGGGGGTAACCCTGTAGTTCTTAGATAAAACCTTGGCAGAGAGCTCATTCCACAACCTAAGCGTTCGCGGGAGGATGTTTCTATATTAAAACAAAAATAAAAAGCACAAAAGTGTAAAAATATTTTATTTAAAACAGACGTGATGTAATTTAACCTACCTAGGGTTTATGTTGTTGCACTAGATGCACTTACTAAATTTCAGTTTCCTACTAAATCCTACGCAACAAACTATTAAAAAATGTCTTATCAATAATTGTCAGCGATCACGCCTTTGTTCATTATTGCTATTGTAAAATTGTAGGCATAGAATTAATAATTTGTACGTAATGTAAGGTACCTACTGATTTATTTGTGAAACTGTTGTATATAAACATTATGTCACGCCGGTTTCCTAAAGGCATTCTGATCCTGGCAATTTTTTCTTGCTTTATTTACACTCATCATTTCTTTCATACGCGTTGGACGGTTAAGAATATTTACTTTTGACGTCTTCCCGTCTGCAAACTGACTCAGTTCGATAGAAATACGTTCGGCGTTCGTTTTACATTTACTAAATACTAAAGTTTAACGTAACGACTATCTTACATGGTAAAAATAAAAAAAAAAAAAAATTATTGTTTTTTACAAATGACTTAAAATATTTCAAAATTGCTTTCTTGATGATGTTTAAGGTGCGTTTCTTAGAAATATACTCAGCCATCTTCTACTTAGAAGAGCCCTTGGTTAACTTGGTATGTTTTAAAAATACTTTTTGGCAGTACGGAAAACAAATAGCCGAAAGTATATTTTTAGATCCGGCTCATAAAGTTTGATGCCGCAAACGATAGGTTTCTAAAATATTTTCAAATACCATACACTTCCTAAGGGGAATATTTTTTAGAACTGCGGCTCAAAATGATTGTATTAACGTAAATTATTTTTGCATCAAACGGCTACCCTCTACATCGATTTGCGCTTTTTAAGCCAAATTGGCGTTGTACACCGACCACTAATACTTTCATAACATATTATTTATTTTTATTGCTTTTTTGGAATATCTTTTCAATAAACTTAGCCCAATTCTAAGGCCGCTTAAACCATAATCTATATATAGGCGAAAGTAACTCCGTCTAATAGACTTAATCAGCTGTACTGATAAAGACAAAAGATGAAATTTGGCAGGAAGGTAGAGTCCCGGGAAAGGATATAGATTACTTAAAAACGTCAAGTGTGAGTTAGTTTTTTTTATATAATTGAGGAGTTGCCGTTGAAATCCTACACCGACAACCGAATTAAGGGCGGATAAAACCGCGGGCAAAAGCTAGTATCAGATATATCAAACTTCATTTAGGAACCAATGTAAAAATGCAAAGCCTACTTAATTACTACAAAGATGAGTCTAATATAAATATTTTTAGGCCCCAATAATAACCAGATCTGCGATTTTCATATTTTATTTGAGACTTTCCTGAAAAAGTTCAAAAATTTATACGAGGATTCAACGTTCGGCAAATGACAGATACTGCAACAGGTATGAATACTTATGAATAGTAATATAAGTGAGATCGATATCACTATCATAATAGTAAAGTACACTACATACTATAACTAGCATAAGTTTTTGTTTCTCCACTTAAAATTATACGTAGAGGAAAATAAGTGTAAAATATAAAGTCTACTAATAGTTGTCTTATAGTGTGAACGTCATGGTTCTACATAAGTGGCGTTTTGTTGACCGACATTATGCGTTAATCCAACCAAAGAGCCAAGATTTGTACAGTGTGTTACACAAAATTTATGTCTTCTTAAATTGGCTGGATTATGGCATTAAACGCATTTAAGCAGTGAACAGAACGCACCTTTTGTATGTTTAATGGTAAAGGTTCCCAAAATAGAATAACACAGAGCTATTGTCATAAGTTTACAATTTTATTATACTTAGCAATCATGTACTTATTGTGCTTAGTCATATACTCTATTTCTTAC
This sequence comes from Apoda limacodes, assembly GCA_946406115.1. Classification (NCBI taxonomy): domain Eukaryota; kingdom Metazoa; phylum Arthropoda; class Insecta; order Lepidoptera; family Limacodidae; genus Apoda; species Apoda limacodes. The sequence continues at coordinate 11,417,407 of OX291553.1, read as the reverse complement.
AAATCATGTTATTGTCATAAGTTTACAATTTTATTACACTTAGCAATCATGTACCCTTTGTGCTTAGTCATATACTTGATTTCATACAAATCATGCTAATGTTGATGTACTTTATTCACAATTTAAGTACTTACATAAAATGTTTTTCGATTACATTTTATTTTAATTTCACAAATCGTGTATATCTTTCACTTCTTATATAATCGTAAGCGCGATGTGCATAAAAAACTTTTTTCAGTTGGTTTTATTTGGATATGAAAATTAAGCTATTCTTCTTTTAATTAAACATTTATTTAATTACTCATTAAATAACAAATCATACATCAAACATTTTACTTAAAATAATTTAATAAATAAATAATAGACATATGATAAACTTTACATATTCGCTGATTTGCTGCCAAGAAAATAATTTGATGTTAGTTGTAAAACATTTTCAATTAAATAAACTCTGACTAATATGTCGTTTAAAGCGGAAATGATTATATTAGGTCATGTTGGCCGAGGCAACAATAAAAGTATAACCGAAGCTACGGCCACAATAAAAGTATAACTGATTATTAAATCAATTTGGCAGCTACGACATAAATAAAGTGTACCTAAATGAGTATTGGAGCAAGTTGGCAGCTACGGCCACGATAAAAGTGTAACTGATTATTAAAGCAAGCATTTTGCATTTACGGTCGCAATAAAGTTTAACTGATTTATCGGAGCAAGTTGGCAGCTACGGCCACAACCAAAAGAACACAAGGTGTTACAACAGTAGTAGCGGAGCTCCTTTGAAGGAGATATCTATAGAGGTCAACTGCAATGCTGTTACCCCACTGGATGTTGGTGATACTGGTGCTAATCACAGCTTTGCCGGTGTCAAATGTCCCGGGTATTTGCAGTTGGTTGGTGTACAACCATGTTTGGAACTGTAAAAACCAAATAGGTACAAAATATAATTGCCATTATTTACAAAAGTAAATAGATAACTTCTACCATAATTATAGATTGTTTGTATTTAAACATTATATGGATATGCAAACAACACGCCATCCACTAACATTTACTAATTACAATTAAATTCTGGTAAACGTATTTGTTTCATTCACTGCAATCAATGATTTTATATATTCATCAGTTAATGAAACTTTTGACATTGCTTCTTTAATTAATGGTCTCAATTTGATTATTTAACATTCACAAAGATGCCTCTGACTTTCAATCCTTTTCACATTTTTACCCGACTATGGCGAAGCTAAGTTATATTATTTTTGCAAGTACATAAGTATGTTTATCTGTTTCTTAGCATACGACCAAAGCTATCTTTTAGGTAAAAAAGAATTTCGGACGACAATATTGTTTAGCGCGATTTTTTAACAGTCGGGTTTTTAAACTTATTTTCTCATTGTTTTAAGCATCTTCTTACATTCATTATTTCAACATACTCAAACCACTTACGTTCATCTTATTCAATCATTCTTATTATGTCATATATTGGTCACACCTTTTATCTTATTTAATAAAAATATAAACCTCGATACATTAAAACTATTTTACTTACGTTTGTGATATCTTGGAAATCAGTCAAATATGTAGCAAGGGCACTGATTACAACATCCAGACGAGCTTGACCACCATAGCTGAAAAATATCAATTTATTTCCAATCATATATTATATCGGTTCTCAGTTTGAGATTCCTGCTGGAAGTCTTTTATTATAATAAGAAAGTTTGTTGTTATTCACGTGGGATTCGGTGAAAGATATTGCTGCGAGGAATTTTTAATTTTCTGGAATACAAATTAACAATATAACATTAGTATTGATAAAAAAACAGTTTGATGTTTTGCATGACTTTGAAAACATTTTAAAAATTTCACATTTAGTTAATTTTTGTTTATAATTGAATATTTTTAATGTGTTTTGTTTTTTGGTGAAAAGTTAAGTAACACGGAAAAAATAAATCATTTTGAATGTGGCTGGATGGCTGGATGAGTATACACCATTATTTAACTGGATATAAACTGGGCCGCAAAGAAAGCGTCGGTAGCAAAAACCTCAATTACTTTCTGCACAGAAATACCGTATTCATATTAAGGAACTGACACAAAAGTTAAACAAATGGCATCAAATTTGTTGTTCTAATTTTTAAAATCGTCTATTTCTATTTGTGGTATTTATTATAATCACCAAAAATAAATAAAAAGGTTTAACTCCTTCCAATATTTGTAACTAAATAAACTTTTTAAATTTTAAAATATATCGTATTTTTTATAACTGACCCGCTTTCTTTGCGGCCCAGTGTAGTTTAAAAAGCTTGTTTTTAAAATATATTATAAAAGTTATAGCTATACATACTTGTCTCTTATAGGGTTAATGTTCTCATATGTAAACGATAGAACGGTCTGCAAATTCTCCTTGTTGCCTTGTAGAGCATAGTTGTAAGCATTGGTACGGTCATGGAATCGAATCTTATCGTTGTAAAGTGATTGTTCTAAGTAGCTGAAATCATAATTATACATTAAATGCTACTTTATTTTCCGTACGTTTAAGTAGAACTAAATTAAGATGAAACAAAATCTTAGTATGTGACAATTTTTTTCAAAACTTCAGTAACAGTTTTGGAAGACAATTTGCTTAGAATTGAAATTGCAATATATAAGCACGTTTTTATAGAAGAGGACGCTCATTTAGGTTAAAAATTAAATTCATTGAGGATAAAATTTTGGTTTGTTTCTGCAAATGATAAAAAAATATTGATAAATTTTGTCTTGTACTTAATCAGGTAAGTAATGTGGAGATAAGTAAACCAGCCAAAACGTTGTAACTTACATGTCCAATGAAAAAACGATATATCAAACACTTTCTATCGGGAATCATTAGGATAAAACAATTCGCGACGCTTTGTTACGTGCTGCATACACAGGAATTCTGTCCTTTTTTGACATTTACCGATCAAACGCTATGAAATATTGCCTAAAACAGTAACATTTTGTCGATAGGCATGATCTCAAGCCAAATATGGTTTTCCAAATCCTAAAAAATGTTTTTATCACTTTGGAAAATTAGAATACTCTATAACTTTTAACCTATACAATTTAATATAGATAAACTGGCACACTGCAGACCTAGATATTTATTCCTAGAACTTCTTAATAAGTAAGAAGTCTTCATAATTTCATAATGGTTGATTAGTAAATGTCTGCGAATTATATGAGTGTGCAATCTGCACTGCAGATAACAGCTATCATTGAATGAAACTAAAGAACTCACTGTCTGAGAGCAGTCTGGTCTTTGGTGCAGGCTAAAGTACGAAGGATCACCACCATGTCAGCAGCATTCTCAGAAGTATCGTACTTTTGAAGGAGGAAATCGTAATCAGTGTAGTCTCCCTCACGGATGCCGACGCAGTACACGTAGCGACGCAGATTAACAGGAACTCTGCAAAAAATGGACAGCGGTTTTTCCGTATTTAATTGCATTGCTATTACAAAATAATATGGGGGAAAAAAAATATCAAGTTGCTACAACGATTACATAAACAATAAATTCTCAACGAAAAGCGGTTTTTCGTAACACTTTTTTTACATGTTCTATATAAAATCTTTGTGCAATAACGAAATGTAAAGCGTCGTTAGATTTAAAATTCGTTCCCTTAACATCTTTAATCTTCTTCTTTAAGGTTTTTATGGTCTTTGGTAAAAAAATAAAATTATTGATATCAGTGTGCTTAAAACGTTTTTTTTCAAAAATTATTTAGCAATAAATATAGTGTACGAAATCCTGGAGTACATGAAAAAGTCACCAGCATAACATTTCTACTTACAAAACATTTTCGTTCTGTCTGTATTGTCTCCATCTTTCCAAACTGTAATTAACGCAACCTTCGTGTCCAAGGTTATTACAGGCATAGTTCATAATCTGCATCCTGTTCAGGATGGTAGACGTGCTATCATTTTCTCCTTCTTCATAACCAAGATGTTCAATGACTGTTTCCATCAGCTCTAACATATATTCCTAAAAACACAAGAATCAAAGTTACTTAATGTATTCTTTTGCATAAATAAAATATACATTGTTAAGTCTATTTTATATAGTATTTTTCTTTTTAGTGTTTATATAAGTACTAAAATAAAATAAAATGAAACAAATATTTTTTTGCCTTTTTTATAGATAATGGTACGGAACCCTTCGTACGCGACTTAGAATGTCTTCCAAGCAGCCAATACATCCTTTCGTACCTTAGTTCTAACTCATCTTTTTTCTTCTTAACTTAAGCTTTCTAGCGCAGCTTCATGTCAAGCGTCATGCCTAAATACTTTGCCGTATTTTCGTATGGTATGATAAATAAATAAATAAATACCGGACAGTACTCATTTTTTTTGTTGGTAAAGTATATATGTACCGATTTTGATTCATTTAATGTCTACACTCTACATGTTTATCTACCATGGTTTTTTTTTCATTATATTTTAACAATAGAATAATTTATTAACCAGCCTACAGCATTCCACCCATATAGGCCTTTCTCAATTAACACCAGGACACTCAGTCCTCCACCTCTTATATAGCCACTTCCGGCTAACCTTTTCATTTGTCCAAACGCCCATCGATTCATCGACAAATAAGTAAGTATAACCAGCACATTACCGCTTCCGCTTACTTATTCTGTTGGCTCTACTTCTTGACTCTATTGACTCTAGTTCTTGACTCTCTCTTGTTGACTCTATTTCTTCGTCAGATCTCATCATTTCCGATTTCATTCTTCGAAAAAACTCGAAGCACAAAAATTTCTTTAACTTGCTTAGTGACTTTTAAACTACAGACAAAAAAGTAAAATTTACTCACTGAGAACTCTGCGTGAGCTACAGGCAAATGTTCAAGCCTTCTGCGAATCCAGTCCAACTGGGTCAGGGCACCGGCCCAGACATAATAGTCAGTCTCGTGTCTGAGGAATGACAGAATGTTGAAAGCGAGGTGTGTGTCAATGTTACCGGCACGGACGAAGAATAGAACATCATTGACGATCTGTAATATAAAACGAATCCGATTAATTTTAATAGTAAAGAAAACTGGTGACCGGTTACCATCAGGCGGACTGTAAGCTTGATTGTGCCACCTTAGTAGGCACCTAAAAGTTTATTAAATCTAATTTCAAATAGTCTAAGAAGAGGATTTCTATTTTTTTAAAACTTTTAATAATGGTCATTCACAAGAAAAACCATCGTGCCAAAAATATTAACATATGAGTATCTTGAGATTTTTGGCAGGGTGGTTTTTTTTTCATCCCAAGTGTAAGTGAATATATCCCATATGGAAGTTTTAAACAAAGCATGGTAAAACCAGTGTGTTAAATAACGGAGAAACAACTGACGTAGTTTTTATTTGGTTTCTATAAGAGCTTTTAATTCTGGTCAGAGATCAAACTAAACTGCGATTCAAGCAACACTAAAGACCCAGACATGGCTTTAAAAACTGCTGTCAACAGACAACAGCCTAGATTAATGGATTAACGTTCCCTGAAAAGCACGGGAGAGCTGAAGAAGATACCAATAGATCAACTACGTCTGACGCACACTTGAACTCGGAAATCATTCCCTACCGTCGAATGAAACTAGACTACGAATATAAAATTGAATACATCATTGTCCTACCTGCGCTCGGTTCAGATGGTGAATAGCTTCTCTGTTATTGTGAAGTTGAGCTGAGATCTTCTCCCAGTTCTGTGCGTCGTAGTTAACTCGGTAAAGGCCTAAAAAATTTAATAACGTTCAACTTTCTACGTTAAATACATTTAGAGATCGTTAAACGATCGATCTATAGATGGTCATTAAGAACCGTCGACCCTAAGCGATTGCCGTATTGGCACGGAAAACTGTTTTTGAAGAAAGTTGTCTTTAATTATGTCGTTATGTCTGCTGGAGACGCTACTTGATATGCATTTATATCGTTGAAACAATAAATAGGTAAAAACTAGGGGATAATTGCAAAAGCTCACAATAGTTATTTTGGTTCTAAAAATTCAATCTTTTAAAAATTCATGTTTCCTAGAATAAAACGTAACTTATTTACTACTTGAACAATAGAAATAATCATTAATATACGCAGAAGAAGATTTTTCAGAATAGCTCCAATAAATTATAAACAATAATAACGATATTAGAAAAATAATATTTAATGTTTTAAATGGTTTCTATCAATCAAATACAAAAAAAAAAAGAAATTAAATGTTAAATAAAAAAGGTACCTGATTGTTGAACATTAAAAATAACCCAATCATCTCCAGGTTTTGGAATTGTCAAAGATCGAGTAGAAAGAACAAAAGGAGGTTTAGTGTTCTCGAAGTCAGGGGATCCACCATGTGTCCACGTAATAGGTATGTGCCAGTTCAAAGTGTGTGGAGTTCCACTCAATTGAAAACGTTCCTGTTTAAAATTAATTAAATAAGAAAAAAATTACAAAATACTTTCATAATTTTTTAGTATTACCAGTATATCAGCTATAAGACGTACAATTTTGGACAGTGGCTTTGTCCTTATTAATCAAATAGGTCTTAGTCAATTTTATTGATAGACTTTTTGTGGTCCTAACTACGTAGTCGGTTCAGTCCCCGTAAGTAGACTACTTATACCGTTCCTTTTAGAATTGCGGGCTCCACTCCAGAACCGTCATTCTACGGTATAGCTACTTCGGCTTAATCTTGGATCTATCTACTTAGAATAACATTTTTATTTTTAAAGGTATTACCTAATTTTGAAGCGACATCTTTGAAAAACTTAAAGAATAGCCCATACATAAGCTTTTGAGTGACATTAAAAGTGACGGTTAACATCCTCATTTATATGCGATATAATTTTTAATTTGTGGTCTAGTTGTAAGTTTGACTACCGTATACAGGACTTTAAAAAAATATAATATTACAAGCTACGCCTTAGAGTTTTTCTAAGATTTTTTAACTAAGATTACCCAATAACATCGCTACAACTTCTAATAAGCTGAGAGAAAAGCAACTGTGACAAATGGATTAACTAACAAAAACTTACGTTACTGTATAAGGGCCACGTTATTTATTACACATACGAGTTGACAATAAAATTTCCTACCTACTTCCATTACTTTTCTTATTTAAAAAGGAATATGAACCTGTGTAATGGTGATTTCTTCACCTTCAGTGTTGACATTCACAACTGGTGCACCTCGGGTCTGGACCCAACTGTCAAAAACATTTCCGACATCTACTGAATAAGTATATGTAGGATCTTCTGCTGTAGCAGTTCTGAATGCTGCATACATGTCTGATGGGGTTCCTAGACCATAGGCACTGTAAAAATAATCGGTATGTGTAGTATTTGGATTACCATTACAGAATTGCGGATGTTTTGGAAATGTTTTGGTTAATCAATATTCTGTAAAGGAGCAGAATAATACTTGCAAAGTATGAATTTTTGAGTATAAAAACATTTCGTAATTAGAAACCGATTGCTTGATTGTTGCATACAATAATTGTATTTTATATGTGATGTTCCAATTTCTAGATGTAATGTTGGTCACCTAGTTTTCAGATTTTTTACTGCGTACGTGTATTGCACCAGAGTGAATAGCCAAAGCCAAAATATTGTACATTATAGTCAATATATTTACATTTTTTAAACTATGCAGATTTTAATGTTATTTTCTGCGGGAAGTTGAGCCAGGAAGAAACTAAATAGTGAGTTGCGGAGTTGGAATTAAATGATAAATGGGTGCAAATCTTAGTAGGGTATTCAAATATAACCAGAGAAAGAGAAAGAACAGAAGACAGAACTTAAAAAAGTACAAGTTTAAATATCAAGAAATAAAAAATATTAAAAACCAACTCAAGATTGAATTATTAATATTAGCTACCTCACATACAAAATTAAGTAAAATCGAAATGCATCGCAAAGAAAGCTCACAGATTGCATGAACGACTTATGTCATCTGTAGCCTTCAGTTTGTTTCACACTTACTTGTCCCTCAAATAATATCTTAAAGCATTTCTAAAGGTTGTGGCACCAACATAATGCTCCATCATCTTGAGCACAGATGCTCCTTTGGCGTAGCTAGTGGTACTAAAATGAGACCAAATGCTATCGTTGTCGACGACATCTGTCCAGTTCATTGGAGTTGCTCCAGCAGAGGCATCAGACGTTAAAGCACTGTGTACGTAATCTACCACAAACTGTTTGTCCAACTCCAGAGATTCATCAGCCTAGTAAAATAAAAAAAGTTTCGTTAAAAAACGGTCGTGTACAAGTTTAAACCACACACCATGGATAAAAACTGTAAAGATACATATACATATATACATCTAATAATACAAGATGCTATGACAGATAAAATTGTAGCTAGATATAAGAATGAAATAAACGGAAATAACACAAATTATTAATAAATATATACTTACAAAATGAGCAGCAAAGTATTCAAAGAAGCTAGCATAAGATTCGTTAAGCCAAAGATTACTCCACCAGAAACACGTTACTAAATTTCCAAACCATTTGTGAGCCAGCTCATGAGCCATTATGGTGGCGATGAAGATTTTATTTACTATGTTTGTATTGCTTGGGTCGTAAAGAAGGTAGGCCTCTCTAAAACAACACAATTTGCAAAAGAACATTTTTTTTTATTGCTTGATATCAATCAGAAAGATACATTATAAATAATGATGTATCTTTCTGATTAATTACTTATAATTACAATTTATTGTAACTTTGTGTAAGAAACTTTGCATTTGTAATTTCAATGTAGGTAAATTTAACGGAAACGTTAAGCTGAATATATCATTATAAATAAATAACTTCATACCTGTAGTTAACCATTCCCCAGTTCTCCATTGCACCAGATGGAAAGTCAGGCAAAGCAATATGGTCATTCTTCATGGGTTGACCTTGGCCCATGTCATAATAATTAAAGTCAAGGTAACTGTCCAACTCATTAGTTATTCTCAAACCGATATCAGATGCGTAGTCATGTTGGTTAGTGACTCCAGGCCGTGATATAATTCCAAAAGGCTTGGCTGCGGTCCCATTAATGGTTGTCTCCACAAAATCACTTACATGGAATGCCAACAGATAAGCAGATACTATCGGAGTAGGAAGGAAAGTCTCACGTATACGTCCAGGAGAAACCCTGTTAATTAAGTAGAATCAAATGATTTTTGTATTTAAACTCTGCCTAGTCCTGACTTACTTCGTATAGTTCGTTAGAAACTGGCAATGAAGGTATATTATTTGTTCCTTATCTTCTATTTTACCTTACTACTCTAAAATTGATAATTTTTGACATTCCGTGAAGCCGACTTAGTCCAGATACACTGCATCAAAATCCATGTTTCGGCAATGGGCTCACCACCTGTCACGGTGGAACAAAGTGGTTTGTAAAACGAGGCTGTCCTCCACATTATGGAGTGGGTAGGTGTCCAGCCACTACTTACCACCTTCTGGGGATAAAAACTGTAAAGATATAAACACATACATACAAACAAAATACTTTGTAGTAACTAATAAAATTAAATGCAGCTTCTATAAACTGGCGCATGCATTTTAAAAGCAACTGCCTCAATTTTATGGTATTTACATGGTGGGTTAGGATACCTTTTGATAATTTACCATTTCAATGCGGAACAAAATGAGTTATACTTACTCTGCCGTTTGAGCAATGGCCATGTTTGAATATGACGGACTGAGATTGCTGTCTCTGGTGATAGCTACGACAAATCGGGACTTGAACTGAGGTTCATCAAAACAAGGGAAAGCATTTCTGGCGTAGAAAGGTTGGAACTGTGTGGTGGCGTAGTACCTTTACATAACAAACAAATCATTTGTTAATTTATATTATGTATCTTTTGTATATAACACTTAAATAAATAATTAAACATTTGAAAGTGACAATTAAATCTAAAATTCATTGCAAACCATCGTAATTTTAGTTCAATAAGTCACTAACTAACACAAGTAATACTTTGAGGAAACATTCCTTATGATAATGGTATCAAAAAATTGTAAACGCTAGAAACAAAAAGAAAATAAACCTTTGTGTATTATAAACGTCATTTAGTGCTTTTTGGCCTATCTCGACAACGGCCGTCAATCCACACTAGGCTAAAGTAGTAAACCGAAGGCATAGGCCCTTTTTTCTCCAAAAGAGGGTTGTGCCGCTGCAGTGGGGACGTCTTACGGCTGAGACAACAACAACATACATAGTAACATCCACCGCACATTCTTTCAGCTGCAGGTTTGTCTACGCTGTAAGATGCTAGTGAAGAAGTGACAAAAGTAGCGACAGTCGTGGAAGTCCTTGAAAGCTTTGTAGTTTAAAGTAGCAAATCAAGCGATTTGAAAACTTAAGGAGAATATAGAAACTAACTAGCGCTTCCATGAGAGAAAAAATCAGAATTAAACGTTAAGAACATAATACTAGTCATAAACTATTTCCAGAAAAGTTATGGAGAACTGTGCCTTGGGCTGATTAGACCTAGTCACAATCGGACAACATCGGAGTTTTGTATTCTCCATTTTTCTTATCCAACTCTAAATTTTATACAAATCACTTACCTAAAAGGTCATCAATCCGTGTCTGTATCGTTTGTTTACTCAGTAATTAATTCACATATTTGCACATGTCTGAAGATGTCATAAAAATTGCAATTATTTGGACTTTCGCAGGGTCTCAACTATAAATACGAATGGGATATAAAAAATTCAGGGAAGAAACACTTTCACACCTCAGAATTACGCGATTTGGTAACTTAAGAAGAAATACCAGGCTGTTTTTTCCATACAAACGTGTCCGCTTGTAATGGGAAAGCTTGATATTTCGCGATAACTTGCGAGATTTACTACTTGGATATTTATACGTAAAAATATCAACTAACCGTTTCTCATTGTTCAAATAATAATATCCTAGGTAGAATCCCCTATCGTATTGGTTTTCGTTGATTTGGCCAAGGAATGTAATCACAATGGTGTATCTGCCTGCGGCGATAGGATTAGCTAAGTTAATTTTTAATATCTCATAATGTGAGTCAGTTTCGAATGGGTCAGGAAACTGAAGAGGGACAGGTTCGCCTGCAAAGTTCCTAAGATCAACGCTCAAGATAGAGACCACGTCCTGGTGCATCACAATTTGAGTGAGGCCTTCTTCTTGTACCTGAAAACATTAAATAGTGAAACGTTAAACAGTGTTTTACGCTATAGTTTTCTTAACCCATCTTGGAGTATTACTCTTGCTATTCTCTATTAAACGGTGACAAAGACATGGGGTCAAGTAATGTTGAGGCTGTGGAATGAACTCCAAGTACACGTGTGATAAAGTCTATAATCCAAAAAGCGCTATTTCCACAAGTTGTCCATATACAGGGTAGAAACGCTAAGTGATCTCTCTCGATTATTTATAATTATACACGATATCGTTATACTGACTGATTGATCCTGAAAGTGCTCCACGAGCTCCATTCAACGGTATCAATAATGGTTTATAAAAGTTTTCAGCTTGCATACATTTAGTATGGCGACATGAAGTGAGATACTATATCATGTAGGTACGTAATTAAAAAGATATTATTCACTAATTAATATCTGTATCAATAATTGTGAGAGATAGTAAATACACGTGTATCCACTCCACGAGTTTAAACTCTACTTCAAAACAGTATCTGGTTACGTTCATAGAGAGACGAGAAAATGCAGGAAAGGAGAAAGTTTTAAATAATGTATGGGCATCTGGCCTCCATGGACCCAGTGTCTCCACAGCAAACTTCACAAATTTATATTTCCGAGGGTAGCATATCTGCGTCGGTAACTTAACCGAAGTTACAGAAAGATTAGACAGCAAATAGCGTCCATGCTGAAGGCCGTCTCATCTACCAGGCAAGAAGAGACATTCCGTCTAGTCTTTTTGCGTCAGTACGGAACAAATGTTTAGGCTCGAGTGTAGCGGGTATATAATTAATTATATAGTTATCTATGACGTCTTTAAATCTCTACAAAACTATGTTAGTACTATAGTTAAAACACAAATTATGCCTACAAACTAGATAAGGTGCCGGCAAGATACTTAACAAATAATGCAATGTATTCGATATCAGTAATACATAATTTGAACGTAGATACCGCGATAAATTTATGATTAGTATTACCTACAGCTAGCTTGATTAAAGAAAATTGGGCGAAGTTAAACGCACCTTGTAATTTGTAATTTTAAATATAAATTCTCAATTCTCATATTTTCATTTTAATGAGCCTAACGCATCATTGAATAATAACTACGCCGTTAGTTTTTATAATAGGTCCAAAATTATTATTGCTAGCTTTTTAATCAAATAGAAGCCAGCTCAATCTACCCAAAGTTAGCTTTCTCCTATATTCATTTTAAAACGCAAGAAGAGTAATTTAATTTCATAAATATATACCCGTACTCTTGAAGTTTATGTTTATTTCAGCCACCGTTTACCTAATGACGGTATGACCTTGGTCTTATTGAACAAATAGAAACAATAAAGATAGTTGATGAGTATTTTGACAGCGCATCAACTTTCTATAACTCCCAAGCATGTGCAGCTAATGCGTTGAATGTGAAATAGAAGTGCTGCAATATTTCACACTGAGCGCAATTATTTTTGGTCAATTTGCTAGTTGTAAAACGCGGCTTCTTTCATAATTCTTTTGAGCTTGAAGGGGTAATAGACAGAGTTACTTTTGCAGTTATACTATGTATTATTGTGCAAGATTATAATTACGATGGTAATAATATCATTAGTACTTTTAAATATCGGAATACTCTTAAATATCTAAATTCCTTCACACGGTTGACGATATTTGACGCTTCACATGGTGCGCCCCCTATTCTACTTAAAAACAAAAATAATAATTGACATGTTTGACTTTAGTTTTAGTAGCTTACTAACTTATTTATATAACCTACTACTCGTAAGTGTTTCAATACATATTGAATACTTGTTAGCTGGTTATCAAAGTATTGTATTATTACTTTAAATAAAACTTCTTGCCACATCTTTTTGGCAGAAATTAACATTGTTTGCAATGTATCGCAATGTATCGAAGATTCAGAAGTGTTCTCAGAAAAATTATATATTTGGATATTTTTTTTTGATTTGATTTCATTTAATCACCGATTAACAAAGATAAAATACTCACGTCAAGCGTTATTGTAACGCGGCCATCAAATCTGCGTTCACTTAAAAAGACATCGAACTCTACAAAGTAGTCAGTGGGTTGCACGTAGTCCAAAAGCCTATAGCCTGGATCATCCAAGTTGGAACTTCTTAGCTCAAACTCGAGATCGGACCTCAGCTCCGACATAGGCGTCGCACTGACGAATCCAATGAGCAGCATCGCAAAGATTGGGATCATCGTGGAACCTAAATATTAAAATATTCATTCATGCCGAAAATAATTCAATTATTTAATCTATGTCTAAATCTAGTTATTTTAGTTAAAAAGATAGTGGTAAACCGTGTTCGGCACCAAAAAGTGCTCAAAGCGGTATAAAACATCTAGATTACTAGAAGTGAAAAAAATGCCAAGCATGGGTACGTATTCAAATGCCTTTAATTATGTTACCTATGTTTTCTAGATTTTAAATTATTGTTGGCATCCTTTTATAATTTATAAACTAGACGAAGTATTAGTTATGGGTTTCTAAACTTTTAAGAGAAACTGAAAAAGTTAGTTACTGTGTTAATTATATAATATTATTATAATATGAATGTGATTTTGCTTACCCATTGTGCCCACAATGACATTCGGTGCCGAATAAGAATGCCGCACTGACATAATCTTTTATTTATCTTTTTTCACAAATTTAATCAAATGTCTTCGGATAGTTTGTAATCAATAATTACTTTAACCACGTTATTGTGCTATCCTGGTGTTTGTAATTCTAAAGTTTTTACTTCGAGTTTTCACTTAGTAGGTAGGTTAAGTATCCGTTCCGATCTTTTCCAGCGTTTTGCCAGACAGTGTCCCACTGTAAGGACTCCAGGAAAGAATAACAAGGGAAAGAAGACGGTACAGGCAGGAGTGCTTTGGAGTAACTAACTGTACCCACCAGAGGAGCCTTGCTGAGGCGTTTCCACTCAGCAGTTTGAGTCAATATATATAACCCGTCTCTCTCGGCATTCTTATCCTTTAACATCTCAAGAACATAAGGATCCTTGGTGTTGACAGCTCCAGTGATGTTCAGTTCTGAGATTATTTGGAAGACAAGGTAAAGCTAGCGTTCCATCGTATTTTTTACTACAATTTTATAGGTTTGATAATAATAAAATCAGCCTCTAAAAGACTTAACTGTCCTATTTCGCGAGAGTGTTTGAGTTTTCATATAAGAAGACGTATGTGAACACTTATCACTCTCACAAAAAACATTATTAATAAGAATTAATCCGAGTGGAGCTGTGACTGAATCCTAGTTTTAGTTGATAAAACAAAGTATCATAATTGAAAAAAACGACGATTACCGATAATATCAATGAACACCTTTATCAGTTTTAGTGGCGTCCTTAACGAAGAAGGCAAGTAGAATGTCTTTATTAAACAAAAACATCGTGGATATTAAATTCCTTATATTACTGATTACGTTTCGGTGTTTAATTATTATCGGAATAATTACATTGGAATTACTTTTTTTTACGAATTCTATATAAAGCTCTACATTCTTCTTAGTTTACATATATGAAGGTAACAGCATTTATGTATATGCAAATCAATACAACAGTATTATAAAAGTAAACTGTAAAAATTTTAACTAAAAAAAAATCTCAATATTTGGTAAAAACATCTCTGTATAAATAAAAGAAGAAACTGGCTGATTTAATGACATATCAACACAATCGCACAGCCTAAACGCGAAAAAATCCTAGGTCTGTGGCCTAAACCGCTAGGTCTAAAAATTTGACATTTGGCATGTGGGTTCCTTCCTTATAATGTTCTGTGGTTCCTTCTATGATCTTAGGCTCCCATTGCAAAATTCATCTCCTAATAGTGTTAAATGTGGGTTGGAAATTTGTGTAGAAATCTGTCATTTTTCATTCTAAATGCATAAGCAAAATGAGGCATGAAATGAAGACTATGGATTTCTATGAGCATTATGGTATTTTTTTACATCTGAAGTCCATACGGACGAAGTTACAGGAAAATTATAGCCAAATATAAAATATGAATATGAAATCAATTGACGTTTATAAGTCTCACAAAAGCTCGAGAACAACTAGACCGATTTGGATAATTCTTTTTTTGTTGTGTTCGTTATTGTTAGAGAAAGATTTATATGTAAGAAGAGTCAACTGCAAGTCAGACTCGCGCACTAAGGGTAAACCGATTGTTATGAAATTTTGGTAAGTTGTTGCGCACACGCTGGGGAAGGTTCCTGAAAGAGAAGCAACTGGTCAAGTGCGAGTCGGACTCACGGAATAAGGGTAAACCGATTGTAATGAAATTTTGGTAAATTGTTGTGCACACGTCGGAGAAGGTTTCTGAGAAAGAAAAAACTGGTCAAGTGTGAGTCGAACTCATGTACTAAGGGTAATCCGATTGTAATGAAATTTTGGTAAATTGTGGTGCACACGCCGAAGAAGGTTTCTGAATTAGTACAACCCTATCACAAAAGCTGGCGCGCCAGTTGTTTTATAAAGAGAAAGAGAAACAACGTTCGCTGGGTGAGCTAGTACAGTAATATAAACTAACTAACTGTAACAAAATACTTAGTGATATACCTAAAACTAAGTTACACCTAATACAACTCTTAGTGTCTTATAAAGTCCTAGTACAACAATCTTAAATACACACAAAATCTAAATAGAATTATAGATTATACCTAAGTAACATTCGAACTCTGTAAAGATTTACAGACAGCAGAAGGACAACCAAATCAACAACAAGGGAGAGGTTCATTAGGTAAGAGGGAGGTTGGCAGACCAACTTAATGGTGGGCTGGTGATATTGTAGCATGTGCAGGACAAAACTGGATGACCTTAGCTAAAAACAGGGAAAAGTTAAGGCAGAAGGAAGAGGCCTTCACCCAACCAAATCCAAACCATAATCCTTTCTCTAAAAATTTAAATTAGTTAAATATATTACCCTACTAACAATTAAATACTAAGCTTACTGTAAATACCAACATGTTACTAGTGCTTTTACTGTAAACCGAGATTGGAATAAAAGGCTAATTTATAACATTCGAACTCAGCACTCTTAAGTAGTTTTGATTGATACAGAACAAAAAATGTTTCTCTATAATCGAAGTATGCCGCTTTCTCCAAAAACTTTTTTTTACTTACCTTCGCCCGATTTGACTCGGTTCAATTAGGAGCTATGAGAATGAAGAACCAATATCCATGATCAGTCATAAGTAGGCATCAAATTAAAGAAATCACATCACTGCTTTCGGTACTTTCTACACTGCTTTTTAGAATTCCGAAGTCAACATGGAACCCTTATAGAAAGAAAGCTGTAATTTGGCATGGTATACGTATAAATTAAGCCGACAGGTAAAATAATATATGTCATTGGATAGCTCGTTTAAAAATATTGCGGGAATGTAAAAACCATTTTTCGATTCAGCTATACGTTTTGCGAAATATTAGGCTTCAAAATGCAAAATTTTGTTAGAGCCCAGTGACTCATTTTGACTCATTAGACTCGATTATCTATTTTTTCAAGGCGTTAAACAAAGAACATATAATACTTATAATATGACAGATGAAGTATATATTGTTGAAAGCGTCTTGTCCGCTGGTTATAGGCTATATGAGGTGATATTAAATTGACTATGTCTTTTTCTAGAGGTCATTCATGAACTAAAAAAATGTTTTTTAATGATGACATGTTGGATATCAAATAATTTGAAAAGCACATTTCAAATTTTTACGCCTTTGCTTGCATGCACCCGGTATTTGGGAACTATTTCTAAAATCACGCCTCACGCCAAACCTTCCCAAAACACATATATAATAACTAGCTTCTGCCCGCAACTTCATCCGTGTGAAGTTAGAAAAAAAAAAACAGCTTATGACTATTTCACTCATACAAATTTTAATCCCCTATTTTTCTGTCTAGAGAATAATTTTTCAAAAACAGTAAAACTCATCAATCATTTTTTTTTAAATTGGCAAAATATAATATTGTATGCATTAAGCTTAAAAAATGACACTATCACACTTCCAACCCCCATTTCAACCCCTTCATCATATCAGCTTATATTGGTCCACTGCTGGACATAAACTTCCTCTATGTCCCACCATTTCTCCTGGTCTATTGCCTTCCGCACCCAGCACCCTTTTGAGGTCCTCGGTCCACCGGGCTTAAGGGCGTCCTACGCTTCGCCTTCCCATACGCGGTCGCCACTCTAGAACACGTCTGCTCGATCGGCCATCGGTCCTCTGAAAAAACGTGGCTAGCTCACTGCCACTTCAGCTTGCTAATTTTGCGAACTATGTCGTTGACTTTAGTTCTCTTCCATTTTGGATTCGATCTCTTTTAGGACACTCCGAGCATAGCTCGCTCCATTACGCGCTGTGTGACTTTGTACTTGTGGACCAACCCTGCAGTAAGTGTCCACGTTTCGGCGGCGGAAGTCATGAAAGGTAGGACGCACTGGTCAACGACTTTCGTCTTCAGACTTTGCGGTATAGGCGACGTGAAGACTTGTAGCTTACCGAATGCTGCCCATTCTAGCTGGATTCCCTTATCGGCTTTTTTTTCATTTTTTTCTGGCCCGGTTGGATTTTCTGACCAAGTTACACATCGTGGACTTCTTTGAGTAAGGTACTGGCAACTTATACTGGCATTGACGTGTTAATTGAACATGACTGTTGTCTTATCCAAATTCATGCCAAGGCCCACTCGTCGAGAGGATTCTTCTAGGGAGTGCAAAAATTCGCTCAGTTTTTCCAATGACTCCGCCAAAATAAAGATGTCGTCGGCAAACCTTAGGCTGTGCGATGTATTCGCCGTTTAAATTTACGTCCCGCACAGTCCAAGGTTTTGAAGACATCTTCTAGCGCGTTCGTAAACAGGATATGACGTTCCTATGTCTTACATCTCTACTTAGCGGAATGGCACTTGTCTTATTTTCCTGGAACTGAACGGTCATCGTAGCAGCGTTGTAAAGCATTTTACCCCCATAGAGCATGAATTTTGCAAAATTATTTCTAATTGCTCGCGCTCATGCCACACTAAAAAAATACTCTAGATACAAAAATATCGGAGTTCTTCATTTTATATTCTCATATTTTGTCCTGTAGGGGATGATTTTTCAGTACAAGTGTGTCAATCTTAATTTTCAACCAAAAACTAAATACCAATTATTATGAATTTAATTTCAGAAATGACGGATTTCTATACAAACTATTAACTTCCATTTCACCCCCTTTGAGGATGAGTGTTGCTAAATCCTTTCTTATCGCTCGCATATGTTCATAACAGGAACCTCTTTGCTAAATTTTAAATCTTTAGACACAAAAATATCGAAACTCATATATAAATTATCATCCCCTATTTTTCCCTCTAAGTGCAAAATGCTGAAACACATCAAACTTTCTAACTTAAAGGCCAAATACTAAATTTATTGTTTCAATTTTATGTTTTTAGCTTCAAAAATGACAGTTTCCATCTAAATTTCCAACCCTTGTTTCAACTCTTTAGAGGATGTTTTTTGCAAAATCATTTCAAAGTGGTCGCCCACGTAATAACAGAAACCTTTTCGTAAAATTTCACGTCTATATAGACCCACTAGTTGTCAGTTTTATATTTTATGTATATAGATAAATACGAATTTAATCATAGACTATGGGACACAATTTAAAATTATATAAAAAAAAACAACACTTGTAATCGGCCCTCGGAAACTCTCTGTTTTCGCTCTTCATGAATGACCTCCCATCGTCAGTTACCGAAGGACTGACGGTGCTGTTCGCCGATGACACAACAGTGGTGGTGAGCGCACGCACGTACGAACAACTCAAAAACAAGATAGCAAACGCGTGCGCTCAGCTCAATGCGTGGTCCTCGGCGAACGGCCTCGTCCTCAACGTCACAAAATCCAATGTGATGATATTCTCAACAGGAAACCCAATTTAATTCCACGAGTACAGAGTCCGATGCCATAATGTGAGTCCTGTAGAATTATCGGGTTTACCATAGACACTAGATTAAACTGGAAACACCATGTGTCTACGTTGTGTGAAAAGCTGAGTAGTGCAGTATTTGCACTACGAAAGCTGAAACCACTCGTGTCTGACGTTGCACTACTGTAAATATATTTTGCCTACTTTTAGTGTGTTCATTATACAAAAGAGAGCTCTTCGCACACTGGCGGGTGTAAACCTCGCCATTCATGTAGACATCTATTTAAAAAATATGGTGTAATGACACATTACTCTCAATATGTGTTTGATATTATAATTTAGACTCGACGCAACATAAACACCTGTAAACGCATCATTGTTCTAGGCAGAGTGACTCATTAAACAGGGCGTCTACAACGTGTGCGCTGTTGCTTGCGCTGCTGGATAAAAATCCGCGAGTTTTATGCCCAGCTTATTATGAGCATCTGCCAGTCGACCTAAAAACGAACTCTCCGATCAGAAATTTGGTCGCCGGCTAAAAGAGCTTTTACTGGCTCAATCACTGTATTCTGTCAAAGAATACAGTGAACACGTTTGACTTTTATAATATTTGTTTGACATTTTTATTGTATTTGTTTTTGTATTGAGTTTTTCATTGATTTTTTTTTATGTTTTGACATTTCAATCTTTGCCTGAATATTGATTCTATTTATATGTTTATTTTTAATCGTTGACGTTTTATGTTAGAATATTTCTTTTGTTATTTAAATTTTTATACTTGACGATCTTTTTGTGAATTGTATTATTTTAATGATATAATGTAATTTTAAATGAGAAATAAATGTCCTACCTACCTACCTACATGATATTAGCTGGGAGTACCTCCACGCGATAAAGGCGGTTATAGTAATATTACTGGCCAAACTTCCCATTTAATGCCACCTGCCACGTACCCTAAAAAACAATACAGTCTAATAGTAGGAAGCGATAATAAGCTTTGTGCAAAGTGGCATACAACCACGGATATTCACTCAACATCACTATGAATATTAAATAAATACATCAAAATGTACATATTACGTGTAAGTTGTTTATTTAATAGACGATTAATACTGAATATCTTGTTTATTGCAATTTCAGATATAATATTTTCTTATTTCATTCTTTTTAGAGCGTGATTTTTCAGTAGTTGGGTTTTAGTTTTTGAACTTATTTTTTATTCTGGATTGTTTTTACCTATCATCATATCATTATTTGTTTAAAATATATAACGAAAATGTTATACAAAAAAGGGAAGATGTCATAAAAATTTATTTCGTTTTAGTTTATAGACTTAGAAACACCATCTTTAGCAATTAATATTGTGGTTTTTCATGATGAGAATTTGAATTATAAAAAAACATTAATTTTACACGTGTTTCTCTAGATAGAACTCTCATCTCCATTGATTTTGACCGCTAACCCAAGTCTTCTAACTTATCTTCAACGTAATTAGTCTTTAAGTAGAAAGACACTTCTAGTAATCGCTCCTGAAACCATTTAAGATTGCTTCTAGTGTTCTGTGCACCGCTTATTACGTTATTGTACGCAAATTCTCCAATACTATTTCTATTATTTGTGACCCACAACTCAAACTGTAAAAAACGTGAATAACAGGCACTTTTACTACAGTTAATGTATTAGAAAGAATGTATGTCTTTACTGTCTCTATCCTTAGAAGCGGGCAACCAGTGGCTATAAACACACATTCATATCATAACGTGGTGGAGAACCTCTTTTCACCAACTACTTTAGTCCTGCATGACGGGGCTGGGCACATTACTACTTAAGATGCAGTGTATCTGGACTAAAGTGGCTTTACATATGTCCCACATTACATAAGTCGTACATTACCAGCTTCAAAGTATAAGCGGTACCATAAAAGAGCTGGCCCAGAATAGTAAACCCCCACTGCCAGTGGTATGCCAAATATAACCATCTTATCAACTCTTACATCTCCTAAGACAACTATACTGTTGTCCAGTATCGCAAATATTAACAAGAAATAGTAAACATATATAGCTATAGTAATCATACATTTTCTACGCTAAAAAATATGAGTTAAAAAAAACAGTTTGCATTCTATAGTTTCTCTACAAAGTCGCATAAATATATATTCCGGTATCAATCCGGTCTACGAATGCGTACTGGATCAGCACAGGGCAGTAAAATACTTGGTAGGTACTACTTATTCTGTGACACGGTCTAATCCATGCTGTAGTGGAGAAAAAAAAACAACATCCATTCAATGGATGTGGTGGAATGGGCGTGGTATACGGTAGAAGTTCAAATTGTATACATATAACTACTAAGTATAATACTGACTACGCTGTGTTATGATTAGCGAAAGAAACTACTATTTCTTTATTGTTTACCTCTTTTAGTTGTTTCTCAGTCAATAAACGAGATGCAATGTTACTCAAAAGACTGTGTACGTTTCTAAACCTAGAAAAAATTGTTTAATCAGTTTCTTATGTCAAACTTTATTTTAGCTATATTGCTAGCTATCTCCCTTTAATAAATATTTTTTATACATTCAACTCAAACCCCTTCATTAATTCAAACTTACTTTGTATAAATAACCTATGTGGCAAATTGGTTCCTATGAGTAGTATATGATATAGTAGGTTGGTATTAAATAAAATCTGTCAGTCCGTCAGTCGCTTACCAACAGTCATATACAGAGTGTTAATGATAAGTCTGTTATAAGTGTCTCGGTAATTATCAAAATATATTTCTTTTTAACTGAAATGCAACCGTATCATTTTCTGCAATAAAAAAGCCATTTATCGTTTTCACCCTCGAAGAATATGTTTTTTATCTTTGAACTTAATTATATCATGAATTATCAGTCCGATTTAACCATAATCATATTATAATTTTAGAGTTAAATTATGATTTAAGATAAATTGTCCATGGTGGAATTGAATTTTAAGCAAGTTAATCAAGTCCAAATAAATATACAAATACTAATTTATAATTCCAATGTCTGATATTGGCAAAATCATGATGCTATAAAATTTTCTCGGTTCTCGAAGTTACGTATAGTTTTTGCCAATTTTTGATTTATTTTTATAACGGTACATTATACAATACAATATTGTTTAATACAAAACCAAGGGCGGTTTTTAACAAATTTTCAATACATATAATCATATTCGAATTATTAATATTTAAAGCTTTTCACACATAGGTGCTACGTTTTCCTCATTGTATGCAAATTCTGTATGGCTTTATGCACCTTTTTAAGTCACAATGTTATATTCGTTTTATTTAAGTGAATTTTCTTTTTATTGAGTACTAAATAAGCATTTCATTTTTAAAACATGACTTACTGGAATTGGGACCCATAATTTTGAAGCCATTCGAAAACTTTTTGTGCATTGATTATGTTACCAGTTATGACGGCATTGAAGGCGGTTTTGAGGTCTTGGGGCCTAATTATATCATCACTAGCCATTGTTGCATTAAGGAACCTCTCCAAGCTTGTCTGGTCACTGGTACAACCAACTGTTTGAAGCATGACAACAATTTCGTTAGCAAGATCTTCTCGAAGGTAACGATTCCAGAAGTAGTCAAAATCAGCAGCTGTTCCTTCCCTTAGACCAACACAGTAAACCCATGGACGCATGTTTGCTGGAAGACTGTAACCAAATACGCTTTAAAAAATTCAGGGCATTTAAATAAGATTAACTTGAAATAAGAAGTGCGTGTTTACGAAGTCCACCACTTGTCAGCATATTCAAACTTAAATTTAAAATCTATACGTATAGACCTCCAACGTCATAGCAAAAACATCTACACACGCACCTACTCATTATATCGGTATCAACCAAAAATCATCCCACCATGCTTAGATGTGAAAGAATCGGGTATCGTAAAGTAAGCCTGAATTTATATTTAATTTAATTTTGATTTCACTGGTGTGATTAAGTGTAAGCGGCAATCCAGAACTTTAACTAACTTCAATACTAATCTACGTTTTCTTCTTCATATATACTTTTTCGGAGTATTGATTCATGCTCTATGATTTAAGTACCTACTCCCACCCTCGGCTAACTTCAAAACAATGAGCGTAACTGTCGGTGAATTTCATCCTCCTATTTTTTTTTTTCGCATTTAATTTACCCAAAAATCCCCTTTCACAAGAAAATTTAAATAACTATATTCGTTTCTTATCATACTCCTTCTTAATTTGTAGCCCTAAGTACAAAGCAAGTATCTACTACCCATTTCATAATCATAATATTGTTAACTAATTACTTACAACTCTCCTTTTCTCCATCTTTGAAAGTTTCTCTTTCCTGCCTCCACACATTTTTGATGGCTATGATTGCAAAGAAACTGCATCACGTACATCCGCAGCAAGCTATCCATGAATGGCTCCTCTGGTTTATCACGGAATCCAAGACGAGCAGTGATCGCCATACTTAGTTGAATAATCAGTTTCTTAAAAATAATATAACATTATATTCAACTAAAACGTTATCTTTGTTTTAAAAAGTTAATTTGTAGATATTTATTTTTTTGTCAGTTAACTGTTAAAGAATAATGTCATGATTATCGAATTTGCTAGGCCTAGCGCATACTGCGGTAAAATTTCGTGTTTTTATTTCGCAAAATCTGTGAAGTATGATTGACAGTAAAAATTCAGGTAGTACGAGAAAATTGGCGAGCTGATTTAAATTCTGTAGTTTGCTAATAATTGTTGCGACGCGCAGGGTTTTTTGCATTCTTTAGACTCACATTAAATCACGCTACATAAAACAAGCAGCAGATCCCCTCAATATAGTGCTCGATACAAAATTTCATTAAATACTTATCAATTCTAATTCAATTCTGTTGCGTTTTTGAAAACATACCGTATCTCGCACCGCAGTGCAAACTAAGCCTTGGAATGTTGAATTGTCAACTCGAGTAGGCGACATAAGAGTTTATTAAATTTATTAAACCGCTCCATACCAAATTTAAACAGGCCTCGTCTGCGGATTAATCCTTCTATATATTATGTAAAAATCTACATATCTGCAAAGATATCGTGAAACGGACCAACAAATAAACTTTGAAAAAAATACAGAAAAATTAAAAACCTCCTCCTCTTTTTGAAATCGGTTAGAAATGCACAGACTAATGGAAGGCTATTTCACAGCTAGCCTAGTTTATTTTCTATAAACCAGAATATTCTGTTTTCAAACTTATAAAACTAAACAACAAGTACTTGAGCGTTGGGCGCTATATGGGCTTAGACTTCTTCAGAGTCTCGCCCCAAAAGTCCGGAGAAACAGTAATGGCTGCATCAGCCAACTGCATAGTCAGTTCAGAAAAAAAAAGATAATTTTAAATGACGTTAGATTTTATTATGACTAATTATATCATCACAAAGTTATATTTTACATACCTGTAACTTTAAAAGAATGGTTGCGTCATGGGCAGCCCCTTCAATTAAGAAATTAAATCCATCGATAGCAGCGATCCATGGTGCGTAAGCATCTTCAAATTCCAGAAAGGAAAGTATGTTCAAAGCTTTGTTGTAAGACATCACGTTTGCTCTAGCTAACGCAAACACGTCATCTACAATCTATAAAAAATAACATTTGAAAATGTCACAAACTTTGCTTACGTGATAAAGGTATAAAATAAGACAAAGTATTTACTTGTGCTCGATTGTATTCATGAATGATCGTTCTATTACTACCTCTCAGATATCTAGTAATAAGGGTCCATGTGACATTATCATAGTTAATGCGGTAGAAACCTGAAAAGTTATAAACGAAATAAAAACTATTGTACAGTATATCCGAGTGCTACTAATTCATATTAAAGACAATGCTTTGCTGAACTCAATAGTTTTCAAATGCACACTACATATATTTGACGAAGTTTTTGATGACGATTTAGGTAATTTATATTTCTCAAATATGCGGCGATATGCGACCATATCTTGCTCAAGCTTATTTGGGATAAATCGTACTTGCAGTACAATATCAGAGAGCGAACCGCAATGTTTTATATTTGACCGCTCAAGAGCTCGGCGGTTAAATATGAAATTTGAAAATGGAATGAACTTTTTTTAAATCCGAACATTGATAACTAAAGAGATTAAGTTTTTTTTAAATTTCGGGCTGGCACAACAAAATGAATGCGCCATTCAATTAATTAAAAAAGAAAAAAAAAACGAAATTTGAACGCGGCGTAAAATTACCTGAACTATTTTTTTTTTGTCAATATAATTAGTAATTTATCCGCATGTTTGAGAAAAGGACTATACAAACCTTGGCCACGACTGAGCATAACCGGACTCTGTGATGCGTGCCTCGGCTATGCCTCGTCCCGCATACTCACAATTGCCCGGTTATGCTGCGTTTACGGGCCGCGGCAGTAATGGTAATTCATTATTTATTATATTATTGTACCTTGCAATATGGCTTTGCAATATTTCTTAGTAAACTTTAAAATATAAAACACAGTAAACAACTTAGGTTAGGTTACAATATAGGTATGAGCATGCCGATTTTCATTTATTATTGCAATACAAACCTTTTGACTACTTAATAATTTTGCCACAATTTCCGAAGTTACCTAAATTTTACTTTACATTTAAAAAAAATAATTATAAGCTTGCCGTTTTTGGTGTTATGATATTCTAATAAGCCGTCATTTTTTAATATTTTTGCAAAGGTTCGGGAATTTGAATGGAGCAACTTCAAAACAATATGAACGTGAGTAATTAATTTTTTGTTGATTTTTGTTGAAGTGTAATTTATGGAACTTCTTAGATTATGGCAAATCAATTTTGTATGATAAACAATCTACGGCGTTTACTCTTACCACGAGAAATTAAATACTATCGATTAATAGCCTGATATTCTCATAAAAATCATCGTACCTGATACTTGTTTATTAAAAATTACCCATTCATAACCAGTTGTGTTCCGGTCAATGAATGTAGATTGTTGTGTGATGATCTGAGATGGCTTTAGGTCTTCAAACTCAGGTGCTTTAGCTCTTGTCCACGTTATAGGAATATGCCACAAGCTTGAAAATTGTGACACACCTGTGTTGCGCTCCCAACGAGTCTAGATTTAATTAAAATAATGTAAAAATAACCTGCCAAGTGCGAGTCGGACTCGCTCTCTCAGGATTTTGTACTAAAAAACAATTTTCAAAGTAAAGTGGAGTATAAGCTTATAAATAGATTCCCGAATTACTAATTTATTTTTTCGTTCTACAAAAACGAATTCATTCTTAAACTGATTTTTTTTTTCCTGTAAAAATTAGATAATTATCCATCAATCTGATTTATTGTAGTTTCTTGGCCCGCAAACTCCGGTAGCAAGTGGGTACTTGTCTGCACTTTTTAGGCCATATCCTATTTGCTGTAGTAACTCCAATTACCCCGCATTACACCCCATTTCTATTAATCATAAATATATTTCATACACATTCACATAATATTCGGAATACACTGCAACACTTTAGAGTATTACCTGTAAAACTGTAATTTCTCCAGTTGTATGATTAACCTTGACAGTTAACAAAGGGTGTCCAGCCTTTTCAGACCACGTCTTAAAGTATTCGTTAATACTTATGCCGTCATAATTATCCAGAGCCCGATCTTCCAAGGCGGCTGTATCCAAAAATCTAAACAGATGATAGGGTTCTACCACATCGTATTTTCTGCAAATAACATTAGACATGTAAGATAACGTTAAATAATTGTTCTTCGTTTAATATTAACACTACTTTCTGAGCGTACTTTATATTCAACTATTCCAACCTATCGTTAAGGTAACTCCTAATTCCTTTTACAAAAGTGTCCTCTCCCAGAAGATGCTGTGTCATTTTCAATATTGCAGCTCCTTTGGCGTATGCAATGAACGTGAAACTTGCGCTGGTGCTTACTGGATCAATGTTTGCGCTTACATCAGTCAAAGCATGTACCGAATCGACGGAATCGTGAAACAAACCTACATGTACTTGTTCAACTATAAATCTAGTTTTAGTTCCCAAGTCTGGTGCTACCTGAAACAATGGTAAATAAAATCTGATTACGCAGTTTTTATCTCTAAATGTTTAAGAATGTTTTTTTCTCGTCACGCCTTATGTTTATCCAATGAGTTACACGTTTCAGTTTACATCACTTAAGCTCTCGATTTAAGTTAAATATATCACGACTTTAGCTAAAAAAGCAAATGCTTTACTGCATATCATGCATATTTAAACGGACCGGCAGCTTGCATTTCAAACATTTAAAACAAAAATCAGGCTTTGACTTGCCTTGCTGCTTGCTTGCTTGTTTGCCTGCTTAACAAGGCGCGCTGCCAAAAATATTAAGTTATTATAATAATTGGACCAGTAAGTCCCGAAAACGACAAATTCATTTAATTTTTTTGTATAAATAGTGATAAGAAATATATAAATGATAACAATAACAAAGAATTTATTTCTCCGAATGTGTTAGTTGATCAAAGTTCTGCACAATCATATCATCATATTATATCAGCTTATTGTGATCCACTGCTGAACATAAGGTTCCTTCATGACGCACGATTTCTCCTGCTTTTCTTTCTTTTGCATCCAGGATATACTGGCGAACCTTAAAAGTCGTCGGTCTATCGGGCTGAAGACTGACGTGACAATCCCAATGCCACTTCAGCTTGCTATTCTTCAAGCTCTGATGGTGATTTTTGTTCCCCTCTGGATGTTCTCTTTTAGGATTCAATCAAATAATACTCCGAGCACAGCTCACTCTATCTATCTCACGCGGTTTGACTTTAATATTGTAGACCAACCCCGCTTTAAGTGCCTACGTTTCAGCAGCATGTTATGGCAGTTAAGATGTACTGGTGAAAGACTTCCGTCTTTAAACTTTGCAGTGGGTGAACAGTTTCGCGTATCGGGATGGTGCTTATCTTGTGGTCTGGACGGACATCGTTGCAGCATTGTTAAACACATCATAGCACGACACGAATTTTAAACGTCGATTTAATGCGGTCAATGGCTTTTTCGTATTTCACAAACGCCAAACAAGTTGGCTGATTATACTTTAAAGTTTTTTTGTACAGTTTGTCGTATTGTATCAGCGGTTTACGGTACTACACTCCAGCCAGCCTTTTGTGGTGACTGAAACTCGTCAAGCCTAGCAAGACGATTCGTAACGGCTCCAGAAATCAGCTTATACATGTGACTTAGAAGCTACATCGGCTGGTAATTCTTAAGAAGAGTTTTATCTGTTTTTTTGAAGAATAATACCACTATGCTTTTACGCCTCGCCTCTAAACGACGATGATCAAGAGCTTTTTGAGTACTAGAGTTCCGCTGAATTTTTAGGGCTCAGTCGTAATACAATCATTTCCCGAGCTTTGTTGTTTCTAAGTTGATCTATCTCTATCTATTCTGATCTGCCCTAATCTCGCATCAGTCAGCGTCCAGAATATCCTCGATATTATGGGATGTCTGTTTGTTTGGCTTTTAAAACTTCGGTTTCAATACGTATATAGTTGTCCATAAAACGAAAACATTAATATTACATATTGCGAGATCCAAACCAATTACTCCGTAATTATTTAAAAAAACTAGTGTTAATATTTTAAATTTAATACAACTTATATTTTTCACACAACACTTACCAATGCTGTTAGGTGATATGAAAGATATATGGCAAACCCTTCGTTTAGCCAAATATTGTCCCACCAGGCACATGTGACTAAGTTACCAAACCACATATGAATTATTTCATGTGACACGACCTTAGCTGCATATCCTTTATAACAGTAGTTAGAGTTTTGGGGATCATAGAGTACCTTTGATTCCCTATAAAAAACACATTTTAGTTTTTCATTTTGACCAAAAATTAATAAATCAACTAAACTTAACGCTTCTATCCATGTATAGTATCGTCAATGATTGGCATATTTTCATTTATCACTACTAACTGCATAGTATTTTTTGCCAATAATAAATATTTCTAGAGACAGACACATAATATTGAAAACAAATAGTAACAAAATAACAAAAAAAAACTGAATAATAATTATAAGAAAGTTACAGGGTTAGTTAGGTAAATAACGTTTCACATAATCCAAGAAAGTTTGTCTACACGGAAAAAAAAGAGTTTCCAAGTTCTATTCCACCAAAGTAATTTGCATTCAGTCAAGAAATCCAACTATTTTGGACATATTTTGTTGACAGAAGGCAATATTATTTCCCAGAAAAAAAATCATTTTATCAATCGAAATTGATAAACTTCTTTTCGTATGAACAAATTTTTTTTAACCAAATAAATGTTCGTTTTAGATCAACCAAACTTAAATTAATTACCCTAAGACAGTTAATGTTCTTGTATAAAATAAATACATTTTTATATGCAACACTTATTTTTCTTCGTTTGAAAAAAAAAATTATTTTGCTTTAATATAATTTATTTTGCGCCAAAATCATGGTTTTCTTAAATCTGCGACGTCACTTATTAAAAACTATATTTTTCGATGAAAATAATTGTATCTTAAATCAAAGCCAGTGAAATGTTCAGTTAAGATAATATTGTTTTGAATTAGAGAAAATAATAATTTTAACAGAATTTGTTAGATTCTTGACTCAAAATCTGATATTTTAAGCTGAAACTCTTGTTTTAGTCGAAACAAATAAAATACCTGCTTTAAAATATTAAACATTTTCGTTGAAATTAATCAACTATCCCTTTGAACGAATTTTCTTTCCGTTTAAGTAAATACTTGCATTTTCAAAATTGAATGAATCTCATCACTGTCCTTCATAGGATTTCGTGTTGGCTTTTAATTTTAAATAATTGTTTATTGTAGGGTTTTGTGTGTCAAATTAGTATCAGTTTATGCGAGAAACCTACAGTTAATTATTTTCTGAGAATTGTAAAGCTTGTAGCGGATCATATCATACCGCTACAAGCAAGGCTGACGTCACGCGTCCTACATCGCGCTATCAAAGTTTCTTCTGTCCATGAGTATATATAGAAAACCGAACAGAACTCCCCCCGAGAGCGACAACCCAAGCCGAGGCTTCCCCCGCGGGGAGCCCTTGAGCGTTGGGCGCTATATGGGCTGAGGCTCCTTCAGAGTCTCGCCCCAAAAGTCCGGTGAAGCAGTAATGGCTGCAACAGCCAACTGCATAGTCAGCTCAGAAAAAAAAAAAAAAAAAAAATTATAAGTGGACCACGGCGGTCCCCAGGCATAACACCTCGCCTGGCAGGAGATCTCCTCTTTGCCGCCGCACCACAAGCATCCAGCAAACAGTCGCATTCGTCTATCAGAAACGATAAGCGAAGTTAAGCAACGTCGACCGTGGTCAGTATTTGGATGGGTGACCGCTTTTCTTCCATGTTTAAGAAGGATCGTTAAATAGTCATAACAATTATAATTAAACATAACGCTGTATAATCAGCTAAAGGCGAGAATAGCTACCTTAGCTCGACAAAGTCTATATAAAGGCAGTGCGGGTAGACTGCCTATATGGCCCAAGCCTCCAGAAAAAGAGGCCTGTGCCTCTGCAGTAGGGCACTACTAGCTCGACAACGTCCGCTAAGACACACTAAGTCAGTGCGGTAGACTGACTCTATATGGCCCAAGCCTCCAGAAAAGAGGCGTAGGGCTTTTTAAAAAAACTTTATTTAATCTTGACGGTTAACTATGTCATTTTGGACCGAAACATTTTTTGTTTTAAACTAAAATATAATGTTATTAATTTAAGAGCTGATGTAGTCTAGTTAAGAGCACTATTCTCTTGTGTGAACTAGAAATTTCTTCCGTGCAATAAAGCACGAAGTTCTACGCCCAAGAAAACTAAGTGTTTCAAATAAAGAAGCATATTTTTCTTCAATGAATTAAATATTGTTTCAAATTGATAGAGTTTTATTTACTGGTTCAATGAAATTTGATCTTGTGATAACTTCATATTATTTTAAATATTTAAGAGAAATAATATCTTAGATGAAGTAAATATTCGTTGGTGCATATATGAAACGATATTCTCTTGGCTCAACTAATTCTTTTTTACCGTGTAGATTACGTTCCTGACTATCCAAGCCGATGTCGTTGATTTAGAAATAAAAAGGGATGGATAAGAGTATAATTATAAAAATAAACAAAAAAACATCTCTTATAATTTAAATTGTGATGTCCATTTTAAATTAGTATTAAATCAATATTAACAAATGACTTGTATAAACGTAATAAATTAAAATATAAATTTGTAAATTAAAAGCGTGTATTAGTTAATTTTCTACCTATTTATCCTGTGAGCTTGCCTTTTATCCATGTAAGGGAAAAAATCAGTAATAATTAAGTTTAATGTATCAATATAAAAAAAATATATTTACTTGAAAGTCATGAGACCCCAGTTTTCCATACCTGCAGCAGAAAACCCTGCAATGGCTGCAAGTTTCATATTCATATTCTTTGCCATTGTATAATAAGAAATATCCGTATATTTTTCCATGGCTTCCAATATTAACTGGCCAATTTCAATAGCCCAATCACCTGTTCTTCCTGCATTGTCTCTAGCATACATTTTAAATGCTTTGTTTTTATTGTTGTTTGTTGACATCACTTCATAGTTCGAAATGACAAATGCTAATGAATAAGTAGACATCAAAGGAGTTGTATAGAATGTTTCAGAAATTCTGCCATTTGCCAGTCTGTAAGTAGGTATAGATATGTATATACGTATTAAGGACAATACACCTACACCTTATATTAAACTATCTAGTAGACTGGCTAAAGGCAATATTGTTCGCCTAATATGATTAAAATAAAGTAAAAAAATCATCCAAGAGCGAGTCGGACTCGCGCACGAAGGGTTCCGTACCTTTATCTATAAAAACGGCAAAAACATCACGTTTGTTGTATGGAGGTCCCCCTTAAATATTTGTTTTATTTTCATTTAATTATTTATTTTTAAAGTGATAATATAACTAAATAGTCTGTAAATATTTTAAGAGTCTGCCTGTTGGCGTTACCAATATCGAGCAAAAAAATCACGTTTGTTGTATGGGAGCCCCCTTAAATATTTATTTAATTCTGTTTTTTAGTATTTGTTGTTATAGCGGCAACAGAAATACATCTTCTGTGAAAATTTTAAATGTCTTACTATCACGGTCCATGAGGTACAGCTTGGTGACAGACAGACGGACGGACGGATGGACGGACAGCGAAGGCTTAGTAATAGGGTTTCGCTAATTACCCTTTGGGTACGGAAACGCCTTTCCCGCAAGTTACTTGACGGTTACACTACGGTAACCATAAAAAAAGTAATATGGAAATGGTTGAGAAGATAGTTTATTTTGGTGTTCGCCCACTGTAATCAATAAGACAGACATGACAAGGATCAATCTTATAAGATTGGCTTTATCGTTATTGATCCTATACAAGGAAATTCCTGAATAGAAATATTCTTTAGTTGTTTGTCACAAAAAAGATTAAAGATAGCATCTAATTAAAGTTTTTTGCGTAGGTACCTATTCAATAAATATTATAAATGCGAAAGTTTTTTTGTCTGTTGAAGTATAGAATATAAGTTCATAAGTCACTCATACATGGACCGATTTAGATGAAATTTGGTATGGAGATAGCTTGAGTCCCAAGGAAGGACATAGAATTTATCCCGAAAAATTCAGAAGTTCCCGCAGGAATTATTATAACAGAACTGAAACGAATTATAACATAGCTGCAGCTATAGCTTACTATAACAGAATTCTTCAGTTTAATCAAGGAGTTGCTATAAGAATCCCACGCCGTTATCTAAATTTAGGGCGAGCAGAGCCGCGGGAAAAAGTTAGTTACTAATAAAGTGAAATATTTGGAAGGTTTAAGAAGTTGGTGGAATGTGTGTTCAAGTACAAACAGCTGTTCTGACCATGTTCTCTTTACTTAATACATAAATGTATTACATTATATTTAATAAATACTAACATCGTAGAATTTTTAATTGGCATATTAGATATAGTAGGACTAAATGTTAATTCCCTGTTTACAGTCATATCAAAAGTAGCTTTGAATGAAGGTTCATCGTAACAGGGAAACACCATACGAGCTTGAATCGGCTGAAACAATGTTGAAGCCATCCACCTTAAAAAAACTGTTGTAATTAAAAATACTATTTAGGTTAAAATAATGTAAGATGTTAAGAATTGAAATTTTTGAATATTAATTTTAAATTTCTTAGGAGTGTATTTTGGTATATTATTATGTTCCTTGTCTTTCATGGTACCACTTATATCTTAAAAATAACGACTTACACGACGTATAAAAAGCCAGCTACGTCCAGACACATCAGAAGCACTATTGCGGCAAACAGCTCACCACCCGTCATCACAGGTCTAAATTGGTTCGTAAAAATATTCTTTCCTCACATTAAGATGTGGGTGTGTATCCAACCACTGCTCGCGACTTCATCCAAGTGGATTTTAGTTTGATGCTGACTAACTTCACGTATTTTGTAATTTCTTCTGTTTAAACTTGCTTCATTCTTCCAGATCTTAAGGTATTAATGATATCTTTAAAGATATCGCTACTGACACCATTCCATGACACTGCTTAAGACCAGTTTTGGAGATTTCTAGATAAAATCTGGGACTCGTCTCTAAATGGGATTTTGCTTTTTAAATTTACCAATTTAGTTGTAATTTTTGTAAAAACGCGATATTTCGCCAAGGTACTTATCATTTAAGCGACGTTCTTCAAGCTTTGCATAAAGTAGGAGATGATGAAAATGACAGTGGTTTTGTTTTTGACGAAACATAAATAAGAATATTTCTACAGCCATCTAAGCAGAGCTTACTAGAAATAAATCAATCATTTAATAAGAAATCACAGATTTTGCCATATTTCTGCTATTATTTACTGCTACTTTTTTTTTATTGGTATATATGGTGGCAAACAAGCTTACGGTTCGCCTGATGGTAAGCGGTCACCGTAGCCTATAGCCGTTTGCAACACCAGGGGTCTCACTCGCGCGTTGCCGACCCTTCAAAAATGTAATAACTTCTTTCTTGAAAAACTCCATACAATAGTCTTTAGGGAGCACATTCCACAACCCGAGCGTTCGCGGTAGGAAGTTTCTCTGAAACCGCACTGTACGCGACCATTTACTATTTACTTTACAATAAAAAACATACCTGCGACCACTGCTGTCATTGTACTGCGTTCTATAAAATCCATTCCACACATTACGTCGTAGAAAACCTTTATATTTACCCCTCAATATATACTCCTGGTTTAAATGTAACACTTCTGTCGTTGTGATCTTTAGAAAATGGTAAACATTTTCGCACATATAAGTTTGACCAGGTTCACTTACAAGTCGAGTAGTATTCTTTATTCGATATTCAATCGATAAACTTTCAATAATTAAATAATTGCAATGAATTACGACGCTGTCAACATTTTCTATTGTTGGTCTCAAATATATCACTACTTCACCGTCAAATGTAAACGGTGCTATATTTCTTGGAGCCTCTTCAAAATATGGTGTTATTGTTAATTCATAGTGACGAGGAAGAGTTGTTTTTGGAAGACGGTAACTAGTTGGATGCCAAATAGATGATAGTAAGGTGTACGAGTATACGCCAATTATAAGAAGCCATCCCAAAATAAAGAACAACCAGCGGTTTCCCTTGAAATTTAAAAAATATCATAATTAAAAATGGCTGGGCTTATCGAAAAGCCAAATAGTGTTTTTTACCCGACATATTTTACAAAAAGCTTTTTTCAATTGTTTCACTGAATCACAATTTTGTTAACATTTTCTATTGTGATTGTCAAAGTTTATAACATTGATCTACTTGTTGTAATGCAGCAACTCCTTTTTCCATCCCGTCCCTATTATTTCCGTCCAACAACGTTACCCAAATAACCATTGGAACAAAACCAGGTATCTCAGTTTTTTTCTTATAGTAGTAGTTATGGTGGTAGTCCAATCAAATTAGAAAAAAAATGATTAGTAGAGTTTTAAATTTTGTGTACATTTTCATTAGAGCTTCACTTCACATTAAACATACTAAAAGTCCCCATCGATACCTGTTGCGCTCGCACCGCCATCTTGGAAAAAATACCCTTTTTAAGTTTTTTTGCTTATATCTCGGCAATAATTATAATTACTGTAAATTCGTGTTTACAAAAACTATAACTTATTCAATTTCCTATAAAGAAGCTTAGATATATTATTTATGTATCTCCAATACTTTAGCTGTAATCCGACATTAAAAAGAATTTTTTTTCATATTTTTGCTGTCGATATACAGTTTTGTTTCTGTTCACTCCAAAATCGATGAAATATATTTTCAAAAACTAATTCTGTAAAACTACCGTGAGAAAGAAAGACCGGCAGAGATGGTAAGAATGATAGAGAAAGAGAAGGCGAGAGAAAATGAAGGGGCAGATGCATTATGCGACATGACGTGTATATATAGCAGGGCGACACGTCTTTCGGGTCCGCTTGGTGAGTAAGAATAGCGAATAGCCAAGACCGAATAGCCATCAGCCGATCATTATCGCATCTGATTCTGATAAAGTCTTAGACCACTTATCCAGCGTAGGGCGTAAACAAGGTTCTTGACAGACTAATAAACAAACTCAATTTAAATATTATGACTGCTACTAACTACGGCCTTATAATCGTCCTAATAATCTCTTGGTTATTATGTCCCTTGGGGCCCAGGCCTACGAAGCTACTGCGACAAAGACTGTAATAAACTGAGACAAATTCAAGAAAGCTCCTAAAATAATCAGCTTACTACAACTAGATCTCATCCCTGCTCTCATTAGATCTTTGATATTGATGTGGTCATCGAATCTGTCACCCAACGGTCACTCGCAAGCTACTATTAGCAAGTGCTTAAAATAAAAACCACATTAGAGCGATCTCAGTGTATAGTGAAACATCTTATAAATCTAACAGCTTAAAACCGTTGTGCCAGTATTCATTGAACGCTTTCGCCACTTTGAAAAATGGCGCTCCTGTAGGTATAGATGTGCTCCGTTACATCCGTAATGCAGTTCCTCTGTTGCCCAAAAACCGAAATGAGGTCTATAGTGTCTATTCAATAACGTAACCGTGGTGGAAATAAACATTAATAAAGTTTATTCAAAGCGTTTAGTAAACTAAATGATCTATATGGCAAGTTTTCAGGACGTTTTTGCCATAACTACGCCCGCTGCGGAAAAATGTTGTTCGACATCGCCCCATTAAAATTACTTATTAATTTAACAATCGGGGGTAACCTTTATTTTGATAGCCTGCAGAAGTGCAGAACTTCGTCAACAATGACAGGAGGTAGAGAGGCAACCGGCGGGAAAGCGCATCTCCTTTTGACCTCACTGTCTTCCTCGCGGACATGATTGGCGTCTGTTGGTTTAGTGATAAGCAAGCATTAAGACTAAGTTTTTTCTATGCAGTCTGCCTTTTAGTCGTTCTTTTTTTTCTGAACTGACTATGCAGTTGGCTGATGTAGCTTCACCGGGCTTTAGGGGCGAAGCTCTAAAGGAGTCAGCCCATATAGCGCCCAACGCTCAAGGGCTCCCCGCGGGAGGAGCCTTGGCTTGGGTTGTCGTTCTTGGGGGCGTCCCTTCGACCAGCGTGAGCCTCGAGCCCTAAGGTGAGGTTAGTAGGTGCTGAGGCCGCCTAAAAATAGTTTTTCGACTGTGCTGAGGTTGGTCGGGGGGGAGGTTGTGGATTGCACGATTAATCGGTTCGGATTGGGCAGGGAGATAATTGTTATGTTGTCGTCGTGCGGCTCTCCTATTAGAAACGTATGTTGCATGTATGGGCATCGGTGATCACTTGTTGAGAGCACTCGCTGATAGTAGCTTAGCTTAGTGACTGTTAAGAGATTCGATGGCCACGTCAATTTGTCTTGAGATCTAATAAGAGCAAAGATGCGGTCTAGTTGCAGTAAGCTGATTAGCTTTTAAGGGCTTTCATAAATTTGTCTGATTTACCAGACTTTTTGCAGGGCCTTTGTCCGATGGAAATCAGTGAGACATAAGAACGAGAAGATTGTCAAAGTAAAATGCGTCTAGTATTTCTACGGAAACTTAGGCTTACGTTCTGTAAAAGCGTTATATCAAGTGTTTCCAGACTGTCATTGCTGTTATTAACGGCTAAGAGGAGAGTAGCTGTCTTTAGAGCTATTATGTTAAATTTGAGTATGTCAATCAGTCTATACATATTTATTATTATTATATTCATTATTATTTTATATTTTTTATATTTCTGTCTTAGCTCGAAAACTTAGTTCCGCCGCTTATGCTGTCAGAAAAGTTGCTCAATTTACTAATTGAAAAAAAAAATTGACAGGTTTGACTTTGTTTTAAGTAGCTTACTTACTTATTTCTTATTACCTAATAAGTCTTTCGGTACATATTGTATACTCTTTAGCAAATTATCAAAGTATTGTATTTCTACTTCAAATGGAACTTCTTGCCAGCTCTTTTAACATTGTTTACATTGTATTGACGATTCACACACACGAAAAGTGTTCTTAGAAACCTACTTGAATAAAGTTTGGTTTGGTTTGAGTTTGAGTCTGCAGAGAAGTTTGCCATTGGTAGTATTGCAGTACCATAAGCTTACTATTTACATTACAATACACAGTTACGTAAATTGTAAAAAGTTGCCGAGTGTTTATGGGAAATGTGGCATAGCTAGGAGATGATGATCAACTAATGGTTGGTCAAGGATATTCGGTATTGCTAGCCGGCTTTTTGGTGGCTCTTAATCAAGCGGATCCAAAACACGTTCCGGCCCAGCCAAACACATCATGTCACATAATGCATTTGCCTATTATCCCCCTTCTCTTTTTCTCACCATCTCATTTGTCTGTCTCTTCCTTTTTGTAGTTGACGGAATAACAACAAACATAAACATAATAAAAACAAACGGTACATGGGCAGCAAAAAAAAAAAAGCAATGTTCCTATTTAACGCTGGATTACAGCTTAAATACTAAAGATACAATAATTATATACTGTACTTTTTTATATGATATTTAATACGATATAATTATCAGACATACAATTTTTTCGTATAGCAATAATTGCCGCGATATTAGCAAAATCTTAAAAGGGTACCTTTTTTACAAGATGGCGGCACGAACGCAACAGCTATTGATGGGGACTTATAGTATGTGCAACGGTAGGTCTTAATGAACATATAAATCAAAAATTCAAAACTCTACCAACTATTGTTTTTTTAGCCTAAAAATATATCCAATCTAAGTATACTATAAAGGTTTAGAGATTTGAAATTTGAAATTACGAGATGCCAAAAAGTATGAACGTATTATATAACATTAGCGAAAACGGATGCTCCCGGAATACTATAAGAAAAGGTTTACATTATTATGACCCTGGTCTATCATCTTATATACCAAATATTACTAGCTTTATAGTGGTTATACATATATAGAGACACTTTAGTCAAAAAGCACTACATCAGAAGTATTTCGACGATGCCCCCCCCCCCTTATCAGCCTCATACGTCCCTACTGCTGGAGCAGGGCCTTCCCTCAACGATTATTAGATATGTGTGCGTGCATTTAGCCACTGGTGAAGCCAATCTGGGGATAAATCGTATAACGGGTTACATTAAAGTAACACTTATTATTATATATTTACATTATACTATTATTATACTTAGTTAAATTCATTTTCCGGTCACTCTAGTTTTGCGTATATTCTTATATACATAATGGTTTAAATTAATAAAAAAATTAGGTATACTGACTTTCATTGTGATTTTTTTCAGCTTAATGGTATTCTCCATGCACCAACATTTAGATTTGTCACCGTTCCTCATATTACCATTAGCTGAAATGTATTACAAAATTGGATTGGAGTTTGAAACAGATAGGCAGTGCAGAAAATGTGGTCATTAAACATGTGTTTCTTGTAATATTATCAAATTCACGAACTCTTACTTGAATGAAAACGAAAAAGTGACAGCACAGTACGTGCTCTTTGACTGTTTGTCATGTAAAAAATATATCAGCTCCTTGAAAAATATACTTCAGACCACAGATCAATTACAGGAGCATACCACCGACCTTTATTGCACTTAGTCAATCATTTCTAATTCTTTGAATTGTAGAGGCTGCTCTGTGAGCAAGTGTGTTTTCTAAAAATCCTATTTCAATCAATTATTTTTTGACCGATTGACTTTGACTATGGTATTTTTTTAAAACTATTGAACATAATAATGGTGCATTGTGTATTAAGGGTGGTAAGGAGAAAATCACTAACGAGAGGCTATATAGAAGTCTAAAGCCGAAATGACTCGAGTTTGTAATTTCCGTACCTCCCGTGTTACACACAATGTTTTTCATTACATTTGCGAAGAAATAATAAAGATATAAGGTGAATAAATAAACTCACCATAACACAATTGAAATAGCGGAAACAAAAGTCGAGACAACAACGCCACCGCAAGATCTAGAGAATTTATTATTTATTTTTCTTACGCTGAAGTTAAAACTTGTAAATGCTCGCTTGTAGTGTGCGCGTAGTTCATATTTTGAATTGATCCTTTTTTACACACTTGACAGAATTGGCGCTTCATTACTACTCTTGGGTTCTATGAACAAGCACTATCAAAGAAAAAGCTCGTAGGAGTAATTAAGGCTAACCACCCACTTTGCCTGCATGCAATGACACTGTTTACACGTAACTGTGATAAAAATAAGTTACTCATATGCAGAAAAAACAAATATCAGACAAATTCAGTGCAGCAATTTACTAATCGGACAACTTTTCAATACCAAGTAGGTAATCGTTAAAAAATGTACCTATCTATTGATTTAAGCCTAGAAGCAAAATCTTAAAATAAGTTGCAAATCTTAAATTCTTAGACAGAGATTCAAATGCCGGTATTAGCCAATGAACTAATTAATTTCATTGGGGCCTAAAACTTTTCATTTTTTGTATGGAATTTTGCGTTTACACCGATTTGGAATCACATTGTTTCGACTTTTTGTTAATTAATGCACCAGATAACAACAAATTCTAATAATTGATCCAACTTTCTTAACAATCAAATGTATTTTGTACACGTATACACAAAACGTTATACACCCTTTGAAAATTTGCACAACTGGACAAACAATAGGTAGTTCCTAGCAAAGAGAATATAATAACTACGTTTTAGTCCCTAGACAAAAGAAAATTTTATAACAAATATTTTTTTAAGTCTTCAGATGCTATAGTTTTGCTAAAAAGATTGAGTATTTACGTGATCTAGCTAAAATCTTAGCTTTAAGAGTCTACTAGACACTAAAATTAAATGGCTATTTAAACTGATTGAGTTTAACTTAAAGAAAATACTGTTTAAAATACCAGTGATAAAATGTGAACAACTTCCAGTGGTCAATATGATTTCAGAGATCAGAA
Organism: Apoda limacodes; assembly: GCA_946406115.1. NCBI lineage: Eukaryota > Metazoa > Arthropoda > Insecta > Lepidoptera > Limacodidae > Apoda > Apoda limacodes. Next base: position 11,376,871 of record OX291553.1, on the reverse strand, counting down.
AGTTTCATTGGTTCTTAAAGAAGGTTTTTAGCGTCTGTCCTAAATGCCTTTCAGTGCAACAAATTTTTCTGACCCAGTGTCTGTCGCTATTGTCTTGTAAGCACACACCACTTTAATATGGCGACTCTAGTTTGATATTTGGCCACCCGGTCAGAAAAGTTTGTTGCTCTATATAAATGGTTTTAGCTTACATATTTTTTTTTTCTTTAAAAATATTTTCAATAGGGCTGACTATGGCCTGATAATCATCAGCGTAATTGAATGAGATTCCCTATAGGACAAAGGTCAGTGTTTGGGATAAATATTATTTGTAATGGAATAACGCTACAGGTACCAATACATATATACTAGATATTCAACTTGCGTGTAGTTCCTACTACGCTTTACTTAAGTACTTAGAATATATTTATAGGTACTCGTACTTACTATAAATTTAATATGACATATTTGCTAAAAACAGGTGACAAAAGAGTGGTGAGGCGGTTGGTGGGAAAGGGTCGCTTACTGCGATATATCATATGCCCGCGAGGACCTAATTGTATTTGAAAATTCAAACGAGCGACATTAAAAATAATTGTAGTTTCAAAATGATTCTCCCATATATCGACATAAGTCACAATTAATTTATGTGACTGTAAAAGTAAGTTTAAACGATGAAAACAATTTTATTTAATACTATTTTTTTTCCGCTGGCCCTAAAATTTGGTTATCGGCGTGGGATTCTTACGGCAACTCCTTGATTATACTAAAGACGTTTGTTATAGACAGCTTTATAGCTGCAGCTATGGTTCATTTGTGGAATACGTTTATAGTTATTCCCGCGGAAACTTTTGATTTTTCCGGGATGAAAAATAGCCTGTCATATTCTAGGACCTAATCTATATGTGTGCTAAGTTTCATCACAATACATCTAGGGGTTGAAGCGTGATTGAGTAACAAACAACCAAACATTTATAGTATTAATGAAATTGCTAGTAATTAATGAATTTTACCAGCGGCTCCACCCGCCCTAACTTTGATAATCGGCATGGGATTCTTACGTCGACTACTTAATTATACTAATGAATTTTTCTATAGCAAGCTATAAGTTCATTAAGAATCGGATATAGTTATTCCCGCTGAAAAAAAAACGAAAAAATGTCCTTTCCTGGAACTCAGTCTATTTCCGTACCGCATTTTATCTAAATAAAGTGGTTTGAGTGCGAAGAGGTAACAGACAGACAGATAGACAGGCAGACATAGTTACTTTTGCATTTATAATAATAGTATGGATAACTACAATTAACGTTTTTTGGATTGTGTCCTAACTTTTGCTTGTGAGACCTTGTTTGTTGCTAAATTTCTAGGTCAGCGGCAAGAGGCTTTAATTTATTTGAGAGTGTCAAAATATACTTATGGCGGTATTTTTTTTATTACGTTGAGTGTATACATTCGCTTTTAAACAGCTCTCAGGGACCATAGATCTAAGTGTTTGATGCAATCTTTGAACTGAGTACCTCTACACGTTCCTAATGAAAAGGGCCTTACGAGACAGAAAGAGATACATTTTTTTTCTCAATCACACGATTTAATTACAAAAATATCTTATTTTTGATTTTTTTCCTTTACTTGTGCTGCGTCTTGTCAAATTATATGATTTCAGGTCAACGAAAAGTACCCTATAGGTACTTTGTTAGGTACTGTACTTCGTGAATTTTTGATACAAATTTTTATTCCCTGTTTTGCCCCCTAATTTTTTTTAAAAAAAGGTGAAATAAGCCAATCTCAGTTTTCAACTTTAAGCCCAATACCAAATTTTTATGCAATTATTTTTATGTTACTCGGGTCTTACACTAAAACAAAACATTTACCTTTTTGGGTTTTTTTTACTTTTTGTTCGCGTATAAAACCCGAGAAATATAAAAATAATGTGTGCAAAACGCGATAGTTTAAAAAGTATTTTCTATACAAACTTCCAACCACCATTTTACCCCTTGAGGATCTTAATTGCCCTACGTCAAGTAAGGAACCCTTACGCCGAATTTAAAGTTTCTAGACCCAGCGCTTTAGGCTGTGCCTTGATATATCATTGAATCAGTAAGTTAGTCAGTCAGTTATTTCTCCTTTTATACACATGTTAGGTAAATGATGTATACAGCCGAAAGTGGTAGATAAGGTTTGGTTTGTAGATGTTGGGAATAATCGGAAAATGTTCAGGTTCCCAACAATCAGCAAATTTCCTTTTGTACCTAAATCGGTAGAGCGACAGCCCTGAAACAGCTGATTTCATTCATATTTATAATGAAATCAGCTGTATACTATGACCGTTGACCCCAAAATACCAGGCGAAAGAATAAAAATACAGACAAATGGTTCTTATCACTTTATTTCTACCTACTGTCATTCTGGCGAAGCGATAAATCAATTCTGCAATTCTTATTTTATTTTTATCGTATTTATTTTTGGTTTAAAATGATATTTGGTTTTAAATGAATTATTGAATAACAATTTTAGATTTTAACACATAATTTATGACTTACTTATTATCTTACGTATTAATACGTAAAATCAAAAAAGTCTGATCTTATTTTCAAACTATTGACGTTCGACAGTAACTGCAGTGATAACAACTAGGTAGGTACTGAAGAGGTTACGACCTCTTGTTGAATGTAAAGGAAGTAAATAGGCTAGCGAACGTTTTTACGCAAAAAACAATCGGAATTTCGAGCTTGTCATTATTTTGTTATTAATTGACATTCAAGTGAAAAATATAGATCGGACAAGTCTATATAAATTTGGAGGGTCGATTCCTGTCTCTATCAGGGAGCCCTAGAATTGGTAGAATGGCTTTACATTGCCAGTGGACTTAAAGTAAGATACTCCAGTATCCAAAATATTCCAAGCATCGCCACCATCGCGATTTAATGTCCTAATGTATATTTTATCCAATGTATCGACACGACGACCCGAGGCCCATTGAAGGATGGCCTAATAGAAGAAGATGTACTGCAGATAAGTTTAATATTGTATAATAATTCTCCTAGATAGTAGATCAGTCTAAAGGATGTATACTCTTGTGGCGATTGAAAAGAACATCTGAATATAGAAAAGAACTCCCGATGTTGTCTTTTTATTAGCAGAGATCCCGATACCTAAATAGAAATAGGTAGAAGCAGAATATTTACGCCCCCGCACGCTGCATATGGTGGAGTACGCCGTTGTCTGCTAAATCTGGTGACAAAGGGATAGAAAAAGGTAAAAATATTTAGTAATAATGTCTCTAAATGTCCAAGAGTTATCTAGGAGAATGTCAGGTGATGAGTCAGAGGTATTTAAAGCCCTCAACGATATTGAGGTGCATATTATTTTAACGGGGTTAGATAAAGAAACAAAGGGTCGGCAGGTTCTGGAATTGTTATTGCCAGATCACTGGCGCAATTATCTCTCCGTACATAAAAAAATAGATACATACGAAGAGATCATACAATGCATTAAGGCAAAAGTATTCTCAGGTGACCCCACCCAATATTTTTATACAATGCAACAGAGTGAGAGAGAAGGTATAGAGCCTTACCTATATCGTGTTTTAAGACAAGCTGCTAAATGAAACATTAAAGATGAGTGCATCATAATAAAGCGGTTTGAGGATAGTGTTTCCTTGCCATGGAAGAGGAGAATCGAAATGCTTTGCATACTTTCGTTGGAGCAATTGGAGAAAATAATTTGTCCAATAATGTGCAAAAGGTAATACCTACTCCTTTTTAGCGAAGCGCTGGTGATGAAGCGAGAGATGTACCACGACGCTCACCATACAATATGCGACGCAGAAATTGGTGAAGCGAATATAGTGCATGCGGTGAAGAAATTTTATATAGTGGACAGCAACCACAGGAGGATTCCAGTAAGTCGAATTTTAATTTTTATAATGGGAATACACAGACATGCACTATAAATGAGTATGCTAGCGAGTTTCTTGTAGTAAATGATGTAGAATATGCGTGGTCATATACACAGCCAGCAGGGGGCTTATGTAGTAGTATTGAACAGGATAGGTATTTGGAAGGCGAATGGGAAAGCCAAGATAATTATATTCAGCATGAGAATGATGAAAATAGGGAAGAATATGCTGTCAATTATAATTTAATTAGGGAAAAACTTAATTTATTAAGGGTTCCTATTGTGTTACGAGGAGAGAAGTTATCCTGTATTGTGGACACAGGATCCGAGGTATCTATTTTACCTATAGGAATATTTCAAAGGCTGTTCTCGGATAGGAGAAGGCGGCAAGAAGAAGGAATATGTATGGTATCCGCCAATGGAGCCACATTCCAAGGATATAGATTGCGTGGCATCTATATCAAAATTGCCGAAGAAGCATTTGAAGTTGATTTTGTTGTGGCAGAGGATTGTCAATTTCCCATTTTAGGTTTAGATGTCCTGTATAAATATGACTGTTCAGTCAATTTAAAAGGACAAAGTATGTCCATTGGAAATAAGGTATTTGTATCTTTCCCTAGGTTAAAGGCATATGTCATTAAGCCAGTGCCGAAAGATGTATATAGTGTATTGTCAACAAAGGTGTTAAATTGTGATTCGCATGATGTAGGTATTTTAGGGCATAAGGTAGAATTTAATATCTCTAAAGAGTTAAATAGAGTAGAAAGGTATAGATTGTATTCTATTTTATCGAATAACAAAGATAGGTTTGCATTCGATAAGTTTAGGTTAGGTAGATGTAAGGTGGCCCCAATTACGGTTGATTTAATCGAAGATACGCCTGTATATCAACAGCCGTACAGGACGTCAAGTCAAGCAGAAAATCATTGCAGATCAAGGGCAAGAATGATTAAAGTAAGGGTTAATTAGAGAGTCACGTAGCGAGTATGCGAGTCCTATTGTATTAGTTAAGAATGATGAGAAGAAATGGCGATTTTGCGTTGATTATCGCAAAATGAATAAAAAGGTGAAAGAGGTTCCATGTCCTGTTCCGCGGTTAGAAAAGCTATTACAAGTATTACTAGGAGCGAAATACTTTTGTGAGATAAATTTAAATTTAGGCTATTTCCAATTGGAAATAGAAGAAAAGGATAGGTATAAAACAGGGTTTATGTGTAGTCACGGTAGTTATGAGTGGAACGTGTTACCATTCGGAATGAAAAATAGCCAAGCGTTTTTCCAAAAGACAATGAATCTTGCGTTAAAAGATTGGTTAGGGAAAGGTGTATTGTTATAATATAATTATTTATCACGAGAATTTAGTAGGGTTAGGTCAATTGTTAGAAGTAACTCTTCAGAAACTTCGCGAAGCTAACTTAACGTTGAAACCGTCCAAATGTACGTTTGGTATCACACAATTGAAATTATTAGGACATGTTGTATCAAGTGAGGGAATATTGCCTGATCGAATAAAGTTAGGTAGGTTAGATAGTATAAAAACGCCGAAAAATATAAGGGAAGTTAGGTCGCTATAGGAAATTTATAGCTAACTTCGCTAAAATCGCGTTACCGTTAACTGATTTAACGCGTAAGAATCGTAAATTCTCTTGGGGGGAGCGGCAAGAAGAAGCGCAGCGAGAGTTAATTAAAGAAATACAGAAACCTCCATTATTGCGGTATTTTTCGGAAGAGGAAGGCATTATAACGAAAATTGCAACCGATGCGAGCGATTTGTGTCTAGGAGCAATCCTTATGCAAGGAAAGTCGGAAAAAGAGATGCTACCCGTGATGTTTGCATCAAGAAAATTATCGGCAACTGAGCGAAATTACTCAATTACCGAAAAGGAATGTCTAGCATTAGTGTGGGCACTAAATTTTTTCAGAAGTTATATTTGGGGTAAAGCGATACAGGTGGATACAGACCACAAGGCATTGTGTTGGTTGGCAACCAATCGTAATAAAACTGACAGAATTGCAAGATGGGTAGTAGCTTTGCAAGAATTTGATTTTTCAGTTAATTTTGTGCAAGGAAAAAGCAACTAAGCGGATTATTTATCCAGGTATCCATTAGAAGGAGAGGATTCAGGAGAATCACCAAAAGATTTTGAAGATAACTTAGTGGTATTAGCCATCCATCAAAATCAATTGCTAGAAGGGCAAAATAGGGATGATTTTTGTGTAGGTGTACGTCAACGTTTGGTGAATCGCGGAACAAATCGTTATAAAGGATTTTTAGTTCGCGACGGCATGCTAATGCATTTACGCAAACTTTTAGATAGAGATGTGTATAGGCATGTAATACCTAAAGATCTTGTGTATGAAATTTTAAAGGAAATACATGATGATTCGTTGTTGGGCGGTCATTTAGGGTTATTTAAATGTTTGGGGAAATTACAAGAACGATTTTTCTATCCAAATGCAAGACAAGTTATTGAAAATTATATAAAAACTTGCATAGTATGTCAGAAAAGGAAAAGATGTAGACAAAAGGAATGTTTGGAGCCGATAACACCTAGGTCAGTGGGAGAAAAGTATCACGTAGATATACTAGGACCATTGAAAGTAACAGCGCGAAGGAATCGATATGTAATAGTAGCAATTGATTCATTTTCTAAATTCATGATAGCCAGGGCTATCACAATTTGCAATACTGAAAATGTATTGAGATTTTTAGAAGAAGATGTATTTCTAACCTATGGTACATGTGTAGAAATATGCACCGATAGAGCTTCAGTGTTTCGATCCAGATTAATAAACATGAACTTAGAGTTACACGGGGTTCGTTATATTAAAAGTAGTATAACTCACCCTATGTCAAATGGTTTAGTTGAAGTAGGTATAAAAACGATCACGTCTATGTTGTCAAAATACGATAGTGAGAGACAAGATAGCTAGGACTTAATTTTACGCAAAGTCGTACATGCGTATAATATCTCTCCGCATCATACAATTGGTTTCTCACCTTTTGAAGTGTTTCTAGGAAGAAGTCCGAAAATTTGAAACGGATAATAATTTAGGGAATCGAAGTAGAATACCTTTAGAAACGATTAGTATAGCGATTTCAGAGGACAAGGTTATATTTGTCAATAAGATAGGGCTAAGACAGATTGATGTTAGTCAGTAGTAGGGTTCCGTAAGGTGATTCATTTTATTGAATTTAATTATTATATTGAAAGATAGGATATCTTAAGATAGGGTTCCTTAAGATTAGTAAGTTAAGTATGGATAGTTTCCACTAGGAAAAGGGTTAGATGAAGTCAAGAGGAGTTTAGTTTATTTAAGTAAGGTTCCGTAGGTAGATTTTTATAATAAAATTAAATAAATAAATAAAAAGGTATTGTAAAGAGTGAATTGATTTGAGGAGATATAGGGTTCTGTATATAGGTTTTTGCATCTTATAAATATATAATGATATAAAATGTTGTCAAGGGTGAATAGGTATAATGTGTAGGGATCCGTAGGTAAATAATTTAACGATAGATTGATGTGTATAATAGGTTAGAGCCAAGTGCGAACCATTGATATTTTAAAGGTATTATAATGAGATATATGGTTGAAAGTTGTTTAGGTCAAGGGTGATCTGTGTCAAGCGTGATTCGAGTGAGATTTAGGTCAAGGGTGATCTAAGTCATTAGGTATAATCCAAATAGGATCCAAGTAGGATTAGGGCCAAGTGTGAGCCGTAGGTGTATAGTATTTTTTTTTAGGTAGGATAGCAATTCCTATCCAGGTAGTTAAGTGTGAAACTTGGAAAAAAAAAATATAATATGTCAAGGGTGAATCTTGAGAAAAACAAAATATTTTTTTTTATTCGTTTTCGAATCGAAAATGAAACAGGGTTAAGCTTCGAGTTTATATAATTAGTTTTAGGTATTAGGGTTAAGTATGAGTAGGAATGAGAATTCATTGGAAGTAATTTACGTGACGTTCGTTGTTTTTTTAATGCGAACATGACATATGACTTTAATGAAAAAGGATATAAAGGTAATGGTTGTTAATAAAATATTGTATTAATAAGTTAGGGTAATTAAAGGAAATGACTCCATCCTTAATTGTTATTGTGGTTAATGAATTTTATTATTAGTTAATAAGGGAAAAGAAAAGTGGTAAATGGAATGGAATATGTAAATGATGTTATTTTCTTCATTTTCTTATGAAGGTATTAAATGTAAAGTAAAGATTTTACAATTGGAAAATATGCGCGATAGGATATACATTGAATTTCTTAAAGGAAAAGAAACTTTGTTTAATTATAATTCAGGTAATAAAAGTTTATGAGATTCTTAGGATGTATGGTAGTTATTTGATGTAAAATAAATATTCTGATAGTTGATGAATTTATTAATTGTTAAGGAGTTATAGGTAATTAGTGAAGTTGTTTATTAGTTTATTAGAAATGGAATAAATATGAGGTACGAGGTTTATAAAGGCTAATGCAAGCCGAAAGTAAGAGTTTTTGTGTTTTTGCAACATGTTAAAGTAAGTTAGGTAGGTATTGCACTTAATGCATGGTGATGCGCCACCAAATCTAGTTAAGATAAGTATCTTAATATTGTTTTTAATTTTGAATTATTGATGAAAAAGTATAAGCTAGTATGAAGGATCATTGTATTTATAGATTGATTATTAATTTTTTTGTGTGCCTTCCAATTCAGAGATATTCAGAAAAGGAGATGCTGATTTAGGGATCAATTGTAGGTCAATACGGGTAGGTTTTATAACGCGAATTGAATTTAGAATCAAATGAACACTGTTTGACGCAAATGATTTATTGAGCTGCATACAGTTTTTAACTTGTATTAAAAATGATAAATGTAAATGGAAGTTAGGAGGACGAGAGATTTTGTTTTATGAGAAAAACTAAAAGATGTTTAAAGTAAAGTCAGGTATAGGAATAATTGTGATTAGCTTTTGTTTTGTTATATTGAATCGATGATAATGTAATTAACGTAGGTTGATAGGGTATTATAGTGTATAATATTTTTGAAGTTTGACTTCTAAAGTCAAAAATGTAAAATTGTTTTGTGTTGGCGTTATTAATGAATTAATTTGAAGGGAGTTGCCCAACATTTAAACAAGTTAGTGTTCGATAAGGAGGTCGATAGTGCCATGTCTTTGGATCCTTACCGTGGTTTATCCGGAGGAAAATCAACTAAAAATCCTAAATGGATTCTGATTTAGTTAATTTACCATTTGCATATGGTTTGGCATCGCGTGACGAAGTGTCCCGGTTTTAGGTTAAAATCAGTAGGGTAATGTAGATTTCCCGCCATTTATGATTTCGATGGGTAGTTTATAGGTAGCGAATAGAAAATTATACGCAACGGAATTAAATAGGCTAGCGAACGTTTTTACGCAGTAAATACTTCGTAGTGGTTTTAAGGAAACATAATAGATGGTGTCAGTGCGTTTTTAAATAAAAACAATCGGAATTTCGAGCTCGTCATTATTTTGTTATTAATTGACGTTGAAAAATATAGATCGGACAAGTCTATATAAATTTGGAGGGTCGATTCCTGTCTATATCAGGGAGCCCTAGAATTGGTAGAATGGCTTTACATTGCCAGTGGACTTAAAGTAAGATAATCCAGTATCTAAAATATTCCAAGCATCGCCACCATCGCGATTTAATGTCCTAATGTATATTTTATCCAATGTATCGACACGACGACCCGAGGCCTATTGAAGGATGGCTGAATCGAAGATGTGTTGCAGATAAGTTTAATATTGTATAATAATTCTCCTAGGTTGTAGATGAATCTATGTATGTCTTGTGGCGATAGAAAAGAACATCTGAATATAGAAAAGAACTCCCGATGTTGTCTTTTTATTAGCAGAGATCCCGATACCTAAATAGAAATAGGTAGAAGCAGCATATTTACGCCCCCGCACGCTGCAGTAGGTACCCATGTCTTAAATTTGAACAATAAGAAAAGTATGTTGTGTGAACTGTAGGCACAGATGAGATACTAAATTATTACCTTAAAATGTTTGCCCCTCTGCGGCCAAACTCTTTGAGTGTGTCTCAACTCTCACTCACACAAACACTCAACATACTCACACACTAGTAAAATTAAAAGAAGTAGCAAGATTTTTCTCTCTTTCTTAAATAAAATTATGAAGAGTTCTGTATTTTTGTGTAGATACTTAAGTAATGTATGCTATTTTACGATATTATGAAAGACCTACTATTAATCTTTAAAAATATTATTTTGATGCCTACAGATAACAACAATTCAAATTCAGTCGAAAACAAACTAATTTTATTATTATACATAACTATCCATAAATACTATGATTTCATTTCCTTTCAAGTAACCAACCACTAATTACGCCAAACAATTCAATCCTACTTATACTTCATTCATCTAAGTGCAAAAAGTCATTATAATCGGTAAAAAACTAAACTTAGGCGTATTTACGTACTAAGACTGCATAAATAAGAACTAGTATTTTTGAATAAGGTCAAATAAAGCTGACAAAGGTACCCTATTTTTGGGGAAATTGCTCTGACCACCTGAGATAGCAAAATTTTTGTCTGTTTTATAAATTATGAAGGGTTCTCGAAAATTAATTTACGTATTTTCGTGTACTAAAAGAGTATATCTGTTGCTACTCAAGTAATTTATATGGATTTGCCTGTTTCTATGTGTCCCCACTGCAGGACACAGACCTTTCTTTGTTCACGGAATTTTAGGCTATTTTGAGTCTACCATGACTTAGTGCCTGCGGACGTAGGTATTATCAAATAAATACCTGTTATCAAACATTTAAACAAATAATATTTTGGTAGGTAGTTTTACCTACTTGCAATTTTTACTCCTAGATAGGTACCTATTATTCAAATAAAGTCAAAAACAAACTAGTTTTTATGTCAGACATGACTATGTACTGCATTCCTTTTCATACATTACAAAGCCTCAGAGTAAAGAAAAAACATTCATACATACCTTATTAGTGCAAATATCATATAATCGTCAAAAACTAAACTTTACGTACTAGGGTTGCATTAACAAGAGCTAGTATTTTCAAATAAGATAAAATAAAGCGAAAACGGTACCCTTATTTTCGGGGAGTCACCTTTCTATGGGAATGTTACCAGCACAAAAAAAATATGTGGAAAAATTACAAGTAGGTAAGTCATTGTGTTATGTGTAAAGGCACAGAATATTAAAAGTTAAAGGTATTTTTACTTTTTTAGGTAGGTATAAATAGTTGTTTTTTTTAATACCTAAATTGGTAAGTAGGTAAGAAGATTTCTAGATTTATTTGCGTCAATCACAAATTGATAAAAACTCTATCCTTTACTTTAACTTTTACACAACTAACCTTCACCGACTTAAGCCAAGAATAAGCAAGCAACCAAAAAACTCCCAAACTACTACTTGTGGAGTCAGGTTAAGCGTGCTCATATGTCAATACAATACCAATTTAACCCATTAAAAAATAGTTTAGTTTCAGAACATTGACCATATATTAATGTAATTACTACTAGTAATTAATTACAATTTATTTTTTGTGTCATTTTTGTTTTGTAGCATGTCTTTTCCCACTTTTTTTAATTTTTGTTGATTTTGGATTAATCGGCATATTATGCTCGATTTGCAGCGCTAAATAAAAACGTCGTTCATGAAACTTCACAGTTAACGGCATCTAGAGCTTAAGCAAAAATCAGTAGGTACTTAAGTATTTATATGGGTCCCTAAGAAATATTCTTAAATTATTAGATAAATTAACGAAATACCTACTAGTCGTTTATTGTTATTTTACTTAATTAAGTATTTAAAATTCCAGGAGAATTCTTTACTCGAGGGAAAAGGTATTTTTAAATCAATGTATGTAGTGCAAAGTATGGCAACACCTATTTAGCCCGGGGCGCGGCGCTACAAATCACTTTGAAAATGCCGATAATCGAATTAAATAAGGTTAGTAGTGTTTTTCTATCTTGTGCGTACATGTTGAGTGTCAAATTCAGTGATATGATTTCTACTATAACAAACTACAGTGATTTAGTGTTTTACAACATACATGTGCGTAAGGTAGAGCGGGACGTGACCGGCAGACCGGCGTATCCCAAGATTACGCTGTTTTCACACAGGCTTCACGGAACTGGAAGCCTTTACAAAAGTGATAGCGAAGGGAGGCCAATATCTCGAAGAGGATCCTACTACCAGTAGCCGACGCGGTGGTTTAGTCCTTGAAGTAGTTAATCACTGCAGAGTTTGGGATACTGTCGACAGTGATGGACAGACGAAAGAATTGGTGCATATTGATTGTGAATAGTGACTGTGGATCAAAGATGACGTACGTGGATACTGTGCTTTTGTGATCGTCATGAATATCGTCGTGTGTGGACAGATGCGTAAGCCTGTAAATTATAATTAGTTTTTTTGTTTTAGTTATTAAAGTTTGCATTTTCACGCGCCCTGTGCGCGGTTACGCTAAAGTACTAGTCTCTCATAGATACCGAAGAGATTTTTATGCCGTGGAGCATAAGTCATATTTGATTAAAAGTTAGGGTTGTGCAAAAAATAAGTGAGGAAAACATTGATTTAGTTTGTATGGAAATTGGTCAATTTACACAGTTTACCATTTCCACCTTCTGACATGGGCATAGTATTCAAATGATACATGCTCCACACGTACGTAACGGGAGTATACACCATTTACCTAACATGTGTATATGCACAAAAGTATAAGCAGTCCGCTGCTGCCGCGACTTCATCCCTGTTCCTGCGTTGGACGCCCAATGATCGTCGAGTACCGTTGCGACTAACGCATGTCTTTTAGGGTAGATGTACTTTTTACCATTGTTGTGCAATAAAGTATTAAAAAAATGAATAATTTGAGTGACATCTATCTTAACCTGATGCTTATTTTATTTCTAACAAAAAAAAAACACATTTCTAACAATGATTATATTTTACGAATTGAAAAATATTTTAAAAATAAATAAAAAGATTTTTTAAACTACGTAGTTTATCATAACTGTGATCAAAAGTGTTAGAACACTCAATGTGGAAACATGTGCAGAGTCAGGAGCTTCGTCTATACCACCATCTTCACCTTCGGTTTCACTATCAAGACCATCATCAACATCAGTCAAATCTTCAAGAACTTCCTCGACATAATTATTCTCAAAATATTGAGTCACCTCTCCTATTCTCTGTGCAGACCACACTAAATTGTTTCTGGCAGTCTGAGCACCATTTATTCCTGTATTGTAAGCTGATTCTCCGATGACAAGTCTGTTTTGTTCAACCCACGTCTCAAACTGTGAACGAAAAAAACCATATAGGTAATTATCATATTGCTATCATACCAAGAACCGAGTGGCGCAGTGGTAAAACGAAAGGGGGCAACTTCAACAAATACCTATTGTTACAATATGTACCATTTTCGTTATGTCTGTGAAGTTAGCACCCCAATTCGCAGCACCCTCGAATTTAGGGTGAGTTCTGGGTTCTTTTACAATAGTTCTAGAGTTCCCGACGGGGTGCAATGATAGTTCTGCCCTTGGGGGGACAGAATTTAAAAAAAAAAAAATGCGGTGCTAACTTCATGCCGCACCCCTTTTTCTTCAAAAGATAGTTCTGTATTTTTTTTTAGGTCGTCCTACAATAGTTCTAGAGTTCCTGAAGCATTTCACGAATAGTTCTGCAAAAATTCAAAAGATATGATTTTTTTCCGGAAAATAACATTTTTAAACGACCCAATCCACACACGAGCTAATATAACCGGTCTAATTGGTTAAAATCGACATCAATATGAAAAGACACTCGGTACAAATGTTGAAAGGTATGTTACGTGAGCGAATAGTAAGAGAAATAAATAATATTATTAAAAATCACCATTTGCCAATTTCACGGTTACATAAATTTCTTAAATTATAGGTATCTTGAAATAATCATAACAAAACGAAAGTTCTGATCAGCACCCCGAGAGTTCTGCATCTTATTGCGATTCTTTACTTCAGGGAAACCAAAATATCAGATGTATTTCCAAAAAAACGTTGCACTATTCGCGAAAACTGCATCTAGTTATAAAAGTGGGAGTCGTGCATCTAGAGGCAGTTCTTTCAGAGTTCTGATCAGCACCCCGAGAGTTCTGCACGCGAATGGCACTCCTGAATTCGAAAACAACAAAAAACAGAAGAATTGTTCGGTTAAATTTGCAGAATGCAAAAAAAACTGCTTCCAAGGTGATAAATCTTAGTTTTGACTGAGAGGAAAAAAATTTTTTTTCAGAGTTCTGATCAGCACCCCGAGAGTTCTGCATCTTATTGCGGTTCTTTACACCAGAGAAACCAAAATACCAGATATATTTGCAAAAACAACGTTGCAATATTCGCGAAAACTGCATGTAGTGATAAAAGTGGGAGTATCGCATCTAGAGGCAGTTTTGTCAGAGTTCTGATCAGCACCCCGAGAGTTCTGCACGCGAATGGCACTCCTGAATTCGAAAACAACAAAAAACAGAAGAATTGTTCGGTTAAATTTGCATTGCATGCAAAAAACTGCATCGAAGGAGGTAAATCTTAGTTTTGACTGAGAGGAAGAGAGGTTTTTTCAGAGTTCTGATCAGCACCCTGAGAGTTCTGCATCTTATTGCGATTCTTTACTCCAGAGAAACCTAAATACCAGATATATTTGCAAAAACAACGTTGCACTATTCGGTAAAACTGCATGTAGTGATAAAAGTGGTAGTATCGCATCTAGAGGCAGTTTTGTCAGAGTTCTGATCAGCACCCCGAGAGTTCTGTACGCGAATAGCACTCTTGCATTCGAAAACAACAAAAGTCAGTAAAATTGTGCGGTTAAATTTGCATTGCATGCAAAAAACTGCATCGAAGGAGGTAAATCTTAGTTTTGACTGAGAGGAAGAGAGGTTTTTTCAGAGTTCTGATCAGCACCCCGAGAGTTCTGCATCCTATTGCGATTTTTTACTCCAGAGAAACCAAAATACCATATATATTTGCAAAAACAACGTTGCACTATTCGCTAAAACTGCATGTAGTGATAAAAGTGGTAGTATCGCATCTAGAGGCAGTTCTGTCAGAGTTCTGATCAGCACCCCGAGAGTTCTGTACGCGAATAGCACTCTTGCATTCGAAAACAACAAAAGTCAGTAAAATTGTGCGGTTAAATTTGCATTGCATGCAAAAAACTGCATCGAAGGAGGTAAATCTTAGTTTTGACTGAGAGGAAGAGAGGTTTTTTCAGAGTTCTGATCAGCACCCTGAGAGTTCTGCATCTTATTGCGATTCTTTACTCCAGAGAAACCTAAATACCAGATATATTTGCAAAAACAACGTTGCACTATTCGGTAAAACTGCATGTAGTGATAAAAGTGGTAGTATCGCATCTAGAGGCAGTTTTGTCAGAGTTCTGATCAGCACCCCGAGAGTTCTGTACGCGAATAGCACTCTTGCATTCGAAAACAACAAAAGTCAGTAAAATTGTGCGGTTAAATTTGCATTGCATGCAAAAAACTGCATCGAAGGAGGTAAATCTTAGTTTTGACTGAGAGGAAGAGAGGTTTTTTCAGAGTTCTGATCAGCACCCCGAGAGTTCTGCATCCTATTGCGATTTTTTACTCCAGAGAAACCAAAATACCATATATATTTGCAAAAACAACGTTGCACTATTCGCTAAAACTGCATGTAGTGATAAAAGTGGTAGTATCGCATCTAGAGGCAGTTCTGTCAGAGTTCTGATCAGCACCCCGAGAGTTCTGTACGCGAATAGCACTCTTGCATTCGAAAACAACAAAAGTCAGTAAAATTGTGCGGTTAAATTTGCATTGCATGCAAAAAACTGCATCGAAGGAGGTAAATCTTAGTTTTGACTGAGAGGAAGAGAGGTTTTTTCAGAGTTCTGATCAGCACCCCGAGAGTTCTGCATCTTATTGCGATTCTTTACTCCAGAGAAACCAAAATATCAGATATATTTGCAAAAACAACGTTGCACTATTCGGTAAAACTGCATGTAGTGATAAAAGTGGGAGTATCGCATCTAGAGGCAGTTTTGTCAGAGTTCTGATCAGCACCCCGAGAGTTCTGTACGCGAATAGCACTCTTGCATTCGAAAACAACAAAAGTCAGTAAAATTGTGCGGTTAAATTTGCATTGCATGCAAAAAACTGCATCGAAGGAGGTAAATCTTAGTTTTGACTGAGAGGAAGAGAGGTTTTTTCAGAGTTCTGATCAGCACCCTGAGAGTTCTGCATCTTATTGCGATTCTTTACTCCAGAGAAACCTAAATACCAGATATATTTGCAAAAACAACGATGCACTATTCGGTAAAACTGCATGTAGTGATAAAAGTGGGAGTATCGCATCTAGAGGCAGTTTTGTCAGAGTTCTGATCAGCACCCCGAGAGTTCTGTACGCGAATAGCACTCTTGCATTCGAAAACAACAAAAGTCAGTAAAATTGTGCGGTTAAATTTGCATTGCATGCAAAAAACTGCATCGAAGGAGGTAAATCTTAGTTTTGACTGAGAGGAAGAGAGGTTTTTTCAGAGTTCTGATCAGCACCCCGAGAGTTCTGCATCTTATTGTGATTCTTTACTCCAGAGGAACCAAAATACCATATATATTTGCAAAAACAACGTTGCACTATTCGCTAAAACTGCATGTAGTGATAAAAGTGGTAGTATCGCATCTAGAGGCAGTTCTGTCAGAGTTCTGATCAGCACCCCGAGAGTTCTGTACGCGAATAGCACTCTTGCATTCCAAAACAACAAAAGTCAGTAAAATTGTGCGGTTAAATTTGCATTGCATGCAAAAAACTGCATCGAAGGAGGTAAATCTTAGTTTTGACTGAGAGGAAGAGAGGTTTTTTCAGAGTTCTGATCAGCACCCCGAGAGTGTGCATCTTATTGCGGTTCTTTACACCAGAGAAAACAAAATACCAGATATATTTGCAAAAACAACGTTGCACTATTCGGTAAAACTGCATGTAGTGATAAAAGTGGGAGTATCGCATCTAGAGGCAGTTTTGTCAGAGTTCTGATCAGTACCCCGAGAGTTCTGTACGCGAATAGCACTCTTGCATTCGAAAACAACAAAAGTCAGTAAAATTGTGCGGTTAAATTTGCATTGCATGCAAAAAACTGCATCGAAGGAGGTAAATCTTAGTTTTGACTGAGAGGAAGAGAGGTTTTTTCAGAGTTCTGATCAGCACCCTGAGAGTTCTGCATCTTATTACGATTCTTTACTCCAGAGAAACCTAAATACCAGATATATTTGCAAAAACAACGATGCACTATTCGGTAAAACTGCATGTAGTGATAAAAGTGGGAGTATCGCATCTAGAGGCAGTTTTGTCAGAGTTCTGATCAGCACCCCGAGAGTTCTGTACGCGAATAGCACTCTTGCATTCGAAAACAACAAAAGTCAGTAAAATTGTGCGGTTAAATTTGCATTGCATGCAAAAAACTGCATCGAAGGAGGTAAATCTTAGTTTTGACTGAGAGGAAGAGAGGTTTTTTCAGAGTTCTGATCAGCACCCCGAGAGTTCTGCATCTTATTGCGATTCTTTACTCCAGAGAAACCAAAATACCATATGTATTTGCAAAAACAACGTTGCACTATTCGCTAAAACTGCATGTAGTGATAAAAGTGGTAGTATCGCATCTAGAGGCAGTTCTGTCAGAGTTCTGATCAGCACCCCGAGAGTTCTGTACGCGAATAGCACTCTTGTATTCCAAAACAACAAAAGTCAGTAAAATTGTGCGGTTAAATTTGCATTGCATGCAAAAAACTGCATCGAAGGAGGTAAATCTTAGTTTTGACTGAGAGGAAGAGAGGTTTTTTCAGAGTTCTGATCAGCACCCCGAGAGTTCTGATTCTTATTGCGATTCTTTTCTCCAGAGAAATCAAAATACCAGATATATTTGCAAAAACAACGTTGCACTATTCGGTAAAACTGCATGTAGTGATAAAAGTGGTAGTATCGCATCTAGAGGCAGTTCTGTCAGAGTTCTGATCAGCACCCCGAAAGTTCTGTACGCGAATAGCACTCTTGAATTCGAAAACAACAAAAGTCAGTAAAATTGTGCGGTTAAATTTGCATTGCATGCAAAAAACTGCATCGAAGGAGGTAAATCTTAGTTTTGACTGAGAGGAAGAGAGGTTTTTTCAGAGTTCTGATCAGCACCCCGAGAGTTCTGCATCTTATTGCGATTCTTTACTCCAGAGAAACCAAAATATCAGATATATTTGCAAAAACAACGTTGCACTATTCGGTAAAACTGCATGTAGTGATAAAAGTGGGAGTATCGCATCTAGAGGCAGTTTTGTCAGAGTTCTGATCAGCACCCCGAGAGTTCTGTACGCGAATAGCACTCTTGCATTCGAAAACAACAAAAGTCAGTAAAATTGTGCGGTTAAATTTGCATTGCATGCAAAAAACTGCATCGAAGGAGGTAAATCTTAGTTTTGACTGAGAGGAAGAGAGGTTTTTTCAGAGTTCTGATCAGCACCCTGAGAGTTCTGCATCTTATTGTGATTCTTTACTCCAGAGAAACCTAAATACCAGATAAATTTGCAAAAACAACGTTGCACTATTCGGTAAAACTGCATGTAGTGATAAAAGTGGTAGTATCGCATCTAGAGGCAGTTCTGTCAGAGTTCTGATCAGCACCCCGAGAGTTCTGTACGCGAATAGCACTCTTGTATTCCAAAACAACAAAAGTCAGTAAAATTGTGCGGTTAAATTTGCATTGCATGCAAAAAACTGCATCGAAGGAGGTAAATCTTAGTTTTGACTGAGAGGAAGAGAGGTTTTTTCAGAGTTCTGATCAGCACCCCGAGAGTTCTGCATCTTATTGCGATTCTTTTCTCCAGAGAAATCAAAATACCAGATATATTTGCAAAAACAACGTTGCACTATTCGGTAAAACTGCATGTAGTGATAAAAGTGGTAGTATCGCATCTAGAGGCAGTTCTGTCAGAGTTCTGATCAGCACCCCGAAAGTTCTGTACGCGAATAGCACTCTTGAATTCGAAAACAACAAAAGTCAGTAAAATTGTGCGGTTAAATTTGCATTGCATGCAAAAAACTGCATCGAAGGAGGTAAATCTTAGTTTTGACTGAGAGGAAGAGAGGTTTTTTCAGAGTTCTGATCAGCACCCCGAGAGTTCTGCATCTTATTGCGATTCTTTACTCCAGAGAAACCAAAATATCAGATATATTTGCAAAAACAACGTTGCACTATTCGGTAAAACTGCATGTAGTGATAAAAGTGGGAGTATCGCATCTAGAGGCAGTTTTGTCAGAGTTCTGATCAGCACCCCGAGAGTTCTGTACGCGAATAGCACTCTTGCATTCGAAAACAACAAAAGTCAGTAAAATTGTGCGGTTAAATTTGCATTGCATGCAAAAAACTGCATCGAAGGAGGTAAATCTTAGTTTTGACTGAGAGGAAGAGAGGTTTTTTCAGAGTTCTGATCGGCACCCCGAGAGTTCTGCATCTTATTGCGGTTCTTTACTCCAGAGAAACCAAAATACCAGATATATTTGCAAAAACAACGTTGCACTATTCGGTAAAACTGCATGTAGTGATAAAAGTGGGAGTATCGCATCTAGAGGCAGTTTTGTCAGAGTTCTGATCAGCACCCCGAGAGTTCTGTACGCGAATAGCACTCTTGCATTCGAAAACAACAAAAGTCAGTAAAATTGTGCGGTTAAATTTGCATTGCATGCAAAAAACAGCATCTAAGGAGGTAAATCTTAGTTTTGACTGAGAGGAAGAGAGGTTTTTTCAGAGTTCTGATCAGCACCCCGAGAGTTCTGTACGCGAATAGCACTCTTGCATTCGAAAACAACAAAAGTCAGTAAAGTAAACTCTCGGGGTGCTGATCAGAACTCTGAAATAACCTCTCTTCCTTTCAGTCAAAACTAAGATTTACCTCCTTAGATGCTGTTTTTTGCATGCAATGCAAATTTAACCGCACAATTTTACTGACTTTTGTTGTTTTCGAATGCAAGAGTGCTATTCGCGTACAGAACTCTCGGGGTGCTGATCAGAACTCTGACAAAACTGCCTCTAGATGCGATACTCCCACTTTTATCACTACATGCAGTTTTACCGAATAGTGCAACGTTGTTTTTGCAAATATATCTGGTATTTTGTTTTCTCTGGTGTAAAGAACCGCAATAAGATGCAGAACTCTCGGGGTGCTGATCAGAACTCTGAAAAAACCTCTCTTCCTCTCAGTCAAAACTAAGATTTACCTCCTTCGATGCAGTTTTTTGCATGCAATGCAAATTTAACCGAACAATTTTTCTGACTTTTGCTGTTTTCGGATTCATGAGTGCTATTCGCGTGCAGAACTCTCGGGGTGCTGATCAGAACTCTGACAGAACTGCCTCTAGATGCGATGCTCCAACTTTTATCACTACATGCAGTTTTAGCGAATAGTGCAACGTTGTTTTTGCAAATATATATGGTATTTTGGTTTCTCTGGAGTAAAGAATCGCAATAAGATGCAGAACTCTCGGGGTGCTGATCAGAACTCTGAAAAAACCTCTCTTCCTCTCAGTCAAAACTAAGATTTACCTCCTTCGACGCAGTTTTTTGCATGCAATGCAAATTTAACCGAACAATTCTTCTGTTTTTTGTTGTTTTCGAATTCAGGAGTGCCATTCGCGTGCAGAACTCTCGGGGTGCTGATCAGAACTCTGACAGAACTGCCTCTAGATGCGATGCTCCAACTTTTATCACTACATGCAGTTTTCGTGAATAGTGCAACGTTGTTTTTGCAAATATATCTGGTATTTGGGTTTGTTTGGTGTAAAGAACTGCAATAAGATGCAGAACTCTCGGGGTGCTGATCAGAACTCTGAAAAAAACTTTCTTCCTCTCAGTCAAAACTAAGATTTATCACCTTGGAAGCAGTTTTTTTTGCATTCTGCAAAATTAACCGATTAATTCTTCTGTGTTTTGTTGTTTTCGAATTCAAGAGTGCCATTCGCGTGCAGAACTCTCGGGGTGCTGATCAGAACTCTGACAGAACTGCCTCTAGAAGCGATACTCCCACTTTTATCACTACATGCAGTTTTACCGAATAGTGCAACGTTGTTTTTGCAAATATATCTGGTATTTTGGTTTTTCTGGAGTAAAGAATCGCAATAAGATGCAGAACTCTCGGGGTGCTGATCAGAACTCTGAAAAAACCTCTCTTCCTCTCAGTCAAAACTAAGATTTACCTCCTTCGATGCAGTTTTTTGCATGCAATGCAAATTTAACCGCACAATTTTACTGACTTTTGTTGTTTTGGAATGCAAGAGTGCTATTCGCGTACAGAACTCTCGGGGTGCTGATCAGAACTCTGACAGAACTGCCTCTAGATGCGATACTACCACTTTTATCACTACATGCAGTTTTAGCGAATAGTGCAACGTTGTTTTTGCAAATATATATGGTATTTTGGTTTCTCTGGAGTAAAGAATCGCAATAAGATGCAGAACTCTCGGGGTGCTGATCAGAACTCTGAAAAAACCTCTCTTCCTCTCAGTCAAAACTAAGATTTACCTCCTTCGATGCAGTTTTTTGCATGCAATGCAAATTTAACCGCACAATTTTACTGACTTTTGTAGTTTTCGAATGCAAGAGTGCTATTCGCGTACAGAACTCTCGGGGTGCTGATCAGAACTCTGACAAAACTGCCTCTAGATGCGATACTCCAACTTTTATCACTACATGCAGTTTTCGTGAATAGTGCAACGTTGTTTTTGCAAATATATCTGGTATTTGGGTTTCTTTGGTGTAAAGAACTGGAATAAGATGCAGAACTCTCGGGGTGCTGATCAGAACTCTGAAAAAAACTTTCTTCCTCTCAGTCAAAACTATGATTTATCACCTTGGAAGCAGTTTTTTTTGCATTCTGCAAAATTAACCGAACAATTCTTCTGTTTTTTGTTGTTTTCGAATTCAAGAGTGCCATTCGCGTGCAGAACTCTCGGGGTGCTGATCAGAACTGACAGAACTGCCTCTAGATGCGATACTCCCACTTTTATCACTACATGCAGTTTTCGCGAATATTGCAACGTTGTTTTTGCAAATATATCTGGTATTTTGGTTTCTCTGGTGTAAAGAACCGCAATAAGATGCAGAACTCTCGGGGTGCTGATCAGAACTCTGAAAAAAAAATTTTTTCCTCTCAGTCAAAACTAAGATTTATTACCTTGGAAGCAGTTTTTTTTTGCATTCTGCAAATTTAACCGAACAATTCTTCTGTTTTTTGTTGTTTTCGAATTCAGGAGTGCCATTCGCGTGCAGAACTCTCGGGGTGCTGATCAGAACTCTGAAAGAACTGCCTCTAGATGCACGACTCCCACTTTTATCACTAGATGCAGTTTTCGCGAATAGTGCAACGTTTTTTTGGAAATACATCTGATATTTTGGTTTCCCTGGAGTAAATAATCGCAATAAGATGCAGAACTCTCGGGGTGCTGATCAGAACTTTCGTTTTGTTATGATTATTTCAAGATACCTATAATTTAAGAAATTTATGTAACCATGAAATTGGCAAATGGTGATTTTTAATAATATTATTTATTTCTCTTACTATTCGCTCACGTAACATACCTTTCAACATTTGTACCGAGTGTCTTTTCATATTGATGTCGATTTTAACCAATTAGACCGGTTATATTAGCTCGTGTGTGGATTGGGTCGTTTAAAAATGTTATTTTCCGAAAAAAAATCATATCTTTTGAATTTTTGCAGAACTATTCGTGAAATGCTTCAGGAACTCTAGAACTATTGTAGGACGACCTAAAAAAAAATACAGAACTATTTTTTGTAGAAAAAGGGGTGCGGCATGAAGTTAGCACACCATTTTTTTTTTTTTAAATTCTGTCCCCCCAAGGGCAGAACTATCATTGCACCCCGTCGGGAACTCTAGAACTATTGTAAAAGGACCCAGAACTCACCCTAAATTCGGGGGTGCTGCGAATTGGGGTGCTAACTTCACAGACATAGAAAAAGGGGTGCGGCATGAAGTTAGCACCCCATTTTTTTTTTTTAAATTCTGTCCCCCCAAGGGCAGAACTATCATTGCACCCCGTCGGGAACTCTAGAACTATTGTAAAAGGACCCAGAACTCACCCTAAATTCGGGGGTGCTGCGAATTGGGGTGCTAACTTCACAGACATAATCCACACACGAGCTAATATAACCGGTCTAATTGGTTAACATCGACATCAATATGAAAAGACACTCGGTACAAATGTTGAAAGGTATGTTACGTGAGCAAATAGTAAGAGAAATAAATAATATTATTAAAAATCACCATTTGCCAATTTCACGGTTACCTAAATTTCTTAAATTATAGGTATCTTGAAATAATCATAACAAAACGAAAGTTCTGATCAGCACCCCGAGAGTTCTGCATCTTATTGCGATTATTTACTCCAGGGAAACCAAAATATCAGATGTATTTCCAAAAAAACGTTGCACTATTCGCGAAAACTGCATCTAAAGATAAAAGTGGGAGTCTCGCATCTAGAGGCAGTTCTTTCAGAGTTCTGATCAGCACCCTGAGAGTTCTGCACGCGAATGGCACTCCTGAATTCGAAAACAACAAAAAACAGAAGAATTGTTCGGTTAAATTTGCAGAATGCAAAAAAAACTGCTTCCAAGGTGAGAGGAAAAAATTTTTTTTTCAGAGTTCTGATCAGCACCCCGAGAGTTCTGCATCTTATTGCGGTTCTTTACACCAGAGAAACCAAAATACCAGATATATTTGCAAAAACAACGTTGCACTATTCGCGAAAACTGCATGTAGTGATAAAAATGGGAGTATCGCATCTAGAGGCAGTTCTGTCAGAGTTCTGATCAGCACCCCGAGAGTTCTGCACGCGAATGGCACTCTTGAATTCGAAAACAACAAAAAACAGAAGAATTGTTCGGTTAATTTTGCAGAATGCAAAAAAAACTGCTTCCAAGGTGATAAATCTTAGTTTTGACTGAGAGGAAGAAAGTTTTTTTCAGAGTTCTGATCAGCACCCCGAGAGTTCTGCATCTTATTGCAGTCCTTTACACCAAAGAAACCCAAATACCAGATATATTTGCAAAAACAACGTTGCACTATTCACGAAAACTGCATGTAGTGATAAAAGTTGGAGCATCGCATCTAGAGGCAGTTCTGTCAGAGTTCTGATCAGCACCCCGAGAGTTCTGCCCGCGAATGGCACTCATGAATCCGAAAACAACAAAAGTCAGTAAAATTGTGCGGTTAAATTTGCATTGCATGCAAAAAACTGCATCGAAGGAGGTAAATCTTAGTTTTGACTGAGAGGAAGAGAGGTTTTTTCAGAGTTCTGATCAGCACCCCGAGAGTTCTGCATCTTATTGCGATTCTTTACTCCAGGGAAACCAAAATACCAGATAAATTTGCAAAAACAACGTTGCACTATTCACGAAAACTGCATGTAGTGATGAAAGTTGGAGCATCGCATCTAGAGGCAGTTCTGTCAGAGTTCTGATCAGCACCCCGAGAGTTCTGTACGCGAATAGCACTCTTGCATTCGAAAACAACAAAAGTCAGTAAAATTGTGCGGTTAAATTTGCATTGCCTGCAAAAAACTGCATCGAAGGAGGTAAATCTTAGTTTTGACTGAGAGGATGAGAGGTTTTTTCAGAGTTCTGATCAGCACCCCGAGAGTTCTGCATCTTATTGCGATTCTTTACTCCAGGGAAACCAAAATACCAGATATATTTGCAAAAACAACGTTGCATTACTCGCGAAAACTGCACCTAGTGATAAAAGTTGGAGAATGGCATCTAGAGGCAGTTCTGCCAGAGTTCTGATCAGCACCCCGAGAGTTCTGTACGCGAATAGCACTCTTGCATTCGAAAACAACAAAAGTCAGTAAAATTGTGCGGTTAAATTTACATTGCCTGCAAAAAACTGCATCGAAGGAGGTAAATCTTAGTTTTGACTGAGAGGATGAGAGGTTTTTTCAGAGTTCTGATCAGCACCCCGAGAGTTCTGGATCTTATTGCGATTCTTTACTCCAGGGAAACCAAAATACCAGATATATTTGCAAAAACAATGTTGCATTACTCGCGAAAACTGCACCTAGTGATAAAAGTTGGAGAATGGCATCTAGAGGCAGTTCTGCCAGAGTTCTGATCAGCACCCCGAGAGTTCTGTACGCAAATAGCACTCTTGCATTCGAAAACAACAAAAGTCAGTAAAATTGTGCGGTTAAATTTGCATTGCATGCAAAAAACTGCATCGAAGGAGGTATATCTTAGTTTTGACTGAGAGGAAGAGAGGTTTTTTCAGAGTTCTGATCAGCACCCCGAGAGTTCTGCATCTTATTGCGATTCTTTACTCCAGAGAAACCAAAATACCAGATATATTTGCAAAAACAACGTTGCACTATTCGCTAAAACTGCATGTAGTGATAAAAGTGGTAGTAGTGCAACGTTGTTTTTGCAAATATATCTGGTATTTTGGTTTCTCTAAAGTAAAGAATCGCAATAAGATGCAGAACTCTCGGGGTGCTTATCAGAACTCTGAAAAAACCTCTCTTCCTCTCAGTCAAAACTAAGATTTACCTCCTTCGATGCAGTTTTTTGCAGGCAATGCAAATTTAACCGCACAATTTTACTGACTTTTGTTGTTTTCGAATGCAAGAGTGCTATTCGCGTACAGAACTCTCGGGGTGCTGATCAGAACTCTGACAGAACTGCCTCTAGATGCGATACTACCACTTTTATCACTACATGCAGTTTTATCGAGTAGTGCAACGTTGTTTTTGCAAATATATCTGGTATTTTGGTTTCTCTGGAGTAAAGAATCGCAATAAGATGCAGAACTCTCGGGGTGCTGATCAGAACTCTGAAAAGACCTCTCATCCTCTCAGTCAAAACTAAGATTTACCTCCTTCGATGCAGTTTTTTGCAGGCAATGCAAATTTAACCGCACAATTTTACTGACTTTTGTTGTTTTCGAATGCAAGAGTGCTATTCGCGTACAGAACTCTCAGGGTGCTGATCAGAACTCTGACAGAACTGCCTCTAGATGCGATACTCCCACTTTTATCACTACATGCAGTTTTAGCGAATAGTGCAACGTTGTTTTTGCAAATATATCTGGTATTTTGGTTTCTCTGGAGTAAAGAATCGCCATTAGATGCAGAACTCTCGGGGTGCTGATCAGAACTCTGAAAAAACCTCTCTTCCTCTCAGTCAAAACTAAGATTTACCTCCTTCGATGCAGTTTTTTGCATGCAATGCAAATTTAACCGCACAATTTTACTGACTTTTGTTGTTTTCGGATTCATGAGTGCCATTCGCGTGCAGAACTCTCGGGGTGCTGATCAGAACTCTGACAGAACTGCCTCTAGATGCGATGCTCCAACTTTTATCACTACATGCAGTTTTCGTGAATAGTGCAACGTTGTTTTTGCAAATATATCTGGTATTTGGGTTTCTTTGGTGTAAAGAACTGCAATAAGATGCAGAACTCTCGGGGTGCTGATCAGAACTCTGAAAAAAACTTTCTTCCTCTCAGTCAAAACTAAGATTTATCACCTTGGAAGCAGTTTTTTTTGCATTCTGCAAAATTAACCGAACAATTCTTGTGTTTTTTGTTGTTTTCGAATTCAAGAGTGCCATTCGCGTGCAGAACTCTCGGGGTGCTGATCAGAACTCTGACAGAACTGCCTCTAGATGCGATACTCCCACTTTTATCACTACATGCAGTTCTCGCGAATAGTGCAACGTTGTTTTTGCAAATATATCTGGTATTTTGGTTTCTCTGGTGTAAAGAACCGCAATAAGATGCAGAACTCTCGGGGTGCTGATCAGAACTTTGAAAAAAAAAATTTTTTCCTCTCACCTTGGAAGCAGTTTTTTTTGCATTCTGCAAATTTAACCGAACAATTCTTCTGTTTTTTGTTGTTTTCGAATTCAGGAGTGCCATTCGCGTGCAGAACTCTCAGGGTGCTGATCAGAACTCTGAAAGAACTGCCTCTAGATGCGAGACTCCCACTTTTATCACTAGATGCAGTTTTCGCGAATAGTGCAACGTTTTTTTTGGAAATACATCTGATATTTTGGTTTCCCTGGAGTAAATAATCGCAATAAGATGCAGAACTCTCGGGGTGCTGATCAGAACTTTCGTTTTGTTATGATTATTTCAAGATACCTATAATTTAAGAAATTTATGTAACCGTGAAATTGGCAAATGGTGATTTTTAATAATATTATTTATTTCTCTTACTATTCGCTCACGTAACATACCTTTCAACATTTGTACCGAGTGTCTTTTCATATTGATGTCGATGTTAACCAATTAGACCGGTTATATTAGCTCGTGTGTGGATTGGGTCGTTTAAAAATGTTATTTTCCGAAAAAAAATCATATCTTTTGAATTTTTACAGAACTATTCGTGAAATGCTTCAGGAACTCTAGAACTATTGTAGAACGACCTAAAAAAAAATACAGAACTATTTTTTGAAGAAAAAGGGGTGCGGCATGAAGTTAGCACCCCATTTTTTTTTTTTTAAATTCTGTCCCCCCAAGGGCAGAACTATCATTGCACCCCGTCGGGAACTCTAGAACTATTGTAAAAGGACCCAGAACTCACCCTAAATTCGGGGGTGCTGCAAATTGGGGTGCTAACTTCACAGACATATTTTCGTTAGAGCCAGCAGGCCTACTACTGATATCAGTTTCAATCGTAAATCCTACGGCGGTCGAGAAATCTACTAAATTGATACTCTTGAACGTCGTTTTAGCGCTCAATCGAGAACGGAATTCGGTGGCCAATTTCGGAACTAAAATCCTATACAAATATTAGGAATCGATACTCTTGACGCCATCGGTGAAATTTAATACGATGATCTAAGAAAACAAATCAAAAATTCTAAATCAACAACACAAAATTGTTGCTACGAAGATTTAACTTTCACTTTAATTTTAATTAGTTTCAGTATTATTTTTATATTTTATATTTGTGATTCCGAAATGTGTGCAATCCCAATTTCAATCCAATCACAATTTGGTTTAGGAGTACCGATAGAGATCGAGTTAAAGCTTGCCGCAAAATTGGATTGAAACTGGATTGAGATTGAAATTGATATCAGTTGTAGGCCTGCTAGTATGGAGATAGGCTCACTACCTATCGCGTTTGTGGGACGGAATACCATAGCTTTATTTCGCTCTGGGATTAGGTACTATCGGTGAAACATGGATGTTACTAGCATACGTTCGTAAAAGTGTCCTGATTGTTTTTTTTTTTTTTTATTATCATATGTTAATATCACTCATATATAGGGTCTAATGAAAAACGGCGGAACCTTATAGTAACACTTATGTGTCTGTCTGTTCGTCTGTCGGAGCCAATTTGCTCCGAATCTACTGGACCGATTATGAATTTCCATATTATATATTTTTTTATATTCGAAGCAAATATGAATTTCTGTGAACTAAATTTCTGTGTTACAATAATGTTGATAAATAAACTTTTAAATATGAGAGTCACTTTTGGGGAAAATTTGAATATAAAAAATCGGCCAAGTGCCGAAAAACAAATGGAATATAGCAAAATGTGTACGTTTGCATTGCGAGTGATCACATGATTGTCACAGAGTGGGAAATGTAGGATGTTAAAGGTAATAGTGGATTAAGAAGCTTGAGTTTTTACCATAGTTTTTGATAACTCTGAACCTTCTCGAAGATTTTTTTTTTCTTTTCTATTTCTTATTCCGTTACGCCAAGACACTGTGTAACAAGGAGTCTTGTAGGGTTAGTTGGCAACGAAAAAAACACTTTTATCCTGGTAGACATTTGTTGTATGGGGGGCCCCCTTTAAAATTTGTTTTATTTTAATGTAATTATTTATTTTTAAAGTGTCTTTATAACTTGTCTCACTTCTGTGAATATTTTAAGCGTCTACCTGTTGCCGTTATCAATATCGACCAAATTCGAGTAAAAAAGTCACGTTTTTTGTATGGAAGCCCCCTCAAATATTTCTTTTATTCTGTTTTTTAGTATTTGTTGTTATAGCGGCAACAGAAATACATCTTCTGTGAAAATTTCAACTGTCTCATTATCACGGTTCATGAGATACAGCCTGGTGACAGACGGTCGGACGGACGGACGGCGGAACCTTAGTAATAGAATTCCGCTAATTACCCTTCAGGTACGGAACCCTACAAAAGCTTTGCAGACTGTACCCTGCGTTGCAGACCATATCAAATAAAAGGGCTTGTTGTGAGGGTCTCAATTTTAAAGTTATTTAGGAAAATAGATGAAAATTGGCAATGCCCTTATCGCCGAAATTACTGAACCTTAAATATTAAAAAATAACTACAGAAAACAGTTTTTTACTTATACATTACATACATCCTATTAGAAGTCTATAGTCTTTAAATAACATCGTTTTAGCAGGATAATGACATTATTAAGGACATCGAAAGCCATGCTTCAAAATTTTTTTGCTTTACAATTTTGGTCTTTTGTATTTTGCATAAGATAAATATCTTCAGCGTAAAATACAAAAAATAAAGTAGCAACAACGTATCAAAGAAAAAAATTACTTTGAATTACCCATGTATTTCGAAAGCAATTGGCGTTACCGCATAATATTAAAGTTAGAGATAAAAATCTAAATTATCAATCAAAAAAATCTTTTTTTTAGTCGATAATTTTTAGTCTCGTTACCTTTAAAGGTTAACGTTGTCGCGGGACAAACATAGGGTATGGCAAAAATTCAATATTTAAAGTGCACGAAAAAAAAAAAACTTTTCAAGGAATAAATTACGTACCTCACTTATTTGCTCATCATTCAACAAACGAGCTGCAATGTAACTCAGTGGTGTTGCCACGCTTCCAAACCTAAAAAGAATTTTTAACATTAAAAAGTTTGACTGGAAAAACAGAGCAACACGGCCCCCATCAGAATGCCGTGTTGATCTATAACTGGAATGGACTTTTGTCCACATTAAAGTCACACAGCATTAATACACTGTATGGAAAGTTTTGAGCATTGTGGCCATAGAAACTGGTTGCTCTTTATTTCGTCAAATAGTTTTTCGTTTTCAATGTCTCCTTCTATAATGGATATGAGAAGGTTGCCACGCTGAATAGCAATGCTTATTTAATTAACTTCTCTTGGGAAGTTATTGTAATAGGTCCGAAAATCGAAATCGATATTTTTGTGTTTTCTTTACGTTTCATGACTCGGAGAATCATTTGCAATCATTTTAAGAGTGATGTCTGTGTGTGTGTGTGTGTGTGTATGTATGTGTTCTTTTTTCTGCTCGGTTTTCTCAAAAACTACTGGACCGAATTGTTTGATGACCATATCACTCGATACGCCACGTCCTGACTTAGATCTGAAAAGAGTCTGAAAAAAATCGGTCCAGCGGTTCATTTTTTATCGGAACATTAAAAAAAAAAATCCCAAGAGAAGTTGCTTGTACGGTACTTGCTGCCGAACCGATTTTTTAATTTATGCATTTGGATATTGAGGTTTAACAGAGCATAACAATTCACATCTCGCTGTTAAGGAACATCTCCTTTCAATATAAAACTCTCATTTTTATACACCTGGTTAATATAATATTATATAATCTTCAGATTGCTGTATTTATTATGTGTATGTATTATATATGTATTTATAATATAGGTATTTATATGTTTATATTGATGTGTGTGTATTTATAAAGAACGATATTTATGTAGGTATATATGTTGCAAGTATATGCTGCTGCTCTTTTTTATATTTAGTTACTATTTTCACTACCGCACCATCTCTCATTTATAATATCCTCTAACCAAAGTTTTGCCTGGTAGAGATCGCACTTTAGCGATAAGGCCGCCTGTTTGGTACCTCATTTGTCAACTTCTTGTTTTTGTTAATTTATTATGTGCAGTAAAAGTATATTCATTCATTTCATTCATTCAACAATACTTACACTGCAGTAGTTTGAGCCACATTGTTTCTTAACCATTCGAAGACCCTGAGTGTATTGAACTCATTACCGACCACAGCGGAGTTTAGAGCTGTGGTGTGATCCTGGGGTCTTACAGTATCATCGCCAGCTACTATTGCGTTTAGGAATCTCTCCAAGCTTGCCTGGTCGCTGGTACAACCAGCTGTTTGGAGCATCACAACAATCTCGTTAGCAAGATCTTCTTGAAGGTAACGATTCCAGAAGTAGTCAAAATCAGCAGCTGTTCCTTCTCTTAGACCAACACAGTAAACCCATGGACGCATGTTTGCGGGAATGCTGCAAATAAAATAGTTCTATATACACGTTCGACGAGAAGTAAAAATAAAAAACCACAGTTGTATCGATGGACCTACGACTAAAATGAAATTTCTTATGCTTTTTGATAAAAATGTATTAATTCAGAATGTAACTTTTTCGATTTTACTTTCTCTTTTTACACAGTAACAAAATACAGAATCTTCAACAATATGTCTCTTCGACTAACAGGATGGGGCCAGCACTGGATTCTTCATTTCTCTCGCATAAACGTACCACTTTATTCTTCATTTCTCTCGCACTTGTGTGTGCAGTAAAAAATCTATGTATGGAAGTGTAAATTCTGGACGCGTGTTAGTGTGACGGCTTTGAAAAATATCACTTTCTATCCTTTTTACGCTTTGACGATAGTATACCACGTGACAGGTAAAATGTCAGATCCATTGTGCTAAGACCCCATCCCGAGGCCTACGTAAAAAAACTCTGCTCTAAAAATGTCTTCTCTAGTATGAATGCACTTACAATTCTCCATTTCTCCATCTCTGGAAGTTTTCCCTTCCGGCAGTCACACACTGTTGATGCCCGTTGTTACAGAGGAACTGCATGACGTACATACGCAGCAAACCATCCATGTAGGATTCTCCAGCTATTTCAGAATAGCCAAGACGAGCAGTGACGGCAGTACTTAGCTGAACTATTAGCTCCTTAAAAATATATTATCTGGGTCACTAATTAGTAGATGTCATAAACATAGAGAACATGACATAGGACAGAGCATTTTCTAGCCAGCTGCAATGTGGAAAAAAAGGGTCGCAAAAATGTTACGAAGCGAACCTGTGGTCTCTTACCTTCTTTTAACTTGTTTAAATAAACATCAACACACAAAAAGCGGGCGTTGGTAGAAAGAGAAAAGAGACCGCAGGGTCGCTTTGTCTCTTTCTAAAGGATGGTCAATTTTTATGTCTATTGCACAGTCCACAGACAGATTACAGAACTCGAAGTCATTTTGTTTTTTTTTTCATTTCCTGCCTGATACGGAATCTACTAACATTAGCCACGTTTTGTTGACAATAGCTTGGACATAGAGAGCATATTACATAGGTATAGACATCGTTCTATTCTCTCTAGCACAGCCAAAACATTTTCGATAACGTCGAGAATCATGAACCCCGTCTTGTCCCAATTGCTTAGTCTAGACGCCTTCGATAGCTCTATCGGAAGTGTCGCCATATTTTGCATAAAGCACATTCATTTCTGTTTACAGAAAGTTTCTATGCATTCTATGCGCGCAATTAATGCGTTTTCAGCTTAAAAGCATCAAAATTTATAATAAATTTTATGTTATCCCAAATAAAAAATCTTATAAGAAATATTTTACGTACCCGTAGCTGTGAAACGTTGTTCGTATCGTGAGCAAGCCTTCTAATGACGAAGCTTAGTCCATCGATAGCTGAGATCCATGGAGCGTAGGCATCTTCGAATTCCAAGAAGGAAAGTATGTTGAAAGCTCTGGTGTAGGACATTACATTTGCTCTTGCTAGGGCCAATACATCGTCGACAATCTGTATTATATACAATAGCATTAAAATCATAGAAACACACCATAGACATTTTAAGTCCAAATCTCATATCTCATTTATGTCCTTTTTAAGGTCGCAATAAGCACGCAATATTGCGAAGTTCCGAAAAATGTACCATCAGTAATCACTGCACGCCGTATATCGCTTCCAATAAACGAATACGAATAGACCACGAGTTTTTCGGCTTTATTGTACTGTACTTTTTTTATCCCAGTACAGCAGAACATTCCAGAACTCATTTTACAAAATTTTTAGCTACTGTAGATTTTATATCTACGCTAAGCCCTAATCCCTTTAATTTGCCCACTAACTTAACAATTTTCCTATATTGGCATAATCGACAGTTTTCTGCAGGCTCGAGGCAAAATGAAACCGAGACGACACCATCTTATGTGTTTTTTTCTTATACTACGAAAGCGTAAGTAATGACATGCAAACAATGACAGAGACAGAGACGACCACTGATGGCCTTTTTGATAAGGCGGTCTTAACGTCTTGACAAAAATAGAGTAAAAGTTATAATCACAGGTAGCGAACTTTGATTTATCATATCAGATTATTTGATCCACTGCTGAACATAAGCCTCCTCCATTATACGCGTTTCCTCCCGATCCTCTGCGTTTCACATTCTGTCACCACTCACCACTATTTTAAGGTCATCGGTCCATCGGACTGGAGGGCGCTTCGCCTTCCGGTCCGTGATCTCGATTAAAACTTTTCTTACAATCGATTAAATATCTAATTGTCATTGTGACTTACTTGTGCTCTGTTGTACTCGTGAATAACTGTTCTGTTGTTACTTCTCAGTGCTTGAGTGATAAGGGCCCACGTGTTTAAGTCGTAGTTCACACGATAGAAACCTTGTAAAAAGACCATTATATTTTCAGTAAGTTCTATCATCTTCCATCTATCACTATAATTTTGTATATTTTATATGTATGAGTAGAAGTTCTAAGACTCTGTTCCAAGAAGAAGAATGTGACGGAGAAAATAAGGCAAAATTACATTTATCTTTACCAGCATCCACATTAAATTACAAATTACAGAATCTCTTTTATTTATGTATTCCTTTAACCCGGAGACTAAGAATACGCAGTAATAAGGCCATTTCATCAGTACACTTGTCCTCGAAGTGATAGGCAGAGATATAAAAACGTCAAATACAGTTAAACTACCTTTTACTTTTACCATTCCATGTACAACGTGATTCCATTCCATGTAAAAGGTGATCCTATGCCATTTATATGGCACACACAAGTGATTTTTCTTTAGCGACTGATAAAATGGTTATGTTGAGCAAAGCAATGTACCTGATTCCTGTTTGTTGAAGATAACCCATTCATAACCCTGAGTGCCTCGGTCAATAAATGTAGATTGTCCTGTAATAACTTGAGATGGCTTAAGGTCCTCAAATTCTGGTGCACCGGCCCTCGTCCACGTTATAGGAATGTCCCACAGACTTGGAAACTGTGAAACGCCTGTGTTACGCTCCCAACGGGCCTGTATAAAAACATAACTATATAATTTACATCCAATATTTGAAGACTACAAGAACTTAAAAGGTAATTCAACTGAAATTATGACAATGCAGTCTATTTAACTACCTAATCATGATTTACTTCTTATAGTATGTCAAGAACTGGCAAATGAGGAATAAAATATTTCCGTGTTGGGAAAATTCAATTGCAATTAAAAATTAATCGATTAATTTTTGACGGTGATAGCCACAATAATTATTATTTGTGACTGCAGCAAATAAACAAATATTGATTAATTTTTAATGCAATAGTCCCAATGAATAAGAAATTGATTTTTAATTTCAATTACATTTTGCCCCACACGGCCTGGTCTTATATATTACTACTATTCTCTCTAAAGCTGGTGATTTGTGACTTATAGGACATAATATAAAGCTACTTAATTCCAGATACACTATATCAGAAGCGGTGTTGCTATGATGGGCTTATTGCAGGACCAAAGTGATTAGTCAAAAGAGGCTGTTTTTTGTACGATGTGGATTTGTATCCATCCACCACTTACCCTCTTCTGAAGACTGAAACCGTATCGTTTGTGTCTTATTGTCACTTGTAGAATACAATATTTTTAAGTAACGATATTCAGAACTGTTGTATTTCTTACTTACTATTTTATCATATTTTAAATTTGATAATCTTCCTATGAGGCTCCACTAAATATTTAATATGGATATTTTACTGGTTGTAGTTTAAATTATGGGTACCTGAGTAACTATCATATCTCCAGTTCTATGATCGACAGTAACTGTCAATAACGGATGTCCTGCCTTTTCAGACCACGTCCTGAAGTAGCTATCAATGGTGATGCCGTTGTAATTTGTCAAAGCCCCGTCTTCCAAGGCAGCTCTGTCCAAAGCAGAGAACAGATGGTGTGGTTCCGCTACATCGAATTGCCTGAAAATATAAAAGAGTCAAAAGTGTCCAACAAAGCTGATTTTGTCAAGGTAAATATAGGAACATAAAAGATTTTAAACCTTTCTCTGAGGTATAGCCGGAGTCCTTTAACATAAGTGTCTTCCCCAAGGAGATGCTGCGTCATTCTCAGTACTGCAGCTCCTCTAGCGTAAGTTATGGTTGAAAAATGTGCACTGACGGCTACTGGATCATTGACGCTTAGGTCAGTGAGAGCATGCGCAGTATCGACAGAATCGGAGAACATGGCAACTTGTAATTGTTCTACTATGAATCGGGTTCTGTAACCCAAATCCGGTGCGACCTACAATGTTTTAATAATTTTTAATTAAAAAAAGTAAACATAAATTATTTTAAACAAATGTTAAAAGCATCCACTTTGATTATCCTGTAGAATTAAACACAGATTTAATATATATCTAATTTTGCTATTATTTCTATAGGAACATCGTAAAACCCACCATTAGCAAAACAAATTGTCGATTTGGTTATTTTGGTATTAAACAATAGATTTTAGGTAGGTACTTAAAGTTAAAAACAAATTTTTATATATAAATTCATTAATTTTAAATAAAATATTTAAGAACATAATTACAACAATCCCTAACGCGCTATAAAATGACATCACAAGACACTGATACATCAGATAAAATGGCATATATCAATAAGAACCTATCGGAAGAAAATTTAACATTTACCAATATCTTATTGTTACTAGTTTTATTACGTCTTTTTTATAAAAATGTGCATTAAGTTATTGATATGTGTATTAGAAATGTTAGAAATGATGCATGCATATACTATGCATATATAACTACATAAAATACAGCGAATGCTAGTTTAGAAAAAACACCTACCGAATCTGTAAGATAGTACTGGTAAAATCTGGCAAATCCTTCGTTGAGCCAAAGGTTATCCCACCACGCGCAAGTGACTAAATTACCAAACCACATATGAGCCACTTCATGAGACACGATATTGGCCACACGCTGTCTATAAAAATGATTAGAGTTTTGTGGGTCGTACAGAATCAACGCTTCCCTGTAAATAACAAACTTATTTAAACTTTTTCGATTACTGCAACAAGAGCAGTATTTTGTTTTCATTGTCACATAGGTATGATTACCTTTGTATCAAGACACAGGTAGTGTATCAATTTTAATACAAAAGTTTGTGTTTCGGGTCGACTTTTCATGATCTTAAAGTTTATTCAACCTAGACACTCGCAATTTTGTTTTTCTAGTAATAATACGGTCTCTTAAATAAACTAAAGCCTAATAATGTTATAAAATAAAATTGTGCATAAATGTAACTAACTGTCATTATTGAGATATTGTCGTCCAAAACTCCACGTCTTTACACTAATTGAAAATTATCTGACGTACAAGGGAAACCATGAAAAATTAAAGGCACAGTTAAATGGTGCGGTCGCTTTTATTTATTGATTATGTTAACTTTATTGAAACTCAACTCAATTTTTTTAATTAAATTAGGTTTTTACAAACACTATTGAATCGTCAAGATTATTAAAAACTATTTTTATATTTTAAATCCGGTTCACAATGTGGATTTCTACCGAGAATAATCCGGCAAGGAACTCGATTAAATGAATTATATCCAAACAAAATATAATTGTGAAAAGAGGGCTAAGTTCAGCGCCGAGTTCTGCTGATAAAAGAGTTAAAATGTAAATAGGCGCCAAGTAATAACTTTTTACTCTTTGTTAGTGTTTATAGAAAGTGTACAAGTGTACAAATAATGTATGGTTTTAATAAATTATTGCATAATTTAAGATACCTGCTTCTGCGATATGTTTGATATTTTAAAATATATATTTAAAAAAAAAACTATGAAATTTTATGTTGTATGTTTTATGAAATAATATGATGGATTTTAAGTATTAAAAAAATACCTGTAAGTCAATAGACCCCAATTTTCCATAGCTCCAGCAGAGAAGTCAGGAATAGCCGCCTGTTTCATATTCATATTTTGAGCCATAGTGTAATATGGGAAGTCTGTATACCTCTCCATGGCATCCAACAACAATTCACCAATTTCAAGAGACCAGTCTCCCGTTGTTCCTACATTATCCCTCGCATATATGTCAAATGGTCGAGTTGGGTTATTATTTGTGGACACCACTTGGTAATGAGAGACGATAAATGCCAACAAATAAGTAGAGGTTACAGGAGTTGTGTAGAAAGTTTCAGAAATTCTGCCGATTGCTAATCTGTAAATAAAAACTTGAATTGAAAAAGGAGCAAAAGTTTTCAATATTATTAATAAACTACGTACGATGGGTTCTGTAAAACAGGAATTATTGCGAATAACAGAAAAAAAAGTAAACCAATTTATGTTGAAAGTACTTTAAAAAAAAACTATAATTGTATTTTTAATTTATTATTTTCGTAGTAGGGTCATATATTTTTCAACCATGGAAACCAATAAATTGCAAAATACACAAACAGCCTAGAAAAAAAAACGAAACTCAGTTGCATTTAAAGACCTGTCCAATGACACCACACACAACGGGGTGCATGAAATACCAAATTTTTTGTCCCTTGATTCAATGTAAGTTTTTTTTTTTATTACAAAACTCAATGGTGGCAGTTCACATAAGACACCTTTTTATAAATTCATGAGGAACGATGCAAAGACGGCGGAGGCTGTAACATATAGGCGGATAGATGGACATGACGAAATTAAAAGATTTTCATTTTTTTAGGGTTCCGTACCCAAAGTGTAATTAGCGGAACCCTATTACTAAGACTCCGCTGTCCGTACGTCCGTCTCATGAACCGTGCTAGCTAGACAGTTGAAATTTTCACAAGAAGATGTATTTCTGTTGCCGCTATAACAACAAATACTAAAAAACAGAATAAAAGAAATATTTACAGGGGCTTCCAATCAAAAAACGTGACTTTTTTACTCGATCTTGCTCGATACTGATAACGGCAACAGGTAGACGCTTAAAATATTCACAGAATATTTAGTTATATAGTCACTTTAAAAATAAATAATTTCATTAAAATAAAACATGCTATGTATGTATTCATAGAACTATGTAGTTTTTGTATGGAAGATAGTGTTAGATTAAGCGGTAAGAAGAAACTTTTGATTAATCCTTACGTTGTATTAACTCTTAAAGGCATGTTAGAAATGGTAGGGCTGAAGGTAGATTCTCTGATGATGGTAATATCAAAAGTCGCCTTGAATCCAGGTTCATCGTAGCAGGGGAAAGCTTGACGAGCATGACCAGGCTGGAACTGCGTTGTACCCATCCATCTGAAATATTATATTTTATAGTGAAAATGTTCAGTTTATATATACTGAACATTTTCACATATATATATAATTAATGGAGTCCTTAATTTATACCTAACTAGCATTTTACCGCGGCTTTGTCCGCGTGTACTTTTGAAAAAATTTGATGGCCATGTCATTGATATGCAGTAGAAACAGCATCGGAGACGGCACAGAGGCTTGCAGAATGCCAGAATTAATATTCATCCTACGGCTCGTCTGCGTCCGCCGGTCAGCGAGCTAGCTATTTATTTGCACAAGCCCTTGGGTACTCCTTACGCATGCATTTCCTAGGCTGCAAATGGCTAGTCTACATCAATTGTGAGATACACTTGAAGGTCAAAGGTTAAGAGACCTTGGCAAAAGCCGTATTGGTTGTCGCTGGCCTGATTATGTTTTTCTTGCTATCTTAGAAGCGGTATATTTATTACACGTTCCATCACCTGTTATTCGATGAATCTGATCTATAGTCCTTTTAGGCACCAGGTACACTTTTGCAGCCTTTCACGAAGATGGAAATTACCTAGCGTGGTATAAAAGTTTTAATAGGGGCGTGATTACAGGACATAACTCAAGAGCACACTTATTAAGCACCACTGCAGGTATACCTAGGCCTAGAGAAAGCGACGCTTGCCAGACTTCTCACTGTGTTATGGAGTTATTAGTTTCGAATCCCTAAAAACTAGGTGAGGTTTTTTTTTGATTGACATGTATAAATATTTTTTGTGATGTCCGGATTTTTCCTTTTTGAGACAATTTTTCCATTGATATAAATATTTTCATATACTTAAATAAATAACTGTATACATACCTCCGCTGAACACTGTCATTATACCAGCTCCTATAAAATCCTCTCATACTACTTTGAATATTTCCTCGGAATGTACTCCTTATAATGTACTCCTGATTCATTTGAAGTGGTTCAATTGTGTTTATTCTTAAGAAACTGTAAGGCATTTCACACTCAAAGACCTGATTTGGTGTTTGGATTTGTTGAACAGTAGTTCCAACTAAGTATTCAACAGTTAAACTTTGAATCGTTAAATCATTACAGTGGATTACAATTTGACTGACATTTTCCTGTGTTGGACTTAAATAGATTACTACATCACCGTCAAACGTAAAAGGACCTACATTTACTGGAACTACATCGAAGTACGGCGTTAAAGAAACTTCATAATGCCGAGGACGGGTTGTTGTAGGCAGCCGGTATGCTGGATCACGAAGCATTCTGGCGAACTCTGCCCATTCTTCATCTGGTACTGGTATTGGACTAAAGGTGATTATTCCCTGGAGAAGAGTCCATCCTACCAGTAAGGACAGCCAGCGATTCGCCTAGTAAAGAAATAAGCAATCGTATATAAGAAGATCGAATTTAATTGAATTCCATGTCGTATAGAGCTTTTGGCAAAACATTTTTAAATAATTAGGAAAATATGTGAACTATATTCATTGTACTCACCATTTTGTCGACGCTCACCGGCAAGTAATTGCTATTTTCATATTTATTTTCTTCACCGTTCGATATCTTAATTCCTACGTGACATATTATCTGGCGTTATCTTATCTAAATTAAGAACCCAAATTAATCGAATTCATTCGATTCTGATAAAAATTGAGGAAATTATCGTTGTTAAAGGATAAATATACTGATTATCATAAGGTAACTTTATCTTATCTAAAAGCACAACCAGTTGATTATGAGGAACTATGCGCCCTTATCTAATATATTATATTATTTTATTTTTTTATAGTCGCTTGACATCCTTGATCAAAGTGTATTAAATATACCTAGTCAAAATTTTATCAGCAACCTCTGC
This sequence comes from Apoda limacodes, assembly GCA_946406115.1. NCBI lineage: Eukaryota > Metazoa > Arthropoda > Insecta > Lepidoptera > Limacodidae > Apoda > Apoda limacodes. The sequence goes on along the minus strand of OX291553.1, from coordinate 11,336,564 downwards.
TAGGCATAGGTACTTACTTATATTTCGTAAAAGAGTTTTAAAATAATTTAAAAAATATAATAATTTTAGAAAATTATATATATAATATATTATAGATATTTTATTAATGTGCACCACATTTTTTTCCAGAAAAACTGCATGCTTAAACCAGCAGAACAACCTGTGAAATTCTGTGATGGATATGAGTGTGTGTGATTAGGTAGCTCAGCCTATGAATTGTTGTTACTTTACTTTTTTTCTACTTTATTGCGTTTATAGGCAGTAAAAAAATGGTCTTTAAGCCCTAATGTAGCAGTCGTCAAGCTAAGTCAGAGCCCTTTAGGGCGGTTATTCTGACAGTCAAGTAGAATTGAATAGAATATGTCTTTATTTGCATCGAATATGGGTAACATAAAAGGTATTTGGTACATTATCTGAGGTCCATACATATTCTGCAATTTTAACTGGTGTGCAAAATTAATGTGTGTGGTACAGTATATCTACTTATCTTACAAAAATTACATAACAATGACATTATAAATACCAAAAAAAAAACATTAGAATGTGCTAAACATAACATCACAGAATTCATTTAATGATAAATTAAAAAATATCAAGAATTAGAGATTGTAAAATTAAGAAATTTTAAATATTCATAAAAGATAATAACTTAAAAAATTATAATATTGATGTTAAATTTAAACAAATACTATGTCTACTGTTTATTAATTTTACTACTCATTACCTACATTTAACATTACAAGTTATCTGCTAAAAACTCTGAAATCGTGTAATACACTTTACTTATTAAGATATTGTGTAGTTCTTTCTTAAAAAATCTCAGGGGTATTGTTTTTATTTTATCGGGCAAGCGATTATATAATTGTATTGTCATGCAGTAAGCGTTATTTTTATGAACTGCTAGTTTTACATACAACTGGTTGGCATATCTACCACGTTCTGCCAGTCATTTCTATATTTGTTTTGAAAAAACTTTGGTTCTTAAAGACAAAAATGCAAAGTTCATAGATGTATAAACAAGGAAGAGGCAGTATATTTAACAACTTATATAAGGGTTTGCAACCGTCTAAGGGTGCAGCTCCGAATAATGGCCTTATGCATTTTTTTGGGCATAGTGGCCTTAAAAACTTTGTCCCTTTCAACAGAATTACCCCATAGTACAATGCCATATCTTAGTATTGCTGAGACATAGCCGTGATTGGCCAAGAGTGCAGCTTCTCCTGTTGCAATGTCTCGAGTTCTTATCAATACATATACAAATTTATCTAATTTACTGCAAACTTTTTCTGCACGACTTTTCCAATTGCAATATTTGTTGAGTTGAATGCCTAGAAAGTTAATATTACCTACATTTTCTATCGTAATGTCATTGTATTTAATTTTAAGTTTAGAAAAAATACTATTAATCGTTTGAAAATGCATAAGTTTGGTTTTATTTAAATTTATTGTTAAATTGTTAGATTGTGACCAGTCATCCATTTTATTTACAGTATTAATTGTCTCTGTTTGAAGATCAGTTTGACAGTCAGAATTAATAATGATTGTAGCATCATCGGCAAACAAAATACAATCGTGTTTCATGATATCTGGTAAATTATTTATGTAAATGAGAAACAGTAGAGCACCTTATACAGTACCCTGTGGTACACCATGTATTGTGACGAAACTCCAATTGATATTTCGTTTTGTATTTATCACAAACTTTTATTATTTCCACACATTGCTCTCCTTGGCATAAGTAACTGGTTTGCTGTGCCTCTGATGCCAAATTTATCGAGTTTATTTAGCACTACTTTATGCGAAACTAAATCTATAACCCTTGTCACATCAAGAAATATGGTTACTGGATATACATTCTGATTAAAGCTTTCAGTGATGTTCTTTACTAAGTGGAAACAAGCTGAAGTGGTTGAACTGTTTTTTTAAACCCTTACTGTTCTATTTTTAAAAGATTATATTTAGTTGTAAAATTGTATATTTTATCAAACATGATCTTTTCAAAAAAAAAATTTATTATGGGTATTAACGTAATAGGCCTATTATTGTCTATACTTATTTTATCACCCTTCTTAAATAATGGGTTATTACAGACTTTTTCAACCGTGTTGGAAATTTACCTTCGTATAAAGATAAGTTTATGATGTAAGGTAGTGGTTTTACTATGGACGAGGCGTACAACTGTAACATATCTGTATTTATATAGTCATATCCAGTTGCTTTTGTATTTTTTAACGATTTTATTACCTTATGGACATCATTTTCAGTGACGGCGTAAAGAAGCCAAGAGATCGATAACATCCGCCAACCCACATCAGGGCACGATGTTAGACCTTCTCTCCTTAAGAAGAAGCCTGTGCCTCTTCAGTAGGCCATAGAAATAACTCTAGGTCTGCGTAATTTCTTCTACTTATGAGTCGGACATTAACCGGCTGTGGCAATTGTAAAAAAAACATCAATTTACCGTAACAATAGTGTACCCAATGAGTCTTTCTTAATTTCTCAAGCATTATTATTCACACCATTTCTTTTCGCTTTTCGGTGAAGGAAAACATCGTGAGGAAACCTGCATATGTAAAAAAGGCAAAAAAATCACGTTTGTTGTCCCCCTTAAATATTTGTTTTATTTTAATTAATTAATTTATTTTTAAAATTAATTTATAACCTTGTGTTCTGTAAATATTTCAATCATCTACCTGTTGCCGTTATCAATATCGAGCGAAAACGTGAAAAAAAAAAGCACGTTTGTTGTATGGGAGACTATCAAATATTTATTTTAATCTGTTTTTTAGTATTTTTTGTTATAGCGGTAACAGAAATACATCTTCTGTGAAAATTTCAACTGTCTAACTATCACAATTCATGAGATACAGCCTGGTGACAGACGGACTGACGTACAGCGGAGTCTTAGTAATTGAAACCCGTTTTTTACCCTTTGGGTACGGAACCCTAAACGACGTGTTTGAGTTCCACAATCCGCACTGGGAGTTATCCGATTCTTTTTCAACATTGTACTATTTGATGTTCTTGATAAATTAGCTCAGACTCCGACACTGTATCACAAAATTAATAACCTCTTCATAATTGCTAAAGGACTACTTGAGAAAATCTTTATTTACCGCTATATGTTTTGCACGTAACAGTACAAGCCACATTTTTTTATTTTTTAGAATTTCGTAGCAAAATGTTTAAAATGAAACTTAAATTGTATTGTCATGTTTGTTCGTTTGGGATCGATTCTGAAGAAATTTTACAGGAAAGAAGAAAAGAAATTAAAGGTGTCTTACGTAAACTGCCATACAGTTTTGTTATAAATTAAAGAAAAAATATGTTTTGAAAATAACTCTTATATTGAACTGAGGAATGGGGATGGATTATTTACACCCCATCGAGTAGTAATAAATTTCAGGTTTTTAAGTAACTTTTTGTCTCAAGTGTTACATTTGACAGCAGGGAAGTAAAAGAAAGACTGTATCACGCTTTTATTCTGGAATAAGCTTTACTTTCGGTCAAAGGTTGAAATCGCTGGAGAAAAGAGTAGAGAAGAATTGGCTTGTTTTAATCGAAATACTTAAGTGATAGGAAATATGTAGGATGTAATCTAAGACCGTGAACCGTGAACGTGATGGGGTTCCGTTGTTACGTTACATAGTTCCTGTAGCCACTTAACAGCTTCGTCATAAATGGCTTTACAAGCTCTGTAACGAAACGATGAAATCCTATTGAGATTAGGCTTGTTTGATCTGTCTTGATAAGTACCCTGGATGTTATTTTAGACCAGAGTACTTATCAAGACAGATCAAGCAAGCCCAAACTCAATGGGATTTCCGCGTTTCTATACAGAGCTTCTATGGCCATCTACCGGCTCTATCATCAGACCAGCTTTAGGGTACCCATTTTATTGCATTGTCATCGAATTTATATAAGAATACCAAATTTCGGCTCAACTGGACATCGGAAAGTGGGTTGAATCATGCTTGACGTTTGAAGAAGTTAGAGGCAGTTTTAAAATCACTTTTTTCACGTGCAACGGCCAAAAACGCTAGGTCTGTGTTGTCATTTTAAAACGAAACTAAAAAAATGATAGTAATAATGACCACGAGGACAATTATCTTAATTTATGAGTAGTGAACATAGTCTAGTCATTAGGAGCAAAATATGATATAAGTATAGTCATTGTGAAAATTGCAAGGCTGATCTAAATTGTATCCAACCCATTAGCAAAAAGAAAAAAATTACTTGTATAGATGTATATACATATTTATTAATAAGTTATTAAATAATTTATTTACAATTCATTGATCTGTTAAGGCACTGTGTATACTCAGATATAAGATTTAACAAAAATAAATTAGGAACTAATTACAACTAATAAAAGAACTTAGAAAATCATATTTGCCGCAGCTGCAGTGACAATAAGGAATACTGATAGAACAGATGTTACTGCAGAATCTGTTAATTCAGGTGATATTGGTTCAACCAGTGGAGGTTGAGCTTCTGTGACTGGGTTTACTATAGGAATATTCTCAGGTGTAGTAGTTTCTACAGGCTGGTTGCCGTTAACCAGGTAGTTATTGATGTCAGAAGCCACTGCAGTTGCCCACGCAATGCTCTCCCGGGAAGTTTCTGCGCCGTTGAGAACTGTTTGGTATGAGTTACCCAAAGCCAGCTGATTTGCGTTTACCCATTGTGTAAACTGTAAAAGAAAAAAAAAGTGAATAACACATTTTAAATGAGCAGCAGCATTATGATATCTACAAGGAACATATATATATATATATTGTTTGATGGTGTATGGTAACACTTTTCAATAGTTTTGCGTAACGACATTTTCAGTAATTGTCTATAGTTTCTCATATATATTTGCAGTACTCAAAACCATTAGTCGGTACTTAACATAAAGTAGGTGTACGCCGAAAGAGTACCAAGGTGAAGAAAGTTTGAGAACTCTCAAACATAAAGTGTCTCTTCAAGTGTTACAGTGCAGGACCAGCAGTAGATTTGCATTTGTCTTGCACTCAAACATCGCTGTGTGCGTCTTCCACAAACAAACCTTCAAGGCCGCGTTCAGAAACTTTCTATTGTAAAGTCTTCTATTGTACTTTAGAAAGATGTGTTTGCTATCCTACCGTCGTCAGTGCTACTCGGTGTTTATCCTAGTTGGGTTTATGAACGCGCCTCTGGCGATAATCAGAAAGATTGAAGTCTGGTAGTGTGCGGACGAAACTTGTGCTTGTGTGACGGCCTGTATGAATATAACTTACAACTTTATATTTACTATGCAACTATGAAGCTTTTTTTTTACCTGTCCAGCATCAAAAAGGTAGTTTTTCAAAACCAGTAGACAAAATCGACTTTTTCTGCGAGTGTAAAAAAACCCGTAGGCAAAATCGACTTTTTCTGCGAGTGTGATAAAAAACCAGTAGGCAAAATCGACTTATTCTGCGAGTGTGATAAAAAACCAGTAGGCAAAATCGACTTTTTCTGCTAATGTGATAAAAAACCAGTAGGCAAAATCGACTTTTTCTGCGAGTGTGATAAAAAACCAGTAGGCGAAATCGACTTTTTCTGCGAGTGTGATACAAAGTAATGCGACTTTCGAATATTCACCTCTCCAGTACCAAAAGGGTGGTTTTACTGAACAAAATCTGTGGGCGAAATCATTTTTTGCTGCGAGCGTGAGACAGTAATGCAACGTTCGAATATTACCTTTTGGAATTTTCAAATACTAAAAAAAGAATTCTATAGAACACGATGATTGCTATAGAAACAAATTTATTTTAATGTAAAGCATAACTAGATTGCATCTTTTCATTGTTGACGTACTTAATATTTATGAATAATAATACCTACTAATAATTAATAGCGTTTATTTAAAAAAATATACTTTGTTTTCGATAAAAGTGTCAGATTAAATTACTAATCGCAAGTCTAAAATTAAAGAAAGCGAAATGACGCGAACTAAAACTAATTCGTTATTTTAACCTTTGATTATTTATTTGCGTATATATTGTATATTTTTTTGAAAAACGAGTTAAAACAACAAGTGCAGAAGAGCTAAAACAACAAGTTTCTAATGCTAAACTAAGCTGTTTACCAGAGAAGTCACGTGAATAATATCTTAAAGCATACGAATTGTTCAAAATTGGCGACTTTTAAAAGCTGCTAATGTTGAAAAGAATAATTAGTACATACCTATTGTTTTTTTTAAAGGAGCAGAGTTTAGTAGATAGTATTTGTAAATTAGAATAAATTTATTGCTTAATCTGGCTTTCAGTGTGTTCCTTGCCTATGACCTACTTTGCCGCACTAGTAGAGTTGAAAATTTCTATGTGCCACACGAGAGGAAATTAATTTAGGTCTCGTGCCTGTAAATCCCTCGCTGTGCTCAGTAGTCTATATAAGAATTTCTAGACTACTTCGCTAGCTCGGGATTAAAAGTTGGCACTCTTCACAAAAACAACTTTGCCCATTTGTTGAACGAATAACTATTATTTAAAAGAATCTTTAATCAGCTGATTAAAGATTTTTTGATAGTCCAAAAAGCTCTTACCGCGTTTATTTCTGCCTCAGTCCTCAATCTAGCGGAGATGTAAGACAACGGTGTCGCCACGTTGCTGAACCTGTTAAAAAATCAAGATAATATTTAAACCGATCATTTTCTTTGTTAATAAACGAGTTTGTTGCAATAATTTAGTATTGTTTTTAATTGTTAACAAATTATTATCTAACATTTTGTACTTTCCAGTCATTGGTCCGACAAAAAATACCGAACAGTAGCTATTGAACTCAATATACATTCAATGTACATTTTTACAATAGATATCTAGGATAAATGTTGATATATAGTTAGTTACAAAATAATGCAAACAATTCGTTGATACAAATATAAATTATTAATATTTCCAAACTGGCAAGTTTCATTGCTATATTTTTCTTTATAAGCACAAATTGTAGGCAACATATGTTCTCCTAATACATATCTCTTATAAACACACAGTTCTCTATAAAATCAAGAAGGATGTAATAAATATTTAAACTTATAAACAATCAATATTGGTTCCTATCGTCCGCAATAAAAGGCCTCTTGACCGAGCAATAGTGAGGTATAGTATATATTGGTAATTTTTTCGCTAGTGTCGTTGTAAGTTCGCACCTTTTCAATATGGCGACTGTAGTTTTGATTATTGACCACTGAGTCAAAATAGTTTGTTGCACTGTACCGTGCGCGGCGAGACCACAACGTCACATATGGCTAGTCAGGTGCTGTCTAGCCAGTTATACGTTCTGTCACAGCGCCATGACTGTTTTGATATTCATTTTTCAATACGATGAATGACTGAATGAATGTAATCAATGTTTCGTCAGTGATATTAGTTTGAGATTCCCTGTCAGACAGTCCTGAAGATTGGCGTTAGAAGAAACCATGTTGTAGATGCTATATCTTTACTTAAATCTTTTTAGTAACAGATATGTTCATTCTCATAAAAAATACGCACATTTTATATTTAACTTTAAGCCTAGATTTGAACCCACAAACTGAGATTGCATCCGAATATAAATAAAAGTTAAACTTACGCATTCATAACCACGTTTAAGTTGTTCTGAATGTAAGTAAAGACAATCTGTGTGTTGCCTTCATTTCCGGTTACAGCAGTGTTAAAGGCTGTCGTATAGTCTTGAGGGCGAATTATCTGGTTCTCTTGCATGATGGCTCCGACAAACCTTTAAATGACAACAATGTAACATGCATAATTTTCATGTAAAGCAGTAATATCAAATATGATAGTATTTGAAGATATACAATGGATATACACTAAAATTTCCAATTCGTTTGTTGGGAAATCAGCCTTATAAAACATATTCTGTGATAATTTAAGGCTTCTACGTACTTCGGTCTTAAAGACAGAGCCAATACTTAGTTATGGGACCAAAAAAAAGTGATTAATGCGGCTAAACTGACAATCAAAAACTTTGTTTTTTTTTTTGATTCTCTGCATGGTACCTATCAACTAACCTTACCTAAACTTTAATATAAAAATTAAGCGCCTTTAAACCGACTTCAAAAAAGGAGGAGGTCTTCAATACGGATTGTTTTTTTATGTATGTTTGGACATAACTCCATTATATATAGACGGATTTGAAATTTTTGTTTTAATTTAAAATATACTTCCGAGGTGGTTCCATATTAATGTAGTGAATTTAAACTTGAAGATTTGGTGAAAAAAATAATAATTGGTGTTAATTTGAAACATGTGAAACGCCTTTTATGTTGATGAATATTAACATTTTGTTACGTGTATGGATTTTTTTAGAGTACGGAAAAAGGAATTCGTCACACAAAAGTAAAAATATAAATAAAAAAAAACAACCGGCTTCAAAAAGATGCACTAAAAAGGTAAAAATAATTTCATGCAAGTGAAGTGTAATTCAGATCAGAATTTTGGAAATAAGTAACCTTTTAAGTGCATCTTTTCAAAGCCGGTTATTTTTCTTTTTTCGTTAAAAAGTTTTTATTCTTTTTATTTTTAATATATTAATAACTACGTCGCACTATGCCTGCATAGCTTAATCTCTTTGGCTGTGATATATTTAACGTAGGTGGGCCAAAATAATTTTTAGTGCCCAAGATAGAGATGAAAATTCATAAATCTCTATTTGTATTTTTAAGATTTCTCGAAATATTTTCCTAGTAGTTTTACGTAAGTTTTCAACTGGTCCTTAATGTTTATGAATTTCCCTAAGTTTTTTTTTTAACCCAAATAATTTTATTTTATTATATATAAAAGACATCATTCAGGTATGCGTATGTTATTCGGAATAAGAAAATAATATATTTTTTGAAGATTATCCGAATAAGTAAAAAGTTATATGCGTTAAAATATACAAGGGACATTTTTATAGGCCTCAAAAAGAATTTTGACCCAGGTACCAAAGCTATATCGGAGCGAAAAAGTACCTGTAGATGGTTAGGAAGTTACTAATCAAATAGGCTTGTATATGAATGAATACTTACGTGTTCAAAGATTCAGCATAAGGCGTGCAACCAAGAGTCATAAGCAGAAGGATTTTCTCGGTATAAACGTTAAAGGTTTGGAATCTCTGCCACAAGAAGTTGAAGTCGGCTTGTGTTCCATCACGAAGGGCGTTGCAGTACACCCAGTTGCGGCTGTCTGCAGGAACTCTGAATAAAGAGAAACGATGTGGATAAGATTTAGAAGTAAACATGTAAGATATTTCAGAGAAATATATAACGAGTCGAAATAGTGTTAATATAATTTTTAGGTATAAATGCTTTGTCTTATTATAATAAACCAATAACTTTTTTTATAAATTTCTTTCTTTCTTTAATGTAGTGGTATTATGTTAGTATATGTAAATATTTTTTTCATACCTTATTTAATAGTAACTATATCTTTTATTATAATAACACACTTGTTTGTTTTTATTTATATTTATATTAGTTTCTGGTTCTAAGATGCACCTACTCATAAATCTTATTCTACTAGATTTCCTCTATCCAAAGGTTGTCTGGAAGAAATCGCTAAATAGCGATGAGACTGCTTCAATTGTACTTTACCAATCAACTGTATTTAATACTTTTAATTATTTTTTGTGCAATAAAGAAATTACTACTACTACTAAAATGTGTGCAAGTTGCGAAAGTTTAAAATCGTTAACTGTTAGATATATACCTAGGTACAAGAATATATAGCCCGCAGTTTTACTAATAGTAGCTTATGCCTGCGGCTCCACTCGCTCATAATTTCCTCCTCGAGTATAGTAAGGAAGTTTGCCATAACAAGCTAAAGCTGTAGCTATAGCAATTTGGTTTTATTCCGCAGTTTTTTCTGCAGGATTTTTAAGAATTTTGGAATAAAATGTAGTTAATGTGTTAATTCAGAGTATTGACTATCTCTATTCTATCCTCTCCTCCATCTCTTACATAATTTAAAACACACAAACTAATCATTTATTATTTAAACTAGGTGGATAATTGTAATGTCCGCAATTGCCTTCTGGCCACTCCATTCTCACTAGAATGTTTGTGCACAACTCGTATTCGGTTTGTTTTAGTATTTTTGCATACATAACAAAAACGAATCGGAAATAGACGCCTACAAAAGGGTTCCGTACCATTATCTATAATAACGACAAAAAAATTACGTTTGTTGTATAGGGGGGCCCTTAAATATTTGTTTTATATTAATTTAAAATTAAAATATATAACTAAATATTCTGTGAACATCCACGTTGCCTAGGTGACAATTCTCTGATTCGTCACGACGTGATATCAGTCAATCCTAGGCTGACCTAAATCTCCAATATAAAGTGCTTTAAGCTATACAGTGCGATTAGGTAGTGAATAGAAAAAAAGGTAATAAACCATTGTAAAGTGTTAAGTTAATCTAGGTCTTATAATAGAATTATATTTTAGATAAATTTGTTGTTAGGAAAACATTTAATACATTTTATTCTACCTAAAGAATATTTTTATAAGTGTCTGTTCCAAAATACTAGCAACTTGAATATAGGCGAGAATCGAACCCACTATTATCTCATTCCTATATTCAAATTTGACGGCTAAGGGTTTAAGTCATGCTGACTAAGTGATAGCTAGCCGAGGCTTGGGTTCGAATCCCAAACTGAACCGTTACATTTTTCAGAACTGGACAGTGTTATTGTTTTACGTACTCTACTCCAGTATCCATCAAACTGCGGAACTGCGCCGTGGCTGCAGTGCGACAAGCTGGGACACCCATATTGCACATGAAGGGAGCCAGCTGGTATCGAAGGTAAGATCTCATGAAGGTCTCTCCAGCAGTAGGGTAGTAAGTGAGCTGGTTCATCACCGGCGTTGCCCAAGCAACGATCCTTGCCTTAAAAGTAAGCAAATGGTGTAAGAAAATAATTCAATTTCTGATGTCTAAAAAGAATCAAAAAAATAAAGTCTTCGTCATCCTCCTAACACATCGTCAATATCACAGTCAAATAAATTGGCCACTTCTGCTTGACTAAGAAGAAAAATAGTAACATATTAAGATTTGAAAGAGCAGTCAAAAAACGTATTTAGATAGGCTATGTTTACAAGTTTTTTTTTTTATACCGCTAAGGTGACAAACAAGCCTACGGTCCGCCTGATGGTAAGCGGTCACCGTAGCCTATGGACGCCAAGGGCATCACTCGCGCGTTGCCGACCCTTCAGAAATCTAATTACTTCTTTTTTGAAAAACCCCATGCTGTAGTCCTTTTTATAATCACTTTCACTTGTCCGTTGTGTGTCTGCAATGAAATCTTGCAAGTTAAATTTGGCACATTTCCCGGTTTTTCATTAAAGCAGAAATTTTAATAATTTAATAACAAGAACTCAAAAATTAAAAATTATCTACAGGTACATTATAGCCCATTTTTTAAATAAAAGCGTGTTTCACCTTCTCTATTTTTCTCTTGCCGTCAAAATCTTAACGTTTAAATATTTAATAAAAGGGTGTTTATTGTTAGCTCCGAGCTATTAAAACTGTCAAAATTACCTTTATAAAAAAGTATGTATACCTAACATAATATTAATTCGAGTGGTAAAAAGTTGTAGAGTAAGTGTCCACTTACCTCGAGATCAGCTAAATAAGGAGTTCCCACAAATCTGTTCCTAATCCAATTGAATCCAGTAATGGCGGCTACCCAGGGTGCGTACTCGGTCTCAAATTCGAGGAAAGAAAGGATAGTGAAGGCTCTGGAGTAACTCATGAGACCAGAACGTGCGAATTGGAATACGTCGTTTACAATCTGTAAGAAAACTTTGTTACTTTAAACAATACTTAGCAATATTTATGAAACGTACCGTAAAGTATATGTTTAATATTAAGAGAATCGGATTTGCGACGCCTCGGAGCGCGCTTTATAAAAACGATTTTTTTATTTATTTTTGACACTTACAAATCAAAAACCATGAAATTTTGAAGACGTGCTCTAGGATTAAATATCGAGGTCTGCAGTGTGCCAATTTTCTATTAAATTATAAAGTTTAGTTCTTGTTTTTGGCAAACTAAATGGCGGCCTGCCGTTTACTTTACGTAATCAGCAGTAGAATAGAAGTTTACTTAATGCTTAACTTAAGATGTTTTAACTTTATCACACGGCAATTAGGTTACCGAAATTACCAAATATTACAATGGGCCAATACACACCAAGTCTAATTTAAAGGTTTTGAAAGTAAATAGCCAGCTATCACAAAGTTTGTATCAGGGTATAACTAAAAATATATTTTTTATTAAATTAAATTTACCTGCGCTCTGTTATATTCGTGAATTAGAGTCCTATCAGCACCACGAAGAGCCAAAGCGATCAAGTTCCATGTGTAATCATCATAGTTCACTCGGTAAAACCCTGTGAAATTAATAACATTCTCAATGTTGTATTAAAAAACCGATATTTAATTAAAGAATATCGATATCATCTCTTCTGTATTACAATCCTATTACCGTTCGATAATTGTCATTTTAAAGTCAAATAATACAACAATAACGATTAATAAAAAAAAACTAAGTGAGAAATTTTTAATTATTTAAAATGCCCTATGCAAAAATAGCTTAAACGTTGATTAAATTATTTCCAGTAAATTATAGGTTACCTTAATAATTATAAAAACAGATCGACCTACTACAATCAGTCGATAGACACTAAGCGAAACTTGTCTCTCAGATACTTACATTAATAAAAATCGCAATCATAGATATAAATAAAATTAGGAGAAAAATAAAATTAAAAATTAAAAAAAAACACCAACGCCAAAAAAAAGCGATTGAGATTGAAAATTCCATTGAGTAATACCTATTTATATTTTGATTATAGATATTGATGGATGGCACGATAAGGTTTGCTCGCTAAAATGGCGCTATAATGTCGCAGCGGGGTACCATTTAAGTAAGCCAGACCGATTCAGAGCTACGGTGTCACATCCAGATGCACAGACAGACACACAAACACACACACACATAGCGGTCAAACTTATAACACACCTATTTTTCCGTAGGGGGTAAAAATAGATACCTCATACTTTGAACTACTATATTTCTAAAAATTTACCGCTTTTATGTATGCAAAAAGATATTTTATTTTCATTTTATTTTATTTTTATTTATTTGGGAAAGCAAACAGTTGTTACAATTAAACTTAATAACTTATGTTTAAGTAATCAAATCATAGTCATTGTAAAAACCCATACAGCTTTCCACAGGTTACTCAACAATAGATATAATTCTACAAAAATATATGTGTGCAAAATGTGTTATTTAGAAGAAAATAACTGAACCTACCAGTCTGTTGTTTGTTGAAAATAACCCATTCATCACCAAGGGTACCACGGTTGATGACAGTAATAGCATTGCTGATGACGTGGGAAGGTTTGGTGTTAGCAAAGTCAGGATTACTGGCTGAAGCGAAGGTAATAGGTACGATCCAGTTAGCATTCATTGAAGAATACCCAGTGTTAATGTTGAAACGACGCTGAAAATTAACACTTTGTTATATTTCCATAAATATTCTTTGGACGACCAATTTATTTTGAAATTGCTTGAATTTTAGTTTATTCTATATTGAGATATTTATAACAATGCTATTAACATTGTTTATGTATTAATTTATTAAACCGTTTTGATTTCAACATAGATATTTAGTCTTGAATGTATGTCAATAGTACTAGTCACTTCGACAATGCTTATAATCTACTTTTAGTATGCTTTAGAGTGATGATGGCCTTTTGACGGCTGTTAATGACTAAAATATCCAAACAAATAAAAAATAAATCTTCCTCCCTAATCCGCAACGTTTAATCTCATTTAGAAGAGTCATCATATTGCCAAAATACTTTAAAGCAAGTTGAAATATTACTCATAAAATCAAACAAAAATTTTAAAATTCACCTGGTAAATGGTCATGTCACCGGTGGTGTGATTAACCTGAACGCTAAGAACAGGATGTCCACCTTGTTCAGTCCAAGACCTGTAATACTCAGGGAGCGAGAAGTCTGATCCATATGCATCAAAACTTCCTGATGAAACTCCGACAGTTTCTAGAGCTTCGAACAAATGCGTCGGAAGAGCAACGTCAGTATAACTGAAAAATACAATTTGAAATAGAAGTACGGAATCCGAAGCTACGTCATATCTAATTTACAACATAAAATCAAAAAAACGTACCGGTTCACTAAATAGTTTCTTAAACCTTGCCTATGGATGTCGAAACCCATCAAGTGTTCCGTCATTCTAATCACTGCAGCACCCTTATTATAAGTAAGGGTTGAGAACATAGCACTGACAGCAGCAGGACTTCCAACGCCAGGGTTGGTAAGAGGATGAGCAGAATCGACGGAGTCACTGAGCAAGGAAGTGTGAATTTGCTCTGTGATGAAACGCGTCTCCAAACCCATGTAATCTTCAACCTAAAATATTTAAATCTAATTATTTTCTTTGTACAAATTTTGACATTATTGCAAAGAAATCAGACAGAGATTATAGTTATTTTTTCATACCCAGTCAGTCAAGAAGTATTGATAGTATCTCGCAAATCCTTCGTTCAACCACAAAACGTCCCACCAGTCACAAGTCACCAAGTTACCAAACCACATGTGGGCAATTTCATGAGACAAAATGTAAGCAATCAACTGTTTGAAGTATCCATTGGTGTGTACTTCGTCGTGCAAAAGATATGCCTCTCTATATAAAACAAATCATAATTAATATATCTTTGTATTAACAAAACAACCTAGGAGACTAAAGTTTTCGCAAATATTTCGTTAATAAAAAAATCGAAATAAACGTTTTCACGAAAATATGATTACCTGTACGTAAGCAATCCCCAGTTTTCCATAGCACCAGCGCCAAAATCAGGGATAGCAGCTTGAGTCATCTTAAGGTTCGAATCTACGCTGTAGAAATCAATAGCAGTGTGGTCGCTCATTTCGTTTAAAAGTTCTATTCCAACATCATAAGCATACTGGCCTTGTCCGCTTGCTATGGCGGAAGGTCTAGCAATAACTTCATAAGTGAGAGGTGTGCCTGGATTTGCCAAGGAATCGTACTCAGCAACAATAAGAGCCAAAAGGTAGGTTGACATTAGAGGTGTTCTGTGGTAGACATCGTTTTGAAAGCCCCTGGTGATTCAAAAAAATAAAAATATAATTTATATCTACAGCTCTAAAGTCACTGTTTAGGTGTATGAGACCACGAGTAATAGTGGGAAAAAGACGATGGGATTACGATCCAGGAATCAAATTTTCTTGTTCCACCAATCTCATTCTATGACAGAATCTATCCAAAAAACCGTGATATCCAAATACACTAAACCATTCGCAATCTTTCGTTCGTTTCAGCCGGATGACGTCCACTGTTAAACGTAGGCCTCCTCCATATGTCTCCACAACGGCCGGTCCTGAGCCGCCCGTGCCCATTAGCTTCCTGCAGCTCAGACCACATCGTCTGTCCATCTGGTAGGAGGCCGACCCCGCTGCATTTTCCGATCCGTGGTCGCCACTCGAGAACCTTTCTTCCCCATCGATTATCGGTTCAACGATCGATGTGGCCTGCCCGTTGCAACTTCAGCTTGCTAACTGTTTGAGCTATGTCGGTATCCTTAGTTGATTGGCGAATTTTCTTGCTTCGAATTCTATCGCACAAAGAAACACCAAGCATAGCTCTTTCCATAGCTCGCAGAGCGACTCTGAGCTTATTTAAGAGGCCAACAGTAAGAGACCACGTTTCTGTACCATAAGTCATCGCTGGCAACAGACATTGATTATCTTTAGGCACTGAGGTATTTTGGACGAAAAGATATTGCGTAGTTTCCGGAACGATGCCCAGCCAAGCTCTTTCTTAAAGCAATAACCAACACAAAAACTATAATAAGTCACTAGAAAGATTTTTCCAATGGCTTTTCGGGATGCCTGAATAAAAACAACTTTACTTGCAGAAAGTTTAAAAGATAATGAAAGTCTTAAATCGGTCTGCTGGATATAAGTTACAGTTATATATAGGTTACAGTGCAGCATAAACTGTTGAATCATTTCGGGCAACCTACATGAGGGTTAATTATAAGACTTACACTGGTCCAGCTGTGGTTTGATTAATTCTGGTACAAGACCAACTGCGGTAGGCAGTTGGACGCTGAATTGTTATGTAGAAGTAGGCTTTGAAACTAGGTTCATCGTAACAAGGGAAAGCTGACCGGGCTGCTGTAGCCTGAAATTGGGTTGAGGCCATCCAACTGTAACAATTGCATTATGTTAGCTTCAATGATACTAATAATAAAGCTAAATGCTGATATAGAGAATAAACATGTATACACTTTTATATTTACCTGATGGCCTGATCTGTAGGGTTGTTTCTGTACCAGCTTCTGTATATACCATACATATCATTACGTAAAGGAGCAGCAAAGCTAATAGTCAGTCTGTAAACCACAGGAGTTTGAGCATTGTATTGTAGAGTTCCAGTGTTTAGCTGGAACCTCAAGAAGTGGTATTCCGGTTCCGCAACTATTGTTGTAGCAACGGCAACATTTCCCAAAGTTAGGGAATGACTAACTATTGTAAGTTCATTTGAATGTATAACAATTTCATTAACATCAGCCTGCGTGGCCACTAAGTCTATGTCAACTGTACCAGTAAAGGTTAAGGCTGCCATATTAAATGCCCATAAAATGTTGTACTCCGTAGGCCTGGTAGTTGTAGGAAGCCTATAAGGATTGTCGGCATCAATGTATAGTGACACGTCTCCTGAGAACGCATCAATGTTCTCAAAGATTTCTCCCTCAAGTCTTTCATCTCCAAAGATAGTATTCCGGGTGACAGGTGGAGCTACATTGGAGTCACTATTGACTTGAAGATACACTAGTGCAATGACTAAGAACTTAAGTATTGCCGCCATCTGAAAACAAGATTGGAAGTCATTATTTGTCTTATGTCACGAATGAATAAATAAATCCATAATCTATATTGCTTCCTTGTTTTTGCCTCCAACTTTGTTAACATGGACATTAGGCCGCGACTATTTATTTTAAGATACGTTAGTTACCTTTAGTGAGTTAGTTTAAATGTCATTCTAGTTAAATAACTTTTAGGTTTAAATGTCTACCTACCTATTTTGGAGCCGAAACTTACAAAAGTGTAAACTGTATCATAATAATTACTTTAAAGTTTCATGATTAAATCAAATGATACAATACATTAATAAAATCATAAAATTTATCAGTGATAAGAAACCCTTTACAGCCGTTACCTTGAAATTTTTGTAAATTTGCTATTGCATCACGAACTATGTATCGACCAGGCAACATTATCATGATACAGATATGTAATCAAAAGAAAGATATAATATCTAACATACTATGGACATTAGCCTTCGTCATCCCGCACCTCTGACATGCTAATTATGTTTTTGATTAATTTTCAATTACCTAATACGGCCTATAAATTAGTTTTCTATACGTCCTGTACATACAAAAACACAACGCCTTGGTACTTGAAAATTACCTTAACAATTTTCTTAGTTTGTAAAAACGGTTTTTTTACACCTTATTGATTTGTCTGATGCTCATTGGTTACGCATAGTATAGTTTCATAAGAACTTCCTCGCGCGAATCCTTAAGTTATATATTCAGCTAACGTTTTCAAAGAGTCGGCATATGGGCACCCCTGATAGCAAACATAGGGTACAATAACCTGATCAACTAAAGCGGCTCATATGCTTGTTTGCCACTTAAGTGGTATATAATAAAACAGAAGAATTATGAATACTTATATCAGGGGTATAATATACTTAGTCCTCTTAGTACTCAACAGTTAGCCATTTTCGAAATATAAGAGTTCCGTTTTTTACCTTATAGTAATTCAGTTTTTAGTTCTACATAGAATATTTTACTAAGTGCATTATGTCTTTAAGATATTCGATAATGTGTGCTTGATATGAGATCATACTCATTGCACCGATATTAGATCCATTATTGTACCTCGCATTAAGTTATTATTGCCTAACTTTTTCTTAGATACTGTCAAATCGCAAAGGTGGCTAAACCTAGCAAACTCTAAGAATATTTGAAATTGTCGACTAATATACCAATACGAAAAACAATATTTTTCTTATTTCTTATGTATTAATTTGTACATTGTTAAAAATTATCCATATTTAATAAAAATAAATTGTGTACCGCGATTGTCATGTAGAAGGTAGGGCTGAGTGTTATAATGCATTTTTTCATAAGCATTAATTAATTTTTCAGAAACTACGCAGTGCGTGAATAACGATTTATACTGAAAATTATTTTCATGATAAATGAAAGGACGTGATTCTAGCTCTTTTACTCATATCTTGTCGGCAATAGCCGACTGACCACAAAACTGACTTATTAGTCACTGACTGACACACACACAAACACAAACTGACTCATTAGTCAGTTTTGTAACCATCCAGTTGCAACTTATGAACGTCATCTGTTAAGTTGTTGGGAAAAAATCAGTTCGTTAGTCTCGCTAAAACTCAAGAACGGCTAGACCGATTTGGATAATTATTTTTTTGTTGTGTTCATTTTTGTTAAGGAAAGCTATAAAATGTTAGTAAAAGGGTCAAGTGCGAGTCGGACTTACGCAATAAGGGTAAACCGATTGTAATGAACCAATTTGGATATATTTTTTTTGTTGTGTTCGTTATTGATAGAGCAAGGTTTATATGTATGAAAAAAACGGTCAAGTCTGAGTCGGACTCGCGCACTAAGGGTAAACAGATTTTAATGAAATTTTGGTAAGTTATGCACATGCCGGGGAAGGTTTCGGCGAAGGAAAAGAAGGGTCAAGTGCGAGTCGGACACGGCAATAAGGGTGAACTGATTGTAACGAAATTTTGGTAAGTTGTTATGCACACGCCAAAGAAGATTTCTGCGAAAGAAAAAAAGGGTCAAGTGCGACTTCGGACTTGCGCAATAAGGGTTTAAATACAAATTAACTTGACATATGTAGGTATATAAACAGTACATCTATATACATACATGCCGACTGGGAGCTTTACATGCGCTGGTTAAGAGTTACATACATTTCTAACAGCGATTTAAGTTACTTTATCGACTTTTAAGTAAACATGTCCAGTTCCATACACTTCTAACGGATGGCGGTGTAAGTTAGTTTATCCTCATAAATGTTCGGATTGGGTAAGTATCTAATAGAAATCTCCACGGGTGTAACCGTGGGTAATGGAAACCCTTGGTTGTAACATTGTGCTTAGCGTGAGTTTTTGCGTATTCGTAAATCTACAATCGCGTTCGCGTATTCAATAAAAGTCCTATGTTAAAAAATAGTCTCGAAACGCGTCCCCTAGAGTCGCTCCTTCATTTCTTCATCATTAGATAGTAGCGTTAAAAACCCACACTAGGCACACTGATGGTGCTACAGCGCATCAACTTTAAGGGCAGAACAACGTCTGCCAGGCAAGCTAGTATTATTATAAATGTGAAAGTTTGGATGTTTGTTACTCAATCACGCTTCAACCGGACGGATCGGGATGAAACTTGGAACACATATAGGTTAGGTCTCGTTATAGGAAAAACGCTTCTTTTATCCCGAAAAATTAAAAAAAATCCTCGGTTATAACTAAAACCGTGCTTTGACGAACTTTAGCTTTAGCTATAGCTTGCTAAGCCAAACTTTATTAGTATAATTAAAAAGTTTACGTAAACACTCCATGCCGATAACCGAATTTAGGGTGGACGGAGTCTCTGGCCAAATCAAGTACGTAATACTATACAAAGAACGTTTTATATTGTTTTTTTTTCTTCTGTATATTAGGTAGTTCCTGAATGATTGTATCGAATATCGACATGTCAGATTCATTGCAAAAAAAATCATTAATGCAAAGTTAATATTATATTTTCATACAACATATCTAGATCTCTACTATCATCTGACTTTGCTACTTACCTACATAGCTTTTAAATATATTAATTAAACACAGGATTAATTTAATATGTATGGCAACTTTTTATCCCAAGGTAAAGTTCCTACTGAATAGATCTTCCCGCGAAGACAGCGAAGCATAAATTCTTGCATGACAATTAAAATATATAACATTTCCAGTAACTAGTTTTTTACTACAATTATATTTCCATATGTATATGCATTATAATACAACTAAACATTGCATAATGTATTTAATGCTGTTAGGTTATACCGACCGTTATTTACACCCGACTAGCCAAACACCACAAGTTTTAGTAACCGCATGCATAATTTTTATGACTTACTCAGTATTCTACTTTTCAGATACGAGTACCATTCTTTTTTAATGACCGTAATAGGTAATTGATAAAAATAATAATTTACCTTGACTGTGACAGACGGCAACACCAACCACAATGCAGGCCGCAAAACCCGCAACTGGATTAAATTTAATCTAAATTACTGAACTCTTTAGACTTTAATCAAACTTAGATACACTATCGTCGCAATCATATCGCTATCACAAATTATTGAGCATTTATTTGTCATTTATCAGAAATATGCGACATACTTACGTATATACAGTCATTAGCATAATACATAATACGGTACAGTGTAGACCAGAAAGTTCCAGCTTACGAATGCTAGCAAGACTGATTTACTAAGATTTATCACAAACGAGCATTTGCCCGCTGTTCCACCCACCCTTAATTTGGTTATCGATGTAGGATTTATCTATAACTCCTCAATTATACAAAAAAAACTGACTCACACTTCACGTTTTCAAGTAGCCTATGACCTTTTTTGGGACTCAAACTATTTCCATGCCAGATTTCATTTTATCCATACAGCAGATAATTAACTAAGTTAAGCGTGACGAGGTAACAGACAAACAGACAGACAAAAATTTTAAACGGATATATCACCCTGACGGAAAATAACCAAACGGCCCGCCTGATGTTAGGCGGTCACCGTAACCTATGGAAGCTTTCAACACAAGCGGTATTAGGTACTCACGAATTGCCAACCCTTTAGAAATAAACTCCATACTAGGGACTAGAGAAAACCTTGGCAGGGAGCTCATTCCACAACCTAATAATGCAGAATGAGTGACCAGCCAGGTTTTAAGGTGTGTGAATGGATTAAATAGAAAGTAGCTATCACGCAAGCGTTCACCAATCTATAAGACTAGTCAAAGATTCTTATGATTTCCTTTTTATTTGGTTTCTTTAAGATCCTCAGGTTGCATGAAACTGCAGACACACTTTTGGATTGAGAGTCAATTTTATTGTAGGGGAAGGGGGGGCAACGTGGAAAGGGTGGGCAAAGCGGTATACACTCACACAGTCACAGATATTGACACGTGATAGCTGCCGCGGCTCAGAGGCACTCACACATCAATCTCTCGACTGCTGTCAAATATTAGTGTGCGCACGGCACTCGACTGAGTGACACGGACGTCACGACTTTTTTATCGCCTTTTCTTGTGAAATCACGTGAATTGTACCGCCTGATATTTTGTTGAAAGGTACGTATTTGATTCTTTATTGATTACACTTATGTGGCTACTAGGGATATAGAATGTAAGTTAACCTCAATATTTGCATTAGATTTATTGCTTTTTCTATTGTCAATGTAATTATTGTATGGGTGACCTACGGGCAAAGTGGAATTTGTACACAAGGGGCAAAGTGGAACCCTTTCCACTTTGCCCTCTTTATGATTTTATATGAGCAAAATAAAACTTAGCATTATGTAATTATGGTTTTGTGCTGCAGATGGTCCACCACTACAAAAGGAAGACCCAGCAAGCCTCATGGAGCGAAGAAACAATGAGAAAGGATATGGACGAAGCAAAAACTTCCTCAATAAGATCTGCCTCAAAGAAATATGGAATTCCAATCGGAACTCTTCATCGGCATATTAAAAAGGGGGAGGCAACCAAAACTCTGGGCAGGTTTCGGCCAGTTTTTAGTAAAGAGATTGAACGACAAATAGTTGAGTTAGCTGTTGAACTTGATGCTTGTTTTTATGGCCTAACAATGGAAACCCTGAAAAATTTAGCTTATCAGTTGGCTATCCAAAACAAAATACCTCATCCCTTTCAAGGACAGCAAGCCGGCAAGGCATGGATTGAGGGTTTTATGAAGAGACACCCTCAATTAACCTTCAGGTCTCCTGAGCCTACGTCAATTTCACGTTGTTCTGCTTTCAATCGTACGCAAGTTGATAGATTTTACGATAACTTGTGGCATGTACTATGCCAACATGATTTCATGTCCCGTCCAGATGATATTTATAATATGGACGAAACTGGGGTTAAAACAAGTGCTAGTCACCCACCCCGAGTCATTGCAGTTAAAGGGAAAAAGCAAGTAGGAGTCGTATCTTCCGCAGAAAAGGGACAACTTACGACTATAATTTGCGCTTGTAGTGCGACAGGCAGATTTGTACCCCCATGCTTTATTTTCGGAAAAAGAAAGAGAATGAATGCTCGTTTGCTGGATGACGCCCCTAACGGTGCACAGGGTTGGTGTTCAGACTCTGGGTGGATCAATAACGAGAACTACAATAATTGGTTGCAAGTGTTTATTGATTATTGAAAAAACTCGGCCAACGAAAGAAAAACCCGTGTTGTTAATTATGGACAACCACGCCACCCACCAAAATCTGGATGGCCTGAATATGGCGCGAGAAAATAATATCATCATAGTGAGTATTCCTCCCCATACAAGCCACAAATTGCAACCACTCGACGTTTCAATTTACGGTCCATTCAAGGCGGCATTTGAAAGAGCCATTGATATGTTCCAGAAGAACCATCCTGGAAGGCGAATTACTCAATTTGATGTAGCAAAGCTCGTTCGAACTGCCTTTGAAAAGAGTGCTACAGTACAAAATGCTACTAATGGTTTCAGAAAAACAGGGATATTCCCGTATAATAGAGACTTATTTACAGATTTGGATTTTGCGCCTGCGATGGTTCATGAAAATCAGCCAATTGAACAACTAGATCGTAACTCCGCTGTGCAGAATACACAAGCCAGTGAAGAACCGGACCATGACACCACTTCGAATGAAACTATGGCAGCAATTGAAGAAGCTAATAGTAGTACCAATAACACTGCGGTGTCTACGGAAGTAGCTGCGAATAGAACTCCTGAACAAATTGAAGAGTCAGCTCTTGATACCACAGTGCCAACTAAAGAACATCAATCCGACTTGACTGCAATAGCTGACAGGAAGAATCATAAACCAGCTACTAACCCATATAATAAAGCGTCGAATCTACCTTCGACCAGTTCCTCAACTTTTGTTTCTCCTAAACAAATAATACCTGTACCCAAAGTCACCTCAGCTATAAAGAAACGAAAAATAAAGGCACAGCAGTCTGAGATCATTACTAGTTCGCCTTTTAAAGCTACATTAGAAAAAAAGGCTGAAATGAAGCGGAAAACACCCCAACCAAATAACAGAAAGATTAGTAAGATACCCAAGCTAAATTTAGAGGACTAACCCAAAGATCATAAGGTGAAAGGAAAAGGTAAAGGGAAGAGAACTAAAATGACAGATAAGGAAAATCGAACAGAGAATCAAGAGCAATCATCTGGTGAAGTTTCGTGTTCATTCTGTGGAGAATTATACATTGATCCACCACAGGAAGACTGGCTTCAATGCCAATGGTGCCATAACTGGGCCCATGAACTATGTGGCGATGTGGTGAAAGGGCAATTTAAGTGCATTATTTGTGCATAATTTCTTGTGATGTGTTTCATTTCCACTTTGCCCCCAATGGGTTTCCACTTTACCCTCCTAGAGTGGGCAAAGTGGAAAATTAAGTTGAAACCAAAAAATCTGATTATTTGTGTTCAAAATTCATATAATTAAGAAGTCTTAGTGTAATATGTTAATTGTTTAAATATTGTTTGAGTTTATGCAATAAAGGTATTTTTGAAAAAGCATTTAATATTTTTTTTTGTATTTTGAAGTTAAGTGATCCACTTTGGCCCCCCTTCCCCTATGTCACCTTATCCATGGTTTGTAATACCACCTATGAAGAAGACAAAAAGTTTCCAGTATGTCATTTTGGGTTATCACAGTTAGGATCTTTCGCTCAATATTGATGCGAACATATACGAAACGAACAATAAATTGTTATCGAATGTAAACTTCGTGTGTTATTTATTTAATTAACAACATGAATGAAATCAGAAATAAAAAAAACCCGACACTACAAAGATTGTCCTGAAAAGTGAAAATTGAGGAGTCCTGACGTGATGCTTTTGTCCAAAACTCTTTTGTTTTAACATGAACATCGCAACAAACAGAATAAGCCCCAACATGATATATTACCTGTAAGCTGTTTAAGATATTGGTAATCTGAAGACTTACAAGACTTGATTGCAGCAACGAATCAAGTTTATAATATCGGTTCAGTGTCATCTTATTTATGTGGTGTATCAAATATTTATTCCATTTGGCGAACAAACCTGTGTATGTGTGCGATCAATAGGCCCACTAGAAAAAGTGCTGCATGATTATCTTGGAAAAAAAATATTTAACAAGCTTTTATAAAATATATTAAAATTATTTTTATCTTACTAATATTATAAATGCGAAATTTTGGATGTTTGTTACTCAATCACGTTTTAACCACTAGTCGGATCGGGATGAAACTTGGCAAACATATAGGTTAGGTCCTGGAATAGATAGGCTACTTTTTATCCCGAAAAATTCAAACTACTAACTAATTGAACGAATAACTAACAATTTTTTTTAGTATAATTAAGGAGTTGCCGTAAGAATCCTACACCGCTAATCAAATTTAGGGCGGGCGGAGCCGCGGGCAAAATCTAATAATAAATATCTTTACTTTACGAGTATGTGGTAGCAAATACCTATATTTACCCTTTATTTAAATTCCTCACAAACTGGAACTACACCCTAATTCCTGATTGAAGACTTCTGGCGTCAGACAACTCTACATGTACTTATTCTGTACTTTAGTCTCCAAGTCTCAGATTACCAATGCACAACTACAATTACTACCTTCACATTAAAGCCACAGGGAAAACCTGTCAATAAGGAAGGAAATATCAATAATATAGAATACGAGTAAGTGCGGTTAATTTATTATAATTAATTAAAAACTCACACAAAACCGATATTTACATAAATAATATAATATAATTTACCATTAGAAACCTTATCGCCAAAGAGGTGGTCAAAAACATTACGAGCGTCATCTGCTAAGGTGAACAGTTTACGATGCTATTACAGCTGTAATATCCACGTTTCACATACCTATTATGATATTCCGTCTCGTGAATGTCGTAGGTGGTGATTTTATCCCCATACAAGGTACTAACCAAACTTGCGGCAACTTTACAATTTGCAAATTGTAACAATATTAGTTGCCTCTACCGGGGTACTTACGCCAGGCATTTCATTGCATTGCAGGTAGTCCATTTTATGCAGAAACTAGCTATTCGTCTCGGCGTCCCCCGATCGATTTTTTTCCGTGGATTTTCCAAAAATATTACGAACATAACAAAAAAAGAATTCTGATAAAATGTTATTACCTTGCAAATCCGCTAAAAACAATTCAGTAGCACTCACTTACAGAAGTACACCGTCCACATGTGTAGGAGTGCACCTCTCTCCCTCCCTCCTTATGTGGCCGATGCCAACTTCACTATAACATTCAGCCAAATCTCCGTCAGCGATACATAAATTATAATATTGAATTGTAATTTATAAGGCCATACTCAGATAAAATGAAAACCTAGTATTTAGCAGTTTTAAAGATAGTCTTGACAGACAGACTTTGTGTATGACTTACTACATTTTATTTTATTTTACTCATTGAACTTCAAATAAGAATTTATGACAAAGGAAATCTTTTAATCAGAAAAATAAATTTACAAAGTTATTGTACAGATGCCTTAAAGAATTGGGTAGGCATTTATAATACTTTAAATCATTGCTATTATAAACTATATCTTTGGTACTTAAATTATATTTGTATAGCTAAAAGTTGTAATCCATTTTTCGAGCAATTCTTGGGACCCTATTGAGCTAAACTTTGACATGCCTGCTTATGTAACCTCAGTGACTGCAATAATCTATGGTGCTGGGCTGATGATGAAGCCCAAAGTTGGCCATAGTAACAGCTCTTCAATACAAAGTAAGTAACGATACCGTTTTTAAGCTAGTACATTTTCTTATCAAGTACTATTACCCTGGGCGGTGTCAAGGTATGATGATGGAGCCATCATGAAAGGTGGCAAATTTGGCTGATGGCGATAAAGTTGCAATGCCATAGAAATGCTAAAACAGCAGCGATGTAAATCACTTACACATGTAGTGTTGTGTTTGGGTTCTTTGGGTTTGTCTTGTCAAGTACCTACCTACTGTAACCCTGGATCAAATGACGAAGCTAGATGGTAGGCATAGGAACTACTCAACTAAACAAGATAGCGTCGTGGTATTTGGACTCGTTGGATTTATATGTATCTGTACTACAGATCTAGGTGGTGTACAGGGTCTAATAATTAAGGGGTAAAGGGTCCAATAGGAACGACATAGTTATGCCGTGTTTCGCCCTTGACCAAGGTTCTTTTGTAGCTTTACTATTTAACTTCATGCACCATGTATTCAATAGCATAGTTTTACTTTTTAGTTCAATCTATAGACTTCAAGTTCTCTAATCTGTCCTATGGACTGTGCAATAGCCTTTTAGAATAGACTACTCTTTAGAAATAGACAAAGATAATCTGCGGACACATTTCTCTTTTTTGCAAAACAAAACATTTGTAGAAAAAGCTTCCACTCTGACACATTTCTGTGACCGTTTATAATTAACAGCTGACTAGGAAATACATTTTTCAGCCTCTATGCCTATGGATCAATCTATCAATTAGCAGTTAAAAACGGCTCCACCAATTTGGCTATTTTTTTCGTTGTGTTCGTTGACAGGACAAGGTTTGTTTTGAAATTCCAACGGAAAAATGACACTCTTGCGGGTGACGCCGACGCTGGGTTCGAATAATAAAAGCTTATTTTCAAAAATGTGTATTTAGTTTATAAGGGTTTTGAACCCATATTACTAAAATACGTCCTGTCAGACATGATAAAAGTTTAAAACCATAGTACACCTATCAAAAGTATCAAATCTGTGGTTCAATGGGTAATGACTTGCCTGTTGAACTGAAGGCGTGGGTTCGATTTCCACACAGGACAAAGATTTATATAAGTGTTTGTCTTGAAACTTGGAGTTTTCTATGTATAATATGTATTTATTTACAAAAAAAATAAACATATGTATTTTTATGCATTATGTAAGCTTCGTTCAGTTTGGTACCAGTCAGCGCTGTGTCATTTGTCCAAAATTATTATAATCAAACATATTTATTTGGATTATTAAATTTAAAGTACTTGTCAATACATATAAAATAAACAAATTAAAAAATTTAAAAACTAGAGTGCCGTCGATAGCCGGGCAAGGCTCAAGCTACCGGCGCGCGGCGGCAGTCACGGCTGCATACTGAGGAACCTGCCTTCACTGGATCACTATTTTCTGCATATGACCCTTAAGCCAATCCTCCAACGAGAGCCTCTTGAGGCTCTTCGGTATCAGACCGTTCGCCAAAACGACTATCCGGACAATGGTCGTCGAATCAACATCCCACATGGCGGTCACATCATGAACCAAATCAAGGTTCTTGCTAAGCTTTTCCGTCATTTATTATTATATATTTTTATTAAGTTATTACTTTATTATAAGTTATTTACTATCTGAATCAACTAATAATAAAGTATTATACAGTATAATAATAAAGTAGAATACAATGTAAATATAATGTAAACTATAACCATGTTTGGACTATCAAATGTCTTGAATTAGAAGACATTCCAAAGTTGTCAGAAGTAAAAAAACGTCTTAAATTTCTTAAAGATTTTATTTAATTTTAAATTTCCATGGGCTTTTTATCGTAATCAATACCTAGATTATTCGGATACAAATATGTGAACTTTGGTATATATAAATCATTACACCATTCAAGACAATATCTTGCCGAGTACAGTGTGACTAGCATATTACAATAATTGCTATCATAATTAATGTGATTGTAACGCAAAGATTACGGTGCTATTATCTTTGAAATAGGGTTAAAATATTTTTTTACAGTCTACATGTACAGTGGCGATAGCTATAATAGAAACGTGGACAAAGTTACCCAACTAAATAAGGAAGATATTTTTTATTGTACCATACCAAAGAATCAGCATCCTGCGGATTTGGCCGGTTAATAGCGTTACTAGAATGAATGAAGTGGTAAAGGTAGAAATATACCAAAATAAACCTACAATGCAGTAGAGGTGTTAATAAATATGTGAATCGAAAACGAAGAACAATTCAGAACAGTTCGTACAGTGCAACAAACTTTCCTTTACTTCTGAGTTTAGTCGCTGGTGTCGTAAATTCACGTTAGTTCAATATGGTGACTATAGTTTAAATTTTTGACCACCTGGTCAGAAATGTTTGTTGCACTATACACGATTTTCTGTTTTTAAAAGCTCTACACCGTTTTGGTTTTGTTTTTGCACTTGCTGATTTAGAGGGGTGGTGAAGTGTAATATTATGTTCATTATGTTCATATATTATGTTTTTCACATTCATATATATCTGTGAATTTTTCTCTAAAATGCTTATATATAATACAATTTCAAATAAGCATCATTTCATTGGAATCCAGTTACACGTTTCTACCTTATTCCGGTGGA